>OY856411.1:1252043793-1253336793 GCA_963693085.1 Alisma plantago-aquatica | reverse complement strand
TGAATTACATAAAATAATAAAAGTCTTCAAAAAATATTATAATGCTAAATTCGTGTTCTAAATTTTAAAATAGACCTTTGGATGAAATTTGATTCAATTTGGAAAATATTTGATAAGAAGGTGAATTTAGGAGAGAGGAAGTGTGTAAAATATTAAAATCATTAATTAAAATAATAAATAACACCAACAAAGGGAAATAATGGTAAATTCGTATCCAACATACTTAATAGGACTTGTGGGTCAAGTTTTGTAATTTTTGGATAATTCTAATTCCATGAGTGAAGGAGGAAAGAAAAAATAGTAATTGGCTTATTTAAATAATCTAATTTTCTCAAAAGGCAAAAATAATTTTATATTCGGATTTCTCACCCCAAAATCAGTAAACCTACCAAATTTGAGTTTATTTGGACTTTATTTGTACCCTTAAATAATTAGAGAAAGATTTATGCATTAAATGCACCAAATGACCAAAGTTAGCAAGTTGTATTAAATGATCATTTCATCTCCTACCTTGGAAATGCGTGAACAATAAATTCTGAAAATTTTGATTTTTCGGATGGCCATATCTCCCTCGTTTCTCAATGAAACTTCGCGAAACAGGTTGCATTGGATTACAAATTCAATTCCGCATCCAACTGGTACAAGATCGTGTGTTTTTATCGAGTATTCGGGGAACGCCCAAAGCTTGCGCCGCCACCCTCTACCTTCTCCTAGTCCAACCCTAACTCGGGGTCCCTTGCCTATATATATCTATGCCCCTAGGATCGCAATCATCTTAGCATCTCACCCGTACTTTTAATTTCAAGTTTCTTCGACGTTTTGACCCCTAACGGCAGCCGAAGCACCAGAACTTGCGGCACCTATAGCTCTCTTCTCCATATACCTTCGGCCAAATCAATGGTACACCCATGTTCGTCTCTTCTCTAGCTTTCATTTCCATATCTAAGTTTTGATTTTGGTTTGGTATTGCACTTTCGCCCAGAATCGCCGCAAGCAACAACTTGTTGTCGTCGGCCATGGCTTGGCTAGCGTTGGGGAAGAAGGTCCCTCACATTTTTACGTTTCTACCCCTGCACTCTCCTCTCTTCTCTTAGTGTGCTCGCGCGGGGGCACTCTAGTCTTTTTGTTTTTGCTTTTGTTTCAAACGCTTTTGCCTACGTGGCACTTCCCGATTGGTTGATATTGTAAAATTGATATCTTTTTACTCGTTGCTCCATAAATTAAAAATAAATAGTGTTTTGAAATCAGGAGAATGAGATCTATTCATTAAAAATATTTTTGTGATTTGATTCTGATGTTTTCGGATATGTGTTTTTAAGGATTATTTAAATTACTTCAAAATATGGAAAATAGCCTAAAAAGTCAGTATCTCAAAAATATACAAACCTATATGTTATTTTGATCAGAAAACCCTAACTAAGACGATGATGATGTTTTCGAGATCTAAATCAATCGTTTGTGGAAAAGTCGATGGTTTTGAGATTTTAAACCTTTTAATGAATGAATTTATCATTAATACATGTATATGATTATGTAATTAGGAAAATGGAACTGATCTTGTGTAAAAGTTATGAAAAGTGATTATAGGATTCTAAAGAATAAGGTATGTGTATAATACACTTCAGTTGGGAATTATTTGTTCCATTACCTATGTTTCCATAATGAGGCTTATTTGCACCTTATATCCTATCTTCATGATTTTCTTTCTATACTTGCCTCCTGATCAGTTTGGAATATTATTCTTGGGTCTTGGTACCCCACTGCTATGTTCTATTTGATATTATTGTTACTTGCCATCTATTGTAGCATGTTGATATTATTAGACTAATTAACTAGTGTAGTGGTACTTGTATGTACAACCACCCATAGTTGGGGAATGTGTTATTTCTCCCCTGGGAAATGTGATACTCTCCCCCGCACACAAAATGTGTGTAGGTGACTGGGAATGTGATACTCTCCCCTCACCCTTTTGGTTGAAGGTCCGGTAGGTGCCTCAACCCTACATAGTTCAGATAGTCATATTAATCATACATGCAATGTTGTTGTTTGACTTTATTTATGGCAAGCATCCATTAAAATATTCTTTTGTATATGGCCTCATCCTCTTGATTGTCTTCATCTTATGATGAACATCAACCTAATTTTACTTGCTTTTCTTACCTCACTATATTAGAATAGTTTGTAACACATACTTTTTGTTTTTCCTTCCCTTTTGCTGGGTGCTTTCCCAACCACCCAGATGTAGAGCAAGGTGATGGATAAGGCTTGAAGATCTTGGCTTTAGCTTGGACTTAGCTGATGGAGTTATGCTTTGGGAGACAAGTTTGTTGTAATCTAGTTCCCTCTACTTAGATCATTCTTTTGTATAAAGCATGTACACCCATATTGGGGAAATTTTTTATGTACACTTTATTTAAATTGAATATAGTCAAAATTTTATCTTCCGCTGCTATCCAAATTGAGTTTTGTTTACCATTGTTATTAGTAGAGAGGTTGATTGATTTCACTTCTTTACAAGCATCCTATTCTAGGAATTTAAAAGATAGCTCGGGTTTCCTCCCGAGAAGCGATGCGTTTTCCGCCTTCAGCTTGACGTCTTTGGCTCCTTCTTCATTCTTTTTCTCCGCAGGAACTGTCCCGATCTCTTGGCTGGTTCCGTGTTGGACGGGATCTTCCCTGACGGGTTCTTCACGATCTCGACGAGATGAGCTAGCTGCTGGTCGATTTGGTGCTGATGTGTTTGCATGTCTGCCAACTGTACCTGCAACGAATTCAAAACGCCGAAATTGGACAGCGCACTTTGTGCTAGTTGGTTATTAATGGTATCCTGCTTCTTAACAAAATCAAACAACTAGCCGATCACATCAGATTGGCTTGCTCCTTTGTCCTATTCACGGTTTGGGCCTTGGTACTTTCCTGGTGCTAGGAAATTGCCTTTTTCTGGTTGGAACTGGCTATTCTTGGTATATTGGCCAGATCCCCCTCTCTTCTCAAAAGTTTGCACTGGCCTGGCCGAGGTGTGCAGCTGATGCGAATTTTTGGCTGCATCCTTGTTACCGTAATTAAAACCAGGGTGATCTGGCCTCTTGAAGTTCATGTAGGAGACATTATCTGTCCTTTCGTCTTCTGAGTTGGAGTCGTTGTCTGCGTCTGGTCTGGTGTAGACGCAGTTGTCCACCCCATGTCCTCCTTCACCACAGGTAACACATTTCATGACCTTTTCGATCTACTTCTTTCCTTTTCTGCCAGAATCTTTTAGTTGCTTTACATCTGTTGCTATCCTCTGAATTTGAGAAGTAATATTCTCCAGAGCCTTGGATTCAAGAGATGACCCCTCACTGGTCTTCCTAGCTTGCCCTCTGTCGGATCTATCATAGTCAACGTCGAATTTCAACTCAGCCATGTTCCTGATGATCCTTTCAGTCTTGCTTGGCTTTTTCCCTAGGAAGTCACTTCTTGCTGCCGCATTAAGTGACACCCTTTCATTGGGAGTTAGACCATTGTAGAAGGTAGAGATTAGGAAACCTTTCTTGTAATTGTGGTGAGGGCAGTCCCTCTGATATTCCAGATATCGCTCCCAGGCGTCGTGGAGATTTTCATTGGGCTTTTGTGCAAAAGACGTAATTTTTAACTTGTTTCTAATCGTCTTCTTAGTGGGAAGAATTTGTTCACGAACGCCTCTGCCAGTTCTCCCCATCCATTCAGAGCTTGGTGGGGTAGTCCCAGATACCATGATAGAGCCTTATCTTTCAAAGAGAAGATGAAACCCTTGCAGTAGATGACCTCCTGGGGAACCCCCCGCATCTTTATGGTGTCGCATATATTTTTGAAAGCATCCAGGTGGTGGTAGGGGTTGTTGTTCTTGGAACTTCCCCTGAAGCTTTTATTTTGGATCATGGAGATCACCGATGGCTTGAGTTCAAAATGTGCGGTGTTGAAACGTGGGATGATGACAGGGCATCTTGACCTATTGGCCTTTGTAGAAGCCAACTCTCTCAGGGTTTTCTCTTCTTCTTCTGAGTCGTCACTATCACTATTGTCTCGGCGTTGTTCATGATTGTTGTGATTTCTTCCGTGCCTCCGGTGGTGACGTCTGTGTCGATGATGGTCCTCCTCATGCTACTCCATTTCTGGACCTTCGGGTGGATCGTTGCCGTCATAGCGGTCGATCTCTTCAGGTGGGGGCAAATCAGACCTAGCCCCCCTTGACGTTCTCCTTCAGAATGGGGTGGATCTATGCGGGGTGGCATGATGGATGGTATTGGTGTTCAGTCGAACAGAGTACCGTTCTTCAGAGTACCTGAAATGGCACGAGAACTCAAGTCAGAAAATAGAATTATTTAGTTTAGGCAAAGAATAATGCTAAGGAAAAGAAAAAGAGTGTTGTCAAGCTCATTTCTAAGCTTGAGGCATGGGAGTGTAGTTAGTGGATTCGGATTCGTCAACAGTATTGTTTTGCCTCGTCCCCGACAATGGCGCCAAAAAGTTGACCGGCCTAAATCGCGCGTCCAAAATTTAGAGGCGGATTCGAGGTAGTCGAGCTTTTACATTTATAACCCGAATCCTTCTAGGCCCCCGCAACTTTGTTTACGGGGTCGAACACAGGGACGAGGGTGGTAGTGTTGAGAACGTAGAGTCGACACGCTACACTCCGACAGGTATAAAGAGATAGAAATTCCTAAAGGGGAAACAACAAGGTGTCACAAAAAAAATAAAGAAATCTATCTCCAAGTGGAGCTACTAGAAAGATTAAGGTTTTAGTCATTTAGCAGTTTTTAGGGGTTTTCATGCAACAGAAACAGAAAGATAAAACTAGTGCTAGAGCAAGGTACGAAGGATACAACTTCAGTAAAACAAGCGGCAAGCAGTAACATCCTGCACCCCTCCTCTCAGAGCGGGTGCCTCTAACCAAGCATCAACACCCCTCTAGAGGTTGCTGGACTTAAGTTAGAGTGGAATGTTACTGAAACAACTCCATTCTAGGCACTCTCGTGCTCCAGAACCGGACCAAACACTAGAGCCACAACACAACTCTCGAAGTTGTTGTGACGGGAAAATACAATTCAGTAGCTAAGCGAAACGCGATCCAAACATGCAAGCTAGAGTTCAGATATCAAACATAGCAGTCATCCTACATATTGCACCAAGCATAGAGCAGCAAGTCATTAAGCTTTTCCTATTTTCATAAACATTAAAGATCTTAATACATTGCATAAGTAGGGAATTAAATAATAGAATTAAAGATAGAAGTCGCCTTCTTGATATAGAAGGATGACAGACTACTGTAGCTCTCCAGCCCGATACCGGTCAGCAGCCTAGCCAGATACTGCCGTGTCGGGCGGCACACCCTCTCGGGTGGCACAAACCGACGGCCGACTGTATCGCTCAAGGACCCTGGTCGATACGCTCATGTCGGGCGATGCACCCTCTCGGGCGGCACGCATGATGGTGAAGCATATCGGGTTCGATATCGTGTCGGGCATGGAGCAATGCATTCTACTGTCAGGCATTCATGTCGTTCATCATTGTTGGCCGATATCAGCCTGTAGTGTCTCCCGGGACGGTCCTAAGTGAACTATCCCCTCCCTCTCGGGACGGGGAGGAGCTCACCTAGAGTTTCCCGACACGAACACTCAGGCGTGATACTTCTTCTCTCGTAGCTTCCCCTGAAGATTTGCTCGAAGCTCCCAACTGTCCGAACAGTCCGAACTGTCTTTTCGGCTTCCTATAGCTGCTATTTATAGGCAGCGGTTGGGGAAGTTATGGTGCTCGAAGAACCACGTGTTCTCCATATTCGCGAGTTTGATGGACGGTCGATACACATATCGCCCCACACAGGGATGTTGGCTGTCGGTCACGTGACGGGCGGTGCCTGTCGGTGGGTGGCCTGTGTCACGCGACAAGCTTGGGTTGTCGTGGCGAACTCGGCTCCCTGTCGGGTAAAGGGCGTGTCGTACGTCAGCTTCTTCTTACACGGCATCCCTGTGTCGCGCGTCGTTGCATCGCGCCACCCTGTCGGGCGGTGCTTGTATCGGGCCGTTGGAAGGCCGACACAGGTTGAACTTATTGCTTGTCGGCCGGGACGGCCTTATTGGGTCAAAAAGGGAGGGAAATTCTACAAAAGATGGAAATATTGGTTTAAGAGCACTGCTTGGCCAATAATTGCAAAAGTACTAATAAAAGAGAGGAAAATAGCAGAAAAGGGCTGTTTGGATAACAGAATAAAGGGCAAAAACATCACAAAAATTGGTGTTATCAATCATCAAAGTAAAGATCGAATTATGAGTTGCTTGTACTCAATCAATCACATTGATTAGTCCATTGTAACTTATAGATTTCATTTGCATTAGTGGATTCATAAACCTTATAGGTTGTGTCATGTACACATCCTTGTTTTATTCCTCAAAGGAATGCGGTTTTAGTATCCATATGCCAAATGTCTTAGTCATTAAGTTGCAATCAACAAGCATCATCCTTCTCAAAATGTTATCCATGTGTCTTAACACTTAAGACTTATTTGCACTTATGGATTTCATCCAATGGGTGCTACCATCAAGGTCATACCTTATGGTTCAAATGGATGTCATTTAGGATGTAATGGTCATAAACCATAACTCAAAATTCGGTTCCTCATATTCATCTAGATGGTTGACTCATCACATGAACAACTCATCACATAGATATTTGAGGTGTATCTATTAAGGATATAAGAACTCACAACCCTTGTGATTCTAAATTTTAGTGTGGGGTATTCTTTTATTAAGAAGAATTCAGTTATTCGATAATCATTCTCTAACTCTTTAGAGTATGATTCCTTCTTGATTTAGACATCACCATGCCTTAATCATGAGTTCACTATGATACACTATCATAATCACTCATAAGGATCTCAAACATTTGGTCCAAATATTTCATTCATTGATCTCATCAAGATTTAACACTTTACCAAATTTGTACTTCAATCTTGAACACTTCAAGATATTCATATTGGTATTTATCTAAACACCATTTGAAGTATTAGCATTTGTTCCAATAGGTATGTAATTACATCACATGTATTATACCTAATCGGATAATCATTCTCCCACTACCTTAGTGAAGATTGATTAATCATGTCAAAGATATTCATGTCTCTTACTGGTTCTCTAACCAAAACAGTCTAGATTTATCCATCACATGGAAACTAGAAATGAATTTCTCATGATTGATGCTAATTTGATTGTTTGAGTTATCTATAACTTTAGGTATCATTTTATCTCATGCATATCAAATACCACAAGATAAGCAAGGCATTGCCACAAAGATCATATCTTTAAGATTGAAACATCAACTTTATTAATTGCCATCATTGTCATACAATATGCAAAAATAAAGTGTTTCTATCTATTGGCAAATATGAAATAGCAGTTCATAACTGTATCTCATGCCCTTTAGGCTGAAATAAACTGAAAGGTACTCCTATCTATGGCAGCAACACTTGCTCCAATGATGAGTACTTCTTTCTTGGTCCTTTCGTAAAGGCCATCGCTTCTTTGAGGATCTTGCATATCATATATGATAGATCCATATCTTGGTATCATATACCTCAAATAAAGAAGCGATTGATTTCCTGATACCTTAGGTGAAGATCTCCATCCCCTCCTTCATCTTCTTTTGTTCTTCCAAATATAGAGGGCAATCCCTCATACACCCTTTCCCCATGTGCCTTGAGGCTGAAGACGGCTTGGATTGCTGGCTAGCATCAGAACACTTCTTTACTTTGCCTCTATCCTTGCCCTTAAGAATTAACTTTCTCTTTGATCACATCAAAGATTATGGTTTGTCTTTCTTCATCTTTGCCTCTACTATCCTCAACATGTCCAACAACTCTGTCAACGCTTGTCAAAGTTGTTTATGTTGTAGCTTATCATGAATTGTATGATTCTCACAACATTTGCAGTATCGTACTAATAGCCAACTCTTGGCTCAGAGGGAATCCTTCGTAGTCAGGTTTTCCACATACCCAATCACATTGAGTGTGTGAATACCTTACTGGATCTCCTTCTGTCATGACATACTAGGACAGTGTCTTGGAGACATCATATGTCTCATGTTGTCTCTGCAACTCATAGTTCAGAGAACACAACATCAAGCACTCCTCATCAATGTCTTCCTCGGTATGCTTCCATAAGCATACTTTCAGCCATTGATGTGGTGGGATTGAGTTTATCTGGTCTTGGTATAACTAGGACTTAGAGCTTTCACTCTTTGAGAACACTTCTCATCGTCCTAACTAGTCGTGGAATTATTCCCATTTAATTTGTTGGTCTCAAGGACCGATCGCAAATAAAGTGATTTGTTGATTAACCATTTATTGTACAAAAGCAAATATGGAATTTGGAAATCCTTTATCTATTTTATACCTTGGTTGAGTATGTTCTACCTAAGTCATGTCTTGAACCTTGATGGCATATGTGAACTACGATGATGATTAATGTATGTGAAAATGTTAATACCAATGCTAGACTTTGATGCCTTGACCCTTGGGGACATCCACCTATATTTGATTATGATTTTTGTGTCCATATCTTACTGATCCAAATCACTTGTTAATCTTGGACATATTGACTTGACATGATACGAACCTTCTTTCCTTATTATGAGTCTCATGACCTAGTTACGTATATAAATGACTTGAATCATGTAATGTTAGTGTAGAATGAATGGAACATCCAAATGACTTGAGACTTGAATCACACCTTATGATGGAATCTATATTAGTATAAGATCATCAAAAATTTAATTAAAAAACTTTGACCCTAACTTGGCTAATACCCTAAAATGAAGCTAGTTAGGGTTAATAATGATAATCTAATGCCTATATGTAATTTTATGCTTAATCGAGTCTTTCTTATGGCTAGATGGTCAATGATGACTTAAGCTAAGAACCATTAAATCATGTATGGGCTTCAATTATTATATAACTATGGCTTCTTGCTGGAAATGTGATACATATTTTTTTTTAATGAAGCCAGAGGGTCCTCTATTCATCCCACCCCTCTCTTGTGGGCGAGACCATCAACAAAAAAACATCTCCTGCTTATATGTCCGCAGGTTTGTTCCCCCCCAAAGCCCAGAAAAAAGAAACCTCACAACCCAAACAAAGAAACAACTCCAAAAACATCCATGATTCATCAAGCGTCGACCCTCTTATGCTGCATATGGATATAGGGAACTCCTCTCTTTGCTAGAATTTCCATACCTCTTATCTTTCTAGGCATTCTACTGATGTCAGTGGTGACAATCACCTCTGAAGACCTTCTTCCCCAATGTCCCACTACTGTCGAAATAGAGTTGATAAACTTATGAATCACTGATCCAGAAACCTCCGCCCTTTTGAACTCAGATCTTACAGCTCTAACTTGAGCACGCATCCTCCAAAGTTCCTTGTTGTTCTTCCATATAACGAACACGCAGACGAGTGAGAAAGGGACCATGCGTTGTTAACAAGAACTCGATCTAATCTCTCCTAGATAGTTGGAGATAGGTACTGCTTGTCCACCCACGTGAAGCGACTTCCCTCAAAAGGAAGTTCAGAAAAACCACCATCATGGATGAAGGTATTAAAGTCTAACATCTCCTGGAAATTAGGAGTAGAACCTCCTCTTCTTTCACTGCTCCTCCTAACAATGTTAAAATCCCCTGCAATTTGCCATCTACTATCCCCAATGATGTCAGCTAGATGCAAAAGGGACGACCACAGATCTCTCCTATTCCTACCATCACAGCTCGCGTAGACTGAAGTGAAGAAGAAAACGCCTCCTAGATCATCCGACGCTTTGATGGTAATGTGTTGTCGATGGTAACAGAGAACCTCAGGTAGATAAGATTCGTGAGCGTACATCCAGATCTTCCCTCCATTCGCCTCATTATCAGTGGACCAGTCCAAACGAACGATGTCAAGGAGCTCCTCCGCTCTCACAGCCTGTATCATAGGCTCAAGAAAGCATACAATATGCGGTTTGTGCTGTCGGCATAAATGTCTCGGTACCCGACGTGTCTGGTTATTAGCAGCCCCCCTTATATTCCAAACAAGGAATTTCATAAATCTTCGGTACAGCAGCAACCTCCGATCAGCTAAAACGTATCACCAAGACTAGTGTCTCCCCCTTCTGTCTCCTCTCCCCCTTTCAACCCTTTCAAAATATTCACGATCCCCCCAATCTCGAGGTGATCTCGAAAGAGAGCGTCTGTTGTGTCTCGATAACTATCTGAAAAATCTTTCATTACCTTCAATCGATACGGTCCTGGAACGACCCCTCCTAGCAGACGGGGATCTTCTAGAATCAATAAAAGCAAAAAACTCCTCCAGGTTGTGGTGTGGAAGCATGGTTTTGCATCCCTCCTCATTATAGACAGCTCTATCTCGTGATCTACTTCTCTCCTGATGTATCTGTTGCTCATCGTCATCCCACACGGAGATAGGGGGTTGTTGTGATGTAGGGACCAGTTCAGTGACAAAAGTCATATCTTTGTTGCTCGCAGGTATATCATAACTCAGCTGTTCTAAAGGCACCCCGAATTCCCTGCCTTCCTCCGTAATGATGAAAGCATTTTGCTCAGTAGGACCTCTAGCCATCATGTCCAGTCTCACAGCCGTGCGTCTATGACCATATGTCAACGAGATGAATTTGGGTACATCTTCATTGAAAGCTTCAACTAGAACTAGCATCCCAGACATGTCATCTTCATGTTGTCTCCAATCCGAAATCCTTATCAGCTTTCCAAAGGGAGCAATCATCTTCTGGATGTTAACTTTGTCACGACAGATAATAGGAATATCCTTCATCAAGAACCAGTAGGCCTCCCTACGTATAGCTTCCTGGCCCTCCGCCAGGTGTTTCAGAGACAGCTTAAAACCTCTCACTTCGTCAATACCCTCTTCAATAGCCCTTATAGCATCAGTACTTCTTGGAAAGAACCCAACCGCCTTGTTGGAAGAGAATTTGTATAGATCTACGAGATAAGGCCATCTGATTTTAATAAAAGGAGCTATCTCTTCCCACGTGATCCCTGTCGGCCAAGATATCTCCATTGCATGATTAAGGGAATCCGATCTTTGTTTCCTGTCGTCATCGTCAGGGCCGATGTCCACAGAGATGCGCTTTGGGGTATGTACTGATCCACCTCGTGCCGGGATTCCTTGTTGTAAAGGGGGAAAAACGTCCAGAGATAGAATATCCGGCGGGGGTACAGGACCCGTTCTGCACCTCCTTGTAGTATGCCCCGGTCGTTTACACACGTAACAGACCTTTAGGCTGTGACAATTAGCCTGCCAGTGTCCCTTTCTCATGCACCGATAGCAAGTATCACTAGGTATGCCGTAGATGGATCTAGGAGCAAGGTTCCTTCGAACCCGGACATACTCTATTCTGTTATCTCCCCAGGGTGGTGGGTTCACTGCACGAGGCGGTGTTAAACGGGCATGGTCATTAATCCCGTCGACGTTCATAGGTGGCGTCCCCCTATGACACCCATCCTCTTCATTTCAGCCTATCTCCAACGAGTCTTCTGTAGGATGTCGCGCATCTCCAGTCATGATCTGTGCATCCCGCAGCGTCTGCGTCGACGACCCCTGGATGGTATCTGTGGGAGGGGACTCTTCCCTCATCTGAGACGAGCACCTCGTCTCATCTTCCATATTAATCACTGTTTCTTATTCTTGTACCGGTTGAGGCATAGGCGATCGCAGGATATTTCGGATATCTGGTATCACCGCATCCACAGGTGTAAAGGTGGAGTTGAAAGAGGTCCTTCTGTCGGCGACAAAACTTTGCGCCCTTCTGTAGCTTTGACACGTGATCTGCCTACACATCGGCGATGGCAACATCAGTCCACGACGGCCGGGGCCTCCCCACGCTCAGAGAAGAGAAGCGGTATCCCAAACTCTAAAGCTTCACAGAAAAGAGAGCCCTGCAAAGGTTTAGGCAACAGAACGGATCGAGGGGCGACGGGGAGAACGTACAGGTGGACCCCGAATGGCGGAGTGCCCTGCCGGAGAGTGGGTGGCGGCTACAGCCGCCGGCGGCGGATCCGATCGCTCCGGGAATCGCCTAGGGATCGCCTAGGGATCGCCTGTGATACATATGTATGCTTGTTTACATACTCAAATATTGGCATGTAGTATTCTAGTATTGTACTCGATGTTTGTCTCGCATTGTTGTTTTATAAATTGGTAACATAATATAGAAACTCCATTATACAAACCTCATCCAACTGCCTAAAGTTTTAGGGTAAGGACATCAGTTTAAGCATCCTACTTGAGTTATCAAGATAGGGTGGATTGTTGATAAAAGGGTTAGCTAATCTTGAGCACCCTCATAGACTCTTCCAATGAGAATTTGTCCATAAAAGGCCTAACGAATACATGATAGGAATCTTGACATTAAAATAATCAAGATTTAAGCACAAATGGCTCTTTAATATAACTTAATGCAAAAAGAAATGAATTAATTGAGAAGCCCTTCAACCAAAAGTTGAAGGATGTGTTTGTAATAGTTTGGATGAGCTTGTGCCATTCTTGGGCACAAAAAGGTCTTGGTTGATTGGAAGCCATTCACATTAAAATAATATAAAGCATTATCCACAAAAAAGATGGATATTAATATATAACTCTTTAAGGTGCTTAATTCCTTTTCCATTAATCCTTGGATAATGGAGAGGTTTATCATGAAATAGAAGGTGGTTATGTGGCCAAGTAATGGAGGAGGTTTTTGTGGACTTAGTTGAAATTAAAAGAAAAACAATTCTTTTTCTATTTTCCTTGAAAACCCATAAATATATATATATAAGTATCCTTTTTCCAAAAACACCAAAGGATCGTTTCCTTAGTTCTTTCCCTTATCGCTTTGCTTTGGCCGACCAAGGGAGAGCTCTGGAGCAGACGAAGGATGAATCTAACCTGTAGGTGAGTTTTGATCATCATCTACCTCGGATCTATGGTGGAAACCCTAAAACAAGGTTTGATTAATGGTTTTCTTCACACGATTTCCATTTCTAGGCAAGTTGTTCATCCAAAAGTTGAAGAACGGACCTTGGACAACTACTGGAACTCCATCCACCATTAGATCCGTGGATCTTGGTGCTTGAGATCAGTTCTAGAGGCAGATTTTATAACTCTAACCCTTAACCATTGTTTTTGCACTCTTTTCTATAAGAATCATTGGTTACTTTTCTTCCTTTGATATTCTTTTGAGTTCTTGCTATAACTTCCTTAAATAATAGCAACAGTTCTTGGTTGAATAGAGGTAGACGAATGTGACATCATCTTGGATGTTTATCCAAAAATTACTTTACCAAACGGTTTGCTTTTGTTGCTCAAATGGTTTCCCAAACCGTTTGGGAGCAAACAGTTTGAAACCGTTTGAATGCAAATGGTTTCACCTAAACCGCATAGAAGCAAACGGTCCAAGACCGTTTGCTGGAATTGACCAAGCGTTGACCATTTGGAGTGTTGTTGATAATAATGTAGATTAATAAAACATCAATTATTTGTTGATTAATCTCAATTGGATCACTAATTCAAGGCCAATCAATCACCTAAACCCTAATCGGGTTGAGGGCTGATTTCATAAGTGTTTGGAGTTTGAAACTTGGGTTGAATGACCCAAACGGTCTCAAGACCATTTGGTGATCACCCAAACGGTCTCAAGACCGTTTATTGATCACCCAAGACCGTTTGGAGGTCTAGGGTTAATTATGATTGACCAATTGAAGATCTAATGATAATAGGTTGGAATATAATCAAATGTTGATATGGTTATCAATCCAATGGACCAAACCCTAATTGGTTGACTTGGTTTTTGATGTTGATATGAGAAAATGGTCTCAAGAACGTTTGGAGGTTATCCAAACGACCTCAAGACCGTTTGGGGTTAGGTCATGATCAAATTAGATGATGGTTCAATAGTTACAAAGTAATTAGGCTCACATTGATTAATGTTGAATGGTCATCGATTCCAAACCCTAGTCCAATTGATTAAAGCCCTAATTTATGACCAATTAAGGGTCAAATCAGTTGAAGGTTGACCTAATTAACTCAATTGAATGATGGTGATAGGTCCAATTGATGATTTGATACATGTACTTAATCATTGAGGGAATCAACATTGGAAACCCTAAATCAATTTGATAGGTTGAGACCTTAATTGGTCCTTGCAGTTTTGACGAGGTTTGGACCAAACGATCTCAATACCGTTTGAGTCCAAATGGTCTCAAGACCGTTTGGGACCAAACAATCCCAAACTGTTTAGGTGCATGCGGTTTCAAAACCGTTTAGGTTCATGCGGTTTCCAAAGTGGTTGAGTTCATGCAATTTCAAAAGTCAACCTTGGGCAAACGGTCTTCACCACCTATTTCTCTAAATGGTTTCAAAGGTAGTGCAAGACCGCATGGAGGTCCAAACGGTCTTAGA
The DNA here is from genome assembly GCA_963693085.1 of Alisma plantago-aquatica. NCBI lineage: Eukaryota > Viridiplantae > Streptophyta > Magnoliopsida > Alismatales > Alismataceae > Alisma > Alisma plantago-aquatica. Next base: position 1,253,322,341 of record OY856411.1, on the reverse strand, counting down.
CCGTTTGGAGGTTTAGTATGGAAGACCGTTTGAGGTCTGATCTAACCAAGATCTTTTGGGGTCTTAATGGCCAAGATCGTTTGGTGGATGATTACCCAAAACCGCATGGGTACTTAAAAGGGTTAAAGGACAAAGTATTTAGTTAATTAGTACATGATGTAATCAAAGACGGTTGTGGTACTTATATCCTAATTGAGTAAGGTGATTAGTACTCATTGAACAATCAAGCTTTAATGATCACAATGGTAATGACATAACCCATGATGTCAATTCCCTTTCATGATTGAGTTGACTTAACCTAATCAAGGCTGAAGTTAATATCATCCTTTAGGGGATGAGAGAGAAAAGAGACTTCCTATATAAATGTTAATCAAGCAATGGAATTCCAATAAGAATGAATATCTAATTAGGGAATGGTCCATGATGATGATATCATGAAAACCTAATTATAATGGTTAATGAATCATAACCCTAACTGAGGGTATTAATGGAAGTAATTTTAATACATGATGATGTATGACCTCAATTCATAATGATGACATGGTAAACCTTAATTAAAGGTACTTTATTGATCACTCCTACTTGGGGTGAATAGTAAACCCTAATGGTGGGATATTAATGATAACCCTAACCTAGGGTGATGTGAAATGAATAGTAAACCCTAACCTAGGGTGATGTGATGTGAATAGTAAATCCTAATTAGGAGTATGTTAAATAAGAAACCTAATCAAGGGTGATGTGATGTGAATAGTAAACCCTAATTCCAAATAAAGTAAATGAAAGTGTGAAACCCTAATTCTGGGTTAGGCCTTATAGCATGGAGCTCTAAGACTGGATAATGATTTGATGAATCACTAATCCTATTTGAGTCAAGGGGAAGATTAACCCTAATGTGAATTGAAAAGGGAAACCCTAACCCTGATAAGGGCAGAATGGTGCAACCCTTGAATAGTGATGTCATTACTGTTTTGCATTATGCTGATATGAAATAGAGTAATATGTTATCATTTGTACTAATGATGCAAGTTTTATGAGATATTGAACATAGCCAGGTAAGAGATATGATGCTTTGTTTATTAAAAGTACTGAATGAGCATTGTAAGCAAGGATATGTTATGTTGCCTAATGAAAGGTAACAAAAGAGATTGATAGGCTATTTGAGCTATGTGAAATACCTACATTGCTACTAATATGTTTACACTGTTAAATGACTTAATGGAATTAAGTTACATGTTAAAGTGGTAACAAGTGTTTTGATGATCTAAGGGTTTGAACACCCATATTCTTGAATCATGGTGATGAGGTAAAAAGGGAATGAGATCCCAATGTTAATAAAGTTGTGAAATGAATTTGATATAATAGTACCCTTTTCTTTATAGCAATTGTTATAATGGTTTATGTTTGAAAACATGCCTGATGATAAAAGAATGTTGTAATGTACTTAAATAATCAAGTGAATTGATATTATGTAGAGCCCTGACCATTAATCCATCATCGTCAGAAGTTGGATGATGGTGAAACAGGTTTTCCTAAGGGAACTCCTGGGGAGCATACTTTTGAGTATGTGGGGGTTATGGACGTGAATATCCTTACGTCCTAATGGAGGAATTGATGTGAGATAAACATTGAATCTCTCAATCCTTCATTATATGTTTATGCTGGGAAGATGTAACACTAATCTCCGGATGATGTTGTTAATGCTGCATATATGAGAGATAATCAAGAAATCCCTCGATGGCGAAGAGAGTACAACAGCCACTGTAACTCTAATAGCGAAGTTGCCAGAATACCCTGGAAAGTTATTCTAGCAGAGACACGAGATGTCCTGCATGTTGTTCATCACACTGACTAAGGAGGATGAGGTCATAGAAATCTGGTTCTTCTGATGACCTATGTATGGTACCAATTTCAACTTCGCAGTGGTCGGTTGGAGTATGAGCGGTATACCTCATCTCCTCAGGGCATAAAGTATGTTTTGTAAAATGTAATCAGCCGTGTAGCATATTTGCTTAGGGTTGAACTATGAGAAACAATGATTGATGATACATTGCTTATAATGTCCTAGTTGGATAAATAACATACATGTTCTTCACATTCCTTATCAAATGAATGACTTGCTGCTTAAGCAAGTTATAATTGAAATGATTGCATAGAGAATATTGCTCTATTTAGTTATTCAATGAATTTCCTACTGTTGGATAATTATAATTCTACTGCTCAGTGTTTTTCCAATATCTGCAATAACAATGCTTCTGGCGGAGAGTTATAGCTCTCTCTGGGACAATTTTTCAATTGTCTCACACCCGTGGGATTCAACTTTTTAGGTAGAAGCCGAGGAAGAAGAAACCCCCCAGTGGGTGAGCAGCAACCGCAATAGCAACAACAACAAGGACAACAGTGACCCTCAGGTGGAGATACTGCCTATCAAGTCTGTACATAGAGAGTCCTATGTGTTGTCTCTGTACTCTCAGGTCCTAGGAGTCAATAGATGGTTTGATATAGATCTAAGATTTTTGGCTTAACGCCTTAAGATTTTGTATACTTCTTGTACACAGTTTGACAGGATAGTCAATGTTTATGACTCTCGAGATGAGTTGACACAGAGATGTACTAATGAATCAAAATGTAAATATCTTACTTTGTTTCTTTATGATAGAGTTCTACATTTTGTGGACCTCATTGCAAAAAGTTTTAATTTTTAGTGATTTTCAATAATTCCGCTGCTAAGTATTCGCTTCCACATAGTTAATATCATTTTCGCGAGACAGACATCATAAGTGTGCTTTAAAAAAGGAAGTGAAGTTCAAGATTGGGAATGGTTTTAGTCTCTTACCCTGGTGTAACCCTTGGATGTAGGATGGTAAAAATCTATTAGATCTCTTCAATAATGTATTGTTGTTTAGGTTTGGAAGGGATTTAAATTACAAACTAAGTTCATGTATTACTAGAAATAAATGGTCCTTCCCTCAAGTGAGAGGTTCAAACCTATTGGATGATGTTGTCAGTTCTAATGGCATGACTGAGCCAAAACTAAAAGACTTTAGGAATGGATGCAGACTCAAAGAAGACAAAAAGTCTTGGGAAAATGGATCTAGTCCAAATACATCTCAAGGAATAACTCCATCCTGCTTTGAAAATGCTTTCTGGATAAAGTTACTACTAATGAGTTTACAAAAAAAAATGCATCTTTCACTTTCCTTCTAAATGTCATTTATGCAAGGAGGATGAGTAAACCTCAACCCATATGTTGCAGGATTTTGCTTCCCATCATTATTTTTTTGATGATTTATTGAGCTTTAAGGGGAAAGTCAAGTGTACGACTGCTTTGATTGTCTATCAATGTTGGAGAGAAAGATGTAATAGAAGACACTCTTATAAGATAGGGAGTTTTCCTATATTTTGTAGAATTATATATATGAGGCCAATTCTTTATACAACATAGACTAGTTTTTCACCTCTCCTTCTTCTTTTCCCCTTGTACATCCCTTCTTCTTTTTGTGCATACTTCTAAAAAATATAAATAAAAATGAGACCCACACTTGTTGCAACAAAAAAAATATTGAAATATAGGATGGAGGTGTTACCATGATTTATGTCCTAATTTCGATCCTTGGATCAGGATCATGTGGTTGACTGAAATGGCTCACCAGCGTGACCCCGTGCCTAGCTTCAAGCGATGACCAAATCGGTGGGTCATCCTTCATCACCAACGTGTAGTGTGGGGCGTCAAGCAGAAATTGTCTCCTGTCGATGCATTTCCTAGTTTCAATCGACCATGGATTTAACTGGTCCATGCAGCAACGACCCACTCATGACACTATGTTGATCAATGTCGTTCCTTAGCGATCTGACGGCATGCTGTGTCATCCTCCTCCTGAAACAACCTTGTTGGGAGCTGGTACCTGCCATGGCGGCGTGGGATGGCAGACTCACCACAGACCCATGGAAGGAAGGTTGAAGGGGGTCCTAGAAGGTGGAAGTTGAACGATTAAGTGTGGGAGGGTGCCATGATATCAGTGGCATTCTTAGATCATTTTTCTATGGGATGGAGAATGAACGCCCAAATAGGGACCCGCGGCAGCACCAGTAGGATGGGAGGAAGGAGAAGGGGGCCCAAACCAAGGAGAAAAATGAGGGGAAATCAAGGAAGGGTCAAGACAAGTTGGTCATTGTTTTTATTTGGGCAAAAAGCTATGAAGAAGTGTGCCAATTGGAGGAGAAAGAAAGGGAGGATCACTCCTTGCAGCGGTGGTAGTACGTTGTACGGGGATGGTCCATAGATTGTTAGATCCTCAATCACCGGCTATCAAAAGGGGCGCGTCCCCCTAAATGGGCTGCACCCTCCATTTGGGCCCATTTAGGCTCAAAATCGTGTAAAATAAATTAAAATCAAATGAAACTTGATCCAACTTCAAAAGATTATAACTTGGGCTACAAACCTCTGATTGAGAAAAAAATGATTCTACTGGAATCACAATTGAATCCTCTACATCATGATATACACTAGGGAGAACAAATATCATAGTGATAATGTTTGATATATATTGCAAGAGGTGACATGTTAAGGAATGATACTTAGTTCAAAAGTGAAAATTAATGTCACACATTGTGAAATTGATCATTGCATTTGCCAAATTGGAATATCAACTTTCTAATTATGAATTTAGCATCAAATTTGAGTAATATACCACTTTATGGGAGAGAAAAAGAACAATATCTAAGAGAGAAAATCCAAGTTGTCACAACTTTCTGTCCTTAAAAGAAATTTCAACCTTGAAATTCATCCAAGATCAAGTTCAATGTCATAGTCCATATTCATCACGTTTAGACAACCAATCATATGCATCAAGGCATCTCCTACCATGGGGTGCACATGTAGGTTGTCATCATCAAGGGTGTACTCATCCCCATTATATCCATATTACCAGGTGTTTTATCATGTTATGATATCATCTTTGGCAGTGATGTTCCATAACACTTATGTTAGGGTTTGCTTATGTATTCATACGGCTCAAGGTGTGGTATCAAAAGCTACATTGTTGATCTCTCAAAAGGATGTGTTCATCATCATGATTTTCAATGAGACATTCATCAAACGTGCATTTCATCATAATACCATATTTCATGTGTGTTTTAATTTTCCTCCATAACTCTACCAACTATCCCCAATTAGGTTCATCATTTGTCATTTTGGATATGAAGTTAAGCAATTTATTCACTATGTTTATTCAAGTTATGACCCCAAGAGTGATGTCCTATTGAGTTAATCATTTTCTATTTCTATATGATATTAGGCATGTTACTCCTAATTATTCAAGCTGATATCTCTAGGTATCATCGTATCAAGTTCCTGATTTCAATGATAAACCTTTAATTTATGGTATGATTTCATACTAGGTCTAGCTTATGAGAATGGATCGCCATACATATATTGTGTTTTTTTACATAAGTGAGATTATTTCATGTATCATTCATAATGTGAGGGACGACATTATTATCATCATCCTGGTTTTGTAATTGTGTCACTTGCATCTAGAAAGAGCTCCACAAGCTCAATTCACTCAAGTTATGACCTATCTATGTCAAGGAAGAACATGCTAACCACCAACATCTACCCATACCAAACTTTTACCCAACATATCAAATGAGAGAAACCATTATATTTCTTTACATCAAACCACTAACCTGAGTAAGAGGCTCATCATGGATATCACACATCATGTACATCATCTTAGGGCCTAGAGATAGTTCTTTCACCTATATAGAAAACATAATATATTACATTGCCTCTTTCTCTAGGGTTATATCTTTTCATAGGAAATCTAGGGTTTGACATTATCGAGGGAACTATACACTAGGTGAATTAACTCACATAGTTAAAAGTACTCTATCCTGGGACTCATCATCATGTATTTATTTGTGCATATTTTTCAACATTTCACATAATTTGGAGTCTAGGTACTCTGACCTTCTTCTGTGGTAGGTCAAATCATATCAAGAAGTCACCCTTTCTGTATGTCCTATGCTAGACGTCCTCCTTTATAAATAGATTGAGGCACTTGTGTGTCAAATATCATGTCTCAACATGTACAAGACCAGGCAAGCAAGCATGCCAACCCACTAGCTACGTTTAGAACATCTACTAAGTCATATGTAATGTACAGGGTGCTAGGTTTATCTAGGGTTTCATGGTCAAGACTCATTCCATACCATCAAACATACAAAATCAAACATGGGTCAACATGAAGAAAACTCATATCATCAACATCGACATCATTATCAAAATCGTCATCATCGCCGTCATCATCATCGTCATCATAGGTAATCTAGACAACTAATAGCCTAATCTTTATCATGGCTCTAGAAAACTCTAGAGACTACAACTATCAACAAAACACTCTCATATATACTTGATGTTACATCTCTTTCTCTGAGGTTGCATGGGCACTCACTATCATTCTAAGTGTGGCAGCATTTTTCATATGTACATATACTTATATTTGAAATACGTTTTCTCTAGTGCTTAAATGGGAAATGGAAACCACAATACTCCATTTGTATAAAACCAAAACCAAAATGAGTTACCACACTCATTAGGTATTCTAGTACCATGACACCTAGGGAACTAGTAAGAACAAGGTGCACACCTGTGTAGGTACCCTAAGCACATGCCGTGAACATATGTCTAGAGTCATAGTAAGATATCTATTTTCTCACCCTCCATAACCTACAAACCATACTACATGAAACACAACAAGTCAATCACACAAGGTGTTGAGTAAAGGGCTAAAAGATACATATACATAAGCTTTGCATAATTTTAAATTTTTTTGCAGAAGTAACGAATAAGAAATAAACAAGTTAAGTATTTGGAAAACCAAGAGCCTATGTTTTATGTCATTTTCACTCCATTGGAAACCATACCACCACATCTTATACATTCTTATGACGTCTCAACATCAGAGGAACATTTTAACATGTGCAATTTGCAAGTTAACCCCTCTACTTGGGTAATTTGCACTTTAGTCCAAAAGTAACAAAACAATGTTCCAACATTATTAAAAAATGATTGAAATTGAAATATAAGTTCCTCAAAAGCCTTAATTACATTTCAAAAGATGAGAGCAAGCATCTAATTACTTTATTAAGCAAAACACCTAGGGTTAGTATATAACCCAGGTAAGGGATGTTACAAATTATCCACCCCTTACAAGGATTTCGTCCCCGAAATCATCAACAAAACATATTAAGAGAAAAGAGTAGGGTATTTCCTCCTTCTCTTCCTCTAGTTCCCACGTAGCTTCTTCAACGCCACAGTGAGAGGACTTTTATAAGGCTTATGTCTTTATTTTTCAGTTTCTTGATCCTTCTATCAAGAATCAACACATGTCCTTCTACATAAGATATATCATCATTCAATTCTACTTCCATAGGTTGCAGAACTGATTTTGTATTGGGATGACATTTCCTTAACATGGAAATGTGGAACACTGGGTGTAACGTTTGCAGCTCCGGTGGTAACTCTAGATTATAAGCTACCTTTCCAATCTGTTCAATGATTGGATAAGGCCCCATAAACCTAGGAGCTAACTTTACTTTCCTTCCAAATCTATGAACTCCCTTCCAAGGTGAGACCTTGAGGTACACTCTGTCCCCAACATGGAATTCTAAAGGCCTATGTTGCTTATCAGCGTAAGATTTTTGTGTATCCTGTGCAGTCTTTAACTGTTGTTGTATTGTTTTAATCTTCTCGGTGGTCTACTGTACAAGATCATGACCCAAAAGTTGATACTCACTAGTTTCATACCAACATAAGGGAGATCTACAATGTCTACCATACAAAGCTTCATAAGGTGCCATGTCAATACTATGTTGATAGCTATTGTTGTAGGCAAACTCTATCAAGCTTAGATGCATATCCCAACTTCCTATAAACTAGAGGACACATGCCCTAAGCAAGTCCGCTAAGGTTTGTATAGTCCTTTTTGAGTGTCCATTAGTCTGAGGATGAAAGGTTGTACTAAACCTTAACTGTGTGCCTAATGCTTTATGAAGTCGCTCCCAAAAATGACTCATAAACTGGGGACCTCTGTTAGAAACAATGGTAACTGGGACCCCATGCAACCACACTATCTCATCTACATACAATTGTGCCAGTCTCTCTGCTGAATAGGTTTTTTTGAAATGCAAGAAATGTGTTGTATTTGTCAACCTATCAACTATTACCCAAATGGAATCATGACCTTTGGCTGTTCAGGGTAGACCAACCACAAAGTCCATGGTTATATGATCCCACTTCCATTGTGGTATGGGTATAGGTTGTAGTGTCCCTGCAGGCTTCTGGTGTTCAGCTTTAACTTGCTCACACACAGGATACTACATAACGAACTCAGCAACGTCCTTCTTCAAACCGGGCCACCAATACATATCTTTCAAGTTTCGATACATCTTGGTGCTTCTTGGATGCATAACATACATTCAAGAATGAGCTTCTTCCAGGACTAACTTCCTCAAGTTATCCACATCAGGCACTATCATTCTTACTTGATAACAAGATACTTGATCATACTAATCATGGAAACCATCTCATTTCTCACTACCAAACTCTGACCTAATCTACTGAACTGCAGCATCAACTTGCTGTGCCTCCTTAATCTGTTGTCTCAGAGTTGGTTTTATGTGCATCTCAGCTAACAGTCCAGATAACAACGATACTTTTAACTATACATTATCTTGCATTAAGGAGATAAGCATATCCCTCCTAGAACACACCAAAGAATTCAGCTGTGCTCTATCTAAGGCTGGTGTTGCTGACTTCCTACTCAGAGCATCAGCAACAACATTGGCCTTCCCTGGATGATAATCAATTGTACAATCATAGTCCTTGATTAATTCCATCCAGCGGTGTTGCCTCATGTTTAGCTCATGCTGAGAGAAGATGTATTTTAGGTTCTTATGGTCTGTGAAAATCTAGAACGTCTCTCCATAAAGGTAATGTCTCCAGATCTTCAAGGCATGGACTACAACAGCTAGTTCGAGATCGTGTGTCGGATAATTTTCCTCGTGTTTCTTAAGCTGTCGAGAAGCAAAAGAAATCACTTGTTTATCCTGCATCAACACACATCCTAGTCCATTCTTAGAGGCATCACAGAACACTATATATCCTTTTCCTTGCTCAGGTAACACTAGCACTGGTGCACTTGTCAGCCTCTCCTTTAACAACCGGAATGATTACTGACACTTGTCATTCCAAGCAAAAGGAACATCCTTCCTGGTCAACTTGGTCAAGGGTAAAGCTATAGAACTGAAGTTCTTAATGAACCTCTAGTAATAGCCTGCCAACCCTAAGAAACTGCGGATCTCTGTCGGTGTCTTCGGCTGCTCCCATTGCAAGACAGATTCTACCTTTTTAGGGTCAAGAAAAGAAAAGAAACTTCTGGTAACCAGAACTCACACTTGTAGCAGATATTACGTGTAGCAGATATTACGTGTCCAAGAAAAGAAACTTCTGGTAACCAGAACTCACACTTGCTAAACTTAGCATATAACTTATGCTCTCTTAGCAAAGTTAGAGCCTGACGAAGATGCTGTTCATGATGCTGAGCATCCCTACTAAAGATCAAGATGTCATCTATGAAGACAACTACACAGTGATCAAGAAAAGGTCAAAAGATTCTATTCATAAGTTCCATAAGTGCAGCTGGTGCATTAGTTAGTCCAAATGATATAACTGTGAACTCATAGTGACCATACCTTGTCCTAAATGCAGACTTAGGTATGTCACCTTCCTTAATATGCAGCTGATGGTATCCCGACCTCAAATCTATTTTTGAGAAGACAGTCGCACCATGCAACTGGTCAAAGAGATCATCAATCCTAGGCAAAGGATACTTATTCTTTATTGTTACTTTATTTAATTGTCTGTAATCAATGCACAACCACATTGATCCATCCTTCTTTTAACAAAGAGGACCGGAGCACCCCAGGGTGAAATACTCGGTCGTATGAAACCCTTCTCAAGCAACTCTTGCAGCTATTTCTTGAGTTCTGCCATCTCATCAGGCGCCATCCTATATGGTGTTTGTACTATTGGCTGCGTGCCTGGAGCTAGATTAATCTCAAAATCAATCTCTCGGGGTGGTGGTACACCAGGAAGTTCTTCAAGAAATACATCTTCAAATTCCCTGACTATAGGAACTTCAACAGGGTTAGAACTCTCCATGGTGGTATCTACCACATGGGCCAGGAATGCATAACATCCTTGTGTCATCAACTTCTCAGCAACCATAGCTGATACAAGATAGGTTGGTAGGATCTTTCTATCTCCTTGAAAGATCCATGTGTCACTGTCATCAATGAACACAACTTGTTTGGACTCACAATCCAAAACAACCTTATACCTTTCCAAGGTATCCATCCCCAAGATTATATCAAACCCATGCATCTCAAGTGGTATAAGATCCACTTGAATGCGATGTTTATAAAAGAAGAGGATGCAGGGAGAACATACCTCCTGAAACACAGCAGATCCCATTAAAGGAGTTTCTAACAACAAGCTATCTGCTCTATGACTTGTAGTCATGTTGCAGTCACGAATCACTCTTCGAGTGATAAAGGAATGCATTGCACCCGGGCAATTAAAACAGATATGATGCAAGATGTAGACATATCAGAATAAAACAACTCCATTTGACCTATCAAAACTCGAGGGTTGATCACTGCATCAGGTGGATTCATCACATAGAACCTCGCCGTCGCCTGTGGTTGATTTGGTGCTCGATGACTAGGTGTTGATGATCCATCTTGGGATGCTTGTCCACGTCCTCTAGCACTACTGGGAAACTGTCTCCTTTGAGAACCTTGCTGACTCTACCTTTGAGGTTGAGTCACACTTGCCTCTCGGGCTCTACAATCCTTCATCAGATGTCCCACCTTTCCACATATGTTACAACTCTTGATTCCTTGCTGTGGTCTGGATGGTACCATAACCGACACGGATGCTGAGCTGTGAGCTCCTTCTGGTGGTAAACTTCATCCTCTACCCTTATTTGATGTCCACTGCGTCTGGGTACTGAAGCTAGGTGGTGTAGGTATGGAAAACCTCGATTTCTTAAAACCTTTGGATGAAGATCCTTTGAACTGGGGGTACATCTTCTTGTTCTTGGTCTGTCACTTCTCCGTCACAGACCTCTCTATCCTCCTGACTGACTCCACAAAGGTAGCAAATCTTTCCCTGTTCTCCAGAGCAGACACAGGGGTGGTCAACTCAGCGTTTAACCCCTTTTCAAAATGTCTGATCCTTTATTCATCTGTAGTCGCCATATGCGGATAGAACCACAAAAGCTCCATGAACTTAGACTCATATTTGCAAATGTTCATCGGTCCTTGCCTTAATCTCTGAAACAGCAATATTTTCTCATCCAAGAACGTCTTTGGGAAGTATCTATTGACAAATTCTCGTAAAAAAACTTCCCATTCAATCTTGACACCTGGCCTTTTCCCTTCCTCTATGGTCCACCAGAGACCAGCACACCCCTTGAAAAGGTACACAACATGTCTAACCTTCTCAGCTTCTGGGATGTTCAGGATTCTAAAGGCTTTCTCTAGCTCAGTTAGCCACAAGCCAGCATTTGCTGGGTCAGCTGTTCCATCATATCATGTGGCTCCAACTCGGCGAAGTCGTTCAAACGTGTTGCCGACTCCTGGTCCTTCTGGATGGGTAGGTGCCCTAGGTATAGGTATAGGCATCCTATCAGTCATGTGTGTCATGGCAGTCATAAACTGCCCAAACATGGCTTGGAAGGCTGGGTTCCCTATGTCAGCTGGATTGAACTGGGGTGGTTCAAGCATAGATTCCTTCCTTGGTTTCTTGCACCTCCTCCGGGTGCAGTGACACTACTCTCCGCAACATGTTCCTCATGTGGTCCATACATCTTTAGTTTCTCTTCTCCTCCTATATGAGTAGAAGACACTATCAGATATATTGGAAGACACTAGAACAGACTCAACAACCCTAGTCCTATGTCTCTGTAGACTCAGTGAACCTAATGCTCTGATACCACTAAATTGTGATGTCCGTCTCGTGAAAACGATATTAACTATGCGGAAGCAAATACTTAGCAGTGGAATTACTGAAAATCACTAAAAATTAAAACTTTTTGCAATGAGGTCCACAAAATGTAGAACTCTATCATAAAGAAACAAAGTAAGATATTTACATTCTGATTCATTAGTACATCTATGTGTCAACTCATTTCGAGAGTCATAAACATTGACTGCCATGTCAAACTGTGTACAAGTAATATACAAAATCTCAAGGCGTTAAGCCAAAAATCTTAGATCTATATCAAACCATCTACTGACTCCTAGGACCTGAGAGTACAAAGACGACACATAGGACTCTTTATGTACATACTTGATAGACAATGTCTCCACCTGAGGGTCTCTACTGTCCTTGCTGTTGCTGCTGCTGCGGTTGCTGCTCACCCATTGGGGGGTTTGTTCTTCCTCGGCGTCTACCTAAAAAGTTGAATCCCACGGGGGTGAGACAATTAAAAAATTATCCCAACGAAAGTTATAACTCTCTGCCAGAAGCATTGTTATTGCAGATATTGGAATAACACTAAGCAGTAGAATTATAATTATCCAACAGTAGGAAATTCATTGAATAACTAAATAGAGAAGTATTCTCTATGCAATCATTTCAATTATAACTTGATTAAGCCGCAAGTCATTCATTTGATAAGGAATATGAAGAACATGTATGTTATTTATCCAACTAGGACATTATAAGCAATGTATCATGAATCATTATTTCTCGTAGTTCAACCCTAAGCAAATATGCTACACGACTGATTACGTTTTACAAAACATACTTTATGCCCTGAGGAGATGAGGTATACCGCTCATACTCCAACTGACCACTACGAAGTCGAAATCAGTACCATACATAGGTCATCAGAAGAGCCGGATTTTTATGACCTCATCCTCCTCAGTCAGTGTGAGGAACAACATGCAGGACATCTCGTGTCTCTGCTAAAATAGCTTTCCAGGGTATTCTGGCAACTTCACTATTAGATTTATAGTGGCATGCTGTACTCTCTTTGCCATCTAAGAATTTCTTGATTATCTCTCATCGATGAGGCATTAACAACATCATCGGGAGACTAGTGTTACATCTTCCCGGCATAAACATATAATGAGGGATTAAGAGATTAAATGTTTATCTCACATCAATTCCTCCATTAGGACGTAAGGATATTTGCGTCCATAACCCCCACATACTCAAAAGTATGCTCTCCAGGAATTCCCTTAGGAAAACCTGTTTCACCATCATCCAACTTCTGACGATGATGGATCTATGGTCAGGGCTCTACATAATATCATTTCATTTGATTATTTAAGTACATTACATCATTCTTTTATCATCAGGCATGTTTTCAAACATAAACCATTATAACAATTTTCTATAAAGAAAAGGGTACTATTATATCAAGTTCATTTCACAGCTTTATTAACACTGGGATCTCATTCCCTTTTTACCTCATCACCATGATTCAATAATATGGGTGTTCAAACCCTTAGATCATCAAAACACTTGTTACCACTTTAACAGGTAACTTAAAGCCATTAAGTCATTTAACAGTGTAAACATATTAGTAGCAATGCATGTATTTCATATAACTCAAATAGCCTATCAATCTCTTTTGTTACCTTTCATTAGGCAACATAACATATCCTTGCTTACAATGCTCATTCAGTACTTTTAATAAACAAAGCATCATAGCTCTTACCTGGCTATGTTCAATATCTCATAAAACCTGCATGATTAGTAAAGATGATAATAGATTCATCTATTTCATATCAACATAATGCAAAACAGTAATAACATCACTATTCAATGGTTGCACCATTCTGCCCTTATTAGGGTTAGGGTTTCCCTTTTCAATTCACATTAGGGTTAATCTTCCCCTTGACTCAAATAGGATTAGTGATTCATCAAATCATTATCCAGTCTTAGAGCTACATGCTATAAGGCCTAACCCAGAATTAGGGTTTCACAGTTTCATTTACTTTATTTGGAATTAGGGTTTACTATTAACATCACATCACCCTTGATTAGGGTTCTTATTTAACATACTCTGAATTAGGATTTACTATTCACATCACATCATCCTAGGTTAGGGTTTACTATTCATTTCACATCACCCTAGGTTAGGGTTATCATTAATATCCCACCATTAGGGTTTACTATTCACCCCAAGTAGGAGTGATCAACAAAGTACCCTTAATTATGGTTTACCATGTCATCATTATGAATTGAGATCATACATCATCATGTATTAAAATTACTTCCATTAATACCCTCAGTTAGGGTTATGATTCATTAACCATTATAATTAGGGTTTCATGATCTCATGATCATGGACCATTCCCTAATTAGATATTCATTCTTATTGGAAGTCCATTACTTGATTAACATTTATATAGGAAGTCTCTTTTCTCTCACATCCCCTTAAGGATGATATTAACTTCAGCCTTGATTAGGTTAAGTCAACTCAATCATGAAAGGGAATTGACATCATGGGTTATGTCATTACCATTGTGATCATTAAAGCTTGATTGTTCAATGAGTACTAATCACCTTACTCCATTAGGATATAAGTACCATAATCATCTTTGATTACATCATGTACTAATTAACTAATCACTTTGTCCTTTAACCCTTGTAAGTACCCATGCGGTTTTGGATAATCATCCACCAAACTATCTTGGCCATTAAGACCCCAAACGATCTTGTCTAGATCAGACCTCAAATGGTCTTGCATACTAAACCTCGAAACGGTCTAAGACCGTTTGGACCTCCATGCGGTCTTGCACTACCTTTGTAACCGTTTAGAGAAATAGGTGGTGAAGACCGTTTGCCCAAGGTTGACTTTTGAAACTGCATGAACTCAACCACTTTGGAAACCGCATGAACCTAAACGGTTTTGAAACCACATGCACCTAAATGGTTTGGTATCATTTGGTCCCAAACGTTCTTGAGACCGTTTGGTCCAAACCTCCTCAAAACCGCAAGGACCAATTAAGGTCTCAACCTATCAAATTGATTTAGGGTTTCCAATGTTGATTCCCTCAACGATTAAGTACATGTATCCAATCATCAATTGGACCTATCAACATCATCAATTGAGTTAATTAGGTCAACCTTCAACTGATTTGACCCTCAATTGGTCATCAATTAGGGCTTGAATCAATTGGATTAGGGTTTGGAATCGATGACCCTTCAACATTAATCAATGTGAGCCTAATTACTTTGTAACTATTGAACCATCATCTAAATTGATCATTACCTAACCCCAAACGGTCTCGAGGTCATTTGGATAACCTCCAAACGGTCTTGAGACCGTTTGCTCATATCAACATCAAAAACCAAGTCAACCAATTAGGGTTTGGTCCATTGGATTGATCACCATATCAACATTTGATTATATTTCAACCTAGTATCATTAGATCTTCAATTGGTCAATCATAATTAACCCTAGACCTCCAAACGGTCTTAGGTGATCACCGAATGGTCTTGAGACCGTTTGGGTGATCCCCAAATGGTTTTGAAACCGTTTGGGTCATTCAACCCAAGTTTCAAACTCCAAAAATTTATGAAATCAGCCCTCAACCCGATTAGGGTTTAGGTGATTGATTGGCCTTCAATTAGTGATCCAATTGAGATTAATCAACAAATAATTGATTGTTTATTAATCTAAATTATTATCAACAACACTCCAAATGGTCAACACTTGGTCAACACCACCAAACGCTCTTAGACCGTTTGCTTCTATGTGGTTCAGGTGAAATCATTTGCATTCAAACGGTTTGAAACCGTTTGCTCCCAAACGGTTTGAGAAACCGTTTGAGCAACAAAAGCAAACCGTTTGGTAAAGTACTTTTTGGATAAACATCCAAGATGATGTCACCTCCGTCTACCTATGTTCAACCAAGAAATGTTGTTGTTCTTCACGGAAGGTACAACAAGAACTCAAAAGAATATCAAAGGAAGAAAAGTAACCAATGATTCTTATAGAAAAGAGTGCAAAAACAATGGTTAAGGGTTAGAGTTATAAAAACCGCCTCTAGAACTGATCTCAAGCTCCAAGCTCCATGTCTCTAATGGTGGATGGAGTTCCAGTAGTTGTCCAAGGTCCGTTCTTCAACTTTTGGATGAACAACTTGGCTAGAAATGGAAATCGTGTGAAGAAAACCATTAATCAAACCTTGTTTTAGGGTTTCCACCATAGATACGAGGTAGATGATGATCAAAACTCACCTATAGGTTAGAGTCATCATTCCTCTACTCTAGAGCTCTCCCTTGGTCGGCCAAAGCTATGTGATAAGGGAAAGAACTAAGGAAACGATCCTTTGGTGTTTTTGAAAAAATGATACTTATATATATTTATGGGTTTTCAAGGAAAATAGAAAAAGAATTGTTTTTCTTTTAATTCCAACTAAATCCACAAAAACCTCCTCCATTACTTGGCCACGTAGCCACCTTCTATTTCATGATAAACCTCTCCATTATCCAAGGATTAATGGAAAAGGAATTAAGCACCTTAAAGAGTTATATATTAATATCCATCTTTTTAGTGGATAATGCTTTATATTATTTTAATGTGAATGTCTTCCACTCAACCAAGACCTTCTTTTGCCCAATCATGGCAAAAGATCGTCCAAACTATTGCAATAACATCCTTCAACTTATGGTTAAAGGGCTTCTCAATTTATTCATTTCTTTTTGAATTAAGTTATATTAAAGAGCCATTTGTGCTTAAATCTTGATTATTTTAATGTCAAGATTCCCTCTCCTATAGGATAACTTAAATGAGGCGCCCCTCTCATTTCTTTGCTCTACGTGATGCCAAGAAACATGAGAGACCCTCTAGAGGTGGTATTTTGCATGTTGAACCCTAGGTTTTGGGTAATATGCACATTACACCAAAACTAGGTTTTTATGCACAAGGATTGCTCTACAAGCTTTATTTTGATGCCCAAGCTTGTGGAAACCATACTGTAACATCCTGATCTCTAGCCCAAATTAAAACTCCTTATTAGAGTTATTCACAAAAATAAGCTTCCTTGAGGATTTTTTTGTAAAATCAATTTAATATTAAAATAATTCATTTTGATTAATTTAAAAGCATTTATATATTGAAAATATAATTGCGGTACTTTTTGCCAATTTTGGAAAATATCATTTTGGTGGGTAAGCACACAAGCTGGTAGCTGGGTGGCAAGCAAGATGCTTATGGAGGCAAGCATATAGTTGGATAGCAAGTAGGTAGGTTGAGCAAGTACATTAGTTGGTGAAGCAAGTAGGTGAGTGGCATGGTCCTTCCCTTGACACCTAGCACCACCAAAAGTTGACACCTATACTTCCATGTGTCAACCACCCTTTAATAGATATCTTGAGATGACACATATGCTTCCATGTGTCATCTAGCAAATTCTTGAGATGACACCTAACCATCCATGTGTAACCTAACTAGTAAACATCCACCTAAAGATGACACCTTGCACCCATGTGTCATCCACACACTTTTTGCTATTAGGACCATGATACCCTTCACCATTCCTATATAAAGAGCCCCCATCCACCCCACCATAAGCACAAGTTCTCTCCTCTTCATCCCAAAGCAAAGGTGAACGTCCCTTCTCCCTCCTTTCCCATATCCATCACCATAAACCTCCCATCTCTCACTAGAATAGCAAACCTCTCTCTCTTTCTTTATGTTAATGAAAGGAACCACCTTCCAACAAATACTCTCTCCATAGAAACCTACTACCTCCTTCCTCCACCATAGTAAGAGCAACCCAATACTATGTCTTCCACAATATCCTTTCTCTAACAATATATAAGCCATATCTCTTCTACCCTAGTGAGAGAAACCCTAGAAGCTGATCTAGCTAGGAACGCAGATTGAGGTAATGGCAAATGCAATGGAATGTTGCCAAAATATATCAAGACTGGATATATTTAATGATTCTATGGTCTTCTTGTGGAAATATGCATCAATGTACATATAAAGGTATGGTTCCCACATTTTGTCATCCAAAAAGTACGATTTATTATTGTTTAATATGATATTCAATTCATATTGTAATCTATTATATCAACATCAATAAAAGGTATGGTATAGAATAGTTTGGTATTATATGCGGTAAGAGTATAGTATACTTCATATACTTTCCTAAAGAATGAATAAGTGATCAACTATACACAACTTCTTTATTAATAAGCTAGGTATGACTTCCATATATTCGTCCATATTATCCTTCAAAATTGAGTTGAAAGGCTTTAGATGATAATCAAACATTTCTTTGAATTCTAGTCCTATTGTCTTTTGGTTCCCTTTTCCTTTATTTCTCTCTATTAATTGTGTCATGTGATATTGTTGGAAAGTGGGATTCTATCAGACACTTCTAAGGTGACTAGGATCCTGTTTCACTGATGTTTGTAGCCAGTAAAGAGGAAAGGTTATTTAATTGGTTCCGTGTTCGCACGGGGGGACTCCCTAACCTCTTTCACGCTCCTGGCCATAGACTTGTCTGATTCAAAACCACAATCCCACAAGTTTACATTTTAGGTTTCATAGTGAAATAATAACCAGTGATTCATTTACTTGATTACCTTTTGATCTCTCCAACTCTGAATATCCATCAAATAGTTGTATATCTTTGATGATGTCCTTTTGATTCTAAACTTCATATTGGGAGATGTGTTGGTAACAGAGTCGGCATGTCTTGGCCGGGGATTGATACATTTGGGATTCAAATCTAAGTCCTTTGGAGTCAGGGATGGATGAGTATAATGCTCTACCATACTCAGGCCCACACTTGGGTTGGTCATGTAGAGTCAGGCATGATCAAGTTAGTAATGGGGAATAATCTCCTGCAAAGATTAAGCATGCTAACTAATGATTATTCAAGTGGCATTTTGTGCAAGGAGCACCCTCTTCTGGTCTTGGAAAGGTGACTGGTGGCTGCATATTGTAATCTGATTCATTGAATAGAGCATGCAGTGTGCACGAGTGGATGGGGGTGTGCCAGGGTACTTACAGGTGTTTTGGTGACCCTAATGGACTAAAGTCTTGGCTAAGCAAGTTTTTGTGGTTGCAGGCTAGTTGCCCAAGGTGAATTAACACCTTCTCTAAGAGTTGTAGTTAAACTCGTTTATGGAATAAGGTCTCCCTTTTTGTTATACCAATAATCCCGATTATGCTGCAGAGTATCGGTCTAACATTTTGATAGAGTTGTCATATGATAAATGCTTTACGAATATACGTACATACACATTCCTTATGCTTCATGCTAGTAGATGGCAATAATTTTGGTTTGGACTTTTGTTACTTTAGTTATCTGAGTAATACATTAAGAATGCAGTTATATTAATAGTGTCTTGCTACTTATGTCTATTTTTCCATACTTAGACATTTGTCTAACCCATACTCTCCCATTTGGGCTGCAGCATATTCTTCCAAGTTGTAGATTATATTATTTATAGGACCTTTCCTTGTGGAAGACTCATCTTGAAAAGATCCTGAAGGGCATCAAGAATCAAAGACGGATCAAGCTTAATTTTATGCTCATGTATCATTTTCTATATTGATATAGGAAAATACCTTTTGTAAGGGTGTAATATTTTGAAATAAAATATTGCTTATCTCAATCTTGTGCTTTGATTCTTGGTGCCATATTAGCGGCTCAGATTTAGCTACTTGATTTTCAAAGGAAGAAAATCCGGTGGTTGAATCGGGGACGTTACACATACCACCACATCTTATACATTCTTATGATGTCTCAACATCAGAGGAACATTTTAACATGTGCAATTTGCAATTTAACCCATGTACTTGGGTAATTTGCACTTTAGTCCAAAAGTAACAAAACAATGTTCCAACATTATTCAAAAAGGATTAAAATTGAAATATAAGTTCCTCAAAAGCCTTAATTACATTTCAAAAGATGAGAGAAAGCATCTATTTACTTTATTAAACAAAACACCTAGGGTTAGTATATAACCCAAGTCAGGGATGTTACAACACCTTTGCTTGAGAAGATTTTTCCATAGCCAAGAGTTTGTGACTTTACTCTTATTGGACCATACTGAACCATACTCAATGTATTTGATATTAATCCATTTCACCCAGAGAGTGTTCTTATTTCTTGAAGCATCCAAAGATGTTGAAGAAGTCCTACATCAACCCATTCCTTCATAGGTCGAATGCCTAAGCCTCACTAATCTCATGGCTTACAAATCATCTCCTAAGCAACATAATGCATATTCTTTTTTCCCTCCACATAACCTCGAATGAAGATTCTAAGTAGAAGCTCTATTTCTTTACTCATTAAACTGGGGAGAGGAGACACAACTATCCAGAAGATATGGAAAGAGGATAGGGTATAAATTATAGGTACTACTCTTCCCACCATAGATAGAATATTTGACTTAAAGGTGTTCAATCTTTTCTTTATTTTATCAATGATATGATTGCACATATCCTTTGTAAGTATCCCAATGAATGGGGGGCCCAAATATTTGACCAATATCTTTTCCTCACGAAGCATCAGATTCACATGTATCTCTCCATTTTTAGCTCCATTGCTCAAGAAGAGTTGACTCATAGAAAAGTTCAAGGTTAGACTAGAAATCCTTATAAAAGTATTGAGCATCTCTTTTATAGAACGAGTATTATCCAAATTTTCTTTCAAAAACAAGAATTTCCGACTCAAGTCTATGATGGATGCCGTGCTTAGGCTCCTTCTTCCTTTCACAGAGAAAATAGTCCACTGCCTGGTTGTATCGGTATGGCGTGTAGCCCAGACCCCCAACTCTTTCCGATGCAAGTTATGGAATACCGAAGGCCATCTATCAATCGATTTGAAAATAACACGCACATGAATCTTGCTTTTTGTTCATTTCAAACACAAAATCGAGCTCTATTTTAGAAAGAGGAATGAAGCGGCCGTATGGGAGAGGGATGGAAATGGCTCGAGCATTAGCTAGAGGTGCAAATTGACCTTCAGGGAGAGGAATGAAATATAAAGAATACGGGATAAGGAGCGAAAGGCAATCGGAGACAAGTCAAGTTCAGTAAGAAATTAGATAGATAAATTTGTGAGTAGTGTAATCATAAAATGGAGCGGTGATAGGATTGGTAATCTACTCTTCATGGGTATGAGAAATGCAATAATATACTCTTTACCATAACTTCTCATACTAGACCAACCCACTATAATGCAAATAGGGATCAGAAATGTGGTCAATATCATGAAGAATAATTAAATATCATCTACACCCATATAAAAATGAATGTTTTCATAAGGAAGCCACCGAACGATTTCCACAAATTGAAATTTGAACAAAAGAAGATCATCAAAAAATATCAAATGAGATATCATCATATCACTACTAGCAGACATAGGATTATTAATTTCTTTTTTGACATGATGAGATAGAATAGATGAAAGTCCTTGCATTGCAATGACAAAGAGGTATGGAGATAATGGATCTCCCTTCTTGACTCCATTATAAGTAGAAAAGAATTTTGAAGGATTTACATTAATCAAAATTTGATAAGAAGCTGAACTACAAAGTTCACTAATCCAATCTAACCAACAATAAGGAAAGCCCATAAGAGACATATTCTTAAGAATATATTCTTTATTTACTGAATCAAAATCTTTTGAGAGGTCAGCTTTGATGCACAAGTGTAGATTCTTTGAATGAATAGGAAATGAACTAAGCAGTTCATTTACCAAGGGTACAACATCCTCTATCTTTCTCCCTTTTATGAAAGCCACTTGGTTGAGATCAATGATTTTGCTTATAACTATTTTCAACTAATTAGCCAAGATCTTAGTAATGCAAGTTTGAAGTCCTTTACAATACAAGCTTCTTGAGATTTTGGAATCAAGGTGATGACAGTTATACTACATTCTTTTAACATTTTAGAATTATCAAAAAAATTGAGAATGACTTTAGTAACATCCTCCCCAACAGTATCTCAATAGGTCTTGAAAAAGAGTACATTGAACACATCAGGCCCTGGGGTCTTATCCTCATTCATAGACATAATAGTATTCCTAACCTCCTCCTTAGTAACACATCTCCAGATATTACTAAAATCCTCATTTGAAATACAAGGAAGAGTCCAATCAAGATCCCATTGAGAGAAATTGTCATAACACTTATTAAAGAGACCTTCATAAAAATCAACAATATGAGCTTCAATCTTTTAACTATTTATGCATCAAACACCATCAATTTCAAAGAATAAATGTTATTATTAAGTCTTCTAGTTTTGCGAGAAGTTTAAAAGAAATGAGTGTTCCTATCACCATCTTTGACCCACTGGAGATGTAATTTATGTCCAAAGAAAACCTCATCTTTATACCAAGCCTTGAGGGCCTGAGTTTTGATGTCATGAAAATGTAACTGATGAGATGGATCATCTAGAGAACCATCCACAACCAATAGAATAGATCTTGCTTTGTCTTCCAAATCCTTTGCAATGGAAGAGAAATTTCCCACTAAAGACTTGTTCCACTTAATAAGGCCCGACATAGTAGATCTAAGTTTCTGATATAATCTGAACATAGGAGGACCAATAGGCTAGATGTTCTACTAGTCATAAATGATGACTTGTTTGAAGTCACTCTTAGTAATACAAGTATTTATAAATTAGAAAGGATTCACCAACTTTTTGTATTCTTCAAATGTAACTGAAGGATATGGTGATCACTAGCAATAGTGGAGATAACTTCACCCTAGGCAGAAGGAAGATCATTCAAAAATTTTAAGTTGTAGAAAATTCAATCAATTTTAGAGAACGTAGAAATCCATTTCTTGCAAGAACTGTTCCCGGTAAATAAAGGACCCTTTGTGGGTATTTCAAGAAAACTAGTAAAACTCAAAGCATCACTGAAATCTACCATACTGATATTAGATGATGGATGCTTCCCTAATTTCTCCACAGCTAGTTGAACAACATTGAAATCACGTAACAAACACCATGGCCTTGAAATAGACAAATAGAGGATCTTGATATCTTTCCATAGGCTAGCTCTGTACATATCACTATTAGCACCATAAATTGTAGACATATCAAAATTGAAAGAATTAGTTGTGACTTTACAATGAAGAACCTGCTCACTAGGATAAACTTTGTTGATGATAATAAAAGAATAAAACCACAGAATGATATTGCGGGTGTAGGAATAGAAATCAAAACTAGAAATATATATATCTTCCTTCCATAGAGACTTCATAATACCATGCACTTTAACGGTCTTAACCCTTGACTCAAAAATAATGTAAATGTTAGCTTTGGTTCTCCTTATCTCATCCTAGATGTGATGCATTTTCTTATGCATACCTCTCACATTTCGTGATATAATGTTTAGATGATGAATATCCATTAGGAAAGTTATTATCTGCATCACCATATGGGGGTTAGTTAGCTATCCATCCTACATATTTTTATGAAAGTGGAATTTGTTTGGAGATGTGCAACATGTCCTTTTTTAGTGTGAACACTTTTGGTAAAGCATTTCGGGGGGATTCTGATATCTTTTGAGTCTTCTATCATCTATATTAAAAACTAAATTTGGCGACATAAAATGTTAGCATTAGCAATAGGTTTTTTAATAGTAAGCACTCCCTCCTCAGATATCTATAGATCAGACGAGATAGAAATAGAAGAAATAGTCTCAACAGACTCATCATCATCATCTAAAAGCACTATTCGATCCTCCTCCATGCTCACAGTCATATCTTTAAGTAAGTTTCTAGGAACCCAGACCCTATTAACTTCTTCTTCTTTCTCCTTCATAGTATTCTTTTTCCTAGAATGTTTAACAATCCCCTATTGCCTTAGAGTGCAAAGACCCTACTCATGACCAAAGTTTCCACAAGAAGAGAAGCATTGTGGTTTCGATTCATACTAAAGCTTCAAAACATTCATTGTTCCTTTATCATTTATAATATGCATATATTTAGGGAAACCAAAATCATCTGCAATACGGATTTATAGTCTGACAAACTCCTTCTCTTGAACGATTGAGTGAGACTAGCCACCCTAATTGACTTTCCCAATACAGATCCTATATGGCTCAACTTCTCCTCTACCCAAAGCTCAAGCGATAAATTAAAGACCTTAGTCTATATAGGAATCTCTGTGAGGTTGATTTTCTCTATAAGATCATCCTTTTCCCATTTCTTCAAAATCAAGGGCTTCCAACAACATACCATGGCCCTCCTTGAATCATCAACAACAAGACTTCTTCATTAGAGAATTGAATAGTAAAGAAACCCTTCCCTCTAGAACTAATTTCGACGGAGCCATTGACCTTCTAAAGGAGAGAAAGGTAAATCACCAATGTCGATTAATGGGGATTTAGGCCTACAATATAACCCACCACTGCTAGAATCCATTGCACCAGGTTTCGCTAAGCAATCTCCTTAGCATAGATAAGCTTACCATCAATTACCATCATATTAGTTTTCTGGATGTTGTGGAGAGTCTCTGAGGCTTTCGGCTTAAAGAGATTCAAACATGACCTAGGTTCTTCCACCACCAAGACAAAATCTTCATGTCTTTTGGTTCTGGTAGAAATTGGCCTTCAATCGAACTTGATAACATCTCCTTTCGGTCTGGGAAATGATCTTGATGCCTTGCCTCTCGATCTCAGCACCCCCAAATCGTTCCAGTGACGTCATCCCTACCACCCTCATTGTCACCCTTGGGATCACCCTTAAAATTGCCCCTCCCATGATCATCGGGTTTAGATGAGCCATCTCATGTGTTTGTGCATGGAATAACTTCAAAGACCCTATTTTAATATAGTTCTCATGGAAGATTTGTGAAATTAATATATTCCACCTCCCTCATCCAAAATATACGAAATTATATATCAAATTGATCCTTTCAAAAAGATATACAATATGGAATTATTTGTAGACCCTAATTCTTCTCCTATTTCTCTTGATTACTTAAATACAAATTTTGACCTTGTTTGACCATGATAAATGCTTGAGCATGCTAAATATTGGAACTTTGATGCATCTATACCCTCCTAACCATCAAATTAGTAACTTATAAGTTCTTATGAATATGTATGAAGCTCGACATCACCCTTTGTTACCTTAGTGACACTACATATTCATGTACCTTGCCTTAGATTGATAACTTTGCATCAAATATGAACTCTACTCTCATCTTGAGTAGGAAATCACTAGCTTTATGGTACATTATAGCATGAACTTTCACCCTTGCTTTACTTTTGCTATGGTTGAGTCATATGACACCTTAAGGCTTGAATGTGCCACCTTCTTCCTGATTCATGATGATACTTGACCATAATGTGGTTGTTGGCCCCACTTATGCATCACACTATGTTAGACCCTTCAAATTAGTAATCTTGTGATGATTTGTTTATATTAATCCAGCCCCACTTAACCTATGATGGTATGTGTAACCTTAAGTACCCTAACGTTTACCTTATGTGAATTATAGTGATTGCTTATTTTCCTTGTGCCGTGAATGTGATATGGATCTTATCTCTTATTCTTCCCCTTCTAAATTAGAAAATCCTTTATCTCTTTCATACCATGGATGAGTATGTTCTACCTAAGTTATATATTGAACCTTGATGGCATATGTGAATTACGATGATGATTGAATGTATGTGAAAATGTTAATACCAATGTTAGACTTTGATGCCTTGACCCTTGCGGACATCCACATTATTTTCTTTATGTCCATACCTTGTTGATCTAAATCATTTGTTATGCCCAGAAATATTGACTTGACAAGATACGACCCTTCTTGCACAATTGTGAGTCTTATGACCTAGTTATGTACATAGGTGACTTGAATCATGTAATGTCCATATAGAATGAATGGAACATCCAAATAACTTGACACTTGAATCACACCCTTATGATGGACTACAAATCAGTATAAGATTATAAAAAATTTAATGAAGCAACTTTGAACCTAACTTGGAGAAAAACCCTAAAATGAAGCTAGTTAGGGTTAATAATGAGAATATGATACCTATATGTAATCTTATGCTTAATTAGGTGTGGCTTATGATTAGATAGTCAATGTTGAGTTAGGTTAACAATCTATGAATTAGGTACATGCTTTAATAATTATATGACTATGACGTTTTTTTCTTGAAATGTGACACATATGTATGCTTATTTACTCGCTCAAATATTACCATGTAGTATTCTAGTAATTTACTCGATGTTTGTCTTATATCATTGATTTATAACTTGCAAACATAATATAGAAACTTCATTATACAAACATCATGCACCTGCCTGGTGTTTTGGGTTAAGGACATGAAGTTGGGCATCCTACTTGAGTTATCAAGATAGGGATGATTGTTGATAAATGGGTTAGTTAATATTGAGCACCCTCATAGACTCCTCGAATGATAAGTTGTCCATAAAATGCCTAAAAAATACAAGATATTGATGAATGCATGAAATGATGCTATAACTAGAGTGAAATGACATGAAAAGGGGCTCTCATTTTGCTAAATACTTACCTTATTTATGTTTTGTTTGTTACTTTTGCAAATCTTTGAAAATTATGCAAAGCTTACATATATGTATCTTTTAGCCCTATACTCAACACCTTGTGTGCTTGACCCACCTTTCTTCATGTATTTTATAGGTTTAGATGTGGCTAGAAGTTGATGGATTCGGTGAGTTATGTCAGGTGTACTTGTTGTATGATCCCTAGTGTACATGAGTAGGCTTGTACAATTTGACTCTCAATATGTAACTTGTAATAATACATGTTTCTTAATAATAATACTATTTGAATGTTGAAACTTTTGTCTTATTATTTGTTCATGTATCCTGATCTTTATGCTTCTACATTCACGCTTTGTTGTTACCTTTATAGGGACAGACACCTAGGTCCTACGACCATTGACTTTGTAGTCATTTGAAGTTAGGATTTGAGTAATAAATTATTCTCTGATAGTAACGTAATCACGGGTTAAGGTATGATGAACCTTATATGAGTAAGAAAAATAACTAAAACATAATAATCTCTATTATGGAGCCAATATATAGTTGTAGCTTAAGCCTTTGATTAGGTTTGGTTGAGTTATATAACTCTAATATTTTTAAATATCTGAAATAAGGTACATGGGACTATCCTCTTGATTCTTGTCTAGTTTAATGGCACTCAAAGCATAATATTTTGATATAATCAGTGTTACTCTCTTGACAAGTTTGATACTAAATGTATTGGTAGACATTATTCTATTGATTAAACTAACTTTCTCCCTATTGTTACAATTTTCATTTTTAGATGCATATTTTGAAAACAAGCATGCACATAAGTATTTTAACATCTTCCATTATCATTGAGCATTGTGATTCCTTTGGATGTGGCTAGTATCGCGCTTCTGGAAGAAGTTGCTAGTATTGGCATTCATGTAGAAGTAGCCATTCAAATTTGATACTTTGTATCACAATTTCTTAAAAGTGTCTATATTTTGTAGAAAATATGTTGACTATCATTTACTAGCATTCATAATGTAATAATTCAAAACAAAATGCATCTTGTTGCATAATTAAATATTTTAAATTGTATATTAATGATCTCTCCTTATATATTCATCCAAGCTATATCATTCTATGCTTCCTTTTTTGGTAGTTATGTCCTTTATGGGCACAACAACACAACATACATTTATCTTGACTTCTTCCACTAATAATATTTACAATTTTATATTTAGCAGGGACATGGAATCATGTGTTGTGATTTGTTGTGAATTTAGAATTTAAGTTGGTCTTACTTGTACAAGTTCGTTGACAATATTTCAAAGTAAATATGTGATCTAATTTTATAACAAGTTATATATATATATATATATATATATATATGCATGTTGTATTTTGTATGAATAGTGTTGTATCATTCATATCATGTCTTATTCTTTCATTGTGTGCTATGCTGATGTTGTAATGAGCATTCTTGGGTTTTTGTATTAAACTTCCGAGGATGCTACAACCATTCTCCTAGATGTTTTTTCACTAGTTTATGATTGGATGGCTTTATCAAAGGACCGTCCATGTCCAATTCTAATTTTACATAATCTATTGAAATTGTTCTATCACTTATAATCTACCTCACAGTGTTATGATAGAGACAAATATATATATAAACTTATGTTAATGAAATGTGTTTTTGTCTCTCACTATGGTATCTTGATTATCATAGTGTATAATCTCTGGTGGAGAAGGTATCAACTGAATGGGATTATCCATTAAAACATGTATTGGCCATCCAGTTTTAGTCCCAGCCTTTTTAGCACTATAAACTCAAATTCCACAATGCAATGAGCATTTCATGTTTCCTTAGGGATTCCCAAGACAGAACCCTTCCACCCATGTTACATATGTATCCACTTGTATATTTTTTTTCATATGAATAAAAAATTCAATTGACATCAAAATATCTTTCTAGCACTATTGAGTATCCACAAAGGTTGAGGATGGGGTTTTGATTAAGATTCAAGTGTTGCAATCCTTTGGGAGAAATTATGTTTTATGGGTTTCCATTGTCAATTAAAAGTTTACAATGCTATCCTACATGTTTGAAGACATTTTGAAAAGGGGTTGTTCATTTCCATTCATCACCATTAGAGGGGGTATAAAGTACGTGCAAAACTCACATGTAAGGAGCCACATGATGTGGAATAAATATATGTCTTTATCTTTTGGAAACGATGAAATGCATGTCTAAGAAATAATATTGTAGTAGTTCAAACTCAAGTCTAATATCAGGTTGCAAATGGTCCACAAAGCGAGCGGCCAACTACCATACTAAGTCATTGTGAATATATCATTTCTTTTCCTCCTCAAAATTTTCCATGTATTCTTGGACTGACATGGTTCCCTGACTAATATTCATCCAATAAGATAAGAATTGGCATTTATATTGGGTACGAACAACTCTTACACAACTTGGTTTTCATCTAGTCTCAAAAGTGGATGGGAGGACACTTTGCCAATAACATTTGGCTAAACCTTCTAATTTTATTTTGGCAAAATGGTGCATTGGGCATAAGTCATGAAATAACAATCAAATTAATCTTCCATGATAGCTATCCAATCCAATAAGGCTTTGGGGTCGAGTTTGTCATCAAATATCAGGGCATCCACTTTAACTTTATGAGTAACGACATCGTGTGGTGGTGAATATTGGCCATGATAGTAATTGTCCATGATTATTGTGAGGTTAAGCCGACCCACAAGGTTGAACATGAAGATCTTCCTAACATGGTGTGTGAAGTGAAGGTTGGGGTACCTGGGGAAGGCTTCAAGAGCAGGAGACAAGTGTCCCCTGGGATGGTACTATGGAGCAAACTGGTACTGAGGAGAATCATGGGGAGGTTGTCCTTGTGGGGCGTGGTTTGCTTGTGGAGGGGGAGGTATGTAGTGGGTAGAAGTAAGTGGTAGAGAATAGTGGGTTTGTGGGATGGGAGTGGATGCTTCAAAGTTGACATGAGGGGAATAAAAGTCTTGGATAGGATATTGGTCAGGGACACTGGGAGACAATCCTGAATTGGTGTTGGTTGGAGATTAGTGTGCGGGACTGGGGGCAGGCCATATCCCAAGTAGGAAGATGATGATTGAATGTTGTAAAGTTCGGCCATGAGGTTGTCTATTTCTTGACCCAGAGTGTCAAGGGTATAGGATGATTGTGGAACGGCCCTGTAAGAATAAGATGGGGGTTGTTGAGGATGTGGGCCATCCATGGTGGCTTCTAAAATAGGGCTTGTGATCTATTACTTAACATAATGAGTTGTTGTAACACCCCAATTTTCTTATCACATGAATGGAAGCTTTTTTTGCTCACTGAGGAATATTACTAACATGATATCCAATTACTATAATGATAGATAAGAACATTTACAAAATGTGCATGAAATAGATTCTTATCATATTCTTCAAAAAGAAATTTACATACATCAAACTTGATAACAAAGTCTATATCCAGGATGTTAAAACATGTACTCTGTCTTCATATCTCAGATCGTGTAGATGGCATCCCACCAAGAAAATCTTCCTTCTTGACTGATCTTTCTGAATATTAGTACCTGCGGACATCTCATCCCCAACCATGTATAAAGGGAAACCTAGGTTAGAGTAAATGGAATTGAATTTCTAATAAGATAAAAATAAATATGCTATAATTGAAATTTGAATTAATATGTAAAAATTGTAAACTATTACTGAATCAGTGTGTCTTTTATTTATGTCTTTCATCTGATTTGGCCATCATCATATGGTAAGTCCTCCTCTATTGACACATAGGTGTCCTATATGGTACAACACACCCTCTTTTGGCACAATATGCCCTCTGTTGATGTTGAAATGTCTTTGATAACACTCAAATTCAGACATATATGCTAAGCATTTATTTATAATTTTGTGTCATTATAACCTTAATATGCCCAAAATAACCCTAGATCCTTATCATTTGGTAATTTATATCTTTTCATAGATAAATTTGTTCAACTAGCCAATTTTAGGACTTGTAGGAACTGGACCTGAGAAGACATCTATTCTCCAAGATTTCTCCCCAATACATAGTTTTTGCAGCATCTAGACTTCCAACCATCATGATTGCGGTGGACTAAGCATCACACTATGTGAACCAGTAAAGGAGACCGTGGTCCCTCTAGTCGGTTCATCGACGCGGGCCCATTGACCATCAGTATTAGCGCCCCCGATGGGGGTATGCTTGGTCCATGATGCCACGACTGTGACCAAGAAGGATGACGTGACCCCAACAAAGGCGTTGTGTAGATCGACATTCGATACGATTGGGCCAAGGCCATGACTGCGATCGAGGAACATCAACCTCTACAGTGGCAGGACCGCGACCGCGGCCACGGCTCAGACCACCTCGACTGCGACTGAGGCATATCAACCTCAATCGTGGCCCGACCACCTCGACCGCAAAGTCTACCTTGACCACAGGGTCTACCTTGACTGTGACCCTAGCATGACTGTGCCCATCCTGTCTTGGTCAGGTCAAGACCGAGGTAGGTGCCATGACCACCTTCCACCTTCACCTATAAATACCCACCCCCATGACCTGGAGAGGGGTTCTAAATTTTTAGAGGTTCCATGTGTTGGTTCTGACCTATTTTCGTTCCCAGAGCCCCGCGGGAGAGTTTAAGTGCTCATCCTACATCCATTCCTCCTATTTGCTTCCATCCACCATCATTTTCCACCACCATTCACCCATATCCTACAATTTCAACCATCTTCCACCTCCATACATCCACAAAGCTATTGTTCAGAGCAGAATCAAAGAGAAAGGAGGCTATAGAGTCCAGAAGACCACGGAGGATGACCCAAAGACTAGATCTAGCCTATATAGAGGCTAAGGAGCGAGAGCCACCTCTCCTATATGGGCTAAATCTATTATTCACCTCCTTTCTTCTACTTCTCTCCTTTGTTTATGTACAAATCATATTCGTCCATCTTTGTTCAATACCAACTATGCTTTTCCATGGCTAGTTCAGCTCCTTCTTGACTATGTAGCCCGTTTTAGGTGTGTTTATGCACTTTAACCTTAAGCAAGCAGTTTTACTTCAGATTTGGTACATTTTCTATTCTATCTTCTCTTTGTGATTATGATTGCTAGTTTGCTTGATCTCTTTCTTACTTGAACTTCTATTTCTACCTATATTGAGAGATTTTTTGTAGAAATAGGTAAGAGATGGTAGTTTGGATCAAAATATGAAAGGAGGACGGTTCAAGGTGATCTGTGTAGAATCATAGACCTCGGCATGATCAGGCCCAACTCGAAATGGTCAGGCCCACTACCTGGTTCTACTTAGATCACAGATGTTCCTAGCATCTCAGAGTATTCTAGACCTGAGAGGGTATCTAGAATATTCTAGGGTGATGATTTGTCATCCTCGAGAGAGGTTCATATCATTGATGGGGTTTAGTAACGTTGTGTGAAAGTGAGTGGGATGACCCACATGAACAGATACCACAGTACGTACTATGTTTGGATGTAGGTTGTTTGTTGGGGTATTTGAGGGCTGTCTATGCCCAAGAATGAGTGCATAGACTGCCCAACTTGTGGTTACATACCTAGGAGCTCCTTCACTCAGATTAGTAGAATCCTATGGACTCTATTTTGTTTTCTTTCCTTATTTTATTTTATTTTATTTTGTAACAATCTACTAGGCTAGTTCTAGCTACATTCTTTTATCAACTATCGATTTGGATTATCTGACTTAAGAGTGAGATCTTAAGCGTCTAAATGTCCCCACATCCTTGTGTTCGACCCTATATATCTACTTTGACCCTGTAATAAAGTTGCGGGGCCCCTTGAAGGTTTTGGGTTATAAATTTAAAGTCTAACCCTCCTTTGGAGCTGATCAGTCCTCCATGGTGCAACACTCCCTTTGTTGACAATGAAGTGTCCTCTATGGTGCAGTGCACCCTCTATTGGAAAAATGTGTCCTTTGTGACACTCGTAGTGTCTGGAGCAATGCACCCTCTAAATCATCTTGAAACTCTCTGGTGAGGACTTATCATGTAATGTATTAATGTCATGGTGTCATTTTCTATCTCTATTCTTAATTTCTTATCTATGAATCTTAATCTTTATTGTCTAAATCTGTTCTTAATTTTGAATTTCTTATTCCGAAGATCTTATCTTTGAATCTTTTCTTAATTTCTTATCTCTAAATTTGTTCTTAATTTCTCATCTTTGAATCTTAATCTCTTATCTCAAAATATGTTCTTAATTTGTTGTCCATGAGCCTATTTCACGAATATTGGATCTGAGACTCTTATTAGGTATATGTACATAATTTAGGACAACTCACAATGAGTAATCTAATTGGAAACCTAGACTTGTGTTGTCTGAATAAGTCTTAATCTAAAACTCTTATTTAATAGATGATTTAAATTAGATTTTTGACATCTGAGTCTATAGACTTGAGAGAATAAATTAGACTTAAGTATAGAAATTCTAATTATCTAAAGTTATGGGAATCTTAATTATTGAATCTGATAAATTGGAAATATAACTCAAATTGAATGAAATTTGATTTCTCAAAGTATGACAAGATATGAAACACTAAAGTCTGAAAGTATCTTAATCTCTAAGTTACTCATGGGGACGTGAAGGTTGAAACATAACAATAATGAGTTTCAAAATACATGGCCCACTTACCTTTTGTGTTCAAGATGTCCTTAAATTAGTCTTGATTACTTGTTCCATAACTTAATCACTTGAATATTATCATATTTCTATAAGTCCATGTGTATAGCCTATTTTCATCTTTAAATATCAAAATCCCATTACCCTAACCTTCTAACCTAAAATTAGGACTCTTATTTAGAATAGACATAATGTTAATCTAAAAGCACCATAAAATATTGGTGTTAAAATTATATCAAGACACATACTATATAATTACTATAATCTTTATAATAAAATAAGACATAAATCATTTTATGAACCAATATGAACATATACATGATATAATGAGAATAAATTTAAAATTAAACACATATATTAATCTAGAAGACTCAACTATAACATTATAGGACAAGTACAATTACAAATCTTTTTAAAAACCAAATATGTATACATATAACATATTTCCTCATAAATACTCATCAATTATATTGCCTAATGGCAACTTAGGCTAAAAATTACATACTAATAAAATAATGCTTGAAACTCCTTCTAAACTTTAGAATTAGTAATAAAACCTATACATTAGGGTTTATATAAATATCTCAAATCATCTTATTGTCAATCAATGGGTAAAATATCCATAATACCCTTATTAGGGTTTGCATAAAAAACTTAGGTTAAGAATAAAATTAGATCGATTAGCCTTTAGAATATTGTGTGAAATATCAAAATACATTTTAGGCTAAATAATCATAAATTGCAAAGGTTGTTTTCTATTTTTAGTTCCCAAATAAAGTATAATATCATTTAGTAATCAAATAATAATGAGTACAATATATCTAGTACAACCTTCCAAACCATTTTTAGAAGATAGTAGACATATTCACTTTGCTATAGACACTTTGTTCCATAATATCTGAGTTCCCAAATCTAAGATATGAATTTTAGAATTTACCTAATTCAAAGGAATTTGGACCATCGATAATGGATCCAATCAACATGATCTACGCCACTAGATCCGGAGTAATCTGGCCAAAAGCAGACATCCCCCATCCGTCATCTTGCACATGAGAGGGGATTGTGGATCCCATGTTTCTCATCAAACACATTGCTAATCAGAGCTTCTCCAGTATCCATGAGGAGGATGGCTAGGCTGCTGGTTGCGCTATAAGGATTCCATCTATTTCAACACAAACACCTTGGCTTGGGAAGCACCATCACCGAGCACAAGTATGTGAAGGTCGAAAAACCCCATCTTCTACCCTACCGCAACCGCCATGGCTCCCTTTGGCGTTTCTCTTCGCGCTCTATCTCTCTTTCTCACTCTCAATTGCTTCCAGCAGGGTCTGAAAACTTCCTATATTCCTTAATATTCAAGATAAAGGCTTTTATAGCCTATTGCCCAAAGGATCTTGGGCATCAATCTCCCCTTCTTGAGTCCTCTATTTGAATCCCGCAAATAGGGGTTGCGGATCTCCAGTCTGTGCGGACTAGAGTTGCACCCCACTTTTTTGTTTTATATTTTATTGATAAAAGTGCAATTTTGGGAAGTAAATATATAGGACACATTATGACCCCATTTAACTCCAAATTTTAGTATTAACTACATATTTTCATAATCCTTTCCTAAGAAAAATATTAGATAAAAACTAATATGATAACTACTACAAACTTTCCTTTTTAGTAAATACTTAATAATTAATAATTTATTTTCCTAGGCCACTAGATAAATTAAAATCATATAAAATTTCTCACATAATCTTATATCTCAATTATACATCTAATAAAAATACTCGAAAATTTATAATGATCAAGATATATTACATTCCCAATTTGTACTCCAAGAACTCATGTGAAAACCTTAATTGGATTTATTGGGCTAGAATTGGGTTTTAGGGCACATGGCCCATTCCTTGATCTTACAAGGGATTCATAAGATTAATCAATTTTTTTTACTACAAAACTTAATATTTGAACTGACAACTTTCCTCAATTGAAGATTCCTCATGATATATTCTTTTCTCAAGATGAAAATTAAACTAGTCTAGGGCTCAAATCCTTGAACAATAGTCATAGTATTTCCTTGGTTTCTACCTCATAACATTGAAGTATATGTAAAATTCCCAAACTTTAAGGATTTTAGACAAAAAAATCAGATTTCACAAATGAACTATTTTCTACATGATTCTTCCCTTCTATCCAAATATCATGAAAATTCGAAAACCATAAACCAACCCTATATTGATTTCATCACTAGCTCAATCTTGTCCTTACTAGGTTTCGAAGATTAGGGAGTGATAGTTGCACATGAAAATTCCCAGAAAGCACTACAAGTCAGAGAAAAAAAATACTACATACAACTATACCCACAAAATTTCCATGATCCACAAAGAAATAAAATATTCCAGTAAGTATGTGCATTGATATTGGAAAAAACTCACATAAAATGAGTCTTAGGCAAGTATATGGGAGATTTGAAAATTGTAAAATCTTAAATGCTTGTTAGAAATGTACTAAAACTACAACATATAGGCAAATAGTCTGACACAAACTCCATGGCCTGGGCGGCATCATCACCAAGCACAAGTACGAGAAGGTTGGAAACCACCATCCTCTACCCTATAGTCTCTACCATGACTCCCTTTGGCCATCCTCTTTACGCTCTCTCTATTTATCACTCTCGATTGCTTCCATCAGGTCTAAAAACCTCCTATCTCCATCAGTCATCAAGATCCTAGGGCTTTATATCCTATTACCTAAAGGATGTTGGGCATCACCCTCCCCTTATTGGGTCCTCAATTCGGATCCCGCAAATAGGGGTTGCAACTCTCCAATTTGTGCGGACTGGAGTCACACCCCCTTTTTATTTTCTTTTTTATTGATAAATGTCCAATTTGAGGAAGTAATTATATAAGACATAATATGATCTCGTTAAATCCAACTTTTAGTATTTACTACATATTTTCATTATCCTTTATTAAGAAACATAATTAGATAAAAACTATTGTTGACTTGATTGTTATATATTGTCCATATTTTGATAATTACTTAACCATTTCATTCATATGTATCTAATATGTTTGTTTAAGATTGATTTCAGGCATTAGGTACATGAAAAGGATCAATTTTCTTAAAGCCCTAGCTTGGCCTAGTTCAAGTCAAAAGCAATGAAAAAGCACTTTTGGGAAAAACACTCCAAACCACCATTGAATGTTTTTGTAATCATTTCTATTGATGATATGAATTGTGACTAAGATGAGAAAAAATCAGGGACACTTAATTCCATCATTTGATCACTTAAAAATCATTTTGAAAATTTCATGACAACAACCTTATCGGCCGAGTTTGAATCTCGATTGATCCATGATGGGTTTTTTAAATAATTGGATTGATCAAGTTGTATACTCACAAAACTCGACCAACCAACTTTCTATCCAAAGTTGATTTTGGTGAGTCAGTCGATTTACCCTATGACAAACTCAATTGGATAGTGGATCGGTCGAGTTACCTTTAATGAAACTCGACCAATTACATTGTACGAAAAACCTTGAAAAAGTTATTCCAACCATTTGAGAGTTTTTAGAATCGTGAATATGTCTGTTACAAGTAGTAAAACAACTATTTCTCATTCTTAAGTGATTCCACACTCAAAGGAATACCCCCATCTATAAATAAGACCTCTTTGAGTTCATTCCAAGGTTGTTCATTCATGTTATCATTGGTCCTTGCTATAGTTGAGTGTGCAAAACCCCTTTTTTCCCCTTTCTCTCTTTCATTTATAAATCATTTTTTTGAATGAGTGAGTTAGCCATGTCGTAATAGAGATTCCTCATTATTACTTTGTAAATCTCTCCATCTCTCTACTTTCTAATCCCCTTTATCCATGAGCAAATCCTAAAGTAATCTTCTCTGAGTGAAGGAGGAGTTGTTCTTCTTCTTCAAGGCTGAAGAAGGTGTGAAGATCTTCTCTAGTTGAAGGAGAAGGACAAGGGGGGAGATCCAAGGAGCTTGGTGGGTAAATCCTCAAGGATGAAGACTTGTTGCAAGGAGAATGTGTCCTAGGAGAAGGAATCGAGTTGCATGCAAGAACGGGTAAGACTTGTTGTGAGGTATAAGACTAGATATTGGATAGGTAATCCCTTTGGTGTAATGTGGTCTTCTTATATGTCTTATAATAGAATACAAGTATACATGGGTTACAAAGTGCTAGAAGTTGACCTCTCAATGTAGTGGACTAATAAGCTCCTAGTTTGGAGATTGGAACCACTCTAAGCACCTTATCCAATTGTTTGTTTCAATCTCTCTCATCCTTGATATGCTTGTTTAAAAGGACTTTAAATTCACTTTTGGCATTTGGTTTCAATTGATATAATTTGAAGGTTTAACTATTCTTGTGAAAATTTTGAAGCTCTATTCACCCCCCTTCTAGATCCCTAGATAGAACAAGTTGTATTAGAGCAAGGATCTTCTCCCACAAATCTCCTACGAGATGAGAAGATGGGTGAAAACCTAATTGGTTTTTTCAACCTAGAGGGAGGCTTCTCGATGCGCCCCCAATCATCAACGACACCAACTTCCTCCATTGGAAGCGGCAGATGCATTTTACATTCAAGGAATGAACTTTGACATGTGGAAAGTGATGATTGCACCCCACAAGGAGCCAATTGGAGCCATAGATACTTGGTATGAAGCAACTCTAAAGGTGGCACAGGTCAATGCCAAAGCAATTAGCATCTTCTATGCATCCCTCACTACTTTTGAGTTCAACCACATCTCGTCATGGGACACAACCTATGAGATATGGGACAAGTTGTGCATCACTTATGAAGTCACAAAGCAATTGAAGGAGGAAAAGATCTACATGTCGAGCAACCTCCTATAGGACTTCATGATGGGGAAGAAATAAGGAGTGACTGAGATGTATTCAAGACTCAACATCATCATCAACAACCTAGCTGCTTTGGGACATACTTTAAATAGAGGAGAAATCAATTCAAAGATCCTAAGGTCTCTTCTAAAGAGATGGGAGTCAAAGGTAACTCTATAGAAGAAGTATGAAGTCTTGGGGATCTTCCAACCGAGGATCTTATTGGAAATCTACAAACTCATGAGCCAAGACTTGACAAACAAGAAGAGTAAGCAAATCAAGGAGAAAAAGAATCAAGGAAGATCAAAGATAGTTCCTTCAAATCTCAAGTGGAGGCTCTCATTTTTTAACAACAACTTGCTATTTATACCCTTCCCTTCTCCTCTAGTGAAGATGATGGCCCTAGTGAGCATGAAGCCAACTTCTCCAAGGGAAAGCACTACAAAGGGAAGCCATATTCCTCATCTACTCCAAGGCACTACAAGTGTGGTAAAAAAGGACACTACAAGAGTGAATGTCCAAAGGCTAGAAAGTCACACCATAGGATAAGCTCTAAGAAGGAGGAAGACTATAATAAAGATAGAAAATACAAGAGGAAGGACAAGAAGGAGAAGAGGAGCATAAATGCAGCTCATGCCATATGGGAAGGATCATCCTCTAGTGATTTAAGATCTGACGCAGATGGAGAATGTCACATTCCCTTCATGGCATCCGCAAGTGAAGACATTGGTGAGGTAAGTGTGGTAAGTGAGGTAAGTTTTCATGAATTAGATATAGAAACTCTTATTCACATGCTTAATTCTATTCGTTCTTCTTATTCTGATTGTAAATCTTAAAAGAAGAGATTGGGTAAAATTATTGATGATTTGTATGCTAAGCTTAATTTTTTTGAGAAAAATGAGAAAATTCATCTTGAGAGCATTGATTTTCCTTGAAAGGACAATTTCTTGATCTTGAGCTCCAATACAATGGGGTTGAAGTTGAGAATGGTATCTATGTTAAGGATATCACTAGTCTTGAGGAAGAGAACAAAAAATTCCTTGATGAGCTTGAGTTGCTTAAAACTAAAAATGTAGAACTTAAGCCTGTTAGTGATGCTCGTAGACATGAGAGGGATATTTATCTCAATTTCTCTCAAGTGAATGATTTATCTTCTAGACCTATTTTTCTTATCAATGATATTTCTTCTATTACTCTTGAAAAGGATTCTTATTTGACTAAAGCCCTATGTTTAGAGGATGACCTTTTACATGCTAGTGATGATCTTTCTAGTTTGGCTTCTACTATTATCTCTCTGACTGATGACAATCATAGACTTAGTGCCTCTCTGTAGAAATTCATCAAAGGGAAGAACTCACTAAATGAAATCCTTGATCACTTTACCAAACAAAGTGGTACTAGTGGTTTTAGATTTGTAGGGGGATCCTAAGGGAAAGAGTAAGGCCACAGTAAGAACAAGAGTAAGGAACCACCTTTCTAACGCGGAGAGTCTTCTGGATCAAAGAATCCTATGTTTTATTCTCATTGCAAGAGTGATGATCATTATTCAACTTATTGTCCATAAAAGCCTAAGGGGACCAACCAAAAGATGAAATGGGTCCCCACGATAATATTGGATCCCAAAGTTTGAGTTGGGAACTGACATTCTCCTTTCTTGTAAGAAAAATGAAAATGGATTGTGATAGTGGCTACACAAAGCACTGACAGGTGATATAAGACATTTCAGCAATTTCACAAAGAAGAAAGGAGGATCGCTTGCTTTCGAGGACAGCAATAAAGGTAAAGTAAAAGGTGAGCGTGATATAGGTGAATCCTTGTGTATCAAGAATATTCTCTTTGTGGATGGCATACATCAGAATTTAATAAGTGTTAGTCAATTATGTCATAATTGTTATCTCGTGTTGTTTACTTCTTTTGAATGCTTACTCCTAGATTCCCTCACTTACAATGGCCTATATAATGGAACTAGGAATGGTAATATTTATGTAATTGTTCTTGACTCTATTAATCATGTTGTTGGTAGATGCCTTTGTAGTCAATTCAAATGATATTTCTCTTTGGCATCGTCGTATAGGTCATGTAAATATGCATTAATTGAAGAATTTGAGCAAAACAGACTTGGTCAACAGACATCCCAAATTTGATTTTCAAAAGCCTGAGGAATGCCAACCTTTTACACAAGGAAAGCAAACCAATTCTTCCTTCAAATCCAAAGGAGTCCTTAGTACCAAGAAAGCTCTTGAACTTGTCCATATTCATCAATTTGGACCTATGAGAACTCAATTGTTTCATGCTTCTAAGTATTGTCTTGTTATTGTCGATGATTTTTTTGATATACGAGGACCTTATTTCTCATTTCTAAGAGATACACTCTTGATGTTTTCTCTAGCTTTTGCAAATGAGTTGAAAATAAGCTTCTTTACACATTATTTCTATCTGTAGTGACCATGGGAGAGAATTCAAAAATGATCTTTATGAACATTTTTGTGAAGAGTCTGGATACACACATAACTTCTTTTCATCTCAAACATCTCAAAAAATGGGGTTGTAGAGAGGAATAACAGGTAACTAGAGGAAATGTCTAGGACCACGCTTCTAGAGTATGACACTCCAAAGAAGTTTTGGGCTAAAGCCGTTAGTACTTCATATTTTGTGCAAAACTGGGTTTTCACACATCCCACTTTGAAGAAAACCCCTTATGAGATATGGCCTGGTAGGAAGCCTTCAATTGAGTATTTTCATATTTTTCAGTGTCCTTGTTTTGTTTTGAACACAAAAGATTCTCTTGATAAGTTTGACCCAAAATCATACAAGGCTTTCTTTCTTGACTATAGCACTACTATAAAGGCTTATAGAGTGTATACTGTTTATCTATTTAAAGTAGAAGAATATATTGCTGTCAAATTTATTGAGACTAACCCCTCTATTACCACTGATATTACTAATGATGATGTTTCAGATGAAGTAATTCCTATCTTAAAAGAACAACCTCACTCAAAAGAGAAAAGAGGTGGCCACTCAAGAAGAAGAGATAGATGAAGAAAAGAAGGATCCAACCCCCTTCTTTGCAAAGAATCATATTAAAGAGCTCATCATAGGTGACTCCTTCAAAAGAATGAAGATGTGGGTTGCCCATAATAAAGAACAAGCCAACAACGCCTTCATCTCACAACTCGAGCCAAAGAATGTCAAAGAAGCTCTTGGGATGATGAGTGGATCCTAGCTATGTAGGAAGAACTGAAAAAAATTGAAAAGAACAAAGTGTGGACTCTTGTGCCAAGACCACGTGATAGAAAGATTATTGGCACTAAGTGGGTCCACCGCAACAAGCTAGATGAAAGTGGAAAGATGGTAAAAAAAAGGTTAGTGGATCAAGGCTACAATCAACAAGATGATATTGACTTTGATGAAACTTATGCTCCTTTTGCTAGGCTTGAGTTCATTAGAATGTTTCTCACTTTATCTAGCTACAAAAATTTCTTGTTATATCAAATATATGTTGAAAGTTTGTTTTTAAACGGTGCAATTGATGAGGAAGTATATGTTGCTCAACCTTCAGGCTTTGAACATGATCGTTTGCCAAATCATGTCTATATATTGCAAAAATTTCTCAATGGACTCAAATAAGCACCTCGAGATTGGTATGAGAAAGTAACAAACTTTTTGTTAGATAATGGTTATATCATGGGAACGGTTGATTCTACCTTGTTCCTTAAACACACTTCTAACAATTTTCTTGTCATTCATATCTATGTAGATGATATTATTTTTGGCAAATTGAATCTTGATCTTTTCAAGGAGTTGAATTCTCTTATGCAGAGTGAATTTGAGATGAGCATGATGGGTGAGCTTACATTCTTCCTCAGCTTTCAAATCAAGCAAACTAAAGATGGGAGCTTCATCAACCAAAGCAAAAATACAAATGAAATTTTCAAGCACTTTGTGATGGAAAACATGAATATGATGGACACACCCATCTCCAAAACTGTCAAATTGGACTGTGATGAAGAAGGTGAGAAAGTGGATGAGAAGCTCTATAGCGATATGATATGAAGTTTACTTTATTTAATTGTCTCTAGACTTGACATAATGTTTTAGTGTTGTCTTGTGTGATCTCTTTCAATCAAGTCCTAGGAAATCACTTCTTATAACTATTAAGAGGATTTTGAGGTCTTAGCCAAAACCCAAAATTTTGGACTATGATATCCTAAGTCGAGGGACTTTACTCTTACTTCTTATAGTGATGCTAATTACATAGGGCGTTTGATTGATAGAAAGTGCACAAGTGGCAATTGCTTCCTCCTAGGACCATGCTTGGTGTCTTGGTTTTCCAAGAAATAGAGCATTGTGTCTCTATTACATACCGAGGTTGAATACATTGCAACATGGGAGCTGTTGTGCCCATGTTCTTGGATGAAGCAAATGCTCCAAGACTTTAACATATATTTTGATGCTTCTACTATCTATTGAGACAATACTAGTGCAATCAATTTATCTTACAATCCTATATTGCATAGTAGAGACAAGCATATAGAGGTTCGTCATCATTTTCTTCGTGATCGCATAGCCAAAAAGGATATTTATATCACACATGTGGACACAGAAAATCAGTTGGCAGACATTTTTACTAAACTCTAGCTAGAGAGTAATTTAACTTTATTAGATCTAAACTACCATAAATGCTTTAGATGAAATGGATAATACGTAGATAGATTTTATCTATCCTATATTATTTTCTCATGTCTTGATCACCTTTGCATGCTAAGTGCCAAAATTTCATGTTCTTGTGCCTATTTTTTCGCTTACTTTGGGTATCTTTCGCAAATGACTATTTTATCACCAAATAGTACCTTATGATGAGTGCCATGTGTTGTAATATGTCTAAGATGCAAAATAGACTAGAAAAATAAATTTAATTAGCACTCAAAAGGATAGAATCTAGAATTTCTAATGTTGGGACAAACTTTCTACCAGTCGAGTTGCCAGCTCGATCGATCCGTGGCTGAGGACTTATGCAAATGTCATTCGACCGAGTTTCTTTCTCTCAAAACTTGACCGATGGACAAGCTATACCAATTCTTAAATAGGTTTTGACCAACTATTCTCCCTATCAACTAGAGAAAATTTGACCGATTCTAACTCCAGCTTTCTTCAAACCTCAACCATAGGTTCGACCATCCATCTTCCAGCCCTAAGTAGCTTTGCTTCGACCATCCTTGACCCAAACCTCTCTTCCCTAGGTTGTTAGGTGACCCTTGATGGTGTTTCATCTCTTGTTTGGCCACTCAATCTTCACCACTTCATCGTCATGGCCTCAAATCGAGGAAGAGGTCCACACCTACTGGAGCTCCATCATCATCCTCCAACTCACACCTCATTCCTTATGATGACACCTTGTTTGTTTCAACCGAAGCTCTAAATAGTTATAAGGAGCTCCTTCCTAGAAACCCTTTTTCATTTTGAGCTTTGTTTGAACCTTTCCCTTCTAAATAGAAGGTCACATATGAGCTAGCTTAGTTGCTTTATGACCATCACCTAGTTACCCTAAGTGTAGAACATCAGCGATTCCATAATTCCTTTACAAGCACCAAAGCAGTCCATGAATTTTATGCCAATCTTTTATGGAATTATTACTCTCTTGTACCCCCTCCTAATGCTCAAGTTATTGTCACCTCTATGATTGTCGCTAAGAAATTAACTATCTCAGAAGATACCTTGAACATGTTTGTCAATGGTGCTGAGGTCATCGACACATTGAGGAAATATTATCCTGAGTATTTTGACTTTCTTGGCCCTGAGTCTCTCTACAAGCACTATGGTACCACTCTCCCTAATATACATAAGTTCTTGAAGAATCCTCAAGAACACTATAGGAAGAACTCCACCATACCATCCTCTTCCTTATATCTCAAAAATTGCATACTCGCTATGGTGGTCAACTACAATATTCACCCTAAAAAGAATCAAACTAAAATGGTAGAGAATACCGCAATGATAATGTATTTTCTTTTGAAGAACATAGGATTCAAGTGGTCTAGATACATTCTCCACCACATGACCTACTTTGACTCCAAGATGAATACCCGAGGCACCCTTTCACCCTAACGAGCCCTAATCTGTGGTCTCTTCACCATTGCAACTGAGAAGTGTCTTTTTCATGATCTTCACCACAAACCCTCTAG
This sequence comes from Alisma plantago-aquatica, assembly GCA_963693085.1. Classification (NCBI taxonomy): domain Eukaryota; kingdom Viridiplantae; phylum Streptophyta; class Magnoliopsida; order Alismatales; family Alismataceae; genus Alisma; species Alisma plantago-aquatica. Next base: position 1,253,278,026 of record OY856411.1, on the reverse strand, counting down.
AAAAGGAGTCTGTATCAGTGAGACCACAATCAAGAAAACCTTTTTTCCTACATCCTCTTCCACCACACCTATAGCCTCTACTTACACCCAGGAACCTCCACCTTGACCACCATCCCAACCTACCTATGCATCATTTCATGTTTTCAATGAAGCCCTCATGGGTTACATGGTGCATCGGTAGGCGTACAACCTATAGGTTCAGGAGCACCTAAATCATGATCTCTTCTAGATCATGTCGACCATGAACCTACCATGTGCCCATCCTTACCCAGCCTACCAGCCCTATCGAGGCGGTAACTATGCTTTCTATGCATATAGTCACTTCTACCTGGTCCCTCCACCTACTACTTTCATTGTTGGTGGACCTAACCCTGGAGTGCTCTCTTTGCCTGCTGGCCCCATTGGTACACTACTTGCTGGCCTTGGCACTTCTTCTCATCTTTCCCTTAGGCCCAAGAATTGCCAGTCCTTGGCATGTCTTGGGATGAGTAGAATACATTGTTGCCCAATCACAGTTTCAGTCCTTCTATCGATGAGCGTATGCCTGACCAGGTTGATGAGAAAGTAGTTTCTGATGATGAGGAGGCCACCGAGGATGATGGACCTAATGATGGTTCTTCTAATGGCTTTGCTCATGCCTCTGGCGATGATGGTGATGATGTTGTCACTATTGCACCTTCAGATAGTGACGAGGACTATGAGCCTGAGGTTGACGCCGCTATTGATGACACTTTGGAAATAAATAGATTAGATGTCTATATGTTTTAGATTTTTGTCTTTAGATTCTGATCATATATATCTTTCTAGACTATTTTGTACTAATGACATTTCAACACATTATTTGAATTGTAATATTTCTATCATCATGTTGTTTTTTCTTTGGTTTGTACTTATTTTGAGAACATGCATATGTGTTGTAATCATAATCATATGTATCATAACTTTGTGTATGCTCTATCACATGAGTTATTGATATGTTTTTCATATTTTTATTATGACATGTGTTGCTTTCTTCCCTCTATTCTCGTCTCTAGTTTGGTTTTTGCTACTTGTGGTTACATGTTTTTGGTTGTGCTTGAACAAGACCTTGTTTTTATGATCTTCTACCCCCCTTACTTTTTGATAATGCCAACAGGGGGAGAGAAGTTTGAGATGTTTTGAAGCTCAACCATATTGTTTTCACTACCTATACGATCCTTTTACTTATCTAAGTATATGTTTTATCATGTGACTTGCTAAAGGACCATGTAGTATATATGTTATATATCTTTGTGTAGAAAGACTAAATATGCAGGTAAGAGTGAGCATAGATTTAGGGGGAACAATTCACATTGTTAAAATTTTGAATACCCTTGCAATTCACAAGGATAAGGTATAACTTCACATATCCTTTTCAATATGTTGAGGAATGGTTTGTCATTGTCCAAAAGGGGGAGAATGTTCACTTGAGAGTTATACATTGTCCATGTTTTGATAATTACTTAACCATTCCATTCATATGTATCTAATATGTTTGTTTAAGATTGATTTTAGGCATTAGGTACATGAAAATGATCAATTTTCTCAAGCCCTAGCTTAGCCTATTTCAAGTTAAAAGCAATGCAAATGCGCTTATGTGGAAAACAATCCAAAAAACCACCTTAGAATATATTTTTAACCATTTGTTTTGATGATATGAATTGTAACTTAGATGATAAAAAATTAGGAACAGTTAATTCCATCGTTTGATCACTTAAAAATTATTTTTGAAAATTCATGATATCGATTTTATCGGTCGAGTTTGAATATCGATTGATCCATGATATATTTTTTAAATGATAAGATCGGTCGAGTTGTGCATTCATAGAACTCAATCGATCAACTTTCTGTCCAAAGTTGATTTTGGTGAATCGGTCGATTTACCCCAAGACAAACTCGATCGATCATTTGAAAATTGGATTCAATATTTTGAATTGCAACTACTGTGTTGTGCCCCACCTGACAAGATCTTTGTCAGATAGTGGACCAGTCAAGTTACCTTTATGGAAACTCAATTGAAGACATTGTACTGAAAATATAGAAAAAGTGATTCCAGCCATTGGAGAGTTTTTAGAATAAAAAATATCTTCATTGCTAGTTGTAAAATGGCTATTTCTCATTCTTAAGTGATTCCCCACTCAAAAGAACACCCCCATCTATAAGTAGGACCCCTTAGAGTTCATTCAAATGTTTCTTATTCATGCTATCCTTGGTCCTTGGTATAGCTGAGTGCGCAAAACCCCTTTATCTCTCTCATTTATAAAGCATTTTGTGATTATGAGTGAGTTAGGCATGTTGTAAGAGAGCTACCTCATTGTTACTCTATAAAGCTCTCCATCTTTCTACTTCCAAACCCCCTTTCTCCATAAGTAAAGGCTGAAATGATCTTCTCTAATTGAAGTAGGAGTTGTTATTCTTCTTCAAGGATGAAGAAGGTGTGACGATGTTCTCCAAGTGAATGAGAAGGACAAGGCGGAGATCCTAGGAGCTTGGTGGGTAAATCCTCAAGGATGAAGACTTGTTGCAAGGATGAGATGTCCTAGGAGAAGAAATTGAACTGTTTTCAAGAGTGGGTAAGACCTATTGTGAGGTAGGAGACTAGCTCTTGGATAGGTATAACATTAGTTGTAAGGTGGTCTTCTTGTATGTCTTATAATGGAATATAAGTATACAAGGGTTGCAAAGTCCTAGAGGTTGACCTCTCTAGGTAGTGGACTGACAGTGTCCTAGTTTGGAGATTGGAATCACTCTAAACACCTTGTCCAAGTGTCTATTTCAATCTCTCTCATCCTAGCTATGCTTGTTTATATGGGACTTCAAATTCACTTTTAGCATTTGGTTTCAACTGATATAATTTTAAAGTTTAACTATTCTTGTCCAAGATTTGTACTTCTATTCACCACCCCACTAGAGCCCTAGATCCACCAACTATATGATAACTACTACATACTTACCTTTTAAGTAAATAATGGATAATTAAAAATTTAATTTCCTAGGCCACCAGATAAATTAAAATCATATGGAATTTCTCCCATAATCTTATATCTCAATTATACATCTAATAAAAATATTTGAGCATTTGTTATGATCAAGAAATATTCCATTCCCAATTTTGTGCTCCAAGGACCCATGTAAAAACCTTAATTGGCTTTATTGGGCTAGAATTGGGTCTTAGGGAACATGGCCCATTCCTTGATCTTCTGAGGAATTCATAAGATTAATCCTATTGTTGACTACAAAAGTTAATATTTGAATTGATAAAATTCCTCAATTGAAGACTCATGATTCATTTGATCAATATTACATTATTTTCTCAATATGAAGATTAAACTAGTTTAGGGCTCAAATCCATGAACTATAGTCATAGTATTTCCTTGGTTGCCACCTCATAACATTGAAGTATGTAAAAAATTCCCAAACTTTAAGGATTAAAAAAAAGACAAATTAGATTTCACAAATGACCCTTTTTCTACATGATTCTTCCCTTCTATCCAAATATCATGAGAACTAAATAACCATAAACCAACTATATATGGATTTCATCACTAACGCAATCATGCCTTTACTAGGTTCCAAAAATTAAGGTGTGACAGTTGCGCATGAAAATACTCACAAAACACTACAAGTCAGAAGGAAGAAAATTACTCTGTACAGTTATGCCTGCAAAATTTTCACGATCTACAAAGAAATAAAATATGCTAGTAAGTAGGTGTACTTAAATTGGTAAAACCTCACATAAAATGGGACTTAGGCAAGTTTATGGTAGAGTTGAAAAGCACACCATCTTAAAGACATGTTCCAAATGTACTAAAACTACAACATATAGGCAAATAGTATCATAAGCAAATGAAAAAAAATCTTTATGTGATTGAAACCTTAAACTGCAATTTACATCTTGATTGATTTTTTTTTTTTGCAATTAAGGGTGGCATTTGTTGTCAAACATACTTGTAGTTTGTTCATCACTCTCCAATTAGAGAATTGTTTGTTCACGGTTCAAATGTTGTCCATACAAGAAGTCCAATATTGTCTCCAAGTTTGTACTTCAAGTGACAAAAGAACCCAATATGCTTGTTCATAGTTCAAATGTTGTCCATACAAGATGTCCAATATTATCATCAAATTCGTAGTTCAAGTGACAAAAGAACCTAGTATTACAGTTCATAGTTTGGTATTGCCCAACTACAACAAATAGGGAAATAGTACTATAAGCAAATGAAAAAAAAATGTTAAGTGGTTGAATCCTTAAATTATAGTTTATATCATGATTGTTCTTTTTTTGCAATTAAGGGTGGAACTTGTTAGAAATTGTATGTTCACAGTTCAAATATTGGCCATGCAAGAAGTCCAATAATGTCTCCAAGTCCATAGTTCAAGTGACAAAAGAACTATGTATGTCAGTTCACAATTCAAATGTTGTCTATACAAGAAGTCCAATATTGTCTTCAAGTTCGTAGTACAAGTTACAAAAGAACTGAGTTTGCCGATTCATAGTTCAATATTCCCAATTATAGCAGATAGGCAAATCGTACTGTAAGAAAATGAAAAAAATCATTAGGTGATTGAAACCTTAAGTTACAGTTTATCTTGATTGTTTTTTTTCAATTAAGGGTGCCACTTGTTGTCCATCATACTATGCAGTTTGTTCATCACTCTCCAACCAGACAATTGTTCGTTCACAGTTCAAATGTTGTCCATACAAGAAGTTCAATATTGTCTCCAAGTTCATAGTTTAAGTGACAAAACAACTATGTATGCTGGTTCACAATTTAAATACTATCCGTACAAGAAGTCCAATATTGTGGTCAAGTTTGCAGTTCAAGTGACAAAAGAACCGAGTATGAACTGCCCTTCAAGTTCACAGTTTGATGTGTGCCTCTTTTTTTGTACTATTGGAGAACCACTATCTGTGGCATCAATTGTTGTTCTGTTAGCAACTGGGGTGATTAGCAGGATGGTAAGGGGTGCTTGCGGGCGAGTTACACTACCCACACCCACCCATTCACCCAATCACCCGCCCGATGGTTGGGAGGAGTGATCAATGCTGATGCGGCATAAAAAGCAGACATACATGTAAAAGAGAAAAATTAGAGAGAGAGAAATGTGTTGCTCATAATAGGGAATTTTTTATCAAAATAAAAATCAATAGGTTCAAAAAAAATACTTTCTAACAAGACAAATATTGACATATTTAAAAAAACTAATATAAAAGTATTTCAAGAGAGGAGAGAAGTATAAAAAGTACAGTTGCTTCGGATATTGTACACTAAAATGAAAATAACGCTAGTATTGTACCTAAAAAAGGACAGTAATATATCTTAGAATGTAGATATTGTCCGCAAATATGGGTACTATGTTCCAATTGATCTCAAGTAAAATATTAAAATTAAATTGGGTATAGTAAATATATGTATCATTTTAGGTATAATAATCGTGTTTGGGATATAGTACGTCAATAAGTAAAACATTAGTATTGTACCTCTAAAAATAAGAATAATATATCCAAAATATGCACAATATAATCCCAAAATATTGATAATATACTCGGTTAGATAAATAAAAATGACATAGTACCCGTGACTCAAAATTCTTTATTCTCATTTTGAGGTACAATACAAATATTTACTTATTGATGTACTATAATACTCATGTTTTAATGGTACAATACACATCAACAAGTAAAATATTAGTATTGTACCTCCAAAAATATGAGTAACGTATCCAAAATATGCGACATAACTCCAACATACTGGTGATACGGATAGAAAAATAAAAGACCTAAAGTACGTGTGATTCGGAGTACATTACTCACATTTTAAGTTATAATATAAATGTTTACTTGTTGATGTACCTAGAACATGTGTATGGTGTCTCGAAACACATATACTATATTTTTCATATATTGACATTTTCCCAAAGTATATGAACACTAGTCTTGTTAGGTAATATTTTTTATAAAGAATTCAATACTTTTTATTTCATAAAAAAATATATTTTGAATTGAAAGTTATAGACAATCATTTTCCTTCTCTTCTACTTCTCTTTTCTTTTGTTGTTTTATTATTGTTGGTTGTGTCGGATAGAATGTCCAAGAACCGGGTGGGCCCACAAGTAAATAGATGACTATCTCTAGAATTTTTCTTTGCGGGGCTGAGAGAGTAGGTTAATTAGTGGGTGAGTAGTGGACGGGAAGTGGACATGATGGTAGTGGGAATGCGTGGAGATGTTATTGCGGCAGAAAGGGAGATGTTATGCGAGGAAAGCAGATCGCGGTGGAGATGGATAGGTGGGGGTGCGGTAATTGCGTAGGGGTTATTTTTCCTCGGTGAAAAGGTTGATGGAGGCAAGGCGTGTGGTCAGTGGACGGAAGCATGAGGCATTGTGAACAAGAGAGAAAGGCGGGGCAATTAGTATTAGACGCTATGATACCACTTATGAAATGTTTGATAGGCAGTGAATGACGGGGAAGGAAAAGGAAAGGAGGGGAGGAGACATTTATGTTAATGAGTTTGGTTAGTATGGAAGGGAAAGGAAAGAAAAACATAAAAATAATATTAATATAAAAAAAATAATGAAGTAGAATGTTGATGATATATAAATAATTTCACATATAGCAATTATATTTATGTATTTTTTCATCTACATTATTTTATAAAAATATTTTCATAAAAGCGTGGACAACAAAAATGTTTGTCAATTATTTTCATGTGGTAAAATTTATAAATCTACAATATTATAAGATGTAGACGAACATAGCATATGAATTTATTCATTCTATGTTGGCGTATCATTGGAAAAGATATTTTTATAGAAGTAAGAATAAATTTTTTTTTCGAAATTGTTATTATAGTAGTAATTTTCTTCTTATTTTTGTAATCACAACAAAGTTTTCCTTTATGTAGTTAAATACTACTCGCTATAGTCCAATACAAATTTTCAATTATTTTTAATTTTTTATATGGTAAGTTGGTAATCTCATAATTTTCAAAATTTTCAACAAAAAAATATAAACATTTATATTTTCTTGTATGGTATACATGCACAAAGTTTTATTTTGACTTTATTCTTTTTATTTTTACTTGTTTCACAAAAAAAGTCTCTCCCAATTTTATCGAGCTCGTCCTCCGTCCGTCAATATGTCCAATCAAATAAACATCCATGACATGGTACTATTGTGTCCACGCTAGTTGTGGCCTATATTAATTATTCTTATCATGTTATTTGTATTTTTTTCTTTCTATTTTATATTTTCATATGACCTTTCTAATATATTGTCCGTCAAATATTTCTCCTTTCTTTTATCTCCACCTAATTAGGTGAGTAGAAAATGGAAAAATGACTGAAAATCAACATGTTTGTTCCCCTTCTTTCCCCTCTCGTTTCTATTCCTTTGACCAAAAAACAACTCAAATCTCTTCCCCTCCCCTCCATTCACCAAATAATGTGGGTCTAGTATGTAAACTAATAACAAATTACTTTTAAAAAATAAAACGATGAGCACACTTTGGAATGATTTACGGCTTCCCATATAGGAGAATGAATGGCTGGCATGTTTTTACTGGTCGCGAATTGTAACCGGAGGAGGAATGGAGTATGTAAAAATCAACTTATTTGTTCCTCTTCTTTCCCCTCTCTTTTCTATTCCTTTGACTAAAAAACAACTCAAATCTCTTCCCCTCCCCTCCATTCACCAAATAATGTGGGTCTAGTATGTAAACTAATAACAAATTACTTTCAAAAAATAAAACGATGAGCACACTTTGGAATGATTTACGGCTTCCCATATAGGAGAATGAATGGCTGGTATGTTTTCACTGGCCGCGAATTGTAACCGGAGGAGGAATGGAGTATGTAAAAATCAACTTGTTTGTTCCCCTTCTTTCCCCTCTCTTTTCTATTCCTTTGACCAAAAAACAACTCAAATCTCTTCCCCTCCCCTCCATTCACCAAATAATGTGGGTCTAGTATGTAAACTAATAACAAATTACTTTTAAAAAATAAAACGATGAGCACACTTTGGAATGATTTACGGCTTCCCATATAGGAGAATGAATTGCTGGCATGTTTTCACTGGTCGCGAATTTTGTAACCGGAGGAGGAAAAAATATATCTTTCAGTGACGCGCTCGTGGGTGCCCATACAGAAAGAGAAGAGCGAGTGAAACTGGAAGGCAGGAAACCACAGGAATTCTGATCGGCTGTGAAGGTCTTCCCTATCGAGCTGTTACTCCATCTGGATTCGTTGATATACAACTGAAGGGCTTCCTCCTCTCCTGATTGTTACTTTCATCTGCATTCCTCCTCTCCTGATTGTTACTCCATACAGAAAGAGAAGAGCGAGTGAAACTGGAAGGCAGGAAACCACAGGAATTCTGATCGGCTGTGAAGGTCTTCCCTGTCCATCTTAGGTCTTCCTCCTCTCCAGGTTGTTACTCCATCTGCAATCGTCGATATACAAGTGCAGGTTTTCCTCCTCCGCGTCAACGATGGTTATGACCTATGTTATCATCGTTGAAGACTCACCGGACAACCGCAGGAGTAGCTACTCCAACACGGATGCCTGGTACAGAAGTTTTCTTCCCTCTCGCTTTCAAGGCATGTCTGGCAACATGCTCATCCACTCCTACCATCATGTTACGAATGGATTTTCTGCTAGGCTTACAGCCCATGAGATCACCATGATGGCAACCAAGGCGGGATTCCTCGGAGCCATCCCAGACGGTGAAAGCAAGCCCCACCCGCAGACAACATACACCCCGTATCACTTGGGGCTAGAGGGTGTTCCTGGGTGGTCGCATGGTGTGAACAAGCATACGAAGCTAGGAGCAGGTGTGATTATCGGAGTAGTTGACAGCGGGATACTGCCATCGCATCCATCCTTCAACGATGAAGGAATGCCACCAAAACCTTGGTGGTGGAAAGGAGGAAACGATTTTGGGCCTGGAGTGTTAAATAATAAGCTGATTGGAGCAAGTCAGTGCATGCATGAATTGTTGGGGGTTGAGCCTCTCGACGATACCGGACATGGCACTCACACTGCTAGCACGGCCGCTGGTAGCCCAGTATCATGGGCATCGGTTCGTGGAGAAGCTTTAGGGTGTGCCGTTGGGATGGCTCCTGCATCCCACGTGGCGATATACAAAGTGTGTTCCGATAGCAGCTGCAAGGGCAGCGATATCCTGGCTGGCATCGACCGGGCGGTTGGAGAAGGTGTGCATATCCTGTCCATTTCCCTGGGCTTCAACATGCAACTCCATTTCCACAATGATGTAATAGCTATAGGCGCCTTTGGGGCAATGAAGAAGGGAGTATTTGTCTGCTGCTCGGGTGGAAACTCTGGACCGGTGCCAAGTAGCATAATCAATGTAGCGCCCTGGTGCTCCACTGTAGCCGCCAGCACCATCAACAGAAGAGTAGCAGCCATTGTGCAACTGGGAAATGGCGAGCAGATTCATGGCGAATCACTATTCCAGCCGGACGACTACACATCGCCGGTGTTACGGCTCAAGTACGTCTCGTTGGATGAGTTCAAGCACGGCCATTTGGACCTCCTCGGCCTGCGGGAGACGATTGTAGTTTGTGGGAGCGATGTGAGTACAATAGTACTGCCATGGAGCTGGCCGTGATGAACGCCGGAGGCCATGGAATGATCCTCATTAACGGCCCATGCCAAGGGGATACCATATTGGCCGGTATGCATGTGCTTCCAGCGTCACAAATTAGATTCAGAGATTCTAGCAAGGTGCTAGATTACCTTCAATTCATCAGCAATCCCACGGCCAGTCTGATTTTCAGACATACTACATTTGATGCAACACCAGCCCGTGCTGTGGCTTCATTTTCGTCTAGAGGACCTAGCAGAATCAGCCCCGGGATTCTGAAGCCCGATATAATGGGCCCAGGTGTGGGCATTCTCGCGGCATGGCCAGCTCTACCAGTACCATATTTGCCTTGTTCAATTTCCAATCTGGTACCTCCATGGCCACACCCCACATCAGTGGTATTGCAGCCCTTCTGAGAAGCGTTTACCCACACTGGACTCCGGCGGCGTTGAAGTCGGCCATGATGACAACAGCCACATGGGTAGCTCACACCAGTGGTACAATCTACGAGCACGGCCAGCGTCACCCTAGTCTCTTCGCTACAGGTTCGGGGGAAGTCAACTTTGCCAGAGCCCTCGACCCAGGTCTCATCTATGACATAAATCCAGATGATTACGTTCGTTTTCTCTTGGGGCTGGGATATCCTATCCCCAAGGTATCCATGGTCACCGGCTACCCAACATCCCTATGTTACAAACTCATGTCGAGCAGAATTCCCGAGTGGGATCTCAACTATCCCTCCATTTCATTGACTCTGGGTTACAAACAAATCACTGTTACACGAAAGGTGACAAACGTCAGGGCTGGGAAGTCCGAGTATAGGGTCAACGTAGTTGAACCGCCGGGGGTTCACGTCACCGTCACACCTGCTCATCTTATATTCACCCACCTGAATGAAACGCAGGCGTTCTATGTCACCTTCACCCTCTCAGTCCCAGCTGGAGCAGCTGGGATCTGGTTCTGGTCTGAGGGCCAGCTCCTGTGGACATCCAAAACTCACACCGTTCGAAGCCCTCTTGCGGTGCAGTACCCAATATTAACCCACCTGCATGCTTCTGATGACTTGAGTACTTAATGAACGGGCCGCTCTGATGATTACAACGATAGGATATCGTGGATATTCTTCTATCGGCTTTCTTTCATCATTATGTTTTTAAACTAGACAAGTTACTTCAATTTAGGGTGACTATATGTCTGTAGTTGCTACTTCTCCTTCTCATTCAAAACCTTTCCGTTATGACATAATTAGATTGAGAGCTAGATCTAATCCATAACTATGATAATTTTGTTCAAGTTAGGTGATAATTGATATCTGATGTTTTATCCACTGCAAATGTATATGCAAGCTTTCAGTGCCTTAAGACAGTCATGGAACTTTTAGCTGTCAGCCCAAAAGACTCTAGTTTAAGCAAGGGATCCTGTCCATTTCAACATCTCACAACAGAGATCCATCAACGGGATATCAAGAGAGATGATGTAAATGGAAGTCAATTTAATCGAGCAAAATATAGACGTTTGTGTCTGTCTATGTTTAATGATCTTTATACTTACAAGTTCACTTATTTTAATTAAGATGCACTAGAGAGAAATAGTCACTAATGAGCATGATTCAATCTTTTTAGCTGATCAACCAAGCGTGTAAGAATTTTACAACTAAACATAGAAAGATGTTGCATGATGAACAAGTGGAGGATCACGATGATTATGTCATGAACAAACATATAAGAAGTTAGATCATAATTTAGGTTACAAAATCTGGACTTTTGTATAGTTGGTAATTCCAAGTTTTTATTCTGTCCTCATTCAAGACCTATCTGTTATGATATAACTTGATCGTGTCGTATTTTAAAAAAAAAAATTTCCTCTTATATTTGCTATGTTAATCGATACATAATAGATACACGATAAGAATGAGAACAATATCTAATCCATGACTATGATATGTTGTATTCAAGTGGGCTGATAACTGATATCTATTTTTTTTAAATTGACCATACGGTACATCTTTTTTTTTTTTTAAATTCACCATACGGTACATCTTTTTTTCTCCATACGGTACATCTTGCTTACCTTCTATTATTCCTAGATATCGATCAAAGATATTTAAACGGTCCGACCTCATGTTCTTTTGCAGTCAGTGTTACCGTCAAAGGGACCCCGAAATGAAGAAGGCAACCGATGTCCAAGTCGGAGAAGACAACTCATGATTACTAGACCAGCACCACGCCCTCTTATTCCCAGGCGTAACCGCGAGCAATTCCACAATGATAATATCGTTAGCAACTCTTGAAGCGTGTGAGAAACAGTTCCGAAGGAAGAGGAATAATGGGGCTACTGATTACGCGGGCATTGCTACCGCCTAGCTGTGACCAGCAGCAGAATCTGACGCCGACGATGACGATGTCTCGCGCGCAAGCAATGATGTCTCAAGACTCAAGTGGTTATCGCTCCTTCCCTGGCCGGACTCTCCCAGCTGCAGTCGCAACACGAGGATCGATGTTCCCATCTCTGTGGTGTCAACAGTACTTCGCCTGTCTCTAGAAGACCAGAACCAGATCAGCAAAGCCACACAGGGGAGGAAGCATTGCCGAGAGCAAGCGCCGCCGCTTCTGCTTTCTGGTATCCCCCGCAGACAAATCCACCTCCCAGAAGCTCCGCGAGAAGCAGTTGGAGCTGGAGCTTGACTGCCCGTTCCCGAACCCGATCCCGCGGGTATCCGACGAGTGTGTTGCATGGTAGGCCAAGGCCAGGGCCAGCGACGCCGCAATCGCCACACTCCGGGCCCAACTCGATCGACTGCGCCGCGGCTGATCGGAGGGCATCAGCACGCCCACACGCACGGCGGTGGTGCGGCAGCGGCCCCATCGACACAGAGAGGGTCGGGTCCTATGTGGCATCGGCGTGCGTGGACTCACGGAGGGAAGAGATTGAGCGTCAGGCTGCGGCGGCAGCTGCAGGTTGATATCTTCGGGGCCTACGTATGCGTCGGCTGTGCAGTGCAGGGCATGTGCGTTATAGTGGTGCCATAACCTTGTGTCTGTGTACATCATGTTCCAGAGACACAGCTTTGTCGACCGCGTGCCCTGTGTGCTGCTGTGCGTGGAGCGTCGTCGTTGACTTGTTCTTGAGCTAATGCGCCGTTGAGAACAATTCCCCGGCTGGAGCAAGGAGATCCGGATATTAATCGTTGCAAAAAATAGGGATAAAAAGTGCATTACATATGGAAGGGAAAAAATATTTTGCTGTATCTCTTTTTTGATATTTGATTTGTGAAAGGGAATATATATGTAATTAAGAAAAACGACATATGACTTCTTTGACCATTAGTATGCAACATATCTTACTAACAATATTACTCTCTCTCCCTTTTTCATTCATACATCAAAATATAGTACAAGTCCACAAGACTACAAGAGTAGAATCAACATTTCTGTGACATACAATTGTTAATAGTACACGTGCTCCTCCAATTATGTGTTCCTTCTCTGTTAGTGTCTTCTCTTTGATTTCTTTGTAATAGAAGGAAATCCTTTTGTGATTAATAATGTTTTGTTGTAATCATCATATATTTTTAATTAATAGTATTAGTTTATAATGAGCATTTTTTTCCTTCAAAGAGTCAAATGTTTGCTTCTCGCTTCAGAAAGCGATTCTTTACATTGACTTCTATTTCTGGATATCACCTGGTAAACAGATGAATACACATTATCCTTTTTGTATATTCTCAACTCGTGCGTTAGTTTTCTTCGTGCCTAACATTGAAGCAGCTACCGTTTCTCTTTAAAGAAAGATAATCATATATTCAATGTGTTATTCCTACCCTCACCCCATCGTATGCATCTGATTTTTTGTTGGTTAGTGAGATAAATGCATCTTTTCCTATAGTAATCAACATTTATGTTAACAGGAATGATTTTGTTTTTGAACTCTGTAAGTGATAAACAATGCTTCACGTTTAATGGGATCCATTATTTGATTATAATTTAAAATATTCAAGAGATCTAAGAGTCAATATCTATAATTTGACGAGCAATGTTTTTCATTACATGACGTGCATGAACGATCATCATGGGGACAAGGCATGAGACAAGCAACTCCAATTTACTCTATTAGGTATTAACTCAATCCTATTGGCAGAAACTTTGCACCGTTCCAATTCAATTAGAATGTAGTTTATTTTTTACACGCAGTACAATAACTACTAAGTTCAAGTTTCAGTTACATTTTACTTCGTTTCACCAAATAAATAAATGTAACAACATATTCTCTAATTATTCTTTTTAGTTTCTTGGCATTTAGTTATCAATAATATTTCTTTTCTTCGGATTATCCATCCTTTCCTATTGTGATTAACATTTACAATGACAAGACCATCGGCAATTTGGAACTCTTTAAATGATATATTGTGTTTCACGTTTAATATGGTCCATGATTTTATTCATACTCAACATGTTAAAGAGATCTAAGACTATGTATCTTTATTTTAGGATCATTGTTATTTAATTTTTGCACATAGCTTGTAGGCACCATTGTTGTTGTAAGACGAGGACCAAGACATGAGAGGGCTGGTGCCAATAATACATAGTTATGACAATTCACTCAATCCTATACACTACAACTTTCCTACACTTCAATTCAATTGAAATTTAACGTTTTCTGGATGCAGTACAATGATGTTTAAGTTTCTTTCTTATGACGTCGATGTACTTTTTACTTTTTATCTTCTACATACTTGCATACAAAATGTCGAAACATGTGCTATGAAATTATATATGTATATGCTTTGTTAGCATTCGAAACGAGATTCATTATTACGAGTTGAAGCGTACATTCGAATATTTACGCATGTATTTCATTTGGTGGGGGTCTTGTTGTCATATGCTGCAATGCTATTGCAGACTTATCATTCTATATTCCAATCATAATTTAAGGAGTGTGATATCCTAATACTTCATTTATTTTTATCTTGTAAAATTGATAAAAGACAATTTATATATTATATATAAAATATATTAATGTGAAAGTATGAATTTATCATATATCAATATAATTTATTGTAGAAATTCATAACAATTGTTATTGAAAAATTATATAAAAATATTTTGAAAACATCTTGCAAATTAAGATTTGGTGTTATTTCTACAATGATAAAAGTGTTACAAAATAACAAATGCAATATGTTTTAGTTTTATACTAGATTTGAAGTTAGCATACTTGTAAAGATTTTATTGTACCCATTATTCATAATTGGTAGGATATCATAATGCACTACTTACACTTTTTTTAATCTTAAAGGTCAAATATAAATCGTTAGTAATTACACTATCTACAATATTTAAGTTTGAAACTAATATTACATGCATGCAACAGTGATTGTTACTACAACGAGTTTCAACTTATTGTTCTTTAGAGTATGTTCTGACTTTTTTACTTCATTTTCTCACAAATTTTCATAAAACTTGTCTTACTAGGTTACTTCCATAAGTATGTCACATAACACAAGCATGCATTAATAAAAAATTATTAATGCAAAATACATTTCATATAGTTTTCACATGCATGTCGCACGTGTATGTTTACTATATATATATATATATATATAAAGAGTGAATATTTTTATTTATTTACAAATATGCCACTGGCCAATAAGATCAAAGCATTTTCAAAATACTCAATCCTCCTTAACTCTTTCTCTTCTCTCCTTTTCTCTCGGATTTTCTAACTATTTTCTTCTTTCCCGACTCCAACTTTCGTTGCTTTTCTACAAACACGGACTTAATTCTCTCTCTACTCTCGCCATCTCTTAACTGAAAGTTCTCCCACATGTTGTTCCCAACAGGTTACCATATCGAATACAACTCCACGACATCAATATCTGGCATATCTGGCAAAAATTTACATGGGTGTAGTGATAAGAAATTCTCATCACCACCATGTAGTGCCCTTCGTCATTATTTCCGGTGGGAGCTGAGGCTTCTTTAGTAAGTGAAGGTGTCATTTTGGTTATCTTTATCAATTCACAGTTAATTTTTATAATAACAATTTTTTACATAGATCGTTATTTTAGAAACTTTTGTAAACTACATAGGTCGGATTTTAGAAACTAGCAGATGAAGATTCAATTTACAGGGTTAATAGAAATACTAAGATATTCAATCCTATTATTTAAATATCTTTCTCAGTGAAATTTGTTTGATTAAGAAAACTTACAACATTTCCCTCCATTGAATGGACATGTATGAAACTTTTTATTTATTAATGCCTTCTGTCTTTGTCATTGGATCTCATGTAGACGACCTTACATGCATTTTCTCTATTTCCTGCATGCATTTTTTTAACCAAGTTCTTCAAGTTAGTTCATTATCGAGTCTTAAAATTTGTCATTTTTTGTTTCTTCTGGTTTGACACGTGTTAAATGATTCATATTAAGAAATATTATAGGTACATCACTTCTTTTCTTATCCCATTCTATTCTAATTTGACTTTGACACATTACTTATCTCTAGACATGCTTAAGTAAGGAAGTGCATGATTTCTGATCAGATGCATTGCTGCGTGGAGAATTCATAATATGTGATACACAGTCAAAAAGAATCCAACGACCTTACTTTACTGTGCATGATTCACACATCTTTTTCGTCATCTTAATTATTCGAATTATATTCTTCCTTGCAGTATGCGTCCTCTCCATAATGACTTTATGATCAGTGTCCATTTAATCATAGAAATATGTGTGAGCAAATTTTTGTTACTATATAATGTCTGTTTATCTTCTTTGAAAAAATAAATAGACCATCCCAACAAATCAACCACCACAAACCACTTATGTATGATATGATTGGTACCTTTCTCATTTCTTTTTTCAACAGTTAAATTATTATTTTTGAGATAGAGATCCAAACTGAAGATAATTATCTAGATACATGTTGTGCCTATTTTACAATCAAGAGTTGATATATGTTATTTATGGTGTTAGATTAGTTATACTCAAGGCTTAATAATAATATTTTGTCTTTAAGCCATAGTGTCGGGGATTTTCATCAAGCGTTAGGCAAGTCTGAGAATGAATCCAAGGGAACCAACATAAATCATTTTAATGTGATGATGCATATTGATAATGAAGTACCAAGTCGACATTGGTTTTGTGATGACCCTGATTTTAGGGTCTTGATACCCAATATGATGTTTAAGGACTATGACTATTGTGTAGATAGTTGAACCCAATTTGAGTGATTGGTTATTCAATGACTGATTCTTGTCACAATAAAATTTCAATTTATGATCATGACACATATTTTATATCAATGATGAGGAATATATTTAGTTAATAAAATTGGGTATTTATGTGCTTATATAACCATTCACGATATACATGAATATGAATAGTTCATTAGGAACTCTAGGTTGTATCATGATCACCGTAAGTGTATTGAAGTTGTTTGGTTACAACTTAAATATAAATGATCATTTTATTTGACCACCTATTTATTTGGCCATCTACCCCTATATTGATGTTATCAGAGGAAGCGACTAATGGACAAACATGTGGACCTCCAAATTGGATAAAATGTACTTTAGGATATTATTAGTGTGTGTCTAACCCTACATGAACAAAGAGGTTCCTATTCGAGGTTATGCAAGTGTGAAGATATTAGATATTTTGCTTAAACGAGTAGCCAATGCAATATAGTTCATGCTACCATTACATTGGTGGGCAGTGTGGAACCCAAAACCATGCCAGCCGTTGATAAAGGCCGCATAGCTCCCTAGTCGTACTGACCTCCAAAAATGAAGGAGCAGTACCAGATTGGTTTCAAGTATATCCGAAGAGGGTGGGTGATCATAGGGAATTCAGTTCCCATAATCATAATCTACGCAACCGCCAAAGCTATCGACCCATTCCTACCCCTAGTCCCTCCACCTGATCTTACATGCCATACCTTAGGAAGGATCTCGACGCATCTTTGTCGTGTTTACATGTGTAACGACTGACTCCCAAAAACAAGATTAACTAATGCGGAAGTGAATCATTTTCAGCGGATTACTGAAAATCACTAAATATTCAGACTTTTTGCAAAGAGATCCAACATAGGAAAACTCTTTCATTAAGAACCATTGTATAACATTTACATTCTGGTTCAAAAGTACATAACTTGTACCATCTCTTCTCAAGGATTACAACATAAGCTTCCCTAGTAACATTATATACATACATCATAAGAAACCTCGAGGCATCAAGCCAAAATCTCAAGTCAATGAAAAAAACACTATCTACAGACTCCGAGGACCTGAGAGTACAGAGACGACACATATGTAACATCCCTGACCTGGGATATGTGTTAAACCTAGATATTTTGCCTAATAAGGTTGAGTATATGCTTAATCTTATTTTGGGAAAAGTAATTAGGGTTCATGAGAAACTTATGTTTCAATTTTGGTCCTGATTGAGCAATGTTGAAGCAATGTTTGCCTATTTTGGACTAAAAAGAAAATTACCCAAGTTGAGGGGTTAAATTGCAAATGTTGCATGATAAGATGTTCCTATGATGTTGAGACATCATAAGAATGAATATGATGTAGTGATATGGTTTTCACATGTTTGGACACCAAGATTAAGCTTGTAAAGTAATCCATGTGCATTAAAACCTAGTTTTGGTGTAATGTGCAATCTACCCAAAACCTAGGGTTCAATATGCAAATTACCACTTCAATAAGGTCCCTAATATTTCTTGGCATCTTTTAGAGAAAAGAAATGAGAAGGGCGTCTCATTTGAAGTAAGTTGGAGGAGAGAGAATCTTGATATTAAAATAATTAAGATTTAATCCTAAGTGAAACCCTAATTCAATTTTGAGCAAAAATGAATGTATTAATTAAAGGGCCTTCAAACAAAATTAAAATGGTTGGATTCAGATGTGTGTGGATAAGACTAAAGCCTTGAAAAGGCACGAGCATATCCTAAGGAGGTGAAATTCCACTCACTATTATTATAAGAAAAAGAATTTCCACTCAAATATGGATATTCTTATTATAAGGGTTAAGGTGCTTAATTTCTTTCCCTTAATTCATGGATAATGTAAGGGATTTCGGTGGGGATAGATATTTCCTTGCATTCAATAAACCAAGGGGGAAGTGGTGGCAACAATTTTGGAATTAAATGACTTTTTATAAAGTATCTTCTCTCTCATCAATTTTCTTATAAAAGTACCTTTTCTGAGCCAAAACAAAGGCTTTTTCGGATTTCTTCTTTCCCCTTGCTTGGAAAACGACCAAGGAGCTGTGGAGAATCAGGAGGACGACCCCCAACCTGTTGGTAAGGTTCTTGACCTCCTTTCACCTTGAATCCATGGTGAAAATAAAAAATCAATGCATGAATTCTTCATAACTCGATCCCCTCTTCAATTCTAACCAATTCTTTTCACTCAAAGCTTGAGGATGACCCTTCGAATAGTGAAAGGAGTTGCATCCACCATTGTTGCCGTGATCGTGGAGCTTTGGAGCTCAATTGGAGGTGGGTTTTATAACTTGAACCCATATTCATTGTTATTGAACTCAATTTCTCAATTCGATTGATTCAATTGCTCTTTTTGTAATACCCTTGATTAGTTGATGCAATTTCCATGAAGATGGAAGTATATTTCGAAGGTTTGATGGTTGATGATGATAACATCATCACAATCACACACATTATCCAAGGGAATGAGCAAATGGTTTTCAAAACCGCATGATTTAGTTAGTTGCAAAACTGAATGAACACTTTTGAGTTCAAAACCGTTTGGAGTATTTGGACTCCAAAACTGCATGGGTAATTCACTCAAAAACGTATGGGTAATACACCCAAGACCGCATGGGTAATTACTCAAGACCGCATAGGTAATTTTCCCCAAGATCCAATGGATAATTCACCTCAAAACCGAAAGGGTTTCAACTTCAAGATCGATTGGGTAATTTAGTCCAAAACCGAATGGGTAATGGACTCAAAACCGTTTGAGAGGGTTGACCAAGGGTTGACCAATTGAGATTCCTGTTCCTAATTATGTTGGTTGATAACCCACCAAATTTTATGGATTAATTCTAAAGGAATCATGAGTTGAAGGCTAATCAATTAGGCAAACCTAATTGGATTAAGTGCTGATTTTCAACTTGATTGATTTGACTTTTTGGGTTATTTAGCCCAAACGGTTTCAAAACCATTTGGGGATTACCCAAACGGTCTCATGACCGTTTGGGGGTCATCCAAGACCGATTGGAGGTCTAGGGTTGGATATGATTAAGTGTTTGAAGGACAAAAGATATGGTGTTAACCCTAATCGGCTAAGTGCTGATTTTGCAATTGAATAAGTTGATACTTTGGGTTGATTGGCCCAGACGGTTTGAAAACCATTTGGGGATTACCCAAACGGTCTCAAGACCGTTTGTAGTTCACCAAGACCGTTTGGAGGTGTAGGGTTAAGTTTGGTTGACCAATTGAAGGTCTAAAGGTACCAAATCACTTTGCAATTAAGTGTTGATTTGATGATCAACTCAATAGACCAATCCTTGATGAAATCTCACTAGAATCCAAGGGTTGGATGAGTCAAACGGTCTCAAGACCGTTTGGAGCTCATCCAAATGGTCTCAAGACCGTTTGGAGGTCTAGGGGTGAGTATGGTTAAGCAATTGATGATCCAATGTTACTAAATTAAAGTGTAATCAATTTCTGATTTGGTGATCAATCCAATGATCCAAAACTGAATTGGTTGACTTGGATTTTGATGATATGATGGGAAAACGGTATCAAGACCGTTTGGTGGTCATCTAAACGACCTCAAGACCGTTTGGGGTCAGGTCATGTTCAATTTGGACGATGGTTCAATGGTTTCAATGTAACTAATCTTACATTGATTAGTGTTGAAGGATCATCAATTTCAAACCCTAATTGATGACAAATTGAGGGTTAATTGAGGATAAAATCAGATGAAGATCGACCTATTTAACTCAATTGAAGTATGACGATAGGTATAATTGATGATTGGTTCCATTAATCCAATGATTGAAGGAATCAACATTCGAAACCCTAATCCAATTTGATTGGTTGAGACCATATTTGGTCCATGCGGTTTTGAGGAGGTTTGGATCAAACAGTCTCAAGACTGTTTGGGGCCAAACCGTCTCAAGTCCATTTGAGACCAAACGGTCCCAAACCATTTGAAGACCAAAGACCATTCTATTTCAAAATTGTTTGGTGATGAAACCTCAAAACCGATTGCAGGTTGTTGGTGATTTAATCACTTGGTAATTGAAGGTAATGATAGTTCCAATAATCCAATGATGGTTAGTAATGATAACCAATGAAGGTACAAAGGTTGAAAACCTAATAGTACCTAAGTGATTAGTGCCAATTAAGGGATGAACCCTAATTGCCTATAGGATCAATGACTTGGTATACTATGTCATTCATAGTTGTATGTACTTGATTGAAGGGATGATATGCCATTATCAAGTTGAGATGATGTTAGCATGAATTCATAACATGAATATAATTCATGTGGTGATTAAGGGTATGATCCTTAAGTAGAGAGATCATGAAACCCTAATCATGAATATATACCCTAAGTGACCGGGTTATTGAATTCTAACTCTAATTGAGGGCAATTCTAAATATGTGAAACTCCAATTTAGGGAAATGAGATGTAAAACCCTAATTGAGATGAATAGTGAATCTCTAATTATGAATAATTGAATGAAATCCTAATGGAGATGGATTGTAGACCCAAATTGTGTGTGACTATAGTGGAAATCTTAATTAAGGATGATTCCATGTGAAATCCTATTCTAGGGTTATGTTATGAGAAACCCTAAGTTAGAAGGAGGTATATGGAACATTGATGTGGTGATCTGTTATGAGCATCAAACTTAAGGTGATGTCATGTAATGACATGTGAAACCCTAGTTGAGGGTGAATCCATGAGAAACCCTAGTTGAGGGTGATTCCATGTGAAACCCTAGTTGAGGGTGATTCTATGAGAAACCCCGATTAAGAACTAACATCACATAATGTTTTGATGTTATGTTGTGATGAGAGGCCCTAAGAAGGGTGAAGGAATATGAGACTCTAATGTAAGTCATTATACATAAAGCCCTAATCCTGGGCAATATGACAATGGATCATAATTCTAATTTTAAATAAGGATGCAAGGAAATCCTAATGATGAGATAAAAGAAATGACCTTATAAAGGTGAAACATTTCATGTGGTTGATTATAAGCAACTTTATTGTTAGCAATGTCTTTAGCATTAGACAAGTCCATATCATTAAAGATAGTTGGACAATTCTAATGTGTGGCCTTTGCATTATATTCTAAAGGTGAGTGGTTAGGATGGAATGTATTAAAAAGGAAAATACCTTAATATAAGATGTGAATGGCCTTGTAATCCATGTGAATAATTTGTTGCCTAGTGAGAGGTGACAAGATGTGAAGGGAATGAGTATTCCTAATTGACATAATTGGAAACCCTAACCCAGGTAAGGGAATAGTGGTGTTACCCTTGAATGATAATGTTATATATTGTTTTGCATGGTGATGATATGAAATTGATGAATCTGTTGTCATCTGTACTAACCATGCAGGTATCATGAGATGATGAACATAGCCATGTATGAGCTATGTCGTTTTATATATTGAAATTATTTATGGGCTTTATGTGCCATGCTATACCTTATTGCCTAGTATGAGGTAATAAGAGAAGTAATGGGCCTTAAGTGCCATGAGAGATGCTTATGTAACAAGCATCATATTTACCTTGGTCAGATGACCTGAAGGTGATAGTTACCTGAAAAAGTGGTAATAATGCTCAATGATGAGTTAGGGGTTCGAATACCCAGAACCATATGATTATGGGATGAGAATGTCAAGGGATGAGATTTCCTAGTTTTGAAATGAGGGACTGAGTTCCCAAGGTCTTTGAAAGAATGGTAAGTATCTAATGAAAGTAGTACATGTCTCTTTATAGAATTGTTGTAATAAGTCTTGTTTGAGAACTTGGATGATGTTACATTTCTATTATATATCTGTAGTTCATTGATGTTGTTCATATCTGTTGTATTCATTACAAGTAGATGGATGAACTATGAGTCTACCATGAGTAGATGCAACATTATCCTTGAAAAAGGAGATTACTTCACATTGTTCATACAAGTGACCTACCTCCTGTTTATTATATATATATAAATCCTTCTGCTCAGTTTATTTTAATAAGCTTCTATAACAAAGTTTTGGCGGAGAGTTATATCCCCCGCTGGGGCAATTTACAATTGTCTCACCCCCGTGGGATCCAACTTTTTAGGTGGACGCGAACAAAGAAGCAAAATTCCATTGCAGGGAATGGACAACAACAGTGACATCAAGGATAGCAGTAATATTTCAGGTGGAGATACTGTCTGTCAGGCTATGTAGTAAGAAAGTCCTATGTGTCGTCTATGTACTCTCAGGTCCTCGAAGTTTTTAGTCAGTGTTTTATGAATCAATCTGAGGTTTTGGCTTGATGCCTCGAGATTCGTATACTATCTATATATAATGTTTATAAGACAGTTGATGATGTAATCTCTAAAAAGAGATGGTACAAGTTATGTACGTTTGAACAAGAATGTAAATGTTATGTAATGGTTCTTGTTGGAAAAGATTTCCTATGTGAGGATCTCTTTGCAAAAAGTTGTAATTTTTAGTGATTTTCACTAATCCGCTACAAATAATTTGCTTCCGCATTAGTTAATCCTATTTTCGCGAGACGGTCGCTATAGATACGACTACTATCTAGACAAAACTTGGCATCTATTGCCTCCACCTGATATATTACTGTTGTCCTTGATGCTGCTGTTGATCTTTCTCTATTATAGTGTTTCTGCTTCTTCATTTGTGTCCACCTAAAAACATTGGATCCCATGGGGGTGAGACAATTATAAATTACCCCAGCGGGAGATATAATTCTCCTCTAAAATATTGTTATAGCAGCTTACTATAATTAAAACTGAACAAGAGTTCTTATATAATAACAACATCATTATTCATTGTATGAATAGAGAAAGATAGTCTCCTTTCCTAAGGAGAACATTGTATCTACTCATGGTAGATTCATATCCATTTATCCAATTGCAAGGAATGTAAAGAGATATGAATAACATTTATCAACTGAAATTGCATAAAAGGAATGTAACATCAGCCGATGAGTTTCCGTATTCAAACCTTAAGGAAACATGCTATACGGCTAGTTACAATTGACAATCACACTTATGCCCTGAGGAGACGAGGTATACCGCTCATGCTATACGCTAGAATACAGTCGCCCATTGCCCCCACATATTCAAAATATGCGTTTCGGGTTTTGTCGCGGAGCACCCGTTTCACTATCACCTATTTCTGACGATGATGGATCTATGGTCAGGGATCTACATGATATGATTTCACTTGATTAATTAAGTACTTTATCATTTTCTTTTAGCATCAGTGAAATTCTCAAACATAACTTATTCAGACAAATGCTATTAAGAAACAAGTACTATATTCATCAATCACTTGTCAGTCTTTATAAGACATTGAGATCTCAATCCCTCATTTCATTTCTTTGAAAGTTCACTTCCCTCAGCAACATCATTATCATACTTATCAACTTTGGGTATTCATACCCTCAATTCATCACTATCACTATTACCATTTATTAGGTAACTATTACCTCTGGGTCCTTAGATCGAGGTATGCATAATACTTGTTATACATGTATCTCACATGGCTCTCAAAGCCTATTAAATGTTTTGCCTCCTTTCACTAGGCAACAACTTACTCATGGAACTGATACAGTTCATGCACATTTTGTTACTTTTACTAAGAAACAACAACATTAGGCACATAAGGCCATACAAAAAGTTAATTATATGAAAGACATAGCTCATATTTGGCTATGTTCATCATCTCATGACGTCTACATGGTTAATAGACAAGATAACAATCATGTAAGTCATTTGTCACATCATATGAAACATTAGTAACAACACCATCATTGATGAGGATTAGGGTTATCTATCAATTAGGGCTTTTCATTCCCTTTACCTAAAATTAGGGTTAGGGTTTCCCGTCATGCTTTAATTAGGGTTTCATGCTCACATTATTGATTCAACCCTAATGTATTTCTCCACACCTCTAGGAGTATTCAAAGATATCATAAGTATATGCTTATGATCATTATTCTCATTATGTATCATTAATGGTCATCAATTCAAGGTATGAGTTCATTTCTCATCCTTGTCATGGTATGATTACATCATACTCATTGATTTAGCATAACCCCATTCTCAAGGTATATTAGTCAACATTTATCAAAGTACATTGAGTTCATTACATCTTCATTGTAACAATTGCATATTGCACACTTCATGTGTTTCTTATCCAAGAATATTGGATTAGAAGTTCATCAAGATAAGTCTACAATGAAATGCAGAATGTGATACCTATCATATATGAATGTATCACTTTCTTTTCATTTCCATATTCTTAAGTTAATCAACTAACTTTGTATTAAGGTATTTCCCTCTTAATACTTTATCCACTAACTTGTTACTTTCATCATATGGTACATGGGTCACACTTAGAATTGTCCAATTATCTTTAATGATATGGACTTATCCAACTGATAGACATTGTTGATATAAGATAAACCATTATCAATTATTTTAGGTATTTCAACTCTTAGGATGTTATCCACATCATTATTTAGTATAGCATACATCATTCCTAAAAGTTTCATGTCCTCGTCATTGTAAGGTGTATAGGCTATTACTCATGTATATAGATGGTTGTACAACGATCTAGGCATCATCTTGTCTCTTAGATCCTTATTCATTAAAATTACCACCTTATCATTCACATGGTTCATCAACCCTATCCTTCATGTCTATAACATATTCATCTTATTTAATTATTTTGGCCACACCTCTCTTTGGTGTACTGGCTATTAAACCATCTCTAGGGTTTCATATATCATCACATGACATCACCCTGAATTGAGTCTTACACCATATCATAATATCAGGGCTCCACATAACATCACTTAAAACTAGGGTTTCATATTCAATAAACCATAATTAGACTTACTGTTCGTCCCAATTGGGGTTTCTCATGGCATCACCCCCAATTAGGGTTTCTCATGTCATCACCCTCCATTAGGGTTTCTTATTCCATAACCCTCAATTAGGGTTTACTATTCACATCACATCTCCCTAGATTAGAATTTACTATTCATATCACATCACCCTAAATTAGGGTCCAAGTAGGAGTGATCATCAAAGTACCCTGAATTAGGGTTTATCATACCATCACTTATGAACTAAGATCATACCATCATCATGTAGTAAGATTACTTCCATTAATATCCTTAGTTAGGGTTATGATTCATTAACCCTCATAATTAGGGTTTCATGATCTCACTATGAAGGATCATACCCTAATTAAACATTCATTCATATAGGAAGTCTATTACTT
This sequence comes from Alisma plantago-aquatica, assembly GCA_963693085.1. Classification (NCBI taxonomy): domain Eukaryota; kingdom Viridiplantae; phylum Streptophyta; class Magnoliopsida; order Alismatales; family Alismataceae; genus Alisma; species Alisma plantago-aquatica. Next base: position 1,253,251,898 of record OY856411.1, on the reverse strand, counting down.
GATTATAAATCATGTAGGAAATATTCTCTTTCATCTTCTACAAGATGATGTTTGCTTCAGCCTTAATTAAACTAAGTCAACTCAATCTTGAAGAATAATTGACATCATGAGTTATGTCATTATCACCATGATCATTAGGGCTTAGCTACTTGAAGTGTACTAATCACCCTATCTCATTAAAGGTACCATTATTATAAACAACATTGATTTACATCCTGTACTTGACCACTTAAACCATTAACCTTTATTCACTTTAAGTGTTCATACAATTTGATTAATTACTTTCCAAATGATCTTGGTCACTTAGACCTCAAATGGTCTTGACCAATCATACCTCAAACGGTCTTGGTTGAATACTCAAAATCATATAGTGAAGTAGGTGGTGAAGATCGTTTGCCAAAGTTGACTTTTTGAAACCGCATGCACCTAAACGGTTTGGGATCATTTGGTCCCAAACGTCTTGAGACCATTTGGACTCAAACGGTCTTGAGACCGTTTGGTCCACACCCCCTCAAAACCGCAATGACCAAAAAGGGTCTCAACCACTTCAACTAAATTAGGGTTTCCAATGTTGAATCCTTCAACCATTGAATTCATGTAAGCAATCATCAATTGGACCTATCACCATACTTCAATTAAGTTAAATAGGCCAACCTTCAACTTATTTGACCCTCAATTGACCCTCAATTGATCATCAATTAGGGTTTGAATCAATTGGATTAGGGTTTGGAATCGTTGATCCTTCAACATTAATTACTGTGAGATTGGTTACATTGAAACCATTGAGCCTTCATCCAAATTGGGCATGACCTGACCCCAAACGGTCTTGAGGTCGTTTGGATGACCTCCAAACGGTCTTGAGACCGTTTACCCATGTCAAAATCAAAATCCAAGTCAATCAATCAAAGTTTGGATCATTGGATTGATCACCAAATCGGCATTTGATTGCACTTCAACTTAGTATCTTTAGATCTTCAAACACCTAACCATAGTCAACCCTAGACCTCCAAATGGACTTGGGATCGTTTGTATGATCTCCAAATGGTCTTGAGACTGTTTGCCCATCATATCATCATTAACCATGTCATTCAATTAGGGTTTGGATCCTAGGATTGGTCACCAAATCAACACTTAATTTTATTTCAATTTGGTATCTTTGGACCTTCAAACACTTGACCATACCTAACCCTAGACCTACAAACATTCTTGGGTGACCCCCAAATGGTCTTGAGACCGTTTGGGAGATCCCCAAACGGTTTTGAAACCGTTTGGGTCAATCAACCCAAAGCATCAACTCATTCAATTGCAAAATCAACACTTAGCCGATTAGGGTTTATACCATATGTTTGAATCTTCAAATACCTAACCATACTCAACCCTAGACCTCCAAACGGTCTTGGTTCCAAATGGTCTTGAGACCGTTTGGGTGATTCCCAAATGGTTTTGAAACCGTTTGGGTCAATGAACCCAAGTTTCAAACTCAATCACTTATGAAATCAGCACTCAACCCGATTAGGGTTTAGGTGATTGATGGACCTTCAACTCATGAACTAATTTGAGTTAATCAATAATAATTGATGGGTCTTTAACCTATATCATTATGAACAAATCCTCAAATGGTCAACCCTGTTCAACATCACCAAATGGTCTTAAACCATTTTCTTCTATGTGGTTTAGTGAAAACGTTTCATTCCAAACGGTTTCACAAACCGTTTGCTCCCAAACGGTTTGTGAAACCGTTTGGACATTTGATTGAAACCGTTTGGTCTAGATATTTGTCGAGGTGTGTGATTATGATGATGTTATCATCATCAAGCTATAGACCCATGAAACCTGCTGTGATTTCCATGGAGATTGCATCAATTAACCAAATCAATATTTGTAAATAGAGAAATGATCATTATTTGATGGGGAATTGAATGCAATAACAAAGTTAGGGTTTCAAGTTATAAAAACCGCCTCCAATTGAGATCCAAAGCTCCACGCTCACGGAAACAATGGTGTATGCAACTCCTTTCACCATTCCAAGGCTCGTCCTCAACATTTGAGTTTAAAGGAATGGTTAGAATTGAAGAGGAGATCGATATAGGAAGAAATCATGCATTGATTTGTGATTTCCACCATGAAATCGTGGTGAACCAAGGTTAAGAAGCTTACCAACAGGTAGGGAGTCTTCCTAGTGATCCTCCTAAGATCCCTTTGTCGTTACAAGGAGAAGAAGTAGGGCCGTAAAAGCCTTTCATTTGGCTTGTAAAAGGTCTTTTTATAAAAATTTCAATGAGAGAGAATATGCTTTGTAACAATCCATTTAATCCCAAATATATGGCCGCCTATTCCCCCTCTTCTTCCTTAGGAGCGAGATATCTTGTTTTCCTATTATTCCTCTAAATTATCCATGATTTAAAGAAAAGAAAATCAAGCACCATAAATTATATAATATTAATATCCATATGTGAGTGGATATTTCTTTTTCTTATAAAATTGTGAGTGAGTTATCCATTCCCTTGGATATTTTCGTGGTCCTTGCAAGGCTAAAGGATGTCCAAGCACATATAAATACAACCATTTTAATTTTGGTTGAAGGCCCTTTAATTAATACATTTATTTTTGCCCTAAATCAAATTAGGGTTTCAATTAGGATTAAATCTTGATTATTTTAATATCAAGATTCTCTCTCCTCCAACTTAATTCAAATGAGGTGCCCCTCTCATTTTATTTGCTCTACATGATTCCAAGAAACATTAGGTACCTTATTGAAGTGGTAACTTGCATATTGAAACTTAGGTTTTGGGTAAATTGCACTTTACACCAAAACTAGGTTTTATTACACAAACATTGTCCAACAAGCTCTATCTTGGTGTCCAAGCTTGTAGAAACCATACTACTACATCATATTCACTATTATGATGTCTCAACATTATAGGAACATATTATTATGTAACATTTGCATGTTATCTCCTTAACTTGGGTAATTTGCACTTTAGTCCAAAATAAGCAAACATTGTTTCAACATTGTTCAAACAGGACCAAATTTGAAACATAAGTTCCTCATGAGACCTAATTACTTTTCACAAGATAAGATTAAAATTATAATCATTTTTCTTAATCAAAACACCTAGGGTTAAAGCATAACCCATGTCAGGGATGTTACAAATTATCCACCCCTTATAAGGATTTCATCCCCGAAATCCCTAGATAAAGAAAAACAGATATTATGCATGCATCATACCATCATGTCATCACATAACATTTCATTATTATGGGGAAACCATAGACTTTTGATCAATACAAAGTTATTCTATACAAGTTTATCATGGAATGATTCACATGGAGAATATACTCCCATGTTCCTTAGTTAGTTCAGTATTTCTCTTTCAAGATCAAAATTATATGATGTCATCTACTTGAGACTATACGTCTTTTCATACTCTAATTTTGTCATCTCACCTGATAACACCATACTAACTTTCCTTATACTAGCACTAATTATCTCATTAGTTGTGCATTCTCTTATCATAAGGAAATGTTACTTATCAATTGAGAACTTATCTCAAAGATATCATTAATTGTTATGTTTGTGCAAAGCATAAACCCCTAACATGTGAGGTTCATAATATTTTGCATGATCAATCTGATTTCATAGTTGACCATTCCAGGTAATCAACATAGATCATTTGATATTTCTTTAGATACCAGGATCCCTTACCTTGGTATCTATTACATGTGTTAAAAACACATCACATCTTTATCTTCCTTTCCTCTTGGGACATCACTTGTTACATATATACTTTCCTTGAAACCAAGGTCCAAGGTAAACTGATACTTTTCTAAGTACCCATCATCATGAACATTTTTATCTTATGCACATCAAGTGTCCTAAGACCCACTTGATTGCCATGTCCCTGAAAGGAAAGATAACAAGGATTCATATTCCTCTTATTACATGAAACATTTACTCTTTATCTCATCCTAGGTTCCTTGCCCTAGCCTAGGAATCTTATAAGGATGATTACATATCATTATCCCTTTAGCATGTTTATTATCATCTTATGATCTCATCATATTTTCCATTTCTACATTATGGTAAGGATCTTTATGACACTTACAACTTTATTAGATGAGATTCATCTCCCTTATTCTCATTCTTATCTTATGAGGATTATACTTTTATTTCCTCATACAAACATGCTCATATGAGGTTATCTCAGATTTCTCTTTCTTATACTAAGGACAGGACACATTTATTTATTCCATATTTCATATTTCATGATACTCATTAGATTGTATCAAAATGACTACTTGATCAGAGCAATCAAAAAGATTATAATCTAAGAGTTTCCATAATCACTTTATTATCAATAGTTGTATACCTGGCCAGGGTATATAAATACTGAGATAAAGTAGTATGCACTTGTATACTATCATTTTCCTTCCTTTTCATATTATTACAAAAAAATAAGAATCATTACTGGATTTTATCCAGACATCTCTTCAATACCTCATCTTCTTCTCATAGAGGTAAGAGAAACATGAAACATCTATAATTTTATTATGCAAAATATAAGTCCTCATAGGACTAATCAAGGAATACACGGTCAATTACCTTCTCATTTAACTTAGGAAACCATAAAAAGACATATAAGAATGACATTATTTTGTCTGACCTGTCATGATTTGTGGATTATTCATTGCCTCAGGCTGATTCTGCCTCAGAGGTTGATTCACCATAACATTTCTATCCGAGAAATTTCTTGCCAGATGTCCTACCTGTCTACATAGGTAGCAAATTCTGGTTGCCAGGTATGGTCTAGAGGGTTCTTTACCCTTTCTAGATGACCATTGCCTTGGTGCACTAGGTCCTGGTTGTTCTGGTGATACCAAAGTCTTTCCCTTTTTGGAACTACTAGGCCTCTATTCTTGGATTTGGATACGCATTTTCTCAATCATCATCTTGTTTTTATTTTTTGGGCAAAACCTTTTGATATGTCCAAGTTCCCTGCACTTGTGGCAGATCTTGATTTCAGGTTGTATTCTATTCCCTACATCACTATACATTGATTCAACAGGCTGAGGTTGAGCACAGACTTGTTCTAAGTCCAGAACTTCATCATTTCCTATTGCTTGAACCTGCTTTTGTGGATTACATATCATGTTGATGTCCAAAACATCATCATTGGGGGCTGGTAATCTAGGTTGTATTGCTAGTGCTCAATCCAATAAATACATCATGGTTGCCCGAGTTCCCCAACAGTGATACCTAGGGAAGGATTTCTTATCACAACTGGATTAGCTAGGGGATTCTCAAGCAATTGTCCCTTTCTTGCATGTTCCCCTACACCTCTTCTTAGTGCAACATTGCTACTTTCTGCAGCAAACTCCTCATGTGACCCAGTCACCTTCAAGTTCTTCTCCTCCTATATGAGCAGAAGACACTATCAGATACACTGGAAGATACTGGATTAGACTCTACTACCTTAGTCATATGTCTCTGTAAACTCAGCGAACCTAGGGCTCTGATACCACTAATTGTAACGACCGACTCACAGAAACAAGATTAACTAATTTGAAAGCGAATCATTTGCAGCGGATTACTGAAAATCACTGAAAACTAAAACTTTTTGCAAAGAGATCCAACATAGGAAAACTCTTTCATTAAGAACCATTGTAGAACATTTACATTCTGGTTCAAAAGTACATAACTTGTACCATCCCTTCTCGAGGATTAAAACATAAGATGCCCTAGTAACATTATATACAGACATCATAAGAAACCTCGAGGCATCAAGCCAAAATCTCAAGTCGATGATAAAAACACTATCTACAGACTCCGAGGACCTGAGAGTACAGAGACAACACATAGGACTACTATCTAGACAAAACTTGGCAGCTAGTGCCTCCACCTAAGACATTACTGCTATCCTTGATGCTGCTATTGATCTTTCTCTATTATAGTGTTTCTGCTTCTTCGTCTGCATCCACCTAAAAACAATGGATCCCACAGGGGTGAGACAATTGTAAATTGCCCCAACGGGAGATATAACTCTCTGCCAAAACATCATTATAGCAGCTTAGTATTATTAAAACTGAATAGGAGTTCTTATATAATAACAACAACATTATTTATTGTATGAACAGAGAAATATAGTCTCCTTTCCTAAGGAGAACATTGTATGTACTCATGGTAGATTCATAATCAATTTAACCAATTGCAAGGAATGTAAAGAGATATGAATAACATTTATCAACTGAAGTTGCATAAAAGGAATGTAACATCAGCCAATGAGTTTCCGTATTCAAACCTTAAGCAAACATGCTATACGGCTAGTTACATTTTACAATCACACTTATGCCCTGAGGAGATGAGGTATACCACTCATGCTCCAACCGACCACTGTGAAGTCAAAATCGGTACCATACAAGGTCCAAGGTAGAGCCGGCTACCAATACCTCCCATATCTCGATCAACACGAGATTACATGCAAGACATCTTGTGCCTCTGCTATATATATATAGCTTTCCAGGATATACTGGAAACTTCACTATTAGAGTTATAGTGGCGTGTTGTACTCTCTTCGCGATCATGAGATCTCATGTTTATCTCCATCGATCCAGCATTAACATTATTGGGAGATGTGCATTGCATCTATCCCAATCATCAGAGGGTTCGTGATACATCCATCCCGATATAAGTAATGAAGGATTGAGAGGTTTTTTGTTTACCTTTCATCAATTCCCTCATAAGGACGTCAGGATACAGTCGCCCATTGCCCCCACATATTCAAAATATGTGTTCCAGGTTTTGCCGCGGAGCACCCATTTCACCATCACCTATTGCTGACGATGATGGATCTATGGTCAGGGCTCTACATGATATGATTTCACTTGATTAATTAAGTACTTTATCATTTTCTTTTAGCATCAGTCAAGTTCTCAAAAATAACTTATTCATACAAATGCTATTAAGAAACAAGTACTATTTTCATCAATCACTTGTCAGTCTTTATAAGACATTGGGATCTCAGTCCCTCATTTCATTTCTTTGAAAGTTCACTTCCCTCAGCAACATCATTATCATACTTATCAACTTTGGGTATTCATACCCTCAATTCATCACTATCACTGTTACCATTTATTAGGTAACTATTACTTCTGGGTCCTCAGACCGAGGTATGCATAATACTGGTTACACAAGTATCTCACATGGCTCTCAAAGCCTACTACATGTTTTGCCGCCTTTCACTAGGAAACAACTTACTCATGGAACTCATAAGATTCATGCACATTTTGTTACTTTTACAAAGCAACAACAACATTAGTCACATAAGGCCATACAACAAGTTAATTATATGAAATACATAACTCATATTTGGCTATGTTCATCATCTCATGATGTCTACATGGTTAATAGACATGATAACAGTCATGTAAGCCATTTTTCACATCATATGAAACATTAGTAAGCCACCATCCTTTATCAGGATTAGGGTTATCTATCAATTAGGGTTTTTCATTCCCTTTACCCAAAATTAGGGTTAGGGTTTCCCGTCATGCTTTAATTAGGGTTTCATGCTCACATTATTGATTCAACCCTAATGTATTGCTCCACACATCTAGGAGTATTCAAAGTAATGATATTCTTATGATCATTATTCTCATTATGTGTCATTAATGATCATCAATTCAAGGTATGAGTTCATTTCTCATCCTTGTCATGGTATGATTACATCATACTCATTTATTTAGCATAACCCCATTCTCAAGGTATATTAGTCAACATTTATCAAAGTACATTGAGTTTATTACATTTTCATTGCAACAATTGCATATTTCACACTTCATGTGTTTCTTATTCAAGAATATTGGATTAGAGGTTCATCAAGATAAGTCTACAATGAAATGCAGAATGTGATATCTGTAAGGACCCTGACCCAGGTTTTGGGCTAACCCTATTTGCTTTGCTTATGAAATGTGCTAAGAACCTTAATATAATCTTCTAAGATGTTTTGGTATCATGTGACAAGCTCATGTTTCCAGTTTGGTCCCATTTGGATGCTGTTTGAGCAATGCTTGCTTGTTTTGGACCAAAGTGCAATTTACCCAAAGTAAGGGGTTATATTGCAATATATTACATGTAGATCATGATTTTAGTTCTCTTGCATCATTATAAAGAGAATGATTCCATGGGGCACCTTGTGATGGACCTATGTTTCAAGTTTGAGCTTGGCTGGTTGATGTTTATGCTTTTTGTGCTAGTTTTGGTGTAGATTGCAATTTACCCAAAGTGGAGGGTCAATGTGCAATTTATCAGATCTAGAGTCTTATTTCTTGTGTGTGACATCATCTAGAATGATTATGGATTATGGGGCGCCATTTTTGGTTGATAGATAAGGAATGACATCCTTATATGGTCTTTATAACATATATGTGTTACATATGTCACCTTGTCCTTTAGTGTATCGGCTAGGACATGAAGGTGTGTCGCCCAGTAGAGGTGTGTCGGCCATGGCTGCTGCCTAGCTGCACGATACACTTCCTAGAGTGTATCACCAGGCCATTCATGAGATGCTAGGGTGGCACCAAGTGGCCTTATGAGCTAGAGCAAGAGGCACCTTGGTTTATGTGGTTATGACACCTATCCCTTTCAACCTCTCTCTTCCTTGGTGTATATAACTCCCTTCCTCCTTAGCCAAGCAATTCTTTTCAGCCAGCTACCTTCTCCTATCTGTTTGTGTCAGGCATGGGAGCTTGGGAGCTAAGGAAGACTCCCATGGAGCTTGGAGGGGCGAGCTCCTTGGTCATGGAAACTCTTTGCTCAAGATCCGACCTTGGTGAGTCATGCTTCTTTGCTAGTTTTTCCTTATGATTACTTCTTCGCCTTCCTCTTTCCCTATAAACCATGGATAGGCCCTTGATAAGAGTAAGCAAGGACGTGGTCATCTTCCTGCCTTTCTTCTTCTTGAGCTATACATAACCATGGTTTCTTCTTCTTCTTCTTCTTCCTTTGTTTCTTGAGGTGGTGATGATGGTGCCGAAGGCATGTTTGGAGCTTTGGATGGGTGCTGTTCTTGGAAGAGAACGTGTGTTTGCTGCTTGGATAATGGAGTTTTGTTCCATTCATGGAAGTCCTCTTAAGGCGGGTTACATAACTCTAAACCATCTCTATTATGCTTTCTCTCCATATATGTATATGACGGTTCTTGTACTTAAATCATTACCTTTTCTCCATGATATATATATATATATATATATATATATATATATATATATATATATATATATATATATATATGGGACTTGGAATCCTATCTAATGATAATTCTACGTTTTATTACTGTCTTTAGGTTGTTTTCCTTGTACAAGATGGTAATGGGTGGCTAGAGGTTGAAGATGACTTGCACGATATGAATCTTTGGCCGATACAATTAGGTTGCCCGATATGGGTCTCTACCCGATACAGTACCATGTTCTATAGCCTATGCTTTGGTTGATGGTTATGGAAACACCACTTTCTCTCCTTTGGACTTAAAAGGTGAGCCTATGACCTAGACCTATGGACGATATGATGAGTTGGTAATAGTTGCACCTTGATACTCAACATTCCCTATCCATCCTAGAGACAAGCCTTAGATGACATGGTTGCTAGACCCTTGGATGGGCTCTTGGAAGATAGGTTTCCATGATGAACCTTTGAGTTTGTTTCCCGATACCCCTTCTAGAGTTGAGCCTTGGGTGATATGGTAGGTTAACTCTTTAGTGACCTTGTGACTAATATGTACATCTACTCAAGACGATGATAGTTCGCCGACACGACCCTAAACCTTGTATCTTGGCCGATATAGAGCCTCAACCCTAGCTTGGGCGTTAGAGTTGCTTTGGGCGACATAAGTGGTCTACCCTTGTGGCACGATATGTTCTTGAGGTGGAATCCTTGGTAGGTATGCTTCCTTTGGTGTTAGGTTGATCCTTGTATCCTTGGTTGTTATACCTAGTAAGGCTGAGTTGGTAACCGTTATGGTCCCTAGGCCGATATCCCTTGTGCAGATGATGGATGGGCGATACACTATGTTGAGTAACCTGCCCGATACACCTTGTAGAGGTGGCTTCCCGACACACCTAGTCGATATGGTGGGACGATACCCCATGTGCAGTGGATGCCTGACACACCTCCCTTGTCTTTAGATGAACTTGACTAGTGGGTGGTGCTAGCTTGATGCCCGACATGGCCTTTGGCAGATAGACTCAGATAGCTTGGTGCCCAACACAAGCTTTGGATGACACAACCTTGTCTTAGTGAGCTTGGACGAGACGAGGGGATGGACGACGTGGCATGATGCCTGACAGACTAACCCTAGATGCTAGCCGTTATGAAGCATAATGGCTATGCACGACATAGTTCTTGGTGCCCTGGATGATAGAAGTGGTCCATGGACGATACAAAGATGTTTGTGTAGTAGGGGAACCTTGGGCGACACCCCTTTGACCGATATGGCTGCTGTGTTGATGTTCCTCTAGTTGATAAACTTAGTTGAGCTTGGCCGTTACCCCTTTGGTGGAGTTGGATCTTGGACGATAGACCTTGCCCGATACCATGAGAGATGGTGGGACCTTGATGCACGATAGAGGGTGTGTAGTGGTTGGCCTATATGGTGGAGTTGCCTTAGTGTTGGAAACCCTAGTCGTGATACCTTTGGTAAGGGTATTGCTACCAAGCATATCCTATGGTGAGGGATGGCGCTGCCGCTAGACCTCTAGTGAGGGTTGAGGGAGTTTTGGTGAGGGTTTTGATGACCTAAAATGCATATAGCTAATGTATGGGATCACCTTGAACCCTGCACCTATGTTAGATAGGTTGAGACCACGGTATGTTTGAGAGGAGATGTTGTTGCTACACATGTGATTAAGACACAGGTGTATGACTACAAGTATGGGCCATGATGTGTGTTCATATGTAATAAAGTATGTTGAACCCAAGATGAAATGGGTTGCGGACCTTTGGGCAGTGGTTAATTATGAGTAATGATAGGTGAACCTTTGATAAGATTAGATGGTGGATTATGGTGTATGATCCTTAAGATAATACTTAAGGATGACGACTCAATAGTGATGGCGTGTTGATTTATACACCGGTCATGACATTAAATTTCATAATATTCCAATGCTATAACTTTAATCTTGGTGATATGATAATCAAAGCCATGTTCTTGAGATATGGGGCATGATGGATGCTCGCATCTAGATAAGGATAATATAAATTAATTACATACACAACTATGAACGTGGATGTTGTTCCAATCCTATACATCTAAATCCTTGATAAAGCATATAATTATTAATGTCATCTTATATTGATATCATGGTCTTTCTGTTAAGACTATGCTTATTATGTACACTAACCATGCATGTGATGCATAGCCAAGTAAAAAGGGCTATGAGGGATATATATATATATATATATATATATATATATATATATATATATATGTTGAGTAACTCTGTTGTGATAATTACTCTTAATATTGAGATAATCTGTATGATGCATTTGACTAAAGTGTTGGGGATTGCTGTCCCATGTTGATGATGTAAGCCTTGAGAGGCAGTGGCACTATGTGATAAGGGATTGAGATCCCATGGTATGTGATGATCCTTGAGATGGATCTGGATGATTGGAAAGAGGCCAAGTGATAACATGTAGTGTTGGATCCTTGTGATGGATCAGGATGATGTGATTACAATAAAAGCATAATGTTGAGTTTTATATTGTTTATTCTTGTTATAGTTTGCATATTATACAACTTGGTTGAATCTTGCAATCCATATAAAAGATACTAATTAATCACAGTGGAATATATCATGTAGTTGACTTGGCCATAGATCCATCATCGTCAGGAGCTGGTGATGGTGAAACGGGTGTCGTACGGGTTAACCCGGAGCACATATTGTTGAGTATGCGAGGTTTCTCCTAGCCTAAAGTGAGGAGGTAAGAGTGCAACTTCAGTTGTAGACTCTAGGGTGTGGATTCAGGCTCGTAGCCCAAGTATGTGAAGAGCATGGTGAACATGCCCATGGCTCAGGATATGTGATATGAGGAGCATGAATGTGTTCATGGCTTAGAGCACGGTGAACAGGCCCGTGGCTCAGTTTCACTAGCGCCGATACCTATACCGAGGCGGGCTTGGAAACGGGTAGCCTGACCCTATGTCTGAGGCCACTTAAGCATGAGACTGCGGTCCTACTTGTGTTGTACTCATGCACTGACCATGAGGCGGAGAGGCCGTGGAGTCCGACTCTTCCATTGACCTTGTATGGCACAAGCTTGGGTTTTGCAACCGAAGGTTGGATCTGAGTGGTACGACTCACTTCCTCAGGGCATAATAATTTGTAAGCCAGCCATATAGTATCTTTACTTAGGGCAAATATGAAACATTGGTTGAGGCCTTGTTTGTATAGTTGCTATGGTTTTACACTTGCAGTTTATCATACATTCCTTATATCATGTGATAATATCGTATAAAGTTTATCTTGTCAATCATGTTCCATACAGACTGTCTGGTTATAGGCCTCATGAATATCTTGGTAAGGTTGCTGGTAAGAATAACCCTACTCAATATAGTGCTCTTATAATCTACTTATCTTTGTTATCTGTGATCATAATATAGTTGGTAGAGGGTTATGTTTCCCACTGGGACTGTGTGTCTCACCCCGTTAGTTAATAACCCTTTTTAGGTGGACGTGCCTAGAGAGATGCAGATCATGTGGCTGCGGATGTTATGCAGAGGTATTGTACCTGGTGGGATAGATAGTGTCTAGCAGTAGAGTCCTATGTGTCGTCCCTGTACACTCAGGTCTTCGGGAGAGTTTTTTGATGTTTCTCATACAATGATCGATGTATGGTTTTCAATATGTATCTTGATGTAAAGCATCCTGCAACAGTTATTTCATGTAACAAGATGAGGGGAAATTAAGTTGTAGCACCTTGGAAAAATACTGTGTTATGCAAAATTTTGGCTCAGATATTATATGTTTCATCTTGTGGTGCTTGATGTAAATCAGTTTTATTTTCCCGTGTTTTTCGGTAATCCGCTAGTTAGCATGTAATTGTGTTTTGTCGAGGATGAGGTGTTACAAGTTTGGTATCAGAGCTCTAGGTTCGCCGAGTCTACAGGGACACTAGGACTAGGATTAGGATGGTGTCTAAGGTAGTACCGTGACATAAAATATGATGCATACTACCTATTCTCAGTGCTTGATGCCCTGGACAGGTATTCAAACATTGAAGACAAAGGTAAGTATGGAGCATTAGATTGTTTCCTCCTTGAATACTCTGATCAAGTAGTCATTCTGGAGCAATCTAAAGAGCATAACAAAATTAAGAATATGATGAGATAATTTCTTGAAACTGTAATCTCAAGAGATATATATGATAAAAGACAGATTAACCTGTGATAACAACGTAAGTTAAAATGTAGAACTTACACAAGATGAAGAATGTACTTGAAAGCAAAGATAAAGTTATAAGAATAAGTGATGAGTAAACAAGTCGGAACCTGATATAATCTCAGACCAACCAAAGAATGTAAACAAAAATCTGATATAATCAGGAACTAATCATGATTATGATGGTAACAAGAGAAGAAGAATAATGACATGTAATGGTCTTGATGTTTCCTGTTCCTAGAGCAAGGAACCCAAGAAGATACAAGATAAAACCATACAGAACAAGGTTTAACGTTGTACAAACGGTTGGAAACTCATGTAAGGATCAAAGAAAGTGATAATACCCTCCCCTTTGATATGAAACCATAGGTGTTGATGGGGTGATGGGAGGAGTTTGTTCGTTTGTGTTCCTTCCTTATGATAGAGTGACAGTCAAGTGGACCTTGTGTTACTTGATATGCGTACCCTTGAAGTGATCGCTGTTTGGATACTTCGAAAAGTATCAGCTGATCTTGGACTTTGGTGTCCAAGACGGGAATTTCTGTGATGGATGATGACAGTAGGATCCTCTTGGCATGCCTTATGAGAAGGGGTTGAGAATCAAAATGCCTAGATCGTGGAGGTATGAAGGTGAACCGTCTTGATCGATCGCCCTTGACCTTGAACCTACAAGCTGGAAGCTAGTTTTGGAAGTATGGATCTATGTAGCGACCCTTGAAGTAGTAGTTCAACATCACAAAGGACCACTGATAAGGATAAGTAAGTGAGGACAGGATGGTTTGATCAGCAGCAGATGGCAACATGAGATAGTTAGACCTCGAGGCATGAGCTGACCAAAAACAGTAGAATGACCAGTGTGTGGTGATAGGTCGAATGGAGTCACTCCATTCTACTTTTGCCTCTTATCTGTTCTAGTTGACCCAGTTCAGGATGTAGCCTCCTTTGAGAGCTTGTTGTAGGTTGGGCAGATGCTCCCTTCCTGTGAGTCAGAAGAGAGATAGTCTGTTGTTGAGCACCTTGTTGTTGACCTGGTTGTGCAGGATGGAGTATACCCTTCTCCATATCCTTTCCTTTCCTGGATGTAATAGTCGGGTGAATCCCTTTCTGTATGACATGTCAAGGATTGTTGTAACCTTAAGAATGGATACCCTTGGAAAGGTGTGAGGTTGTCTCAGATGGAAAGATTGGCTTTAGTTTGATCCGGCTAAATGCCTATAGAGTGGCTATCATATGTTAGGGGTTTATGCTCCGCATAAACACGACATCGGAAGGTATGCACCTAAGGAAAGGAAGTGATGTAAGGTAATCTTGGGAAAGCTCATCTAGTTGAGCCTTGTCATGCACATACAGGTGTATTATAGAGTATGTATCTTGTGATAACCTCTTCTGAGAAAGATCCCCCTTGAGTACAGTCAATCCTTTGTAAAGAGAAGAACAGATGAAACGTATGTAGCAGAAAGACAGTGATACAAGTTATGCAAAGCTTAAAGTGCCAAGCTTGTGAGATTAGAGTAGCGCAGTGGAAACATAACGAGGGATATGATACATCAGTAGAAGGAGCTGATACCTGAGTAATACGAGTTGCATATAATGTTCCAGTATCTAAGAGTGTTACCAGGAAAAGGATAAGCTCTGAGTGGCTCTGGGAAAAGAGCAAGTATGTTGGTCTCAGATATGTGACACCTGGGAGCCTTGCGGAGTTGTTTGATGTGATGCACAAGTAACACCTGTCTTCTTTCCACTCGGGATTTTGGGGACAAAATCCTTGTTAGGGGTTTATAACTTGTAAGGACCTAGACCCAGGTTTTGGGCTAACCCTATTTGCTTTGCTTATGAAAGGTGCTTATAACCTTAATCTAATCTTCTAAGATGTTTTGGTATCATGTGACAAGCTCATGTTTCCAGTTTGGTCCCGTTTGGATGCTGTATGAGCAATGTTTGCTTGTTTTCAACCAAAGTGCAATTTACCTAAAGTAAGGGGGTATATTGCAATATGTTACATGTAGATCATGATTTTAGTTCTCTTGCATCATTAGAAAGAGAATGATGCCGTGGGGCACCATGTGAAGGACCTATGTTTCAAGTTTGAGCTTGGGTGGTTGATATTTATGCTTTTTGTGCTAGTTTTGGTGTAAATTGCAATTTACCCTAAGTGGAGGGGTCAATGAGCAATTTATCAGCTCTAGAGTCTTCTTACTTGTGTGTGACATCATCTAGAATGAGTATGGATGATGGGGCGCCATGTTTGGTTGATAGATGAGGAATGACATCCTTATATGGTCTTTATAACATATATGTGTTACATATGTCACCTTGTCCTTTAGTGTATCGGCTAGGACATGAAGGTGTGTCGCCCAACAAGGGTGTGTCGGCCATGGCTGCTGGCCATCTGCATGATACACTTCCTATAGTGTATCACCAGGCCATGCATGAGCTTCTAGGGTGGCAACAAGTGGCGTTATGAGCTAGAGAAAGTGGCACCTTGGTTTATGTGGTTATGACACCTCTCCCTTGCTACCTCTCTCTTCCTTGGTGTATATAACTCCCTTCCTCCTTATCCAAGCAATTATTTTCGGCCATCTACCTTCTCCTATCTGTTTGTGTCGGGCATGGGAGCTTGGGAGCTAAGTAAGACTCCCATGGAGCGTGGAGGGGCGAGCTCCTTGGCCATGGAAACTCTTTGCTCAAGATCCGACCTTGGTGAGTCATGCTTCTTTGTTAGTTTTTCCTTGTGCTTAATTCTTCACCTTCCTCTTTCCCTCTCGACCATGGATAGGCCCTTGATAATATTAATCAAGGACGTGGTCATCTTCCCTCCTTTCTTCTTCATGAGCTATACATAACCATGGTTTCTTCTTCTTCTTCTTCCTTTGTTTCTTGAGGTGGTGATGATGGTGCCAAAGGCATGTTTGGAGCTTTGGATGGGTGCTGTTCTTGGAACAGAAAGTGTGTTTGATGCTTGGATCATGGAGTTTTTTGCCATTCATGGAGGTCCTCTTAAGGCGGGTCACATAACTTTAAACCATCTCTATTATGCACTCTCTCCATATATGTATATGATGGTTCTTGTACTTAAGTCGTTACCTTTTCTCCATGACAGATATATATATGTATATATGGGACTTGGAATCCTATCTAATGAGAATGCTACGTTTTATTAATGTCTTCAGGTTGTTTTCCTTGTACAAGATTGTAATGGGTGGCTAGAGGTTGAAGATGACTTGCACGATATGAATCTTTGGCCGATACAATTAGGTTGCCCGATATGGGTCTCTACTCAATACAGTACCATGTTCTATAGCCTATGCTTTGTTTGATGGTTATGGCAACAACCCTTTCTCTCCTTTAGACTTGAAAGGTGAGCCTATGACCTAGACCTATGGATGATATGACGAGTTGGTAATAGTTGCACCTTGATGCCCAACATTCCCTATCCATCCTAGAGATAAGCCTTGGACGACATGGTTGCTAGACCCTTGGATGGGCTCTTGGCCGATAGCTTTCCATGATGAACCTTTGAGTGTGTTTCCCGATACCCCTTCTAGAGTTGAGCCTTGGGTGATATGGTAGGTGAACTCTTTAGTGACCTTGTGACCGATATGTACATCTACTCAAGATGATGATAGTTGGCTGACAAGACCCTAAACCTTGTATCTTGGCCGATATAGAGCCTCAACCCTAGCTTGGGCGTTAGAGTTTCTTTGGGTGACATAAGTGGTCTACCCTTGTGGCACGATATGTTCTTAAGGTGGAATCCTTGGTAGGTATGCTTGGTTGGGCATTAGGTTGATCCTTGTATCCTTGGTCGTTATACCTAGTAAAGCAGAGTTGGTAACCGTTATGGTCCCTTGGCCGATATCCCTTGTGGAGATGATGGATGGGCGATACACTATGTTGAGTAACCTGCCCGATACACCTTGTAGAGGTGGCTGCCTGGCACACCTAGTCGATATGGTGGGATGATACCCCATGTGCAGTGGATTCCTGACACACCTCCCTTGTCTTGAGATGAACTTGACTAGTGGGTGGTGCTAGCTTGATGCCCGACATGGCCTTTGGCTGATAGACTCAGATAGCTTGGTGCACGACACAAGCTTTGGATGACACCACCTTGTCTTAGTGAGCTTGGCCGAGATGAGGGGATGGACGACGTGGCATGATGCCTGACAGGCTAACCCTAGATGCTAGCCGTTATGAAGCATCATGGCTATGCACGACACGGTTCTTGGTGCCCTGGCCGATAGAAGTGGTCCATGGACGATACAAAGATGTTTTTGTAGTAGGGGCACCTTGGGCGACACCCCTTTGACCGATAGGGTTCTTGTGGTGATGTTCCTCTAGTTGATAAGCTTAGTTGAGCTTGGCCATTACCCCTTTGGTGGAGTTGGATCTTGGATGATACACCTTGCCCGATACCATGAGAGATGGTGGGACCTTGATGCACGATAGAGGGTGTGTAGTGGTTGGCCAATATGGTGGTGAGTTGCCTTAGGGTTGGAAACCCTAGTCGTGATACCTTTGGTAAGGGTATTCCTACCAGGCATATCCTATGGTGAGGAATGACGCTGCCGCTAGACCTCTAGTGAGGGTTGAGGGAGTTTTGGTGAGGGTTTTGATGACCCAAAATGCATAAAGCTAATGTATGTGATCACCTTGAACCCTGCACCTATGTTAGATAGGTTGAGACCACGGTATGTTTGAGAGGAGATGTTGTTGCTACACATGTGATTATGACACAGGTGTATGACTACAAGTATGGGCCATGATGTGTGTTCATATATAATAAAGTATGATGAAACCAAGATGAAATGGGTTGCGGACCTTTGGGCAGTGGTTAATTATGAGTAATGATAGGTGAACCTTTGATAAGATTAGATGGTGGATTATGGTGTACGATCCTTAAGATAATCCTTAGGGATGATGTCTCGATAGTGATGGTGTGTTGATTTATACACCGGTCATCACATTAATTTTCATAATATTCCAATGTTATAACTTTAATCTCGACGATATGATAATGAAAGGCATGTTCTTGAGATATGGGGCATGATGGATGCTCGCAGCTGGATGACGATAATCTAAATTAATTACATACACAACTATGAACGTGGATGTTGTTCCAATCCTGTACATCTAAATCCTTGATAAAGCATATAATTATTAATGTCATCTTATATTGATAGCATGGTCTTTCTATTAAGACTATGATTATTATGTACACTAACCATGCAGGTGATGCATAGACAAATAAAAAGGGCTATGAGGGATATATATATGTTGAGTAACTCTGTTGTGATGGTTACTCTTAATATTGAGATAATTTGTATGATGTATTTGACTAATGTGCTGGGGATTGCTGTCCCATGTTGATGATGTAAGCCTTGAGAGGCAGTGGCCACTATGTGATAAGGGATTGAGATCCCATGGTATGTGATGATCCTTGAGATGGATCTGGATGATTGGAAAGAGGCCAAGTGATAACATGTAGTGTTGGATCCTTGTGATGGATCAGGATGATGTGATTACAATAAAAGCATAATGTTGAGTTTTATATTGTTTATTCTTGTTATAGTTTGTATGTTATACAACTTGGTTGAATCTGGCAATCCATATAAAAGATACTAATTAATCACAGTGGAATATATCATGTAGTTGCCTTGGCCATAGATCCATCATCGTCAGGAGCTGGTGATGGTGAAACAGGTTCTCCTACGGGTTAACTCGGAGCGCATATTGTTGAGTATGCGAGGTTTCTCCTAGCCTAAAAAGAGGAGGTAAGAGTGCAACTTCGGTTGTAGACTCCAGGGTGCGGATTCAGGCCCGTAGCCCAAGTATGTGGAGAGCATGGTGAATAGGGCCATGGCTCAAGATATGTGATATGAGGAGCATGAATGGGTTCATGGCTCAGAGCATGGTGAACAGGCCCGTGGCTCAGTTTCACTAGCACCGATACCTGTACCTAGGCGGGCTAGGCAGATGGTATCCTGACCCTGTGGATGAGGCCACTTAAGCATGAGACTGCGGTCCTGCTTGTATTGTACTCATGCACTGACCATGAGGCAGAGAGGCCGCGGAGTCTGGCTCTTCCATTGACCTTGTATGGCACCAACTTGGGTTTCACAACCGAAGGTTGGATCTGAGCGGTACGGCTCACTTCCTCAGGGCATAATAGTTTGTAAGACAACCGTATAATATCTTTGCTTAGGGCAAATATGAAACATTGGTTGAGTCCTTATTTGTATAGTTGCTTTGGTTTTACACTTGCAGTTTATCATACATTCCTTATATCATGTGATAATATCATATAAAGTTTATCTTGTCAATCATTTTCCATACAGACTGTCTGGTTATAGGCCTCATGAATATCTTGGTAAGGTTGCTGGTAAGAATAACCCTGCTCAGTATACTGCTCTTATAATCTGCTTATTTCTGTTATCTGTGATCATACTATAGTAGGTAGAGGGTTATGTTTCCCGATGGGACTGTGTGTCTCACCCTGATAGTTAATAACCCTTTGTAGGTGGACGTGCCTGGCGAGATGCAGATCATGTGGCTGCGGATGTTATGCAGAGGTATCGTACCTGGTGTGATAGATAGTGTCCAGTAGTAGAGTCCTATGTGTCATCCATGTACACTCAGGTCTTTGGGAGAGTTTTTCGATGTTTCTTGTACAATGATCGATGTATGGTTTCTGATATGTATCTTGATTTAAAGCATCCTGCAACAGTTATTTCATGTAACAAGATGAGGGGAAATTATGTTGTAGCACCTTGGAAAAATACTGTGATATGCAAAATGTTGGCTCAAATATTATATGTTTCATCTTGTGGTGCTTGATGTAAATCGGTTTTAATTTCCCGTGTTTTTTGATAATCCACTAGTTAGCATGTAATCGTGTTTTGTCGAGGATGAGGTGTTACAATATCTATCACATCTGAATGTATCACTTTCTTTTTATTTCCATATTCTTAAGTTAATCAACTAACTTTGTATTTAGGTCTTTCCCTCTTAATACTTTATCCACTAACTTGTTACTTTCATCATATGGTGCATGGGTCACACATTAGAATTGTCCAATTGTCTTTAATGATATGGACTTATCCAACTGATAGACATTGTTGATATAAGATAAACCAGTATCAACTATTTTAGGTATTTCAACTCTTAGGATGTTATCCACATCATTATTTAGTATAGCCTACATCATTCCTAAAAGTTTCATGTCCTCATCATTGTAAGGTGTATAGGCTATTACTCATGTATAGAGATGGTTGTACAAGGATCTAGGCATCATCTTGTCTCTTAGATCCTTATTCATTAAAATCACCACCTTATCATTCACATGGTTCATCAACCCTATCCTTCATGTCTATAACATATTCATCTTATTTAACTATTTTAGACACACCTCTCTTTGGTGTACTGGCTATTAAACCATCTCTAGGGTTTCATATATCATCACATGACATCACCCTGAATTGAGTCTTACACCATATCATAATATTAGGGCTCCACATAACATCACTTAAAACTAGGGTTTCATATTCAATAAACCATAATTAGATTTACTGTTCGTCCCAATTGGGGTTTCTCATGACATCACCCCCAATTAGGGTTTCTCATGTCATCACCCTCCATTAGGGTTTCTTATTCCATAACCCACAATTAGGGTTTACTATTCACATCACATCACCCTAGATTAGGATTTACTATTCATATCACATCACCCTAAATTAGGGTTTACTATTCACCCCAAGTAGGAGTGATCATCAAAGTACCCTGAATTAGGGTTTATCATACCGTCAGTTATGAATTAATATCATACCATCATCATGTAGTAAGATTACTTCCATTAATATCCTCAGTTAGGGTTATGATTCATTAACCCTCATAATTAGGGTTTCATGATCTCACTATGAAGGATCATACCCTAATTAAACATTCATTCATATAGGAAGTCTATTACTTGATTATAAATCATGTAGGAAATCTTCTCTTTCATCTTCTACAAGATGATGTTTGCTTCAGCCTTAATTAAGCTAAGTCAACTCAATCTTGAAGAATAATTGGCATCATGAGTTTTGTCATTATCACCATGATCATTAGGGCTTAGCTACTTGAAGTGTACTAATCACCCTATCTCATTATAGGTACCATTGTTATAAACACCATTGATTTACATCCTGTACTTGACCACTTAAACCATTGAACTTTATTCACTTTAAGTGTTCATACAATTTGATTAATTACTTTCCAAATGATCTTGGTCACTTAGACCTCAAATGGTCTTGACCAATCATACCTCAAACGGTCTTGGTTGAATACTCAAAACCGTATAGTAAAGTAGGTGGTGAAGACCGTTTGCCAAAGTTAACTTTTTGAAACCGCATGCACCTAAACGGTTTGGGATCATTTGGTCCCAAACGTCTTGAGACCGTTTGGTCCAAACCCCCTCAAAGCCGCAAGGACCAAAAAGTGTCTCAACCACTTCAATTAAATTAGGGTTTCCAATGTTGAATCCTTCAACCATTGTATTCATGTAAGAAATCATCAATTGGACCTATCACCATAATTCAATTAAGTTAAATAGGTCAACCTACAACTGATTTGACCCTCAATTGACCCTCAATTGATCATCAATCAGGGTTTGAATCAATTGGATTAGGGTTTGGAATCGTTGATCCTTCAACATTAATCAATGTGAGATTGGTTACTTTCAAACCATTGAGCCTTCATCCAAATTGGGTATGACCTGACCCCAAACGGTCTTGAGGTCGTTTGTATGACCTCCAAATGGTCTTGGGACCATTTTCCCATGTCAACATCAAAATCCAAGTCAATCAATCAAAGTTTGGATCAATAGATTGATTACCAAATCAAAATTTGATTGCACTTCAACTTAGTATCTTTAGATATTCAAACACCTAACCATAGTCAACCCTAAACCTCAAAACGGTCTTGGGTGACCCCCAAACGGTCTTGGGATCGTTTGGATGACCTCCAAACGGTCTTGAGACCGTTTTCCCATCATATCGTCATTAACCATGTCATTCAATTAGGGTTTGGATCCTAGGATTGGTCACCAAATCAGCACTTAATTGTATTTCAATTTGGTATCTTTGGACATTCAAACACTTGACCATACCTAAACCTATACCACCAAACGGTCTTGGGTGACCCCCAGACTGTGTGGGTGATCTGCAAATGGTTTTGAAACCGTTTGGGTCAATAAACCCAAAGCATCAACTCATTCTATTGCAAAATCAACACTTAGCCGATTAGGGTTTATACCATATGTTTGAATATTCAAATATCTAACCATACTCAACCCTAGACCTCCAAATGGTCTTGGTTGACCTCCAAATGGTCTTGAGACCGTTTGGGTGATTCCAAAATGGTTTTGAAACTGTTGGAGTCAATCAACCCAAGTTTCAAACTCAATCACTTATGAAATCAACACTCATCCTGATTAGGGTTTAGGTGATTGATGGACCTTCAACTCATGAACCAATTGGAGTTAATCAATAATAATTTATGCGTCTTTAACCTATATCATTATGAACAAATCCTAAAATGGTCACCCTGGTCAAAATCACCAAACAGTCTTAAACCGTTTGCTTCTATGCGGATTAGTGAAACTGTTTCATTCCAAATGGTTTGAAATCGTTTCCTCCCAAACGGTTTGTGAAACTGTTTCGACATTTAATTGAAACCGTTTGGTCTAGATATTTGGGGAGGTGTGTGCTTATGATGATGTCATCATCATCAAGATCTATACCCACAAAACCTGCTGTGATTTCCATAGAGATTGCATCAATCAACCAAAATAATATTTGTAAATAAAGAAATGATCATTATTCGATGGGGAATTGAATACAATAACAAAGTTAGGGTTTCAAGTTATAAAACCTGCCTCCAATTGAGCTCCAAATCTCCAAGCTCACGGAAACAATGGTGGATGCAACTCCTTTCACCATTCCAAGGCTCGTCCTCAAGGTTTGAGTAAAAATGAATGGTTAGAATTGAAGAGGAGATAGAAATAGGAAGAAATCATGCATTCATTTGTGATTTCCACCATGAAATCGTGTGAAACTAGGTCAAGAAGCTTACCAAAAGGTATGGAGTCGTCCTCCTGATATCCCAAGCTCTCTTGGTCTTTTCCCAAGCAAGGAGAATAAGTGGGGTCGTAAAAGCCTTTCATTTGGCTTGTAAAAGGTCTTTTTATAAAAATTTCAATGAGAGAGAATATGCTTTGTAAAAATCCATTTAACCCCAAAAATATGGCCGCCTCTTCCCCCTCATCTTACTTAGGAGCTAGGATATGCCTCTTATTCCTCTCAATTATCCATAATTTAAAGAAAATCAAATCAAGCACCTTAAATCATACAATATTAATATCCATATGTGAGTGGATATTTCTTTTTCTTATAAAATTGTGAGTGAGTTATCCATTCCCTTGGATATTTTAGTGGTCCTTGAAAGGCTCAAGGATGTCCAAGCACATATGAATCCAACCATTTTAATTTTGGTTGAAGGCCCTTTAATTAATACATTTATTTTTTCCCTAAATCGAATTAGGGTTTCAATTAGGATTAAATCTTGATTATTTTAATATCAAGATTCTCTCTCCTCCAACTTAATTCAAATGAGGCACCCCTCTCAATTTCTTTGCTCCACATGATGCCAAGAAACATTAGGGACCTTATTGAAGTGGTAATTTGCATATTGAACCTATTTGGGTAAATTGCACTTTACACCAAAACTAGGTTTTAGTACACAAACATTGTCCAACAAGCTCTATCTTGGTGTCCAAGCTTGTAGAAACCATACTACTACATCATATTCACTATTATGATGTCTAAACATTAGAGGAACATATTATCATGTAAAATTTTCAAGTTAGCCCCTTAACTTGGGTAATTTGTACTTTAGTCCAAAATAAGCAAACATTGCTTCAACAATGTTCAAACCGGACAAAAATTGAAAAATAAGTTCCTCATGAGGCCTAATTACTTTTCACAAGATAAGATTAAATTATAATCATCTTTCTTAATCAAAAAACCTAGGGTTAAAGCATAACCCATGTCAGGGATGTTACAACATGAGCCCAACTAGACTTGCCGACTACATTATCATCTTGGAGCAGCAGGCTCTTCCTGGCCATAATAGCAAACTAGATAGATCAACCCACCACCCACAGTGGTTGTCTTCCCTCAGACAATCATGAGAAGACCTGGATCCATGATTCCCTTGTCGGTGCCTTCTGTCACGCTGGCGGTTTCCAGTTATGGAGACGGAGTGTTGAGCCTAAGTTCTAGCTGCCATCCTGTCTGCTACCACCACGACATGGAACTCTAGAAGGAGATCTCGTCAAGGAGATAAGCTAACATGATGGTGCCACCGTCAAACAACAAGAGAGTAGGGACGTTGGTGGGTTTCTAGCCACTTATTTCCTCTGCAGTGATGTTTCCCTTTTGGGAAGAGGGTGCAAATCTTCAGAACCAAAATCCAATGGACTCCTCGTCGGAATCCATGTTCTCACAACGGTTCTCCTACAACCTAGTAGGCGGGGACGAGTGTTGGCTCCTGGGAACCCTTGCAGAGGCAAGAGAGAAGCAGAGGGTGACGAAAGCCAGACAGTGTCGGAAGGGGCGACAACCTCACCCTCCTTGCGACCTAGACCCACTGACGCTCTTCATGTCAACCGCTTGCAACGATGCACACTAAAGAGGAGTAGAAGATTGAGATGGCGATTGGTAAGACGCGAAGGAAGCTTGGAATCATTGGAGTCTATGTAGGCGGCAGCTTCATCAGGGTAGGAAGAGAGAATCGACGCCTCCCTTCTTCACCCTGGATCGCCGGAGATTCACCAAGTATGGACGCTCTGTTGAGGAGCCAGTATTCACAGATCACCACCTCCTTGACCTTGATAGAGTAGGCTGCAACATCGTTTCTAACCAGCATAGCCAAAGCTAGCATCCATAATGGGTTGTGAGCATTGCGTCTATAGAGACGCCCATGAAGAAGGCGACGTATCGCGTCTGGCGGCGCGGAACGAGTCACGCGAGAGGAGAGATCAGGCAGGGTTCGGTCCAGAAACTGGATGAACTGGCCAGCTCAAGCTATCAAAACTACTGAGCCACACTCCACCCTGATGGCGAGCATGGACCAACCAGATGCTGCCACGTCGGACAGTGGGACCCACAATAGAAGGTAATTATCATTTAAATCTTAGAAATGCTTAGACATGTAGAAAATGCCTAATAAATAGCCCCCTTGCCCTAAAAATACCCTAAAAAACCTCTAGACTTAGAAAATGATCCCCTATATTACTGAACCCTTAGTTTTGGATTTTAAAGCACAACCTCTGATGATATTTAATTTAGGGTGAAATGCATCTTTTAGGGTTCATTTAATTTGTATAATTATAAAATGATGAATAATTGTTATTAGACAGACCATGGATAAAGTTTTAGATGATCATGGATATCTAAAGAATATCTGAACTCATGTATGTGGTCTTATACGTATAAGACTAGATTTCTTGGTTGCTTATGATATGTAATATCATGACTGCTATTATTTGGATATTCATTGCTTGGTTGAACTATTATGAGTTATTAGTTGCCAAAATCTAAAATAACTTAAAAGGATATGGATGGGTTGTAGCTACTAGTGAACCTAGCCCGATATGGATGTATGTTGCCTAACATGGATGTATGATGCTTTGGCCCATGTTAGATGTATGATGATATAATTTTTTCCCATACTGGATGTAAGTCAAGTGTAGAGAAGTGTAGTACAACCGCATCAAATAAATATAATAACAAGGATGTTTACTTGATTATTGCCTTAAGAAATGGTTTTTCTTTCTTTCTTTCATCTTCAAGTATTTTCCTTTATGCAACCTTACTAGTGTATCTTTTACCACGTACCAACTTTTGTTGATGATTTTATTTCTCATATTTTCTAGGTCCAAAGCTAGATTGGGATAAAAAAATAGGATGTGAGCAAGTTGTACAGGTTGTACCTATTGTCTAAGATCTTGTTAGCATACATGTTCATAGATTGTAGAATCTTCATTCAATATGTAATTGTAAATCATTGTTTAATAATTCATGTTGTATAAATATACATGTTGAATGTTGAGAATGTTATGGTATATATTATCGTTGTATGTTCATGTATGCATATGTTGCTTCCACATCGTTCTCTGATATGATTGGATGATGTTTTCGAATTTTGACCTCTCATTCCCAATAGGGTTTGGAGAAGCCAAAATCCAGGGACATCACAGTTGGTATCAGAGCATGAACAATAGCTACAGCTGACAATTGCTCACCATGAAACATAAAACATAGTTTCACCTTTCACATAAACCCTAGAAACTTAGTAAGTTGTTTTATAGGAATAAGGTTTGACTTAGCCTCTAGGTTTGAACCTAGATGTCTGAGTACTAGGTCTAGACAAGTGTAAGAAACCCTTTCCATATAGATCTCATATGTATTAGGTAGATACACTAGTCTACATCATGTTCTCACCATTTCATTAGGAAACATGTGTTGGTATGTATGCCATGAGAGCCAATCATGGGATGATTGGTGGGATACATTAAGATTGATTTGATAAACAACAAAGGCAAGCTTCCAATTCTTTCTGGTTTAGTCATATGAGATAGCGATAGAACATATTGAATGTCTAGAGAATGACAACACTCAGTGACGTATGCTTTCAGGTTAAGGACATGAATGATGAGATCATACGGATGTTAAGAGTTTGTACATTCTTGTTATGTCCCTAGTCGGATGTCATTGTGGAAGGTAGATAGACAACAATGACACACAAGACTAGATTGTGGTGTTGGTTGATGACAAAATCTCATTAGTCATGATATAGAGATATCAAACCAAACACATGGGTACTTGTTAGAGAACAAGTGTACTGGACAGACCCACCATGAGTTTGACACATGGAACCATGACATGGTAGTCACAGTCAGTACTCGCAGTGATGGTGGTGAGTGTGATTCTTTGACCTGAAATCACTACACTCAACACAAATCGTTGGGCACACTTTGACATCATCAAACGTAGTCCTGAAACATGGGTTGTTATAAAGGTGATGATTGGGTGGCTTTGACACATGGGGCTTTTGAGGGGTGAGTGTTAGATATGGGATTTGTCCCTGCTGAGGGAGATTGATATCCATGGCCACTTGATGAGTAGGATTGAGAAAGGCGTGCACGCATGTGTGAATTAGTATGTGATATTAATGTCATACATATCTCTTCCAGTCTACTCTGTGATCAAGAAAGTGAATGAACGTTGACAGGATGACTGTTCCATGCCTTGAGTTCATTCGAGATATCAGTGACAAAGGAATTATACATTCACTGTAACACCATTCACGGATTGTAGGATTGAAAGTTGTTCTCCAACTTTCTACTTTCACTTGGGTAGCACTGATGTGTGACTAGGCACCGCTCTTTTCTTGTGAAGTCATAAATGTTATGGACTTTCACTGCCAACGTGAAATGGACCTGCAGGGTCACACACATAGGATTTAACTTGGAAGAGGAGTTTTGTCCACAAGCAATGTTTAGATTGATTACTAAAGGAGTTTAGTAGTTCAATTAAGCACTCAATTAATTGATAGCTCAATATCATAATGTTCAAGGTGTTGGACATATTGATTGGAGTATCAGATTGATTGAAATTGCAATTGACTGATTCTGCACAATCTGCACTCCCAACCGATCGGTTCATGTGATGAACCGGTCAGCTGAGGTTGCTGAACCGGTCGGCTCAAGTGTTGAGTTGATCGGCTCAAGTCCGGGGTGAACTGATTGCTTCAAGTGTTGAAATGATCGATTCAACTGGTGCAACTGAACAACTTGGGAAAATAGGATTGGTGAGAATTTTCCTTTCGTTTCAATTGCCCAATTTGATTGGGAAATAGGATTGGTATTCGATACCAATTGGAAACAAAAGAAGAAAAGTCAATCAGGAACCGACCAGGACGACCAACCGACCAGTTCACTTGTGAACCGACCGGTTGAGGTGTCCCAACCGACCGGTTCACTTATGAACTGATCGGTTCAGGTCTCCAATCGACCATTTCAGTTGTGAAACGATCGGTTCAGGTTGCGAGTTGGTTGCTTTTGTGGAAAATCTCGAACCCTTCTACTCCTACTTTTAGTCCTGCATTTCCCGAGATTGAGAACCCTGTCCCATGACCCTCCTATATATAGGGGTATTGGGGGCTTCTCAAAGTACAACTCAGTGCAACCAATTTCTCTGCAAAGGTGTCATTCTCTCTGGTTTTGGTAACCGAGAGAGAGCCCGAGCAAGTGCTACCCGCAAAGGGAGGTGCAGCAAGGGAAGGATAACTGCAGTTGCAACAGGAGGCATGAGAGTGTGTTGGTGACTAGTATGTCAACAGGAGGGTGCGACTCCTTCCACCTCCTTATGGGACAAGGCGTGTGGAGTTCCACGTGGTCTGTGTGGACTACTTCAGAGGCGGGAGGTTTCTGCCGCTCAGGAGGATAACTGTCATCCGACAGTCCGGTGAGATCAGGAGTTGTCAGTCCCGGTGCGACCACGAGCTGCACAGATACCGTCGAAGACCGCGCAAGGCACGAGGTATTGTCGCCGAGCAAGCCTCAGGACAAGGTATGATTCCATAAACCATCCTTTCCTATTATATATACGTTGACGTGTTTGCTTATTCCGGGTTTGGGGGAGAAATGTTTTTTGTTTCCGCTGCCTTCTGTCTCCCCTAAAACCCAACAGTGGTATTTGAGCCCCGTCAACTGATCTATATTTTAGGAATATCGATATGATTGATTTTGGTTTGTCGCCTTTATTTATTGCATATGATGCAAATAATATTGGCTTTATGCATGTCTAATCCTAAATCCACAAATCTCAAATTACATATATGATATGTATTATTAATGCACTCGATACGTGTCACCCTTAAATGAGTTTTGTGGTGGATGTATTGCGTGGTTATGGCCAATAAACCCTATCTGTGTATGGTTATATGTGGTTGCTTGCATCTCAGTCTGCGCACCGATCTTCCTTTTCCTATTCCTGATGTAACTCGAAATAATTTGAGATTTCTTTCCTACCTTTGATCCGCTCAAATGTAACTCGGGGTTTCACTTTTTGCAATGTAAAATAGGATAGATTTTATTTCCTGTTATGTCAAAGAACGGAGGACATCGATACGACAGCTGAAACGATCGGTTCAAGGCGTGAACCGATCGGTTGACGTTCCAGACGATCAGTTCAAGGAGTGAGCCTGATCGGATGATGGCCGGTTCGAGGAGCGAGACGAGCAGGTGGCATCCATGAAGAGATGCACGATGACCAGGCAAACCGATCGGTTGGAGAAGCCAACCGATCGGCTGGTGGCACCCCAACGACTGGGCCAGAATGAGCAAGTCAATCATGTGATGAGTTTATCTGCTCTGAAGGCAAAGCACAGAGCTCATCTTGTACATGTTGCATGTGATGTAGACCTAGATGACCGTGATTCCTCTGGGCTCGAGGAATCACATTAGGATGGCCATAATCATCGCTTTTATCGTTTGTGAATGTTTTCTGTGGGATATAGAATGTATATGATACATACTATGTATTGTGGTGATTGGATATATATATGTATATAAAACCAAATCCCTCATTAAATATTAAGTTTTAGATGCCTTCCAAATGTGACACACGTGAAAAGCTTGATCGACCAAGAGTGGGCACACCCTAGCGTGGTGCACCATCTATCTCGTGGAAGCGTGAAGGATGGAAATGTGGGTCTGTCCTAGCAGGGTGCATATTCATCGTGTTTGCTTTGGGTCAGACTTAACAAAGGTGATCTAGATGGGATCTAGTACCTTGAGGCATGGATATGATCATGGCAAGGAGTTGCATATGACATCTTATCAAGATTTGCATATGATACAATTGGCAAGAGTTGCCTACCTGAGAGATCTAAGTTGTGGGTGACAACCCTAGCTGGTCCATGACATAGAGGATTTTAGGATCTTTCCCACTAGAAGGTTGTACGCTGCAATCTTCTAAATTGATGTTGAGGGCTATCAATTTAAATTAAAATAGTGGGAGTGATAATTAATTAAAGGCCTAATTATATCGTCAAATTTTTAAATCAATCAAATTTTCAAAAACGAGTTTTTGTACTAAAATTACATATTTCCTTTTGTAGTACAAATGATGACAAACAACAATCACTTTTCTTTGCGATCGGTCCTTGAAAAGGACAAGCTAAATGGGACAAACTTCCATGACTGGTATCAGACATTGAGAATTGTTCTCACTCAAGAGTGTAAGCTCTATGTCCTAGATACTCCAATTCCAGAGGAACCCACTCCTAATGCACCAAAGGTAGAAAGGGATGCTTACAAGAAGCATGCTGATGATGCCATTGATGCAAAGTGCTTGATGTTGTATTCTATGAACCATGAGTTGCAGAGACAACATGAGAACATGGGTGTCTTTGAGATGATTCAGCATCTCAGGAACATGTATGAAGATCAGGCACGACAAGAGAGATACAATATCTCAAGGGCACTGTTCAAGTGCGTCATGACAGATGGAGATCCAGTTGGTCCTCACACACTCAAGATGATTGGGTATGTGGAGAACCTGCAAAGACTGGGATTTCCATTGACCTAAGAGTTGGCTACTGACGTGATACTGCAATCGTTGCTAGAATCCTACAGTCAGTTTGTGATGAACTACAACATGAACAACTTTGATAGGCCACTGTCAGAGTTGTTGGGCATGTTGAGGACAACCGAGATACAGATGAAGAAGGATAAGCCTAAGGCTGTGATGGTGATCACGGGCAAGAAAGGCAAGTCCAAGCGCAAGGGCAAGGGCAAAGCTAAGAAAGATTTTGATGCTAGCCAGGAGTCCAAGCCGTCTTCATCTCTCAAGGCCAAGGGAGGCGTGACCAAGAAAGGAAATTTCCACCATTGTCAAAAGCCAGGACATTGGAAAAGGAATTGTCCTCTCTATCTGGAAGAACAAAAGAAGAAGAAGGCGACTGATGTCTCTACTTAAAGGTGTCATGAAAGTAAAATTGTAACACTTTTTGAGGTATATGATACCAAAATTTAAAGTGTAAAGCACCCATAATTGGGGCAAGTGTTGCCGCCATAGATAGGGTTACTTTAGTTTATTTTCAGCCTCCGTGTTCATCTCTCAAGGCCAAGGGAGGCGTGACCAAGAAAGGAAATTGCCACCATTGTCAAAAGCCAGGACATTGGAAAAGGAATTGTCCTCTCTATCTGGAAGAACAAAAGAAGAAGAAGGCGACTGATGTCTCTACTTAAAGGTGTCATGAAAGTAAACTTGTAACACTTTTTGAGGTATATGATACCAAAATGTAAAGTGTAAAGCACTCATAATTGGGGCAAGTGTTGCCTCCATAGATAGGGGTACTTTAGTTTATTTTCAGCCTATAAGGCATGTAATACAGTTATGAACTGCTATTTCATTTTTTCCAATAGATAGAAACACTTTATTTTGCATATTGTATGACAATGATGGAAATTAATAAAGTTGATGTTTCAATCTTAAAGATATGATCTTTGTGGCAATGCCTTATTGATCTTGTGGTATTTGATATGCATAAGATAAGATGATACCTAAAAGTTATAGATAACTCAAACAATCAAATTAGCATCAATCATGAGAAATTCATTTCTAGTTTCCATATGATGGATAAATCTAGACTCTTTTGGTTAGAGAACCCGTAAGAGACATGAATATCTTGGACATGATTAATCAATCTTCACTAAAGGTAGTGGGAGAATGATTATCCTATTAGGTATGATACATGTGATGTATTTACATACCAATTGGAATAAATGCTGATACTTCAAATGTTATTTAGAGAAATACCAATATGAATATCTTGAAGTGTTCAAGATTATCATAGATGAAGTATAAATTTGGTAAAGTGTTAATTCTTGATGAGATCAATGAATGAAATACTTGGACCAAATGTTTGAGATCCTTATGAGTGATTATGATATTATATCATAGTGAACTCATGATTAAGACATGGTGATGTCTAAATAAAGAAGGAATCATACTCTAAGGAGTTAGAGAATGATTATCAAATTACTGAATTCTTCTTAATTAAAGAATACCCCACATTAATAAAAGAATTTAAGAATCACAAGGGTTGTGAGTTCTTATTTCCTTAACAGATACACCTCAATTATCTATGTGATGAGTTGTTCATTTGATGAGTCAACTATCTAGATGAGTATGGGGAATCAAATTTTGAGTTATGGTTTATGACCATTACATCCTAAATGACATCCATGTGAACCATAAGGTATGACCTTGATGGTAGCACCCATTGCATGAAATCCATAAGTGCAAATGAGTCTTAAGTGTTAAGATACATGGATAATATTTTGAGAAGGATGATGCTTGTTGATTGCAACTTAATGACTAAGGCATTTGACATATGGATACTAAAACCGCATTCCTGTGAGGAATAAAACAAGGATGTGTACGTGACACAACCTATAAGGTTTATGAATCCACTAATGCAAATGAAGTCTATAAGTTACAATGGACTAATCAATGTGATTGATTGACTACAAGCAACTCAGAATTGGATCTTTACTTTGATGATATAGTCAAAGGATTTGACTGATATGTCAAAGACAAAGAAGGGATCTGTGATTTAGTGGGAGCGTATTCACATTTTACATGTTGCTGTGAAATGGAAATGTTCTTGAATGGAAATCCAAAAGTGGAAATTATCTTTAAGGAAGATAGATATGTTTCCTATGTGATAGGAATAGAGATTTATAGAGATAGTTATCGAAAAACCTCTTGACCTGAAAAGAGAGAGCATACATTGGCAATTTGTACTGAAGTGTTTAGTGTGCATAGATTCAGTGGGAGAAAACTTGTCCATGTTACATGGAGTTAGTATCCAAGGCCAAGTGTCCAATTCTTATGAAGAATGGGAACACTAAGAATAGATATGGAGCTATCATGTATGTAATCATCCCATTATCTTGCATGTATGGACATGGCAAGAAGAAAATGCATTCATCATCTTGTATGTACGACATGACAATATGATGTGCTCATCCTGATAACTCGTATGTGGGACATGACGAGTTGATGTCTGTCTAATTCTAGTAAGGGTTACTGGAGTACCATAAGAACTTGATAAGTACTTGAGAAGTACTAGTTCTATGGTGATAAGGAAGAGTTCAATGTAAAGAGTTACATTGATGCAAACTTCCGAAAAGACAGAAAATTAATCGCAAAATATATATATATATATACATATATATATATATATATATATATATATATATATATATATATATATATATATATATGGGCCCATCTTTATTTCCCACGCGGGTAGCTACCCGCTCACCCTTCCGACCACTTTTTTTCAAATTTGTTTCGCAATTGTAGAGGACTATTTTGTCCAGCACTCCAAAAAATTTTAGCCAAAAATAATATCATTTGCCCCTCCAAAATCAAAAAACCCGTCCTTATATATATCTATTGTATATTTTGTACATAGTTACCTTTTGGGCCAGCAGAGTTACTTTTTTTGCCACCATAGTTACTTTTTTGACAACAGAGTTACTTTTTTGGCCAGTAGAGTTACTTTTTTGGCTGCCGGGTAGCGAAAATCCAGGATACCCGCGCGGGCAACGAATGAACGCCCTATATATATGATATATAAAAGTGAAAGTTTGTTGATAATTGGAAGTGTTCCAATAAAACCATTTAAAAGGAAATGCCGAGTATCTGTGCATTGAGAATAGTAGTAGATACTATATGGATCTGGAAGTTTATAAGATGAACTTATAGATATTCCACTCATTGATGAGAAGTATGGAATCATTGATCATGCAATGTGGCTAAAGGTTAGCAAAGGAATACAAGATCACAAATTATGACAACTCCATCTCATACGTGTGACGTACAACGAAGAGATGAGAGACATGCAATTTATACTGATTTTGGCAAGGTGTTACCATAACTCACTATGTTGGCACTAGAGCACAGTAACATGTGGGACATGTTTGAAGATCACTATGAATATGATTCAAGAGTGATTGGCTCACAGTGCAAGTGGGAGTCTGTTGGTATGTATGCCCTGAGAGCCAATCATGGGATGATTGGTGGGATACATTAAGATTGATTTGATAAACAACAAAGGCAAGCTTCTAATTCTTTCTGGTTCAGTCATATGAGATAGTGATAGAACATATTGAATGTCTAGAGAATGACAACACTCAATGACGTATGCTTTCAGGTTAAGGACCTGAACGATGAGATCATACAGATGCTAAGAGTTTGTACATTCTTGTTATGTCCCTAGTCAGATGTCATTGTGGAAGGTAGATAGACAGCAATGACACACAAGACTAGATTGTGGTGTTGGTTGATGATAGAATCTCATTAGTCATGATATAGATATATCAAACCAAACACATAGGTACTTGTTAGAGAACAAGTGTACCGGGCAGACCCACCGTGAGTTTGACACATGGAACCATGACATGGTAGTCACAGTCAGTACTCACAGTGATGGTAGTGAGTGTGATTCTTTGACCTAAAATAACTACACTCAACACATGTCATTGGGCACACTTTGACATCATCAAATGCAGTCCTGAAACATGGGTTGTTATAAAGGTGATGATTGGGTGGCTTTGACACATGGGGCTTTTGAGGGGTGAGTGATACATATGGGATTTGTCCCTCCTGAGGGAGTTTGATATCCATGGCCACTTGATGAGTAGGATTGAGAAAGGCGTGCACGCATGTGTGAATCAGTATGTGATATTGATGTCATACATATCTCTTCCAGTCTACTCTGAGATCAAGAATGTGAATGAACGTTGACAGGATGACTGTTCTATGCCTCAAGTTCATTCAGGATATCAGTGACAAAGGAATTATACATTCACTGAAACACTATTCACGGATTGTAGGATTGAAAGTTGTTGTCTAACTTTCTACTTTCACTTGGGTAGCACTGATGTGTGACTAGGTACCACTCTTTGCTTGTGAAGTCATAAATGTGATGGAATTTCACTGCCAACGTGAAATGGACCTGTAGGGTCACACACATAGGATTTAACCTGGAAGAGGAGTTTTGTCCACAAGCAATGTTTAGATTGATTACTAAAGGAGTTTAGTAGTTCAATTAAGCACTCAATTAATTGATATCTCAGTATCATAATGTTCAAGGTGTTGGACATATTGATTGGAGTATCAGATTGATTGAAATTGCAATTAACTGATTCTGCACAATTTGCACTCCCAACCGATCGGTTCATGTGATGAACTGGTCGGCTGAGGTTGCTGAACTAGTCGGCTCAAGTGTTGAGCCGATCGGCTCAAGTCCGGGGTGAACCGATTGCTTCAAGTGTTGAAATGATCGTTTCAACTGGAGCAACTAAGCAACTTGGGAAAATAGGATTGGTGAGAATTTTCCTTTCGTATCAATTGCCCAATTTGGTTGGGAAATAGGATTGGTATTCGATACCAATTGGAAACAAAAGAAGGAAAGTCAATCGGGAACCGAACAGGACCACCAACCGACCAGTTCACTTGTGAACCGACCGGTTGAGGTGTCCCAGCTGACCGGTTCATTTGTGAACCGACCGGTTCAGGTCCCCAACCTATCGTTTCAGTTGTGAAACGATCGGTTCAGGTTTCGAGTTGGTTGCTTTTGTGGAAAATCTCAAACCCTTCTACTCCTGCTTTTAGTCCCACATTGCCCGGGATGGAGAACCCTGTCTCATGACTCTCCTATATATATGGGTATTGGGGGCTTCTCAAAGTACAACTCAGTGCAACCAGTTGCTCTACAAAGTTGTCGTTCTCTCTAGTTTTGGTAACCGAGAGAGTGCCCGAGAAAGTGCTACCCACAAAGGGAGGTGCAACAAGGGAAGGACAACTATAGTTGCAACTGGAGGCAGGAGAGTGTGTTGGCGACTAGTACGTCAATAGGAGGGTGCGACTCCTTTCACTTCCTTGTGGGACAAGGAGTGTGGAGTTCCAGGTGGTCCGTGTGGACTACTTCAGAGGCGGGAGGTTTCTGCCACTCAGGAGGACAACTGTCATCTGACTCTCCGGTGAGATCACGAGTTGTCTGTACCAGTGCGACCAGAAGCTGCACAGACACTGTCGAAGACTGGATTTGAAGACCACACAAGGTGCAAGGTATTGTCGACGAGCAAGCCTTGGGACAAGGTATGATTCCACAAACCATCTTTTCTTATTATATAGACGTTGACGCGTTTTCTTGTTCCGGGTTTGGGGGAGAATTTTTTATATTTCCGCTGCCTTCTCTGTCTCCCCTAAAACCCAACAACATGGAACTAGACTATCTACTATGTGTGGGACACTTGTTTTTCTGGGTTGGTTTTGTTTTCCAATCAGCTCGAGCCTCGATAGTTTTCTCTGACGTCTTCTTTCTTGGAGAAAAACTATATAATATTTTATTATGTATATGTAAATATAAAATGTGTCCCTCACACTGGAGGGTAGTTAGTGTTCATGTAACCTAAGTGAAAGGGAGTGGCAACATTCTAGAAGAGAGAGTAGTCTGGATTAGATGTCTAGAGCTCTATCCAGATATGTGATACATAGAGTAGATGATAGAATGATAGTTGAAATAAGCATGTGCAATCTTATCTAAGTTTGATCTCTGATGGTATAAGTTTCCTTATAAAGGTTTAAGTTGTATACTTTTTGAATCCAATTTTGTAGAATTTATGCAAAATCTTGATGATGAAAGTACATTCCCTTTACCTACTTAAGATAAAGTAAGTGAAGATAGAGATGAGTGTGCATGAGCCTCAAGCTCTTATGAAAGGAGGATGACTAGTGGTAGGACGAGATATGTGGTGAACTCTAGAGAGAGTAAGACCCATAGGGAGAAGGTAATAGGACCTAGCCTCCAATACATGAGATATGTGTTAAAAAATGTCCCACACTAGATTACTCTTGAGTGTTGAGTTGAGTCCTTATGCATGATTCAAATCTATATGTAAGATTTGGGTAAAAGAAAAGGATGGGTAGATGGCTCATATGATAAAGTCAATCCTTAAGCTGAGTTAGGTCCTAGCTGGAGTGACATATTTTGTGAATTTAATCATTAGTTGCAAGTGAGGTAATATATGAACTCTAGTTATGAGAGTATGATGCTTTGTGCAAAAGATACTCAAAATACACGTTCTCCCTTCTTTTTTTCCTTCTTAATATACGATGATAGAGGCCTCACATGAGATATATAGATGATTTATTTATGAAGAGTCACTCGTATAAGCGTGGCCTAATATTGTCTATATTTTCTCCCTATATCATACATGTGATATCCAAGTTTGAAAGCATGATAAAATTGGCTTAGTATATTCTCTTTCTCTCTATATCATGCATGAATGATATAAGTTTGAAATCACGAGCCAAAAAAAAGATATATTTGGCTCATAGATTAATAATCACAAAATATAGTGCCTAGGATCAATCCTATTGACCTAGAGGTTATACATTACCTATATTTTAATAATGACTTAACCATTCCACTCATATGTATCTAATATGTGTGTTTAAGATTGTTTGCAGGCATTAGGTACATGAAAATGATCTAAAATCCAAAGCCCTAGAATGGGTCAAGTGCAAGTCAAAATAGCTACAAGTATGCGTTTTGGGATTTCTATGTAAACGACCTTAGAACATCTATGTAATCACTTGTATTGATGAATTGACTTGTAACTTAGAAGAGAAAAATGTTTGGGACAAAATTCACCAAGTGCTAATAACTTGAATTGCAAATTAGAAAATTGATTACAGACACTTGGTCGGTCGAGTTTCCCTGGCTTGAAACTCGACCGATCATCCTTGGTCAATTTTCTGAAGATTGCATCGGTCGAGTTTTGCACTCACAGAACTCGACCGATCAGGTAACAAGCCATTTCCAGTTTAAATGGTCGGTCGATTTTTGTCAGGACAAACTCAACCGATCATTTGAATATCAGCTTTTTCTTTTACTTGATCGGTCGAGTTACCCCTATTGAAACTCGACCGATTAAACTATATGGAATTTGCAGAAAAAAGTGATGTGACCGTTGGTGAGTGTTTTGGGCAAAAATAGAGTCATTTTCTTGAACAAAAATGGCTATTTGTGTATCCAAGTGTCCCACAACTTAAAGGGGCACCCTCAACTATAAATAGACCCCCCTTGGAGTTCATTCCAAGCTGCTCTTCCATTGCAAACTTGGTGCTAGCATAGTTGAGAGTGTTCCAAGCCCTTGAGCCCCTTTCTCTCTCTACCTTCAAGACAAATTCGTGAGTTATGAGTGAGTTAGGTTCCTATGTATGAGAGCCATCCCTTGTATGATGTAGAGATCTCCTTTCTCTCTTCCTACCTCCTATTCCTTTTGAAGATTGATTGAAGCTGGTTCTCCAAGTGAAAAAGAAGTTGATGCTTCTTTTCCCCGAGTGAAGGTGAAGATGGGTGTTGTTCTTCAAGAGTGAAGAAAGCCAGCTGCTCTAGATATCCTTGTGAAGGAGAAACGTGCAAAAGCTCTCCGAGAGAAGGAGAGGTGTAAGACAAAGCTCAAGTAAGATGGGTAAGTCCTGTAAGGCTGAAGACTAAGGCAAGAGTGAGTAAGTCCTTTGAAGAAGGCTGAAGACTACTTGCAAAGTGGGTAAGTCCTTGGTAAGGTTGATGATCTTATCTTGAGAAACTAAGTCCTTGGTTGTGTGGTTTATGTATCTTGTAATCTTATTGTGATATATAAGAGAACCAAGTTGCAAATCCTAGAGTCTAACCAACTCTAGGTAGTGGACTGACATTGTTCCTAAGTTTAGGATGTGGAACCACTCTAAACCACCTGTCCAAGTGCTATCCATCCCTTGTCTCTTATCCTTGGTTTGAATGCTAGATTAAGACATCAAATTGCTTTTTGGTTTAGTTTCTGCACCAAGTTTAAATTGGTGGTCTAATTGATTTGTGAAGTGTGTGAAGCTCTATTCACCCCCCTCTAGAGCCCATTGATCCAACAAGTGGTATTAGAGAAGGTCTTCTCCAAGCTACTTCAACAAGTAGGAGAAGATGGGAGATTCATCTCTTGGTTCACTTAACCTCAAAGGAAGCTTCTCCATGAGACCTCCAGTCTTTGGCGACACAAACTTTCTCTATTGGAAGAGAAGGATGCAATTCTACCTCCAAGGTGTGAGCTATGAAATGTGGAAGATTGTCCACCTCAAATATGAAGATCCAAAAGGGGACATCATCACATGGACTGAAGCTGAAATGAAGTGTGCTCAACTCAACGCCAAAGCTGTGAGCATCATCTACGCCTCTCTTACTCCATCCGAGTTCAACCGGATCTCTTCTTGGGACACGACACATGAGATATGGCACAAATTGTGTGTCACCTATGAAGGAATCGAGAAAGTGAAGGAGTCCAAAGTCTACATCCTTGGTGGTCTTCTAGAGAACTTCAAGATGGGTAAGAATGAGAGAGTGGTTGATATGTACACTAGGCTCAATGTCCTCTTGAATAGTTTGGCAGCCCTTGGGAGTGTAATGGATAGAGGTACTATCAACGCCAAGATCTTGAGATCTCTTCCTAAGAGATGGGAGCCTAAGGTTACTTCAATTGAATAGGTGTACAAGCTAAGTGAGTTGTCAACCGAGGAGCTGGTTGGTAACCTCCAAGCCCATGAACCTAGGCTTGACAAGTAAGAAGAGGAAGAGAAGAGAGAAGAAAAAGAGTCTAAGAAGATAAAGGACCCAACCTTCAAAGCATAAATTGAAGAAATGGTCTGGCAACAACAACTCACCTTGAAGTCTCCCATCCCTTCCTCAAGTGAAGATGAAGGTTCCAATGAGCATGAAGCAAACTACTCAAAGGGGAAAAACTTCAAGAGAAAGCCCTCCTCAACCCCAAGATGCTATGAGTGTGGTAAAAAAGGCCACTACAAGAGTGACTGCCCAAAGGCCAAGAAGAGCCATCACAAGAGCAGCCACAAGAAAGATGACAAGTACAAGAGAGAAGCCAAGTACAAGAGGAAAGACAAGAAGGAGAAAAGATCCAAAGATGCAGCTCATGTAGTGTGGGAGGAGTCTTCTTCAAGCTCCTCATGCTCCGAAGATGGAGA
The DNA here is from genome assembly GCA_963693085.1 of Alisma plantago-aquatica. Lineage (NCBI taxonomy): Eukaryota > Viridiplantae > Streptophyta > Magnoliopsida > Alismatales > Alismataceae > Alisma > Alisma plantago-aquatica. The sequence continues at coordinate 1,253,211,264 of OY856411.1, read as the reverse complement.
ATGCCATCTTGCCCTCATGGCCTCCACTAGTGAAGATGTAAGTGAGGTAAGCAATGTTAATTTTCATGAGCTATCTAAGGAAACTCTCATTGATATGTTAAATGAATGCAAATCTTCTTTTGCTAAATGCAAGTATAAAAGGAAAAGATTAGGAAAGATAATTGATGATATTTATGCTAAAATTTATATTCTTGATCAAACTAAAAAATTGCATCTTGAGATCATAGATTCCTTGCAAGGGCAATATCTTGACCTTGAACTTCAATACAATGGAATAGAGGTTGAGAATGGTGTATATCTTAAAGATATTGAAAATCTTAAGATAGATAACCAAAAGTGCCTAGATGAGCTTGATATTCTTAAAACTAAAAATGTAGAACTCAAGCTTATTGATGATTCTAGGAGAGATGAAGTCTATGATTATCAAAGAAAGATTGTTGTTCTTAAATTTGAAAATGCCAAGTTGTTTTCTCAAGTTAATGATTTATCTTCTAGGCCTGTTTTGCCAAGAAATGAAGTTGCTAGCTTATCTTTAGAAAAGGATTCCCTTCTTACTAAAGCCCTCTATCTTGAGGCCGACCTTTTGCATGCTAGAGAAGATCTGGCTAGTATTTCTACTACTGTTATAAATCTTAGTGATGATAATGCCAAGTTAAGATCTACTTTGCAAAGGTTTCTCTCGGGAAAGAAATCCCTCAATGATGTCCTAGAACACTCTACCAAACATGTTGGTACTAATGGTTTGGGATATGATGGGACTGCTCCCAAAGGTAAGAAAAAGAGAAAGAAAAAGGGTAAGAAGAAGAGTGTGGAACCTCCCATTTTCCATGGAGAAACTTCGAGCTCTAAGAACCCTATGGTTTATGTTCATTGTAAATGTGACGACCATTACTCCACTTATTGTCCTTACAAGCCCAAGGGGACCAACCCAAAGATGAAATGGGTCCCCAAACTAACCCCAAACCCCAAAGTTTGAGTTGGGTTCCGACATCCTTCTTTCTTGCAGGTTAAAAAGAGATGGATTGTTGATAGTGGCTGCTCTAAGCATATGACTAGAGAAATCAACCATTTCAACAAGTTTGTGAAAAAGAAAGGAGGATCGATAACCTACGGGGACAACAAGAAGGGTAAGGTCATAGGTGAGGGTGATGTAGGCAATGAGCTATGTATTAAAAATGTGTTGCTTGTTGGTGGCCTACATCACAATTTAATTAGTGTTAGTCAACTTTGTGACAATGGATATCTTGTGTTGTTTACTTCTTTAGAATGCTTGCTTCTAGATTCCCTCTCCTACAATGTTATATATAAGGGAAATAGAAATGGTAATATTTATGTTAATGTTCTTGATGATATTAAGCTCATACTAAATAGATGCTTGGTAGTGGATAAAATGATATTTCTCTTTGGCATCGTCATTTGGGTCATGTTAATTTGCATCAAATGAAGAAGTTGAACAAAAAGGATTTGGTTCGAGGACTTCCTAAATTGGACTTTGATAAGGATGAGGAATGCCAACCTTGTACACAAGGGAAACAAACCAAATCCTCCTTCAAATCCAAAGGATTCATGAGTACTAAAAGAGTTCTTGAACTTCTTCATATTGATCTATTCAGACCAATGAGAACGCAAATGCCTCGTGGTTCCAAGTATTGTGTTGTTATTGTTTATGATTTTTCTCGATATACTTGGACCTTCTTTCTCATTTCTAAAAGCTATACTCTTGATTTTTTCTCGGGCTTTTGCAAACGGGCCAAAAATGAAGCTTCTTGCCGAATTGTTTCTATCCATAGTGATCATGGGGTAGAATTTGAAAATGATCTTTTTGAGCATTTTTGTGAAAAACTTGGTTATTCGCAAAATTTCTCTTCTCCTCGCACGCCTCAACAAAATGGGGTTGTTGAGAGGAAGAACATGTCACGACAAGAGATGGCTAGGACCATGCTTCTTGAGTATGACACTCCTAAGAAGTTTTAGGCTGAAGCTGTTAGCATGTCATGCTTTGTGCAAAACCAAGTTTTCACACATCCTTCTTTAAAGAAAACCCCCTATGAACTATGACGTGGTAGAAAGCCATCTATTGATTTCTTTAATGTTTTCGGATGTCCTTGTTTTGTTTTAAATATGAAGGATTCTCTTGACAAGTTTGATCCAAAATCCTATAAGGCTTTCTTCCTTAGCTATAGCACTACTAGCAGGGCATATAGAGTATTCAAAATTGAATTGTCTAAATTGAAGAATCTATCAATGTTAAGTTTATTGAAACTAACCTTATTGATGGAAAGCCTGTTATTGATGATGATGTTGCAGATGATTTGATTCCCATCTTAAAAGACCTCAACATCAAGAATAAAGGTAAGCAGATGAAAGAAGAAGAAGAAGAAGAAGAAGAAGAAAAGAAGGATCCCACTCCCCGCTTTGCAAAGAATCACCCCAAGGAGTTGATCATTGGCAACCCGTTCGAGAGAGTGAGGACACGAGCTTCTCACAACAAAGAACAAGTAGATAGTGCCTTCATCTCCCAACTAGAGCCAAAGAACATCAAAGAAGCCCTTGGTGATGATGAGTGGATCCTTGCCATGCAATAAGCAATTTGAGAAGAATCGTGTGTGGACCCTAGTGCAAAGACCAAGTGATAGAAAAATTATTGGCACCAAATGGGTCTACCGCAACAAGCTAGATGAGCAAGGAAAAGTGGTAAGAAACAAAGCAAGGTTAGTAGCACAAGGTTAGAACCAACAGGATGGTATTGACTTTGATGAAAATTCTGCTTTTATTGCTAGATTAGAATCTATTCGTATGCTACTTGCCTTTGCTAGTTACAAAAATTTCTTGTTATATCAAATGGATGTTAAAAGTGCATTTTTGTATGGTACAATCGAGGAGGAAGTATTTGTTGCACAACATCTAGGCTTTGAAAATGACAAGTTACCTAATCATGTTTATTTGTTGCAAAAAGCTCTCTATGGACTCAAACAAGCACCTCGAGCTTGGTATGAGAAACTCAAGAACTTTTTGTTAGATAACGGGTATCTCATGGACAAAGTTGATTCTACCTTATTTCTAAAACACACTTCTAACCATTTTCTTATAAATCAAATATATGTTGATGATATCATTTTTGGCTAGATAGATCTTGATCTTTGCGAGGAGTTTAGTTCTCTTATGCAGAGTGCGTTTGAAATGAGCATGATGGGTGAGTTGACTTTCTTACTCGACTTTCAAATCAAGCAAACAAAAGAAGGAAACTTAATCAACCAAGGAAAGTACACACGTGAACTACTCAAGCAATTTGGGATGGAGAACATGAAGCCGATGGATACACCCATGTCATACACCGCCAAACTTGATAAAGATGAAGAAGGTGTAAAGGTAGATGAGAAGCTCTATAGATGTATGATTGGAAGTTTACTTTATTTAACTACCTCTAGACCTGATATTATGTTTAGTGTTGGCTTGTGCGCTTGCTTTCAATCTAGCCCTAAGAAGTCACATCTTATTGCTGTAAAGAGGGTTTTGAGGTACTTAGCCAAAACTCAAAATTTTGGACTATGGTATCCTAAATCAAGAGATTTTACTATTAGAGCATATAGTGATGCGGATTACGCAGGGTGTTTGGTTGATAAAAAGTGCACAAGTGGCACTTACTTCATTCTAGGACCATGCTTAGTGTCTTGGTTCTCCAAGAAATAAAGTACAGTGGCATTATCAACTACTGAAGCTGAATACATTATAGCCGGCTGTTGTTGTGCACAGGTCCCATGGATATAGAATATGCTCCAAGACTTCAACATATTTTTTTTTATGCTTCTCCTATCTTTTGTGACGTACTAGTGCAATCAATTTATCTTACAATCCTATATTGCATAGTAGAGCCAAGCATATAGAGGCTCGCCATCATTTTCTTCATGACCACATTGCCAAGAAAGATATCTATATCACACATGTGGACACAGAAAATCAGTTGGCGAATATCTTTACAAAACCTCTAGCTAGAGATCAATTTAATTTTATTCATTCTAAACTTCTTATTGATGATTTGAATGATCTTGCCATGTGATCTAGCTAGTTGTCTCTTTCCTATATGCTTGCTCATGTCTATCTTCACCTTGTTTTTCCTATATATGCTTAATTGTGCCTAAATTGCCTGACAACATGCTTAGTTTTTGCTTGTTTTTGGGTTTTTATTGAATTTTATGTTTTATCGCTAAATAGTGCCCAATGATGAGCTAAATGTGCCTAAGTATGTTAATTATACATAATAGAATGGAAAAATGAATTTAATTGGCATGTATATGGCTAGAATCTAAGAATGTGACTGTTAGGTCAAGTTGACCTTCGGTCGAGTTTCCACCCTGGAAAACTCGACCGATCAGGAGCCTAGAGCAGGTCTTCAGTGGACCGTTCGGTCGAGTTTCCCACACTCAGAACTCGACCGATCCGTGGGCTGATCCAACTTAAAAGTTAGGACCGGTCGACTATTTTCCCTTACAACTAGAAAATAGCCGACTGATTCCTTGCCTCTAAGCCCTAAGCTCTCACATCCAGCCCTAAACCTCCCGTTCCTAACCCTAGGGCGACCTAGCAACCCCGTTCTTGACCTCCCCGGGCACTTGTGGTGGTGTTTCTTTGGAGTTTGAGGTTTACGTTTACTAGTGTGCATGTTTTCTTCTTGTTTTTGTTTCCATGGCTTCCCATAGATGAAAACGTGCTGCTCCCAGCAATGCTCAAGCCTTTTCCTCGACTATTTGCTTGATTCCATTTGATAACACCTATTTTGTGTCTCTTGAGGTGGTAAATTGGTACAAGGATCTTCTTCCCAATCTCCTTTTTCATTTCACCCCTTGGTTGACCCAAGTCGTTTTCAAGCAGTTATTACCTCTATTTCGAGGATTCTCACCAACCATCATCTGTCCGACCTTGCAATCGAACGTGACTGCTTTAACAATCAGATGTCTAGCACAAAGGTAGTACACGATTTCTACGCCAACCTGCATTGGAATTACGATTTGCTTATCCTCTCGCCGAATACTGAAATAGTTCTTAATTCGATGATCGCCGGTTGCCATTTCCAAATCTCTGAAGATACATTAAACCTCTTTTTTGCCAGAGACGAGGAAAACAACACCTGGCGTAAGAACTATGGATAGTATTTCGATCTTCTTGACCCATAAGGTTTTTACAAAAACCATGAATTGACACTATCGGACATTCATCGGTTTTTAAAGAAACCTAACGTGGCCTACAAGAAGAAGTCTACCCTGCCTTCATCCTCTCTTGACCTAAAGAGGCGCATATTGGTTTTGGTGATTAACTGTAATGTCCATCCTAAGCGAAATCAAACGGACATTGCAGAAAATACCACTGTCATTATGTATTGTTTGCTAAACAATATCAGTATCAAATGGGTCAGATATGTCCTACACCACATGACCTGTTTCAACACTAGCAAGAACAACAAAGGAACCCACTCTCCCTACCCAACTCTGATTTGTGGTCTTTTCTAGTTCACCACTGATAAATCCCTCTTTTCTGACTTCCATTACCGGGTTGCTAGAAAAGGTGTTTGTATTAGTGAAATCACTCTTCAGAAGGTTGTTCCTGTGTTTTCTCCTGCCTCTAGTGATTTTACCTTTGCCTCTGCTACCCCACCCTCCTCCACACGTGCTCCACCTCTACATCCACACCCTCGACCCAACTGTGCGTCCTTCCGTGCATCCAATGAAACTCTTCTGGGATATATGATGCATGAACAGGCGTACAACTGACAGGTTTAGGAACACCTGCACCAGGATCTGTGTTCAATCATGTCTACCATGAACCTACCTTGTGCCTCACCCTACCCCACCTACCAGCCATACCTAGGTAGTGCTTATGCTTCTTATACATACGAGCATTACTTCCCTGATCGCGAGCCTTTCGCTGCCGCTCCACCACCGTTTGCTGCTGGTAGTTCTACTCCTATGTTCCTGCCGTTACCTGCTAGCCCCCTGGCCACCCTACTCGCCACTTTGGGTGACTCTGCTCTGTCCTTCCCACACACCAAGGAGCTTCTTGCTCTTGGTATGTCATGGGCTGAGCAGAATGCCCGCTGCCCCGGTCGTTCCTATGGCCCTCCTAATGATGAGGAGATGCTAGACCAGGCTGACGAGGATGAGGATGTTGATGTTGAAGAAGGTGATGGCGAGGATGATTCTGACGAAGATGGTGGTGATGGTGTTGGATATGATGCTAGCACTGCTGCTCCGCCTTCATATGGGGATGAGGACTACAACCCTGGCAAGGATGATGATGTCGTAGATATAGATAGCTTAGACGTTTAGGTAGTTTCTTAGCTTATAGTATATCATGCCAATCATATACATCTTTCTAGACTCTTTTGTATAAGAAACATCCTGGCACATTCTTCTGAGCTATACTATTTCTTATCTCTATTTTCTTGCTTTATGGTTGTAGTTGTTTTCATGAGGATATATATCTGAGTTGTAATATCCTAGATATTCACTTAGGCTATTTATTCTATTTTATCTTATTTTGATATATAAGAGAACCAAGTTGCAAATCCTAGAGTCTAGCCAACTCTAGGTAGTGGACTGACATTGTTCCTAAGTTTAGGATGTGGAACCACTCTAAACCACCTGTCCAAGTGCTTGCCATCCCTTGTCTCTTATCCTTGCTTTGAATGATAAATTAAGACATCAAATTTCTGTTTGGTTTAGTTTCTGCACTAAGTTTAAATTGGTGGTCTAATTGATTTTGTGAAGTGTGTGAAGCTCTATTCACCCCACCCCCTCTATAGCCCATTGATCCAACAAATCCTTCTAAATCTAAACTTCTTCTTGAGGATAACTCACTGAATAGGGTGAAACCCTAATATTTAAGTATGATAAGCAAGCCTTTCTCCAATGATGAAATCATGGTATGATGCTGATCATAAACCACATTAATGATGTAAACATGATAATTCTAGTGACTGAAGATGTGAGATCTTGAAATCATCTTACATAGGCAAGTATAATGAAATATGAAAACTTTAGTAATACCTCCTTAACTTTTTATGAGAAAACAAAACCCTTATCCTTAAGGGACTATGAGGATGTAAATCATAAAATATAAGAATGCATATGATGACGAAGACACTAAGTGATTCTACGATTCCTTTAAAAATGCTTTCACCTATATAAGGTAGGGTGGGTACGCCCTTGCATGCTTAAATATCCTAAGATAACAACTTAGGGTATATCCAGAACTATAATGGCTTTGAAGCCTAGAAGTGTTGACTTATATGAGGTTGAACTCCTTGTTTTCACCTTAAATATGAGATTAGTTGAATTTTGAGGATGAAATTCCATATAATGTAGGGTGAATGTGATGACTCTAATTTTAGGGTCTTGATACCCAATATGGTGTTTAAGGACTATGACTATTGTGTAGATGGTTGAACCCAATTTGAGTGATTAGTTATTCAATGACTGATTGGTGTCACAATAAAATTCCAATTTATGATCATGACACATATTTTATGTCAATGATGAGGAATATATTTAGTTAATAAAATTGGGTATTTATGTGCTTATATAACCATTCACGATATACATGAATATGAATAGTTCATTAGGAACTCTAGGTTGTATCATGATCACCGTAAGTGTATTGATGTTGTTTGGTTACAACTTAAATATAATTGATTATTTTATTTGACCATCTACCCCTATATTGATGTTATTGGAGGAAGCAACTAATGGACAAACATGTGCACCTCCAAATTGGATAAAATGTACTTTAGGATATTATTAGTTTGCGTCTAACCCTCCATGAACAAAGAGGTTCCTATTCGAGGTTATGCAAGTGTGAAGATATTAGATATTTTGCTTAAATGAGTGGCCAATGCAATATAGTTCATGCTACCATTACATTCGTGGGCATTGTGGAACCCAAAACCATGCCCGCCATTGATGAAGGCCGGATAGCTCCCTGGTCATCACTGACCTCCAAAAATGGAGGAGCAGTACCAGATTGGTTTCTAATCGATTTGAAGAGGGTGGGTGATCATAGGGAATTCAGTTCCCATAATCATAATCTACGCAACCGACAAGGCTATCGACCGATTCCTACCCCTAGTCCCTCCACCTGATCTTACATGCCAAGCCTTAGGTAGGATCTCGACACATCGTTGTCATATTTACATGAGCCCAGATAGACTTGCCAACTACTTAATCATCCTGGAGCAGCAGGCTCTTCCTGGCCATAATAGAAAACCAGACCGATCAACCCACCACCCGCAGTGGTTGTCTTCCCCTCAGATGATCATGAGAAGACCTAGAGCCATGATGCCCTTGTCGATGCCTTCTGTCACGGTGGTGGTATCCAGTTATGGAGATGGAGTGTTGAGCCTAAGTTCTAGTTGCCATCCTGTCTTCTACCACCGTGACATGGAACTCTGGAAAGAGATCTCGTTGAGGTGATAAGCTAACATGATTGTGCCACCGTCAAACAAAAAGACAGTAGGGACATTGGTGGGTTTCTAGCCGCTTCTTTACTCTGTAGTGTTGTTTCTCTCTTGAGCAGAGGGTGTGAATCTTCAGAACCAAAATCCAATGGACTCCTCGCCGGAATCCATGTTCTCACAATGGCACTCCTACAACCTAGCAGGCAGGGATGAGTGTTGGCCCCTGGGAACCCTTGCAGAGGCAAGAGCAAAGCAGAGGGTGATGAAAGCTAGACGACATCAGAAGGGGTGAAAAACTCACCCTCCTAGCGACCTAGACCCACTGACACCCTTTAGGCCAACCACTTGCAACGATGGACACTAAAGATGAGCAGAAGACTGAGACGGCGATTAGCAAGACACGAAGGCAGCTTGGAATCGTCAGAGTCTTCCTAGGTGGCAGCTTCATCAGGGCAGGAAGAGAGAACCGCCGCCGCCCTACTTCACCCTAGATCGCCGGAGATTCACCAAGGATGGTCGCTCAGTTGACGAGTCAGTAATCACTGATCACCACCTCCTTGACCATGACAGAGTAGGATGCAACATCATTTCTAGCAAGCGTAGACAGAGCTAGCAGCCGTAATGGGTTGTGAGCATTGTGTCTGTGGAGACTCCCATGAAGAAGATGATGCATCGTGTCTGGTGGCGTGAAATGAGTCACGCGAGAGGAGAGATCAGGCAGGGTTCGGTCCAGAAACTGGATGAACCGGCCGACCCAAGCTATCAAAACTACTGAGCCACACTCCACCCTGATGGCCAGCATGGACCAACCAGATGCCTCCACGTCAGACAGTGGGACCCACAACAAAAGGTAATTATCATTTAAATGTTGGAAATTCTTAGACACGTAGAAAATGCCTAATAAATAGCCCCCTTGCCCTAAAAATACCCCAAAAATACCTCTAGACTCAGAAAATGACCCCCTATATTACTGAACCCTTAGTTTTTGATTTTGAAGCACAACTACTCATGATATTCAGTTTAGGGTGAAACACATCTTTTAGGGTTCATTTATTTTGTATAATTACAAAATGATGAATAATTGTTATTAATCAGGCCATGGACAAAGTTGTAGATGATCATGGATATCTAAAGAATATCTGAACTCAGGTATGTGGTCTTATACGTATAAGACTAGATTTCTTGGTTGCTTATGATATGTAATATCATGAATGCTATTATTTGGATATTCATTGTTTGGTTGAACTATTATGACTTATACTTTGCCAAAATCTAAAATAACATAGAAGGATATGGATGGGTTGTAGCTACTAGTGCACCTAGCCCGGTATGGATGTATGTTGCCTAACATGGATGTTTGATGCTTTGGCCCATGTTAGATGTATGATGATATAATTTTTTCCCATACTGGATGTTAGTCAAGTGCAGATAAGTGTAGTACAACCACTTCAAATAAATGTAATAAAAATGATGTTTACTTGATTATTGCCTTAAGAAATGATTTTTCTCTCTTTCTTTCTTCTTCAAGTATTTTCCTTTATGCAACCTTACTAGTGTATCTTTTACCACGTGCCAACTTTTGTTGATGATTTTGTTTCTCGTATTTTCTAGGTCTAAATCTAGAATGGGATAAAAGAATAGGATGTGAACAAGTTGTACATGTTGTACCTATTATCTAAGATCTTGTTAGCATACATGTTCATAGATTGTAAAATCTTCATTCAATAAGTAATTGTAAATCATTGTGTAATAATTCATACTGTATAAATATACATGTTGAATGTTGAGAATGTTATGGTGTATATTATAGTTGTATATTCATGTATGCTTATGTCGCTTCCGCATCGTTCTCTGATATGATTGGATGATGTTTTCAGATTCTAACATCTCATTCCCAATAAGGTTTGGAGAAGTCAAAATCCGGGGACGTCATAGGTTTTGCTTAAATATCCCCTTAACCTCCCAAATGGGTGGAATGAGGGGTGCATAGTTATTTTTCTTGGATAGAAATGTCCATAATTTCCCCTTTAATTTTGTCTCACTCCTCTCATCCCATACGAAATGGTCCCACAAATTTCTCTTCCCCATTCTAACTATCTCGGTCCCCCAATATATTTTATTACGATCATCTTTTTTTTCTTTCACACATACTTTTTATCAAATAAATTACATTTATTCAAATTAAAGCTAAACAAAATTACGCCCAATCTCTGAATATCTCTCCTTAGACTCAAAATCTGATTGTATTATTTTTCGTTATTTCCACTAACAATTAATATTTGACATTTCTAATATTCCCAATCCAACCATTAATCTCTTGCACTCATCTTTATTATTGTATTTCTGGTCTACCACTCCACAAATTTCTCCCCTGATTTTCTCTCTTCAAATATCTTCCTATTTACTCAGTCCTTTCCTTTCCATCTTAGTTGTGAATCTCAATCCCACTCTCAATATTTATAATCAAGTGCCTAACTAACACTCCTCTATCCCCCCATGATTTTCAATTACATTTCAAAAAAGAAGATGAATCAAAATACATAAAAGACTCCCCCTATTTATCAATTATCATTTATCCACCAATCAATAACTCACAACCGACACTCTTATCTAACCCTAAGAACTGATGTGATCTCATTATTAAATATCTTGTCATTTTTATGATAGTAAGATGTATACTTTTTTGAACTTTAGTAACATGTATACTTATCTATACTGTTGTGAAAAAAACATATTTGTTGAACAAATTTTCTATAGTTCTCGACTCTATTCTTTCCCTCAAACTCCAACTATTCTAACTAATCCACAAGTCACCAACAAAACTTTGTCACTAAACAACCAACACTTTTCCACTAAACGAATCTAGCAAACCTCATCCCGCATTTAAAATAAAACCGTCACACCAATTATTTATTTATTAAAAAAATTATTTTTTGGTCATATTAATATGGAACACAATCACGACCAATATGTTATTAACAAGCTATTAGTCCCAATCCCCCACTTGGTTGTAGCATTTTCAAACATTTCTATGGACAGTTATTCTCCAACGTTTGCAATAGTCCCAATCCCCCACTCCATTTATCTCTTGTGCTCGTCTCTATTGTATTGTTGGTCTACAATCCTCAAATCTCTCCCTTATTTTTTCGGTCTTTTCCTTCACAACCTACATTTTTCTCAACTCCACTCTTAAAATTCAAGATGAGTACCTAACCAACACTCCCTTAACCCTCACAATCTTCAATTTCTATTTCCAACAACACCAAATAACACATTTTATTTCTCTCTTTGCCCCACTCCGCTTGTTTATCATCTAGAAACCAACCAAAATCTCACAACCCCCATTCCCTATCTCACTTTATATAATTAATGTCATCCCATCAGTAAAAACATTGTTATTTTTATGATAATAACATTTATACTTATCTATATAACTATAAAAACATACTTATTTAACAAGTTATCAACATTTTATTTTTTATCAAATAAATTAAAATATTACGTGTTTCTAAATTCTCTTTCTCCTCAAATTTATGATTCTCATTTGTAATTTTTCGATTCATGTTTCAATCCATAACTTCTCCTTATTTGTTTTGTCACTCCATAAATCTCTCCTACCATGTCCCAACTACTCCTTTCCCCACGTCTCCCAATCGGTTGCTAACTTCACACAGTAATACATCTCTTTGATTCCCATGTCCTGTAATGCATCACCCACTCATCGTCCCACTATCACGACATCCTTCACCTACCTCCTCCATTGCCAAATCTAGATGGATTGAACAATCGTTGGATTACCCATCCTTTTCCAAACCAAAGCTTCTTGGAGACCCGTCCCTAGAGTAGCCACAAAAATAGACTTGAAATATATTAGGGAGTTAAGTCTAATAATTTTTTTCTTAAGGTCATCTCAACATCGATATCACTATCCTCTTTTACTACAACCAGGATTCATGAGAGGGTTGATAATTGACTCCTCACCATATGTCCCACATGTGGCTATCATCCCAATGATCAGCCTAGTTCTCTCTGTGAGAAGAGAGCCCGTATTAGTGGGGTGGCAGGTTGTTCAGTTTGGTACTACACATGGACGATATATGTTGATGATGGTTCTACAAAAGAGTTACAAGCAAGTTATGATCTTATAGTGAAATTCAAAAATAAATTTGGCACCTTGGGAGCAAATTCCATCACTGCCAATGGCCTTACCTTCCCCATTGACATGGTTGAGCCCATCATCTACTGTGACTTCAAAGTATCCAACATCCTTTTCCACTCAGCAAGCTTTTTTTTATGACCCTGTCACCACCATATTTGTACTTCTTCATCCTCCTTGCATTCCTTCATTACAAACATATGAGGTATTCTTCTTATTGGAATGGTTTCCTATTTTTCCTAACTTTGTAATGAATTCCTTCTTAGAACATGGATTTGATATTGGTGACAATTGTATTTGGAACACATTTGATTTGCATTCTATTTTTATATTATGAGGTTCTTGTTAGGATTTACCTGAGTTTGATTTATTTGGATCATATTACATATATCTTTCGAATTTGCTCACATATTTTTTTGAACATTGTTTATGTAAGAATATCTTTTGCAACCTTAATCATAAGGCATGTAATTGTTGGGTATGTCACCTTTAGAATGTTTTAACTATTCACTCGACATCTAGAAATGATTCTCTTTTGGAAATTGATATGTAGTGATAGACTTTTCATTTATCATGCACAATAATCATGTTTTGTTGATGATAAACATTTAAACTATGTCTATTTTTAAAAGTAGTTCTAAAAATAAGCATACCTCATTATGATTTTCAATGTTAATGACACTTCCATTTGGGATGAAAAATATATTCCTTCTGTAAATGTATTTATATTAAATGATAAACAACATTAGTCACATACAAAATGTTTTTTGAGTACAATTGAACTCTAACATAACTTCTACATATGATAAATTAACAAATGTTATACTATACATCATTTTCTCTATTCTTATTATATTAATTCATGCCCTCACATAATAATGCTATATGACAATGGAAACTCATCTAATATTATTAAATATTTGAAACATATGTTAAAATTTGCTTTAAAATAAATATATTTTTATTTAATATATTAAGACTTTAATAAATAATTTTGTAGTTGTTGCAATTTTAATATTAAGAATTATCATTGATAAAATTTAACATATTCAATTTGACACCTGCATGTGTTCACTAGTGTGTGTGTATGTATATATATATATATATACATATATATATGTATATATATATATATATATATATATATATATATATATATATATATATATATAGAGAGAGAGAGAAAGAAGGTTTATCCAAACTTACAAAGACAATGTATTGTCTATTTCAACATTGTCTTCTATAAATGTTTGTTGTCAAAAAGGAAACTTACATACAAACATTACATTTGACGCTCATACAAACTTGATATCGGCTGCTTCTAAACATAACCAACCGAGCAATAGTATGTGATTTGGCCTCGTTCCACAATTTGGGCTTTTGAATTGTCCAATGCGTTCATCGTGCAACATATCATCTTCAACGCATCACGATATAATAGTGTTTTATGAATTTGATGTACAATTTAATGATAGACTTGTTCTTCATCCTCTTGTGGACTCCATAACTCCCTTCACATTGGCATTGAAGAAGCTTGTAAGAGGTGGGAGGGTGCAGGATTCTTCTTATTAGATTTATACTAGCATTATTTGACAATAACATCATGACTGTATGGTTGATATAAAATATGCCTCTCAGCCTTTGCTATGGGGACAACCCTTTCTTCACAACGGTTTGGGATTTGGAGGAAGAGTACCAAAACAATTAGATAACAATATTAATTAAATTGTTTGCAGATACAATAGCTTATATTAACAATCAGTGATATAGCTAGAGTACAAAATGTAACATGTTTGTATATGCAAAGCAAAATGCTACTAGAAAGTTTGGTGAATAACATGACACATATCAAATAAAATATTTCATTAGAAATGGTGATTCTAAATCCATTTAATGAAGTTGATTTATTAAGTCATGATGTTGTATGTTATGTAAATAAGATCTACTTAATACCTAAATAATAATAGATAAATTCAACAGTGAACCAGTTACATTTTAACCACAAAACATCGATGACATTCATAAAAGACCGAGTGATATGATTAGAAATGGAACCACAGATACAGAAACAAACAAAAAAAATAATTCAAAAGAACAGACAAGCACATACACACTTGTATTGTATTAGGAATATATGTAAATAAAAAATTTCTGGTATTTAGATTCTACTTTCATGTTCAACTAAACAACCTATAGTAATAACTAACTAATTCATGACCAGTCCATCCCCACCCCATATTGTACATTCCTCAAACCTCATTTTATCAAGTTTTGAGCATCCTTGTTAACTTCCTTCCTTACATGGCTAAAAACCAGAAGTGATAAATCATTTTCCCAGCTTATTTATTTAGTTATCGATCTGCATATCTAGTGCATTTGACTCAAAATTTCTCTTTATGAATGCAAGGGAAAGGGAAGTATCTAGGTTAGAATGATGGCTAGCACTCAACACTAGACAAGGACTAGCAACCCTCAATCGATTCAGTTTCCATAGCCACTATAAAATTTGTACGGTCTTTGAAGGTTACATTGAAACATGCACGATCACCCAAGATGATAGCAACATCAATGTTCATTTTTATGAACCCTGTAGTAAGTGGTGATCAGTGAGTATGTCATCTGGGTAAGGGTGGAGGAAGAGCAACATGGGTGAAGTTTTGTTGACCCACCAAGCTTAGGTACCAACATTTCAACAATCTCTCCTCGAAAACTACAAGGCTGTATCTAGATGAACTAAATATTGTGTCATTTCAACCTTTTCAAGCAAACATAAAATTGATGAAGGAACTCATAACCTCATTTTCAGTCAAATGAGACCACAAAAATGTGAAAATAGTAGATCCATTGTCTACTGTGAGGCCATTGATCATCCTTTGCTAATTCTTAGGATACCATATAGGCTCAAGAAAGGTGCATGCACCAGATTTTATGGTCAATTTTTTATCTATGAGAATATGGATGTGGCTCGCAACATCTTGGGTGACATGTTTGTCGTCAACTCTGGCTTTGGTGGGTTCAAATAGAAGCAAATACTCCATATGAAATACCTCAACCTTAGGGTGGTTTAAGATTCTAGATACTCACCCATATATTCTGAGTACGTTGATTTTGTAGCTAGCATACATAACTCAACCTAAGCATGTATGAACTGAGAACAAATGAGGAGACTAAAATTAGCAACCTGGTAAACAAGATGAAGAAGTGAGCACCATTAACCTTCAAGTAGACATAAATACAAAATTATAAGTTTTAAATGTATGGAAATTACTTGTAACTAAAATTCTCCAACAGTAGGAAATATGGATACAATATGTGTCTTATCTTTAGCTTCAATCATCTATAAAAAATATAAACTTAAAAGGTTATAAGATTATTTAAACCTAAATGACCTATGAAAATATGTATCACTATTCTTGTAAGTCGTTCCAGTAGTTAGCGATCCCATTGCCACAAAACATCCAAAACAATATGTACTAAAAACAAAAGTGAGACTGCTACTTATAATCATTGTATATCTTTTGATGAAGCATCTTACAATTAAAAGCAAAAAAGAGAGGGAAAATGACTCTAGTTGTATGTTCAAAAACAACTAGAAATTAACAATTTATTTAATGATGCAAACTAATGCTACAATTTCAATTCAGATGCACATTTCTTATTTGTGTAATAAACATGGATGTAATAGAAAAGGGATACCAGTGCAAACATATAAGAACTAGAATATATAGGGACAAATAGACAACATATCATTCATTTCTAAAAATTATCATGCTCCTAATTAACCTCCATTAGGCATTGGATCACATGCAATCTGCTTAACTCATCAACTCAAAAGTTTTGAGATTATGACTAAGTTTGTGATTCTTAATTTACTACATCTACACCTGCCTCTCCACTACTTGACAGATTACCCACTTCTTTAATCAAAATAAGATTTGCATCTTGTAGATTTTTCATTATGAATGTTTTTATGGATAACAAATAAGGGATAAAATAAAACCATTTAAGTATTGCACAGTGTTGTAACTTGTGCTATGTTTGCATTTCATGCATATCAACAAATACTTAAATGTGATAAAACTAATATTCTTTGAGAATAATAATAGATCTCAATAGAATTTGATTTTTCATGATGCATAAATGATGGAGGGTAACCAACGGTCCAACAATATCAATAAGCAAAATTATATAAAATATATCAAGAATAAAGCTAGAAGTGTTGAATATTTTCCATATTATGATGTGAAGAATCCCTTGATTTCTTTTATCATTGTATTATAAAATTTTGTTGAGTGATTTCCACTATGATCTGCATCTCAAACTACCTTCCTTTGAATATGTTTCAGCAAGAACGGAACATGGAAGAATCTTGTGGAACTTATCTTCTCTTATCCTTCTCCTATTATTCGAGAAGTAAACATGGGAGGGATAGTTCCCAACCCACCATGAAAAGTCAAGACAAAAGCCTAGATCCGATCTAGTAGAAAAGCTGGCGTGGAAGTATGTCCTAGACTTTATAGGCTGGGACAAGTTTAGCCTTTTTATAATGAGAATGAGAAGTGTGCCAAAAATCTTAGTGGTAGGTTGGATGCTTATTTTATTAAGCATGAATCCAATTTTGTTGTGTCTGGCATGCTTGAATTGAAAATTGGAGTGAGATTGTTGTTTAGCCTTTGTGCTAAGTAGGGAAGAAACATACAACAAATTAGGTGCTTAGTTATCATCAACCTTGTTGTGGACGAGATACAAGCACATGATCAAGAATTAAGGATACAACAATATCTAATAAGACCACTTCATATATCTAATATAATTTGTAGAATAATTTATTGTCAAGAAACTAATTTTGCCTCAAAGGTTTCAAAAAATCCACACGTACAAATAATCCTTTGTCCAATAAAGGATTATGCAGTTATACTTCTTTGCTATGAGATTTTATTGTGTCATGTGGTGTCATTTTGCTATATTGTTATGTCATTATCATTGTCTAATCCTATGATCCAACCGCACACGGGTCTACTACAGTTTGTTGAGGTTGATAAAATAGTTTGTCTGGGAAACCACCTTCCCCTAGAAGATTTGTCACTGCCTATAGTAAGTATATTACTATTTAGTAATTCAATTTAATGTTGATTGTTGTAGCAAAATTGTGGTGCTTGTCTCTGATCTAATGAATGTGGTCAGGTATACAAAAAATTATGATAGATCGAATCAATCTTGAACTCATTTATTTTGGGAATATCCACTTGTAGGGCAAACATTTTTGTTGGTGAAAGAAATGGATAGATTTGTGATTTACACAATTATAAAAATTATGTAACTCGCAAGACATTTATAGGGCCATTTTAGAAAATTAAGCAGCAAGGGATATATAATCAATACATTGAGTTATTTAATAAGAAATAACACATATTCTTGTCCTTGCAAAAACAAATCAGAAACACCCTCTATTTGAAAATGTATTAGAGAGAAAACTAGACATGCATACTTTGAGGAGGTTGTGTATCTTGACCATTTTCAAGCAATTGATAATAAAGGTAGAACTACCGTAGCATGAAGCAAGCATGTCCATGTTCATCTCACATGTGATGGATGCAACAATTGTTAGCCATGGAGGAAACCACATAGCCATTGACTATGCCAACCATCCACCTAGACCTAAAAGAGGGTTAAATTAATTACATTAGCAACAAAATTCCAATAAATCTCAAGAAGCACATAGCAAAGAACCCTCCCGGAGTAGCCAATCCATTTAAAACATTTTACCCAAATCACAATTCTTGACTAAAAACATCACCTACATTTGTAAGCCTAATAACTTAACATGAAATTAGTTATATCAAACACTAGAGATATGGGATTGAGCATAACGTGAGCATCTATGAAAGCATGTAGTTGCAAAAAGATTTAGACTCACACACCCCATCATTATAGGCAATATTCAAGGGTAATCATGCCTCTCTCTGGCAACCTCTATAGATGTTTAGTGGAATCTCCATTTCAACAAAAGGTACTAGAGGAATATCTATCCAATAGAAGGTACACACATGTAAAATTTAGAGAAATACAATAAAAATAGTAAAAATAGAGAATTGTATATGGTAGTGATATTTGTGATATCTTGTAACCTTGTAAGAATGCTTGAGAAGCTTGTGGGCTATGTTACACATGGGTCAAATTCAAAGCAATACTTTAAAAACAAAGGAACGTCAAGTAAGAAAGGAGATGTCAAATTTCTCTTTTTGATTTACCTCACATACACATACCTTAAAATATCTACAATTCCAAGAGTTTCAATATTCTAAAGCAAATACAAAATAAATTAAACATGAATCATTCTAAATTAAGGGCCAGTAAGGTAAGATGAATGTTTATTGTCCCTTCAATATTAATTTTACTATCATAAGAGAGGATACCGTGCATCCTAAATAATAAGCATAAGAAAATATTATAATACCGATAACATTGTCTATGTTCACAAAATTTGGTATATACAAGAACATGTATATATATCATAAAAACTTATAAATTGAAATATCTATATATATAGAAGACAAAGAAATTTTTAAAAAGACATCCATTTCTGCCTGATTTGCCTTGCTAAAGGACAAGCATATATATATATACATAGATAGATTGAAACACACATTTCCTCCTATGAAGAAGTGTATTCATTGTTATTGTTGTGTACTGATATATACACCCTTGTCCTATATATTTAAGAGAGGAGGCGATTGTAAGGAAGCACACAAAAGCAGACTAAACCCTAATGGGCCTTGGGAAATAGGCCCATGTACACAATAGACTAATTAACCTATTAACTAAATAGACTAATATTCTAACATGGGTGAACACATGTCCAGGCTAAGTAACATGACTCGATGAAATGAAACATGATAAATGAAAGACAGAATTGTGATGTCCCACACAAAAATTGTTACTCCCCCTTAAATAATACTTCCTAAATGAAAAGATATGATTACACCTTTTTGATATGTGTTCTACAGGTTGGAAAAGCTCAAGCTCTAAAGAGGGTCTTTCTTTTGAAGTGCATCTACAATGAAGAACATCTGAAGTAGACAATCATAAATACCATAACTACACTCTCTTCAGTGGAGACAAATGTGGAGTGGAATAAGCACACATCAACACATCTCACATATATAATGCGACATGAATGTTTTGAAAATAATGTCGATATAGCAGTAGAGGTGTCTTTAAATTATCTGAGAGGTGCAGCCAAATAGAATTTGTGCAAAAGACTACAAACGTGCATAGCGTGGAATGAACATGTTGCACGAGGTGTAGAAGTGTCAACACATAGTAGTAGATGGAACTCGAAGATGTGATTAAATATCTCAATAAAGATGTTAAGAATCCTTGTAGATACAAAATTTGCACAAGCTAAAACATGATGAACTTTGGAGATGAATAAACAACCATTTGGAACACCACTAACACAGAGGGAACAAAGGTCAGAATTTGTGCAACAACTCTTGTCATGTCTCATGATAATGCAACATAGATGATCAACTGGAATGTCATCAACACCAAAGGGACTAGATTCTAAAATTAGCTGCAACAACTCTTTTTTTGATGTACATAATGCGGTGCAAACATAAAATGCTTGGTGTCAATGCTGCAATAGAAATCCTTCAAAGGCGCCCAAAAATGGTGATCAATATGCTGAACAATCTGAAGATCCTTGAAGATAGCCTTAGAATATATCATCTCATCTCATCTCATATCTCTTTCCTCATATCCTCTCTCTCATGTTTTCCTCATACCCTCATCTCTATCTCTCTACTCTATTCCCCCCTCCCTGCACACCAAATACGAGAAGAATGAGTAGATGGTATGGAAAAAGAGGGACATATGACCCCCCACACATGGAAAGACGCACATATGATGGATGGGAGGGTGGGAAAAGGAAAAGGTAAAATGAGAGGTGTAAAATGTAGAGAAGAACCAAAAAAATGACTACCGAATGGAAACTCAGTAGAAAGAGGACATACACTATCTGAATGGTACTCAGTAGGAAAAGAAGTTGAACCACTAGAATGATTATCGATAGAAAATTAATAATCAGAATCAATATCCAAAACAACTCCATTAAGATCTAGATAGAGAAATTAAATGGATCTTTTTTTGACCCGAAAAGGACATTTGTCTGACCCTTAGGACCTATATTTTTTATGCTAAGTTAAAATATAGGAGGAGAGGTTGACCTTTGGAGGATATCAAAACTAGAACTATAAGTGTTCATACTGCTTCTAACCTATCGTGTCTACTTGACACACCGTGTAGATTGTTGGGGTGAGAGGCAAACTACTGATGATGCACCATCTAAGATTATTGACACGTAGTGTAGCTCCTCCACTAAAAATTTCTAACTTCTTGCAACACACTGTGTGTAAATGTGAGACGCCATGTCAGACGTCGGATGCGTAAATTGGATCTCTATGGACACACCATATTCCAAGTTGACACACTATGTATGTTACAATCTGCATCGTCAGGAAGAGTTCTAGAATCATACATGTCATGTTGTTTGAGCAATACGATGTGTCGCTTGCATTCTAGACAAAGTTTTGCATTGTAAGGAAGATTTCTTGAGTGAAAAACATTGTGTTGGTTGGCAACACACCATGTCAACGATGGATGATGCATGGTCTAGATGGGATTTGCACCATCCAGGAGACACAGTATCCTTGGAATCAGCACCATGCGTCGATGAGAATTAGCGCCATTTTTTTAACTCCTTTGATCATGAAAAGTGGTGACTTCTTGCTTAACCACAACCAAATCTGGACTTGAATTAGCGCCATCTAGAGTCTTGAGAAGTGGTGTAGTGGTGGAGGTATGGATGCGTGCTTTGATGGCGTGTGCAGTAGCTGGGCACGGATATGGCAGGGCAAAAGGTGATGAAGACGGTTGTTGGAGCCAAAGGTGGCTTTGGCATGGCTGCATCAATGGTGGAGACTATCTACAAAGCTGCATGATGAACTGATCTTGGGGAAAGTGATGACTAGTAGATAGATCTGGATGGGAAGGACGTCGTTGCCTAAGGCTCAGATAGATTGAAAATGGTAGATTGTCGGGAATGATGGCTCCAACATAGATAAAAAAATCTATATGATTTTGGTTGTCAGATCAAGATCTACATTCACATATCACCCAAATAAGGAAAATTTTCAAAAAGTCACCAAATATGCACCCCTATCCAAATGTAGTCATGCAATATGTCATTTTGATTATAAGAACATGATATTTGCATTAAAAATGCTTCTAGAACCCAGTCCTACTTATTATTCCACTTATATACTAAAATGCATGCTTTTGAAGTCTTTTCTACCCTCAAATGATTTAATGTGGCTTAAATGACCTAAAATGGGCTTTTATGCTAAAAGATAATTCTTTAATGCCTAACTTGATCCTTTGTATCCTAAAACCTTATGGTTGATCCAAATCAGTAGTTTTAGGTGCATTCTAGAGTAAGATTAGGATTTGTTGATACATATACTCCTTCTTAACCTAGTGATGTACTTTGAACCTTGAATATGCTTTAAGTGGATTCATAGATGTTGAATCTCAACCCTAGCTCATATATGGGTCTTTTATGTCTAAAATGATCATGTAAACTTATAAGACAATAACTTATAATACTTAGTATACCTAATTTCTATGTGGATCATTCTAGTTCCATAACGTGATCAAGTTCCCTAAACTTGACTTGAATGGTGACCTAATGCATATGTTATTAACTAGATCTCTAATATTACATGAATATTGCTCTAATGATGATCTATGATAAATTATGAATTCAAATTAGTATCTTGATGATATTTATGAAACATAACTCAAGTATACCCCATCCATACTCTAATGATGACTAGCATGCATTATAATGACTCAAATGACCAGTTTGACTATGTTGATACTCATGTTGCTTAATCTTGCTCAAATATTATGATTTCTCTAGCTAAGTCATGAAACCCTAATCTTATGATACCTAATATTAGTCATGATGAATCACCCTAAGTTCTAGATGAATCCATGATGTATATTGTAACTTGATAATGAACTCTTATGACCTAGTTTGGGATCTTAAAATCAACGAAGAATGATACCTAGGTCTAGGTGACACATCCAACCGCCATGGCATTGATCAATGAGACCTAACATTATTGATATTAATCATAACACACTTGTTTTAATATCAAGATCAATTGGTTGACTCTTTTGCTAAGATTTAGTCATAGTTTCTATATATTGTTGTTCTAAATCAAGTTTTAATCAATGCTCATATCAAGGTATGATTTATCCTCATATTGGCCATACTAGTGGTATTGACTTTTCTTGTATTTATGTATGCTTAAATTGCTTGGCATTGTTTTCTTATTTGAGATACTTGTTCCATATGATTAACACACTCGTTTTGCTTGAAATATATTGAACAAATCTTGAACATAATTGAACTTGTCCATTATACAAACCTTGTATACCTGGCTATATCTTGGGTAAGGGCACACGACATGTTGAAATAGGGTTAGTTCACTGACTTAGGTCTCTAGGTCCCTCATGTATAAAAAGGGTTAGCTAATCTTGAGTAGTCTTACCAACCCTTCCTTTGAGGAAGTGTCTGAATGGCCATATATTGTTGTTTAAGTATAATGGATATACACTTCAAACACACTTGCATGTTAATAAGAAAGTTTTTCATGTTGCTTTTTCTTGCTATCATATCAAGTTTTTCTAAGAATATATGTTCTCTTAAACCTACAAGTTTATGTATTTTATAGCGTACCCAACAAAATTGTGTTGATGTGTACCCTTTTTATGATTTTAGGTAACACGTACACTATGAATCTCTAATGATGATCAATGCTTCCATACATATGATAAATCTACTCATATTTTGATGATATATAATGGCATGCAAATGGAATACACATGGTTGATATAAGTGACCTAAGATCTTTTCAGGTATTAGTTTAGCATTCTTTTATGTTTTCTTGTCTCATACCTTAGTTGTTGTTTGTAGTTTTATTCCTGCATATTGTGAGACCCCTGATCTAGCTTAAAGTGTTAAAGAAGTTTAATTACCAATTAAGTGAATTAAACCATTATATAACCTTGTGATAAGTTTTGATATCATGTGACAATCTTAAGTCACACATTTGGTCCAGTTTGGACATTATTTTTGCAAGTTATGCAATTTTATGTATATTTTGGAATTTTCTACAATTTACCCACATGAGAATTTTTCTTGCAATTTTTTACTTGAATTATTATCCTTATATGTTTTCTTTTCATGCTTTAGATTTTTAGGCCATTAGGAGCCTAGTTGTACCTTGGTTTAATCGTGTTTCTCTTTAATGGTGTCTTAGGGTTTACCCCTTCATGGTTAAGCAACCTCTAGAGGCTCTATATCGATGGTCCCCCCATTTGGTGGAAAACTGATGGTCACAAATAGGTGGTCACAACTTATGGTCATCCCTAGAGATAATAGGTCTATGGTTTTCTGGTTTTGGGTCACTTGGATTGATGGTTCACTTAAAAGATACAGTCAACCGATGGTTCACCACTTAAGTGACTAAGGTTCCAAAGAACCGATGGTTCCTTTGCTTGGAGGTTGATGGCTGTTCTAGAGAGCCAACAACTGATTGCTAATAAGGTCTTTATGGGTGGTGTATCTTCTTCTTGCATGGTTGTGGGATCTCTAGGCTATGGACACATAGAGAGCTACTAGGACACCTCAGGCTTCTCCCTTTCTTTACACATAAGGATTATATACCTATCCTTTAGCTCACAAATGAAATCTTTGGTCCCTTATCTATTCTCTCCTCTCCAAAACTTCATATTTCCCTTATTTGTGGAGAATAGAGTTCCCAAGGAAGAAGAAGAAGGTAGCTGACCTTCTTGGTTAAGCATCTAACATTTTGTTTTGCTCTATTCTAGGGTTTGGTGGATCTACCCTTGCTATTTCCCACCTAAAATAAGAAAGTACCTTCCTTTCTTTTCTTTGTTTCTCTTACTATTCTATCTCTCCTTCCTTCTTCCTAGAAATAACCATAGTTTTCCATGGAGGATCTCACTTTAAAGCTAAAAGAACTTATTTTTCTTGCTCCCTTCACCTAGGGTTTACTCCATTTCTTGGAGAAGAAGCTTACTTGGCTGAGTTTAGACCTAAAGCTAGGGTTCCTACTTATTTTTCTCAATTTTAATTACTCTATGGAGCTTAATATTCTTCTTAGATGTGATTTTTACAACTCTCTTCACCAATTTTTCCTACTACAATCTTGCTTTCTCAATTTCTTGCTTTAAAATGATGATCTAAGCTTAGAGTAGCTATGCTTGCCTAGGGTTTCAATTTTATTGTCATTTCTTTCTTAGTTCCAGTTCTAGATGAACCTAAAATAATTTACATGATCTTACTAAGGTATAGGAAGACTTAGATTAGGTTTACATTGAAACCGATGGTGCTTAGCACCTAGCAAACGATGGCTTATACTTAGGTTTTCAGTTGCTTTCACCTTTAACAATGATATGATGGATGACCTTTTATTAGAACTAATGGAGATGCCTTATGGAAACCGATGGTGATTACCAATGTTGACAACTGATGGTGTCAATCGATGGTAAAATGACTGTAATCAAACCGACAAACAAATCATTACAATTAAGCGAAATTAAACATAAACATCAGATTAACAAAAATCACTAAAAATAAATAACCTTTTGCAAGGAGGTCCATTTCCAAAAAACTCTTAAGAAGATAACCAAAGTACTACATACATCATGATTCACATTGTACATACCATGTACCATTTCATCTCGAGGATAACATATACCAGTTGTTTTTTCCAAACTATACATAAGAAACATAAAACCTCGAGGCATACTAGCCAAAACCTCAGATTGTTCATAAAACAAACCTGTACTAAATCCAAGGACCTGAGAGTACAGAGATGACACATAAGACTTCTATCTACAAGACATGACAGACAGTATACTCAACCTGAGCTATTACTACTGTCCCTACTACTGTTGTTGTACCTTTGCAGTATGGTCTCTACCTCTTCATCCGTGTCCACCTAAAAATGTTGGTGACCAACGAGGAGAGACCCATGCCCTAGCGAGAGATATAACTCTCTGCCAATAATATAATTATCACAGATAAACAATATAAAACTGATCAGAGGGTTCTTTTACATTAATAAGCAAGATTTAATCACTATTTAAGCAGAGTAGAACAATATCATCTTCTGAAGCATTGCAACTATATATATATATGATAAAGCAGGAAATCATCTATTCAATTTATAATGAATATGAAGAACATGTATAACATCTATCCATTTAAGATGTATAAAAGAAATGTAACATCAGCCAATGATTTCTGTATTCAAACCTTAAGCAAATATGCTACACAGATGATTACATTTTACAATCACACTTATGCCCTGAGGAGATGATGTATACCACTCATACTCCAACCTTCAGTTGTGAAACCCAAAGCCGGTGCCATAAAGCTCATCTAACAGAGCCGACTGCTACGACCTCCCTTGTCTCGATCAACGCGATACCACATGCAAGACATATTTTGTCTCAACGAAATAGCTTTCCAGGGTATACTGGCAACTTCGCTATAAAGTTGCAGGGTCAGCTGCACTCTTTTCAGAATCAAGAGATTTTATGCTTATCTCCACATAATCCGACATTCATCATCAGAATCAAGATATTTTATGTTTATCTCCACATCATCCGACATTCATCATCATCTAGAGATTCATGATACATCCATCCCGACCTTTATAAAGAAGGATTGAGAGATCTCATGGTTATCTCATGTCCATTCCTCCATTAGGCCGTAAGGTATTCACACCCATCACCCCCACATATTCAATAATATGCATTCGTCAGGAGATCCCGTAATACATCTATCAAGTAATTTCAAATCTTTAAAACACATCCTACTTGGGATTTTAGTCCCTTATCACATTACTGGGAATTGTCATCCCTTCACATCATCATTATCATGATTATTGGATCTGGGTATTCAAACCCTTAGTTCATCACAGAACACTGTTATCACTTATCAAGTAACTAATACCTCTAGGTCCTCAGACCAAGGTATACATGATACTTTTTATGCAAGCATCTCATATGGCTCACAAGGCCCATTAAGTATCTTGTCATCTCTCACCAGGAAACAACTTATTCACATGGCTCACAAGGCCATTGCACATCTTGTCACTTCTCACTAGGCAACAACTTATTCACATGGCTCACAAGGCCAGTAATTGCTATACTTGTTTCACAAGTATTTAACATGACTTACAAGGCTTATGCGATAAGAGAATTACAACCTTCTCATCATGAGGATTAGGGTTTTCCTTTATTAACCATTTAGGTTTTCAAGATCATATTATCAAAGATCAAACCCTAATTCATTACTCCACACATCTAGGAGAAAACATAGATATCATAAGTATTCAATCATACTTATTTATTCTCATCATTTATCATTAAATGATTATCAACAAAAGGTATGAGTTTCTCTCTCATCCTTACCAGAGTATGATTACATCATACTTATTAACATGGATTAACCCTTTCTCGAGGTATGTTTGCCTACACTTATAGAAGTTCATTGAATTCATTGCATCTCAATGTAAGAATTTACATGACACACTTCATTAGTTACTCATCCAAGTGTATTGGATTTAAGGTACATCAAGGTATATCAACCTTGAGGTGCTGAATGTGATATTTATCATGTCTTGATGTATCACTTCCCTCATCACTTTTAACTTACTTAAGTTCATCGATTAATCTTGTATTAGGGCATTCCCCATCCTAATACTTTATGCACTAACACATCACATTTATCATGTAGTGTATTGGTCATAAGTTACATATTTGAATTATCCAACTATCATCAAGGATATGGACTAATCGGGTTAAGGCATTGTTGATATAAGGTTGTCTATTATCAACCACTCTAGGTGTTTCACCTATCAAAGTATTAGCCACACCATCTCTTGGTGTTACACTCATCACTCCTAAGAGTGTCTTACCCTCACCTTTACAAGGTATATAGGGTTAAATCATGTATGTCAAGTTGAACACATGTATTGGGTTAGGTGTATATTGATCTAGGTATCATCATAAACCTCATACCCTTACCCATTACGGTATCAACCTTACCATTCATAATGTGTATCAACTTTACCCTTCATGGGTGTAACATCCTCACCTCACTTGAAGATATTGGCCACACCCTAATTTAGTGTATTTTCCATCACATGTACTAGGGTACTAACCACCTTAACACTCTTGTCATCTAGTGTATTGGGTTATCCACCATATCATTTTAGAGATGTGCTCAACACCATATCGTCCTAAAGGTGTATGCTTAACCCAATATCAGTTTCAAGGTGCATATTTTCTACCCATATCACCTAGAGGTGTATGTGTGCTTCCATACCACTTTTGAGGTGTGTGTGTGCTTAACACCATATCGGGCAGAGAGGTGTGTGTTTGTATGCTTCACACCATATCGGGCAGAGAGGTGCCTACTTGTGTATTTGAACCTGATATCACTTTGGAGGTGTTTGCTTGACCTCATATCGTGTAAGAGGTGTATACTACACCACCATATCGTGCAACATGGTATACAATAACATCCATATCATTTAAGTGAAGTAGGTGCATCATCATATCGGGTTAGAGGTGCTTGCTTGTGTGCTTGCACCCGATATCACTTTTATAAAGTGATACCATCATCTTCAAGCTCTAGACCTTCGTTCTAAATGTTATAGTTCATGGAAATAGGTATAAGCAACTAATAGAGCTCATAATGTCATCAAATATTTCAGAAAATTTCGAAATTAAAAGTAGTTCATTAAACATAACAATTTAGGTGATGAATAATGACATGGTTGAGTTCTAGTTATATAACCCGCCTTAAGAACAACTTCAAAGCTCCAAGCTCCAAATCTCTATGTTCCTAAGGTTGAATATGACTTATACAAAGTCCAAGGGTTGTTAAATACTCCTTGTAATACAAGGAATCACCATGAATCAACAATTGGTGAAGAAGAAAAGAAAAGAAGATCAAAACCCTAAAATCATGCTTTAATCCAAGGTTAAAGATGATCATGGCCTCACCTCAGGGTTAAGACTTGAGCTCCTTCTTGATCTAGCACCTTTGCATGATACCCCACAACCTTTGCATGATATTCCACCACTTGTGGCCAATATCCTCCTCACTTGGGGCCAAAAACACTTCATTATGGCCGATATCACCCCTCTTGGCCCATATCACCCTACTTGGGCGATATCACACTACTTGGGTGATATGATCTTGCTATGGGTGATACCCAAAGCCCAAACACAATACCACATCACCCCTACATGACAAAAATTTTCCATGCACGATATCTAAGAGGAAGGAGGTGGTAGAATTTAAAAACTTTCACTTAAGGGTGAAAGATGGGGTATATATACTTGTGGTTCATGAAGAGGTGTCAAAATGAGGTGTCATCAATTTGAGCTAGTAGGTGCCACGTGTCCATGCATGAGTTAGACGTGTACATGCATGCATCAAAATTTATATTGTCATGCAAAATAGTTGAGGATAATCTACGGATGAAAATTTGTCCATTACTTATCCCTTTGAATAAGATATATCAATTAAATCATCACTTTATTCACAACCCAACACTACTTTTCTAAGGAAGTTGTAACCCGATACACATCACCTCCTTTAGGTGCTTTGCACGACATGGGATATTCCAAGATACCAAAAAACGATATGAGAATCCTCGTATGTCTCCTTGGCTGATAGGCACTCGTATATATACTTTTCAACTTGATACAACTCTAGTTAAGTCTTCATATTCAACCCTTTTCTTGGTCATTTCATCACCAAGATTACCATCACTAATAATTGATTCAAACATGGTGTATCATTCTTTATATCTCCTCTTCATGATACTAGGATGGAGTAGGGACACTCTAGAGGTGGTAATTTGCATATCAAACCCTCATTTTGGGTAAATTACTAATTGTACCAAAATTTGTGCACAAGGTACCAACATTATTCAAACATGTTCAAACTTGGAATTTAGGCTTTTTTCACAAGCCACCACTTAGAATCACTGTCTCTCTTATGATTCTAATACATATAAGGCACGTTCAACATGTGACATATTGCAATATAACCCCTCAACTTGGGTAAATTGCACTTTGGTCCAAAATAAAGGAACATTGCTCAAACAACATTCAACTATGATCAAACTTGGAACATAAGTATGTCACATGATAACAAAATACATTTGAGAATTATGTTAAAGTTCTAAGCAACTTTATTAGACTAAACAAATAGGGTTACCTCATAACCCAGGTTAGAGTCATTACAAGTTATAAACCCCCAACAAGGATTTTGTCCCTAAAATCCCAAGTAAAGGGTGATAGATATTATTCATTCATCATATCATCAAGTCTCCACATAACATCTTAATGTCATGGAGATTCCATAGAACTTTGATCAACACAAAATTCTTCCACACAGGGTTATCATAGAATCTTTCATACAAGACACATACTCCACTGTCTTTTTCATTATTGAATGTACAATCAATTCTGTGTCAGATAACACTTTTATTAGTTAGAGAAACATTATTCATACCTTATTTAACTCAGGTGTCAAACCTCACTGATTTGTCACCTTTCTCAACTTACAATTTTGTGTGACAAGATTCTTGATTCTGGGGAGTCTTCCATACTCCTTATTCAGTTTAGCAATTTACTACCAAGGAAAGACCAGAGTTACGTTTTGTCACCCACTTGAGACTATAAGACTTATCATATATCTTTTGTGCCATCTAACCTACTAACACAACACTAAGCTTTTTTACTACTTGTACCAACTATCTCATTAGTTGTACATTCTTTTTTCATAAGTAAAGGTTATTTATCAATTAAGAACTTATCTCGGAGGTATCTTTAAATGTTATGTATAAGTTGCCTTAACAGATCTAGATAGGGTATTCTAAGGAATTATTATTATTATTATTATTATTATTATTATTATTATAATTATTATAATTATTATAATTATTATTATTATTTTATCTTGATAAGGTCTTCCCACAATGATTTTACAATCGTTCCTTCAATTAGTACATCCTTATCGATGTTATGTTTATGCAGAACATAAACCCCCAACATATGATGTCCATACTATTTTATATAACTAGATTGATTTCACAATTGGCCATTCCAGGTAACCAAAATAAATCATTTGATTGGGAGTTATGTTTTTACTTTCCCATACCACATGATATTTCTTAGATACTAGAATTCCTTACCTAGGTATCCATCACATGTGTTGAAAACACATCACATCCTCATCATTTCCATTCCTCTGTTGTTATTACCAAATCCACACATATAAATGGATCTTTCTTTCATCTTGGGACATTACTTATTACACATGTCTTTATCTTGGAACCAAAGTCCAAACGAACTGATACTTTTCTAAGTATCTATCAATTTAACACTTTTTAGCTCATGCACATCAAGTGTTATAAGACTCACTTGATTGCCATGTCCCTGAAAAGAAAGAACACAAAGAACATATTCCTTTCATCACCCCATCATTACCCATGGTTGTTCATCAAGGAGGAGACATCATCATCTCCCCTAATTATTGCATGAACTATCAACTGTTCAGGAGTGAATTACACTTGTTGTATCTCAAGTTCCTTGCCATCAACATAGGAATTATATAGATGATTACATATCATCATCCCTTTCTTTGTTATTGTCTAAGATGTTCATGAACATTTTGTGATTTTATCACATTTCCCATTTCCACATCATGGGAAAAGATCTTTACTATTGACACGAGCGTTATCAGACATGGATCATCTCCCTTATTCTCATTCTCTTATCATGAGGATTATACTTTTTTTTACTTCCTCATACACACAAATTGATCTGAGATCATCTCAGATTCCATTTCATTGTATTTAGTATGTGATACAAATATCCATACCATAATTCTAGTTTCATTATATGCACTAGATTGTCTCAGAATGAATACTTGATCAGAGTAATAAGAAAGATAACAATCTAAGAGTTCTATACTCACCTTATCTTCAATAGTTGAATACCTGGCTAGGGTATACAAGTATTGAGATTAGGTAGTATGCACTTTGCGTACCATCATATGCCTTACTTTTTGTATCAACACAACACACGATTTCACATTCCTATATTTTCTCCAGGCATCTCTTCTATATCTCATCCTCTTTTACACATATAAGAGCAATTATAGAGCATTTAAAAGAATTCTGAACAGAATAAAAATTCTAGTTCTCATCATTTCTTCCATATGTTCCAATAGGGCAACCAATAGGGAAGTCAATAATAACAATCCTTCTTATGATTATTAGATAACATCAATATAAGGCATATCAAAATGAAAAAGCTCTATCTGATTGTTACCCCTCACGGTCATTTACCGCTTCATGTTGACTTAACACATATAGTTTGGTTATTTCATGTTATTACTTTTTTCCTTTTTACATCACTGGGCTATAACGTTCGTAAGCCCTACCGAGTTTTCTTAGTAGTTGGGTCATTCTTCCCTTCCTTTTAATTAAAAGAGTTTAGTATGCTCAACATGTACACATCTATAACATGCCTTGTCCTCATACCATGGACTTATCGGTCTTATTACCGATATAAAAACTAAGCCATGGGTTCTTACAGGTGGAAGGTTAGGACTTTTACCTTTACATTGTGATTACTGCCCTGGTGCACTAGGCATTTATTGCACTGGTGAGACCAAAAACTTTGTCTTTTTAGAACAACAAGGCAAATGTCTCTAGAATTGTAGAGACAGTTCCTTAATTCTCAGCTTATTGCTCCTCCTTGGGCATCATCATCATAGATGTACTATATGTCTATACTTATGGCAGAGTCTACTTTCTCTCCATATGTTAATCCTTCCCACATTTCCACTGTTCCAACATGACCATGTCATTCATGACCCTTTCAAAGCCCAAAGTATCTATATTGAGTACTGGTAACCTAGGTTGTAATGCTAGTATCCAGTCTACTATATGTATCACTGTTGTCCAAACCTTCCCAACAAGAGCATAAAGATAGGATTCTCTACCCTGATCGAGTCTTGATGGGAATTCTCAGGCACTCATTCTTATCTTGACTGATCCCTTGCTCTCTCTCCTGGTGCAACAACATTGCCCTCAACAATGTGCTCCTTGTGTTTTCCAGTCATTTTCAAACTTCACCCTATCTTCAACATAAGCAGAAGTCACTATAGGGTATACTGGAGGACATTAAAACAAACTCAACACCTTATTCCTATGTCTCTGTAGACTCAATGAACCTTAAGCTATGATATCAAAACTTTGAAACGACCTCAAATTGACAAACAAATCATTACAGTTAAATAAAATTAAACATAAATAGAAGATTAACAAAAATCACTAAAAATTAAAACCATTTGCAAGGAGATGCATTTCCAGCAAACTCTTAAGAAGAGAACCAAAGTACTACATACATCATGGTTCACATTGTACATACCATGTACTTTTTCATCTCGAGGATAACATATAACAATTGCTTTGCCAAACTATACATAAGAAACATAAAACCTCGAGGCATACTAGCCAAAGCATCAGATTGTTCATAAAACAAACACATACAAAATCCAAGGACCTGAGAGTATAGAGACGACACATAGGACTTCTAACTACAAGACATGATAGACAGTATACTCAACCTGAGTTGTTACTGTTGTCCCTACTGTTGTTTTTGTACCTCTGTAGTATGGTCTCTACCTCTTCATCTACATCCACTTAATAATGTTGGTGACCAACGGGGTGAGACCCATGTCCCAATGGGAGATATAACTCTCCGCCAACAATATTATTATCACAGTTAAATAGTATAAAACTAAGTAGAGGGTTCTATTACATTAATAGGCAGGATTTAATCACTGTTTAAGCAGAGTAGAGAAATATCATCTTCTGAAGCATTGTAGCTATATATATGATAAAATAGTAAATCATCTATTCAATTTATAATGAATATGAAGAACATGTATAACATCTCTCCATTTAATATGTATAAAAGAAATGTAACATCAGACAATGATTTTCGTATTCAATCCTTAAGCCAATATGCTACACGGCTAATTACATTTTACAATCACACTTATGCCCTGAGGAGATGAGGTATACCGCACATACTCCAACCTTCGGTTGCAAAACCCAAAGTCGGTGCCATAAAGGTCATCTAACAGAGCCGGTTACTACGACCTCCCTTGTCTCGATCAGAGCAAGACCACATACTGGACATCTTGTGTCTCTACTAAATAGCTTTCCAGGGTATACTGACAACTTCGCTATAGAGTTGCAGGGTCAGCTGCACTCTCTTTGGAATCCAGAGATTTTATGTTTATCTCCATATCTTCCGGCATTCATCATTAGAATCAAGAGATTTCATGTTTATCTCTACATCAACCAACATTCATCATCATCGAAAGATTCATGATACATCCATCCCGGACAATATAATGAAGGACTGAGAGATCTCATGGTTATCTCACGTCAATTCCTCCATTAGGGTGTAAGGTATTCACACCCATCACCCCCACATATTCAACAATATGCGTTCATTAGGAGATCCCATAGGAAAACCTATTTCAGCATCACCAGCTGCTAACGATGATGGATCTATGGCCAGGGCACTACATGATAAGACTCCACTTGATTAAATAAGTGCATTACCATATCTTTTAGCATCAATCAAGTTTCAAACAAGAAATTATTATAACAGATGCTACAAAGATAGGCGTAATACATCTATCAAGTACTTTCAAATCTTTAAAACACTTGATACTTGGGATTTCAGTCCCTTATCACATTAGTAGGGATTCTCATCCATTCACATCATCATTATCATGATTAATAGATCTAGGTCTTCAAACCCTTAGTTCATCACACAACACTGTTATCACTTATCAGGTAACTAATACCTCTAGGTCCTCAGACCAAGGTATACATGATACTTGTTATACAAGCATCTCACATGGCTCACAAGGCCCATTAAGTATCTTGTCACCTCTCACCAGGCAAAAACTTATTCACATGGCTCACAAGGCCATTGCACATCTTGTCACCTCTCACTAGGCAAAAACTTATTCACATGGCTCACAAGGCCAACAATTGTTATACTTATTTCACAAGTATTTAACATGCCTTACAAGGCTTATGCAATAAAAGAATTACAACCTTATCATCATGAGGGTTAGGGTTTTCCTTTATTAACCATTTAGGTTTTCAAGATCATATTATCAATGATCAAACCCTAATTCATTGCTCCACACATCTAGGAGCAAACATAGATATCATAAGTATTCAATCATACTTATTTATTCTCATTTTATCATTAAATGATTATAAACACAAGGTAAGTGTTTCTCTCTCATCCTTACCAGAGTATGATTACATCATACTTATTACTTGGCTTAACCCTTTCTCAAGGTATGTTAGCCTACACTTATCAAAGTGCATTAAACTCATTAGAAATTTGCATGACACACTTCATGTGTTACTCATCCAAGTGTATTGGATTTAAGGTTCATCAATGTAACATCCTTGACCTGGGTATTGCTCTAACTCTAGATGTTTTGCTTAATAAAGTATTATATGCTTGCTCTTATCTCTTGAAAAGTAATTGAGGCCCAAGAGGAACATATGTTTCAATTTTAGTCCTTTTTTAATAATGTTGAAACAATGTTTTGCCTATTTTGGACTAAAGTGCAAATTACGCAAGTTGAGGGGTTAACTTGCAAATGTTACATGATAAAATGTTCCTCAAGTGTTTAAGTATCATAAGAATGAAAATGATGCAGAGGTATGTCTTGTGGAAGCCTGAGTACCAAGAAAGAGCTTGTCGAGCAATGTTTGTGCATTAAAACCTAGTTTTGGTGTAATGTGCAATTTACACAAAACCTAGGGTTCAATATGAAAAATGGCACCTCTAGAGGGTCCCTATTTTTTCTTGACATCATGTAGAGAAAATAAAATGGGAAGGGCGTCTCATTTGAATCACTTTGGAGGAGAGAGAATCTGGACATTAAAATAATCAATATTTAAGCATAATTGAAACCCTAATTCAATTTAATGCAAAAATAAATATATTAATGGAAGTGCCCTTTCAACCAAAAATGTGATGGTTGAATTTATATAAGAATGGACGTCCTTGTTCCTTGCTGTGGCACCAAAATTTCTCAAGTGAGTGGAGAGCCCACTCACATTAGTAAAAGAAAACGTAATATCCACTAAATATGAGATATTATTATTATATTGATTAAGGTGCTTAATTTTTTTTAAATTCTTGGATAATGAAGAGGAATTAGAAGTTTTTGAAGATGGCTTCGTATGCAAGGGATTTAGGGGATTATGTGGCTCAAAATTTGGGAGTTGAAGGAATTATTTATCACTTTCTCTCTCATTGAAATTCCTTTACATATATACCATTTTCCACCCACATGAAGACTCTTTTTCGACCGTTCTTTCTTTCCATGCTTTGGAAAAACACAAAGGATCTAAGGATCAATAGGATGACGTGCCCCAACCTGTACGTAATCTCCATAGTCATCTTCAACCTTGATTTCATGGTGGAAATCGATTTTCAATGCTTATTTTCTTGTTTTCTCCATCCAATCTTCAACCTTGGTCTTTCTTTTCACTCAAAGACTTGAGGACGAACCTAGGGAGGTTGAGAAATCTTCATTCACCATTTAAGGCGTGAATCTTGAATCTTGGTTTCAACTTTTAAGGCGGGTTATATAACTTGAACCCTTAAATGCTATTATTGCATTCAATTCTTCATTTTATGATTGACCATTTTGCTCTTCTTGAAATTCCTTTGGATAATTGATGGAATCACCATAAGAATGGCAGTAGACTTTGAAGGATAGAATCTTTAGGATGATGACATAATCTTAAGCACACATCTCAATAAATATCATGAGCAAACAGTTTCATCTTTTGAGGTCAAACGATCTCAAGATCGTTTGGTGACCAAACAATCTCAAGATCGTTTGACACCAAACAGTCTCAAGTTCGTTTGAGGTCAAATGACCTCAAGACCATTTGAGGTCAGGAGATGTCATGGTTGGATGATTATACAATGGTTCTAATTGACTGACTCATAATAGGTTCAGTGATGGATAATCCACTAATTACAAACTCCATTCAGTTGAATTGATTGAAACCCTAATTGATGGAATTGATCAAGACTGAATGGGTAAAATTGATCAAGACCGAATGGGTAAAATTGATCAAGACTAAATGGGTAATATTGATCAATATCTAATGGATAAAATTGATCAAAACCGAATGGGTAAAATTGATCTTCAAAACTGTTTGGGTACTTTGACCGTTTGGAGGAGTTGACCGTTTGAGGTCTAAACGGTTTCAAACCGTTTGAAGGATTGGATCAAGACCGTTTGATGAGGAAATGGTTTCCAAACCATTTGATATGAAAGGGTATTCAAGATTGTTTAATGATTATGGGTTCAAGATTGTTTAAAGGTCTGAACCTCAAGACCGTTTGAAGGTCCAAATGCAAGATCATTTGAAGGTCTAAAGTTCAAATCGTTTGAGGGTTCAGTGAACCAATTCATGTAAGGACCATTAACCCTTAAGTGAATGATAGGTATTTCAAGGTTTATTATAATGGAAGTATCCCTAAGATACTTAGTGAATAAGTATACTTAGAATAATTGACATTTGATGCTTATGGAAGCATTAACTCAATAAACTATGCCAACCCTTAATTCAAGTTGATTCAATCTAATCAAGTTTGGAGTAATTAACTTCCTAGAGAAAAATGAGAGAGAGGAACTCATACATGAGTGATAATCATGTAGTGAGTAAGCATCGACACTTTCAAAATGAATAGAATATGTAATTAGGGTATGGTCCTTCAAAAAATAGATCATGAAACCCTAATCGAGAAGGTTGATGAACCCTAACCCTAATTTAGGGTAAATCTAAGTGAAACCCTAATATATGATGATAATGTAACCCTAATTTTGGGTATAATATGAGAAACCCTAATTCAGGGTAATATAATGAAAAACTCTAATTTGGGAATCTGTTATAAGAAACCCTAATACAGGGTAATGTTGTGTGAAACCCTAATCTAGGGTGGTGCATATAAAACCCTAATGCAGTGATGTGAAGTGAAACCTTAATCCAGGGTGATGCTAAGTAATGATATATGAAACCCTAATTTGAAACCCTAACCTGAATATAGGGTGAGGGCATGAGAAACCCTAATTTTGGGTTATAATGCATGAAACCTAATCTTGGGCAATATGTTGATAAACTAGATCCCTAGTTTTGGGTAATGGATGAGTATCCCTAATTGTCATGAAATGGGAAGCCCTAACCCTGATAAGGGAATAGTTGCGTTACCCTTATATTGCATGGTGTTGATATGTAATTGATATGACTGTTATCATGTGTACTAACCATGAATGTATCATGAGATGATGAGCATAGCCAGGTATGAGCTATGATGTTACATTTATTTGAAATTGTTAATAGGCCTTGTGAGCCATAACATGGTTTGTTGTCTAGTAAGAGGTAACAAGAGATGAAATGGGCCTTGTGAGCCATGTGAGATGCTTGTGTAGCAAGTATCATGTTTACCTTGGTCAGATGACCTGTAGGTATTAGTTACTTGATAAGTGGTAACAAGTGTTCTATGATGAACTGAGGGTTTAAATACCCATATTTCATAATCGTGATAATGAGTTTGTGAAAGAATGAGAATGCCCCTGATGAGATGAGGGATTGAGATCCTAATGCTTTTATAAGTCTTGAAAAGTACTTGATGGCATTACACATTCTTTGTAGCAATTATCATAATAGTTGATGTTTGGAAACTTGTTTGATGTTAAATGAATATGGCAATCCGAGGGCGATTGTAGTGGCGAGCGAAGGTGAGGTCTCGACGACGCCTGAGGGAGATCCGGTGAGAGGCTCAACTCAGTCGGAGGCTGCACAGGTCGGAAAAGTCCTAGATATGAGTAATGTAGCCAAGATAAAAGACCCCGAGATGATGTGTGGCGCAAGGTCTGGTCCAATTGGCGTTTCATCAGAAACCTACTCATGGGCAGATCTGGCGTCCTCAAAGAAAGCTGCACCTGTGAACTCGTTTAAGAAGGTACCAATTTGTATGGAAGACGGTAAGCTCCTGTATCCGAAATCCATTATGGAGAGGAATTTGTAGAAGTGGAGCAGAGCGGTGGCGGGCTACAATGTGGGGCTGAAGCCTCACTGGCCATCTCTGGTTCGATTCCTGGCCCACCTATGGAAGGTTAAAGCCTCATTAGAAATCAAATCGAGAGGAGAAGGATTCTTCAACTTGCTATTATCTAATGATGAAGATCTGGCCACAACGTTGGATGGAGGTCCCTAGTTCATTGCGGGGAAACCACTCATTATCAAGAAGTGGGAACGAGGGGATTCCATGGAGAAGGAGAGAATGTCTGAAATCCCAATATGGATTAAGATTCATGATTTACCTCTAGAGTTGTGGGATGATGAATTATTCATGACTGTGGGTTGTTTCTTGGGTAAACCTCTCAAAACGGACCAGTTAACGTCTGACCTCACTCTCCTGGAGTATGTGAGGCTTCAAGTGCTTGTCAATGCTGAATTCTCCTTTCCTGAAGACCTGGTGCTGTAGTGCGATGATGGCCAAATAAATAAGATTCGATTTGAGTACGAATGGAAGCCAAGTGTTTGCAGTGGTTGCGGGAGATTTGGTCATGAATCGAGTCTCTGTGTTAGGAAACAGAGAGATCAACCGTTTGTGGAAATACCCCTCATAAGAAGTAGATCTGGGTTCCGAAGAAAACCAGAGTCATTGTAGAAGATGATCTAGAGCCCGAAGTTTCAGTGATGTGGTGGAAGACATTGGTGTAGGTGAGAGCTCCTCAAGCGTCAGAGATCTAGATGGTCCTATTGTGGAGGTGTGCGCTCAGAACATTATAACTCCATTACCATCCCCGATTTGGGTTGTTCAAAGAAGAAGATTGAAATCTCCCCCGAGGGTGGCTTCTAAGCCAGTCTCTTCTGCGAGGAATATTCTCTTGTCATCGAATATGTTCTCTCTATTGGCGAATCTTAAAGGAACTAATGCGGAAGATAGAGTGGAAGGCAGTGTGAATGAGGACGACCCCACAATTCCAAATGGATAGGCCCCTATCGATTTGTGCATGGAATGTGAGAGGCATTCATAATAAAATCTCTCGCATTCGTAATGAGATGGATAGACTGAAGGTTGATATCTACATCTTACTAGAGTCAAGGGTTAATAAAGAGTAAGTAAAGGATATTGTTGAAGCTGTCTGGCCTGATGCTAGCTACATTACTAATGAGAACTTCTATTTGTACATTCGTATTATTATTCTTTGGAAGGTTCATGCCTTACGATTGACAAAATTTTTGAGAATGAACAAGTCGTTCATTGTAATATGGTAGTTAGAAGTGATATTTTGAAATTTCTTCTCCTTGCGATCTATGGGTCGAATGATGATATGGATAAAGTAAAGCTTTGGGATGCTCTGAATAGCATATCCCTTTCTTGTTCTTCTATTCCTTGGTGTATCTTGGGTGACTTTAATGCTCTCCAGTTTTCAAATGAGAGAATGGGTAAGCAGCCACCTTCAGCCAAAAGTATGCATGACTTTAATCGTTCTTTGGAGGTTACTGGTCTGTTGGAAGTACCTATGAAGGGCCCCTTTTTTACTTGGGACAGTCACATCCGTAAGGGTCTAAGTAACTTCTATAGGATTGACAGAGTTTTCTGCAATGTTAAGTTCATGGAACTCTTTCCATCCATGTGGGGGGAGGTGGTGTTCAACTCGATC
Organism: Alisma plantago-aquatica; assembly: GCA_963693085.1. Lineage (NCBI taxonomy): Eukaryota > Viridiplantae > Streptophyta > Magnoliopsida > Alismatales > Alismataceae > Alisma > Alisma plantago-aquatica. The sequence continues at coordinate 1,253,170,662 of OY856411.1, read as the reverse complement.
AACGACCATCGTCCTCTTGCCCTTCATTTGTTCTCTGTCAGAAGGAAAAATGTTCCCTTCTGCTTTATTAATGCTTGGGTTTCTCAACCTGATTTTCTTGAGGTTGTTAAGAGTGGGTGGGAAGGAAGCTCTCCTGAGGTGCCCCTATGTATAGGGTGTATAGGAAGCTCTCTGCTGTCAAAGAGGCGCTTATTGAATGGAATAAAAAGTGTGTGAGGAATTTCTCCTCGAAGGTTTAGGAGTTGGAAGCTAATTCTATTGTTATTTAGAGAGACATCGAAGCTGACCCCAACAACATGGTTCTTCAGAAATCTTTAACCAATCTGAGAAAGGATCTTAGTAAAGCTGTTCACGATGAAGAGTGTTTCTTAAGGTAGAAGTCAATAGCTACTTGGCTTAAAAAAGGTGATAGAAATTCTTCTTTCTTCTATGCCACCCTCAAATCCAGAAGGATCCATAATAGTATCCATATGTTACAAGAAGGAGACACAACTATCACTGATCCTGAGGTTATTTCTGAATGCATCACGAGCCATTATAAGAATATCTTTAACTCTTCTTCCTCTTCATTTGTTGGTTGGAAGGAAGACTGGGATTTACCTAGATTGAAGTTGTCTCAAGTTCAAGCTCTTAGGATGTGGGTTACTAAGGAGGAAGTTGAAGTTGTGATTAAGGGTCTTGATGGTGATAGAGCCCCTGTCCCTGATGGTTTTAATGGAACTTTCTTTAAAATGTGTTGGAAGATTGTTGGTCAGGAGGTTACTAAAGCTGTTCTTAGTTTCTTTGATACAGGAAGCTGTTGCGCGAGTGTAATAAGTCCTTTGTGACTCTTATTCTGAAGGTTCAGGGTGCGAGTTGTTTGAAGGATTTTCATCCCATTTCCTTATGTAATGTGATCTTCAAAGTCATTACGAAGATTCTTGCTAACAGGCTTAAGGATATTCTTCCTGAGGTGATTGAAAAAACTAGTTTGCCTTCATTAAGGGTAGATCAATCAATGATGCTATTTTGTTAGCTAATGATCTGTTGCGTTCTTTTTATTCTACTAAAGGTAGTCCCATGATTTGTGTTAAAGCTGATCTGTCAAAGGCTTATGACACGGTTAGGAGAGACTATATTTTGTTCATCATGGCAAAGATGGGTTTCCCCCCTTGTTGGCTTTTCTGGGTTGAGGCATGTTTCAATTCCGCTTCCTTTCAAGTTCTTATAAATGGTGTTCCTTCTTTCTCTTTTGAGGACTCTAATGGGATCCGTTAGGGAGACCCCCTTGCCCCATATCTATTCGTCATCGCTTTGCAAGGTTTCTCTTCGATTATGGGTGTTGTGGTGAAGAAGGATCTTATTGCTCCGCCCAAAGCTTCAGATCAATTTGGGATTTCCCATATTATCTTCGCAGATGATTTGCTCCTATTTTCGAAAGCCTCTGTTTCCAATGCTTAGCAGATGGAGGTGGTTACTGATGAGTTCTGTGAAGCCTCTGGTCTTAGTTTGAACAATGTGAAAAGCCAGATCTTCCTTAGTCATAGCTGCTCTAAACAGGAGGATATTATTTGCTGTCTAAATATCGAGAAGATGAAGCTTCATATTAGATACTTGGGTCTTCCTTTGTTCACTGGTCAGTTAACGAAGTCCATGTGTAACCCCATCGTTGAAAAGATTAGAAGAAAATTGGAATCTTGGAAGGGTAAACTCTTATCGTTCGATGGTAGGGTTGAGTTGGTGATCTCTACCCTCTTCTCTTACCATATCTTCTGGTCTGCTTCTTTTCCCATTCTGAAGGCTGTGATTCTTGATATTGAGAAACATATGCGTGATTTCATTTGGAATGATTCCACTACTATGAAGCATATGCACACCATCTCATGGGAATCCATTTGTCATCTAAACGAGGAGGGTGGTCTTGGTGTGAGATGGGTGCATGACTGGACCAAAGCTGGTCTTCTGAAGAACCTCTGGGACATTTTTACTAATAAGGAATCGCTATGGGTGAAGTGGTTACATGAACACTATATTAAGGAGGAGTCTATCTGGTCAATTAGATGCAAGTCTAATGCGACCTGGATGTGGAGGAAGTTTCTTGGGATGAGAGAGATTCTGAAGGCTAATATCACTCTCAAGGTGGGTGACAGGTCTAACTTTCTTTTCTGGAAGGATCCTTGGCTGCCTGGTAAGAAGTGTTTATTGGACTGCTATGATGAACAAATGGTTCTCCGCCTTGGGAAGGGCCCTAATGGTGTCATTTCTGCTTGCATTCTAAATAGGGAATGGTTATTTCCTGATATTAGAGGTGTGGATTCTATCAATTATCTTCTTAAAGATATGCCTTCGCTCAGTAATAGTGTTGATACGGTTCTGTTTAAGAATGGTAATTCCTTTAAGGCAAAAGATGGCTAGGATCTGATTAGAAAAAGTATCCAAAAGTGAACTAGAGTTCCTAGATATGGATAAGTAAATTCCCAAGAAGCTGTTCTTGTTTTCTGTGGAGATGCTTTCTCAATAGAATCTCTACCTGTGACTACCTCAAGAGGGTTGGTTTTTCTTTAGCATCAAGATGTGCTCTTTGCTTCTATGCTGAAGAGGACCTTGGCCACATATTCTTCTAGTGCCCCTACAGTGCTGATCTTTAGAATCATTTTAGTCACAAATATGGTAGGAGTCCTTGGGGGTTAGAGGATCTCATTCTGCTGTAGGGCCAAATGAAAACTGCTGCAGGTCTGTCCATTTCTAGGATCTGGTTCGAGAGGAATGCAAGGATTTTTGGTGGTCCTAGGAGAAGTTATGAGGAGTGTTGGGACCTAGTATAATTAGACACATTGAGTATTCACACAGATTAAGTGTATAGATAGTTAGTTCTTCCTTTTCTTGATGTTCTTCTTTTCCATTTGTTCTGGTTCCCTGTCTTGGGATACACCAATAGGCATTGTATATACTAACTTTGGTTTATGAAAGAGAAACACGCTGGGTTCACCGAAAAAAATGAATATGGTAATACACTTAATTAATCAAGTGATATCATATAATGTAGTTTCCCTGACATAGATCCATCAGTGTCAAAATTTGTTGAATGGTGAAATGAGTTAAAATCGAAGCACATATTTTTGAATATGTGGGGATAATTGGGCAATTATATCCTTATGCCCCATAGGAATGGCTGCGGGCTATATCCTATTAACGAGATTGGTTACGTACCATACCCCAGTATGAGTATGGCTACGGGCCATTACTCCATGATATGATACCAGACATTGGCTACGGGCCATAGCCCTGAAGAGAGTATATGTTGCGGGCTATAACTCTATAGAGAAGATGCCACTATACCCTAGCAAGCTATTTGCAGTTTGACATGCGATGTCTCTACCATATAAAATCATACTGAATGAGAGGTTGAGGTCTTGAAGTCCAACTCTTCATTGACCTTGTGTGGTACCAATGCTTAATGTAATCGTGGTCGGTTGGAGCATGAACGTTATACTTCATCTTTTCAGGGAATTAAGTATGATTGTAAAATGTAATCATCCGTGTAGCATATTTGCTTAAGATTGAAATACGAGAATCATTGGTTTCTTGCTTAGCATATCTTAGATGGATAAATGTTATACATGTTCTTCATATTCCTTATGGAATAAATGATATGCTGCTATATCAGTTATAGCTGAAATGCTTTGAATAAGAATATTGCTCTAATATGTTTAGACATTTATTTATCTGTTGTTGATTATATATGATCCCTCTGCTCAGTTTTATTCTATTAAAATGCAATAATAATGTTTTTGGTGGAGAGTTATATCTCTTTCTAGGACTGGGTCTCACTTCGTTGGTCACCAACACTTTTTAGGTACACGTAGAAGAGGAGACAGAAACCCTATAGCAGGGGAAGAGCAACAGAAGCAGCAACAGGGACAACAGTGATATTCTAGGTGGAGGCACTGACTATCATATCTTGTTTATGGAGTCCTATGTGTCGTCTCTGTACTCTCAGGTCCTCAGAGTCAATAGTTAGCTTTAATGAATCGATCAGAGATTTTGTCTTGATGCCTCGAGGTTCTTATATTGTGTATAGTTTTAACAAGGTAGTTGATGCTTGTAATCCTCGAGAAGAGATGGTATAGGACATGTGCTTGTGAACTAGAATGTAATTGAATTACTTTGGTTCTTTTTGAAAGAGTTTTCCTATGTATGGATCTCTTTGTAAATGGTTTTAATTTTTAGTGATTTTCAGTAATCCGCTGCTAATGATTGCTTTCTCTTAGTCGATGCCAATCTGTCATCACAATCAAGGTATATCAACCTTGAGGAGCTGGATGTGAAATTTATCATGTCTTGATGTATCACTTCCCTCATAACTTTTAACTTACTTAAGTTCATCGATTAATCTTGTATTAGGGCATTCCCCATCCAAATACTTTATGCACTAACACATCCCATTTATCATGTAGTGTATTGGTCATAAGTTACACATTTGAATTATCCAACTATTATCAAGGATATGGACTCATCTCGGGTTAAGGCATTGTTGATATAAGGTTGTCCATTATCAACCACTCTAGGTGTTTCACCTATCAAGATATTAGCCACACCATCTCTTGGTGTTACACTCATCACTCCTAAGAGTGTCTTACCCTTACCTTTACAAGGTGTATAGGATTAAATCATGTATGTCAAGTTGAACACATGTATTGGGTTAGGTGTATATTGATCTAGGTATCATCATAACCCTCATACCCTTACCCATTAAGGTATCAACCTTACCATTCATAATGTGTATCAACTTTAACCTTCATGGGTGTAACATCCTCACCTCACTTGAAGATATTGGACACACCCTACTTTAGTGTATTGGCCATCACATGTACTAGGGTACTAACCACCTTTCCACTCTTGTCATCTAGTGTATTGGGTTATCCACCTATCATTTTAGAGAAATGTGCTCAACACCATATCGTCGTAAAGGTGTATGCTTAACCCAATATCAGTTTAAAGGTGCATACTTGCTAACCATATTACCTAGAGGTGGATGTGTGATTCCATATCACTTTTGAGGTGTGTGTGTGTGCTTCACACCATATCGGGCATAGAGGTGTGTGTTTGTATGCTTCACACCATATTGGGCAGAGAGGTGCCTACTTGTGTACTTGAACCTAATATCACTTTTGAGGTGTTTACTTGACCTAATGTCGTGTAAGAGGTTTATACTACACCACCATATCGTGCAACAAGGTATACAATCATATTCATATCATTTAAGTGAAGTAGGTGCATCATCATATCAGGTTAGAGGTGCTTGCTTGTGTGCTTGCACCCGATATCACTTTTATAAAGTGATACCATCATCTTCAAGCTCTAGACCTTCATTCTAACTGTTATAGTTCATGGAAATAGGTCTAAGAAACTACTATAACTCATAATGTCATCAAATATTTTAGAAAATTTCGGAATTAAAAGTACTTCATTAAACATAGCAATTTAGGTGATGAATAATAACATGGTTGAGTTCAAGTTATATAACCTACTTTAAGAACAACTTCAAATCTCCAAGCTCCAAAGCTACATGTTCCTAAGGTTGAATATGACTTATAAAAAGTCAAAGGCTCGTTCATAACTGCTTCATATACAAGGAATCACCATGGATAAGCAATTGGTGAAGAAGATAAGAAAAGAAGATCAAAACCCTAAAATTATGCTTCAATCCAAGGTTGAAGATGATCATGGCCACACCTTAGGGTTAAGACTTGAGCTCCTTCTTGCTCTAGCACCTTTGAATGATACCCCAAAACCCTTGCACGATATTACACCACTTGTGACCTATATCCTCCTCACTTGGGGCCAAAAACACTTCATTATGGCCGATATCACCCCTCTTGGCTGATATCATCCTACTCGGGAGAGATCATCGTACTTGGGCGATATGATCTTGCTATGGGTGATAACCAAAGCCCATGCACGATACCACATCACCACTACATGGAACAAAGTCTCCATGCACTATATTTAAGAGGAAGGAGGTGGTAGAATTCGAAAAAGTTCACTTAAGGGTGAAAGAAGGGGTACATATATTTGTGGTTCATGAAGAGGTGTCAAAATGAGGTGTTATCAATTTGAGCTAGTAGGTGCCACATGTCCATGCATGAGTGACACGTATACATTCATGCATCAACATTTATCTTGTCATGCAAAATAGTTGAGGATAATCTAGGGATGAAGATTCATTCTTTACTTATCCCTTTGAATAAGATATATCAATTAAATCATCACTTTGTTCACAACCCAACACAACTTTTCTAAGGAAGTTGTAACCCAATACACTTAACCTCCTTGAGGTGATTTTCACGAAATGGGATATGAAAAGAGTCCACAAAATTATATGAGACTCCTCCTATGACTCCTTGGCCGATATGCACTCATATATATACTTTTCAACTTGATACAACTCTAATTAAGGCTTCATATTCAACCCTTTTCTTGGTCATTTCATCACCAAGAATACCATCACTTATAATTGATTCAAACATGACATCTCATTCTTTCTCTTTCCTCTTCATGATACTAGGAGGGATTACGGACACTCTATAGGTGTTAATTTACATATCAACCCCACATTTTGGGTAAATTCAAATTGTACCAAAATTAGTGCACAAGGTACCAACATTATTCAAACATGTTCAAACTTGGAATTTAGGCTTTCACAAGCCATCACTTAGCATAACTCTCTATATTATGATGCTAAAACATATAAGGCACGTTAAACATGTGACATATTGCAATATAACCCCTCAACTTGGGTAAATTCCACTTTGGTCCAAAATAAAGGAACATTGATGAAACAACATTCAATTAGGACCAAACATGGAATATATGCGTGTCACATGATAACAAAACACATTTGAGAATTATATTAAAGTTCTAAGAAACTTTATTATCCAAAATAAATATGGTTACCTAATAACCCAGGTCAGGGCCATTACAGATGGTCGCACATTAAGTCAGTTATAGATTCTTTTAGAAGATCATATAATCGATGGTTTAGTGCCCTAAAGATGGCATGAATTGATGATGATATTAGCTCAAAATTTGATGGTGACAAATTAATATTTTGTGGCCCCACTAACCAATGGAGACACAATATGTCACAACTAATGGTGGTACTAGAGACCACAACTAATGGTGAGGCTAGGCCTCATATGTTGTTTCTTTTAAGCCTTAAACCAATGGTTTTTTAATTAAATGACTCAAGGATTAGAATTACATATTAACTTAAGGCTTTTAATAAAGAACCCAATTTAATGGTTAGGATTTAAAACTTCAACACCCAATAGTTTGGAATGATTCCTTCAATGTAATATGTTGTGTCTAATAATTTTAATTTGATGGTTTCCTAAATGTGATCAACCTATGGAGCTTGTTTGATTGACAATTGATGGATTGCTTTAAATGTATAACCGATGGTGGGTTTTATTCCCACAATTGATGGTACCTGTTATGTTATTAAATAAGGGACGTCTAGGGTTATATGGTGATTCTTTTCAAGCTACAACACAATGGCTTTATAGATGGCTTATCCTAGGTCTTTTCTTATATAAACAAACAATGGTTTTACCTTCTAAAAAATCCAATGATTTTGGGTTGATGCTTATGGTACGATGGTATGGTTTGAGTGATGTTGAAACACGTGGTGGTTTTCCCTTATTTATATAGTCTTACCTTTATCCTAATCACCATAATAAGTTAATGGGTAAATATAATGAAGTATAGATTGTTACAACTAATCCTAATGTAACCAAATGATGGCGATTGATTATGAACAACCTCCTTGAATGATTAATAGAAACATAGGGTGCTCTCTTATTTTTGTTGAAACCCTAGTATTCTATAATTTGATGGTTATACCTTGAGTTATGCATGGATCCATTCTTGAGGACGGTATGGAAGGTGATGATGATGCTTTATTTTATGCATCCATGACTCGATGGGGATGCCATGAGTTAAGATTTGTGTACAAATATTGAACCATAACTTTAGTATAACCTATCTTGTTGAACCTATTCTTAATGCAAATTGATGAGGACGGTTAATCATGCTTAGGTTTTTAGTAAGATATGATGAAGGAATACTCCTTCTCATGTTTGTTGGAATCTTAATATATTAACCAATGATTATTATTGTATTATAATTGATAGTTTCTTACAACATGTGATCTATAAGTATAATGGTCATCAAGCATATCTAGACTTCTTGTATGTTGATATAATAGAAGGAGTACTTAATGCTAAAATAACCCTGCAATGTTATCATGTGAACATTCTTTAGCTCTTTGATGCAATATTATGTCAATCTTATGTATCACATGCATGGTGATGTTTGTTGAGCCTCATATAAGGCATGGAAAGATAATGATGAACTTGTAGGCAATGATGTGATGGTCTTAATGACCATTGGGCATGGTTCATCCCTGAACGAGGTATAATCCTCTCGATGATGTGACAAGGGTTGGAACCCTAGAATATTGTAATGAGGATTTGTATCTGTTGGTCGTGATGTGTTAACAACTAAGGTATCATAAATGGTAAGTGAACAATACCTTATGATATCGAGATGATGAATTATGTACATATGTTTTATATCTTCTGAGGTAGTTATGTATCAATGCTTGCTAGAAATGAATTTGGGTCTGTATGACCACTTGTTTGATGCAACCTTAATTCACCCAATTGACATAACTAATAAAGAAAAACTATAATCATGTATTTGGCTTATGCCATAGATCCATTCCAGTGTCAAAACTTGCTGGATGGTGAAATGAGTAATTCCTATGGGAAACTTAGAGCGCATATTGTTGAATATATTGGGGTGAAAGTTGAGGATATATCCTTGCATCTACAATTGCAAGTTATGGAGGATGATTGTGGTCATGCCTCGGATATTTTGATTTGTGAAAGGCAACAATGGGTACCACTGCGGGATGCCAAAGATAGAACGAGCATGCATGACATTTTCTCTAGTGCTGTGACATGTACCAAGGAGGTCTAGTTGTTTTTAGATTGACTATATGTCACTATTGGTAGTTTACTATTATGTCTCTATGTTGTCTATTGTACTGACCAGATGTTGTGAGTGAGATTATGGAGTCTGGTTCTTCCATAGATCTTTATGGAACTGATTTTGACTTAGCAATGGTCAGTTGGATTTGGATGGTACTACTCAAATCCTCTGGGCTTAATAAAAAGTGTAATATAATTGTGTCAAATATCTGTTAGGGTTATACACAATGCTTCACATTGAATGATAACCCTTGTTTGTTCTTTTTATATAGAGATGATTCTTAATAAATTAAAGGATAGTAGATATGCTTATGATGTGGATATGTTTATGTTATAGATGTGTACTTACAATAGCCATTTTGAGTTGACAGATATACTACCATTGTCGGCTATGATTATGATATTAGTTATCACATGCTATCATTTGTGCTTATATTCTAGTTGTACCTCTGTAATTTGAGATGCCTATACTGCTAATCATGCTTATGTAGATAATGGTGCTTATGCTATTTGGTCTATTTATAATGTAGATCTATTGAATTTGTTAGACATGATAATGTTGTCAACTATATCTATGTTGATAAACTTGTTCATGATAATAGAAATGCTATGGTGCTAGAATTCCTTATGATGTAACCATGCATATAACACTAGACAAATTATACTGTTAGGCCTACATATGTTGAAAATCAGGCTAATGATTATATTTGTTATTTTTTCCTTTATGTATCTTGTTAATCATCTTCTTCTAAACCTATACATTATTAACATTTAATCTACTTAAACTATTTAATTACTTAACATGTGGTAATCAATCAGTGATGTTGAGAGTTATATCTCTCATGGGGACATGAGTCTCACTCCCTGTGTCACTTCATCTTTTAAGTGATCGACACTAGTGGCAACATATCTGTGACAACAAGGAGGAGTTGTGATGATGAACTTTAGAGAAGTTGATAGATGTCTAGTATGTCCTAGTATCATCCTTGTACTATTAGGTCCATACAAGAAAGTTTGTATGCGATGTTTCTATCGAATCGAGCTTTTGTTAGAATGATGATGCTTATTTATGTGGCAAATATGGATAACGTTCTCCTATGTATATATGTTGTGACTAAGACCATGAAACGAATTATATAAGATTCTTATCATAGTATAAATTACAAGCAAGATGTTGGGCATTAATGCAATTGTTTCTGAGCATGTGGTGATGGTGAATCGGCTTTAAGTTACCCTATTTCCTACATATATGCTTAAATAGTGACCGATTGTGTTTAGTATTTTGAGTAATCTCGTTTAGTGTGATAGGGTCTCAAAAGTTGGTATCAGATCTTTAGGTTTTTTGAGTCAATAAGGACACTAGTTTTAGGACTAGGATGATGTTTAAGTAAGGAACATGACATAAAAACATGGTGCATATTGCCTACTATCAGTACTTGGATGCCCCGACCGAGTATTCAATTATTGAAGAAAAGGTAAGCGTGGAACTCTTAGATTGTTATCTTTCTAATTACTCTGATCAAGTAGTCATTTTAAACAGTCTAAAGAGTATAAAAAATTAGAAATCATGGTACTAATGCCTTAATCTTACTCTAAAGAAGACGAGAATTATATCATAACCTATTAAAACATGAATTTTTGGTGACTATAAGAGAAAAATACAACATCATGAAACCTGAATCTAAATGCAAATAAGCTAATGAGGAGTTCTTAAAGATGTAATATAAGAAGATTATGAAGTGAAAGAGAGAGATATTTGTGCTAATAAAATGATTGTAAGGTATAAAATCCACATAAGATGGAGAGAACTCTTGTGATAAGTATGGTATGAGAAGATAAATAAGAACAATGACAAATGGATAATGTTACAATCCTAATTTTGGGTTCAGTTGCCGACAAATGTAATTTCTCATATTAAGGATAATTAAACAAATAATGATATAATGTATTTGGAATAAATGGATTTTTTTTACAGTAGCCTTGATGTTTGTGTTGTGGGCTTAATTGGCTATTGTGCCCAAATAACAAGAAAATTCAATTCGTGAATGAATAATTTAATATTTGAGAAAAGAAAAATGTGGAAGCCTCTAGAAGGCAAATCCAAAGAGGGATTTCGTGCCTCTTGGGCTCCTTAGGTTCTAATGAGTCCAAAGTTGCATAAAGAGTGCAATACAAAAAGAAAAGATCAATTAAATATTTCTTTATTAAGAAAGAAATTGAAAATAATGGTAAAATGTGGAAAATAAGTAAAAAGAGGTATAATTGAGTAATCCTTAGTGGAATTTCGTATCCCAAATATTAATAATGATAAAAGGAATGCCAATGAGGAAAATAAAAGAGAAATAAAGAGAAAACCTCAAAAAGAGTTATTTTAATAAGAAATAAACAATATAATGAGGAATAATAAAGAATTATGCATTCAGAAAGGCTAGTGGTGGAATCAGATTCGGAAGCCATCATCCATTTCATAAAGGCCGAATTTTCTTGGAACTCTTCTTGCAGACATTTATAGTTTAAAGTCTTTCTTTCAGTCTATTAGTTTTGCTTTCTGTAGAAGACAGGCAAATGGACTAGCACACCTGCTAGCTCGTGAAGCCATCATTAGTTCTAGCTCTTTCTTTTTATCGTCGTCTTTCCCTCAGTCTGTATCAAACTGGGTTGAGCCATCTTTGAGCTCGGAGTAATGGAAAGCTGGTGTTTGACCTCAAAAAAAATTATGCATTTAGATGCATCTAGAAGGATAATGAATATCCAATAAAAAGGATTTCAAAATAATAGAGTTTCTTGGGATCCAAGGAGTCCCAATAAAGAGGAAGGAAAGAGAAAATAGTAAAATTGCAAAATAAGAGGATAATGTGATACATTATTAATGGATTTTGTGATAAGGACTAGATGCATCTAAATGCATAATTTTTTTTTTGAGGTCAAACACCAGCTTTCCATTACTTCGAGCTCAATGATGGCTCAACCCAGTTTGATACAGACTGAGGGAAAGACGACGATAAAAAGAAAGAGCTAGAACTAATGATGGCTTCACGAGCTAGTAGGTGTGCTAGTCCATTTTCCTGTCTTCTATAGAAAGCAAAACTAATAGACTGAAAGAAAGACTTTAAACTATAAATGTCTGCAAGAAGAGTTCCAAGCAAATTCGGCCTTTTATCTTCTGCCTTTATGAAATGGATGATGGCTTCCGAATCTGATTCCACCACTAGCCTTTCTGAATGCATAATTTTTTATTTGAATTAAAAAAAAACAATTATGCATTCAGAAAGCCTAGTGGTGGAATCAGATTCAGAAGCCATCATCCATTTCATAAAGGCAGAAGATAAAAGGCCAAATTTGCTTGGAACTCTTCTTGCAGACATTTATAGTTTAAAGTCTTTCTTTCAGTCTATTAGTTTTGCTTTCTGTAGAAGACAGGCAAATGGACTAGCACACCTGCTAGCTCGTGAAGCCGTCATTAGTTCTAGCTCTTTCTTTTTATCGTCGTCTTTCCCTCAGTCTGTATCAAACTGGGTTGAGCCATCTTTGAGCTCGGAGTAATGGAAAGCTGGTGTTTGACCTCAAAAAAAAATTATGCATTCAGATGCATCTAGAAGGATAATGAATATCCAATAAAAAGGATTTCAAAATAATAGAGTTTTTTGGGATCCAAGGAGTCCCAATAAAGAGGAAGGAAAGAGAAAATACGAAAATTGCAAAATAAGAGGATAATGTGATACATTATTAATGGATTTTGTGATAAGGACAAAAAAGAAGTATTTTCTAATAAAAGAGAATATAATTTTGTGCCAATAAATTAAAAAGCAAGTACAAAGAAGATAAAAGATATAATTTTCGAAATCCTAATAATTAAAGAAGAAGGATTATTGAAAGAGATTAGGAAAGAGAGAGATACTTTCTTAGTAGTGAAGGAAGCACTTTCCTAATTAGTAGAGGACTTGGTTGCTTTGAGGGCAAGCCTACTGGGGCGTGGATACTCACCCTATAAAAGGGGGTAGAGCCATGGTTTGTGCCCAAGAGATGGAGAAAGAGAGATCTCATGCTCTCCTCCATGTTCTTCCATACAAACCCTAGTAGAAAGCTTAGATCTTCCTCGAGGCACCAGGGAGAGATGATGAGGTCTCGTAAGAGGCACGAAGTTCCCACAACGGTCATAGATGGATGACCATCGTTTCCATGGTTGCAGCCATCGAGCAGACTCTGCTGAGGGCCGACGTCAAGACTACAGGTCGCGAGCTTGGCCAGTCCCAACCAGCTGCAACAGCTTGGATGGCACCCCAAGGGCGTCGGGATGTGGCATAGCTAGGGAAGGCATCGACAGCAGCCATCGGGGTCCGGGGAGGAGAGACCAGGCCGCACATGATCCCTAACCTAGCGACAACAGAAGGTGCTCGCGAAGAGGAAGACGACGGGCTGCATTGGACCTTTTTTCCCTTCCGGGCTTTGCAAGATCAAGGCGTCGTGCAAGGGTAAAATCAAGATTTGGTTATGTTTTAAATCAGCCAAGTTACACAGCTAGCAAGCAATTGCATGGAGCAGGACACGTGGCACCCTTCCATTGGTCAGGAGGTATACAATTTACAAAATTCGTATTTAATTATTGGTAGCTCCGATGGAAACATATAATACATGAATTTTGATCAGGAGAACGAGGGGAATCCAATAAAAATGATACAAAATATTGATTCCGTTACTAATTGCAAAATTACTATAAGTTGATGAAAAGTGCATTAAAGTTGGTCTAAAAACCTTATTTGTGATTAAAGGATGAATCTAGTATGCTTAATGGGTTAATTGAAGTATTAATAACCTGTTGAATGATAATGTTAGATTCGAACCTGATCTAGATGAAATTTGCATGATTTAGAATTTTTACCCCATATGAGAATGATTAAGTATTTAGAAACCCTAATCTAGGGTAAAAGAGGATAAGATCATATATGATTTGAAAAAGGTGAAAATACATTGTTAAATGATGGTAAAACGAGTTCATATGTTAATTAGACCCTAATGAACTTTGAAATGATGATAGGTGTGTATAATGATCTTGTCATGGATTAAAAAGGATAAAAATTGAAGCTTTAATGTAAAAGAAGCTTAATGAAATTAATTAATGGTTAATGGTGCCTTTAAATCCGAAAATAGGGATATATGTTGTTAAGATAATCTTAATATTGAAGTATAGATGAGATAATTAGGGTTTATCAGTGATGGCGTAAAATTAGGGTTTAATATGATAAAAGATGAAGGGAAACCCTAATTGCAAAATGAAACCCTAAAATGGATACAGGAACCCTAGAAAGTGAATCCAAGTCAATAAAGTAGATTCTTGATGAAGTGTGTAATAAATAGAGTACATATTCTTTTCAGGAATCATGTGATTATTGAATTGCTTTCTTGGATTGCATTCTTGGTTGGATTTGCTTAATGCTTGTGAAATCATCAACTCAGGTATGTGATTATGCTTATGATTATCCCGACTAGTTTTCCGAGGATTTTATCGACGTTTCCCTCATCGCTTGAAATAACTATTGGATGCTTTTATTTCATGCAACTATAGAGTGACTATGACTATCACTATGAATATACATGTATAACTGGGCTAGATTCTGGTCCACCTATGTGACTTGTAAAGGCTAAAAAGGGGTAACCTAGAATAAGGTCTAGGTTATCGTGGGTTAGAAATTGGGCTACCAAGTGTAGTTCCATGAGACCCATTAGCATGCCATGAGTTAAGGAGTGGGAAACTTATGAGTAGTGCCATGTGACTCAACCCTAGAAACTGGTTCACCTATAGGTGGGATTATGAGGGGTTTAATGGGGATCTACCATAAGGAAGGTAGTATCTGGGTACCCTGCAGGGATAGCATAGAGGATAGGCTACTCATGGATCACAGAGTGATATTTAAAATGTAATCTTGGTTGTTAAATGATTAATTGAATGATTACGTTGTTATCATAGATGCACATTTATTATATCCCCCACATACCAGCTTCAGCTGACCGACGTTTTGTTTGTCAGCATTTTAGGTACAAGCAAAAAGACAAACAGTAAATTGTCATATTGGGAAATACATGAAGTAAAATACAAGGAGGATTAGTTAGAATAGAATCCGTAAGTGGATAGAAGTTTAGAGATCCAAGTTTTCAAAAAGGTATGCAATAGTTTATTTTCTTACAGTCTTCCCATTTCGTCTGTTAAAATTTGATAATTGGTCTTGGTTAATTGCTGAACCTTTGATCCGGAAGTTATGAGAGCATCTTCGACCTCTCGGTCTTCCTTAATTTGGGGTTATCAAGAGGTGGGCTCGTAACAGATAAAGTGGAACGTGATTTAACCTCATACCAACCTATGTCTATAAGAAAGTGTTAATGTAAAATTTTAACGAATTCTGAAAGAATTTAAAGGGATGTGTCCATGTTTAATGAGGAAAATGTGGGATATGATGATCTACCTCTTGGTAAGTGGTTGAAATACATGATAACACGAGGGGACATGAGATACATAAATCTTGATAATTCCTATGCAAGTGGCAAGGAACAAAAGTTGGAAAAGGTAAAATTATGCATAAGAACTTGTAACCTACATAATAAAGACCAAATTAGTAGCCCCTTTCTAGAAACCCCTGGATAGTACTGTTGTGTCATGGGAAGTGTGTTTTCCTTTGTGTTCTTTCTTTTTGGCACAAATCCTTCAAGTGGATCTTATGCCACTTGGTACACATGGATTCACTGTAATCTTGGGATGCATGTGGTTGCTTGGAATATGGTTCTAAGATTTTCATGTTTGAGATGAGTATGATTTTTTGAATCTTCCAAGAGTTGGAAAGACTCATCTTATACATTTTTAGTTGGGAATGTTGATGGAGAAGTGGATGAGATAAGGATGTGAGTTCCTTATAGTACATGTATTGGATACTAAGGTGACAAGTTGTACATGAGTGAAATCACCCCTTTACTAAAAACAAATTTGAAGCATTGACATCAATTCCAAACACTCGCAGAGGTATGATGGAATGGGCATAAATTTTCTAAATTTATTAAACATTGGTATACAAAAGATCATTAGAAAGTAGCAGAATAAAAAAAACTGACTATATTCAATTTTTTATAAAAGGTTTAGAAAAATACATAAAATTCTCCCATTAGGGTTTACAACAAGACACACAATCAGGATCGAGATAGAGGGAAGTCTAGACTACTAAAATCTTGTCTCCAAGAAACATCTCCATCAACTGAGTCCGAGCCAAAAGCTAAGATCTTCCTTGTCTTATCCATCACCTTGCTCAAAACCTGGGTGGTTGGAAAGGCACCCAACAAAAAGGGAAAGGGAAGAAAATTATGTGTCACAAAACTAGTCTAGGATATCAAGATAAGTAAAGCAAACAAGAACAGGCTACAGTTCATCATAAGATGAAGATAACAAGAGTATGAGTCTATATATAAAAGAAGCTTTCCATGAACAAATATAATAAAAAGGATTTACATGTAAGATAATTATGTCTACCTAACTAAGTAGGGTTGAGGCACCTACCTGACCTATAACCTTAGGTGAGTGGAGAATAAGACATTCCAATTCACCTACAATATTACGGGGAGAATAAGATATTCCCTAGGACGATTATTTATATGCTCTCTGTGGGTGGTTGTTCATAAGTACCTCTACTTTATTTTAAATAGAACATAAATACACATGATAGAAAAAGTAGTCATGGGAAGAATAATCATATGAATCAATAAACATGCAAGTGGGGTACCAAGACCCAAGAATAATGCTCCAAAACTAATTTAAGAGGCAAGTATAGCAAAAGATTCAAGAGTATACGAAATAGGGTTTAATAAAGCTTCATTATAGAAAAATAGGCTAAGGTACACTTATTCCCAACTTAAGGTGTAAATGCACATAACTCTCTTATTGATATAAATTACTAACTTTCATCACTTTTATTGAGTCCAAGTTCCACTTTGCCTATTTTCAAAGTATTAACATGTATTAGAGTACATAGTGCAAATTAATGTATAGAAACTCTAATTTCAGAACTTTTTAGCAAAACTCAGATTTTTATTTTCAAAATATCACCAATGAACTTATTAGGTTCTCCTAATGAAGATAACATATTTTTATGTTGATTTTGGAGTTATGATGATTAAGATGTAATTTTTATGGATTTTATGAATTAAATTTATTTTGTAAAAATCACCCTTCGTAAAACCATGAAATAATACCTTGAAAATATTTTTATTATATAGATATTAATTTTCCAATTCCAAAACATATTTATTTGTCAAATTTGGATAAGCATATTAGAAGATATGAATTTTTCAATATTGACCAATAGGAAATTGCCACTTCATCAAATCGATCGAGCTAAATGAAGAAAAGGGAGAGGGAGAAAACATAATTTGACCCAATATCAGGTTTTAAGTTTCATAGGTAACCAAACTAGAGATTCTAGAGAAGGTAAAACAACACGAAACCAAAACCCTAAAAGAACATGGTAAAAACAGATGGAAAACATCGATTTTATACATAGAAGCATGAGTTTTAAGCATGTATTAGGAAGGTAAGAAGGTCCAAAAAGAAAGGGGGCTAACAAAACTTTCCTTTAGGAAGGTAATAAGGTCCAAACAGAAAGTATCCTGAGATTATACGGTCTGTTTGCTCCAAGCCAAGCTCCTTTCTTGAGCAAAGATCACCTTCTCCACTTTAGAGGTGCAAACCCTAGCAAAAGAGCATGGAGATGATATGTTTTAGGGTTCTAGGAAGAGTTTTACCATGGAAGGTCATGGTTTTGACCTATAAGAAGGTGGGAGGAATATTAATAGCGTGAAAATAGGGAAGGAAAGGATGATTCTTACTAGTTTTGGTTAAAATCATCAAGGAGGAGCTGAAGAAATCCTAAACAGAGAAATTTGGAACCCTAGGAACCTTCTTTACCAAATTAAGGCACCCTATTTTACCATGGGACAACAACTTAGTGGCAAAACATAGAAGGGACAATGCTCTTAGATGGGTGAAAGAAAAGGAGAGGATTGCTTCTTGGATTGAGAGGTGGGAAGGGGTAGGCATGACTTTATAAAGAAGGGGACAAGCATGAGGTGTCTATGTGACTTTCCATGTGTCCTTAGGCTAAGCCTTCATGGCCATGAAAGAATCTTCTTGTATACTAAGGTTCGGTCCTAAGATCCTATGGAGTCTTC
The DNA here is from genome assembly GCA_963693085.1 of Alisma plantago-aquatica. Classification (NCBI taxonomy): domain Eukaryota; kingdom Viridiplantae; phylum Streptophyta; class Magnoliopsida; order Alismatales; family Alismataceae; genus Alisma; species Alisma plantago-aquatica. Next base: position 1,253,152,423 of record OY856411.1, on the reverse strand, counting down.
TAGTACATCCCCACCGTCCTTCAAACAAAGAAATAACCCCATTGGTTGATAGCTTTTAAAGATAAGCACATTTATAGAGGGTAATCCCTATAATGCCCTTAGAGAGAAACACCTTCAAACCAGGGTGTAACCAGGTGACCCATGGTTCAAAATCTCTAAAATGGTAAGGTAATATCTAAGGATTAAAATTCAGATGATAATTTGCAAGAAAAACCTCCCAATTGGGTAAATTGCATACAAGTCCAGAATGTACAATACTTGCATAAAATGCGCAAACAACATCCAAATTTAACAAAACTTCATCCACAAGTTATCTTTGATTTTTAGAATATGAATTTGCAATTATTGACTTATTTTGAAGTTACATAATCATATTATTCATTACTTATATTTTTTACTCATTTTCTCTCTCCTAAACTTATCCCAATATTTCAAGGTTGTCCAAATTAGATGAAATTTGACATGTATGCTATTTTGATATGTAGATTTTGAATTTGAATTTTGTTTCCTCTTTTGAAACTTCTTTTTATGATATATGTCATATGGCCCATTAACGGCCCATTATCTAAATTGTTCATCCAATTAAGTTTCTTATCTTCATATTACCACTAAAATGAGTTATGTGGCATATTTTATGTTTTCAAATCACATCAAAAAGTTATATTAAGGTTTATAGCATATAATTATGGTAATTCAGCTTTCACTGAGGTATTTGTGCATAAACCCTTCCAATGGTATAATTAGTGGATAAATGTTCACTACCACTAATTAAATAGAAAGGCCAATAAGGATAGAAATGAAAGGAAAATATGGGAAAGAAGGTTAAAAGATAAAATTCGAGAATTTAGTATGTTGAAACACTCCGCCCCTTAAATAGGATTTCATCCCCAAAATTACAAGTAAGAAGGGAAGGGTGAATGTGCAACATCTCATCACAAAACTTTAGGTTATTTCTCCAACCTTAACTTCTACCAAAACAACTCATCAACATATACCCCACAAGCATCTTGACATAGGTTAGGTTCTCAAGGATCATCTAGGTTCCATTATTTAGATATTCTTTTTAGGAGATTTAACATTATTTACATTTTTGGATCATTAACATTATATTCATTATGATATCACATTATCACCATTATTTTAATTATGTCATGTCATAATCACTTTACAAAGGAAGTTATATTTCATTATCATCCCTGAATCATCATGTATATATATATATATATTTCTCATTTATCTTACTAAGAATTTTAGCAAAAGTATGGGTTACTCGATTCCCTCAATATGCTTGATCATTATCCTTAATATTTTGAACTTCAACTTCATTATCCTTATACTTAATATTTTGAACTTCGACTTCATTATCCTTATACTATCACCACATTAAGTTAAAACGAATTATTTTGCATGAAATATTCAATTTATCATTAAGTCTTCATTCAATCCAAATTATGTCACATCAATTACATATATTTATATTAAACATCATCTCATTACAACATCATCTTTATTTCTCACATTAGTGTCATCATTAATCATTTTCTCATATTTATTTATATTATTGATTTGCACATGTATGTGAATCAAATCATTTCTTATCCATATTGAATCCATTCCATGTATTTTAATGATCAAGGTGAGGCATATTACAAATTGATTCAAATTATGTGACTAATCATGTGTGTATAAGATAACAAGGTAACATACCATAGATTTCATATTAATGACTTAATTAATATGTGATTAGATGATTATATATCATTTATGTGTATCAAAGTATGTTAATTGATTATGGCACCTAATGTCATTAATGTATCATGAAAGGCATTAAGGATGTATATGTTAAGGTTAGATGATTACAACTTAGGGTTCAAGTTAATATGATCAATATATTTTACTTAGCATGTATTAATTCCAAGATTAGGTTACAATTATCTTACTTGCATTTAATTAGAGTTTATTGGTTAACTACATGGGCAACACCATGCATATCCATTAGGATTAATATGTGAGATACTCATATTCTGTGCATTAGGTATTCATTACGGTTTGAAAATAGAAATTATTCCTCAGATGATCATTATATGTTCATTATATAAACAAGCACACTAGGCTATAACTATAACTTGTTTGGACCCCACTAAGGTTTCAAGCACAAAAACCTCCTAAGAATGGGGTTAGGGTTTCTATAGATAGTGTAGATAGATTTAAAGACGTCATAGGGCTCCATCCTCATAAAGAGGATTTCTTCCTCAAAATTTAACTACCCAACATCATCAAACAAACAATACTCCACCCCTTAAAGAGTTCGACCTATCAAGCCAAACTACACTAGGGTTAAAGGATGAGTCTAAGTAAACCATGTACAAGATCCATCACACTTCCACTGCACACGCTGATAGCTCACTTAACCCCAAACTTGAAAGTCTAGTTTCTTGGGATAACTATCCAAACATGTGGTCCTATGGGTCGTAAGGAGACTGTCTTAGTATTCATCCTCAAACAAATCATCATAAACCTAAAACTTAGGGTTCCCAAATATATACAACATAGATGTCTAAGGTCACTACTGCCTAAAAGCAAACTATTTCAGACAATCCATTTCATCTTAGGCCATGCCGATATCATATGGATATGGGAGTCCTTGTAAACCTAGCTAGTGGCGCAGAGAAAAATATTGTCGGCCCCCAGAACCTGATCCTTTATAGACATATTTGCTTCAACTTCATGCCCTAATAGTTGGCTAAAGGCAAACCTAAGCAACATTAAGTTATGCATATTTTATTTATGAGTGTTTTAGGGTTTTATTCATCATGATACTAATATATAACTATAGGGTCCTAAATCAACCTTTCATAATTTCTAGATCAACTCAAGGACAACCATGTCACCTAAAGGAACTATGTAAGGCATGGATTCTAATTAGGGAGACAAAACTAAAATAGTCAGATTCCGACAACCATAGGCTCTGATACCATGCTATAAAGGAGATAAATCACCCCTTTACTATTTTTTTGAGGAATTAACATCCATTCCAAACACTCTCAGAGGTATGATGGAATGGGCATAAATTTTCTAAATTTATTAAACATTGGTGTATAAAAGACCATTAGAAAGCAATAATATAAAAAAAAACTGACTATATTCAATTTTTGATAAAAGGTTTACAAAAAGACATCAAATTCTTCCATTAGTGTTTACATCAAGACACACAATTAGGATCTATATAGAGGGAAGTATAGACTACTACAATCTTGTCTCCAAGCAACATCTCCATCAACTGAGTCCAAGCCAAAAGGTAAGATCTTCCTTGTCTTATCCATCACCTTTCTCAACACCTGGGTGGTTGGGAAGGCACCCAACAAAAAGGGAAAGGGAAGAAAAGTATGTGTCACAAAATTAGTCTAGGATATCAAGATAAGTAAAACAAATAAGAACATGCTAGGGTTCATCATAAGGTGAAGACAACAAAAGTCTGAGGCTATATATAAAAGAATATTTCCATTAACAAATATAATAAAAAGGATTTGCATGTAAGATAATTATGTCTACCTAAGTAAGTAGGGTTGAGGCACCTACCGGACCTCTAACCTTAGGTGAGGGGAAAATAAGACATTCCCAGTCATCTTCAATATTATGGGGAGAATAAGACATTCCCCATGGCGATTATTTACATGCCCTCTGTGGGTGTTGTACATAAGTACTGCTACTTTATTTTAAATAGAACATAAATCCACATGCTAGAAAAAGTAGTCATGACAAGAATAATCATATGAATCAATAAGCATGGCAGTGGGGTACCAAGATCCAAGAATAATGTTTCAAAATTGATTTATGATGAAATAGGCTTTAATAAAGCCTCATTATAGAAAAATAGGTTAAGGAACAATTATTCCCAACTTAAGGTGTAAATGCACATACCTCTCTTATTGATATCAATTACTAACTTTCACCACTTTAATTGAGTCCAAGTTCCACTTTGCTTATTTTCAATGTATTAACATGTATTAGAGTACATAGTACAGATTAATGTATGGAAACCCTAATTTCAGAACATTTTAGCAAAACTCAGATTTATATTTTGAAAATATCTGAAGAAGATAACATATTTTTATGTTAATTTTTGAGTTATGATGATTAAGATGTAATTTTTATAGATTTTATGCATTAAGTTCATTTTATAAAAATCACCCTTCATCAAACCATGAAATAAGACCTTGAAAATATTTTTATTACATAGAGATTAATTTTCCAATTCCAAAAAAAATTTATTTGTCAAATTTGGATAAACGGGTTAGAAGATATGAATTTTTCAATACTGACCAATAGGAAATTGCCACATCATCAAACTGATCGAGATAATTTAAGAAAAAGGGAGAGGGAGAAAACATAATTTGACCCAAGATCAGGTTTGAAGTTGCATAGGTAACCAAACTAGAGCCTCTAGAGAAGGTAAAATAGCATGAAACCAAATCCCTAGAAGAACATGGTAAAAAGAGATTGGAATCATCGATATTATACATAAAAGCATGAGTTTTAAGCATGTACTAAGCAATATATGAGAAGGGGGCAAAAAAAACTTGCCTGTAGGAAGGTAATAAGGTCCAAATAGAAAGGCTCCTGAGATTATAAGGTCTGGTTGCTCCAAGCCAAGGTCCTTTCTTGAGCAAAGATCACCTTCTCCACTTTAGAGGTGCAAACCCTAGCAAAAGAGCATGGAGATCTAGATGAGATGTTTTAGGGTTATAGGTGGAGTTTTACCATGGAAGGTCATGGTTGCGACATGGAACAAGGTGGGAGGAATAGTAAAAACATGAAAATAAGGAAGAAAAGGAGGATTCTTACTAGTTTTGTTCAAAATTACCAAGGAGGAGCTTAAGAAATCTTAAATAGAGAAATTTGGAACCCTAGGAAACTTCTTCACCGGGGTAGGCACCCTCTTTTACCTTGGGACAACAACTTCTTGGACAAACATAGATGGGACAATGCTTTAAAATGGGGGAAAGAGAAGGAGAGGATTTCTTCTTGGATTGAGAGGTGGGAAGGGGTAGGCATGGCTTTATAAAGATAGGGGGCAAGCATGAGGTGTCTATGTGACTTTCCATGTGTCCTTAGCCTAATGCTTCATGGCCATGCAAGAGGATAGCTCATAGACTCTTCTTGTATACCAATATTCGGTCCTAAGAGCATCTGTAGTCTTCTAGGACATCCCCACTGTACTTCAAATAATGAATTAACCCCATTGGTTGATAGCTTTTAAAGATAAGCACATTAATAAAAAGGGTAATCCCTATAATGCCCTTAGAGAGAAACACCTTCAAACCAAGGTGTAACCAGGTGCCACATGGTTCAAAATCTCTAGAATGGTAAGGGAATATCTAAGGATTAAAATTTATATGATAATTTGTAACGAAAACCTCCCAATTAGGTAAATTACATAAAAGTTTAGAATGTACATATGATTGCATAACATATATAAACAACATCCAAATTGGACCTAACTTCATTCAAAAGTTATCTTTGATGGTTAGAATATGAATTTGAAATTATTTACATATTTTTAAGTTTCATAATAATATTATTCTTTACTTATACTTTTTACTCATTTTCTCTCTCCTAAACTTATCCTAGTATTTCAAGGTTGTCCAAGTTAGATGAAATTTGACATGTAGGCTAATTTTGATATGTATATTTCAAATTTGAATTTTGTTTCCTCTTTTGAGACTTCTTTTTATGAGATATGTCATATGGCCCATTATCTAAATTGTTCATTCAATTAAGTTTCTTATCTTCATATTACCACTAAAATGAGTTATGTGGCATATTTTATGTTTTTAAATCACATCAAAAAGTTAGATTAAGGTTTAGAGTACTTAATAATGGTAATTATGCTTTCACTGAGGTATTTGTGCATAAACCCTTCCATTGGTATAATTAGGGAATAAATGTTCACTAAACCACTATAAATTCCACTAATTAAATAGAAAGACCAATAAGGATAGAAATGAAAGGAAAAGATGGGAAAGAAGGTCAAAAGACAAAATTCGAGAATTTAGTATGTTACATGAATCCTAGTATAAAGGGTATACTTGTGGTTATTGAGTTTGAATGTGACGTCCTCAGATTTTCTAAAACTTAATTTGACGTGTGACGTCCAAATTGAAACCTCACCTCAGTGATAATTCCAATTTAAACACCCCACACTAGGTTAAGAAGAAGAAAATTAGAGGATGTCAGAAGAAACAACAATATCACATGCACATGAACAATAATAAAGACATACAACGCATGTTCAACATTCAACATATAATTACAAAATGAATTGTTACAACATTTGATTTACATATTGAACATCAACTTATACATATACAAGTACTACTGCTAAACTACAAGATCTTAAGACAACATGCCCACCTATACATCATCTCACCATACAACTCACACTATCTTGGTTCATTAAGATCATATGTCCACAAACCTAAACAAAAGATTACATGTGGTACATGTCAACACTATATTCAAGAATATTGTACTGAGCACACCTATGTGCCTTTTTATATACCTCTCATTACTAAGTTTGGAAATAAGATAAATATGGAACTTGGAATTAATAAACAAATATAAGGAACAACATATACTTGCACAAAGATATTTCATTGAAAAAAGAGAACAAATGTTTTAAGCTCATTTTCCATTATATGCTCGTGCATCTGCCTACCAATGGGATAGATACATTCATGCCTTACGATCCTCTTACCAAAGAGATAGATCACTGTACATGTTATCTACTTACCAAAGAGATAAATCACTCACTATCACTATGCTTACCAAAGAGATATAGTGCTTTCATATAATGGAACAAATATATTATGTTTCATGTGTTCATAATAATAAGTATGGTAAATCAAGCAACATATCATACAAGAATAATAAATTCATCCAATATCATATGCCAAGTATTTTACTACACATACAAAATAAGCATGTTGTATAATAAGGCAAGAAAGAGGTAATGGCATACCTTGATCAAGAAAGACAAACCTAATCACATTCCCGATATTAGATATATCCTCATGACAACAATATCCATGGTAAAACTGAATAAAACAAAACCATGTACCATCATCAGGTTCCCATCATCTTAACCATAGTTATATTCATTTTAGGGTTTAGTTTCGGTCATTAGGATAGGTTCATCATTACTTGCATTCTTGTCTTGTATTTATCTTACTGATTTTGTTTCCAGATTATGGTTCATTATCAGAACATTATGTTCCATATCACATATTACCCATACTTTGCATACATTATTCAAATTAGGGTTAGAACCCTTGTATTAAGGGTCATCTTCATATACCATGAATTCTATGCATCTAATTGATATCAAAGTTCCACATTAGCTTCCATTTACTGATATTAGGGTATTCTGTAAATTTCATCATTTATTGAGCGTGTATGTATGTATTACATTTTATTTAGGGTTATTAGCCCTAAATAGCCATATTGAGAACATTACAAGATTTCATTCATCAACATCATACTATCTAACATCAAATGGATTATACATCATATTTCAGAGTTAGTGATGCATTCTCATAATTTTAGGTCTTCATTTATTATTTATTATCTATTAAGAAAGTATATAACATCTTACCTAATATTACTAATATTTAAGCTTCAAAAGACTAATATCATGGTCCCATATTGTTATAATTATTTTTGTGAGAATTTTAGTACCTTATTTGCATTTATTATGATAAATGTGCTAATTTCTACAAATTATTGAACATCTGAGCATTTTCTGATTATTTACCTTTTTGGACAAATAGCGTGTTGCCACGTGGCACTGAGGATGGGTGTACAACTTCTCCCCCAGGACCTGCCTGGTTTGTCTTTGGGCTAGATGGCTAATCGGTGGTTCAATGCCTTTTAAAACCAGTCTGCGCTCTTTGTTCTTTTTGGCTTTGCTTTTTTTCTCCTAGGTGCTGCATGCGGCCCGTGATCTTCACGACACTACCGAGGCAGACCAACATCGATGAGAAAACAACAGAAAATGATTTCTCTTCTTTGGCTCCTAAGGAAGCCATCGACTTCATACATATGCTTTGAACCTACATGACCACTTTTCTCCTTGATTACTGCTCCAGATCTCCATCTAGGTGGGAGTGCCACCACCATCTATGTCATAGCAGAGCAGAAGGGGATAAACACCCCTCTCACTCTGGCTCTCCAGTGTCAAAAGCTTCACACCACATCAAGGAACACCGTGGAAGCCTTCATTCCCAGTGATAATCACCCACAACCTATCCCTAAACTCCATTTCTCTTCTATCCAAACCTGACTTCGTCGGCCATGGAATTCACAACAAAGGGCGGTCGGAAACACCCTAGTTCAACTCTTCTACTCACCCTCTTTCTTTTCCTCTTCCCTATTTCCTATGCTCTACCTTCTATCTGATGTTCCCTTCTTTATCTCCTCCTCTTCCTGCTCACCATGGTGGATAGCCACTGGCAATGGAGGGCTCGTTATTCTTGTTCTCTCGCCCAATGGGCACAATCAAGAGATCTATCTGTTTATCTCTTCAACGCATATAGGTCTAGGCACTCAAAACTACCCCTTTGCCCATGATCCATGAGCACCATGACATGGTGGTCGTTTCTTGCTGTCAGGGAAATAATGCAAGGTTAGAGAGAACAGGAACATCCTTGATCTCCAATCGAAAGGCCTGAGTCAGTTCTTCACTTGAGCCTATCTGTGGATCACTCAAGCCCAAACTTGTTGCCACTAGATTAGCTATTTAGGGCTAGGATCTGGCCATGCATCCTATCTAAAAACCAAAAGGGCATGGGACAATTTTGCAAATTAAGACTTAGGCTTAATACTCTGAACTTTGGTAATCCAAACATTAAAATATGCATTATATCATCATCTTCAATTCTAAAAAACTTCCTCTAGGATCCTCCAATTAAGACCAAATTTTACCTCTCAAGCTACAATCTAGTCAAATTTGGTGACAAAACTCAGCTATTTGATCATCCAATCAAATGCTCCAAAAATGCATGAACTTAGGTATCTTAATCATGATACCACCATCAATCACCACTCCAGCTTGACCAAAAAACTTGAAATTCTCAATATAACTCAAACACATGGATCTATATATCTCATTAGGTATCCAAAATACTTGAAAAGTTCACTCCATTACATTGAAGGTATGTATCAGATGAGCTTTCTAGGATTCCTCTTCCTTAGAGAGAGAAAGAGAGTTGATGCTGAGATCCTCCATATGTTGTTAGAAAGAAGAAGGGCAATTCCTTGATATTGTATATGGGTTGCTGATAGTTGGGTGAGACCACTATTTAGTCATATATGGTTTGATGATTTGTCAACATGTGTTACAATGTTCTTTTAGATCGACTTGAGATTGAGATATCAGTGGAAAAGATTCAGAGGGGATGAAATAAGTTACATGGTCATGGTGAGTTTAGGGTTATGTAATTTAGACTAACCAATGCATAAATAGTATTTGTTAACTTGAGAAATAGAGTGCTCAGGATTATGTCCTTATAAGTCATGGTAAATTTTGAATGGTAATATCTCAATGTAGTTCAAATATGGTAAACAACATGATCAACATCTACACAAAAACCTTAGGATTGTTGAAACAACAATGAGTGTATCAAGACCAGCATGAGTGAGTTTAAGGATTAGCCAAAATATCCTCTTGGAGTTATGATACAACTACTAAGACGGTTATGTGAATCCTGGAAAGGTGAAGACAATGTTGTTACTTTACCTCGAATAAGGTTGACTAGGAAAGGTCTCCTTATCACATGGAAAGATAGAAGTCAGTGTTGTTGTCAATAGATGTTGATGGTTATAGTGAAATAGTATATGAAGAAACTCATTTTTGACACATATGATGTATCATGGAAAATACATAGGCATATCATAAGGAAAAGAACATGCAATGGCAACAAGTATGGCTTATGAGTAATGTGTTGATACAATAGATAGAATAGACCAGGAAGACAACTAGAGTCTCAAGTTGAAAGGTACTACCATATTTGTATAGGTGGAACAATAGTTTCTATGTTCAATTTTGAGGAAGTGTCACCCTAATATCCAACAAGTGATACAAATAGTGGAGGTGGAGTTGCATCAGGATGTTTTCTATGAGGAGGTTTCTATGTTGAACCAAGGTGACACGTGCAAGGGTTGAGGGATAAGAACATGACTTCTATGAGAGTGTTGTGACATCACCATGATATGGAAATAACCATGTGGATATTAGGGGATTAGGTGCATCATAAGTACTCGTCTTTGCTTGCCTTGGATTTCAGGGGCAAAATCCCTATTACGGGTTTATGGTTGTGAGATCCCTAATCGTGCTTAAAGTGTAGAATAAGCTTAACTACCATAATTTAGTTATTTGAACCATAATACAACGTTGTGATAAGTTTTTATATCATGTGACAAACTTAAGTTTCAAATTTGGTCCAGTTTGGACATTGTTTTTGTAAGTTATGCAATTTTATGTACATTTTGGACTTTTACACAATTTACCCACATGAGAGTTTTTTCTTGATTTTGTTTCACATGGATTATGACCCTTATATGTTTTATTATCATGATTGAGCTTGTTGGTCCATGGGGAACCTATTTGTACCATGGTTTGATGGTGTTTCTCTTCAATGGTGACTTAGGGTTTACCCCTTTATGGATGAGATACTTTTAGAGGCTCTGGATTGATGGTTCCCCTATTTGGTGGACATCCTATGGTCACCACAGGTGGTTACAACTGATGGTCATCCCTATAAGATATCAAGTTGATGTTTTTTTTGGTTTTGGTTCACTTGGACCGATGGTTCACTTAAAAGAGAAGGTCAACCGATGGTTCACCACTTAAATGACTAGGGTTACCAAGAACCGATGGTTCCTTTGCTTGAAGGTCGATGGTTGTCCTAGAGAGACAACAAAGAAAATCTAAGTTGGTCTCCATGAGCAATGGAGCTACTTCTTGCATGGCTGTGGAAGCTCTAGGCTATGGACACATGGAGAGCTACTAGGACACCTCAAACTTCTCTCTTTCCTTATCCATAAGCTTTATATACCTCCCCTTTAGCTCACAAATGAAACCTTAGGTCCCTTACATCTTATCTCCTCTCCAAAATTTCATCTTCCCCTTCTTGGTGGTGAATAGAGTTTCCTAGGAAGAAGAAGGTAGTTGACCTTCTTGGTTAAGCATCTAGGGTTTCATTTTTTCTCTTCTAAGGTTTGTGGAGCTACCTTTGGTATTTCTGACATAAAATAAGTAAGAACCTTCCCTCTTTTCTTTGTTTGTCTTACTTTCTAGATCTCCTTCCTTCTTACTAGACGTAACCATGATTTTCCATGAAGGATCTTACTTTAAAGCTTGAAGAACTTATTTTTCTTGCTCCCTTCACCAAGGGTTTACTCCCTTTCTTCAAGAAGAAGCTTACTCAGTCGAGTTTAGACCTAAAGCTAGGGTTCCTACTTATTTTGTTCAAGTTTTCTTTCTGTGTGGAGCTTGGTTTTCTTCCAAGAGGTGAGTTTTATAAATCTATTCACCTTTATTGCTTACTAAAAGCTTGCTTGCATAAGTTCTTACTCTAAAATGATGTTCTAAGCATAGAGAAGCTATGCTTGCCTAGGGTTTTGATTGTAATGTAATTTCTTTCTTAGTTCTAGATCTAGATGAACCTAAAATTATATGCACGATCTTCCTAAGTTAGAGGAAAACTTATATCAGGTTTACATGGAAATCAATGATGCTTAGCACCTAGAAAATGATGACTTATACTTAGGTTTTAAGTTGTTTCAGCTTTAATCATGAACTGATGGATGACCTTATATTAGAACTGATGGAGATGCCTTGTGGAAACTGATGGTGATGACCAAAGGTGACAACTGATGGTGTTAACCAATGGTCACAGATTAGGTCAGTTTTAGATTCTTTTGGAAGCTCAAATAATCGATGGTTTAGTGCCCTAAAGATGAAAATAATTGATGATGATATTAGCTCAACATTCGATGGTGGAAAATGATGATATTGCTGGCCCTACCAATTGATGGCGAGACAATATGTAACAACCGATGGTGGTACATGAGACCACAAACAATGGTGAGACTAGTCTCCTGTGTTATTTCTATTAAGCCTTAAACAAATGGTTTTTTTATTAAATGACTCAAGGATTGGACTTACACATCATGTTATGGTTTTGAATAAAGAACCTAATTGAATGGTTAGGATGTGATACTTTGACATTCAATAGTTTGTAATGATGACTGTAATGTAATATATTGATTCTAATAATGTGAATTCTATGGCTTCCTACATATGATTAACCTCTGGAGTTTGTTTGATTTACAACTGATGGCCTACTTTAAATGTATAATGATGGTGAGTTCTATTCCCACAACTGATGGTACCCTTTATGTTATTAAATAAGGGATGCCTATGGTTAGATGGTGATTCTTTTCATGTCACAACTTGATGGCTTTATAGGTGTCTTGTCCTAGGTGTTTACTTACGCAAACAAGCAATGGTTTTACCTTCTCAACAATCCAATGGTTCTGGATTGATGCTTATGGTATTATGGTATGTTTTGAGTGATGTTGAAACCAATGGAGGTCTGCCCTTATTTTATCTTACCTTTTCCTATGTATGAATATAATAATTACCATAATGAGTTAATGGATAAACCTAATGAAGTGTATATTGTTACACCTAATACTAATGTAACCTAGTGAAGGTGATTGATTGTGAACAACCCCCTTGAATGATTAATCGAATCATGGAGTTCTCTATTATTGTTGTTGAAACCCTAGTATCCTATAATCTAATGGTTATACCTTGATTTATGCATGGATCCATTCTTGAGTATGTATGTAATGTGATGATGATGCTTTATTTTATGCATTAATGACCTGACGGGAATGCAATGAGTTAGGATTTGGATACGGATGTGAACTATAACTTCAGTGTAAGTACACTAATCTTATTAAATCTATCCTAAATGAAAATAGATGACGATGGTTAATCATGCTTAGCTTCTTAGTATGATATTATGAAGGAATACTCTTTCTCATGTTTGTTGAAATCCTAATATGTTATCCAGTGATTATCATAGTCTCATAATTGATGCTTTCTTACAAAATGTGCATAATAAGAATATTGGTGATGAAGAATATATAGCCTTCTTGTATGTTGATATAATTGAAGGAATGATTCAATGCAAAAATAACCCTATAATCTTATCCTGTGAACATCCTTTAGCTCTTTGATAGAATATTATTCTGATCTTATGTATCACATGCATGGCATGAAAAGATAATGATGAACTTATAGGTAATGATGTGATAGTCTTAATGACCTTTTGGCATGGTTGAGCCCTATATAAGGTGTAATCCTCTTCATGATGTGAGAAGGGTTGGAACCTTGTAATAATGTATTGAGAATTGAGATCCTATGGTGGTCATGTTTTGACAAGTATGGTCTCATGAATGGCAAGTGAATAGTACCATATGATGTTGAGATGAGGAATTATGTTCACACATTTTATATCTTCTAAGGTTGTTATGTATAAATGCTTGCTAGAAATGAATTAGTCTTTGTAGGTCCACTTGTTTGATGTATCCTTAATTCCCCAATTGGCATAACTAATCTAGTGTATCTCTAATCATGTAGTTTCCCTATGCCATTGGCCCATTCTAATGTCAGAACTGGCTGGATTGTGAAATGAGTAATTCCTGTAGGAAACTCAGAGCACATATTGTTGAATATGCGGGGGTGCTAGTTGAGGATATATCCTTGTGCCCACAATTGCAAGTTATGGAGGATGACTGTTGTCATGCGTCAGATATTGTGATATGTGAAAGGCAACAATAGGTACCACTACAGGACGCCTCAGATAGAACAAGCATGCATGACCTATTTTCTAGCACTATCACCTATATCAAGGTGGACTAGTTTTTGCAGCTTGACTATATGTCACTGTTGGCAATTGACTGTTATGTCTCTGCTTTGTCTCTCGTACTGACCGTGAGTTGTGAGTGAGATCATGGATTCTGACTCTTCCATAGATCTTTATGGAACTAATTTTGACTCAACAATGTTTAGTTGGATTTGAGTGGTACGACTCAAATCCTTAGGGCTTAATAAAATATGTAATACAACTATGTAGTATATTTGTTAGGGTTATACAGAATGCTTCACATTGTATGATAACCCTTGCTTGTTCTCTTAATATAGAGATGATGCTCAATGCATTAAAGGATAGTAGATATGCTCATGTTGTGGATATGTTTATGTTACAGATGTGTACATACAATAGCCATTTTTAAGTTGGTAGATATACTGCCATTGATGTTTATGAATATGATATTAGTTATCACATTTTTTATCTATGCTTATACTACTAGCTATGTCTCTATAATTAGAGATACCTGTACTGGTAATCATGCTTATATAGATATCTTATGCTATTACTCAACTTATAATGTACATCTATTCAATCTGTTAGACATGCTTATGTTGTTATATATGCCTATGATGCTAGAATTATTGATGATAATAGATATGCTAAGCTACTAGAGTTGATTATGATGTAGCCATGGTTATACCACTAGATAGATTATACTATTAGTCGTATATATGTTGATAATCTGGCTAATGACGATAAATTTTATTTGCTCCTTTATGTATCTTTTTAATCATCACTGCTTCTAAGCCTATTTGTTATTCATGTTTAATATGATTAAACTATTTAATTACTTAACCTGTGGTAATGAATAAGAGTTATTGAGAGTTATATCTCTCATTTGGACATGGGTCTCATCCCGTGGGTCACCACATCTTTTTAGATGATGGGAAACAATGACGGCAGACCTATGGCAGTGAGAAGGAGATGTGATGATGGACTTTAGGGAAGTTTTATAGATGTTTAGGATGTCCTAGAGTCATCCCTGTATTCTTAGGTCTGGCTGGGAACATTTGTATTTGATACTTCAATCTAATCGAGCTTTTGTTAGCATGTTGATGCTTATTTTTGTGGCATATATAGATAACATTATCTTGTGTATATACGTTGTGGCTAAGGCCATGGAACAAATTGTATTAGATTCTTGGAATAGTATGAATATAAGAAAGATGTTGGGCTTCAATGTAAATTTTTCTGAGCATGTGGTGATGTTGAATCAGTTTTAATTTACCCTATTTCCTCGAAATGTGCTTAATTAGTGATCAATTATGTTTAGTGTTTTGAGTGATCTCATTTAGTGTCACATGTTCTCACACATATGTTGTGGGATCCATTCTAGGGACAAATGCCCATGCCCACTCACCTTTGTCTATGTAGCCATTAGGAGTGTGGACTTAGGGTAATAAACAATTTTGTAACATTGACCCTGTCTTCTGATGTGATTCTTGCTCACACTTTCTAGTACAACTTCTAGCTTCCCAACCAACAAAGACTTTATTCTCCTACCAATGGTTGTCATGCCCCTTTGTCTACCAACAAAAATATTGAATGTTGTGAGACTCATCGTCTTCCTCATAAAGTCACCTCTTCAACTTCTTGCGAGCTGACAACTTAAATACAAGACAAATATGAAGAGTTATAAAATATAACCTACACATATAAATATAAGTTCATTGCCTAAAAAAAGGATCCATTTCCTACGTCGATAGGATGTCGCAATCCATACACAACATCCATCCCCATTTCCCATCAGTGGTTTCTAATGGTTGACAACCCATCAATTGAAGAAGCTTTTGGATATGCCAAAGATTTGTGGTCTTAAGTTCAAAGGAGACATACATCAAAGAGACCTTCCATCCTACATCATCATCCATATTTTACACACTTAAAGTGGAAAGTCCATGTTGTAAAGAAAGAGATCAATGACTTGTAGTTCACCTCTAATGATTGCCAAGGGGTATTCTTCCTACTTGTTGGATACCCTCATCTCCAAATCAAAGAGACATTTGTGCATACCATGATTGTGTCTTCTTCTTCTAGGATGATGGCTATCTACCTCTCTTCCCTTGTTAAACTTGCTAATATTTACAAGTGTGCGTAGTCCTCTCTTAGGGTGTAGGGAGTAGCCACACTACCTATTTTTGTTATCTTTACCATATATTCTTTTGTATGAATTTCTTTTATCTTATGGAACACATTGTTTGTGCTTACAGTCTTGTTTGGCCAACTATTTTACATTTATCAGACCTTGTATCTAGAAAACTTCAAACCTAAAATCTAGATATAATTTGTTACATGTTAAACCATTAATGAGAACTTCAGATAGGTATATTCTAAGGTGATTGGTAAATGATATCTAAGTAACATGACAGAGATCCTAGAGTAATATCTATTGGATTTTGATCCTAACGTCAAAAGGGGGATTTACCAAGCCTAAATATATGCATTGTAAAGTTATTTATGATGCTTATGAAGACTATCCACCATAGTGTTTCCATTAATGAATAATCAAGAATCAATTGAGCCATTTTATTACTTATGATCATTGTGTAATCAATGAATAATAAAATAGTAGTTCTTGCTCAGTTACTTTTATAAGACCTATGACCTAGATTTTGGGATAACCTTGTTTGATTTGCTTCATATTATTCTTAGAATCTTAATATAATCACTTGAGATGCTAATCTAACATGTGACAAGCTTAAGTTTTTAGTTTGGTCCTGTTTTGATAATGTTTGAGCTCGTTTTGCTATATATATGCTTATTTTGGACCTAGTTACAATTTACCCATGTTGAGGGGTTATCTTATAATTTGTCACATGCAGAGAGTACCGTTGATACCTTGTCATAATGATAGATAGTATGGTTCTTAGGGGTGCCTTATAATGATTTGATTTGAGGAGAGAGAAGGTGACATGTTGAGTATTGTTTATAGGGTTTGCTTGATGCCTATGTGGATGTTTGACCTTTTGGTTGACTATTTCATGTTCTTTCTATTCCATTGACCATACTTGGTTTTCTGTAGTGTTTCTCTATGGTCTAATGAGTTTTGAGTTTGTGGTGGAGTCCCTTCGGTCGCTTGGACTCTTACCCTCTGTTTTGGTCGCTTAACCAAGGGTTACATGTGGTCGCTTGGTTCTCTTCGACCATGAACCATGGTGGTTGCTTGGTTCTCTATGAGCAAGAAACCTTGTTGTCTTTGGTTTACCTAGTTTTTCATGACCTATCTTGCATGCATGGTTTTAGTGGTTGCATGTTTGTTCTTTGGTGGACATTTGGCACCTATGTGCATGACACCTCAACCCTTCCATCTCTCTCATACTACCAAGTATATAAGATCTCTCGTATACATGAAGGTATCTCTTTTATCTTTCTTCCTTCTTTCTTCCATATTTTTCTCAACCGTTGTGTTCTTGGTGGTTTGGTGGAGCTCATCATTAGTGCTTGGTGGCCGAGATCTCTTGCATGTGGTGATCCAATCTTGGAGAAGCTCATCGTTGGTGATCTTTGGTCGTTCTTTGATCTTAGATAAGTGTTTCCACCTCTTGACTCATTTTCTTTACAATCATATATACTTTTTCTTCTCTTGGCCGAACCTGTGGTTCACCATAGTGGTCCTTGTCTTGGGATGGAGATACTCCTCCCTCTTGAGCCGAATCCTTGGTGTTACCAAGGTAGTGTTCAAGTGGAGTGGAGAAGCCCCTCTTCCTTTTCCCTCTTTTGTTCTTTCTTTTTGGCCTGGAGGTTTTGGGTACTATTTCTTTCCCTTTAACCTAGGGTTTTTTCTTCTTCTTTGAGGTGGTGCCTAACTTGATTGTGAAGGAGGTCAAAGCTAGGGTTCCTTCTTACTTTGGATTTTCTTTGCTTGTAGGACGTTGCACTATCATCTAAGGCGGGTTATATAACTCTCTTCCCTGTCTATTATATCACTTTAATAATACATGTAACTTGCTCTAAAATGTGATATCTTGTTGTTCATGATGTTATATTTATTAGGATTAAGTTTCTATATTGATCTTGCATGCACTTGCTTCTTTATCTAAACCCTAATTAATGTGACTGACTTTTAGTGGAAGGTGATGATGGTGGTTTTACATGCAAATAAACCTTGATTTTGTTAATATTAGTTCTTGGATTGAATTCCTTGGATGAGATGGAGTTTTGTTTCTATTTTCATGCGTGGGTTTCTTGGATTTTTGTTTACCATACCATGGTTATGATGTTGATCATGTGGAGTGCTCAATTTTGGGGTTCTTTGCATGGTCCTTGCCCAAATGAGTTCTCTTTCTCAAGAGTTCTATTTTCACGATGTTAATATCTAGTTTGATGATGTTTTACTCTCCCTAAAATGTTCCAAATGTGGTATTCCATGTTTTTGAGGTTGTGGACAAGGTTTGATCACATAGACAACCACTTTGGTTTTTAGTCACATAAGTTTCCCCTTGATCGAATGGGCTTGTGTTCGCTATAGTCACTGACATGGTTTGAGGGTTGATCGTTGATGTGCATTCGACCATGGTGGAGTTGGTTTCTCTTGGGTCACTATTTTAGTCACTAACCTTGATGGTGTTTTGGTCCCTGAATGGGTTGAATCCCTTTGATAGTTTGACCTATATTGAAGGTTTGATCGCTAGTCTTAGCCGTTGGCTTGGGTGATGCTTTGATCGCTAGTATACCTTTGACCATGATGAAGTTTTATTAGATCATAATGTTTATCTCTCTCTCTCTCTCTTCAATTGCATGATTGGTGACTTTATTGCCTTACTCATTTGATTATGGGTTATGACATGTGTATATGATAATCATTGCCTTTATGATAGTGGTTGACCTACGTGCTCCCCAAATGTGGGAAGATAAGATAACTAAGGTTCGTTGATAATGTTGGAATGTAAACCCGAATCATGTATACAAGTGAACCCTAACCCTAATCCTAGGGTATATTATACTTGTTCAGTTCATTAGATGGATGGCATGTGATTATTTTCTCTCTCGCCTACTTGAGTGATTCTAACCATGCATGTTGAATGATTATCATAGCTTGTGTATTCTATGTTTGTGCTCATACGAAACAGGGTGATGGCTACGAGTCTTAATGAAACAGGATGCTTATTGATGTGATGTTTCATACAACCTGGTGAAGGCTTAATGCCTATTGTGAGGTGATCTCCTCTAGAGATGTCACTAAGGGATTGATATCCCACAATGATGTGACATTGGTGGTAGCCTTCTATGGTTGAGTGACATTGGTAATGACCTTGTGAATGGCAGTTCTACAAGTACTGTGTGATGATAACGTGACAAGTTCACACCTTATACATTTTATATCTTTTGGAGTTGTATCATGCCCGTATCTTTGCAGTACTTGTTTCTGGTTAGCATGTTGTAACTTGATTGATGTCAAAAGATACCTAATTGACTTAATTGATCAAGTGCAACCCTAATCATGTAGGTGCCTTGTGCCATATATCCATTCCAATGTCAGTTATATTGCTGGATGGTGAAACAATAATTCCTATAAGAAATTCAGAGAGCATTTTTTTGAATATGTGGGGGCGCAAGTAAAATATCTCCTTGCATCCATAGTTACTGGTGATATGAGTCGACCATGCGTGAGTTGTTATCCTCATGATATGGATGGCCGTGCCTGAGCTAATCCCTCTTTTTAAGAACACCATGTCTAAGCCTACTCTTCAGCACCAAGACATGTACCAAGGTGTCCATGTGTGAGATAATTCTTCAACTTGACTATATGTCACTATTTGCAGTTGACTGATATATCTCTATGATGTTTCTCTTGTACTGACCAAGAGGTGTTGGAGAGATAGTGGATTATGATTCTTCCATTAACCTTGTATGGCATCAATTTTGACTTCACAGTGGTCGGTTGGATTTGACTGGTACAACTCAAATCTTTAGGGGAAATAAAAGACATAATAAAGTCGTGTAGTATATTTTTCTTAGGGTCAAATGCGCTTCACATTGGTTGAACCCTTTGCCTTATATTTGTACTAATTCCTTGAATTGTAAGGTGGTAAACAATGTTTTTCATATTCCTTCTTAAAATATTAATTGTTCTATTCTCAATGCCAACTGCCTAATTTGCTTAAGCTGCTTTATCAATTTAATACATATCATTTAGCTGAATCTTCTCAATATTTTAAGTATGTTTTTTACCTACTTAATTATCTGTGCTTTTAATAGACGTTGGCATAGAGTTAAATCTCTCACTGGGACGTTCGGTCTCATCCTGTGGGTTTCCACATCTTTTAGGTGGTCGAGCATGAGGAGGTAGAGGTCGTGTTGTTGAGGCTGAGCAACAAGAGTAGTAGTAGCTGAGTAAATGTTGGATATGCTGCTTGTGTTTTGTATTAGAGTCCTATATGTCATCCCTGTACTCTCAGGTCCTTGGGTGTGTTTTGTAGATGTTGTATATCGAGATGATGTTTTGTCTATACGCCTTTGTTGTATAGTATGGAATGTGTGTATGTAAGTGAATAGGTCATCATATGTACATGTTGTATCCAGTGATCCAATGAACAAAGATATGAATAATCTTTGGTAGGTGTTATATATATACAAGTGGATTTGTGGACTCTGATGTGATATCTTTCCACTTGAGGTGGATATGTGCATATGGTTTTCAATTTCTTGCGTTTCCTAGTAACCTGGTTTGTTAGTAGTAATTCCACATTTGGTTTGAGTGATCTTGCTATATGTGGTGTGGCGTATCACATTTTGGTTGGTATCAGAGCTTTAAGTTTGTTGAGTCTACATGGACATAGGACTAGGTTGTGTCTATTCTAGTGTCCTCTAGTCTGTTAATGGTAACTTCTGCATATGCATTAGAAGAAGAAGAGAAGAGAAGATGGATGGAGAATACAAAGAACATGTTGCTGAGAGAAGTGCTGTTGTACATGGAGGTGGTGCAAGCAGACATTAGAGGGTTGATGGAGTGCCTTAGACACCTCAGTTTAACTCAACCATGATGGAAACCATTGCCTTTCAATCCTTGTTTGGACTGTTCATGTAGACGATAATGCACATGGCAGAAAGAATGCCCAACCTCAGCCAAGGGAAGCTGTACACAATGCTGAATCTTTGAGAACCAAGAGGACCTTTGAGAGGTTGAGGCAAGTTGGGATAATGGAGTATGGTGGTACAAAAGATTCGGCGGATGTTGACCTTTGGTTTATGGAGTTGGAGAAGCATGTTGTGTATGCTTTAAAGGGGAGTGTTGGTCAATTGGGGACAATTAAGGAGGTGAAGATACTAAATGCTAAGATTAGTTGGGAGGAGTTCTAATGGAAATTCTATACTTCCCTAAGACTTAACTAGATAAGAACATATTGCGGTTTTAGAGGATCCGATAGGGATCCATGTCAATCAACGAATATGAGGCAAAGTTCATGGAGCTATTATGGTTTTGTCTTCATATGGAAGCAACGAATGAGGAGAGGATCATACATTTTGAGAAGTGTTTGAAAACCAAAATAATGACCCATGAGAATTTTGCCATATTTGTGGAGTCTTCAGGAGGATAGAAAGATCAGTTGTTGAGATGAATGCGATGAAGGCTAAGAAGAGGCTTGCACAATATCAGGGAGAGTCATCTGGAGGCTTTATGAAGCCTAGGTTTTCAGTGTCACTGACACAACAAAGATCAACGAGTCATTCTTAGTGGTCACCTAGTATAGGAAGAGGCCATAGCTTTTTGCCTATAGGAACCCATAGTGTTGCATCAGTTTATGTGAAAGGGTTGTCTAGGTCATGGTATGAGAACAAGACATGCTACAAGTTTTACAACCCCAATTTTTGGGTTCATTTGGTGAGAAATGTAATTTCTCATAATAAAGATAAATGAACAAATAATGTTGTATTTTGATTGAATGCATGAATTTCGTTACAATAGACTTGATGATTACTTTGTGGGGTTTATTGGCTATTGGGCCCACTAACAAATAAAAGGACAAAAGAAACTCTATTATTGAGTAAATAAGAAAATAGAGGAAAGAAAAGTGTGGAAACCTCTAGAAGGCAAATCCAAAGATGGATTTCGTGCCTCTTGGGTTCCTTGGTTCCAAGGAGTCCAAAGTTGCAAAGATAAAACAACAAGGAAATAAAAGAACAATTAAGTATTTCCTTGTTAAGAAAGAAATTGAAAATAATGGTAAAATGTGGAAAATATGTGGAAAGAGGTATAATTGAGTTATTCTTGGTGGATTTTTGTATCCCAAGGATTCCTAACATTAAAAGGAATAGCAACAAGGAAAGTAAAATAGAAATAAAGAGAAATCCTCAAAAAGAGATATTTTAATAAGAAAGACCCATGATAATAAAAAATAATGCATATAGATGCATCTAGAAGGATAATGAGTATCCTTAAAAATGAATTTCAAAATATTTGAGTTTCTTGGGATCCAAGGAGTCCCGATGCAGAAAGAGAAAAAGAAAAAGAAAATACCTATACTAGAAAATAAGAAGATAATGTGAATACATAACTAATGGATTATGTGGTTTTATTAAAAAGGAGGTGTTTTCTACTAAAGAAAAATATATTTTCATGGCCAATGAATTAAAAGGGAAGTATAAAGAGAATAAGGGAGAGGATTTTCGAATTCCTAAATATTCACATAATAAAGAATATAAAAAGGATAATTAAGAGAGAGAAGCTCACTTTTTCATGAAGGAATCAGATTCCTAGTAGGAAAGAACCTTATTTCTTCATGAGCAAGCATCGTAGGGTGTTATACCCTCATCTTTAAAAGGAGAGAGAGCCCTGGGCCTAGTCCAGGAGAGAGATCCCACGTACCCTCCTTTCCTCTTCTTCTTCTTGTTTTCATCAAAACCCTAACCAAGAAAACATAGGGCTACTTTGGGGGCACTTGGAGGATATGGTGGATCGTGATGAAGGCAAGAGGCAACCCCAGAGGTCTCAGGTAGCCAGCTACCTTCCCCTTGCTTCCATCTCCGCTTAAGATGGCCAGTGGACCTGTAGGTTTTGTTGCGGTGGGCGCAGCCGCCAGGCCCAACTCCGGCCACCTCGGCCTCAACTTGAGACTATCACGGGTGTGGCGGAGGGTGGCAGAGGTATTGGAGTGGTCGCCGGTGCTCTAGGGACCAAGAAGGATAGGAGGAAGCTTCCCCCGAGCCGCTGCAGGCGGTAGTAATATGTCATTGCGAGGAGGAAGAAGCAGAAGTGTGCATTGGACAAAAATACCCCTCTTGGTATTACTGAACAAGCAATTTACACGGGGGAAAATAGTCATTTCATTAGGTTTCCAAAAACGAGCCACTTTGCATGGAAATCGATGACGTGGCACTCAAGGATATGCCCAAAGTAAGTATTTTTGTGAAATTCATATCTCATAAACGGTAGCTCGTATGGTTACGCATAAAATATGAAATTTGCTCAGAAAAATGAGAGGAATCCAAAAAAAATATATTTAGAGGCTAATTCATCTTGCAATTTTAATAGTGTAAGTTATCAACTTTAATGTATTAATGTTTAAAGAACCCTATTTTGAGTTGATTAAAATATTTAATAGGGTTTAATGTATGATTAAAGTTGATATTAGCCTGTTAATAATAAAAAGGAACATTAGGAACAAAAATGATGAACTTTGCATATAATTTGTTAATTTAGAGTTTCATGTGCATGAGTATACTTTAATGGTCCTTGAAACCCTAATGTTGGCAAATTCGACTCTTAATGGCTTTAATTATTCAAAATCATGAATCAAGCTAAGATATAATGATACTAAGCTATTTCAAGAAATAAAGTTCCTAATTGTGGTTAAATACCCTTAATGTAGAAATTAGGATTTCCTAGTGGATAAAAGGTGGAATTAATGATCAATAACGTTCATATGAGTATTAGACCATAATGAACTATGAATTGATGATAAATGAGAATAATGATCTTGTCATGGATTAAAAGGATGAAAATGGTAGCTTCAATGTAAAAGAGGCTTAATTGACGGTTATTTGTGCACTAATATGGAATTCAGGTTATGTGTTTGTAAAAGGTAACCTTAATAATTTTCGTGAAGGATAGATGAGAAAATCAGAATTCAAAAAGAGTAAAGGGAAGTAAAAATCAAATTGCAAAGTAAACTTTAAAAAGAGGAAGAAACCCTAAAAAGGAATAGAATCCATAAGTAGCAAGATGGTTTGGATAGATTTTGATAAAAAGGAATTGAATGTAATTTCAGGACAGAATTGTGTGCTTGCTTGATTCTGGATTACTTGCTTGTTTGGATTATTCCTGCACCTGAGTCTACCTGACAGGTATGTGGTTAATAATGGTTAATCACATTATTTCCTGAGGATTTTCCGATTGTTTCTTCGCATTGAATGCAATATAAACAGTTGGATGTTCATACTAGCAAAATTATAAAGAAGTGTGTATTCTCACACCTACATGCCATCCTGATGTATGATGCCAAAGGTCAAGCCCAGGAGGGTAGACCCACGGGCACCATGAGTGGTGACCCCAGACACCAATCTCGATAATGAGAAGGTGGCCTATGATATTGCATGACTAGAGGGCACCATGAGTGGTGACCCCCAGGCACCAAGCTCGGGATTGAGAAGGTGGCCTTAAGTCAATGGCAAAAGTGAAACCCGAAAGGGGGTATGCCAGGGTTAGGGTAAAAGCAGTGGAGAATGTCATACTGAAAGGTGTAAATTGGCTTGTTAATTAACATGATTGTGATAATTAGATTGTTATCCATATGTGCAAACTTTTGGTTGTCCCCACATACCACCATATTTCAATATGCTGACTGACATTTTGTTTGTCAACATTTTAGGTACAAGCTTGAAAAGGACAAATAGTAAAGTGGCATATGTGAAATTAATTAAGAGTTAAAGTACAAAGGAGGATTAGTTAGAGTAGACTCCTGATGCAGATAGATGTAGATATCCCAGTTTTGAAAAAGGTATGTAAAGTTTTATTTTGTACCCGTTTTTAGTTTAGATGGTGAAATTTGATAATTGTTATGGATTATTTGTCGAACCTTTTATCCGAGTTATTGGATAAAGGCTCTGACCTTTCGATCTTCCTTAAATGGGGTGTTACAGGGAGGTGGGGTCGTTACAATTGGTAACAAAGATTAGGTTCCTCGTTTAATCTTTAATAATTATTAAATTTTAAAAATTCCATAGAACCGAGGGAGTTATTAGAGGATTGTCCAAAATACTGAGGTGTCTCGAAAATGATCATGTCTGAGGGCTGGAAATATTTTCCTCCGCACCGCTAGTCGGAATATGAGGACTCCCAGATTGTGTGACTGCCTGGCCGATGTCTTAGGATATGACTCGAAATAAGATACCTTTAGGACTCTCTCATCTTGTTCATCCCTTCTAAACTTAAATTCTATTAAGGACCTTAAGGATTAGGGTTTTATCTCTTCTACTCACCCTCTTGAGCTATGGGTAAGGTTAATAAGGTCTAAGGAATCCTCCACCAAATTAATGAAAAACATGTAAATAAAATTCCATTGACATAAGCTTAATAGATTAAGTGCAAACTCAAGAATAGATACATGCTTAGATCATATGACACGAGTTGTCATTGCCCTCAGGAGAGACCTGAGGATAGACCTCCTTGTCAGGAAGATGAGTAGAGAGAGTTAGTCTTGGAGGTAGAGACCTCCATTAAAAGTAGAGACCTAGCACGTCCCTCAAGGATGATGTTAACCCTAACCCTAAGTGAAGGTTAGAGAGAGAGATGACATGATGAGTTAGATGTCATGGTAGACCAGGTGTTTGTATAGACATGCTTTAGATGCCATATGAGCCATGAGAATTTGATGACCGAGTACCTTTGGAAACCCAACCCTGGGAAGGGTTGTGCATGTTTGAGCGAAGGATAGCTCCTTCATGGATAAGGTTAGAGAAGAACATATCGAAACCTTATGGGTTGTTGCAAGTAGGATATATCTTGCACCCATAGTACATCAGTAGTATGAGTAGTAAGTTAAAACTGAGGCCAGAAGGACAGAATGGATGTCTTATGAGATAAGCATAAGGGTCTATAGATAATCATGAGCAAACATAAGGTTGAGCATAGGCTTAACCCACATAGAGGTATGCCTATGATCTTAATCCTTCATGGAGAGAGGAGCTCTAGTAATATGGCTGGATGTGGAGTTAGCTCTAGAGAGAGAAAGTAGGACCCCAGTAAGGAGGTTGGAAGCCTAAAGCCCTGAGATATGAGGAACCATGGGGAGTCGAGGAAGATGCGACCTAAGTGGATGATAGTGGTTGCCTTATGCTTGACCCCTGGAGGCTAATGATATCTTGGTTGCCTTTAGAGGAACCAAACCCTCGAGAGAGGATCATGCTTCTGGTACCTATGTGCCTATGGTATAAGTGGTTACCTGCTGAGATGAGATAAAGAGTGCCTTAGACCCTGAGGAGGTTTAAGTAATCAGTTTTGAGGCATTATAACTAGTTGTTTGTCCTTGAGGAGGACTCAACTCTGAGATTCTGCTTATATAAAAGGATCATGGAAGTACATGACATACCTTGGACATGCTTAATTCATGGTTAAGCGATTGAGCATGCAGTTAGACACCCAAAGGTGGACCTAGGGTTCCTAGGCCTAAGAGGGGAAGCAATGTACCCAATGCTCATGATGAGATTTGAGTCTCTATAATTTTGAGCATGTGTAGAGGAAAAAGAAACCACTGAAGTTAAAGGTATGTTTGATGAACCCCCCCAACTAAGTTGGCCTAATGTTGAGGATGAGAACAAGTTTGACCTAGCATGGTTTGGTAGGTGTTTGTTTGTGCCTTAGTAGCTTTCTAGGGCTAAGCATGCTCATGTGGATGCATACCCTAAACATAGGGATGCTTGTGACCTTTGTTATCAAGGTGTAGTTTCCTCCCATCCTGGGAGAGGGACCCTTTTGTAGGGTGTATACTAGTTTTGCTGGTTTTGTGGTAACCTAAAGAGGTCTCATTGGATCTTGAATAACTAAGTGAAGAGTACATGGTATGAGAATGAACCTATAGACCCATAGATAGCCATCTCTATGTGCATGTGGATGTGTTACCATAGAGGTAACTGGTATGGGGCCTGACCAAGATACACAGGTTGCCACCTGAATGTAGAGAGACTGATGATGAAGGATTGGGTAAGGTTCTAAGTTGAACATGTACTATTT
Organism: Alisma plantago-aquatica; assembly: GCA_963693085.1. Classification (NCBI taxonomy): domain Eukaryota; kingdom Viridiplantae; phylum Streptophyta; class Magnoliopsida; order Alismatales; family Alismataceae; genus Alisma; species Alisma plantago-aquatica. Next base: position 1,253,125,249 of record OY856411.1, on the reverse strand, counting down.
TAGAATCCTAAGTCTATCCGAGGGTCAGGTAGGGATAAGACCGATGGAAGTAGGAGTTTCTGAATTCCCTAGTTGCACATGACCATATGGTCAGGAGGTAACAACTATCATTATCTGAGGCCCATGGGTTAGGAGGTTGATCACCTTCATAAACTCATGGGACCCAAAGGGAGACTGAGTAGGGCACTCTCTCGATGCATGAGGGAAGAGGAATGACCCCGAAAGTGCTGGAACCCTAAAGACCTAGAGGAGATGACCAAGGATCGTGCTTGGACCAAGTAAGTTCGAGACCAGTTTTCCATGGAAGTAATTTTGATATCATGATTTTTGTGATGTAGAGACATATGTGGCACGTTTCAACTTAGATTTAAAGGTGTAATGGCAAGGTGGGATGTGCCATCTCTATTCTTGGAATAGGAAAAACTTTGTATTTGGACTGTAGCCAAATGCTTATTTCCTCGTGTTATGAAATTGAGAGATAGGACAGTACACATTCCATACACCAAGGATAAAGATGATGTGAGTTGGAAAGTTGCTACAAGGTATGAGGACAAAGATGATAACATACCCTGGTGGAGTAAACAATACATGGATGGTTTACAAATAGTAAGAGAAATAAGGATGTTTTCATCAGAAGCTATGTGGAACTTGCAAGTTATACCAAGTTGAGTTTGATAACCATGATGATGAGATCAGGGAGTTTCTTGATGAAGAAAAACTTAGAGTTTGAGATGAGATGATAAGTGGAATACTTGGAGGTGTATGTATTCATCATTACCTAACACCTAAGGATATGAAGTGGTAATAGATGTTCTGGTTGACTTACAACTACCTAGTATAGCTAGAGACTAGAAGAGGTTGTTAGGTTAACCTAAGTTTGTATAAAAGAGATAGGTTTGGGCTAATGAAATCTGTTGATCAAGTTAACAGATGTTTGGTTAGCCAACCTTGTCCTTGATGTGGTAGAAAGATGGTTGTAGAATCTCAGATACACTTCATTGGAAAGGAAGGTGATGAAACCATGATTAGAGTGGTTTAGGGTTTATGAGGAATCAACCTTGAAGAATCATGACATACAGGAGATCATGATTTTAAGTTCATCATACACTGTGGTACTACGAAGATAGTAAGTGACAATAGTACTTTGGATACCAAAGACGAAGTTGCATGTAACATGTGGCCATGCAAGCTAGGAGGTGAAGGACGAACACCAGTAACCCAGTGCATGGATATAAAGTAGAAAGAGTTCCTGAGAGGGAATGGGAGTTCATCACTATGGATGTTGTGAGTCTCCCCTAGACCAAGGAAAGTCGAGATCCAATATGGGTTATGGTAGATCACCTTACCTAGATAACATGAGAAAGAAAGTATGCTCAAGGGAAGGATCCATTTGAACTACATATGAGAGAGAGATGGTTCAACTACACCATGATGCGAGTTCACAAGTTCTTGAGTATAACCTAAAAGTTCACTTCCATGAGGTAAAGTAGATATATGAAGAACTCGATGTTAGTACATTTTATCACCCCTTACTAATGGTTAGTATGATCTAGACTAGAGGGTCTGATGTGAGCATGTGTGCTCATTTAGGGTGATACAGGAAGACAATTCCTAAGATGTGATGTTAACCACCCTAGCCTTTATCGGGATGCAAGAAGTTTTATAGGGAGGTTGTATCGGTCACCACTTCATTAAGATGATGTTGGTGAAGGGGGCCTCGCGAAGGTCAAAAAAGAACCATGGTGTGTGCAAATGAAGTCATTTTGATCGTGCAATGGCTTAGAAAGATCCAGAAGCGACATAAGTCGTGAGTTGATGCAAAGCAGACTGACATGCAGTTCACTGTTGGAGAATATGTGATGTGAAAATCCGACCCCTCTAAGATACAACTGAGAAAGCTGAGTCCCCGATATATGGGTCCACTTGAGATGGATTGGTGGAGATGGTTGTGGTTAACCTTACCCCTTAGGATAACATGATGTATAATGTGTTCCATGAGTCCGATCTAGAGCACTATGTGAGGTACCCAAGCCATGTGCTGAGCCCTGAACCTATTCAGCTTTTGAGAGGCTGAAATGTCATGAGTCACCTATGAGGGTATGATATACCAAGTTCAAAAAGAACTCAGATGGAAGAATATGAGATGATGAAGGTTCTTGGGAAGAACCATGGAAAGGGTGAAGCCACATGGGAGCCTTGATGGACATAAGAAAGGCTTATCATGAATTGTTTGTTTGCTTGATGGAATTTTGAAGACAAAATTCTTATAAGAGGGGAAGGATGTTACAACCCCAATTTTTGGGTTCATTTGGTGAGAAATGTAATTTCTCATAATAAAGATAAATGAACAAATAATGATGTATTTTAATTGAATGCATGAATTTCGTTACAATAGCCTTGATGATTGCTTTGTGGGCTTTATTGGCTATTGGGCCCAATAACAAAGAAAAGGACAAAAGAAACTCTATTATTGAGTAAATAAGAAAACAGAGGAAAGAAAAGTGTGGAAACCTCTAGAAAGCAAATCCAAAGAGGGATTTCATGCCTCTTGGGTTCCTTGGGTTCCAAGGAGTCCAATGTTGCAATGATAAAGCAACAAGGAAAGAAAAAATCAATTAAGTATTTCCTTATTAAGAAAGAAATTGAAAATAATGGTAATATGTGGAAAATATGTGGAAAGAGGTATAATTGAGTTATCCTTGGTGGATTTTCGTATCCCAAGGATTCCTAACATTAAAAGGAATAGCAATGAGGAAAATAAAAGAGAAATAAAGAGAAATCCTCAAAAAGAAATATTTTAATAAGAAATACACATGATAATAAGAAATAATGCATATAGATGCATCTAGAAGGATAATGAGTATCGTTAAAAATGAATTTCAAAATATTTGAGTTTCTTGGGATCCAAGGAGTCCTGATGAAGAAAAAGTAAAAGAAAATACCTATACTAGAAAATAAGAAGATAATGTGAATACATAATTAATGTATTATGTGATTTTATTAAAAAGAAGGTGTTTTCTACTAAAGGAAAATATAATTTTGTGGCTAATGAATTAAAAGGCAAGTATAACGAGAATAAGGGAGAGGATTTTCGAATTCTTAAATATTCACATAATAAAGAATATCAAAAGGATAATTAAGAGAGATAAGCTTGCTTTTCATGAAGAAATCAGATTCCTAGTAGGAAAGAACCTTATTTCTTTGTGAGCAAGCACCATAGGGTGTTGTACTCTCATCTATAAAAGGAGAGAGAGCCCTGGGCCGAGTCCAGGAGAGAGATCCCACATACCCTCCTTTCCTCTTCTTCTTCTTCTTCTTCTTCTTCTTCTTCTTCTTCTTCTTCTTATTTTCGTGAAAACCCTAACCACGAAAACATAGGGCTGTTTTGGGGGCAGTTGGTGGCTATGGTGGATTGTAATGAAGGCAAGATGCAACCGTAGAGGTCTCGGAGCCAGCTACCTTCCCCTTGCTTCCATCTCCGCTCAAGATGGCCAGCGGACCTGTAGGTTTTGCTGTGGTGGGCGCAGTTGCCAGGCCCGACTCCGGCCACCTCGGCCGAAGCTTGAGACTACCGCGGGTGTGGCGGAGGGTGGTGGAGGTATTGGAGAGGTCATCGGTGCTCTAGGGACCAAGAAGGAGAGGAGGAAGCTTCCCCCGAGCGGCTGCAGGCGGCAGTAATAGGTCATTACGAGGAGGAAGAAGCACAGGCGTGCATTGGACAAAAATACCCCTATGGGTATTATTGAACAAGCGACTTACATGGGGGTAAACCGATCATTTCGTTATGTTTCCAAAAGCGAGCCGCTTTGCATTGAAACTGATGATGTGGCACTCAAGGATTGGCCCAAAGTAAGTTTTTTTGCAAAATTCATATCTCATAAACGGTAGCTCGTACGGTTACACATAAAATATGAAATTTTCTCAGAAAAATGAGAGGAATCCAAACAAAATATATTTAGAGGTTAATTCCTCTTACAATTGGAAAAGTAATGTAAGTGATCAAATTTAATGTATTAATGTTTACAGATACCTATTTTGAGTTGATTAATATATTTAATAGGGTTTAATGGATGATTAAAGTTGATGTTAGTCTATTAATGATAAAAAGGAATATTAGGAACAAAAGGGATGAACTTTGCAAATAATTAGTTAATTTAGAGTTTCATGTGCATGAATATACTTTAATGGGCCTTGAAACCCTAATGTTGGAAAATTCGACTCATAATGGCTTTAATTATTCAAAATCGTGAATAAAGCCAAGATATAATGATATTAAGCTATTTAAAGCATTAAAGTTCCTAATTGTGGTTGAATACCCTTAATGTGGAAATTAGGATTTTCTAGTGGATAAAAGGTGGAATTAATGATAAATAACATTCATATGAGTATTAGACCATAATGAACGATGAATTGATGATAAATGTGAATAATTATCTTGTCATGGATTAAAAGGATGAAAATGGTAGCTTTAATGTAAAAGAGGCTTAATTGACAATTATTTGTACATTAATCTGGAATTAAGGTTATGTGTTTGTAAAAGGTAACCTTAAAAGGATAGATGAGAAAATTAGGGTCTAAAAAGAGTAAAGGGAAGTAAAACTCTAATTGAAAAGTAAACCCTAAAAAGAGGAAGAAACCCTAAAAAGGAATAGAAGCCATAAGTAGCAAGATGGTTTGGATAGATTTTGATAAAAAGGAATTGAATGTAATTTCAGGACAGAATTGTATGCTTGCTTGATTCTGGATTACTTGCTTGTTTGGATTATTCCTGCAACTGAGTCTACCTGACAGGTATGTGGTTAATAATGGTTAATCACATTATTTCCTGAGGGTTTTCCGATTGTTTCCTCGCATTGAATGCAATCTAAACAGTTGGATGTTCATACTAGAAAAATTATAAAGTCACTACTATGGTTATCACAATTATAAAGAACTGTGCATTCTCGCACCTACATGCCACCCTGATGGATGATGCCAAAGGTTAGGCCTAGGAGGGTAGACCCATGGGCACCATGAGTGGTGACCCCAGGCACAAAGCTCGGGAATGAGAAGGTGGCCCATGATATTGCATGACTAGTGGACACCATGAGTGGTGACCCCCAGGCACCAAGCTCGGGATTGAGAAGGTGGCCTTAAGTCAATGGCAAAAGTGAAACCCGAAAGGGGGTATGCCAGGGTTAGGGTAAAAGCAGTGGAGAATGTCATACTGAAAGGTGTAAATTGGCTTGTTAATTAACTTGATTGTGATAATTAGATTGTTATCCATATGTGCAAACTTTTGGTTATCCCCACATACCACCATATTCCAATATGCTGACTGACATTTTGTTTGTCAACGTTTTAGGTACAAGCTTGAAAAGGACAAACAGTAAAGTGGCATATGTGAAATTAATTAAGAGTTAAAGAACAAAGGAGGATTAGTTAGAGTAGACTCTTGATGCAGATAGATGTAGATATCCCAGTTTTGAAAAATGTATGTAAAGTTTTATTTTGTACCAGTTTTTAGTTTAGATGGTGAAATTTGATAATTTTTATGGATTATTTGTCGAACCTTTGATCCAAGTTATTGGATAAAGGCTCTGACCTTTTGGTCTTCCTTAAATGGGGGGTTACTGGGAGGTGGGGTCGTTACAACAAGTGTGGACAGACCAGGCATACAAGACTGTATTGCGCTATGATAGATGAGGATGTGACCCAACAATAAGGCAAACTTAACAAGGCTCATAGAGTCAACCGTTTAGCAGTCATGGAGGCCAAGGATGTGGATATGTGTCACAAGTTGGTTCTTCTGGATAGGCCAACAGTGGACGGGGGAAACAAAACATCTCAATTCTACACCATGTGTTATCTGGAAGGAATGGTCAACCCCATGAGTTGCGACACGTTAGATGGAATTATTTCATTTTGGTTTGTCTTCTTCTTTCTTTAAATTTGTTTTAATTGACCCAGGTGTGACACATTCTTTTATCACCTGAGAAGTGATTGATAGTTGTGGTTTGCATGTTAGTCATAGACATGATAGTCTTTTTTAGAAGCCCCGTTGGTTGGTTCTGTCGATTTGCGAGAGGTGTTCCCTTCATCTGTCCTTTCTTTTTCAGGACACCAAATTTAAGTGGACCCCATACCACTTGGCATACATGGTTTTGATGTGATCCTTGAATGGATACCTTGGAAACATATCAGGTGGTATTGGATTGTAGTTTCAAAGTGGTGACGGTTGTTGATGGTGGTGTGATGTGGATCTTCCAAGGATATAGGAAGATTCTTCTAACATGTCTAGTGTTAGCAATGGTGACAGAGAAGATGATGATGCATGCTTGTGGTGCATTCTTACCCAATGCGGTGGATACTAAGGTGAGGAGTCTAAATATCCAAGAGGTTCAAGTTATTTGTGTGTTCGAGAACGTGTTACCAAATGAGTTCCCTAGTATTCCTCCAATCAGATAGATCAATTTTGAGATCAATCTAGTTTCAGGCATGCAAGCAATAGCACAAACACTGTATAGAATGGCACTAGTTGAGATGGCAGAGTTGAAGAAACAATTGCAATACCTGCTTGAGAAAGGTTTCATCAGACCGAACACATCTCCTTGAGGTGCTCTCATATTGTTTGTGAAGAAGAAAGATGGATCTATGAGGTTGTTCTTAGATTACATACAGTTGAACAAAGTGACAATCAAGAATAAGTATCCTTTGCTACCGAATGATAATCTATTTGACTAGTTATGAGATATTGTAGTCTTTTCTCATTTAGACCTCAGGTATGAATATCACCAGTTGTGTATCAGGTAGATGGCATACGAAAGTCATCTTATAGGACAAGTTATGGTCATACGAGTTTTTGTTTATATTGTTTTGACTAACCAACACACCGAAGACATTTATGGACTTGATGAAAAAGGTGTTTTGGTCGTATCTAGACTAGTTTATGGTGGCCTTCATAGATGATATATTGATATACTCCAAAGACAATCAACATCATGAACAACATCTTCGTCAAACATTGACCTTGTTGAGACAACAAAAGTGCTATGGCAAGTTTAGTAAGTGCACATTTTGGTTGAAGGAGATGTCCTTTCTTGGACATGTGATATCTTTTGAGGTGTTCATGTGGACCCCAAGAAGGTTGAATCCATTCTAGAGTGGGAGAAGCCAAATATGCCTACAGATGCTTGTAGTTTTCTAGGTTTGGAAAGCTATTACATGAGGTTCATCTAGGATTTTTGTTTAATGGCATTACCCCTAACAAAGATGACAAGGAAGGATGTACCTTTTGTCTCGGATGATAAGTGTATGTGTTCTTTCTAGTTGTTAAAGGAGAATATGACCAGTGTGGCAGTGTTGGTTCTTCCTGAGAAGGGAAAAGGTTATATCATGTTCTATGATGCATCAAGGAATGGTCTTGGAAGTGTACTGATGTCTGATAAGAATGTGATCTCTTTTACATCATGGAAATTGAAGAAGCATGAGAAGAACTATCCCACTTGTAATCTACATGTTGTAGTGGTGGTCCATGCCTTGAAGATTTGGAGACACTACCTTTATGGTGAGAAGTATCATATCTTCACATATCATAGGAACTTGAAGTACATCTTTTCACAGTAGGACTTGAACATGCGACAAAGGCACTGTATGGAGTTAATCAACCACTATGACTGTACTATTGATTAGCATCCAGGGAAGGTGAATGCCGAGGAAGATGAGTTGAGTAGTAAGTCTTCTTGTTGTCATCTATAGATAAAGTGAAATATGTTCCTTGGTGTGTCATAAGAGGGACATGTTGGTCTCCCTATTGGTGAGTTTGCTGGCATATTTATAGGTGACGCCTATGCTAAGGTAGAATATCAAGGATGCACAATAGAGTGATACTATGATACAACAAATCCAGGCAAAGTTTGGGAGTGAGAAGTGTGATGGCTTCCACGAGTCAGAGGATGGGAAAGTGTGTTACCATGACAAAGTTGTGGTTCATGATGTTGACAATCTGAGGAAGATGGTTATGGAAGAGGCTCACTCTTTGATGTATCCTACGCACCTAGGTAGCACCAAGATGTGACATAACCTTAATGATTTATTTTAGTGGCCTAGTTTGAAGCATGATGTGGAAGAGTTTGTTGCAAGGTTTCATCTATGTTAGTAGGTCGAGGCAGAGTATCAGAAGCCTACAAGGACGTTTCAAATGTTGTATATACCATAGTGGAATTGGGATCATGTTATGATGGGCTTTATGGTTGGTCTGCCTAGGAAAACCAAGGGCCATGATTCCATTTAGGTGATAGTAGACCGGTTGACAAAGACAACACATTTTTTACAATGAAAACCATATATACAATAGAGAATCTTACTGAGATATATTTTTATGAGATTGTTTGGTTGCATGGTGTCCCAACTACTATCATGTTAGATAGAAGTTCTCAATTCACTAGTCACTTTTGGGAGCACTTGCACATAGATTTGGGTACGTAGTTGAGGATCAACACTGTGTTTCACCCATATATAGATAGACAGACTGAGAGGATGATACATACTTTGGAGGACTTGCTGAGAGCTTGAGTCTTACAATTTTTGGGTAGCTGGGAAGTACACCTCAGCCTAATAGAGTTTTCCTACAATAACATTTATCAAAGGAGCATTGATATGACACCTTATGAGGCATTGTATGGGAGACCTTGTAGGTGTCTGTTGTATTGGTATGATATTGGTGAGTATCAACTTTTGGGTCCTGAGCTAGTGCAAGAGACAACAAAGAAAGTCAAAATGATTTGATAACACTTGACAACAACCCAGGAAAGACAAAAGTCGTATGCAAATGACTGGTGTAGGCCCTTAGAGTTCCAAGTAGTAGACAGTGTATCTCAAGATCTCTCCTTGGAAAGGTGTTTTTAGGTTTAGGAAGAAAGGCAAGTTGGATACTAGGTATATGGAACCTTACCCTATGGTGGCACATGTTGGGAATGTGAGATATAAGTTGGTTGCCACCTGAGTTGCATAGATTGCATCCAGTGTTTATGCTAAAGAAGTGCCACCCTAGAACTGAGTTGGTTTTGTAGCTGGTGGAGATTGAGATCGAGGAGGACATATCTTATGTGGAAGTTCATGTGTTGATATTTGGATAGAGAGATCAATAAGTTGAAGAAGAAGGATATCATTTTGGTTAAGATTTTATGAAGTCAACATGGCATAGAGGAAACCATGTGAGTTTGAGGAAGTGATCAAAAGAAAGTACCCATCTCTTTTTGCATAGGATTTTGGGGGTGAAATCCTTGTTAGGGTTTATGGTTGTAATACCACTAAGTAGAGGCAAGCTTCCGACTAGGTATCTGGGCATACCCATTGGGGGAGGTAGAGGCACCACAAGATATTTTAGCATGTGCAAGGATGACATAAGGGATAAGATTGAGAAATGGAGTGATTTAAAGATCTCTATGGCAGGGAGATTAGTGTTGGTCAGAGTTGTTCTTCAAAGAAAAATCAGATTCTAGGCTTATATGTGTCACATACGCAACTCGAACTTGGACTACATTAAGTTTCTCATTTGTCATTTTGTGTGGGGAGTTAAAGCACATGGTATTTCCTGGGAGAAAATTACAAAACCTAATAATGAGGGTGGGTTACATCTTATTGATCCAACTGATATTATGAAAATCAATACCATAAAGAGGATGAGCATGTTCCTTCTCCACCCTAATGACATTTGGGCAAAGTGGATGCTGACCAGATATGGGAGTACTCTTCAGGTGGATGAGAACAGTAAACCTTCTTAGGTTTGGAGGCATATGTGCAAGATCTACCCTAAAATCCAACACAAGTACTATGTTGATTGCAATGGTGCATGTGTGTGTTCTACCCTTTCACCATGGATCAAAAGAGGGTCTATTGTGGGTTTTGAATGGATGAAGGCTATCTGGGTGAAACGTCACTACCCAAAATGGAGCACGCTCTTGTACAGAGATGTGATGAACCGCTTAACCAGCTTTGATAGGCTAAACAGAGCTGCCAAAAATGGATTCTAATTGCCCTCTCTGCCAGAATGAGGAGGAGTCTATGGAACACATCCTCAAATGTAGGTTCTCATCTGATGTTTGGTCCATCATCAGTCTTAGGAATGGACAAGGACCGATTCCTGAATGGAGCATGAGCTACACAATTCAACAGCTTATCGCTAAGAACTTAAACAACAAAATAGACTTTGAGTTTGTTTGCATTTGCCTTGCTGCCACATGCTTCTTCCTTTGGTAGCAAAGGAATTGCAAAATCCATAGCAGGATCGAAAGATCTACTATTACTCTTATGGAGATGATTGCTAAACAGACCAGGTGGATGAATAGGGCCAATAAAGATTGGCTTTGTAATCTAAACACACAAAGTAGAACCTACTGGGATATTGGTATATATCCCAGTGTGGTATTTTTATGTTCAAGGCATGAGGTTGTTCATATGCCCTACACTATTTTTGTATAGTATAGCTTAGCTATACCCCCACCTTTTGGCAATGCAATTTTACCTATTTCCAAAAAAAAGACCCCTGACCTAGGTTTTAGGTTAACCTTGTCTGATTATCTTGATAAGATTATTAGAATCTTAATCTAATCTCTTGAGATTCTTATCTAACATGTGACAAGCTTAAGTTTTTAGTTTGGTCATGTTCTGATAATGTTTAAGCTAGTTTTTCTATATATGTGCTTGTTTTGGTTCTACTTGCAATTTACCCACGTTGAGGGGTTATCTTGCAATTTGTCACATGTGAGAGTATCTTTTATACCTTAGCATCACGAGAGTGAGTATGGTGCTTAGGGGCCCCTTGTTATGCTTTGGTTTGAGGAGGAGAGAGAATATGACATGTCAAGTGTTGTTTCTAGGGTTTGCTTGATGCCTATGTGGATGTTTGACCTTTTGGTTGACTGTTTGATGTTCTTCCTTTTCATTCCACCATCCTTGGTTTTTATTGGTGTTTCTCAGGGTTGAATGAGTTTTGAGTGTGTGTTGGAATCCCTTTGGTCTCTTGGACTCTGACCCTCTCTTTTGGTCGCTTAACCTAGGGTTTCATGTGGTCACTTGGTTCTCTACGACCATGAGCCCTAGTGGTCTCTTGGTTCTCTATGAACAAGAACCCTTGTGGTTGCTTCTTTGCCTAGTTCTACATGACCTATCTTACATGCATGGCCTTATTGGTTGCATTTTGGTTCTTTGGTGAACATGTGGCACCTATGTGCATGACACCTCAACCCTTCCACCTCTCTCATACTCACAAGTATATAACCTCTATCCTTTTTTTTGGTCAGTCCAAAAAGCATGTTACTATTAATACCAAAAACTTTGGGCACTAAGTACCCCATTACATCAACACGAACTAAAAAGCTCATTACAACCAGGATGTAAGACACCCAGAGAACAAAAATGAAAGCAGAGCTCCTATTGAGCCATCTATCTGGACAAGAAAAGGGAGGGGACGGACGTGTCAGTCAGACGACAGTCCAGATAACACCTAACTAACTAAAACATCAATAGCATTAACCACATCCTACTGAAATTATGATGCCTTACGTAGTAGATAATAAAAAAAATGATAGCATAACTAGCAGGTTCAAAACCAAACGCTATCCAGAATCTAGATCAAAAGCATCCATCTAGCAAGATCTCAGAACACCAAGATTTCAAACCCTGAAAACATGGGACTAGAACCAAGGCCTACAACTGATCATCAAAGAACTTGCAATAAACCTCAACCTCTGAAAGTGTGCCGAATAATCAACTGAGGAACTTCGTGCTGACCCACAAAAAACAGGCTAATCCCCTGATGAACTGACAGGTTGCAACTTGGAAGCCAGCCTCCATGTCGCACGAGCAGCAAGGCTCCTCGTCAGATTCCTAGTAAGCATGTAAGAGATCAAGAGACACCCACACAAGGCTTGAAGCCCCTATTTGCACTGGGTCATATCAATAAGCACCTAGCAGGCGTCCACCACCACAACATCATTTTGCTGTGTCACGAGGATGAACCTCCACGCTGCACAGGGAAGCCAAAAGGGAGAAGATAACTGCCCCCATGACCCAGCCTATGTAGCATCATGGCCATAGGCCATCTCTACATCTCACTTGGCCGTGTGCACCCAAGAGCGGGCTCCGAGAGACAATAGGTCAAACACCTTGAGGGTGCACTACCTCGCAGAAGCAACACAAACTGCCTTTCTAGGCTTCAGACATAACTCGTTGAACTTAAACAATCTGATGAACACTTAGTGCTCGCAGCAACAGGAGGGACTGAGAGGGAGAGAAGAAGAAGCCCCCCCTCCGAAACCCACATGAAGCTGCTATGTTGTCAAAGACATTGAGGACGTTAAGACTTGATTGGCGCTGGGGAAGCATCATCTCATCGCCAGGAGCAGCAGAGTGAACCATGCGTCGAGGCCCGAAGTCGAGGTCTGGAAGCATCACCGCGCAGGGGGTGCACCTACATGCCAGGAGTGGGACAATGCCCAGGCCACCACAGGGGACTCGCCGCCGCCACAGCAGAAAACCTGGAGTAGGAATAAGCCAATGAATCGTGAGGGCACAAAGCTCTGGTCATCATAACCCAATTCGGAAAGGGGAGGTGCAGAGGGCATGAGGGGATATGAAACCCCATCTAGATCTGCGTCGGTGGTGCTTCCGCTCGAGGACCAGATCCATGGGAGCCGGCTCCTCTCCATCCGTCTCTCTTGAACAAGATGGAGTCGACCAAAGCCGATGCTGCCAACTCCAGGACACAATCTTCAGCGAGACACAACACACATCTCCCCATCCCTCGTTGTGAGCATCCCCAACATGAGTTGACAATCGTTGCTCTGGAATCCCTGCTGCTACGAAGGAAGAGACGTCGAAGATGATTTGGGCCAGGGGGAGGAAGGCACCAAAGAGGAACCCCCTCCCCCAGTGGCGGCCACCGGAGAAAACTAGAGAGAAGGTAGAGCAAAACCCTATAGAGAGAATAGCTCTAGCCTTCGTGTCGGGGACTAACCTCTATCCTACACATGAAATAATATATTTTAGCCTTCCTCCACATTTATTCCATCTTGTGCTCGGTCTTTGTGTGCTTAATAGTTTGGAGGAGCTCATCCGTGGTGCTTGGTAGCTGATATCTCTTGCATGTGGTGATCCAAGCTTGGAGAAGCTCATCCTTGGTGGTCTTTGGTGGTTCTTTGATCTTTGGTAATTGTTTCCACCTCTTGATCGCATTTTCTTTATAACTCGATCTCCTTTTTATTCTCTTGGCTGAACCCATGGTTCAACATGGTGGTGCTAGTCTTGGGACTACCTCTTGAGTCGAATAATTGGAGTGACTAAGGTATTATTCAAGTGGAGTGGAGAAGCTCATCTCCCTTTTCCCTATTTTGTTCTTTTTGGACTTGAGATTTTAGGTTCTCTTTCTTTCCCTTAAACCTAGGGTCCTCTCTTCTTCTTTTAGGTGGTAACTAGCTTGATTGTGAAGGAGGTCAAAGCTAGTTCCTTCTTGCTTTAGAGCTTCTTTTATTGGAGGAAGTTGTACTATCATCTAAGGTAGGTTATATAACTGTCATCCCTCTCTATTATAGAACCTTTGTTCTACATGAAACTTGCTCTAAAATAAGATATCTTTCTATTGATGATGCTATCTTGATTAGGGTTAACTTTCTATATTGACCTTTCATGCACTTGCTTCTTTATCTAAACCCTAATTCATGCCGTCGGACTTTAGTGTAAGGTGATGATGGTGATTTTATATGAAACTAAACCTTTGTTTTATTTATTATAATTCTTGGTCGAATTCCTTGGATGAGATGGAGCTTTGGTTCTATTTCCATCTGTGGATTCTTGGATTTTCATTTAACATACCATGGTTATGATGTTGATCATGTGGAATGATCGGTTTTAGGGTTTTGAGCATGGCCCTTTCCCTAATGAGTTCTCTTTCTCAAGAATTTTGTTTTCAAGGTGTTAATCTCTATTTTGGTGATGTTTTACTCTCCTTAAAATGTTACTCATGTCATATTCCATGTTTTTGAGGTTGTGGACAAGGTTTTATCACTTAGATGACCACTTTGGTTTTTGGTCGCATAAGTTTCCCTTCTATTGAATGGGCTTGGGCTGGCTTTGGTCGTTGACCTAATTTGAGGGTTGATCATTGATGTGCATTCTACCTGGTGGAGTTGGTTTCTCTTGGGTTGATGGTTTTGGTCGCTGCCCTAGATGGTGTTTTGGTCACTGCATGGGTTGAATCCCTTTGACCATTTGACCTATGTTGATGGCTTGATCGTTGGTCTTGGTCACTGGCTTGGATGATGCTTTGGTCGATGGTGTGCCTTTGACTATGATGAAGTTTTATTCAACCGTAATGTTTATCTCTCTCTCCTCGATCGTATGATTGGTGACTTGATTGCCTTAGTCATTTGATGAACGGTTATGACGTGTTGATGATAATAGTTGCCTTGATGATAGTGGTTGTCCCATGTGCTTCAAGAATGTGGGAAAGTTGGATATCTAGGATTCATTGATAATTTAGTAAAGGGGTTATGACATGTGTTGATGATAATAGTTTCCTTGATGATAGTGGTTGACCCATGTGCTCCAAGAATGTAGGAAAGTAAGATATATAGGATTCATTTATAATGTAGTAATGTAAACCCTAACCGTGTATACAAGTGAACCCTAACTCTATTCCTAGGGTATGCTATACATGTTGAGTTCTTTGGATGCATGGGATGTGATTATTTTCTCTCTCTCCTACTTGTGTGATTCTAACCATGCAGGTTGAATGAATATCATAGCTTGTGTTTTCTATGGTGGTTCTCATGTGACACATTGTGATGGCTATGAGCCTTAATGAAACATGATGAGATGATATTGATCTGATGGATCCTACGACCTAATGAAGGCTTAATGCTTATTGTGAGGTGATATCCTCTAGAGATGTCATTAAGGGAGTGATAAATTCATATTGATGCGACATTGGTGGTAGCCTTATATGGTTGTGTGACTGTAACATAATAGATCTTGGAACCCACCTTAGAAGTTTGACCTTTTTGGACTTAGCCAATCAAGGTTGAGGATATATCTAGATGAGATTTAGTATAACCTTAATTTATTAATGCATTTATAAATCGCCCTAATGTAACCTAATGTTCTCACATTAGTCTTAAGCCAATAACAGACACATAAAATATGTCACATCAGGTAATAATGAATAATATGGAATTCGTGCAAATAATAACACATAACTCTTTTGGCTAATAATATTAAGCTATGGAACATAAATGGATGAGAAATAATAATAATAGTGAAATAAATTGATATCCTAAGTAATAATGTGATATTAATGGCCACAAATATTAATAATGACATAACTCATTAAAAGGAATCCCAAAAAACTGGAATCTAAGTTAAGAATTGTGTTCTTGGGCACCAATTGCCTTGGGAATCAAGTTTCACATTATTCACATAATAATAATAATTAATTTAATTCTTTTTGGAAAGTCAAGATCTATGTTTTCCTCAAATATCAAATATAATAATAAATGAATTCAAAAGAGGAAAATAATCTTGGATTCATAATCTACATAATAAATATAGCCTTTGGGTGAATTTTCATCCAGTTTAAAAGATGTTTGAATAAAAGGTGAAATCAGGAGAGAGAAAATGTGTAGAACCTTCAAAAATATTAAATAAATAAAAAAATAACTCCAACATGTAAAACAGATGGTAAATTCGTATCCAACACATCTAATGTGATTTGTGGGTGAAGTTTCATGAAATTTGGAGAATCTTATAGTCATTAATGTAAGAGAAAAGAGAAAATAGGATTTGATTTATTTAACACATTAAAAGTTCTCAAAAGGCACATCTAATTTCATAATTGAAATCTACGTGCCTTAATTGGCCTCTATGTCAAATTTCATATTGATTGGATAATGTGTGGACTCCCAATTTGTTTGGAAAAAAGGAAATAATTAACTAACCACACGTTAGTTTAATTCCTTTTGGATAAGTTTTTCCAGGTTTATATTATCTCACTGGCTTTCCTTTTATTTCAAAAATTTAGACTCAACTACAACCCTCAGATTTAAAATCGTGCGGCTACTATTTTCTCTCCTAGATTCCCCCTTTTGCTTTCCCATTCTTTTTCTTGCACCCACTCCCTGCTCCTTCTCCGACCCCGATCTCTCTCTCCCTTCTTACTTTTCCTCTGATTTCTTCTACTCCATCTTCCTTGCTTCATCCCAGATCCAATGAACCTATAAATTCTTGGTATTAAACCATCATTACCCCATTTCATAGGGTGCCGACCCCTCATCCTATTTCTCCCCTATTCTCCCATACTCTTCCTTCTCCTTGCTTCTTTGGGGTATCATATATTCAAAGGATGCTCCCATGAGTACGATGATGATACCCAATCTCATGTTCAAGCTTTGGATTTGACTCATCTTCTTCCGAACATGGTTCCCCTTCTCCCAGTCACTCAATCGACGTGTGTTGTAAGAGATTGGGCTTGTCACCCTATCTCTGATGATCATGAGGTCTGGAGTCATTCAAAAATCCTTTCTCAACTCTTTGGGATGATATTCCAACCTACAATTTGGGTCTTGTGGCAGTAATCTCCTTTTCCCCTTTTCTATTTCTTCAGCAATTCAAGACCATTTTCTAGTATTTTAGTCCCCATTATTGTTGCATTTCTATCCTTTGAACTCATGTAGACCTAGTTAACCTTACCAGGCTCTTTCTACATAGTTTTTCATCTTGGTTTTCATCTTCACTAATCTTGCACTCCTACCGGCCACGGCAGAGGGGTTTGCTTGAGCTACCAGTTGTCATCTTGGTTCCTTTTGGATTCCTTAAGATCCAGAACCCCCGTCAAAGACAATGGCTTTGACCCTGACACCATCTTGGCAATAGATCATAGATTTATTCTTGAATTCATGGGTCTATGCTTCTCACAAGAGTAAGCCATGGAGGAAGAAGCTGGGCCTTGATTTGTCTATTCTACCCTTGTTTGGACCTCTTGTTTTGTTTTTCACCATAGGGATATAAAAGTCTTTTCACCATTCTTTCCTTGATTTGGGCGAGCCATGATGGCCACTAACCAAACTACTTGGCCTCCTTTGATTGGGCCCTATCAGCGGAATGGATCTTCTCTTACGAGGCTCTCTCCTGCTTATTTGGCTTTTTGGATTTGTCTGATTGGCCGAGCTTTAAAAATCCATAACTAATTATCTACTCATCCAAAAATTACAAATAAATAGTCATTGGATTCAGAAAAATAATATTTATCTTATGGTGTTGGTTTTTTCATCTAAATCCAATGTTGAAAATTCGTGATTTTAATGGATTAATCTAAATAAGTAATAATTTGTAAAATTCATAACTAAATATATATAAGTTAGAAAAATATAATAAAATATGTTTTGAAATTAGTAAGGTATAAACTAAACATCGCTTGGTTTTGATCACCTAATTTACTAATAATAAAAAGGCAATTTTTAGGGTTTTGAATTAATAATGGAAACCTAACCCTAATTCCACATATATGCGTCATAGGTGCTTTGGAGACCTAGACTTAGATCTAGGACTGACTTTGGATAGTTTAGATTATGGAATAAGGTATGTTTACATCCCTAATTATTCTTTTGAGCAATTAACCTATATTTCTTCATTCTCTTGGTCCTATGGACATTAGCCTATACATAATGTCTTTTTCTTATGAAATTATGCTTCATGTGAAGTATTTTATTTATTACTGATCTTGTGATCATAATTGGATATTCTCTTACTCCTTTATAATGCTTTGTTCTTATTGGAAAATTAATTGATGATATCTGATATCTCTTTCCCACTTTTTGGATGTTTATGTTGTCCATTAGTATGATGGCAACTTTTGTATAATCTGACTATACTTTTTAGTTACCTCTATATTAAACATGTTATGTGAATTAGTAACACTAGAGTAGTGTAATTGCACTGGTTTTTAGGTAGTATGCCCTTGTTATTATTGGGATGGAGGTAGCGGTGCCCCATACCTAGGTTTCAAGTTTGTGAGGCTTGACCCTAATTATATATATTCTGAGTTTGGAAGTACATCATTCTCTATCAAGTTTCAAGTTTGTGAAACTTGGCCGCCCTTGTCTTTATATTGTTATAGGGCTATGCTTATCTCACATGTATGCAAGTTATTGATGATGATTGTGGGTTGCATGCCCTACTTTCTTGATATGTTCTTCATTTCCCACCATGGCAGTGGATGTATATATGGCACAATCTTTTTAAGTTGTTTTCTGGCAAGTATCTTCTTTATTGTGATTTTTTTTCTGTTGATACCCACTTGCATGGTAATTTTATTTTCTATGGTAAGACCTTTATTTTTATGTCCTTCATTATTTGAAATTGCTCAATTTTCTATTTAGTTTGTACATACCAACCTTTGCTGATTTCTTTTACTTTTGTCTTCTTACTGGGGTATGCTTCCAACCTGAGGTGATGGACTTGGTTGATGTGGCATGAAAACTTGGACTTAAAGTAATGAGTTAAAGATTGGAGACAAAGTTGTTATGGTTTAGGTTTACCTCTACTAGATCCTTATGATTTACTCTTTATGTATAAAATTATGGGAGATGATGTTGAGGTACTTTTGTAATCTTATGATAAAGTGAATATAGTCAATGTTTTTATTCCACTGCTAAACTTTGGTGTTATGATACATTCATGTTAAATAAATTGGTTTCATCCCTTTGGTAAAACTTTTATGTTGGTGTTTGGTTTGGGATGTTGCCTTTTTATTTTGGTAGGAAGTGGTTCCCCTCTGGGATCCCACTCATTACAGTGATATTGGCGATGGCCTTGTGAATGGAAATGCTACAAGTACCATGTAATGATGATGTGATAAGTTCACACCTGATAAATTTTATATCTTCTGGAGTTGTATCATGCCCCTATCTTGGTATAGCTTATTTTTGGTTTGGATATTGTAACTTGATTGGTGCTAAAATATACCCAATTCACATAATCAATCAAGTGCAACCCTAATCAAGTAGGTGCCCTGTGCCATAGATCCATTCCAGTGTCAATTATATTGCTGAATAGTGAAATGATCATTCCTATGGGAAAATCAAAGCACATTTTTTTGAATATATGGGGGTGCAAGTCGAATGTCTCCTTGCATCCACAATTACTGGTTATATGAAACGACCATGCATGAGCTCTTCTCCTTGTGATATGGATGGCAATGTGTGAGCCAATCCTTCTTTTTAAGAATGGCCATGCCTGAGCCTGCTCTTCTAGCACCAATACTGTACCAAGGCGGGCTATGTGTTTGTATATGGATAGCCATGAATGAGCCAATCCTTCATCTTGACTATATGTCATTGTTTGCAGTGGATTGATATGTCCTTGTAGTGTTTCTCTTATACTGACCAAGAGGTGTTGGAGAGGTCTTGGATTCTGGCTCTTTCATTGACCTTGCATGGCATCAATTTTGACTTCATAGTGGTCGGTTATATTTGAGTGCTATGACTCAAATCCTCAGGACAAATAAAAGATGTAATACATCCATGTAGTATATTTTTCTTAGGGTAAAATACGCTTCACATTGGTTGAATCCTATACCTTATCTTTGTATTGATTTCTTGAATTGTAAGGCGATAAGAGAAATCAATTTTTATACAAATTTTCATATTTCTTCTTAAAATGTTAATTGCTCTACTTTTTGGTTTTATTTTTCTTTCAGTGTTTTCTAATACCTCTAGTTCAATATGTTGGATAAATTGGACATTATGATAAATCCCTTTGTTTCGATGATGACAAACATTTCATTCTTATTATTCTAACGAGCTACTTGAGTGTGCAGGATTATGGTGGATGACAGAGCAACTAGGGAAATCACGAGCTTACATATTTATTTTCATGCAATGTAATCACTATTGTAAAAACTTGTACAGTTATATAATGTACAAGTACTTAGACTGCATGTAAATCAAGCGTTAGATCTTCCCTAGCTACACACCATAGCTAGACAAGTCATCCCTTCCAATAGGATCACATAATGCACACTCATGCACACACTTAGTATCTAAATTGATAGATTGAAACAGAGTCAATCTCGGTCGACCACACTCCTCGACCGAGACACTCTCGGTCGACAAACTTCTCGACCGAGATTGACCCAAAGTAGCCGTTAGACATAGTTGCATATAACTTGATAAAGAGAAGCCTGTCGGTCGACAAGCCCTCGACCGAGAGGTGTCTCGGTCGACCTTCACTCGACCGAGACGATCTCTGTAATTAGCCGTTAGACACATCAGTTAACAGTTGCAAATAAACGTTAATCCAGGGAGCCTCTCGGTCGACAAGACTTTGACCGAGTAGGTATCTCGGTCGACCAATTGTCGACCGAGATGGTCTCTGACAGCAACTGCAGAATAAAGCAACTAGCCGTTGCAAAAGCAACTAGTTTACCCTTAACAGCTAGTTGAGCACTTAGAACCCCCTAGAAGTTGTCTAGAACGTCTGATAACCTCTCATTTTGTGACGTTATCTTATTAGTTATCTTTAGTTTTCCATACTCTTTCTTAGATAAACTAAATAGAATCATTAAACCTTCTTACTTTATTGCAGATACATCAATAAACTAACTTTTCTTCTTTTTCATTACAGAAAACACAAAAAAAATTCACAAAGACTCCTCACGGTCTCAAGACCGCGAGAAGCCTCACGGTCCCAAGACCGCGAGAAGCCTCACGGTCCCAAGACCGCGACAAGCCTCACGGTCCCAAGACCGCGAGAAGCCTCACGGTCCCAAGACCGCGACGAGCCTCACGGTCCCAAGACCGCGAGAAGCCTCACGGTCCCAAGACCGCGAGAAGCCTCACGGTCCCAAGACCGCGAGAAGCCTCACGGTCCCAAGACCGCGAGAAGCCTCACGATCTCAAGACCGTTTGAGACCAAACGGTCTCAAGACTGTTTGGGCTCAACTTGAAGCCTATAAATAGGACCTCAAGGGCCACTTCAAGGGGATCGAATCCCAAGATGCCCAAAGGCTGCCTCTCCAGACCCAGAGCACTCTGATCTTCTGTCCACTGCCCCAAGGCTGCCAGTTTTGGGATCCGTGCTCATCATCATCAAGCTTCTTTCTCTCTCTTCTTTCCATCTCTTCAACAAAGAAGGTGGGAAGAGAAAATCCTTCATCAAAGCAACCACTAAGTGCGAAGATCGTTGCTCTCTTCACCAAGGGTTCAACCTTCCCTCCTCCGTGGAGATGACGTTCTTTCTCTCTCTTCTCACCTCCTTTGCCATGAGCGAGTAGTTTCTTTCACTAGGGTGCGGGGAGTAGCCCCGCTACCCATGTTTTCATTTCATGCAATGTAATTCAATAACTTGTAATAAAGATACTCTTCCTTTCAGTTTGACTTCAATCGCTTAATGAATACTAGTTGCTTGATCATCAACTTGTGTTACATATTGTCTTTGGGTATGAATTGTCTACGTTTGTACCCTTAGATCTAAATATCGATTGAATGTTGGTTATGGATGTATGTAGTCACCATACGTCTGTTTCGGTGTCTAGAAGTGTTTTCAGGAGTGGAGTAAACTCACCCCCATCGTTGCACTTTCATACTATGAAATGGAATCAGTTGACGTATAGAAGTGCAACCTTGGTAAGGTCGAGGAACACATTTCATGAAGGAGTAATGCAAGGCATGTGACCATTCGTTATGGGATGGCTGGCATTGCAATACTCCACACTTCTCGTAGCTAGTTATCCGAAAGGAAGCTAGGACTACAAGATACTAACTGATTTGACTCTTTTTGCAGGTTGTTTTATTATGTTGCATGACTTGATCCATGTGTAGTGGTGTGAAACCCGATAACATCCTAGTGGTTTTTATCAATTGTTTACAACTTTAATCTTTACCTTCTTGCTTTGCTTTCCTCACATTTAGCTTTAGAACCAACATCAAACTTTCGATCTAAATATCAACTGTTAAGTAGTTAAGTAGAACTAAAATGTTTTCCATCTTGACTTCGTCAAGACCGTTGTCCCGAGGATTCGACCCTTAACTATACTACGATAAGACTTCCGCGTGTCTTAACACACGTGAGTGGAGTTCTTACCATAGTACTAGCAAGGCTAAACCTAAGGATTCATCACCTTAGGATTTTTAGTGGTGTTGCAAAACTCCATCAAAAATTGGCGCCGTTGCCGGGGACAACGGAACTTTTTAGTTTTTACTTACCAACTTCTTGGTTGATTAGGATTTTACACTTTTTCTTAATAACAACTCCAATACTTCTTGATCTTTTTCATTTCCTTCCATTATCCTAACGTGCGATTTTCCTTCTACTCAGGTAGAAAACGTGTATGCAACCCCCGCATAGCATCGGATTCTCCCCTGAACCAGAATACGATTCTGAGGTAGAAAGAAGTTTTCACCGAAGGAATAGACTTAACCGCCAAAGAGCCAGACAGATGGCCGAAGAGCAACGCCTTGTTGCAGAAAGAGTCAACGCCGCCATAGCAGCACAACGAGCACAACTTATTGCCGACACTCGTGCTCAGGTGCAAGCTGAGATCCGAGCTGAGGAACAAGCCCGCATCCAAGCAGAACATGCTGCTGCTCAACTTGCGTTAAGAAACAAGCAACTTCGGGACTACGCAGTCCCAAAGAATTATGAAGACGATCATCCTGTCCGACCACCGATTATTAACATACCACACTTTGAAATTCGGATGCAGTGGATCCAGATCATGCAAGGCATCTCTTTCTCCGGAGCACCCGGAGATGATTGCATGGATCACCTTAAGAGATTCAAGTCACTCTGCCGACTTGTACCCCAAGCAGGAATTGCAATGGAAGTAATCATGTTACACCTTTTCCACTTCACCTTATCTGGAAGAGCACTAAGCTGGTACAACGCTTTGGATAGACACCCCATCATCACTACCTGGACTCCCTTAGAAGAGAAGTTTCTCGAGAAATTCTTCCCACCTTCGCTAACCTATGAGATTAGGGGACAGATTAATCACTTTTCCCAACTACCTGGAGAAACACTTGCTGAAGCTTGGGAAAGATTCAAAGAACTCCTGAGAAAGTGTCCTCACCATGGCATTTCTCAAAATCAACTAATAGAAACATTTTACAGAGGAGTAAGTGATGATATTAAGCAATTCCTAGATTCCTCATCTGGAGGAAACTTTATGAGAAAGAATTATGAAGATGCCTGGAATATAGTTACGCTGGGGGCCGAGAACCAATCCAATTGGGGAAGGTCATCTAACCAACCCAAAGGCGTTCTCAAGGTTTACAAAGCGGAAGAATCCATGGAACTCAAGGCCATTGCTGAGGCTTTGAAGACTATTGCTAGCAAGCAACAAGACCTCGAAACCTCTTTTGGGGAATATGATAAGAAGAAAAGCTCCCAGGTTCAACAAGTTAAGGCAGCTACTGGAACTTGTGAAGCCTGTCATGCATCCGATCATCCCACATTATCATGTGGATTGTTGTACAATGTCATGATGGATTTACAACCACCTATGCCGCAATATGAACCCATCATCGAGCATCCCGAAGATCAAATGCCAGAGCAAGTTAACTCCATACATTCAATACCTGGCCAAGTGTATTACAACCCAGACAAACCAAGGAACCATCCTGGTTTCCAATACGGGAATCCTGCAGGGACTGCCAACCCACAGCAGCAGGCACAAGGTGGATCTTTCAATAGACAACCACCAGGATTTCAGAATAACTTCAATCAAGGGAATTACAGACAAGGTTTTCAAAGATCTAACTATCCCAGGAATCCTTCTTACCAATATGCCCATTCAGGACTGCACCCTCAGTTGCAACAACCCCAGTTGCAGCAGCCACAGCAACCCCAGTTGCAGCAGCCCCTGCAACCACAGTTAACTGCACCTCTACAACAACCAGGACAGCAAGTCACGCAGTATCAACAAAGGGGTGCTCCTCCCCAATCATCTGATGAGATATCCTTGATTAGACAAATGCTTCAATCGCAACAAACCATGCTTGCAAACCAACAAGCTCAACAAAAAGCCGTAGAAGCCCAACTGGCGCAGATTGCCGCTCAATTGAAACCTCAAGCCGACACTTTTGCTGGGCAACCAGAGGCAAACCCCCGTCATAACCCAAACATACCAGAACAACTTAATGCCATCACCACGCGGTCTGGTTGTGTCCTGCCTGACGTCACAAGAATCGACCATGATGATGATAACGTAGCCATCCTTTCCCCAACAGGGAATGCAAGCAGAGAAACAGAAAATTCTACAGAGAACGAAAAGGAAAAGGAACCAATCTCAGAAGTCCCACCACGAATTCCTTACCCAGACAGACTAAAAGGAACCAAAATGGACACTAGGTTCCAAAAATTTAAAGAAGCTATGAAAAAGTTATACATTGATATTCCTTTTCTTGATGCCCTTTCCGAAGTGCCCGCTTGGGCAAAATACCTGAAAACCCTCTTGTCGAGAAAGTATATGACAGCGGAGCATGAAACAGTGAAACTTGCTCAGACCACTTCAGATATTCTGCTTAATAAAATGCCAAAGAAAAAGAAGGACCCAGGTTCCTTCGGCATTCAGTGTTCCATTGGAAATGGCTCCAGCAAGAAAGGATTGGCAGACCTAGGAGCAAGCATATCTATTATGCCTTATTCAATGTGTAAAAGATTAGGCTTCACTGATTTGTTACCTACGACTATGACAATCCAGTTGGCCGACTCTACCATAACTGCCCCTCTTGGCATTATCGAAGACATCCCTGTCAGAATAGGAACAAATTCTTATGTCCCGTGTGATTTTGTTATTATGGACATACAAGAAGACCTGAGATATCTGATAATCTTTGGAAGACCTTTCCTAGCTACCGCCCGAGCTCTCATTGATGTCGAAGCAGGAACTATTATTCTGAGACTTGGGAGGGAGGCTTTCCAGTTCAGAGTTCTAAATAGCATGAAAGGTCCTAGCATTCAAGAGGAAGTCTTTCTCCTGGATGCTATTTATCAAATGTCCCAGTTAGAAATGTCTGAACCATCCGACGAATTGGAAAATATTCTTACAAATCCGGATGTAGAATTTTCGGCCAGTGAACTAGTACAACAGTGCCTGCAATACTTAGAAAAAGCTGAAGAAGCTCCGACAGCCACGTTTGAAGAACTTAAAGCCATCACAATTATAGAAGCTACTGAGCCACCTAAGGCTCCAGAAATGAAAGCCTTACCCGAGGGACTTAAACATGTTTTTCTTGATGATGAGAAGCTCTGTCCAGTAATCATCAGCTCCACTCTGGAGGATGATCAAGAAAACAGACTCCTCGATGAACTAAAGAAACATAAGAAAGCAATCGGCTATAAAATGACTGATCTGACGGGCATAAACCCTGCTCTATGTATGCACAAACTGCCCATGGTTGAAGAGTTTAAACCATCGCGAGAACACCAGAGAAAGTTAAACCCCAACCTCAAAGAGGTGGTTCGCCTCGAGGTCCTCAAACTTCTAAAGGCAGGCATTATCTACCCAATTTCTGATTCTCAGTGGGTAAGCCCAGTGCAGGTGGTCCCTAAAAAGGGGGGAACCACCGTTGTTCTTAATGACAAAAATGAACTGGTACCCACTAGAACCGTTACAGGGTGGCGTATGTGCATTGATTATAGGAAACTTAATAAATCAACACGAAAAGATCACTACCCTCTGCCTTTCCTAGATGAGGTCCTCGAGCGCCTAGCTCATCAGAAGTTCTTTTGTTACCTCGATGGATATTCCGGCTTTTACCAAATCCTGATACATCCGGACGATCAAGAAAAAACTACTTTTACCTGTCCCTTTGGGACGTACGCTTTCAGAAGAATGCCATTTGGGCTCTGTAATGCACCAGCTACTTTCCAAAGATGCATGTCCGCTATCTTTGCGGGATTGACAGAGTCTATAATGGAGGTATTCATGGATGATTTTTCAGTTTATGGAGACTCCTTCGACAACTGTCTGCTCAACCTGGTTCAAGTCCTACAAAGATGTGAGGAAACAAACCTCATTTTAAATTGGGAAAAATGCCATTTTATGGTAACAGAAGGTGTTGTTTTAGGACACAGAGTGAGCGACAGAGGGATCGAGGTGGATCAAGCAAAAATTGACGTTATCTCAAAATTGATGCCACCAAAAGACGTAAAAGGAGTCCGTGCCTTCTTAGGACATGCTGGATTTTACAGAAGATTTATTAAAGATTTCTCCAAAAGAGCAAAACCCATGACACAACTGCTGACCAAGGACACAGAGTTCAACTTTAACCAAGAATGCTTGCAAAGTTTTACAACTCTGAAAGATGCCCTGATTTCTGCACCAATATTACGAGCTCCAGATTGGTCGTTACCTTTCGAAATCATGTGTGATGCGAGCGATTTTGCCATAGGGGCCGTTTTAGGGCAAAGAATCGACAAGAAACCTCATGTTATATACTACGCATCTAAAACACTAGATGAAGCACAAAAAAATTATACCACTACAGAAAAGGAATTTTTAGCTGTCATCTACGCATTTGAAAAATTCCGCTCATACCTGATAGGAGCTAAAGTCATTGTCTACACTGACCACTCCGCTATACGATATCTGATCCAGAAGCAAGACGCAAAACCTAGACTTATCCGCTGGGTGCTAATGCTTCAAGAATTCGATTTGGAAATTAAAGACAAGAGCGGAGTGGAAAACGTTGTCGCCGATCATCTCAGCCGTATTAGAGTTGAGGATGAAGACAAAGTTCCTATCCAAGATTCCCTCCCGGACGACCACTTAATGAAAGTTTCCAATGGATTTCCCTGGTATGCCGACATTGTCAACTATTTGGCAACAGGAATCATTCACCCATCCGCATCTTATCACGATAAAAAGAAGTTCATTCACGACGCTAAGCAATATTTCTGGGACGAGCCCTATCTTTTTCGCTTATGCGCAGATGGACTCTTTCGTAGATGCATCCCAGAGACAGAAATCACTCCGGTCCTTGAGCACTGTCACTCAGGCCCTATTGGGGGGCACATGAGTTCTAAGAAGACAGCCCTCAAGGTCTTGCAATCTGGCTTTTATTGGCCCACCATTGCAAAAGACGCACATGAATATGTGCGATCATGCGACAAGTGCCAACTTTCCGGAGGAATAACCAGAAGAAATGAAATGCCATTGAACATATGGCAAGAAATCGAACTTTTCGATGTATGGGGAATAGATTATATGGGCCCTTTCCCCTCGTCTTATGGATTCAAGTATATCTTGGTTGCTGTGGATTACGTTTCAAAATGGGTAGAAGCTCTACCAACCACCTCTTGCGATTCAAAACCGGTAATCAAGATGTTTAAAGAGATAATATTTCCCAGATTCGGCGTCCCAAGAACGATTATATCTGACGGCGGATCACATTTTTTGGAACGGAGCTTTGAAGCCTTATTAAGAAAATATGGAGTCAACCACAAAGTTTCTACACCATATCACCCACAGACATGTGGACAGGTTGAAGTCTCCAATAGGCAAATTAAAGTTATTCTGGAAAAAACCGTCAATCGACACCGCACCGATTGGTCAACCAAATTATCCGACGCTCTATGGGCTTACCGTACAGCTTTCAAAACACCCATCGGAACAACACCGTTTCGATTAGTGTATGGGAAGTCTTGCCATTTGCCAGTTGAATTAGAGCATAAGGCTTGGTGGGCCATTAAGCAACTAAATTTCGATCTCAAAGGTGCTGGTGAATTCCGACAACTTCAACTCCAAGAGTTAGAAGAACTACGAATGACAGCCTACCACAACGCAAGAATCTACAAAGAACAAACTAAGATGTGGCACGATGGCCACATTAAAAGAAAAGATATAATCGTCGGAAACAAAGTCCTCCTATTCAACTCCAGATTAAAAATGTTTCCTGGAAAACTGCGTACCAAATGGTCGGGTCCCTTTACAATCAAACATATATACCCGACAGGAGCTGTCATTATTATTGACGATAATGGAGGAGAGAGGACCGTAAATGGCCACAGATTAAAAAAGTACCACACTCCGGCAGACAAGTTATCAAGACAAACCATCGAGATTCATGACCCTATAAAGTCAGCATAGCCGGAGCAATAATCTTGTCGAGCCAGCGACGCTAAACCACGGCGCTTCTTGGGAGGCAACCCATGGCCTGAATATCACCTTCCCTAGCCTTTTCTTTTGTTTTAAAACACCCTTTTATCTATCTTTGTTTTTCCTTTTTCTTTTGCTTTCTTTAATTCCAAAAATACATAAAAATCCACTTGATCTTGCGGTCAAACGGTCTAGAGACCGTGAGGCCCCTCGCGGTCTCACGACCGTGAGGCCCCTCGCGGTCTCCAGACCGTGAGGCCCCTCGCGGTCTCCAGACCGTGAGGCTCCTCGCGATCTCACGACCGTGAGGCCCCTCGCGGTCTCCTCACCGAAAGGGCTCCTAAAAACCTATAAATATATCCCCTCCCCCACCTACGCGCCCCTCTTCTTGATTCTCGAATTCTCAAACCCTCCTGTTTCATTCCGCTCTGACCTTCGTCTCTACACTCCCGCGCGCCGCTGTTTCAAGTGCTTCGCCGACGACTCGGCTTCGTCGCCGTCGTTCTCGACTTTGTCGTCGTCGTTCCTAGCTCGTCGTCGCTCCCGGCTTATCGACAGCTCTGCAGCAGCTACCCCTTCGCCGACCCACCGACCGCAGCGACAGGTTGACGCATCACCATTTTAAAACTCACGTTCGAGCCCCCTCCCCTCGTTGTCGCCATCATCGTTTCCGCAGCTCTTAGCCAACGAACGGCCGCACGATTCGTCTCCCGCGCGGTTCGTCTTCCTCGCGGTCTCAAGACCGTTTGGATCCTCACGGTCTCAAGACCGTTTGGATCCTCGCGGTCTCAAGACCGTTTGGATCCTCGCGGTCTCAAGACCGTTTGGATCCTCGCGGTCTCAAGACCGTTTGGATCCTCGCGGTCTCAAGACCATTTGGATCCTCGCGGTCTCAAGACCGTTTGGATCCTCGCGGTCTCAAGACCGTTTGGATCCTCGCGGTCTCAAGACCGTTTGGATCCTCGCGGTCTCAAGACCGTTTGGATCCTCGCGGTCTCAAGACCGTTTGGATCTTCGCGGTCTCCAGACCGTTTGAGACCAAACGGTCTCAAGACCGTTTGAACTAAATCAAACTAATAAAACTCAAATTCAAAATAATTTTACTTTGTTATAATTTCAAAATTTAAGATTTCTAACTTTTGTTTCTTATCAATTATTTCAGAAATGACTTCACCTGCTAAGCAAGGACCAACAGACGCTCCCTTCTGGACAAAAGAGAAGCTCATTGCTGAAAGAGCAAATCTGCAAAGCCTAGTTGACGACTTCAAAAGGACTGGAAAAGTCCCAGCAGAAGTAAACCTGACTGCTGTCATGAAGGACATCAAGCGAATCAACCGCTGCCTTGATGAAGAACCTTCTGACGAGGAAGTCGAAGAGACCTCATCCGACGAAGCCTCCAAATACCAGCCTTCCCCTGAGAAAGAATCCCCCACTACAAAATCTAAGGGGAAGAGATTGGCTCAAGAACCAACAACTGATCCCACATCTAAGAAGAGAGCCAGGAAGCAGGTCCACCCTGTCTGTGCAAGAGAACAAATCTTAGCAGGGCACATCCCACCACCCTCCACCACCGTCACCAACCCTGCCACAATAACTGTTCCTATCTTTCCTCCCATCACCACCACAACACCACCACCCGAGAACCTTCACCTCCAAATCATTCCCCCCATTAGCCAACTCCTTAAACCAACCAGGTATGCCTGCCCCAGCATACTGATGAAGATGGGGATCTACCACAGAATCCTCACTCTTCTTGACAATTCCAACCTTTCCCGGCTCTGCTTTGTATCGGAAATTTCCTACTCTGAGCCAACTACTGAATTCTTCACATACTTCAACAAAGAAGTGGTGGACATCTTGCATAAAGAAAGGGACGGTGGTGACCGTAGAATAACCTCCAGAATCTTCAACAATGAGGTAATCATCACCGAAAATGTCCTGAACGAAATTTTCATCGACAATAAAGACCAGCTGAAGAAAGCCACAGCTGCTGGCACAGACCACCCCAGTTTCAACAAGCACAACTTCTGAAAGTCATTAACGGGGTTACCAACCTTCGATGCAAGGACAAGCAAGGCCTCCAACGTTCATTCTGGCCTAGTGCGCACGTTACACAAAATTATCGTCGGCGCACTTTTCCCTAGATCCGAAGGGGGAAATATTCTCATATCTGACCTTTTTGTCCTCTGGTCAGTCCTCAACGGATTGCCTGTCAACATTGGACGGCACATGCTGATCAAGCTCTCAGCCTTCGCCCTCGGGAAAGAAATCTGCACGGGTGGTCATATCACATCTATCATCAAATATCTCAAAATGGATAGACTTCTACCCAAATGCAGCCCAATAAAAGGCGACATCCTTACCAATGAACAGACACTAAAGAACTCCTACATCTTAAAAGAAAAGGATGGAAGGCTGCACTACGTTTTCTGCCCCACAAAATCTTCACGAATCCTGCTGCCACTTCCTGCGCTTGCCAACTATGATAAAGACAAGCTCCTGTTCACTGAAGATGAGATCGCCACAATCATCGCTTCAGTCAAAGCTAGAGAAAAGAAAGCAAAGGCAGGGCAGGCTGAGCTTAGTATAACTGCCCCGACAGCTAAAACAGCAAAGCTCCTAGTCAAACGACCTTCCAGAAGGCTCGTCAAAGCTCATGAGCTGTCCGGGACACCCACATCGAAACCTAATCCTGAATCTGAACCCCCCCTCCCCGACGAACATATTACATCCTCATCACTAGACTCTTTTATAATGAGTCTAAATGCTGAGCTCACTACCACCTCTCCGCCCTCCACCACCCCAATCTCCACCACCCCACCACCATCAACCACCCTTCAATCTTCCTCCGCTCCACCTTCCTTCACCACCTCTCCACCACCTCCACCTTTCTTTACTTTGGGCACCCCTTTCTCCACCACAATGCCCGCATTCTCCTCCTTCACATCCACCGACTTTCCATCAACATTCCCAAATCCATTTCCATCTTCGGGAATGCCACCATTTTTTCCATCCTCCACCACCCCGACATCGCTAGTGACTCCATCTACAGTCACCACGCAATTCGCGGGTCCATCAACTGTGTCTTTTCCGCATGACACAATCATTCCACCCCAACCCCAGCCACCTCACCCTTCAATCACTGGGGTCCCTTTTACTAACGTTGGTGAGGAATTCAGACGTCAATTTGACACCATCCGAAACCTCCTCACCGACCCATCTAACATTTTAAATTCTATTCTTTCATGTGTGCAGGGTCTAACTAAGAAGGTTGCCCAGATCGGCGAGCAGAACCGCACCATGCCAGCCATCCTCCAAGGAATCCAACAACGTCAAGCTTCAGTGGCCAAGCAAGTCGACCACATCGACGGCCACTGCAACAACTTGCCCACGTTGATCCAGGGAGTACAACGCCAGCATGAAGTGTTGGCAACACAAGTCGATAGGATTTCTGCGCAGACTTTACCTCTGCCAGAGACCCTACGCGATTCATCACCTTAGGATTTTTTTAGTGGGTGGTAGAAGTTGTCTAGAACGTCCTTAAGCATCCACAGGCCATTCCTATAAATAGGACAAGCCTTAGG
Source organism: Alisma plantago-aquatica (assembly GCA_963693085.1). Classification (NCBI taxonomy): domain Eukaryota; kingdom Viridiplantae; phylum Streptophyta; class Magnoliopsida; order Alismatales; family Alismataceae; genus Alisma; species Alisma plantago-aquatica. The sequence continues at coordinate 1,253,093,533 of OY856411.1, read as the reverse complement.
ACACTAAGACATACTCATATACTCAATTGTGCAATCCTTGAGCTTACACTACATTGCCAATCTGTTTAGAGCAATAGTGCAATTCCCACACTTGTTATTCATTCCTATTGCTCCCATTTTGTGTCCTATAGACTAGAATCTCCTATACACAATAACCACATTGTTATACACCTTGGTTAGGAGATCCAAACGCTTGATATAGGAAAATCAAGCCTTGTGCTTAAACGGTATTGTAATTTCTCTATTTCTTTCTTGTTCCTATTTATTCTTTGTACTCTCCTTGCTACTCCTAGGGTTGGAGGTTGCGGATTGGAGAGGGTTGACTTCTCGGAGGAGAAGGGGACTTCAAGCTACTTCAAGAAGGCTATCGCACGGGAAGCTACTTCAGAAGGCTGGTGCAACGGGAGTTGGTGCATCTACTTCAAGGGAAGGCGGCTTCGAGTTGGGCGATTACTTCTAGGTGAAGGCTGCTTGAAGGGTTTAGGGAAAAGAAATTGTATTTTATGTAAAGTCCTTGCGAGGTAATAAAATAAATTTCTTTTCAAATCCCGGTTGGGTAAGAAATCGGGTAGTGGACTGACTACCTTAGTATTTGCTAAGGCTAGGAACCACTCTAAACCCTTGTGTCTCCTTGTCCAATATTTTCTTTGTGGTTGCTTGATTAAATAAATTGTTAAATCTTTATAAAACTCTATTCACCCCCCCTCTAGTAGTTTTCAATTGGTATCAGAGCAGGCTTCAAGGAGCCCTAACAAGGTCTTGAAGTGATAAAGGGAGGAGGTGACTACAACCACAAGCAAAGGAGCATGGACCAATGTTCAACAAGTTGCAATTGGTGCTTAGGAACAAAGCACTCTACATCTAGATGTCCATGGAGGTCAAAGAAAGAAGATGCACATAAAGAGTGTCTCATTTCTACAATAAGTGAGGAAGAAGAAGAAGAGGTAAGCTTGCTTGATTTACCTAAAGAAGAGTTAGTTGCTATTATTGAAGAAACACATAATAAATATGTTGAATGCAAGAAGAAATTAAAGAATTCAAATAAAGAAAATGATGATCTAAATGCTAGACTTCTTTCTCTTACATACGAAAATGACGATTTATATGCTAAATTGAATACTCTTGGTTTTGAAAAAGATAGCATTGTTTCTGAAAATCGTATTTTGAAATCGTCTCAAAGTAATAGTGAGGTGAAGATTTTTACTCTAGAAACGAATTATGATCTTCTATGTCAAGAAAAGGTTGAATTGCTTGCAAAGTTAAATGATCTTCAAAAACAACCTGTTTTGTGTACACACTTAGATTATGACAATATAGTGAAAGAAAGAAATATGTTATCATCCAATCTAGACCAAGAAAAATTAGATATCAAGAAAAGAATGGATGAGATCACCAAGCTACAACAAAAAGTTAGAAGTTTAAATAACAATGGCATCCTTGATCAAATCTTAGATAATCCCTATCATCAAGTTGGGAGAAGAGGACTAGGTTATAAGCCTAAGGAGAAATCCTATCAACAACCTAGTTGGAGAAGGACACAAGCGAGTCAATCCATGAATGTACATAGAGGCAAATATACATTTGTACCAAAGAACAACCTAGACCAAAATCATACATAGAGATATGAGGTTGATTCTATATGTTGCCACTATTGTTTACGTCTTGGACATTACTCCTTCTCCTGCCCATACAAGAAAAAGGATGTTGAGTTGGTATGGGTTCCAAAACCCCCAAATTGATTTGATTAGACTAAGTTGAGATATGACCAAAGACTTTAATTTGCATATCTTTATGTCTATCTCAACTTAACATATAGGGATAACAAATTTGAATATGATTAGTTAAGATTTAATCCAAATGCTACTTTGATATTCATATGTTTATCTCAAACTGATCTTTGAAATAATTGAATTAGATAAAGTCTATATTGTACTTGAAATAGATTTCTGAACATTTTCCAGAAACTTGGTCGGTCGAGAAGTCATCGACCGAGTAAACCTCGGTCGAGCAATTGTCGACCGAGAATGTCACTGTTTTCAGAATGTTGTAAAATTGCTGAATTCTTATGAAATTGATCAAAATTGCCATCTATTTGTTGTTAATGACTATTTTACATGAAAAACTAGTTGAAGATCTTTTTGATATCATCATGTTTAGAATTAACTATTTCACATGATATTCTAAAGTATCTCACGGTCTATCTATATAGAAATCATGTGTTATGACATTTAGTTTACATAATTACAATTACTGTATCTCATGAAATAATTATGGTTCTATCATTGCATCATGGGTATGCTTTCACTATTTTATCATTCAACTCATAAAAATGATGCTATGCTACATAGAACAAATGGAAAATAATTATTGTATACATGATTTCTTGATGATTTATAGCAAGCAAATGTTTTATTGGTGATTTATTGCTTAAACATAGAACTTTAAGGTTTGAAATCAAATGAAGAATTTCTCAATTGATATCTTTAAGAAGACTTGAGATATTAATTATGCATTCATTTCTAAGAAAATGTTTTCAAATTGAGAAACACTTAACATGCTTCATCATGATCATTATGGATTCATTGGTTTAAAATAGGCTTTGATTCATATGTTCAAATCATGAATGATCATTGTGATAACTGCAAATGTGATCTTGACATAATAGATAGACAGAGCTTGTGTTGCTATGACAAGCCAAACGGTGCCTCTTAGAACAAAGTATTAATGTTTTTATCTGCTTGCTCTAAGAAATCAAAAGCAAAAATCTTGACTTTAGGATATTAATCTTGCTTTCAACATATATGCCTCTAAAGAATCTTATGATCAGGGTATAAGAAGAAATGGGATTTGATATTTATATACCCATAGTAAAGCATATGAAACCTCATTCACAATGAATATAAAACATGATGCTCATATTAAGTCTTCATAATAGGTATATCTTAATATGCTTCAAATTAATATTTATAGCTATCTGCAGAATCTATACTTCACATATGAATGTTTATCTGTAGAATTTGCCTCTTGGTTAAAATTAAAATGACCAAGGGGCGCTATGGTCGTAGTCAAGGGCGACCTAAAATAAGCTTTGACAAAATGCTTATTTGGACATCATTTTTGTAAACTTAATCTTAGTATAATTTTTGATAAAGGTCAAAATCAAAACTTAAAATTATTTGTGACCTTAAAAAGTTTTAAACTGCTTTAAATTATAAGATTAAGGGGGAGCTCATAAAAAGAAATTTGATCAAGAGCTCATTAAATCTAGTCATAACCTTAGCACTCTCAAACCTATGAAGAAATCTATGAAAGAATCTAGGAAGAAATTTATGAAGAAATATACGAATCTCCATAAAAATGATATATCTTGCTCTTAAAGGAATTCTCTAGACAAATCAGGGCTTAACATCCCTTGTATTTGGTTAGAGACATCTTCATATATTCTAAGATTAAAGGACTCTCATTTCATTTGGGGCTTAACATCCCTTTCAAAATGGATGAGAAATCAACATGTATTATGAGCTTAAGGGAATCTCATATCATTTTCAGGGCTTAACATCCCTTGTAAAATGGGTGAGAAATCAATATATATATGCCATGAACCTAACATGATCTCATATCATTTCAAGGCTTAACATCCTTTGCAAATGATTGAGAAATAAATTGTGGCTAAATTGGACAAAAATAATATAAAGGATATCTATTTAAGGGGGAGCATAATATAAAATTAAGGGGGAGAAGAAAATTATTCAAATTGGATATCTTTTTGAAATGACAAAGGGGGAGAAAGAATAAATATAAAATAAAAAAATATAATATAAAAATGAGTTTCATCTTGATAGCCAGTACTCACTTGCAATACAAGAATGGCTACAAAAGGCAATTTTCAGGTATGAAACTTACATGCTTTATATTTCCTATTTTATATTTAGGAAATGTTTGTCATCTTCAAAAAGGGGGAGATTGTTGGATAAATTGGACATTATGATAAATCCCTTTGTTTCGATGATGACAAACATTTCATTCTTATTATTCTAACGAGCTACTTGAGTGTGCAGGATTATGGTGGATGACAGAGCAACTAGGGAAATCACGAGCTTACATATTTATTTTCATGCAATGTAATCACTATTGTAAAAACTTGTACAGTTATATAATGTACAAGTACTTAGACTGCATGTAAATCAAGCGTTAGATCTTCCCTAGCTACACACCATAGATAGACAAGTCATCCCTTCCAATAGGATCACATAATGCACACTCATGCACACACTTAGTATCTAAATTGATAGATTGAAACAGAGTCAATCTCGGTCGACCACACTCCTCGACCGAGACACTCTCGGTCGACAAACTTCTCGACCGAGATTGACCCAAAGTAACCGTTAGACATAGTTGCATATAACTTGATAAAGAGAAGCCCGTCGGTCGACAAGCCCTCGACCGAGAGGTGTCTCGGTCGACCTTCACTCGACCGAGACGATCTCTGTAATTAGCCGTTAGACACATCAGTTAACAGTTGCAAATAAACGTTAATCCAGGGAGCCTCTCGGTCGATAAGACTTCGACCGAGTAGGTATCTCGGTCGACCAATTGTCGACCGAGATGGTCTCTGACAGCAACTGCAGAATAAAGCAACTAGCCGTTGCAAAAGCAACTAGTTTACCCTTAACGGCTAGTTGAGCACTTAGAACCCCCTAGAAGTTGTCTAGAACGTCCTTAAGCATCCACAGGCCATTCCTATAAATAGGACAAGCCTTAGGACACTAAGACATACTCATATACTCAATTGTGCAATCCTTGAGCTTACACTACATTGGCAATCTGTTTAGAGCAATAATGCAATTCCCACACTTGTTATTCATTCCTATTGCTCCCATTTCGTGTCCTATAGACTAGAATCTCCTATACACAATAACCACATTGTTATACACCTTGGTTAGGAGATCCAAACACTTGATATAGGAAAATCAAGCCTTGTGCTTAAACGGTATTGTAATTTCTCTATTTCTTTCTTGTTCCTATTTATTCTTTGTACTCTCCTTGCTACTCCTAGGGTTGGAGGCTGCGGATTGGAGAGGGTTGACTTCTCGGAGGAGAAGGGGACTTCAAGCTACTTCAAGAAGGCTATCGCACGGGAAGCTACTTCAGAAGGATGGTGCAACGGGAGTTGGTGCATCTACTTCAAGGGAAGGCTGCTTCGAGTTGGGCGATTACTTCTAGGTGAAGGCTGCTTGAAGGGTTTAGGGAAAAGAAATTGTATTTTATGTAAAGTCCTTGCGAGGTAATAAAATAGATTTCTTTTCAAATCCCGGTTGGGTAAGCAACCGGGTAGTGGACTGACTACCTTAGTATTTGCTAAGTCTAGGAACCACTCTAAACCCTTGTGTCTCCTTGTCCAATATTTTCTTTGTGGTTGCTTGAGTAAATAAATTGTTAAATCTTTATAAAACTCTATTCACCCCCCCTCTAGTAGTTTTCACAATATATAAACCCACAAGTCCTGATTCACCTAAATATAATAAATTGTGATGAGTCCTCATATGTCTATAGTTGTGAATAAGTAAGTCTCCGTGTAACCCCAAAATCTAAAGTTGGATGGAGTAAGAAAGGGAGGTAGAACAAGTTTCCCCTTCAGAATATAACCCGAACTCCCTCAATAGTTGATTGTTGGTATACTAGTGTCTCCTAATAGATTTATAACTCTTGAGTTTGTTGATGGAAGTGAAATGATGATTGATCTAGGTGTCAAAAATGAGGGTTTGTACAAAGGTCCAAGGTCTACTATTGTAACCTTTTCTAATGGTTAGTACAAGTTTAATGTCATGGAATGCAAGGGGTTTGAATAAATAAGGTAAGTAGACCATCAGAAAGAGTAATGCTTTTGTTGTTTATATTTTGGAATTAATGATTAGGAAAGGAAGATCAACAAAGTTATTAATAATGTCTAGCATGGAGCTTCTTGGATGGCTAAAAATATTTCTCATCATCTAAGAAGAGTGATTATAAACTGGGACCCTGGGATTGTCAGCATGAATAAGATTTCTGAAAGTGACCAATTCATTATTTGTGAAGTTATGTGTGAAGGTAAATATATTATTCTTGCTACTGTGTGTGGACACAATCTTGAACATAGACAGATTAATCTATGGAAGGATTTATCACATTTAAATACTGATCTCCCTTCAATACTCATGGTAGATTTTAACTCGATCAGAATTTCTTCAAAAAGGTATGATAAGGTAAAACATTCTTCTTCTGCCATGAGTCAGTTTAGTGAATTCATCAATGAAAAAATTCTTATTGGATTGGACTTAGTTGGTCCTGGTTATACCTGGAATAAGAAACAAGAAAGTAGTAAATTGGTCATGTCAAAGATAGACAAAGTTCTATATAACAAAGCTTTTATTGATATTTTTATGAATGTTTTGGGGAGTCTTTTTTCTTCTATTCATAGTAATCATAAATGTATTCTTACTTTCCTGAACGAAGCCACTTATAAGAAGAGGAATCTGTTTTGTTTCATTAGTGCTTGGGCTGATGTCCCTGGGTTTTATGATGTTGTAAAAAATGCTTGGGAAGAAGAGGTCACATGTATTCTTATGTTTCGACTGCGTAAAAGATTGAGAAAAACCTAGATTGCTCTATGTATCAGGAACAAAGTTGAAGTAGGAAATATTTATGAGAATCGAAGAATCTTAGAAGTTAAATCTAATATAGTGCATGTGGAAATGGAACAAAATCCTATTGATGATCTCATATATGAAGGGCTACAGAAAGGAAGAAAGATGTTAAGGCTTATGAGGATGAAGAATCCCTTATTCGTCAGAAATCAATAATCCAATGGTTAAAATTTGGTGATGAAAATAATAAGTTTTTTTACTCCTCTCTCAAAATTTGAAGAGTAAGAAATACTATCATCTGTCTGAATATCAATGGTGAAATTTACAAGAATGAAATTTCTAATCAGGACAATGTGTAGATTTTTACACTACTAGTTCATAATATCAATGGTGAGTGGAATGAGAAGTGGAAGTTACCTAAGGTCAGGGAGGATCACTTCAACCTTCTCTCTAAAAAATTAAAAGATAATTATATTGATTATGTCATATATCATTCAAATGGGGACAAATACCCAGGCCCTGGTGGTTTTAACTACTACTTCAAAAAATTATGGTAAATTGTTGGTATTGATTTAAAGAATGTTGTACATAATTTCTTTTATAGTGGATGCCTTCTTCATGAGGTTAATCAAACGTATATCCCTCATTCCTAAAGTGAGAGGTTTTTCTAATATTAAAGATTGGAGACCCATTGATTTATGAAATGTGGTCTGCAAGATCATTTCAAAACTATTTTAGAATGATTGCAGATTGTTCTTCTTGAAATTATAAGACCAATGTAATGTACGTTCCTAAAAGTTAGATCTATTGTTGATGCTACTCTGCTTATCAATGAAATCATTAATGATATGATGAAGAGTCGGAAGCCAAAATTTTGTGCAAAAATTGACTTGATGAAAACATATGATTTTGTTGATTGTAAGTACCTTAATATGATTACGAATGACCTGTATTACTGGTTCTATTTCATTTGTTGGATTAACATTTTCTTTAGTACGATTAGATTTCAGATTCTTATTAGTAGGGTACCATAGGATCCCTTCTTTATTGAAAGAGGTATTAGGCAGGGAGATCCTATTACCCCATACATATTTGTTATACCTTTGGAGGGACTCACAACTATGATTAATCAAGCTACTGATATTGGAGCTATTATACCCATTAAAGCTTTAGGCAAGCTATTGATATCTCATATTATATTTGTAAATGATGTTGTTCCTTTCATTTGCAAAAAATGAAGAGTCTGTTCTAGGACTTAATGATGTCCACACAACATTTGGTGATTTTTTTGGTATGAAAGTGAGTTATACTAGAAGTCATGTATTTTGGAACAATGTTGTGGACAAGGTGAAAATGACGAGCAGTCTAAACATGCTAATAGGTTCCTTTCCCATGAAGTACCTGGGTTTGCATCTTTCCAAAGGAAGACTAGCTAAAATTATTTGTTTTTCAATTGCTGTCAAGATTAAATCCAAGTTGGAGGGTGGAAATCACTTCAATTGTCTTTGGCAGGGAGGTGTGATCTTGTAGTGTCAACATTGACTTCTTTCATTTGTATTGCATAACCTTGTTCCATATTTATGTAGTGTTACTAATGAGATTGACCAGTTGTTTCATAATTTTATATGGGGAGGAGCTACTCTTGAAATAACTATCTATACTATTAAGTGGGATCATATTTGTACTCTAAAGGATGAAGGTGGCCTGGGGTTGAGAAGTACCAGGGATATAATTTGAGCATGCCTATTAAGAATGTTTTGAACATAGTAATTAAAAAGGTTAGTCTTTGGATCAAATGGGTCAATGAGAGATACCTTTAATGTAATTTGATTTGGAAGATGAATGGTAGCAATTCTACTTCTTGGCTATGCAGGAAGATCATCAAAATCCGAGATTGGCTTCTTGGGGAGGTGTATTTCAAACTAGGAAATGGTAGGAACGTCTTACTATGGAGAGATCCATGGGTTGTAAGAGGTTTTTTTTAATGACATCTTATCAACTAAGGATATGTCCAACTTTGTCAAAGGAAAATTGATTTGTCTTGGTTTCTTGATTGATGTAGTTGGTAATTGTATTTTTCTATGAATCTTGACATTATAGCCACATTTTGGATGGAATTAAAAGGTTGTTATTTCCAAGTGTGCATGTGGATGAAATTGTGTCATATGATATGAACCTTAAGGTGTTGAGAGACTTTTGGAAGTGCTGCAAAGTTAAACATGCTAAAATATATTGGTATAAATGGATTTGGAAGTCTACAACTCCTAAATGTTTAAATTTTTTTCTTGGAAACTTATTTTGGGTAAACTTCTTATATAGATAATTTTTTGAGAAGAGGTTTTGCTTTCCCTTCCATTTGCATTATCTGTAAAGCTAACAGTGAGAATCATCATCATCTTTTTTTGGGTACATGATTAGGCTAAGAAGATTTGGATTTTTGTTGTTGACGATAGATATATCAATAGAGTTCCTTCTAATCTGAGTGACATGCTGAACTTTAGGAGTAGTTTTTTCTCTACTTCTATGTTGGTCTGTTATGATATTTGGAGAGAAAAGAATGCTCATATTTTGAAGAAAATGTTAGGAGGATTGAACCTATTTGGAAACAAATAAAAGCTGATGTAGGTATTTTTGTAAGATACTCCTTTTAGGTCTTGTACAACTTTTACTTGTTTCTTTTTAGCTCTTCTTGCACTATAAATACCTGAACATTTTTATATATACAAAAAGAGGAACAAGCTTTGAGGGATAAAAAGGGGAAGTATTTCTAAAGTCTAAGTAAAATTGAGATTATTCAATTATAAAAAATAGAATGATAAGAGAACCGAGGATAAAAAAAGGCATGTAACATTCAAAAAATTAGATGTTATTAGTGACTCATTTACTCTATTGTCTCCAAACCAACCTAAACCTAGATGTCGCAAATGGTATGATGTGAATGTGAGGAGATGAGGCATGCTAAAAGGAGAGAAATGAGAAGGAACAACAACTCATGACATGGTGTTGTCCCAGTGATCTAGTAGGATAACTAATATATGGTGTGTCTTCTTCTTAATAATAGAATGTTGCTCTTTGGTTTCTCTTTTCCCAACCTTCAGGTCGTAAGTAGCCAAGTTGGTAACCCGTACCTTTATGTTTATCAATTTTCAATTGTTTGACCACTCAAGGGTTGAGATTGTGGTGGCCAGTTCTATAATCCACCTCACCATCACTTTCATCACCTAGATGGGATTTACCATCGATACATATTCCCTCTCTATAGTTCTTCTCCATTTCTCCCAACCAAAATGAAGCATGAAACCCAATAACCAAATTGGAAAACCAATTGTTACTCTATTTTGTAGTTTTTGTACAGCCCTAAATCCTTATCCATATCTCTACCTCTAATCCCTAGATCTACTATCTTCCTCTGATGCACCTTAGAGTCTAGCTCTACTCCTACATAATGTATAACACACAACATTGAAATTTGACGTATATGTATACTTGTTTTTTTCTAGGAGAAGATGTTGTTCTTCATATTCCTATCCAAATTCAATGTGGTTTATGAGAACCTCAATATCATGCTCATCTTCTTCTACTAGGAGTTTCATGTATGTTAGTAGATCTCTATCCTATGGGTTTTACCTACCATTTATGTAGGACTAGTTAAATTAATAACATCTTTGTTACTAAATTTACTCTTTTTAAACTTCTTTAGATCGATTTTCCCATAAGAGATGTTGTTTTTTCAAAAACCGATAATTCTATTTTGCACTTAATAAGTGCATGCATGTCTTCTTTATCTAGTTGTTATCCTTGAAGTAATGGTCCCAACTACCCACTATTGAATACATTTTTGAACATAAATTATTTATTGTTTTAAAATATGCATGTTTATTTAAAATGATATAAGGGGACCTGTGATCATCTTTATTTCACTACCAAATTGAGCATAAATCTATACATAAAGTTTTCTAAAACACATAGTAGATGATGCACATCTTATTATAAAATTGTATGATTGCTTTGTAGTGAGTGAGAAGTAACCCCACATACTTTTTCTTTTAGGTGGTTGATAGAGATGTATTGAAAAGGTTTTTATAATTTGTTGTCATGCATGGTTCTTTCTTTAATTTCATACTATACAATTATTGTTTGACAATTTATGTATTAATGAGCACTCACTAGTAAATGTGGATATAATTCATTGATAATGGATTTTCCTTTTCTATAAAAAACCACTAAATTCTAGGTTACCAAACCCTTAGTTTTTTATCTTCTTTTTACTGTTCCTTTAGTTCCTACTCACCAAAACACATAGGCCGATATCACTTATTTTGATTTTTTTCTTCACTAGTAGAAAGGGTCACCTTCTCCTTTCTTATCATCACTTCAATTTTTTCTAGCATAAAGGGCCATATTCTTGGTAGAGTAAGTGCATAAATCCTTCAACTCATAATCTTATTATTTTAATAATGTAGTTTAATATTTTCTTACCAACAAGGTTCTTTTTCTAGCTGATGAAATCTATCCAACTACTCATTAATTATATCTTCTGGTTATAAACTACTTTGTGTGATATAGAATTGATGCATTGAATGCATTTGTACATTTGATGAGATAAATATTTCCACTTTCTACTTCTACTCAAATGATAAATAATTGTTCTTAAAAGTTGAAATTTTTCTTGTTAATGACTCATTGGTTCTTTTTGTTTCAGCTTTGAAAATGCTTGTATCTGATGAATGCATATTCCTCATGATATTCAATCGCCATCTTGGGCTCATTTTGACTCAATACATCCTATTTCTTCTCCTAAATCTCAAAATATGCAAAGTGCTTAATTGGTTCAATTATCAAAATTATTAACTAGGTTTATATACTTATGCAGGTCATGATGAGGTTGAACCATCAGCTGGCACCCACCTCCATTTAACCCTAATTCACCTTCAACATAATCATTATCATTGCTTGCTTCATTCCATTTTTATCTCCATCAACCATCATCTGTATCAAACCCTAATAAGTGGGCCCCACCTTTCTCAACACTAGATCTACCTTCACCCAAGATCCTCTCATCCATGGTCTTGACCAAATGGTCTTGACCAACCGATCAACATGGTCTTGGCCTTGCACTGCCCTTTTAGTCTTGCCTTTACGATCTCTCAAGACCGTGAGCCTTTCCACACCATTAGATCGTAGATCTACAATCCTCCTTCACTTAACCCTTGTAGTTTCCTTCATTCGGTCTTTCGACCATGTGCTTTTGAGCTAATGGTCTTGACCACCATCGGCCCTAACGGTTTGCTTTGACCTCCCCCTTCACGGTCTCAAGACCGTGAGACTCCTCACGGTCTCAAGACTGCAAGGAGCACTCCCACAGTCCCAAGACCGCAAGGAGCATCCCGCACCTCTGCCCCCATCAACAATAGAGCGATGCCTTCCACCGTCCTCCCATTCTCATTCCGCTAATGACGACGGCACCTGCTTCCCACCATCCACCACAGACCCGCCACAGTCCTTCCTACTCCCTTCCCATCATGATCCCACACCTTCCTCCCATGTCCACCCCTTCCTTTGATGCACCTACGACCACCGCGGGGCAGCAACACTACTGCAACCCTAAAACCACCACGCTTGTAACACCTGCAATCAACGCCTAGCGGCACAACCCTAATCCACCATCACCATCTCCATCTGTTGTATCTCCATGCCACCATCTATGAATGGTCATCTGCAACCTCTCTATCATCTACACCTGTTGTCAGATCGTCCTAGCGGTCTGAAGACCTCTAGCATCCTAGAGGTCTACCAAAATTGAGAGGAGGCTATGATCCTTTTCCCAAACTGTGAAGCCAAACTGAGAAAACTACTAGGAATTGAAGACCGTGAAGACTGGGCAACCGAAGACTATTTGGAGCCACAAATGCGAGGACTGTCAAGAAACCAGGCCATGAAGAGAGATCGTGAAGACCCACGCGGTCTCAAGACCGTGAGGATGATAATTGGTTTCCAAAATCGTTAAGAATACCAAACTGTGAGGAAATATTAAGAGTCCAAACTGTGAAAATTGCAACCAGGTCCAAACCGTGTAAGAACCCAGCTGATCCTATAAATAGGACCAGTAGGGTCCTCATTTGGGCATCGGATCTAGGACGCCGCCAGGCTGCCTAAATACAAGATTCAATCTAGATCCATCCACATCCATCCGTGCTACTATCACTTCACCTGCTACACCTCTTGATATGAGTAAGGAGGTTAAGACGCAAAAGAAGGTGGAGAAGAAGATCTGTCTGGTCTGCCTTGGTGGCCCTTCCTCCTCATCCGGATCTGCTTTTACATGACGTAGAAGTCTGCATCATCTTCAATGAGCTGCGACTGCCTTCTGCATCATGCTCATGGTGGAATCTTCCCTCTCTCGTGTTCTTCTTGTTTCTTGCATCATGAGAAAGTAGTTCCTTTTTTCTAGGGTGCGGGGACTAGCCCCGCTTCCTATGCTTGCATGTTCTTTTGTTAAACATTCCAAGGTAATGTACATAACTTTTCATTTTGTTGTTAATATTCGATGTTTGCTTGTAGATTGATCACGTGCTTGCTTTTATCTTGTTCTTTCCTATGTTGCAAGAACTTCAATATGTAGGATAGAATGTTGATTAACACAGTTGACTACCAAACTAGAAATAGAATGGGATTCCTTGAGGTTTTAAGTGTATGATCCGTGTGTGGATGAGCCATCTAGCCCATGGTGACGCTTTTGTGTGCCTAAACATCCTTCTGGGAGGGCCACAACTTCAGTTGCATTTTTGTATTTTTGGAACCGTAAGTGCATGATCTAGATGGCGAAGAGACATCTGATGCCTAAGGGGATGCTTACGTGGACCTAAACATCCCTCAGGGAGGGTTCACACTAGTTCTATTTGGATAGTTAGATCTTGCCTGGATGTTTGTGATTGATTGTGTTTGCATGTGTAGTGGTGGTGAAACCCGGGACCATCCCAGTGATTCCATATCATTAATCTAGATCAACTTTAATTTGTCTCTTTACTTTCTTGCTATTAGTCTAATTAGCCTCAAAACAACCAATGGTTCTAAATATTAGTCTTACTTGGACAAGACTAAACTAACAATGATTCTGAAAAATGTTATCCTCTGGGATTCGATCCTTAACTATACTGCGATAAGACCCGTCCTCTTGAGGGTGGTATTATTGCACAAGGTTTTGGTAAAAGCTCAGGGATTTCAACCCTGAGTGAATTTGTTAGTGCGATAATAGACCACATCAAATTCTAGCGTTGTTGCCGGAGACAACAGAATCAATTAGTCAAATGTAGTTCATTAAGGATAATCTAGGTTTTTGTTTTTCTTTTGATACGATTAATCATTCACTTGAATTTGGTTTCTCTCTGTCAAACTTACTTCTGAAATATCTTTTCATCTCAAGTACCTTCAAAGTCTAGTGTATGCACCACTCGAATAGTCCCAGACTTACTGCAAGCTTTGATCCTGAGATAGACAAAACTTTTCATCGTCAAAATAGAGAGAACCAAGCAAGGATGTCTCAAGAGGAGGAAATTGCCCAAAGAGTAGCTCAAGCCCTTAATGCGTAAAGAGAAAGGCTCATGCAAGAAGCTATAGCTGCAATTCAAGAAGAAATCCAAGCATCGCAAGCAGCAGTGCAAGCATCAGAATTACAAAAGGACCTTAGAGTGTTCTCATTCCCTAAAGCTTCTGATGTTCATCACCCAGTCCAACCTCCTCCCATCAACACTCCAAACTTTAAGATATGAGCACATTGGATCACCTTGCTTCAAAACAACCCATTCTATGGTAAACAAGGAGAAGATAGTTAGGAACATCTTCTGAGGTTTCTCGATCTATGTGCCAAGATGAAGTAAAATGGAGTGTCTGACGATGCCATTAGACTTTGTCTCTTCAAGTACTCACTTGCTGATAGAGCCATAAGCTGGTGCAATTCATTACAAAGCGAACCCACCACCATTTGGGAACAAATTCAAAATGTTTTTCCGGAAAAAGTTTACCCCCTTGAGCTGAAAATCAAGCTAATTGGGGTAGATCCGTAGGCTAAGGAGTGTTGAAAGTAGATATGGCTGAAGCTATTCCTAAGTATAAGTTTATCGCTGATAAATTAAAACTCATAGTTGCCAAGAAAGACCATATTGAATCGTCCCTTACTGTATTTGGAAGAGGACGTTCACCCCCTCAACAACAAGAACAGATCAAGTCAGCTTCACTGTTCTGTTAAGCATGTAAAGGTACTGATCATTCCAATTTAGCATGCAATGTTCTCTATGATGTTCTTCTAAGCAACACATGTGGCCAAGGAGATAATAGTCAAATGGAAAATCTTAATGCTGTCAACTCCATCCGTGGTCAAGGTTATTACAATCTGAACCATAACAGGAGCCATCCTGGTATTCAATATGGAAATCCTTCAGTAGCGGAAAACTTGCGACAAATTGGTTCAAACAATCAACAATGAGGCCCACCAAGATTCCAGTATATCCAACCACAAAATTTTGGGAATCAAGGAAACTTTAGGGGTAGCTTTCAGAACAAGAATTACAACAATTATCAAAACAACTCTCATTTCAGAATCCCAACCAAGTCCCTTATCAACAACAAGGGAAACAAGTCGGTCCCATCTCTTCTGATGACAACTTGATGACCATTGAGAAGATGTTGCAATCACAACAGACTATGATAGCTAACCAGCAAGCCCATCAGAAGGCTATTGAATCTCAATTAGCTCAAGTTGCAGCTAGCATGAAGCCACCTACTGGATCCTTTGCTGGCCAACCAAAAAATAATCCTAAGCACCCTGAGCAACTAAAGCTGTCACAACCAGGTCTGAAAAAGATTATTCTGATCCTCCTGTCAAGACACCAGTGGTTATTACAGACATGGATGATTTTTTGATTGTCTAAGACTCTACAACACCTGAATCTCAACTAAAAGAACCAGTGACTACTAAAAATATAGATAAGGAAAGTTCTAAAAAACCTAATGATGAAGAAATAGAAACACACCAGAGCCAGATGTGCCAGTATACAAGCCTCGCCCCCCTTTCGCTACCTATTTAAAGAAAACCAAGCTTTATACTTGTTACAATAAGTTCATGGAAGATATGCAAATGCTTCATGTTGATATACCCTTTCTAGATGCTCTGGCTAAGATACCAACCTAGACAAAATACTTGAAGTCACTCCTGACAAGAATATATATAACTGAAGAGTAAGAGATAGTCAAGTTGGCTACAACCACTTCAGACATCATCCAATGTAATATGCCAAAGAAGCAGAAAGATCCAGGATCTTTTGGGATTTCATGTCATATCGATGAATCTTCATGTAAGAAAGGATTGGCAGATATTGGTGCTAGCATATCCATCATGCCACTCAAGCTTTGCAAGAGGATAGGGTTTACTAAACTTCTCCCAACTGGAATGACCATACAACTTGTAGATAACATGGTATTCCTTCCCTTGGGAATCATTGAAGATGTCCCTGTCAAGGTAGGCAAAGACTCCTATGTTCTGTGTGACTTTGTCATCATGGATATAAAAGAAGACACCAAATACCCTCTCATTTTTTGTCATCCATTCCTTCCACCGCAACAGACCTAATTGATGTTGAAGAAGGAACCTTACTACTCAGACTAGGTAAAGAAACTCTTAAGTTTAAAGTTTTTGAAAGTATGTGAAGACCAAGCATGCAATAAGAAGTCTACTTAATTGAGTGCATTAAGCAGATGTCACTTCTCATGTAAGAGGATTATGAACAAGAAGATCCTTTAGGAGTAGCTCTGACTAATCCAAATGCAGCTAGTTCAATTGATGAACAAGTGAAAAGTTGTGTTCTCCACCTTAACACTACTGAAGAAGATCCCAAAGCTAAAATTGAAGAACTCAAGGATGTGGAAGTTACTGAAGAACCATGTGAAAAACCACAAGCTCCTAAGATGAATCCCTTGCTCGAAGGATTGAAATACGTGTTTTTAAACGAACTCAAGGTCTGCCCAGTCATTATAAATTCAGATCTAATAGCATAACATGAAGATAAACTCTTGATAGAATCAAAGGAAAGAAGAAAAGCAATCAACTACAAGATGAGTGATCTCATTGGGGTCAGTCAAGCGCTTTTCATGCACAAAATCCCCATGGTGGAAGACCACAAGCTGAATGTTGAACACCAGAGGAAGCTCAATCCAAATATGAAAGAAGTTGTCTGCCACTATCCAGTATCTGATTGACCATGGGTAAGTCTCGTACATGTCATCCCAAAGAAAGGAGGAACTACAGTGATACATAATGAAGATAATGAACTCATCCCCACTCGAACAGTCACCGGGTGGAGGATGTGCATTAATTATAGGAAATTGAACAAAGCGACACGAAAGGATCATTTCCCGATGCCTTTTCTCGATCAAGTCTTAGAGAGGTTGGCTCACCAAGAATATTTTTGTTATCTCGATGGTTATTCTGGATTCTACAAAATTCCTATACATCAAAATGACCAAGAGAAAACAACTTTCACTTGCCCTTTTGGAACATATTCCTTTAGAAGGATGCCTTTCGGTCGTTGTAATGCACCTGCAACTTTCCAACGTTGCATGGTGTCTATATTTGCTGCTCTAACTGAAATAATCATAGACGTTTTTATGGATGATTTCTCTGTATATGAAATTCTTATGACTCGTGCCTTAAACACCTCTCCATTGTCCTTAAACGGTGTGAAGAAGCACATCTTGTGTTGAACTGGGAGAAACATAACTTTATGGTAAAAGAAGGTATTGTCCTTGGTCATAGAGTCAACAATCAAGGAATTGAAGTAGACAGAGCAAAAATTGAAGTGATTTCCAAACTCTCTATCCCGACAAATTTAAAAGAGGTTTGTGCATTCCTAGGCCATGTAGGCTTTTACAAACGGTTTATAAAGGATTTCTCTAAGATAACCAAGCTGATGATGAACTTATTGCTATTGGATGATGAGTTCCATTTTGATGAAGAATGTGTGAAGAGTTTCAACAACCTAAAATGAGCCCTTACAACAACACCCATCATTAGAGCTTGCAATTGGGATCACCCATTTGAAATTATGTGCGATGCCAGTGATTATTCTGTGGGTGCTATCTTAGTCCAATGTATAGAAAAGAAACATTATGTGATTTACTATGCATCAAAGACCCTCAATGAAGCTTAGAGGAACTATGCAACTACCGAGAAAGAACTTCTTGTAGTCATGTATGCCTTTGACAAGTTCAGATCCTACCTCATAGGTTTAAAAGTCATTGTCTACACAGACCATGCTGCTATCTGTTATCTCCTAGCAAAGAAAGATACAAAAACTAGGTTAATAAGATGGATTCTCCTATTACAAGTATTTGATCTGGAGATAAGAGATAAAAATGGTACAGAGAATGTTGTGACAGACCAGCTCAGTCACATCCACACTCTAGATACCGAGAAGATCCCGATTAATGATTCTCTTCTGGATGCCCAACTAATGAAAGTTTCAGAAGCTACCCCTTGGTACTCAAACTATGTGAACTACCTCGCCGCTGGTATCATCGATCCTAAATGCACCAGAAATGCACTGAAGAAATTGATGCATGATGTGAAGCAGTATCACTGGGATGAGTTGTACGTCTTCAAGCTATGTGATGATGGTCTCTACAGATGTTGTATCACTAAAGAAGAAGCTCAACTTATTTTAGAACAATGTCACTCAGGCCCAGTTGGAGGCCATATGAGTTTCAAGAAAACAGCCTTGAAGGTTTGCAATGTGGATTCTTTTGGCCAACCATATCCAAAGACTCCTACAACTTCGTTCTATCATGTGACAAGTGTCAGAGAACTAGTAACATTACAAAAAGAGATGAGATGTCGTTGAAGTTATGGAAATAAGTCGAGATATTTGATGTTTGGGGTGTGGACTACATGGGTCCATTCCTATCTTCTCACAGATTTCCTACATCCTAGTCGCGGTTTATCGTGTCTCGAAATGGGTAGAGGCCATACCGACCATCACTAGAGATTCCAAACTTGTCATCAAGATGTTCAAATATATCATTTTCCCCCATTTCGGAGTCCCCCAAACTGTGATTTCTGACAGAGATTCCTATTTTCTTACAAGAAGGTTTGAAGCATTTCTGAGGAAATATGGGGTAAAACACAAGGTAGACTCACCCTATCATCCACAAACAAGTGGGCAGGTAGATGTTTCTAACCATCAACTCAAGGCTATCTTGGAAAAGACAGTAGGCTGCAATCGAAAGGATTGGTCAGCAAAAATCAATGATGCATTGTGGGCCTATCGAACTACTTTTAACACTCCCCTTGGAACTACACCATTTCAGTAAATCTATGGAAAGTCATGCCACCTGCCTGTAGAATGGAAACGCAAACATGGTGGGCAATTAAACAACTAAATTTTGACATGAAGAAAGCTGGCCAAGCCAGGATTCTACAACTCCAGGAGTTGGATGAATTGCAAATGACATCTTACGAGAATGCACAAATCTAAAAAGAACGTACAAAGTTTTGGCATGATGATCATCTGAATAGAAAGGACATCCAAGTGGAGACCAAGTTCTATTGTTCAACTCAAGACTGAGGTTATTTCTAGGGAAACTTTGTTCTCACTGGTCTGAACCATACATCATCAAGAATATCTACCCACATGGTGCTTTCTCTTTATGGAGTGAAAAGTTAGGCGATTTTGTGGCAAATGGCCAACACGTGAAGATATACTTCACCATAGTAGATGCTAGGACTGAAGAATCAATAAATCTTTCCAAACCAATATATCCACCAGTAAATTGAAGGAATTAAGTCGAGTTGTCAACGTAAAACAAGGGCGCTTGTCTAGAGGCAACCCGATCAATAAATTTGTTTTTACTTATAATTTTGAATTAGAAATTTTCCTTAATTTTGTTTTACTTTTTAAATAAATTTTGCACTAAATAAAAATTTCATCACGATATGCTATCTTGAGTTCTGATTAGTTTTCATTTGTGAGATTTTTAGATGGAGGACGCACGCTGATTTGAACACAACCACATCTGGTGGTCCAACCGGCATGATTTTCCGCTCCATCTCGGATTTAGAGTTTTCTTGGATGAGAAAATTTCTGAGTTTGGGGTGGAGGGTGGGTGGTATATACTTTACTTTCCTCCTACACCCATCTATTTCAGACTTAAGTTTTCACTGTTGCATTTTTGATCAAAAAGTTTCAAAAATTTTAAAGTTTTTCAAAGAATTTGAACAGATTCTTGATGATGTTTTGACATTTTATATTTCATTAAAAACCATTACCTTACCAGATATGCATTTTGAATCATTATACCTTCCTTATTTGAAGCATATCCTCAAAAGGACCATTTTTGAAACTAGCCTTTTGATTAAAATCATCTTGTGAAGCTTATGAATCCTAACATCATGATGTAAAAATGGAAAGTGTCTGTCGAATTGATAGGGATCAAACACGTCATTCTTCCTAACTAACAAGTGGAACAATAACATGGAACCCACAATGGATCCTCATCAAGTTATTATTTGAGCAGAGTATGATAAAGAGAATGACTCGGTGCATTGAATTGTAAGTCAAGTTGCATTCTGATCTGAACTCTCTCCTACACTTCTTCTATCATCTTCGTACCCCTCCATCCATCAAAAAGAAACAAAAATAGCCAAATTAGTTCCAAACCCTAAGTTTAGGGTGGCATGCCATCTCTATCTGTATCCACTTCTTCCATACCCCTCACAAATTAATAAGGGTATACCACCAAGAAAAGATGTGAAAGTGTATACATAAAATGCAATCTCGAGTCGAATAGAGGAGATATTTGCACAAAAAAGTAATAAATGGAATTGCAAATCACATAATAAAAATCTTGAGTCGAATAGAGGAGAAATTTATTTCTTCCTTCAATACCACCCTTCACTTCCTTTTCCACCTAAAGTCACAACGCATGCCTCCACTATCCTGAAAAACACCAGTGTCAGATCATGTGCACACTTGTTGTTCTGCGAGTATCTCTGGACTCTTACATAAATCTTACAAATGCTTGTTGTTAGAAACAGTGAGGAGGAAGTGATGTTGGAAAACAAACTCAGGAACGAAGATATGGTAAGATATGTTCAGTGGTCTCGAGAAGTTGAGATGCTATGCTAAGTAGAAAGGAAACAATCATAATGTGAAGAGGAGGCAATCAAATGACTTGAAAGTATTCATTTGGTGACTATTTCTGATTTTGTGTTACTCGAGGACGAGTAATGTTTAAGTTCAGGGTGTTTTGATGAATGCATATTCATCATGATATTCAGTCGCTATCTTGGGCTCATTTCGACTCAATACATCCGATTTCTTCTCCTAAATCTCAAAATATGAATTGCTTAATTGGTTCAATTATCAAGATTATTAACTAGGTTTATATTCTTATGTAGGTCATGATGAGGTTGAACCATCAGCTGGCACCCACCTCCATTTAACCCTAATCCGCCTTCAACATAATCATCACCACTGCTTACTTCATTCCACCTTTATCTCCATCAACCATCATCTGTATCAAACCCTAATAAGTGGGGCCCACCTTTCTCAACCCTAGATCTAACTTCACCCAAGATACTCTAATCCTTGGTCTTGACCAATCGGTCTTGGACAATTGATCCACATGGTCTTGGCCTTGCACTGCCCTTTCAGTCTTTCCTTTATGATCTCTCAAGATCGCAAGCCTTTCCACACCGTCAGATCGTGGATCAACAATCCTCATTCACTTGACCCTAGTGGTTTCCTTCATTTGGTCTCTCGACCATGTGATTTTGGGCTAATGGTCTTGACCACCATCTGCCGTAACGGTTTTCTTTGACCTCCCCCTTCATAGTCTTAAGACCGCGAGGAGTGCTCCCACAGTCTCGAGACCACAAGTAGCATCCCACGCCTCCACTACCATCAGCAACAGAGTGACACATTCCACCGTCCTCGTGTTCTCATTCTACTAACGACGATGACACCTGCTTCTCACCATCTGCCACAGACCCGCCACTATCCTTCCTACTCCCTTCCCATCACAATCCTACACCTTCCTTTAATGCACCTACAACCACCGCGGGGCAGCAATGCTATTGCAACCCTAAAATCACCACGCCCGCATCACCTACAATCGACGCCTAGTGGCGCAGCCCTAATCTTCAGTCACCATCTCCATCTGCTACATCTCCACACCACTATCTCCAAACGATCATATTCAACCTCTCCGTCACCAACACCTGCTATGAGACCGTCCTAGCGGTCTCAAGACCGCTACCATCCTAGTGGTCTGCCAAAACTGAGAGGAGGCTACGATCCTTTTCCCAGACCATGAAGCCAAACTGAGAAGACCGCTAGGAACTGAAGACCATGAAGATAGGGCAACTGAAGACCGTTTAGAGAGACAGATGCGAGGACGATGAAGAAACTAGAATGTGAAGAGAGATCCTGAAGACCCTCATGGTCTCAAGACCATGAGGATGATAATCAGTTTCCAAAACTGTTAAGAATACCAAAGTGTGAGGAAATATTAAGAGTCCAAACTGTGAAAATTGCAACCAGGTCCAAACCGTGTATGAACCCACCTGAGCCTATAAATAGGACCAACAAGGTCCTCATTTGGGCATCGCATCCAGGACGTCTCCAGGCTTCTCAAATGTAATGTTTGATCCAGATCTATCCACATCCATGCACGCTATTGTCACTTCACCTGCTGCACCTCTTGTTGTGAGTAAGGAGGTCAAGATGAGAAAGAAGGTGCAGAAGAAGATCTGTTTGGTCTACATTGGTGGCCCTTCCTCCTCATTCAGATCTACTCCGACATGACGTAGAAGTCCACATCATCTTCACCGAGCTGTGAATACCTTCTGCATCATGCTCATCGAAGAATCTTCCCTCTCTCTTATTCTTCTTTTTTTCTCACATCATGATCGAGTAGTTCCTTTTCACTGGGGTGCAAGGACTTGCCCCGCTACCCATGCTTGCATGTTCTTTTGTTAAATATTCCAAGGCAATGTATATAACTTTTCATTTCATTATTAATCGTTGATGTTTGCCTGTAGATTGATCACCTGCTTGCTTAAATCTTATTCTTTCCTATGTTGTGAGAACTTCAATATGTAGGATAAATGTCGATTAACGCGGTTGCCTCCCAAAATAGAAATAGAATGGTATTCCTTGAGATCGTAAGTGTATGATCTGTGAGTAGACGAGCCATCTAGCCTACATTGATGCTTCTATATGCCTAAACATCCTTCCGGGAGGGCCAAAACTTCAGTTGGATTTCTATATCTTCAGAACCGTAAGTGCATGATTTAGATGGCGGCGAGACATCTGATGCCTAAGGGGATGCTTACGTAGACCTAAACATCCCTCAGGGAGGGTTCGTAGCAGTTCTATTTGGTTAGTTAGATCTTGCCTAGATGTTTGTGATTGAATGTGTTTGCATGTGCAGTGGTGGTGAAACCCGAGACAATCCCACTGATTCCATATCATTATTCTAGATCAACTTTAATTTTTCTCTTTACTTTCTTATCATTAGTCTAATTAACCTCAAAACAACCAACCTTTCTAAATATTAGTCTTACTTAGACTAGACTAAACTAACAACAATTCTTAAAAATGTTGTCCTTTGGGATTCAATCCTTTACTATACCACGATAAGACTCATCAGTTTGCGGGTGGTATTACTGCACAAGGTTTTGGTTAAAGCTCATGGATTTCAACCCTGAGTGAATTTGTTAGTGTGATAATAGACCACATCAATAACATGATTTGTAATTTCTTTTATGGCTTTCAAATACTGCCAAATGAAAATGTCTTGCAGTTAATTATTCAAATGCTTGCATTGACATGATTAATCATCCCCAATTGTAATTTGATTGAGTTTTTGTAGGATTGTATATCTACTGTAAGCATCAACTTAGTATGCTAAATATATGCATCTAATCTATGCATTAGTAATTACATCCAACTATTAAAGTCTAGTATAGAAACTGTGTTTGGGCTTCAAAAAATTAACACAGATTTAAGATTGGGTATTAATATACCAACAATGATAGGGAATTGGTACACCACTTAAAATAAAACCATTGATGTTACATACCCATCTACATGAATATAAATATATATATATATATATATATACATATATATATATATATATATATATGCCTAGAGTGTAACCATTTAAGATATTACAATTAGGGTTATATGCAAACAATCCCAAGTATTTGGGACTATCGTTTATCATTGTGATCACACATAGGCAGGTAATACATATTTATTTCTTAGTTATAACTAAAATCTAGTAGTATTTCCCTACTTATTCTCTAGATACACATGTTTATTATAATTCTACAACTGTGTATTTGAAGAACGAGGGGAAATGATGCCAAACTTTTAATTTATTAAATATATGATCACACATTAGAAATGGTCTACATTGTAGAGATAAGGAGCCAAACTAAGGTATTATATGCCATTAATTGATAACAACATGTGGTTGGAGTTTAATCTATAATTAACATAAACTTATTTGGGTTCTACCTATTCTCAGGTTATTATTTAGGGTTAATATGATTATTTAATATGAATAGTGAAACCACTAATGGCGATTTGACTCCTATATTTTTGAATATTTGAAGAAGAAATTCTAATACAAGGTTATGCTGGAGGATCCACTCATAGGAAAAAAAATTTAAATCAATTTATGGAACTTTTTTACTAAGACCAATATAGACGAAGTGACAGAAGCCATATGTAATCATTGTGAAAATTCACTTTCTAGAAATTTCAAAAATGGTAAAATTCATTTGGTCAAACAGTTTATGTTTTCATGGCTTGCTAGGAAAGATCTAGACGAATAGAGTGCGATAATAATTTTGGTCTAGCTAGTGGAATGAATACATCGAGTGTTACTTTTAGTGAAGAAGCTACCAAAAAAGACTTGGCTTGCAAGATTGTCATGCATGAGTACCCTTTATCAATGGTGGAACATGCTAGTTTCAAAAAACTATTAAAATACTCTTCAACCTTGATTCAAGTGTCCTTCTAGAAATATAATAAAGGGTGACATATTATATGCATATAAATTACGAATGTCAAAGATGATGTTGGTTCCCTATAATAATGAATCTAGGGTTTCAATAACTACAAACATGTGGAAATCCAACCATCAAAAAGGTGATATATGATTATCATTGTGCATTGCATAAATAATACATGGGAATTGCGTAGCTTGATCTTGATGGTTGATTTTGTCCCATGCACTTGATATTAGAGAAATATTGGGTACTTCTTTGTTTGAAGTTTTGATGGACTAGAATGTTGATAGCAAGTTATCCACAATTACATTGGATACTTGGAACAAATGTTGTAATGGTTATATAAATATAAGAAGTTCTTTCTTACAATTGTTTGATGTTATATGCAGAAAAATTGCATATGACATGTTGCATGTATATTTTAATTCAAAGATGGGCTACATATAATTTAACACAGAATTAACAAGTTTTGGAGAGTGTATCCTTTTGGACATCTACACCAAAGAGAATAGAATGATTCAAAGATACATCAAAACTGTTGAAAGTTTCCAGTACAAAATAACTTGTTCTTGACAATTATGCACATTTTAACTCAACTCTTCTTATGCTCCAAATCACATCCAATATCATAGCATATTTTTTGAGTAGACCAACACAAGACAAAATACAAATCATTTCCCTCAGATGATGACTTCAACTTTTCTTCTGATATAGGTGATAGAATTTATGTTTTTTACTACTACAGAGACTTTATCTAGAAGATTGCATCCAAAATCTAATTTGAGATTTGCTAAAATCATAAAATCAAATTGCATTTGAACTAATGTAGTAAATGAATTAGTATGTCATAAAAAAGGGGATCTAATATGATGAATAAATTCATAAATCATTTGGATGGTATACACGTTTTTATGGTGGTTTCTACACTTTTAGACCTTAGATTTAAGATAAAGATGATGAAATTTTGTTATGAGTTGTTATATGATAAACACACTTTAAAATTTGACGTTGACAACATTTGTAAGACTTGCCCTAATTTGTACCAAGAATTATATATGCTTGATGATGTCCTCTAGTAAACTGTTAGGCTCAGAATCTCATGTTATGGTACAAGTGCCAAGACATATCAATGGATTCAAAGAATTAATAAGAAAAGAAAAATAGATAAGGAATGCCAAAAAAATTGAGTTGGATATCTAGCTAGAGGACATCCATAAATGAAACTTCAATCTTTTACACTGGTGGAAAATGCAAGGAGGAAGTTATCCAACATTGAGAGAGACATCTCGAGATATGTTAGCAATCCTGGTCCATAATGGCCTCTGAGTTGGCATTAAGTCTGAAAATATTGGTACCTTCCTAGAATCCATTGATGTAGATTCCCTAGTTACATTTATTTAATAATTCATTTGATGATATTATATGTTTAGAAATATTGTAAGCATGACAGTTACTTTTTGGTAGAATCTGAATCTTTATTGGAGAAAATCATCAAGGATAGTACTTGTAACTATAAAAAGTATTGGGATGCTTAGTTTAGTGGAAAAGTATATGTTTTGTTGATAATGATATTAATGTGATTTAGTACCTCTTGTTTTTTATTTAGTCCACCAATTGACATTTTTAATGGTTTTTTCCTAATGGAAGTAAGCACGTTAATGATTCACTGGTTTTCCATGCTAAACACGATGTGTACCCAACTATTAAACATCACTTTGTACCTAGTCTTGTTGCACAAGTTGTGTGTTTATCTTTGTGGCATAATGATTGTGCTCCTTTTATTAGGTACTCCATGTTAGTTATATGCCCTGAGAGACATCATATAATGATTTTGAAAGGGTTATTTTGTAATTGATTTGATTACTAATATAAGGAAATTCAACTTGTTATATTTTTTTATTTTTGAGATAATGAATATATGTAATAATATGCTAAGACTGTGTTGAGTCAATGACATAGAATTTAGGTTAAGGACTTGGACATGAGATTATGTGTACTATAATAGTATTCGTTCTTGTCGTGTCCATGGATAACGATTGCAGATAGTATACAACTATAATATAGAAGAGTAAAATGTATGGTGAGTGATGACTATGCGTCTTTTGTTACGATATTTGATACTGACACAGATACATGGGTACTTGTTAGATAATTAGTTCATGAACATACCCTACTTATTATTGGTACATGGAAGTCTTATGATGACATGTGAGTCAAATCTCAATGTGAAAGTGCTGACTGTGATTCTTAGACCTGAAGTCACTGTAGTAATCACATTTTTCTCTGTGTACTTTACTAGATCAATGTGTTGTATATAGGGGTTACCAAAAAGTAGTGATTGGGAGCATTGTGACTCATGGGGATGACTGTGAGTGATATAGATGGAGTTTGTCCCTCCTATATAGCGATATCTTGACCACATGATATCAGAGAGTATGAAATGCATGCCCATGCACATGTGAGTAAATATATGATATTAAGCTCAAAATATATTGAATGGTCTTCTACATTTCAAGAAAAATAGATTGGATGTTAAGAGGATGGCATTTGATGAGTTAGTTTCAATCTAAATGTCTGAGACTAACAAATTATGTTGGGATGGTAACATTTGTCACTTTATAGGATAATGTGGTTCTACAAGTCATTCCTATAATCACGAAC
The DNA here is from genome assembly GCA_963693085.1 of Alisma plantago-aquatica. Classification (NCBI taxonomy): domain Eukaryota; kingdom Viridiplantae; phylum Streptophyta; class Magnoliopsida; order Alismatales; family Alismataceae; genus Alisma; species Alisma plantago-aquatica. The sequence continues at coordinate 1,253,066,176 of OY856411.1, read as the reverse complement.
CTAATGGGTCACACACATAAGGTAATTGAAGTTTGTAATCAATAAAAAATGATTACAATGGTTCTAAATCATAAACATATTGGTTTCCTATCTGATTGGGAAACTGAATGTTCATTTGGCTGATTGAATTGGTTTCGTCAATAGATCGATTGATTGTCAATTGATTATTTGGATCTTACAATGGATTGGACCAGTTAGGTGATTGGGTGTCTTGGCCATCCAATCAGAATTTAACATGGAATGCCTCAAATTGGAAAGTAATTGAGATTTGGATCTAAACTGACTTGATCATCTAATCGGATAACCCTGTCATATGATTCAAATGCCTTTTGAATTCCACTAGGAATCTGTAAAACACTTAACTTTAGGTACCCATCTATTCCCTCCTCTTTTTCTAGGACATTGACATCCAAATAATGTTAGATATCCTTTTCCATAATTTAGGTCGTATTATGATTTAATTGGTCAAAAAGCACCATGTATGAATAACACAACTTTTAAAGAAATAAGATATATTAACTAGTTTTTTTTATCAGTGGGGTTAGTTATACAAATTCACCATTTAGTAGGTCATGAGTCTATTTTATAACTCTAGAGTCTTAGATTAGAGGAGACATAAAATTTACAAAGAAAGTAAAATATAATATTATGTCATAATTGATAAAAATAGATAAATTGGAAATACCGTAATGAACTGACTAAATGTGTATTAACACACTAAATACATATATTTATCAACTCAGTGGAAGGATAAAAAATCAAATAGAATCAAAAGGAGAAATTTAAAGAAAAATCAGATTCCTCATATATAATTTAGTCTACCAATCAATTCTTAGGTTAACTAAACATTGATTTCACTCGTAATTAGTCTGTAAAATATATAAGATATACCACATGATTATTTCATTCAATTATCTTTATTTTACAAAGTTAATATTCACCTAAACCTATAAGAACTCATGTGCATTACTCTTCCTCTCCATCTCATGCATGAGCTCACATTCTCTCCATCCAAAACTGGCAATGCCCCTTTGTGTAATGGGAAAACCTTCTCCCTTGAATGACAGTCGTCCATGTCCACTCTTCTTTCCTCTTCCTCTCTTACTCCCTCTCCTATATCTCCTCCATCCTTCCCTCTTATCTTCTCTAACATGCCAACCCTAGCTGCTACTGCCTTCTACTCCATGTGCCCAATGACAAGCATGCAACCCCCTCTCTCTGTGCCCAAAAACCATGAAAGCCGGGAGACTAGCTGCCACTAGGGAAACCTGGGATCGAGAGTAAATATTTAATCCACCGGCCCCATGTTGGTGCCACGACACCTCAATCACCTCCTACTCTTAGTGTCAAGACAATGACAGAGAGAAATTGCCACCACTACGCATAGTGGTCAGTGGTAGCTCTGCAAGTTGGGTGAAGACCAAGATAGTCATCAACAATGGCACCACCACTATTTCACACCTTCCTCATTTCCTCATTAGACCTAATTCATTTTTCTTACCATGGTCGCCTCTCCTCTTTCCATTGCCTACACCAAGATGCCAGTAACATAGAACTACAACAATGTTCGTGAAACTTGACCTTATGCCCAGATATCTTTGCCCATGTCTTCTCTACAAATTCCAATCACAACTATCCACCTAACAAACATCAGGACAAGATCTATCGCCACCTATTACAGTGAACAATGAAGGATCCAATCTTCACATCTAAATTGTAATCAACATAATCCTTCCAACTACAACTTTTACCCCTCTTTGGATTCCCACCTCTCTGCACCTCACAACTTGTTCTTACTAAATGGCTACCTACTAACACAGAGGTCGACAAAGGAACCTACAGTGGCCATGATGCCTGTTAGATGCCCATCTTCTGTCCTTCATCAAACCAACAACATTGGTAGTCATACATAGTAACTACTAGGCGCAACAACCGTCACCGATCCTTGACCACCATACAATCACAAGATTTCTACCCCCAACATTGCCATCTCTGTCTTCACTCCTACCTCCTCTTTATTAATCAACCATAAAGATCTCCATGTCATTATGTTTTGATTAACAACTATGCCATCTGCAAATCTCCATATCCTCTTTCATGATAAACATGAACCCAGACTGCTGACAACTCTAGGTGGTGACATCTTTTCATCATGGAATCACCTGATTTAGCCTTGTCGTTAATGGTGGTGCCTCCTAAAAGCTGATGAACAGAAGATAGCTCACTCCTCTTGACCTTGCCCATGGTGGTTGCAACTACAGTCGCAACTGTAGACCAGGGTGACAAATATCTGAGTTCTTGGGTGCCTTTTGAGCCACTGAACCATTGGCTACATCTTTGGTCAAGTCCTAGGAGGTGAGAACATTGAAGTAAAACCATCTTGTCTACTTACTTTCGGTCTACATACAAATACTCAATGATCATTGTTACATATAGGTCAATGATGTTTTCCAATGTGAACAATGAGATTTTAGTTAATTATGATGAAAACAAGAAATACAACCAAAATTAATAATTAATTAGTACTTATATTAGCTATATGATATTTGTATATTAAAGCACCCAGTAGCGTAAAGCCTAATCAGCCTACTTTGTCATGCAAGTATATACCCATATGAGTGATTGGCTAGACATTTAAGTTATTATCCCTATTAACTATATGTTTCTATTGTCTAATGCACGAGAGATTGTAGAGTAATACGTAAGAAATGGATGATTAGAATAATTATTTTGATTTTGGATCTTCACCTTAAATTTTGTGTATATAGCAGTGCAATTGTATCAATACATATGAAATCCATAGTATGATATATGCACCTACTATGTATACTATATTTAGGAAAACAATTAGTGGATAAATGCTAAGTGATAATCTAAAGAATAATCCACATATTTATTTGGTGTTAAACATAGTCAAATTGGAATATTTAATATAAGTCACACCTAATCATACAAATTGGTATCTAAGAGAAAAAACCCTAATGCAAAGATGGTTAATAAATAGGAGTATGGATGGCTTAATGTATTGATGAACCTACTCTAAATTTCATGATAGCTTATATCATACATGAACCAACTTTAGTCTATATAACCATATGATATATATTTGCATTTGTGTGCATCTTGATAGTTAGGTATGAGTATATGACTATATATATATGTATATGTACGTATGTATATGGCTAAAAGAATTGTGTACCTGAGTACATGTATCTTATATGTACCCATCTTCATTTTTGATGTTTGTACAACTATACTAAACAGTCTAACCTTATAGATGTGATGTATACTCTTCAGATAACATGTGTATCAAAAATCATCTCAATCTAATATTTTTAGATCATCTAATGAAAGAAAATGTGTACTTTCTAATCAAGCTACTGAAATTACTAAAACCGTTGGATGATATATTATTATATCTCATGACTTATATGAGACATGACTGTGAAATTTTAAACACTTCGAATCTAAATAATGTTGATTCAATCTATATGGTTGGATTTAGTGATTAGACTCCATGTATACTATTTTATTGGTTGTACACATAACTTAAATGTACCGACCGGTACACACTCTCTCTCTCTCTCTTTCTCTCTCTCTCTCTCTCTCTATATATATATATATATATATATAAATATATATATATATATAAATATATATATATATATATATATATATATAAATATATATATATATATATAAATATATATATATATATATATATATAAATATATATATATATATATATATATATATATATATATATATATATATATATCACCAAATATCGTTTCCGTCCACCTATGCAATTCACGTGCTCGTCTCTTGTATGAATGTTCTACTGCGACGATAACTCTTTAATTGTCCATAGAAAAACCCTGCATACGAATCGTGATCTTCGAGATTTGGGTTTGCCTTCTCGATGGCAAGATCCCCTACATCATCGTCCCCACTTTTGATATCTTCCAATACTCTCCTCCATCATACTCCATTGTCTAATGTAGATTCAATACTCACCTCCATCATACTCCATTGTCTAATGTAGAATCCACAGTGAGAATCAGTTGTCTGCGACAGCCTACACAGACGGTTGCTTTTGGTACTACATGCCTCCAGCTCTCCAGATGTAGCGACGAGTTTGTCTATGTCCTTAGCTACAATAACTCTTTTATTGTCCACCGCAAACCCTACGAATTTATCGTGATCTTCCAGATTTTGGTTTGTCTTCTCAATGGCAAGATCCCCTACCTCATCGTCCCCACTACTGATATCTTTCAACACTCTCCTTCATCATACTCCATTATCTAATATAGAATCCATAGTGAGAATCATTTGTCTGCGACAACCTACATAGACGGTTGCTTTTGGTACTACATGCCTTCGGCTCTCTAGTTGCAGCGACGAGTTTGTCTATGTCCTTAGTTACGGATGAGTATTGCTCCTACTCCTGGCTTTCTACCGGCAACGACGAAATTTGGGTCAATCAACGCCGGCATGTGGCAGGAATGATCAAAGATGAAAGCGGACAGAAATGGAGAGCGATCGGTATCTATGGATGGGCGGACCAGGCAAGCAAAGGGAAGACCTGGGATCTGATGAGAAATCTAAAAAATGAGGCTGAGGAACCGGTCATTTTCTTTGGGGACTTCAATGAGATAGTGTCCAACACGGAAAAGAACGGAGGACCGCCAAAGGAGGAAAAATTCATACAGAATTTTTGGAACGTCATAGATGATTGTGGGCTGATTAATGTGGGCTTTGAAGGAAATACGTTCCTTGAAAAAGGGGTGTGACTGAAAGAACACCGGTAATGCAGAGGCTAGATAGGTTCCTACCTGAACTGGAATGGAAAAATCTTTTTTTAAAAACTGCAAGGTATTCCATTTTCCTATCTACGAGTCTGATCATGCCCCCATTATGCTTAAAACGGACAATAAGAGCAGCGGTAAGAAGAGGAGGAAAAATTACTTTGCTTTTGAACCTATGTGGGTTGGCGAAGAGGAGTGTGGAAAAATTGTTAAAGAGGCGTGGGAGAGTGAAGAAGGGGGTGATCTCAGCAACAAACTTCTTAAATGTAAAAATACGTTAAGAGAGTGGGCAAAAGAAAAATTTGGAGAGGAGTCGAAAGGTCAAGGAGCTTGAAAGTGAGCTGAATAGAATTCAAGGACTCCCCCCCGGACCATGTGAATCTGAATAAAGCGGAGGACATATCCAAAGAATTACAATATTGGCTGCAAAAAAATGAGGAATATTGGGCTACCCGAGCACGTGTAAAAGAATTAAGAGAGGGAGATCGGAACACGACATACTTCCACCAAAATGCCTCCAACAGAAGAAGAAGGAACTGGATTGATGGTAAAGAAAATGATAATGGCATCCTTAGAAAGAAGGAGAATGAGATCATGCAAGTTATCTTAAGGCATTTCTCAAACCTTTTCCAGTCGAGCAACCCCTCGGAGTTTGAGCAAGCAACAAAAGGCATTAGGGAGGTGGTTTCAGGGGAACAAAGGAGGGATCTGGAGAGTGATATCACAGACGAGGAAATCCAGACAGTGCTAAAGCAGATGCATCCAAATAAAGCACCGGGGCCAAACAGGATGAAAGCTTTATTCTATCAAAAATATTGGGACACGGTGGGAAAGGATGTGGCCAATTATATCAAGGGATGGTGGAAAGGTGACCACAGTATAAGAGACACAAATGACACCTTAGTGGTTCTTATTCCAAAAGTAGAGAAGCCAAGGATAGTTGGGGAGTATCGACCCATTAGCCTTTGCAATGTGATCGACAAAATCGCCTCTAAAGTGATGACGAACAGAATGAAGCCTCTCATGAATAGTGTGATATCTGAAAACCAAAGTACGTTTGTCCCGGGAAGGATGATTACAGATAATGCGCTGATTGCTTATGAGCTTTTCCACTCCATGAAGAGGGATAAAGGAAGGAAGAATGGCAGCCTTGCACTGAAATTAGACATGTCAAAGGCTTATGACAGAGTAGAGTGGGACTTCCTGAGTTTTGTGATGGAAAGGATGGGATTTGGTGCAAAGTGGATAAACAAAATTAGAGACTTTATTTCTACTGTTCAGCATGTGTTTGCCATAAATGGAGACCGAACCCAAAGCACATCACCTGCACGAGGACTTCGCCAGGGAGACCCTCTTTCCCCTTATCTTTTTCTTTTGTGTGCGAAAGCTTTTTCTACCTCACTTATTAGTGCAACACAGGACAATCTCTTACACGACATCCAATCATGTAGGAGAGCACCACGTATCTCACATCTTTTTTTCACAGATGACAACATTCTTTTTGCTAGAGCTACCACCGCAGAATGCATGAAATTAGCTGAAATAATCAGCCAATATGAACAGGCATCCAGACAAAAGATCAATTTCTCTAAGACGGAGGTAATTTTCAGCAAGGGAGTCAAAAGAGAGAAGCGAGGTTTTTGAAGAACACACTAGGGGTGAGGGAAGTGGACCGTCATGCTAAATATCTGGGTCTACCAACAGCAATAGGGAGGTTAAAAAAAACAAGTTTTCAGCTTCATAAAGGAGAGGATTTGGAGAAAATTCCAAGGGTGGTCGGAAAAATTATTATCCAAAGTTGGAAGGGAGGTACTCATCAAAGCGGTGGCACAGGCGATCCCTACTTACATAATGAGCATTTTCCAACTACCGGCGGGAACCATTGACGAGATCCAGAGAATTATATGCAGAGATATCTGATTTTACAATCAGGAATCTATAAGCATAACTTGTCTCTACATAACCTAAGAATATGGCATCAACCGTTTTCGGTCCTAATTTCTTCCTTTTGTGTTCAGGGACAAGTACCTTAGCAAGGCACCCCCACACTCGAAGATATTTAAGACTCGGTTTCCTTCCTCTCCATAACTCAAACAAACTACTTTCTGAATGTTTATGGGGAACTCTATTCAGAATATGGCAAGCCGTATTCAAAGCTTCCCCCCACATAAAGTTGGGTAATCCAGACGTTTGGAGTAAGGTATTTACCATATCTATTAAGGTTCAGTTTTTACGTTCAGCTATTCCATTTGATTGTGGTGAATAAGGAGCAGTTACCTCACGAACTATACCATGTAATTGGCGAAATTCCAAAAACAAATTCGAGGTATACTCTCCTCCCCTATCAGACCTTAATCGCTTAAGTACTTTACCGGTTTGAGTTTCAGCTTCTTTCTTATAAATTTGAAATTTATCCAATGCCTCATCTTTACTTCTAAGTAAATAGACATAACAGTATCTACTCGCATCGTCAATAAATGTTATAAAATAACGCTTTTGATCTCTCGTAGCAACACCATTAAACTCACAGATATCTGTATGAACTAAATCCAAAATTTCTGAATTCCTATTCACAGAATGAAAAGGCTTCCTAGGCAATTTAGCTTGTACACAGATTTCACATTTATTGTTGCTAACTTCAGATTTAGGGATCTAATCTAGATTCATTATACGCTTCATTGAGGCAACATTAACATGTCCCAAACGTGAATGCCATACATCGAATGAAACAAGATTCATGCAAACAGAACTATGATCATTCAAATTTAAAATGGAATTTGAAACAGGTTCAACATGAATCTTAAACAGGTTCTCCACGTCACATAAGTACCCCTTGCCAAAGAACAAAGAATCACGAAGGCGTGTAATAATTGCCTTATTACATTTACAGTCTACTCTATAACCTTCTCTAACTAATATGATGCCACTAAGGATATTGCGTCGAATGGTTGGAACATGTCTGGCCCTATTAAGAGTCAAAACCTTCCCCGAAGGGAACTTCAAGTCCACCCGTCCTTCGCCTTTGACTTCTACAGAGCTGGAATCGCCCAAAGTCACGGACCGACCTCGAGAGGCCTGATAAGACACAAACAGGGATTTATCAGCACATACATGTACATTAGCCCCAATGTCAATTATCCAGTAAAGTGGTTCAAAAATAGAGAGAATTTCAGGTTTAATGGACACGTACCCATCACTGAGGTTCAAGGATGTAGTCATCATGTTGACCACAGCCTCCTCAGTTGTAGATGCGGTAGCTTTCTTTGCCTTCTTAGTAGGACAATCCTTATTCCAGTGGCCAACCTGTCCACAAGTCCAACAAGGTTTGTTCTTCGGTTTCTTTTGGATCTTTGCCTTGGGTTTATGTGCATTCTTAGATTTCTTATCTTTGGTGTTTTTCGTAGAATTAAGATTAACAGTTGGATTAACATCAGTAGGCACCTTGACCCATTTCTCCTTTAAGTGTTCTTCTTATATATTAATATCCATCATTAATTCATCCATGGTGTGTGTCCTTTGCGATGCTTCAGGGACATACCAAACGATTCCCAAGACTTAGGGCATTTTTCTATGATAGACATAACAACGAATTTCTCAGGAAACACCATCTTGGCATCTGAGAGTTCATGAACTGGGAGTTGTAGATCGTGTGTTTGATCAGAAACTGATTTACCCTCAACCATCTGAAACTTAAGAAATTTTGACACACAATATTTTTCAACACCCTGATTTTCAGTGCTAAAATTCTTAACTAACAATTCCCATAAAACCTTGGACGTAGTGACTGGCGGCTTTGAGTAAGAGTCATACAGTTTGTTATTTAAACCAAACAGAATCAACCCGCGACACGTTTTATCACCCTTCTTCCAATTAGAAATAGTGTTTGCATTATCAGGAATTGTGTCATCAGATACAGGTTCAGTTTCAATTAAATACTGATCATATCCTGTAATATTCAGCCAAATTTCCATACGACTCTGCCAACAGGCAAAGTTCGTACCGGTAAACTTTTCAGGCATATTGGTTGTATCAATCCTACATCCCAAACTACCCTGACCGGCCATGTTAATTAATGACATAAAATATGGTTTCTTTAAGACTGTTGATAATATAGGTTGTTGTCGTTCATGCAACAGCGTCAGGTGCAATTTAATTAACAGTGCAGGCAGATCCAAAATAAGATTCGAAGAACAAACAATGCAGGAGAACAAAATTAAGAGTTAGATTTGCAAACCAGATCGTTCGTTGAGAAACGAACGTGTTATTTAAAGAAACTAGTGCCCGACAATCCTCGCGGATAGGCACCGTTCTCCCAGTCTTAATCCGGCACGAACCTGGAAGTTGCACGTCTTGCTCACGCATGTCGCACTGCTACCAGTGCAGCACAACCACCGCAGGTACCACCGCCTGACAGCTGTGTCTGAAGGGAAGGACGAGTCTCGCTTTTCACAGGAGGACAACTCCGCAAAGCAACTCCGGGGACGACGACTCTCGCACTCGGGATTAGGGTTCACAAAACACACGGCGGCAGAAAACTGTTTTCGATGTGTTTAACCCTAATGACCGGAGTCATATAAATAGTCACACACGTCCCTAATCCTATTCCCAGTTAGACACAACACTCGGTTGCTCTCGTACACAATACAGAAATAATCCGTAAAAGAGAAACACTTTTTAATTAGGATTTAAGAAATCCGAACAAGAAAGCAACAATTAATTACACGAGTAATTAATTACGTAGTTGTATCCTAGTGTAAAAAGAAGACGGAAGACATTCTCCACAATCCACAAGCTCGAGCCCGAGCCCGAGCCTGAGCCGGCCAGGCCAGGCGAGGCGAGGCGTGGCGTGGCGCGCGCGCGTGTGCGTGCGTGCGTGCGTTGTGATGTGGTAACCCCACCCACCAAGGAGGTGAGCATACCTCCTTCCTAGGACTCCTTTGGACACTAGTGCCCCATGTGATCCTACATATAAGGACCACAAAAGTTCTAAGTGTGAGCAATATGGGATAAAACTTCTTTGCCATTTGCACTAGAAACAACACTACATTCTCACATGTACTTGCTGCACTACATTGGGCTTAACCCATGCTAAATAAGTGATTACCACAATAGCCTAGCTACATAATGAGCTGCTACAGTAACTAGTTAATAGCTACAACAGTTACGTAACTAACAACTACCGTAATCAATTATCTAACATGGACGACTTGTGGAAAAAGATTTGGCACGGTGGTTGGAGTCCAAAGACAGCCCATTTTCTATGGAGGATTTGCAAGGGGGCCTAGCTACCAGAGGACGGATGTTTGATAGACACTGCATACCGGATGGCACTTGCATGTTGTGTATGGCGGAGAAGGAGACGATACCCCATATGCTATTCCTGTGCCCAAATGCCACAGAGGTGTGGGAACTTCTACCAACAGAGGTACAGAACTGGGTCGATGTTGTCAATGATGGGGATATAGCTGCAACCATGAAGGAAGCATTAACGAGGTCGATGATTTGTGAGGAAGCGCAGATCGTAGCTGCCATGTGGGCTGTGTGGAGAGTGAGATGTTGTCGTGTGTTTAATAGCGGAGAAGCTACCAGTAAATTTTTTTATCGCTGCGCACTGACGTCCGTGAGAATGGGTGACGAGCGGTTGCATCAGCCCATGCAAAGGGCAGCGCACGGACGCACGCAGCAGGAAAGGGGGTGGAGAGCGCCGACGGTTGGACATATGAAGCTAAATGTTGATGGATCTTGTGGTGAAGACGGTGCTGCGGGCATACGCGCTGTGATGAGGGACAGTACGGGAAAGCTGGTAGGAGTGGCGGGGGAGAAGGTATCTTCGGGACAAGATGTAGCTATGACCGAGGCGCTGGCTGTGAGGATGGCACTGATGTGGGAGATTAAAGAAGGTGTTACACAGGTGGAAGTAGAATCGGACTCCATGACGATTGTCCAAGCTTGCAGCAACATAGTGGCGAGAAGGGACTATCTTGGCTCTGTAGTAGAAGACATTCACTCGTTAAAGTCTTTGTTTTTGTCTTGTAGTTTTAGCTACCTTAATCGTTTAGACAATAGGGAAGCACATACTGTTGCCAACTTTGTTCGTAGAGGTCAAGTAGATAGAGTTAGTTTAATGCAACATTTCCTTTCATGTAGCTCGAACCTTGTAAATCTTGTTGTACATAATTTATAGTTTTCAGGGAACCCCCATCATAGGGTTTCCCGTCCTTTCTCAAAAAAAAACGCCGGCATGTCCGGCTTGAGAATCTGGTACATCAACGCAACGAAGCATGTAGATGTGGATGGTAATGGAAACGACTAAGAAGATTGTACATATTGTGATCTTTATTTTTTTGAGTACGAGAGAACTGCCCCTGGGCGTCCTGCCAACCAAAGAACTGGTTAAAACGCACATTTGGCCGGTTAGCGCGACGGGTACCATTTCGGAGGCGTTCGCTGGGTATCGAACCCGAGTCCCTTCATGAGGTGACACCATGCCGAACCACCTGGATCTATCGTAATTTATTGATATGAATATTGGTAAGAAGAGCATCTAACATACAAGAATAGCAGAAGAGATAGTGATGAATCTCTCTAAGGCTTGCTACCATCAATAGAGCAGGTGCTGGTATCTTTCAGATGGTATGTTAGGATGGCAATGAACACAAGTCGACGTGTAATCTATGATGGTAAGTCACATCATTGCACATACTATCTGCTTTGTTGTGTACTGCCTCAGTACACATCCTACAATCATGGCTGCCATCTCCATCATCATCGGATTTAGATGAGATCACCCTGTGATCCTATAGCACTGCTGATGGGTTCACCGTTGTGATGAAATAGTGCTACTGATAGACATCCTCATCGACCTTATCAGATAGTTATATATGGCCTGAGATGCCCATTTGAAATACAAAGTAGCAGGTAGCTGATGTGGGCCGGTCAATACCAATCAAGGTATGAATTAATATGTGCTTTCTGTATTTTTACTGAATATGATGCGATTCTAAATGTTTACATTTATGTTAAAATCGTTGTTAGATGAAATGTATATGATGTTCATTTGGCAATGTTTAAATAACTTCAAATTATGTAGACCACATATTTTTTTGAGCTCCAATCCAAACAGTTCCAAATTTACTTTTGCCAAAGCCACAACAATTTCGTAGATGTCCATACTTAGTATCATAATTCTTAGGCACACTATACGTACCCATACATGGTTGTGTTGATAAAAAAACCATTATAATAATGAAACACTAAATAATCACTTTTTGTACTTATGGATGGACACAAATTGTTAGGTCAATGCAATTATTTAGTAAGATTTGGACAGGCTGTCTTCATTCTAACAAATAATCTATTCTCAGTGTCTCGTAAACTGTATCTAAAACTTTATTCTGAAATGGATGTAGTACATATAGCAAAATCTTTTCACAGAAGAATGTTAAAAATATATGAAATCAAAATTAAGTTCAATTTAATGTTCAAGCATAATTGATAATTTGTTTAAACCAAGAAGGCAATTGTAGTAATTGAAAGTGAAAAAAATGCAAGAAAGTAACCCTTGATATTTTAAATAAACATTTATTGTAGTATGAAAAATAAAATGTAGTAGTGTTTTTCTTCAAAGTAAAATTTGGATACCCAACAACTATAATTTTTATTGACACTATTTTCTCATGAGATGATGGAACTCTCTAATGAATATATATATATTAGAATGATTTCTAGAAAAGAAGAAAAAATAGTTGACCTCTTTCTAAAACTCTTACATGATCATGACTAATATGGCAAGGTGATTCTAGATAGGCTACATTATTCATTAAAAATGGATACACTTGAATAAATTAAAATCATTAGAACCAACCAATAATATTGAAATATTTAACAAAGTTAACTCCTAGAGGCCCGTTAAACCATCAATGCATGTGCATGAGTACATATAATAAATATTGCCAACGTTAGTTATGTGAATTATATATTGGATAGTAAATAAGATATCATTCTTACCAACAAAAATTTATACATCTAATTATTTTGTTTAATCGTATTAGCTAATAAGAGAAACCACACATATGTTGACGAACAATATAGAACATACAATTCAATACTATGGTGTGGTGTGGTCTGATACATAATAATGAAAAATTGTACATTAATATTGTAAATTAAATATCATATTTCACTGTAATATATTCTATATGATTCATTGTTGTCACTAACAACTGAATGTAGTGTGAACATATTTTTTCCATTGAAGCGGTTGTTAAATTCTACATCTGCGAACTAATATTATGAGAAGTACGTCATGAAAAAGTCAATGACACCCATCTTTTCATGTACATATTTAAAGGTGTTTGTCTTTTGAAAATATACTTTGCTTCAAGTTTGTATATTCTAACAGTTGTTGTGTTTTAGTTTTTAAAATGCATAACTGTATTACAAAAATAATGATTTTTTAGCACTTGATAGTTGAACGTAATTGGTAAATCCAGTCAGTTTGTAAACTGCAGGTCTTTGGTTTAATCTCAATTATAAAAAAGATATAATACAATCATGTAACAAATTATATGTATGCAAATAAACTTCTCAGAAAAAATATATAAAAGTATTTTAGAACTTTTGAATTTGCACTTGTGTTATCTGTGACATTGTATTTTTTTTGTTTCTCATAAACTATATTTGGTCATTCATGTGGAACATACTAAGACATCTAGAAATGTATGTGTGCATCTCTAAAATGCGTACTTCTTGTACATGAGATTGAATGCTTTTTCTCAAAGGCCCTCATTAGTCTCAATAGAGTTATAGAGTTTTTTCTTCTGAAAAATCTTATGCAGGATATGATCCATATGTTATACAACAAGAAAAGTTGACAAAAATATTGCAATGTTAGAGTATATATGAAACAATTCCAGGATTATAAATGTAAGTACTACATATTGATAAATATATGAAATTATCATACCAGATTTAGCATATGGTAATATTCAAACAACATGTATGATATATAGTATATTCAAAAAAATTATGTCTATGCATGAATAGTTGTTACATGAACATTTTCATTTGAGTAGAAAAAATTCAAGTATTGTTTCAATTCTGCATTGTTTGTCAAAGTTTGATAATTTAATTAAGTATCTCATTGAAAATATTCAGTTCTCTCAACATAAAGACTTCTTAAGTTAATAATTTTGTTGTAAAAGATTTAACTTTTTGTTTTAAGAATGAAAAACATTTGGTCACCATACAAGTTGTTCTTTATTTTATAAATTAATTATGTGCTTTTATTTTCAAGAAGAGTGGTGTAAGAGTATCGACATGCTACAATCTAAGGAATATCCAATTTATCATCGATTGCATAAAGAATTTAGTGTATCACCTAAAAGAAACTTATAATAGTGATAAAAATTGTTTATTTAGCTACATGATATTGGGCAATTCATGCATAATTTTTTATCGTTGCACAATATCCATCTCTCTTACATGTCTAATGTTCTTCACATAATTACACACTATTAAGAAAATTACATCTTTTATATTTTTTATTTTTCTAATGTTATGCATTATTATGCTCGTATACAAATTCTCTTACACAAATCCATTGCCACAATAAACAGAATAGTGGAATTTGTAACATCTACCAATATATAACACATTAGAAAATATTTGCATAGAGGAAATCCTCAAACATATTTCTGCTTAGAAGATAAAGAAAATATTTTGTTCAACACACATAGAAGAAAAACAAGAAGCGCAACATTTAATCTTGTGTATATATATATATATATATATATATATATATATATATATATATATATATATATATATATATATATATATATATATATATATATATATATATATATATATATATATATATATGATAACATAGTTGGATATTTGTTTAAATTAAGAAATTAGTCATTTCGATGAAATTTCTCAACAAATAAAATTTCCATCTAAAAAAACCTGAAATATAATTTTGATAAGTATCTTATAGTTGATTGTTAAAGATTATACCCTACTCATAGTATATATTTTTTATCATCGTATAGAGGGATTTGGTTAACTTTTATCATGGCTATGATTTTTTCTAAATTTCATGCGCGCAACAGTGCACATAATCGTATATATATATGAAGGTATTATGGATTAAACCCTAGATACGTCAGTATAGAATTCTAATAAATAATGACTAATTTATTCCGTAATCTTGTATATGGATATTCCTAATATTTAAAGTCCTAACTCAATATTATACAAACAAATATGAGGTTTACATATACTTTCAATTATAAAATGGATAATTGTGGATTAGTGTGTATATAAAACACTTTTAGTTTAAGAAGGACAACTTGTGATTGGACTCCTAGAAATAGCATTAGTTGAGAATATTAGGTAAGTATTCCTCCCTATTTAGTTTTGGGCATAATTTGACTTAAATATTCTTACAATGAGGCATCTTTGGAACATTGTCCCCTTTTATTCAACAATGCTGAGAATTCCTTATTTCCTGATATTCAATCACTTGTTCCATAATGCAGCTTGATGAATATTTGTTTGCCTCGGGTCTATGACCCCACATGCTTTTTGTTTGTACTTGGAAATGTGAATGGTGAATTCTTACTATCTTGCCACTCTATTTATGTATGTTATATAATTTGACTAGATAACTATTGTAGATGCTTATGTGTAACCATTAGGGCGTGCTTTTCCATCCAAGGTATGATTTTCCACCTTTTTATATACAAAAATGTGCTTTTTGGCCTAGGTTGTGCTTTTCCACCCATTTTACTTAGGCCAACAACTCAGTGGTGTCTTGGCCTTACTATAGCTATCATTAGTCAATGTATATCTGCATCCAAATGATTATGATTGTTGTGATATATTAGATGGTTAATGGTAATATGTGTTATCTCATTTTTTATTTATATACCTAATGCTTTTGGAAATTATTTTATTGATGTATCTCTTTTTGGAACTTACTTATATTTTGATGACCCTCCTTCATATGGGAAAATATCATTTTCTCTTTTAACCCATTTAATTTCCAATATTATTGTTAAATGTACATACTTAACTTTTGCTTATGGATATCATGTTTTTCTTTTTTGGGTGTTCCCTCCACCCAGGTGTAGGTTCTTTATAGGGAAGAGACTCAAGATGATCATGAGCTCATTGGTGAACATAAGGACAACTTTAGATCTCCTTGTTTCCCTCTACATGTGGGTTTATGCGTATATAGATGTAAGTTTTTTATCTTATGTACCGCCCTTTTGGGAGAAGAGTGCATCTGTATAGAATATTCTGTAACATTGTAAATGGTTATGTTTTTTGCTAATTCATAATTTCATGGCTCATGTTTGTATCAATGAGTAGGCCCACTATCGGGTCCCACTCCTTATAGAATCTAATCAGTCGATCAAGTAACATCATCAGTTGATCTGAATTCCACTTTGTATTATCCACATTAAGGTTGTTTTATGATTGTGGTTAACAAAGGGATTGAAATTAGGATTTTCCAAGCCCATGACTCTCCTATATAAAGGGGGCACATCCCAAAGTATTTGACACATCTTATGGACAACATGTGAGACAAGTTAGTCATCATATCTATCTTGGAGAGAGAGGTAATAACCCAAAGAACAACCATATGAGATAGGACAATAAAGGAATTTTAGAGACGACTATTATGTCAAATACTCCTATTCTTCTGCAACGTGTCGGCCAAAGTGGTGCACCATGTTCTACCTCATACACATGAAAAAAATTTGAGGCCAAGGAACACGTACGGAGGCTTAGAGAAGCACTTCCACAAGACAACATCAAGCTTTTTATAAAGAAAACTGTTACACAACTTGGTGGATGATCTAGATCTCTTATTCATCTACTCAGATTTCTTGGTGGGTGATTGAGTTCTAGATTCAAAAGATCGAGTTATTCACCAAAATACATGTGTCTAGTTGTTGGACAACTTGTGTGTGCAAAGGTATATCCTTTATCCTTTCCCACGTCCTTTTTTCACTGATGTTTTATAGCTACAGTGTATCCAACAAATAGGGTTTGAAAAGAATATTCATTTTGTTATTCTACAAAGCACCTTACTAAAAAATATTTCGTGGTATCAAAATTGACATCATAGACTTTTCAATTGGGTTTTAAAATGGAAACTATTCATGCAATGAATTTTCTACAACCTTGTAACCTAGATGATAACCTTGTATCATATATGTACATATATATGTATGTATATTCTACATACATATGTGACTCTTTGAAAATCATTTTGGTTAGAGGATATATATATATATATATATATATATAATTGTGTAACATGTCATATGGTTGTTCTGATTTTATTCAAACATCATCAATATGTACATGGCTTGCATGTCATTCTTTTATCTATTCATTCTTCATGTAAATTGTGGTTATGCAATTAGAATAGGATGATGTGAAGATATCACCAGTGAGCTGTGATGGAGAGGAGTAGATGATCATAAACCCATGTGAAGAGTATGGTCCTTTGGGGGGAGGTTCATGATCAATACAAGATGATGAATCCATAAACAACATCAGAATAGAGAATTCCAATCGGCCATTCGACATTATTGATGGGGCTAATAATAACCACGAAAGGATTGATTTAGTATTCTATTTGGATGTGAATATCTTGGTTTTTTTCTACAACACTTTCTAGCTCAAGTTGGTGTACTAGTTTCCATATCCTATTTTATTTTGTGTGGGGATTGTTATAATATATAATACATGTCGTTTTATATATGTAATGATGGTTTACTACATAATGATACATACATAATATATATATACATATATATATACCTCATTAGAATATCATTGTTTTTTTTGTGAAAAAAATCTCAATTATTGATACCAAAAAACATTGGGCATTTACATTCAACACCCCTGACCAAATGGAAATAACAAAAGGAGAAAGGATCCCACACAGGGGATAAAAACATCTCCAAACAGCAAGACCATACACAATCAAGGAACATGCTCATACACACATAGAAAGCTGGAAAAAAATATAGGGGATAGCTCATACAATAACCTAGATAGATAACCCTGCCTCTGGCATTAAAACATCCTATAAAGAGTGCTCGAGCCACTAGCTAGAAGTCCACATCAACAAACCCAAAATAGACCTACCCTACTGTAGTAAAACTCACCATATGCCATGATGAGTACAATAAACTGAATGACAACCTTGATAGAAGGTCTCTGCAAAGAAAAGACCCAAAATCTTCCACGCAGGGGCAGAAACAGGCTCAAAGAGTTCACTTAGCAAATTGAGTATAGATTGAATCAATCACCCTATCAAACTCTATGCTTGGAATCTCATCAGTCATGTTCTTCCTACCTTTTTTCTTCTTCTTTTTCTTAGGTATGGAACCCTCACTTAGTTTGAATTGCTTCATAAGATTCGGTTCTAGATCATAGGAATAGATAGAACTATCATTAACAGAGGCATGGACGTTTATCTGTTGATACTCTAGAGATAAAGCCGAGTTGTGCATAATCTGCCTTGCACACCTTGGAGTGGACCTACAAATGATAGCTCCCATTCAAGGTTCAACCCATCCTCCACCAAGAAGGGAGAACCACAGAACAGATATGGCTCTGCCAAAAGAGAGGGAGAGGATATGATGCTCAGAGTAGTCTCAACCTGCTTGTTGACTTGAACTTCTGTGCCCTTAACAATACCTTGATCCCCAACTGGATCTACATCTTCCAATCTCACCTCACTGGCCTTGATAGAAGATGAGTTGGAATTAATCGCCCTAACATTATGTCAAACACCTGTCATCCCTACTTTACCAACATGGAGCTGGAGTTCTTTCACAGGAGGTCTTCTCCTAGTTGCCACCAGATAAGAGGACAACTTGTGTCCAAAGCATTTGCAACATGAACACAGAAGATGCTTAGTAATGTATTCAACCTTAAGAAGCTTGGGCTCACCATTGAATTTAGTCATTAGATATTTAAGAAAAATCATAGAAGACTCCATCTCAACACAAACCAATGCTTCGTTGATGTAGTTAATTGTAAGGGAAGTATCATTGAAGTTGATGGGCCTTCCTACTAAACTGACGACTCCTACTAGCTGATCAAGAGTCCAAACTAGGCCTGGGTTCTCTATCTTGATCCAGACAGGAAGTTTAAGGAATGATCGGGGAGAAAGGGCAACGGCTGGCTCCCATGGTTGGGCGATGATAAGAGCACCATCCATCATCCAGGGGGCCTCTTTGACTACCCTTTATCGCTCTTTAGATGTTGGCATCT
Source organism: Alisma plantago-aquatica (assembly GCA_963693085.1). NCBI lineage: Eukaryota > Viridiplantae > Streptophyta > Magnoliopsida > Alismatales > Alismataceae > Alisma > Alisma plantago-aquatica. The sequence continues at coordinate 1,253,047,061 of OY856411.1, read as the reverse complement.
TGATGATGAATCCTTCAGTCTCCTCTGCAACAATTTGGAAGATGCCACTCGATTTTGATTGCCATCGAATGCACCCATGGAGTTTGCTGTAGAATGGCTTCCTCCCTATAAAATAGACAAAAACAAATTCCTTGCAGTCTGGGACTTCATCGGCTTCACTAGAGAATGACAAACATTTAATGTCATTGCAGATTTGTGATTCGACAAACTTGATAACTGGCGCATCAACGCCCACCCTTCCATTCTGACTAACTGATAGCCAGTCAGTTGTCGGGGAGATTGGAAGCTCACTTGACTTAGGAAAAGTCGACTGTGAAGAAGAGGGTAGAGATGAGGGATTTGTTGAGGAAGAAGACACCTTTGGGATGCTACGATCTGGTAAGTTGGATGAGCTATTCTCTCCATCAGCCACACCTGAGCCGACAAGAGGAGACATAGTAGATGACTCAACAATTACATCTCTCCACCTTCACCTCGACCCCTAGGGTTCCTCCCCCCACCCTCTTTCTCTTCCACCTCTCCTTCCGCCTGCCATCATGCTTTGATGAGATAGATCAAATAGCCACTATAAGATTTGCTAAATTAGGGTATGACATTAGAATATCAATGTTGAGCATGTCTTTCAAGTGTAATACACATAAAAATAGTATTTGAGTAAGTGTTGGTAAGTCAAGCACACTGCACAACATCTAGCTAGGAGAAGTGTAATAGTAAGTATGTGGGCCAACAAGTAGGGTTCATATCTTATTGTATCGGTCATGGGTTAGACTTGACTAGGTGGTCATAATGAAATTAAAACCTAGAGGTATAAAGATGGCATATATGCCATATAATAATTTACTACATAGAGTTGTGCAACCATCTATGCAAGAATTGCATATGATGAAATTGGTACTTATTACCTATGTTAATAGTTAAGTTGTGAGCAGACAACAAAAGTTGACTCATGACCTATTGTATTTTGGATCTTGGTCAATAGAATATTGGTCGTTGCAATCTTCTAAATTAATAGAAAGGGATCTTAGTTTGAATGAAAGACTATGAGCATAATTTTATTTTAGTCCAACTTAATTTATTTAATTCAAAATTTTGTAATCGACATTAATTTTCATATTGTTTTGTTGGATCATTCAATTTATATTTTACGAATACTATTGCCAAACTCAAATAATATTTTCATTGTGATCGATCATTGCAAACTGAGAATTGAATGGGAATGACTTTAATGACTGGTTCAGGACACTGGGAATTGTTTTTACATAGGAGTGTAAGCTCTATGTCCTCTAGACACATCAATAGCTAATGAACCAACTCTTAATGTGCCTAGGGAGGAAAGGGAAGATCATAAGAAGCATTTTTATGATGCCATGGACATCAACTATCTCATGCAATGCTCCTTGAATCATGAGCTTCAAAAGCAATATGAAAATATGGAATCTATTGAGATGATAACAAATTTTAGGAAAACATATCAAGATTAAGCAAGGAAAATGAGGTATTGTGTATCCAAGGCATTATTAAGTGCAAATTCAAATAAGGGGATACAATTGAACACCATACACTTAAGTTGGTAGGGTATGTAAAAAGTCTTGCAAGATTGGGATTTTCATTAGGTCAAGATTTGGCCATAGATATATAACATACCCAACTCTGGGTACCTTACTCATCCCTCCTCTTTCCCTAGAACCATTTTATCAAAATAAAATCAATCATTGTTCCCAAAAATATATATATTATGAGTTGAAACGAAGTTTCAACATTCTTCACAAATATACACTACATAAATGTTTTAAACGTAAAGTTTTCATAATAAAAAGAAATAATAGATTAAATGTAGTAATGCCCAAATAATAAAGTTTGATCTTCTATACTATTAGTAAGAGGCTAATAAAGTTTGATCTTCTATAATAAAGAAATATATATATATATATATATATATATATATATATATATATATATATATATTGAGGCTAATAAAATCTCCATTTTGGAATTAGGATTAAAAATTAGACATATATCATCAATCTAATCTGCGTTACTTAGAGATCGTACATTTGTCACCGCAGAAAACACCTATTCAAAATTCTCATCAAGGGTTTAACATGAATCAAATAATATCCTAGACATGAGTTTGAGGTTCCCTACACTCGAGATATAATCAACATATAGACTGTATGATTAGGCAAGTAAAGCATAAAATGATTGATCCAAAACATATGTTGGTCCATATAATAGTAGCTATAGTAAATAGAGCAAAATCCGTGAGCAGGGTGAATTCACACACCCTACATAGAGGACTACACACTCACAGAAGAAAATACAAAAGCAACATGGAAGAAGAGAGTAGAAGTCATCATCACAAAAGGATAGGAAATCACATATGTTATGTGCAAGAACTATTTTTCAAACTCTGGAACAAAGGCACCAAATAAAATGACAAGTACAATACAACATCCCTAGATTTGTGTCCTTGGATAAATGATCTTCAAGTAATGATTGGAGTAACCATATAATTAAGGTGCAACTCCTTTTTAGGGATCCCATTACTGAAGAACTCTATGGTTAAGCATGCTCATCCTAGAGTACTACTAGGATGGGTGACTATTCAGGATGTTGATCTTGGTTTGCACATGAGTGATGATAAAGCACATAGTTTAGGCTAGTGGTGGTCTACGGGGACAATCATCATTCTTAAAATCTAACAAAGCCTTAGGAAGTGGGATTGGGTGTTACAAATGGTATCATAGCCATAAACCCTCAAATAGGTGGGGTCCACATGGGCATGTAGTATGCTAGTATTGAGTCGTGCGGTCTAGGCATATTGGAAATGACTGTCCATGGTGATGTAGCCAGCCTTGCACTGATATTTTGTTATTGGGAGCTGGGCGTCCATGGATCATTCTGGTTATACACGGAAATGGGGAAATATTTCTGAGGCCATATAGTTGAGCCTTGACAAGGATTTCAAGCGTATAAGTGGGGCAGATTGTAACATCCCTGGATTTAAGTCCTTGGATACATGATCTTAAAAGGAATGATTGGGCTACCCATATCACCAAGGTACATGTAAGGAGTGGGACCGAGAGGGGATCTACTCCCTACTAAAATTTAAAGAATAAAACATCCATCCCAAACATACTCAAAAGGTATACTGGAACATGAATAAAATTTGCAAATCTTATATAATGCTATACAAAAGACCAAGTATAGCAGCGAAATAAAAGTAACAACTATATTCTATTTTACAAAGAGAAATCACCATCTCCCATATAGGGTTCAGATTGATTTTACAACAAAAGGATCTAGTAGAAGGAAATCTAAAATATATCAAGTTTTTCTCCAAGTAAATTCTACATGAGTTAGGTCCATGTTGAAAGCCATGCACTCCTTATCCTAATAGTCCTCCATGCTCATGCTCCACACTCTGATCCTAGGCCTAGATGGTTGGGGTCACCCAACAAGAGGATAAAATAAGGTATGTGTCAAAACAAGGAACAAGAGTAAAGATAAGTAACAACATGTAGAATAAAGGCTAGATATTCAATAAAGATGAAGAGAGTCAAGAGAATGAGGCGTAATCAAATAGATTATTTCCATAATAAGAAATTAGTAAAAGATTTGCATGCATGACTAATATTGCCTATGTTGAGGCACCTTCCAAACCTCAATTTATAGATGAGGGGAGAGTAATACATTCCCAGTCACCTATAATAGTTTATAAGGGGGAGAATAACACATTACCCAGGGCAAAATAATACAAGTTCTATATGTGGGTGGATGTACAAAAGTAGCACTACATTAGCTAAATCGTCTAATAAAATCAACATGCTAAACAGAAATTATGAAAAGTAGAAGCATAAAATATTTTAAACATGGCAGTGGGGTACAAGACCCAAGAAATACTATCAATACTGATTTTGAGGCAAATATAGCAAAAGAAACATTTATAGAGAGAATAGGGTTCATATAATGCTTCATTAGGGAATATAGGGTTTGGTTTGAAAATATCCCAACTTACGGTGTAAGAATGCACATACATCTCCTACTGAGTTCAATTACCAACTTTCACCACTTTTAGATGATTCCAAGTTCAACTTTTCCTATTTCAATATATTAACATGTATTAGAGTACATAATGCACCTTAATGTAGAGGAACCCTAATTTTGGACCTTTTTATCTCAAATTTTGACTTTGAAAAACTTACCAATTAACTTCTCAAGTTCTCCTATTCAAGAAAACATTTTTATGTAAATTTTGGAGTTAATATGATAAAGTTGTAATGTTTATGGATTTTATGCATTAAATTCATTTTCCAAAAATCACCATTTGATAGAACTTAAAATTGGACATCAAAATAATTTTATTAGATAGAGCTTAATTTTCCTATTCCAAAACATATTTGCTTTTTAATTTTGGATAAGTGGATTAAAAAATATGAATTTAACAAATTTGGCAAATCATTTTTTTTAGAAAAATCCATGCAAGCGAGAAAAATAGCAAGAGAGATGGTCAAAGCACAGGCTGACCCACTGACTTGGCCCAATCAGGGCTGACCAAGTCACTGTGTCAACCTCATATTTGACTCATCCAAACCAAAGGATCAGAGGTGAAAAGACGGTTATTCCCTGAGCGAGAAAACAAAAGAAAGTGGAAACGATGAGGGTAAAATGAAAAGTTCACCAGGGTGATTCTTTCCTTCTCAAGTTTATTCCATCGACATCAATAGTGATCTGCTTCTCCTTGCAAGAATTGGTTAAATTTGGGAGAGGTGATAATTCAAGAAACCAAGGCAACAGAAAGAAAGAAGAGAAGGAGACAAACTTATAGCCATGATGAATTGGTCGACAGTGAAGAGGAGCAGGGGCACTAGTCACTGCAAACCCTAGATCAATACTTGATCACCAGTAGTCAAGCACACGAGTAGTAGGGAAATTGGTGTGGGAAAATAATCATAATGCAAAGACTAGGGTTGGGGTATTTATAGGTGAGGTTATGATTCTAGGGCTATGGGTGGTGGAGGTTCGAGAACTCAAACAGGAGTTTTAGGAGTTTCACAAATCCTTTATAAATCATTAGGTGTAAAATTGTATTTGGAATAATATGGAAAAAGAATCTTGATTAGAGGTTAAGTAGGGAGTAAGAAATCCCATTTTGAAGATCACATGTGAAATGATCCAGTTTCCTTTTCGAGTTTAAGCTTGATGATGAGCGGGAGCGATAGGACCATGAATCCAACAGTCCGGATCAGCACGTGAGAGAAAAATAAAAATCCATAGAAAATACTACGTGTGAGACATTAAATAAAATTGCAAATCATATTTGAATAAAGTGACATATATAATTATTAAACTTTCTCTCTCTCTTTATTTGAGGGCATAAACTAACTCCAAATTATTTGAAATTGACACTTGCCTAATTAGGATGTGTAGAATCTAATTTTGGCATTAGTTTTTGGTTTTGAGGACATTAAGTATTTTATTTAATTATTTTAAAATAAATCATATTTTCTCTTTCCTATCACATTAGAGACATCTAGAAACCACCAAATAATGTGAAACTTCACCCTTAATCAAATAAAAAATATGGAACATGAATTGACCTTAAATTTATCCTTTGAGATTATATATCACATTATTTAAAATTATAGGTTTATTTTACACTTTCTCGCTCCTAATCTACACATGCATATTAAAGATTATTCCTATTACATGAAAATTTACCCAAATGCTAATTTTAATGTATAGATTACAAATCCAATATTGGTTTCTCTTTTGAGGCCATTAAATGACTTATTTTATTTGAAGAAAACTCACCTTTTATTTTCTAAATAAAATAGATATTATTATTATTATCCCAAAATTGTGAAACTTGGCCTTCAAGACAAAACAAAAAGAAAATGTATCTAAAGTTATTTTTAACCAATTAGTATTCCTTTCATGAATTTTGTACGATTATCCATTATTACCTCAATTTCTCATATTCAATAATTCAATATCACATTTACATGTTAAGAACATATTATTCATTCCTTTTTCTCTTCATTGATTCATAAGGCTAAGTAATGTTCTAGAACAAATTTATTTTATCATTATCTCACTTAAATGGTAATTTTTTAATTTTAGACCCTTATGTAAACTTTCACTGAGGTATTTGTGCATAAACCTTTTGTTGGTATTAATCGTAAGCAAATGCTCACCAAACCACTATGAATTCCACGAATTCAACATCAACGACAAAAAGGGACACAAGGGAAAAGAAAAACTTAAGAAAAGGGCTAAACTAAGATTATACATAGATTTTAGTTCGTCATAACATTCCACCCTTAGAAGGATTTCATCCCCAAAATCTCAAGCAAAGAGGGAAGGGTGAGTCCGTAACATCTCATCTCTAAGCAAACTATAAAATTTCCACCAAAACTTTCATAAACTCAAACTCCTTAGTCTTACTTCTTAGCTTGGGAGTCAAGAATCTTCACATGCAAATTCCTCAAAGGTCAGGTTCTCATGAATCTCTAAGATTTCACTTATGAGATTTTCTTTTATTAGGTATAAAACAATTGCCATTTTTAACATTATATTTATTATGATATTACATCATTCTTATTATTCTTTTAATTTATTCACTTTGTTTCCAAAAGAGTTACATTTCATTATGAAGGACAAAATCAGACTCGCCGATATGAATGACTCACAGCGCAAAGCAAATAAGTCCACTTTTAGCTCTATAAGAAAAGTCATCTATACAACCCAAAAGCTTATAATTAGCGACTATATGCACAAAATATTTTTTATTTCTTATTTATCTCATTAAGAGTTTTAGAACAAGGATAAAAAACCAAAATAGCACACTTTAATAAAATTATATACTGAAATAGCACTATAGCCATCTTATTTCCCATAATAGCCCACTTTCTCGTAAAAGCGCCAAGATATTGGCATTTTTTTTGTTCCCGGAATTGGTCTGGCGTTTTCAGTTGAAAGCGCCCAAATCCTGGCGTTTTCAGTTGAAAGCGCCCAAAGTTTGGCGTTTTCAGCCAAAAGCGCCGATCATTTGGCGTTTTCACATAAAAGCGTCAGAAAATTAGCGTTCCAACGGAAAGTGCCAGGAAGTTGGAGTTTTCAACAGTGGAGATGTAGTTGCGAGGGCTAGTTGACGAGGAGAAGGACCTCCCGATCCCTCGTACTTCTCCATTGTTGTTCGCAGGCGCACAGGAGGAATGGAACTGAGCTGGGGGATAAGTTCTGGAGCACCCTCACAGGAGGAATGGAACTGAGCTGGGGGATAGGTTCTGGAGCACCCTCACAACAAATCGAGTGCACAACCCAGTTCGGGAAGGGAGTGCGGACCTCCTAGACCTTATCTTCTAGCCACGGTGCAAGAAGGGGGTTTTCCCTTTTCCCCCTTGGCCCCAATAGCTGGTTTTCCCTTTTCCCCCTTGGCCCCAATAGCTGTTAGTATCGGCAAGCTCGCCAAGATCACTCTTCTCATTTCCTGTTGGCCCGCCGCCTCCTCTCCTGCTTTCCTTCTTCTCCGCCTCCTCTCCTCTCTTCTTCTCTGCCTCCTCTCCTCTATATACGTACGTATTCATCTTCTTTGTCCCAGAACATCCATCTATCTCTGTCACGGCAGACAAAGCCAGCCCTGCGGGTGCGCGCATAGCCGGCGTTCAGCCTCCCACCAAGCTTGACGAAATGAAAACGCCAACTTTCTAGCGGCTTTCCGTTAAAACGCCAATATTCTGGCGCTTTCATGTGCGGGAACAAGAAAAACGCCAATTTCTTGGTGCTTTTACGAGAAAGTGGGCTATTATGGGAAATAAGATGGCTATGGTGCTATTTCAGTACATATTTTTATTAAAGTGTGCTATTTTGGTTTTTTATCCTTAGAACAATTACATGTTACTCAATTATCTCAATATTTATATTCGACCATTATCCTTAATAATTTTGATATAGACTCTGTTATTCTCATATTGTCACCACATTGATTATATCTGATTATTTTGCATGACATAGACAATTTTATCCAATTTGTTATTAAGCTTACAATAATCTAAATAATGTCATATTAATTACTAATATCTATATTAAACATCTTTACATTACCTTTGTTTTTGGAAATAGGAAAATATATTTCCAAAAGAGGTGGTATATCAAGCTATACTTTACATGTCAAAAAACAAGAGTATACATGGGATGACTCTATAAAATGATCTAGTGTAATCTGAATAGATGGCTAACCCCTTTGTCAAGGCCTTTTTTGGACTTTAACACCGCACCTAAACTCTAGCCACTAAATGGAAGATGTTAAGGTCCTGTGATCTGGCATCTATCACCTGGTTCCTAACTTTCCAAACATTAAAGCATATGTTGGTAAAGCAGAGGCCACCAACGCCATCTCCTTTTCATTGCTACACTTCCTTTTAATTTTTTCCATGGTATCTCTCAGACTATCAGATCTGAAAGTACCCCACCCATTCTTGAGCCACATCAGCACCCAAACATACTTAACTTTACTGCATTCTTGTAACAAATGATCATGGCTCTCATTTTCAAGACAAAAGCAACATCTTGCATTGTACTGATACACCATCTTATCATACTATCCTTTGTAAGAAGTTTACCTAGCAAGGCTTTATAAAAAGTCATGCTCCATTTAGGAACATAACCTATGCCCCATAATAGCTTGTATCACGAGACTTTCTCTCTTGAGACCCTGTGGATCTATGGTTTCTACTGTACTTTGAACCTTTAGAGACCATTGACATCTACTGAGTACATATGGCTAACCAAATTCCAGGAAGAGTATAAGGCATCCCATATCATGGATGAGTCTGCAGATGTGTGCGGGAAGCAATCAAAGCAGCTCCTCATCCAATTGACCCATATCCCCTCCTCATCACAAAGAAACCTATCCAGCCTGCATAGGTTCCTAGATGTAATGATATCCTCCACTTTGCTAAGGTTTAAACCCCCTATTCATATATTCTTGTAATCGTCTCCCAAGCAACATTGTATGATTCCCCCACCCCCGCCAAATGAAATTAGTAGTCAGTATAGTAATGTTGTTAGTAGTCGAGTAAGGAAGAAGGCACATCTCACTCTAAAATCTCACCATCATTTGAATAATTGATCGTACCATAGACATTTGAATACCCTTCCATCCTTCTATCTTGCTTCTGGCCCTATCTAGGAACATTAGGTAATCACCAGAGAAACCCCTCCCTCCTGCAATGGGCACCCCAAGGTACCTTGTGTGAAAGCAACCACATCTCAAACTTGTCACCCTTCTGAGTCTCCCTCTTCTACTATCACAGGATTTTGAAAGGTATACACATGAATTGATATTACGTACGTATAGACTAGTAGCTCTACTGAAATGTTCAAGAAGCCTTTTGAATTTGATCAGTCTGTTTGCATGCCCTGTGGAGAAAAGCATTATGTCATCTACAAATATTAGGTGACTTTTGACTTTAGTTCCTTTTATTGTGAAGGTTCTGATGGTATTCCTCTACTCCGCTACCCTGATCATCAATGTCAGACCCTCCATAACTAGAGTGAAGAGGAGGAGGGATAAGGGATCCCCTTACCGAAGCATGTTTGTCACCCTTAACATACCCACCGATCCACCATTCAGTAGCACTGAGAAAGATGCCATCATAACACATTTCTTGATGAGATTTATCCACCTACAGGAGAACCCCATAGTAATCATAATATCCCACATAATGCCCCATCGTATGTGATCATACACCTTTGTAAGGTCAAACTTGATTCAAGCCTTGGAATTGGATCTTTTTGTATTGAACCCAATAAGGAATTCATCCTCTAAGAGAGCACAATCTACTATTTTATGGCCCTTAATAAAGGTACACTACTCCTCAGAGATGATGCTCGGAAACCACTTCTTCAATCTCCCTGCAAGCAACTTAGCCCACACCTTGTAGATAGCAGAGCAGCAAGAGATAGGCCTATAGTCATTAATGTCCCTCGTGTCCTTTTTCTTGGGTATAAGCTTGATGAAAGTATGATTCGCAGCCTACACCATATTTCCACCCTATAATAGCCACATGATCGTACTAATGATATCATGCTTTATATATTCCCACATGTCTTGAAATAACTTACTATTGTAACCGTCAGGCCCTGGTGCCTTTGCGGTACTGATGGATAAGATCGCTACTTTAATTTCTTACTCATCTGCCTCCCTGCACATGTCATCATTCCTTTCTACTGTTATCTTTGTCAAAGGGTAGATGGATCCATCAATGTTGCGGTAGGTATCCCCCTATTGGTTGTAGTTGCTATTAGTTCCTCTCTACTTTTAGCTGCTTCACCTTTCTCATAAATGAGTTGGTGAAATGTTTCCCTCATCTCCTTCTTCCGAATAGTCGTATGGTACATTTTTGTGTTTAAATCTCCATCCTTGACCCACTTGAGACTACTCCTCTGCCACATAAATATTTCTTCAACTTTTGAGATCTTTATGAGTTTGTGTTATGCTTTTAGCCACTCCTCTACTATATCATCGCCATCTGGGTTTTCTCTTGCCTTATTTTCTACTTCATTGTATTGCTCTCTAGCTCTTATTGCATAGTTCTTCAAGTTTACAACCTCTTTAGACCACCTTCTTATCGCCTTCTTGTATGCATGTAGTTTCTTCATAACCACATAGAGGGGGTTCCCAATGACTACCATATCCCATGCCTCTTGTGCCACCTACTTAAACCCTCTCCATTTGCACCACCAGTTGCAGAACCTGAAAGGTCTCGCCACATTTGGCTTGGGAGTTAAATTGAGCTTCAAATAGCTATGGTCGCTCATAGGGTCTTCCCCATGCTTAATCACCACATTTGGCCATACTTTTCACCAAGCTTGGTTGACTAAAATGCTATCCAGGATGCTAGAGATTCTTCTACCTCTACCTTATTTATTTGACCAGGACACACTTCCTCCAATGGAGTTCAACTCAATCAGACCTGCTACATCCATCATGTTGTTAAAAGTCTCCATCACATGATCATGTACGATCCTTCCTCCATGCTTCTCACCTGCCCTTCTAATATTATTGAAATCACCCCACTCTAACAATGGACTTCCTCTTGTGCAGAGCTCTTTATGTTCTCCCATAATCTCCCCATGTCACCTTCAAGGTTTTCCCCATATATCCCCGATGCAATGAAATCCATACCACCCCAGTTACAACAACTAACAGTAATGATCTGGTCATTTATAGCAATGGGTTCCGCATCCCATATTTCAGGGTTCCAACCAACAACTATATGTGCACCATCTCTACATTCAATGTTGGACATTGAAGATCTACCCGTCAGGAACAATGTGTTAATTATCTTCTTCACCATTCTTCTTATTCTCATTTCATAGAAGAAGACAATCGTTACCTTCTCTTCTTCCTCTATAGCTCGTAGCCTTCTTTGTTTCTTAATTAACGAGGCTCCTCAAACATTCCATGTGAGGATAGACATTTTATTTTTTTTGGCGCAACTCCCCTCTCTGGAGCCACCCTTGTTCTTCTTCTTCTTATATGTGCTTTAGGTACATCTTGGGCTTTTGCTCATAGATGGTCCCTTGTTCTCCATGGTGTCATCATCACCCATCTTCTCTAGCGCCGCAAAGGGGTTATCATCTGCCCCCTACCGTCAACTGAATCCATAGTCACATTACCTTCTTTAGTATATCCTTCTCCATTAACTTCCCTACTTGGCATTTCCACAAGCACTTCATCTGCCTCCAAATGTCTGTGTCTATGTTGGTTGAAGTGCACACCATCACAGTCACCTCATTAGCATCTTCGTTGTTGGTAATCTCTTTAGCTTCAGTCACATTTTCTTTATCTTTCCTCTATTGAGGAGGTTGCCTTGACTTCCCATTTCTCCTTGGTTGTCCTTTGGGTGGTTCGGGAATAATGAGAGGGGATGGGTTTGAAGTGCGCCGCTCCCTTGGACACTACCCCAACACATGCCTAAAGACCCGACAATCTGAGAAACAATCGGGTAATGCTTCATATCTGACCATGTCCTCCCATTCTTTTCCATTCAGTAGTTATACCATGACTTCCGCCAATGGATTGACCTCAGTCAATATGTCAACACAAAAATGTGCGCATCCCATGGTGGTGCCATCCGACTTCCGATCAATGACCCTCAGTTCCCCAATGGAGTGTGCTATGACCGCAATGTCCCTCGGAGTCCAGTGCAGCCCCACGTCTGGTAGAGACACCCAGATAGGGGCCATGGTGAAGGTAGCCCTCCTTGTATCAGCTTCCCTTGTCAACTTCCTATCAGACAGGGGCCATGGTCCCTTCTACACAACTTTCCTCCAATCAGCTCAGATGAGAACCTTGCTAGAAAAAGCCCCCCATTAAGAGTGAAGATTTCTAGCTCGCCTCTCGACCTCTAGTTGTGTATCATCCATCCTCACAGTTGAGAAGGATGTCATTTCTTCCTGAGGATCTATACTATAGCCAAGTACCTATGGTAGTCTTCCATCTCACTAAGAATGGAGTCTATCATTTGTGTCCAGGCCCCCTAGTTTGCTTCTTGTTTGAATGGTGTCTTTGGGTCGGCCTCTACCTCACGTCTAAGCTTAGGAGGTAGCCCTTCCATAGCATGAACCCACACTCTGACAATAGTGACATATGCTTCTGGTGAAAACCAGTTCTAGTTACCTTCACCATCCTTCGATCCATCATGGGGAGGGCGGCCTCCCCCTCTCTCCATAGAAATGCCTACCCTAGAGATATTTGTTCATGTTAATGTCCTCATAAATTATTTTCTCATATTTATTCACTCGTATTATTGATTATGCCCATTTGTGTGAATCCCATTACTTTTTATCTCCAGGTTTCCATCATGTCATATCTACATATCACAACTTGATATTAGATCATCCTTACATATATGATATCATAATTTTGCTAAACAAACTCATACAAGAAGCTTTTCAAACATATATCAAAGCTTTATCAAGTCCAATTGAGGTTCTCTTGAACCACGTGATGAGGGTAGTTTCATGCTCAGTATCTCTGAGCTCACTCAACTCTATCAGAATCTCGTATGCATATACTTTATCTTTTCTCTCTCTTTGTCTAGGGTTCTCAGAATATCTCATTGGCACTAGTGATTGCTTTACAAGCTCTAGCCACATGAGCATAGATCCAAAACATGATGTGATAACACCGTAAAAGATTCTCTACCAGTGAGACATGCTTACCCAAAACTCTCTTATATACACCACTAGATTCCTATGTGGGAACCACCAACGCGAGCATGAGGCTTCACAAAAATTGAAATACAATTACCTCCTCTAGGGTCTTGGGACTCTCTCCCTCACCCATATGGTAGGTTCTCATATTCAAACTCACATATGCACATATAACCAACCTCTCTCCAACTCAAGGGTTTGGTCCTCCCAATGACATCTACGGTTCAACAAAGCTATATGGATCATGCATAAAGTGACTCAACCCAATCACTCAGGAGTATTCTATTTTAGGACATAACATATCACATATTTCTCATAGTTCTCATATCTTCAATTTTAGGTTCTCTGACCTTCTCCCTCTGGGTCTCACTCTCTCTAGAGTTAACCCTATATTTGGTCCTAACACTAGAGGTCCTTCTTTGTAAAAGAGCTTGAGGCTCATGTTGATCCACATCTTATTTTAACTTAGTGTATCTTATTTCATAGAAGTATGCATACTAGCGTCATTAAAACTTATCTCAAATCCTCAAAACCGAACCTTAAGTCCTCAAAGAAAAACATATATCAACATAATCTATCTTATATCATTTCTACACATCTTAGATCATCATCTAGTCTTATTCCATCTATCACATATTTCAACAAGGCTATAGACATCTAATCTAGAACTACTCTCTCTTCTAGACTGATGTCATTCACTTTCACTTAGGTTGCATGACCACCTCTTACTCGTATATGTGTGGGGACACATTTTTGTAATACATATATATAATAAAATATTATATAGTTTTTCTCTGATAAAATATATGTAAGAGAAAACTATCAAGGTTCGATTCGATTGGAATCAAAACCAAATCCAGAAAATGAGTCTCCCACACAAAGTAGAGAGTACAATGCCATGAAATCTAGTAAAAAGAGTGAGAACATGGAGTAGACTAGTGTAGCTACTCTAGTCAATGAGAGCCATATGTCTATGGTTTCTCTTCCCTTGATGCACGCCATTTCTAAATAATGCAACGTCTCATACCACTACACTATAAGGAAAGAACGACATCTAAGGACTCTCTATACAATAAGCACCAGTCTAGGCCTAGTTCTCAGACATCTAGGTGCTAACCTAGAGGCTAGGTCAGATCTAGTCTCTAAAATATGACTAATCTAACCCTAAAAGATTATTATGTTCAAGGTTCTTGAGTTTTGAGTTGCATAATGAGAAAATGTCAGGCTTTTCTATTGTTCATGATCTGATACCACATGTGACATCTCTGGATTTTATAAAACTTAATGTGATGTGTGACGTCCAAATTGAAACCTCACCTTAGTGAGAATCCCAATTTAAATATCACACACTAGGATAAGAAAAAGAAAATCAGAGGAAGTCAAAAGGAAACACAGTAGCACATGCACATGAACAATAATAAAACCTACAACACATGTTCACCATTCAACATATAATTACATAATGATTTGTTACAACATTTAATATTATATATTGAACAACAAACTCTACATATACATGTATTACCACTAAACAATAGGATCTTAATACAACATGTCCAACTGTGCATCAGCTCGCCATACAACTCACAACTATCTTGGTTCTTCAAAAGCACATGCCCACAAACTAAACAAAAGATTACATGTGGAACACATCAGCACAATATTCAAGAATATTGTGCTGAGTACGCCTACATGTCTTTTATATACCTCTCATCATATCTTGTCAATAAGATAAAACTAAGCTTTGTAACAATAAGCAGATATAAGAAAAGCATATATTTACACAAAAGATAAAACATATATTTTAAGCACTTTTCCATCATATATCTCATACATCTGCCACCAAGGGCTTTGATGTTTTTAGGCCTTAAGATCTACTACCAAAGAGTTTGAGATCATTATGCATGTAATCTACTACCAAAGAGTTTGAGATCTCTAATGCATTAAGGCCTTTATGATCTACTACCAAAGAGTTTGAGATCACTATACATGTGATCTACTACCAAATAGTTTGAGATCACTTTCCAAGCAATCTACTACCAAAGAGTTTAGTCCTATCATATTATGGATGAGATATCTTATGTTTCATTTGTTCATGTATGAAAAATAAAGTATGATATCACACAAGAACCATCATTTCATCCAATACCATATGCCAAGTAATTTACTACTCATATAACACAATCATATTGTATAATAATCCAAGTAACAGGTAAGACATACCTTAGATCAAGCAAGACAACCCTAAACACATATCTCATTCCTAATGTCAACTTTGTCCTTGGTCAACCCTGATTAAGACAAAATCATATATTATCATCAGATTCTCATCTTAACCCTAGTTCTATCCATTTTAGGCTTTACCTTATCTCTTTAGTATATTTCCATTATTACTTGCATTCTTGTCTTAAGGTTAGATTACGAATGTTATAATCTAGTTATGTTCCAAAATTAGGCTTCATCATCTGAACAATAGCTTCCATACTATTTTTTGAACATATTAACCCTAGGTTATATACTTTATTAAAATTAGAGTTACAACCCATGTGTTTAGGTTCATCTTCATATAACATGGATTTCATGTACAAAATTGGTCTCAGATTTACATATTATCTTCTAGTTAATGATATGGGGGTTATCAGTGAATTTCATCATTTATTGAGCACATATGAATTAATTGCATTTTATTTAGGGTTATTAGCCCTAGATAGACATTCAAATAAAATTACATGATTATGTATCATACCATAATCATACCTAATGTCACATGGATTCTAAAACACATTTAAGAGTTACTGATGCATTCTCATAATTTTAGGTCGTCATTTGCTATATATTTTCCATTAAACAAGTGTAATACATCTTACATTATATCACTATCATTTAACCATAAAAGGCTAATATTATGGTTCCATATTATTCTACTCATTTTTCTAAATATTTTGGTACCTTGTTTGTATTTTTTTGATAAACGAGCTAATTATTGTGAATTATTGAAGATCTGTAGATTATTTAGATTTCTTACCTTTTTGGGCCAATCGACCACTGCCATGTGGCTACTTGGGATGGCGCACATCTTTTGCTCAGTCTGCTATGAGTCGGGCAGTTTACGGCTCTAGTCTTCTTGGTTTTGGGGCCGGTCTACATTTTGAACCCAGTTCATCCTTCTTTTCCTTTCTCACACATTTCCTCACAATTCAGCCTGGTTGAATTTGCATTCTCAGTTCCTTGTGTTGCGGACCTCCATCGCTTGGTTAAAATGCCAGTGAGATGTTGTCTATCCTCTGCTCACCTCCATCTCTCTCTCACTTTGAATCTGTAGTGGGACTCCCTGCTTCCATGATGCAGTTGCCACCTAGGACTGATCCGACGTGCGATGATTGTCATGGTTCCTCCTCCTTTCTTACCGTGTTCTCATATCGACAGATCTCTATGCATGCCACCCTCCTCACAAGTCTGTGCCAGCGTCTCTGCCAAGGAAGGCCCCCAATGATCCATGTCTTCACCACTACTATGATCTATGAGATCTGTGAGAGCTATGTTGTTCTCTGTGGGTTTGACTTCCAGCACCACCAGAGTCCTCCCTATTCGTCAAGCTATCAATGACATTGCTCCTTTTCTACTCTCGCTAAATCTGACAGTCTCTCCACCATGACCTGAAACTCCAACCATCAATGATCTTCCTCGCCATCACCCTCTTGGATTCTTCCTCATCTATATTTGTAGCCTTGAGTGGCTCCACTACTACACTGCCTACCTATGCTCAAGCATCGCGCCATCACCGTCCTCCACGGTAGAGCGACCTGGGATTCACCTTTCTACAGAGGACAAGCAGTTACATATGGGAAGGCAAGCTTGTTCCCTATCTACGCGACACTAAAAGCCACACACGCTGAGGGTCAGGGTGGATGCGAGGCCAACTGCCCACTTTGTATACCACATCGACCCATGTTGGGAGATTGTGATCGTGATGCATCTTGGTACAACGGCCGTTTCTGTCCCACTACCTTGTTGTGCTAGAGAAAAACGATGGCAACTCTTCTACATCAAATAGGGCATGGTTTCTACCCTTCAAAATAGAATTTGTGGCTACATGCTAAGTCAAGTCAACCAAAACCCCAAGCACTCGTGGGCATTACACAACATCCAATTGATCA
Organism: Alisma plantago-aquatica; assembly: GCA_963693085.1. Classification (NCBI taxonomy): domain Eukaryota; kingdom Viridiplantae; phylum Streptophyta; class Magnoliopsida; order Alismatales; family Alismataceae; genus Alisma; species Alisma plantago-aquatica. The sequence continues at coordinate 1,253,029,680 of OY856411.1, read as the reverse complement.
CAACTTATGCTTTTAAAGTCATAAATACATGCCTTATTACACCAATGTCAAACCATAACATCTCTTTCTAGGAACATCAAAACATTATGAAATTTGAGCCATAGTTTTATGCTCATCATAGCTGCATTCCATTCATTTTTTCTATCCAAATAACTTGTTCGATCACTCAATTATTTAAATCAAAATGACACAGACTTAGGAGTATTAATCATGTTATTAATCATCAAATCACCTTCAATTTACGCCAAACCAATTAAGGTACCTTCATATGCTCAAAATACACTTCATGGACTACCATCATGTCATCATCATGTGTAAAATTAGGAATATCAAAATCTCACTTTATCACATCCTACACACCTTAAAAGAAATTTCATCCTCAAAATTAAGCTAAAATCCAATATTTCACAAAGACTTACAAGAATAGACAGGTAATTTAAAAGAGAATTGTATTGGATCCAATACCATAGGGTGGTGAATTCATTCCCAGGCCTTATACACATTGCCCGTCTCACTATGGATTATCGCGAAAATATTCCCCCACAGCGCAACTTGAATATGGTGCTAAAAATTAGAGAGGAGTATCTATTGAACTCATAATTCATTAGATCCTTTTTATGAATGTCAACTATGTTTCATATCTATCATACAAAATCATATGTAGTATTCAGAGTTTGCCTCGATGTATAAGACTGAATCCATTCAATTTCTAAAAAGGATTAATAATCGTTAATGTTTACCCAGATATCATGTATCTGTATGCATAAAAGTAAGCTGTGTTTGGGGGGGGAATATTGTCTATCATTAGCCTCTATGGTAGAATCAATCGGGGAGGCCTGAGAGGTGGTGGTAGATGACTCAATAAATGTCTAATGATTTCCCTGTTTATCCCTAAACCCAATGTAGTTCTTCTATTTTTCATTTTCCATCTCATGGAAAACCCTTTTCGCTCTGCTTAGGCCTATCCCCTAGACCTCTTTATATAAAAAAAGTTGAGAAAGAAATAGAATAGGAGGAAATAGAGTGGAAGTCCAAACTCACAAGAACATTACAATATTTTGTTGAGGAAAACCAATGAGCAAGAGGTCAAAGACACTTTGTGGAGAACATGAAGCAATAAATCCCCGAGTTCTGATGGCTTCAATGCTTACATTTATAAGAAAACATGGGAAATTATCAAGGAGGACCTAGTTAAATATGTTAACTAGTTCATGGAGGGAGGGAACATGGTAAGACAGGTCAATCACTCCTTTTTAGTGCTCAGACCAAAGAAAAAGGCAACATCTTCTCTTACTGATTTTAGACCCATAACATGTTGCTCAGTCCAATATAAAAATTTTGCAAAACTTCTAGCGGCCAGACTGAAGTTGGTCCTTCCCTACCTCATTTATGTAAATCAAGGAGCGTTTGTTATAGGTAGGAGAATCAGTGACTGTACTTTGTTGGCAGAAGAATTCTTACTGGGTTATAATGTCATGAGGGATAGCAGGAAAGCTTGACATAAGCTGAACTTATCCAAAGCATATGATAGTGTCAGGTGGGAAAAGCTGTGGTGGATCATCCAACAAATGGGGTTTGACAAGCAATGGATTGACTGGATGACACAATGTGTTGGGACTACAAGCTTCTCTATTTTGGTTAATGGTACATCTACTGGAATGTTCAAAGGTAGTAATGGGTTACTCTAAGGGGACCCGTTGTCTCCTCTACTGTTTTTGATTATCATGGAATACTTAACTCAGAAGATGTGATGGGTGGAGGAAAAGAAGGGCATAAACCATATACTATCCATGGTACAAATGTGTCCACTCATTTGATCTTTATGGATGATGTGCTAGTCTTTGTGGAAGCAAACAAACACACTTTGTAACTTTCAAAATCTCTTAATAGTATTTGGAGAGCAAGAAGGGTTGCGTGTGAATGCAAATAAAACAAACATCTTCTTTTCCAAAAATAGCAATCTGGTGGAGGACAGACAGATGGAGGCTATGAGGGTAGAAAAAAGGAAGTTTCCAACTGAGTACCTTGGTTGTCCGCTATCCGAGGGTAACTTACAGGTGAAGAATTTTGTAGATTGCATGGATAGACGGGAGGAAATGATTAATAGATCATCCAACAAATGGGGTTTGATGAGTAATGGATTGACTGGATGACACAATGTCTTGGGACTACAAGCTTCTCTATTTTGGTTAATGGTACATCTACTGGAATGTTCAAAGGTAGTAATGGGTTACTCTAAGGGGACCTGTTGTCTCCTCTATTGTTTGTGATTATCATGGAATTAGCTTCTCTATTAATAGATGGACATAATAGAAGACATCTATGGCATGTAGGACTACGCTGATACAGGCTCCGTTTGAGGGGCTTCTTATTTTTGGGGTTCAACAAGGTGAGACCCCTAGCTCGGTCCGGGACAGAATGGAGATGAAGATGGCTAATTTCATATGGGCAAGTGCATATCATCCAATGAAATACTCAAGAATGGTGCTTCCAAAAGAAGAAGGTGGTTTATATCTAAAACACCCAGAGATATAGCTATGTGGGCTACCAAGAAGGCACTATGACGTGGGAAATATGGATGATAGAAAGATATCCAAAAGGGCTAGACTGCAAGCCTAGAATAAGGGCGAGATATTCACATACCATCAACGTCATGACGGAGATGTGGCTGCAGAATAGGTGCTTGTTCGAGCCCCATGCCTTGGGAAACTGGAGACTTAAAGACAGAATGACAAACCTATGGGAAGCAACACGTTCAAGAGTAGGGAAGGATATTTATGGTGAGCATATATGGACCGGTCCTTACATTCTGAAATGGGATATGTGTGTCTACAAAATTTTGCATAATGTATTGGCCACTTTGAATTAATTGCAAGAGTGGAAGTATGATGTCTCTATGCTATGCTTGTTGTGTAAAAAGGAGGAGTAGTCTCATGATCATACAGGTAAGTGCATCTTTACAAGAGGGGTATGGCACCTCATAGGTGAAGAATTCCAGATCCGTCAAGATCTAGAATATGAGCTGAGGAAAATGCTGACAAGCTGTGGGAAAGATGATACAAAGAAGATTTTATTTGAAGCACTATGTTACCATATCTGGGAAAAAAGAAATGCAAGGAAACACAAGGGGACAACCATCAATGAGAGGAGTTTAGTTGTAAAAATCTGTAAATGTGTTAAACGGAAGTTACACATTAGTTAGTAGTGTGAGTAGTCGTTATGCTGGTTGGATGTATGACATTGGGCCGACATGTACGTTTGACCTCCTATAATTTTAGGAGGATGTAGGAATATATTTATATGATTTCGATACATATATATGTACATACATACATACATACATACATACACTTGAAATGTCGACAGGGAGTGGCTCAAGTGGTCAAGCACAGTGTCCCCTAACAAAGGAACTTGGGTTCGAATTCCAGTTGTTAACTTGATTTAACACCCTCCAGAACATTCGGCTTCCACCACAGGCATGGGAGAGGGGGGAAGGGAGAAATCATTCTCTCTTAATCTCATACATATACTTGAAATAGGTTTTTATACATCATTAAAATATTTGATGTAAGTTATGATACTATTTTTAGATGAAACCAAAACTAGATGTGGGTTATCACACCCCTTAGTAGCTTTGTACCAGAAAACCTCGATAACTAGTAAGAACATGATGTATTACTGTATACCTACCCTAAGCACATGTTGTCATCATATCTCTATAGTTTTACTCTATAGGGTGTCCACTCCCTCACCCTTCTTAATTTGCATCCCACATTCTATAGGACAAAAGGTGAAGGATAGAAAATCTTCAAGAATACACATGCCTACACCTAGTTTTAGAACATCAAGGTTTCTAACCTTTAAAACTAAGTGTAAAATAGCTTAGATATGTAGGTCCAGTAGATGTTCAATTTTTTTTATTTGTCTTAGTTTTGTGTCATTAGGAATTGTAATGTGTATGGGTGTTGTTCATGCTCTGATACCAACTATAACATCCCCAAAGTCCAAACACAAGAACCCGAGAATGCTAGTAGTTACACCAACAATGCACACACATACACATTTCACTATACATAACTTGTTATATAATCATATTTCATCATTACAATGATAATATTGTAAAAGAAAATGTACATGGGAAGGACGATTCTACAAAAAGCTCCATATGCCAACTTATTATTACACATCACAAATGACGGTCCCATATCATTGATCAATCTTGATCTATGAACTTTTAAATATTGGAAGAACTCATTACATATATGCTAAGTACGTGGTGAACAAGAAGGATACCAATAATGGAAAAGGATGCATAACAACATTTTTAACATTATATAGCATGGAGGACATATAAGGAAAAAATAATGATCTACACTTAAAAATAGTAAATTACACCACAACTATATATTAGATCCACATTAAACATTATAATGCTTTTGTTATTTTTCACATTCAAATAGGGTCATCCTACCTTAACCATTGATTAAGTTACTCATTGCAAAAGTTATTGATATATCATAACTGTGGTCTATTATGGATTTGTATAATGACATAGGCTTCATGTTAGATAGATTCAAATAATGATTTAAATATTATGGAGTACATATATATAAGTCAAGTTCTAAACAAAGTCAGGTTCAGTAGGGTGCAAATGAAATCTTTTATCAATCAAACATGTTATCAACCATCATTTCTAGCATATACTAACCCTCACTTCCAAATAATCAATCTACAATTAGTTTTCGAATCAAAATATAAGATCATGACAATGTACATCTCACTTTACTGATCAAAATGGCATATTTTTTCATACCAATCAATGTTTTCTAGAAATTTCTATCATATTTGGATGATAAAAGTTATCTAATTGATCCAATCCTTTGATCACATGATTCATAATGTAGTCTAGAATATTGCAGTACTAGTGGGTTGGGCCTCCAATCTTGCTTGAATAAAAAATAGAGCAACTACATCGAAGAGGGCTTATGCCTAGTCGATTGGCACATGGTTTTGCATTGGGATCAGCCAATTAGGCCTAGGATCCATGGTCTCCCCTTTCTTTGGGAAACCTCTTTTTCTCTAGACACGACTCTACTATTTTTGACAGAGAATATGGCAAAGTTGACCCTCAAATCTAATGAGTTTATTAGGAATGGAGAATATTGTTGAAGGATCAAAAATTGGCGTCAAGTTTTCCCTTTAATGCCACATAATCTTTTAGACTTGTTCCCAGGGAGGGGGCAGTCACAGATCACCCACAGCTGGGATGGCTATCGATGAAAGGTTAGCCCACTATAAAGGGTGGATTTAGTGGTACCGACTAGAAGGCTGGTATAACCTTCCATTGTTAGAGTATCCCATCATGGGGGGGGGTAATGAATGCGAGTTTGTGGGACTCTACATTCTCCTCAACACCACACCTTGATTGTAGGATGCCCAATTATTGGGGGTGAAGGATCCACTTCCTCTGATTGCCTCAATGATGTTAGGAAGGGGTAACCACTTCTTATCATTTCCTTCCATCCAACAATACCATGGTTCTTGCTCCTCCAATAAAGGTTTGGGAGATACTAAAAATAAGGCTTGAATTCATATCCATTGCCAAAAGGCTAAGATGGGAGGTTGAGAGGGGGTTACTTTGTATGTGTTTCTTTGTTTTTTAATTATTGAACAAAGAGGCCAACTGTCTCATGTTTGACTAAGGGTGGCTTAGATTTATAATTCTTAGATCATATGATGTCATCATTAAGGACAATAGAAAGATTTGATCCTCAAACAAGATTGACAATAGTATATACTTTCCTGATATAACACAAGGAAAAAATAAATTTTGTATTGACAACCCCACTCTAAATTAGTTTGAGAAAACTTTGCATTGCATGAAACATTACAACTCCTCATTAAAATCAGAATTGTACCACATGCCTTTAAAAATAAACACCATGCATTAAATAATAAATAATTCTTTTCTCATTCAAAATTTTATATATTCATAACTAGAACGTCAAAGACTATGAAAGTGTGAACATTTCTTTAATTTAATTTATATTTTTTCTATAACATAGAGAAAAGTTTTTAATGTAACTGTAGTATGTCTCATTGAACAAGGACCATGCAATGTATCCATCTAGGAGAGGTCTAAGATTTTTCCTTTTTTATTACCATTGACAAGTGCATACAAAATTCACCTCCTATGCCACCAAATATATCTAGATCACTTCTAATCCATCTTGAATGGCAATATAGAAATGGGATTTTCTATTTTTACATTGCATTCCAAGCGCACTAATCATGGTCACAATACAAGGGAAAGATGGATTGATGTTTTTGACCGTATGGATTTGATTGACTAAAATTTTACAAAAACATGAAAAAAACATTAATCACTCATCCTTATTTCTCAAGATAATTCTTGTTGCAAAAGTGAATATACTTATGCACCCCTTTACTCCCATAGGTATTAAGACTTACCAATAATATGAAATAGAAGTTATTTTATGATAATCACAGTTATTATGCCAAAGAATAGTGGAACCAAAGCAGTATTAGTATTTCCTTGTTAGTAAGGGATTATAAAAAAGTAAGAAAATGAAAGGAAAAGCATGATGTAAGCCCATTTTATGCGATAAGGGTAATTCGAGCACAAAACATGTACAAAATTGGATTTTATCAAGAACTATTTTGATAAAATTTAGGTCATAATAGGGATGAGCTTCACAACATATCATCTTGATTTGCCACATTTGCAATTCACGTAAGATGACCTAGACCCATCCAATAAGATTTACTTGGGTGGGACTAGCGAAAAAAGTTTGACCCAAATTTTTTTGCATGCCAAGTCAGGGCAAAGGTAAACCGCGGACCAAAAATTTGATACTTAAATTCATTACAGATACATGTGTATATAACCATATGTCTATATAAAATATGTATCTTATGTAAGATACATTAAACTATAAACATAAAATTACCTTTGACATATATATGTGTAGTCGATCATATGATAAGAGTAAAATAACAATGGATTGGTGTACATTTTGTGTTATTAAAGCACTCGATAGAAATTTAACTTGTTTCCATAATATACAATATAATCTAACCCTATTAAAACAATTCGCATTACTTGCATTATATGTGTTTTAGACATCATCTAATTTAGACATTTGTAGATCATGCATTGAATGAAATATGTTACTTAATCAATGAATTGCATAAATCCAAAAATGGTTGGATGTTTTTATTTACATGTCAAAAATACATGGAATGACTATGAATTTAAAACATGTCTAATATAAAAAGAATTGTTTTCATTGATTAGGTTCTATTAACAAGTTGTTTTAGTAGTGTTTATAGATGATTTTTATAGGTTATCTATTTTGATCAAGGCAGTTGTTCAAACCTATATCATTTTTGTGATTTTGCAGTTATGATTTCAATATAATCAATTATGGATGTTATAAGAGTGCGACCCAATATTTATCAATCGTTGTATTGGCCTAGACACAGACCACAATCACTTTAACAATATGGGTTTGGGCAATAGATTGGAAAAACCAGGTTTCATATGACCCTTAGTGCTCATCCATAAGTAGGAGGTTGAGTTAATGGGTTCTTATCCAAATCAAGAGAAATAATGGTTGGATGAATAGATGGGCTAGTCAGCTATATAGACACTCCAAATTCTACCATCCCTCTCACAAATAAGGCCTTCTTAGTTTGAAACTAGTGTTTTTGGAAAACTATTATTCAAATACTATGCATGTGCTTATGCACATATTCCATTTGGTATGATTCGACTCAAATTTATTGAATTTACATTCCCCTTTTTGGTATATCTGCCATATATCTTTTGAAGAATAGAGGCTTATTTCCAATATCATTTATCAAAATTTGAGTTTCATATCTCATCATTTCTAATAATTTCTCATGTCATCTACTAAGAAATACCTCAAATATTATTTATAAAGTATATTTCTAAAATCCCATTATTTATTCATCAATGACCATTTTGTGAATGTAATTGTAAAGCCTAGGATATGACCTTGGGATTTTAGCCATATAGGAATTTGAGGTGATAGATACCCAACTTTCATGGGTGGTGATCTCTAGAAGGAGGTTCAATGGGATAAAACAAGTCGTCCATTGACTCAATGTATTGTAGATTTGTGTCTCATTCTAACGATGTGACCTAGAAATAAGGAAAAAGCTACGTAAGCAATAAATCAGTGAGAGAGAGAAGAGAGAAGGTGGGATGGCCAGCTGACTTGGCCCAATCAGCCAAGTCATGTTGTCAACAACCAACTCAACTCATCTGAGACCAAGAAAGCCGATGCAAATTACCAAAATACCAATACTAAGAAAATGTAAAAGAAGAAGAAACAACAAGGATAAAATTGAGAAATATCAAGGGGTCATCCCCTTCCCCGATTTACCCCATACCTGCGCAAGAAGTAGGTGCCTTCATGTGAGAAGTTGGGGGAAAAGTACAACATACCTTGAATTGGAAGGCGTAGAGAGGCGTAGATCTCCACAATGAAAACTACTAGAGGGGGGGTGAATAGAGTTTTATAGAGATTTTAATAATTAATTAAACTCAAACAACCACAATGAAAATATTGGACAAGGAGACAAGGGTTTAGAGTGGTTCCTAGCCTTAGCAAATACTAAGGTAGTCAGTCCACTACCCGGTTGCTTACCCAACCGGGATTTGAAAAGAAATTTATTTTATTACCTCGCAAGGAATTTACATAAAATACAATCTCTTTTCCCAAACCCTTCAAGCAGCCTTCACCTAGAAGTAATCGCCAACCTTGAAGCAGCCTTCCCTTGAAGTAGATGCACCAACTCCCGTTGCACCAGCCTTCCGAAGTAGCTTCCCTTGCGATAGCCTTCTTGAAGTAGCTTGAAGTCCCCTTCTCCACCTGAGAAGTCAATCCTCTCCAATCTGCAGCCTCCAACCCTAGGAGTAGCAAGGAGAGTACAAAAGATAAACAGGAACAAGAAAGGAAAAGGAAATTACAACTTATCCTTTAAGCCCAAGGCTTGATATGCCTAGATCAAGCGTAAGATCTCCTAGCCAAGTGTGTGAACTTGTGATTGCTGTGGGTAGGAGAATCTAGCCTATAGGACACGAGATTGAGCTAAGGAGAATGTAGGCCAATGATCACAATGCTCAAATTGCTTGCAAAAGATTGCTCAAGTATGCTCAAGTGTATTCTCAAGTGTAACAAGTGAATTCTAGTGTCCTATGTCTTGTCCTATTTATAGGAATGGCCTAAGTATGCTTAAGGACGTTCTAGACAACTTCTAGGGGTTTCTAAGTGCTTAACTAGCCGTTAGATATAAGTTAGGTGCATTAGTAACGGCTAGTTACTTTATTCTGCAGTTGCTGTCAGAGACCATCTCGGTCGACAATTTGTCGACCGAGATACCTACTCGGTCGAAGTTTTGTCGACCGACAGGCTCTCTGGATCAAGTGATTTGCAACGTCTATCTCCAACTGCCAACTAACTTGTCAGTTGTGTCTAACGGCTACTTTGGATCTTTCTCGGTCGAGAAGATTGTCGACCGAGAGTGTCTCGGTCGAGGAGTTTGTCGACCGAGAATGATCCTGTTTCAAGGTTTCAATTTAAGCACTAATTATGTGTGTGAGTGTGCATAAATGATCCTATTGAAATGGGATGACTTGTCTAACTATGGTGTTTAGATAGGGAAAATCTAACGCTTGATTTACATGCAATTCTAAGTACTTGTACATTATATTTTTGTACAAGTTTTACAACATTGATTACATTGCATGAAAATAAATAAATAAGCTCTTCAATTTTCCCTTGCTACTTTGTCATCCTACACACTTAAGTAGCTCATTAGATTAATAAGAATGAAATGTTTGTCATAATCAAAACAAAGGGATTTATCATAATGTCCAATTGATCCAACAATCTCCCCCTTTTTGAAGATGACAAACATTTCCTAAATATGAAATAAGGAAATATAAAGCATGTAAGTTTCATACCTGAAGATTACCTTTGTAGCCATGAGTGCTGACAAGATGTTATATTTTTGATTTCATATTCTTTCTCCCCCTTTGTCATTTCAAAAAGATATCCATTTTGAATATATGATTTTTCTTCTCCCCCTTAATTTTATATTATGCTCCCCCTTAAATAGATATTCTATTAGGAATAAGGGTTGAATATCATTCTTGTATAATTTATCCACAATTTGTTCCTCAATCATTTGCAAAGGATGTTAAGCCTTGAAATGATATGAGATTCCTTTAAGCTTATGACGAAGGTATATTGATTTCTCATCTATCAATGGATGTTAAGCCCTAAATAAAATGAGAATCGTTTAATCTTAGACTACATAAAATGTCTCCATCCAAATGCAAGGAATGTTAAGCTCTGTTTTGGGTAGAGAGTTCCTTTAAGTACAAGATACCATTTTCAATAAATTCATAAATTTCTTTATAATCAAGTAAAATTCCAGCTACACATGGTGTTTACAATGTTTTTGTAAGCTTCTTCAATCAAATGGTCAAAGTTGTTTGTATGAGCTCCCCCTTAGTTTTATGCTTTGCTCCCCCTTAGATAGATATCCCTAAATGAAAGTTTGAAGAGATTTCATATATATAAAATATTGAGGGTGATCCTCATTGTTTATTCTTGATTTAACATATGCAAATTTATTTCAGTTTGGACAACAGAAACCTGGTCGGTCGACCATTTCTCGACCGACAGTGTTCTCGGTCGACTAGTTACTCGACCGAGAATGTTTCTGGAGAACTGTTTGTCATATATCATTATCAATTTAGCCACAAGGTTTTATTTATTTCTCCATTAATTTTGTATGCTCTACAATAATAATCTTTCTAATCCATTCATTTACAAGATGTCTCACATGCGAAAAGATATCCATCCAAATCAACAAAAGGATAACCAATTTTATTAATAAGCATGGAAAGATAGACACATCATACAGAAGTGATCCATTACAATCATTCAAAGCAAGTCATTACAACTAATATTACTCCAATCACTCACTGGAAAGATTTAAGAATTACATCAACGTCAGGATCTTTCCCAATAAATGGCTCAGCTCCATAGTATTTAACCAAGGTTTGCCAATCTAGAGCACCTGTCTTGGTTAAAGCATATGCTTCCAAGAACGTAGGAACTCGGTCAAATCGGAAATGAGCGGCAATATCTTGCAATTGCATATATGAAAATTGAGTATGCGTTAGATCCATGGATGGTGGAGGTGGAGTTTGGTAGTAGTTGTATGAAGGATTGTATGGATTGAGCATGCCTGGATTTAAAGAATATGGATATTCATCAGTTTGGTTTGGGGAAAGGGTTTGCATTCTTTGGTTTAGATATGTCATGGCATGATGATTGTAGTCTAATTGTCTACTAAGGTGATATTGAGAGCCAGCAATATAAGTAAGAGTATTTTGAATGGGATCATGTGGTAGGGTAGTAGGAGGAGGTGGTGGTATGTCCTGATGAGATGTTTCTCCTTCTACTCTAGCCCTTTTGTGACCAAAATCTATTCCCATTTTCTCTACGGTATTCTTACTTATCTTTTGAGGTCTACGCTCCCATGTGTATCCCATATCTTCAATGTTTATTTTAAGAAAATGTTGAGTAATTTGGCATACGAAATCCGCATATGGTGGGTTGCCAGAAAACTCAAGCATGTTTTTAAGGATTATACGGATGAAGTTCGTGGGAATGCGGCTTATGATGGCATAAATGAGACACATGCGGAATATTGGAACTTCAGATTTGTTGGCTCTAGGGAGAATATTTGTAGAAACAATGAGATTTACAATCCTACAGGCTGGTTTGAGATTTATAGTGTAGTAGGTTCCCCTATCTTCATGACAAGTAGTGTTAGATTGAAAAATAGCTCTTTTTATATCACTAAGGCTAATGGTATGATCATCTTGGGAAAGTTGATTTAGTGGATTTCCGGTGGAAAGGTCAAGGAAGTCTTGGTATTCATCTATGTCAATTTCTAGCATTTCAAGAATATCCCCTTCGGTAAATCTAAGGCTATGCCCATTGACCATGGTGTAGAAGAATGTGGTTTCATTTTCAGTATGGGATATGAGATTGGCATAAAATTCGTTGACTACCTTAGTGGAATAGGAAGGGAAAGAGGGATTGATGAAGTCCTTCAACTTTTGCACTTCAAAGAGCTCCTCTAGATCGACGATATTGATGAAGTCCATGACTTCGACTGGTCGTCGCGGAAGAGGGGCTTTGGAGGAAAGCCGTAGATATCGATCACCAGCATCTCCATCGATGAAGGCGATGTCGTTGATGATCGTCAGTGGCGGAGTGGCTTCCCGAGCTTCCCGTCCTTTCCTGCCGGCGACCTTCTTCTTCCCACGGGCAGCTGATGATGAGGCCATTTGTGTTACTTGAGTGTGGAGAAGAAGCAAGGAAGGTTGGAGGATGAGGATGCTGAAGAGTAGCACGAAAATGCACTAGAGAGGGACTATGGAAGTAAGAGTATGCAAGTGTGAATAAGTGACTCATTTTTGCCCTCTTTTATAACATTCCAGCGACCAGGTCGGTCGACGATTCGTCGACCGAGCGTCCACAACGGTCGAGTTGCAGACGCGCCACTCGGCTCCCAACGGTCAAATAACGGTCATAAACAGTCATAACGGTCGGTTTATAACGGTCGTATCCAACGGCTATTTCTCGGTCGAACTATTGTCGACCGACACTGCCTCGGTTGAGCATTTGTCGACCGAAAGTTCGTCTGATATGAAGTCTGTTTAGATTATGTCGGTCGAGAGAGGTGAGCTGACCGAGAGGGTCTCGGTCGAAGAATTCGTCGACCGACAGACTTACTGAGTAAAAATTTTAAAGCTAATTTTTAATGCAAAAGGTAGATTATTTTTGTAGAGCATTTATATGGATATTCTAAGGGAGTAATATTGGGATAATTTAAGGCTTAAATGATAACAAATGATTTAAATTTCAAAAAAATTATATTAAGATTAGGTCCAAAGAGAGAATTTTCAAATAAGCAATTTTTGTCAAAGCTTATTTTAGGTCTCCCTTGACTACGACCATAGCACCCCTTGGCTAAATTTTGTTTTAACCAAGAGGCAGAAATTTCAGATTTCCAATTAAGCATTTAAATCAATTTTAATACGTATTTAAATGATACTAATCATGAAAGCACAATGAATATTTCAAATCTTTTAAATATATCAATTGAAAACATTATATTCTTTGCAAGCATTTCTAAGAGATATACTATCAATAGATTCTTTTGCTTGCCTATGTAATGATAGAACAATAAAGGCATGTTATGATAAAACAGAAATTTTCTTTAAGCTAAGCATAATTTTGGTTTTTGACCAAATTAATTTCACATAATCTGTCAAGGATGATTCCCAAAATTTATACTTTATTGTACAGTCATTAACCACAAATAGACAGCAATTCTGATCAATTTCAAAAGAATTCAGCAATTGTATAGTATTCTGAAGAACAGTGATATGCTCGGTCGACAATTTCTCGACCGAGGTTCACTCGGTTGACAATTTTTCGACCGATCGAATTTCTGGATAGTGTTCAGAATTTTATTTCAAGTACAATATAGACTGTATCTAATTCAATTATTTCAAAGATTAGTTTGAGATAAACATATGAATATCAAAGTAATATTTAGATTATATTTTCAACTAATCATATTCAAATCTTTTAAGTTTTGATTAACCTTAATTGATATGGATTTGTTTTCCCTATATGATAAGTTGAGATAGACATAAAGATATGCAACTGATGTATTGGTCATATCTCAACTTAATCTTATTTGTCTAGTTTGAAGGTTTAGGAACCCAAACTAACTCGACATCTTTCTTTCTGTAAGGACATGAAAAAGAATAGTGACCAAGGCGCAAGCAGTAATGACAACATATTGAATCAACCTCATATCTTTTTCTATGGTTGTGTCCTATGTTGTCATTTGGTGAGGATGTCCTTTTAGGTACATATATGGATTGATAGGTTTGTGACTTTCTCCGACTAGGTTGTTGATGTGATTTTCCTTTAGGTTTGTAACCTAGTCCCCTTCTCCCAATTTGTTGATAAGGATTATCTAGAATTTGATCAAGAATGCCATTGTTATTCAAACTACGAACTTGTTGTTGTAGTTTGGCTATCTCATCCATTCTTTTCTTGATGTCTAGTTTTGCTTGATCTAGATTTGATGATAAAGAATTCCTTTCTTTTACTATATTATCATAATCTAGATGTGTACACAAAACAGGTTGTTTTTGAAGATCATTTAACTTTGCAAGCAAATCAGCTTTTTCTTGACATAGAAGATCATAGTTTGTTTCTAGAGTGAAAATCTTCACCTCACTACTACTTTGAGATGATTTTAAAGTCCGATTTTCTGAAACAATGCTATCTTTTTCAAAACCAAGAGTATTCAATTTGGCATATAAATCGTCATTTTCAGATGTAAGGGTAAGAAGTCTAGCATTCAACTCATCAATTGTTTTACTAGATTTCTTTAACTTCTTTTTGCATTCAACATATTTAGTGTGTGTTTCTTCAAGACTAGAAATTAGCTCTTCTTTTGATTAATCAAGAAGGCTTACCTCTTCTTCTTCCTCCTCATTGGTTGTAGCAATGAAACAATTCTTATGGACCTCTTTCTTCTTTTCTTTCCATGGACAGCCGATTGTTGTATGGTTCGTTCCTAAACACCAATTGCAGCTTGTTGAAAGTTGGTCCAAGTTGCTCCTTTGCCTGCGGTTGTAGTCACCTCCACCCTTCATTCTTCAAGACCTGGTTAGGGTTCCTTGAAGCCTGCTCTGATACCAATTGAAAACTACTAGAGGGGGGGTGAATAGAGTTTTATACAAATTTTAATAATTAATTAAACTCAAACAACCACAATGAAAATATTGGACAAGGAGACAAGGGTTTAGAGTGGTTCCTAGCCTTAGCAAATACTAAGGTAGTCAGTCCACTACCCGGTTGCTTACCCAACTGGGATTTGAAAAGAAATTTATTTTATTACCTCGCAAGGAATTTACATAAAATACAATCTCTTTTCCCGAACCCTTCAAGCAGCCTTCACCTAGAAGTAATCGCCAACCATGAAGCAGCCTTCCCTTGAAGTAGATGCACCAACTCCCGTTGCACCAGCCTTCCAAAGTAGCTTCCCTTACGATAGCCTTCTTGAAGTAGCTTGAAGTCCCCTTCTCCACCTGAGAAGTCAATCCTCTCCAATCCGCAGCCTCCAACCCTAGGAGTAGCAAGGAGAGTACAAAAGATAAACAGGAACAAGAAAGGAAAAGGAAATTACAACTTATCCTTTAAGCCCAAGGCTTGATATGCCTAGATCAAGCGTAAGATCTCCTAGCCAAGTGTGTGAACTTGTGATTGTTGTGGGTAGGAGAATCTAGCCTATAGGACACGAGATTGAGCTAAGGAGAATGTAGGCCAATGATCACAGTGCTCAAATTGCTTGCAAAAGATTGCTCAAGTATGCTCAAGTGTGTTCTCAAGTGTAACAAGTGAATTCTAGTGTCCTATGGCTTGTCCTATTTATAGGAATGGCCTAAGTATGCTTAAGGACGTTCTAGACAACTTCTAGGGGTTTCTAAGTGCTTAACTAGCCGTTAGATATAAGTTAGGTGCATTAGTAACGGCTAGTTACTTTATTCTGCAGTTGCTGTCAGAGACCATCTCGGTCGACAATTTGTCGACCGAGATACCTACTCGGTCGAAGTTTTGTCGACCGACAGGCTCTCTGGATCAAGTGATTTGCAACGTCTATCTCCAACTGCCAACTAACTTGTCAGTTGTGTCTAACGGCTACTTTGGATCTTTCTCGGTCGAGAAGATTGTCGACCGAGAGTGTCTCGGTCGAGGAGTTTGTCGACCGAGAATGATCCTGTTTCAAGGTTTCAATTTAAGCACTAATTATGTGTGTGTGAGTGTGCATAAATGATCCTATTGAAATGGGATTACTTGTCTAACTATGGTGTTTAGCTAGGGAAAATCTAACGCTTGATTTACATGCAATTCTAAGTACTTGTACATTATATTTTTGTACAAGTTTTACAACATTGATTACATTGCATGAAAATAAATAAATAAGCTCTTGGATTTTCCCTTGCTACTTTGTCATCCTGCACACTTAAGTAGCTCGTTAGATTAATAAGAATGAAATGTTTGTCATAATCAAAACAAAGGGATTTATCATAATGTCCAATTTATCCAACACACAAGGCTAGGGCAAATCTGTGTAGCCCTTCACCATGACCTGTCTAGCCCTTATGATGTTGGGGTGCCAACCACCGACTGAAGCACTGGTGGCGAGGTGGCCAAAGAAGGGGGTGACATTCCAGCCTGAAGTTGCCGGAATGATTCGGGTAAAAAGGTGTTTGGGACCTTGTCGGAGGTCAGGGTGCCAAAGTTTCGAGGTCTGAAGGCCTAGAGCCACGAGGAGGAGGAGAGGACCACGAAAAATAGGGAGAAACATGGGAAGAACAGGGTCCAAGGATGACACATGCTATTTGAGTATCTTGGGGTATAATTAACCTAGCAACTGGGATCGTTGGGTGTGGGAAAGAGAAAGGAGTGCGGGAGGAAGAATCAGAGAAGAAGATGGAGAGATGAGGGAGAAACCGCTGAAAAAAAATTAGGGGGAAAAGAGAAATCACCTACTGCGAGAGAATAAGGAAGTGGAGGAGAAAAGAGAGCAGATGTCATTGGATTAAGATCCAACATCCCAAAACAGGCCCAAAATTGGAAAGCAAAAACTAAGTTCCGATTGTGTGACAAATCAAATTCCAAATCAAAAACGAATATAGTGGCGTACATTATTTTAACTTTCCTCTCTCCTCAAACAAGGGTGCAAACAAAACCCAAATTAGATGAGATTTTGCACAGAGTCTAATTAAAGCATGTAGATTCTTATTATGTGATTATCTCTACCTTTTGAGAACTTTTAATGTGTTAAATATACCAAATCCTATTTTCTCTTTCCTCATGCATTAATGACATTAGGATTATCCAAATTAGGTGAAACTTCATCCACAAGATATCTTAAGTGTGTTGAATATGAATTTATGTTTATTTCCAACTTTTGATGTCAAGAATTATATTTATTTATCTATTACACCTTTTTGGCAGTTTCGGTCTCCTATTATTTCAAGGTTGTCCATAGAATTTGACGTTTCTTTTATCCATGTATAGGTAGATAAGCTATTTGATAGAAAACTCAAAGAAGAAATGAAAAAGTGGCAGGCATCTCAGACTTCCACTTACCAGACAATACCTACTACAGGCTCTACTCCTACTGCAGAGGTTGGGAGTAATCCTGTAGACTCACCACCTAGCACATCCACTGTAAGTATTTTTATGACATAGTAACTAGTTTTTTAATTCAAGATGATATGTTTTCAAAAAAAGATGATAAGTATATATGTATATAACATTCTTTACACAAAAATTTGTAGGGGTTTAAGCCATGCCATCTAAAAAGTAATGAATATGTCGTTGCAGAGGCATCGTCTTACCCATCCCTACCAAGGGAAATGTTTCACGGGTCTCCATTACCAGATGGTTGGATTCGTATGAGCCTGATACATATATTCCCCAAGTGGGTGGATCTTCCATTGCCATATGCCCACCCAGATTGTGAAACACTTAGTGAGGCAGAAGGCGGAGTGATATTGTAGCTAAAAACGGATGTCCTCTTTACTGAAACTGTATGATAAATTTACATTACGTTAAATTGTTAGTTTGTATATGATGTCAGTTGATCTGAAATTATATATATACATGTTAAAAAGAAGACACCCACAACATCTAGGCCTCCACTTCCACCTCCTACATTACCCATTTGGGTTCCACATGACCTACCTGTCACGTTAGGTCCTAATTGTAGGGGTATGGCAATATGGTTAGGGGAACATGATATAAATTGCACTATAACTGTTTCTATAGATTCATATGTTGCAGGTCAATCATACGAAAGCAAACTATTTATACAAGATATTTTGTTGTTGTTTCGATATGATTGGCTAAATACATCTGTGATAGAGCTATGGATAAGGTGAGATCTTCTTTATACATCCATATACCTTGTGTAGGATCTGGTGATCAGATTTATTATTTAATAATGCATGTGTAATTAATACATATTTTGCATCTACTTAGACAAGATATGTGTAGATTTAGCATTCGAACATGTAGAATTTTTTATTCCATCTTTGATTAGTCTAGTAGCTAAAGACCCTACGTCAGTTCAACAATACTGCTGTGAGGCTTTTACAAATTTTGCCCAAAATAAGCAGACGGTGATAATTGATGACCCTTTTGTTTCGCGTCCAAAAGGGGAGACGGATTAGGGGTGGTCGAGCTTTAATATTTATAAATCCGAATCCTTCTAGGCCCCCGCAACTTTGTTTACGGGGTCGAAGTAGTCATACGGGGTCGAACACAAGGACAAGGGGGCAGTGTTGAGAACCTAGAATCGTCACGCTACACTCCAGTAGATATTAAAAGATGGTAAAATTCCCAAAAGGGAATCAACAAGGTGTCACAAATAAAATAGGAAAAACTATCTCCAATTGGAGTTACAAGAGAGATTTAAGATTTTATCTATTAACAATTTTTAGGGGTTTTTATGCAACAGAAACGGCAAGATAAAATAAGAGCTAGAGCAGAGTACGAGTAATAAGATTGCAGTAAAAACAAGCGGTAGAAATAACATCCTGTACCCCTCCTCTCAGAGCGGGTACCTCTATCCCAGTACCAACACCCCTCACGAGGTTGCTGGCCTTAAGCTAGAGTGGAGTGTTACCGAAAACAGCTCCATTCCGGGCACTCTCGTACTCCAGAATCGGACCAAACGCTAGAGCCACAACACGACTCTCAAAGTTGTTGCGACGGGAAAATGTGGTTCGATAGCTAATCGAAACGCGATCCAAATCATACAAGCTAGCGCTCAGATATCAAACATAGCAATCATTCAATCAAATATACCAAGCATAGAGCAACAAGTAATCAAATCTTTCCATTTCCACAAACATTAAAGGGTCTTAATACATTTCATGTAATAAAGAATTAAATAACAGAATTAAAACTATGTCACATTCTTGATATAGAAGGTCGACAGACTAAGCGACTCTCCCTGCCCGATATCGGTCAGAGGCCTGACCCGATACAGCTATGTCGGGCGACACACCCTCTCGGGCAGCACGCACTATACAGGACTGTATCGTTCGAGGACCCTGGCCGATACGCTCAGGTCAGGTGGCACACCCTCTCGGGCGACACGCATGACGGGCAGAGTGTATCAGGTTCGATATTGTGTCGGGCGAGGAGCGACGTGCTCTACCGTCGGGCGCCCGTGTCGCTCATCTACGGTGGTCGATATCGACCTTCAGTGTCGCCCGATACAGTCCTAAGTGAACTATCCCCTCCCTCTCGGGATGAGGAAAAGCTCACCTAGCATCGACCGACGTGAACACTGGGGCACGACACGCTTGCTCTCACAGCTTCCTCTGAAGGTGGCTCTGGTTCCCAACCGCCCGAACTAAGCTCTAACTTTGTCTGAACTTCCAAGAGTTCTCTCTTCGTCTTCCTGTAGCTCCTATTTATAGTCAGCTGGTTGGAGAGAAGACATGGTGCTCGAAGCGCCATGTGGCCACCTTAAGCACTAGTTGTAGGACGGGCCGATACAGAGATGTTGCTCGACGTCGATGGTGTCGGCTATCGGTCGTGACGGGCAGCGCGCCTGCCGCTGGGTGGTCGTGTCGCCCGACAAGGTTGGTTGTCGAGGCGAGTTGGGCTCCCTGTCAGGTAGAGGGCATGTCGTCCGACAACTTCTTCTTGCGTGACATCACTTTGTCGTGTGTTGTTACGTCGTTTTACCCTGTCGAGCAGGGGTTGTATCGGTCCTCAGGAAGGCCGAAAGTCGACTTGAATTTATTCATGGGCCGGGAAGGCCTTATTGCACCAAATCGAGGGAAATTCTGTAAAAGATAGGAAAATTAGACTAAGAGCATTGCTTGGCCAATTATTACAAAAATGCTAATAAAAGAGAGGAAAATAGCAGAAAAGGGTAGTTTTGATAACAGTAAACAAGGTAAAAACATCACAAAATTAGGTGTTATCCCAAACTTAGCGTTTTGATTGTCCTCAATCAATATTTAAACTTTATTTAGGAATGCTTCTTCTTGCTTGGCGCAGTTTCTGTACAAAAGGAGAAACAAGAATCGTAATTCCTTAATGATAATGTTGGCTCATAACAAACGAAAGATCTTGTGTTCCTTGCCTTATTTACTTAAGTGGAGTTTTTCTCTACAGCTTTGGCGAGACTCGTCGTATGATTCCGAAGTTAGCTTACACACCAAATAAATTTATTTTCGGGCCAGAAAGTTGTGTAAGGGTAGGCTAAGGCTTTTTGGGTTTTCTCTCGTTTTCTATCAGTCCATCCAGGTAAGGGTCCGTTAGCGGGCAAGTGGTCCCTGCAGTTCAAGCCAGTTGTCTTTAGAGCAGTGATTTCACATCCTACGTACCACTGCCCCAGATCTACCATGCCTAAAGACAAGTAATTTTGGAAAAACGAGTGTGTATATGTAATTTTTTTTTCTAAGGCACAACTCTCATGCTTTTATTCACACTCATAAAGCTTCTTTCTCTTTTTGGGATTTTTTTTGGGTAAGGGAAAACAAAGATATTTCCTGCTGTTTAGGCAGCTTTTTCCTTCTCCATACTCATTTCTTAGCTGTTTGTGAAATTATTTTATTATTTTTGGCAGGTCAAGACATAATTTTGGTTTGTTTGGGGCAGCATTATCAAAAAGATATAACAACAACTTGTATCGCAATAAGCACAAAGAAAAATGAACTTTGCAAGAAGTCACAACAGATCTTTATTATTATAACAACAACTTTGTACATATACATAGGGACAAAAATTTGTAAAGGGCAGATTTTTTGAAAATTTTTATATGGCATACATGCGTAGATCAAATATACAGGAAGCTATAAGAGCACATCAGCATAGAAAGCTTGAAAAGTTAAAGAAAAAGAAAATTTATACCTCCCTCAATGGCATAAGGGTACGCCCCCCCAAACTTACTCTTCACTCTGTCCCAGAGTGATGAAAAAGACGGGGTAGGGTTATGTTTTTCCAGTGAAGGTTAGCTCGCTGGTGTGCTGCAATATGCTCCTACTAAGTTGCAGCATGCCATTGGGAGGTTGTCGTAGCGGGTTCGCTCTGCAATGTAGCGGTTTATTGGGAGCGTAACCCTCAAAATTCACTTCTTGAACACCTTTTCTCCACATCTCTGTTGTGAACATGAACAAAAGGACTGATCATCAGTCCTTCGGTCAGTTCCCTAGAGTGTGTAGTCAGGGTGGCCCCTCTCCCTTAAGAGGACGGAACAGGGGTGCCTCGAACTTGTTCGGAGGCCTTGGTTGCCTCTCTATTGCTGTCCCCGGAGATGGTCATAAACCATCACAGGGACAGGCTAATAACTAGGTGACTCTCAATTGGAGCTACCAAATCAAGAAAAATCTTCCCTTTCATTGTTGTTGCCGTTTCTGCCCGACAGTCGTTGCTGGTGATTTCATCTGGGTGAGCCATTCCTGTTGTCAATTTCAACAATTATTAAGATGTTAGAACGGCTAAAAATTAAATATCTATCCTACTTGTAGCAAAACTTGGGTACCACCCATCAAGCGAAAACATCGGGCGACACGAGATAGTACGATGCGAAATGAACCGGCCAACACACCCCTGGCGCCCGATACTGTGTATCGGTCGATGCAACTACCCGACAAGGTTCTTCAAAGAAACCGTTTTGCCTGATATGCCATATCAGGCAGACAAAATCGATCGTTTATTCGTATAAAAAGGTATCGGGCGATACAAAAGTCGTCGAGCCCTGTAAACCCGATAAGTAGCTCGTGAGAAGCATGTCGCCCGATATGAAGTATCAGGCGAGCGCGGCCGGCCGGTGAGTCGTGTGTCAAGCATGTCGAGCGATAGAAGAAAATCGAACTAAACTTCTCGTCCTGGCATACAATGTGCGATACCAAATATGTGTCAGGTTATACCTTTACTCATGGGGGCCATCGCCCGTCAAAAGGGTTGGAGCTCAACAGATCGACATGAGAGCAAAAAGGGGGTTACTACTGCATGTGTTCCAGGTGGCTAAAATGAGCAAAGTGTGTTAGCTCGACAAGGTAAAATCACCGTCCTTATTTATAGCCAGTTCGGCGGGGTGAAACGGGCGTCTTTGGGGCGCGCGTCGGCCAACCGGTCAGACGATTCCCGAGACAATGGTCACATCAGTCTCATCAAGGGCATTTATTTCCATGCACGATTAAGTGCACTCAGCCCAGGAATGTCAACCCCCACGGCCGTTGCGATGCCCGAGAGACCAAAGCCCGGTACGGTAAGTCCTGCGCACGAGCTGTGTGGCTGCTCAAAACGAAAAACAAGGCACAGAAAAAGCATTTGATGGGAAAAACATCATCGACCAAGGGTTGAACTCCCGACCTCAGACAGAATTGCTCCTCAAAGCTTCGTAAAACTCATCGATGACCCATAAAATGGAGAGTCAAAACATGTGGCGCATGTATGGTCTTGGGCCTTATTACAATTGTTAAAGTTTGTTTTCACAAGTAATAAAATGCAAACTATTCTAAGAAGTGAAGAAAAACTCGAGTTTCCTCCCGAAGAACGCTGAAGTTTGCGTCGCCGGCTCTACCGGTGTAAGGTCATCTCATTCCGTCCTCGACTGTACCCATATCTTACAAACTGATCTCTGCCCTCCTGAAAAACACGTCGTCTTCATAGAACCTTTTTACCCTGTGCCCATTTACTCGAAAAATATTGTTCGGATCGTCTTTGTCGTAGAGCTCCATCATTCTTGATGGGTATATTTTTGACACAAAGAACGGACCCGACCACCTTGTTTGTAACTTCCCAGGGAAGAGACGAATAGAGGATTTGAATAACAAGACCTTGTCCCCCTCGCTTACATATTTTCTCCTGAGATGGGCATCATGCCACAGCTTGGTCCTCTGTTTGTAGATTTTTGCATTTTCATAGGCATTCACTCTCAGCTCCTTGAGCTCTTGAAGCTGCAAAAACCTATTTTCTCCTAGCTTGTCGAGGTCCATATTCAGGAACTTGATTGCCCAAAGGGCTTTGTGTTCCAATTCCAAAGGCAAGTGGCAAGATTTTCCGTAGATAAAACGGTAGGGGGTGGTTCCAATGGGTCTTTTGTAAGCAGTACGGTAGGCCCAAAGTGCGTCGTCGAGTTTCATGGACCAATCTTTCCTTGTTCGTCTGACAGTCTTTTCTAGGATCTTCTTAATTTGTCTGTTGGAAACCTCTACCTACCCTGACGTCTGTGGGTGGTAGGGTATAGCGATCTTGTGATTTACTCCGTACTTGCGCAGGATTGCTTCAAACTATCTTTCTCCAAAGTGCGACCCTCCGTCGCTCATTACTGTGCACGGTACACCGAAATGAGGAAAGATGGTTTTCTCGAAGAGCTTGACAACCGACTTGGCATCGCATGTTTGGGTGGCTACCGCTTCCACCCATTTCGATACATAATCCACTGTCACGAGTATGTACTGATACCCCCGGGATGGGGGAAACTGTCCCATGTAGTCGATCCCCCAAACATCAAATATCTCCACTTCAATCCAACTTGCCATAGGCATTTCATTCCTCTTACCTATGTTCCCTGTGAACTGACAGTCTTTGCAAACCTTCACAAACTGTGCAGCATCTTTAAACAAGGAAGGCCAGTAAAAACCTAACTATAGTACCTTTGTAGTTGTTCTTTCGCTGCCGAGGTGACCGCCATAGGGGGAGGCATGACATTCCTTTAAGATTTCTGTGGTCTCTTCTTCCGGGATGCATCTCCTATATAAGTTGTCGGCGCATCTTCTGAACAGGAGAGGGTCATTCCAGTAGTAATTTTTGGCATCCTCGAAAAGCTTCTTCTTTTGATAGTACGTGATATCAGGAGGCACTTCTCCGCAGGTAAGATAATTGCAGATGTCTGCAGACTAGGGAAAACTTTCTTCTCGGTCTTGGACCAGCATGAGAGCTTCGTCCGCATAGTTGTCGTTGATGGGGGGTCCTCCCTTCTTGTCAGCCACAATTCTTGATAGGTGGTCTGCGACCACATTCTCTGCGCCCTTCTTGTCGACAATTTCATGATCGAATTCTTGGAGCAACAAGGCCCATCTCAACAGTCGAGGCTTTGCATCTTTCTTTTTCATCAAGTACTTTATAGCCCTGTGACCTGTGTAAACATTGACCTTGGCCCCAACGAGATACGATCTGAAATTATCAAATGTGAAGACGATCTCTAACATCTCCTTCTCAATCGTCGTGTAGTTCACCTGAGCTTCGTCTAGCGTGCGACTCGCATAGCAGATCACATGGTGCTTTTTATCCTTTTTCTTCCCCAGGACTACACTGACCGTGAAGTCGCTCGCATCGCACATTAGCTCAAAAGGTAAACCCCATTCCGGTGCTTGAAGGATGGGTGGTGAAATTAAAACGTTTTTCAGGGCCTGAAAAGCACTGAGAGAATCGTTAGAGAAAACAAATTCAGCATCTTTTACCAGAAGATTGGACAACGGTTTGGAAATCTTTGAAAAGTCCTTGATGAATCTTCGGTAGTATCCAGCGTGTCCGAGGAAGCTTCGTACTCCCGTCACGGATCTTGGTGGAGGAAGCTTGGATATCGCTTCAACCTTGCTCACGTCCACCTCGATCCCACACTTTGAGATCTTATGTCCCAGGACATTGCCTTCCCGTACCATGAAATGGCATTTCTCCTAATTCAGAACTAGGTTGTTCTCCTCGCACCTTTGGAGGACCAAAGACAGATTCTTCATCCAGCTGTCGAAGTCCTTTCCATAGATGAAAAAGTCGTCCATGAAAACTTCTACGATGTCTTCTAGAAAGTCCGAGAACATAGATATCATGCATCTCTATAAGGTAGCGGGGGTGTTGCAGAGTCCGAAGGGCATCCTTCAGGGGTTGTTTTCTCTTAATCGTCGGGCAAGATGGGTACCTGGTAGAAACCTAAAAAGCCAGCAAGAAAAAAAAGAAATCGTGATGCGCTAACCTTTTAAGAACTTGGTCAATAAAAGGGAGTGGAAAAAGATCCTTCTTCGTAGCTTGATTTAGCTTTCGGTAATCAACACACATTCGCCATCTGGTGACAGTCCTAACCGCCACCTCGTCTCCCTTCTCACCCGCAACCATCGTCATCCTGCCCTTCTTGGGCACTACGTGGATCGGACTTACCCAATTGCTGTCGCTGATTGGGTAAATGATCCCCGCGTCCCTAAGCTTTATTACCTCTTTCTTGACGACCTCCTTGAGCATCTAGTTCAACTTTCTCTGGGTTAGGCCAAGGGTTTGGCAGACTCATCCAGGCTGATCCAGTGCATGCAAAAGGCAGGAGTGAGGCCTTTGATATCATCAACTGAGTATGCTATAGCCCTTCTGTGGAGCCTTAACTCCTCTAGGAGTCGGTCCAGCTGATGGCTCAAGAGGCTGGCATTGACGATGACGGGGTTATGGTGCTCTTCATACAAGAATTCGTACATCAAGCCTTCAGTCAAGGCTTTTAATTCCGGCTTTAGTCTGGGTGCTTTCTCCTGAGGCTCACCTTCAAGAGAAGCATACAGCGCAGACTCCACCCACTGACTCTCTTCTTGCAGCTCTTCATCGAAAAGGCTGACGAGGTTGAGATGTTGTGCAATTTTCAGGTTGTCGAGTTCGGGATCCTGACCATTTATGACCCTCAAGAGGGGGTCTATGGTCCGGCTATCTTCCTCTATCTCCTCACAGAACTTATTGTAGCTATCTATGAAACTGGCTGATTCTGACAGGGACGGACTCCTCATGATATCTTTCAGCTTGAAGTCTAAGTGTTCGTTTCCGACCCTTAGAGTGATCATCCCCTCAGAGACATCTATCAATGCTCTCCCTGTTGCCAAGAATGGGCGTCCAAAGATGATCGGACAATGGGGGTCTTCAGATGTATCCATGATGACTATATCGCAAGGGATGAAGAAGTCGGCAACCCTTATCGACACATCTTTGACAATGCCCACGGGTCTCTTAAAGGTGTGGTCAGCCAGCTCAATCCGCATGTTGGTTTGAACCATGTCTGTCAGGCCCACCCTTTGGGTGAAACTTAGGGGTATAAGGATGATGCTTGCCCCCAAATCTGCTAGACCCTTATGCTCAACATTGTCATTGTCCCTGAAGGCGAACATGATTGTGAACGCTCCAGGGTCCCTTCTCTTATTCGGCATGTCGGGCTTCAGGAAGGCGGAGGAGGCAGAAGCTAGATGCACTCTCTCTATCCTCCCTCCCCTTCTCTTCTTTGTGGTGAGGTTCTTGAGGAACTTGGTGTACATAGGCATCTCTTCTAATGCATCAAGGAAGGGCACTTAGAGATGCAGCTTCCTGATCGGCTCCATGAACTTCTCATGACGCTTTTTCAGGTTCTCCCTTATCAGATTGTACATGAACGGAATCCTAGGAGTGTAGGTGTTCCTTCTGCCTGGTAGATCCTCAGGGAACTCTTACGCAGACTCTTGAACGTCTGCCTGTCTTTCTTCTCATTCAGCTGGGCCCGCGCTCTCAGGCCTTTGCTCGGGCACGAGCCTGGCTTTGTCAGAGCGCTCCAGCGTCCTCCCAGACCTTAGAACCGCCATTACGGTAGTTTCGGGGTGGGGGCGTGTTTTTATTGTAGGGTTCTCCATCAGAGAAGTCATCTGGGCTAGCCACTGGTCTATTGCGTGTTGGCCATCTGGCGCTGCATTGAATTCAATGCTCCAGGGTTAGATAGTGTCCCCCGTACCAGTTGGCTGATGATGGCATCCTGTCTCCTTATATAGGCAGAGAGCTGACCAACCAGGTTAGGCTGGCTTGCCTTCTCGCTTCGACCCTGACATTCACTCTCAGAAAGGGACTGCTCGCAGTGAGACATGGTTAGCAAGGCTTGGCGAGACTGGTCACGGTTCTTGAGAGTTCCTGAAAAGGCATAAAAAACAATGTTCAGAAGACTTGAATTATTATTATTGGGCAAGAGATAGCAAATAAGAAAAACAAAAAGGAAATACAGTACTGTCAAGCTTATTTCTAAGCTTGAGGTGCAGGAGTGTAGTTAGTGAATTCAGGTTCATCTACAGTACCGCTATTGCCTTGTCCCCGGCAACGACGCCATAAAGTTGACGACCCTTTTGTTTCGCATCCAAAAGTGGAGGCTGATTAGGGGTGGTTGAGCTTTAATATTTATAAACCTGAATCCTTCTAGGCCCCCACAACTTTGTTTATGGGGTTGAAGTAGTCATACGAGGTCGAACACAGGGACAAGGGGGCAGTGTTGAGAACCCAGAATCGTCACGCTACACTCCAACAGATATAAAAAGATGGTAAGATTCCCGAAAGGGAATCAACAAGGTGTCACAAATAAAACAGGAAAAACTATCTCCAACTGGAGTTACAAGAGAGATTTAAGATTTTATCAATTAACAATTTTTAGGGGTTTTTATGCAACACAAACAGCAAGATAAAACAATAGCTAGAGCAGAGTACGAAGGATAAGATTGCAGTAAAATCAAGTGGTAACAATAACATCCTGCACCCCTCCTCTCAGAGAGGGTACCTCTATCCCAGTACCAACACCCCTCTTGAGGTTGCTGGCCTTAAGCTAGAGTGGAGTGTTACCGAAAACAGCTCTGTTTCGGGCACTCTCGTACTCTAGAATCGGACCAAACGCTAGAGCCACAACACGACTCTCGAAGTTGTTGCGACGGGAAAACGCGATTTGGTAGCTAATCGAAACGCGATCCAAATCATACAAGCTAGCGCTCAGATATCAAACATAGCAATCATCCAATCAAATATACCAAGCATAGAGCAACAAGTAATCAAATCTTTCCATTTCCACAAACATTAAAGGGTCTTAATACATTTCATGTAATAAAGAATTAAATAACAGAATTAAATAACATAATTAAAACTATGTCGCCTTCTTGATATAGAAGGTCGACAGACTAAGCGACTCTCCCTGCCCGATATCGGTCAGAGGCCTGGCCTGATACAACTATGTCAGGCAACACACCCTCTTGGGCAGCACGCACTACATGGTACTGTATCGTTCGAGGACCCTGGCCGATACACTCAAGTCAGGTGGCACACCCTCTCGGGCGACACAGATGACGGGTGGAGCGTATCGGGTTCGATATTGTGTCAGGCGAGGAGCGACGCACTCTACCGTCGGGCGCCCGTGTCGCTCATCTATGGTGGTCGATAACGGCCTTCAGTGTCGCCTGGTACAGTCCTTAGTGAACTATCCCCTCCCTCTCGGGATGAGGAAAAGCTCACCTAGCGTCGATCAATGCGAACACTAGAGCACGACACGCTTTCTCTCGCAGCTTCCTCCGAAGGAGGCTCTGGTTTCCAACCGCCCGAACTAAGCTCTCACTTTGTCCAAACTTCCAAGAGTTCTCTCTTCATCTTCCTGTAGCTCCTATTTACAGTCAGCTGATTGGGGAGAAGACACGGTGCTCGAAGCGCCACGTGGCCACTTTAAGCACCAGTCGTACGACGGGCCGATACAGAGATGTTGCTCGATGTCGATGGTGTCGGCTATCGGTCGTGACGGGCGGCGCGCCTGCCGGTGGGTGGTCATGTCGCCCGACAAGGTTGGTTGTCGACGCGAGTTGGGCTCCCTGTCGGGTAGAGGGTGTGTCGTCTGAAAGCTTCTTCTTGTGCGACATCACTTCGTCGTGCGTCATTACGTCGTTTTACCCTGTCGAGCAGGGGTTGTATCGGTCGTCAAGAAGGCTGAAAGCAGACTTGGATTTATTCATGGGCCGGGAAGGCCTTATTGCACCAAAACGAGGGAAGATTCTGTAAAAGATAGGAAAATTAGACTAAGAGCATTTCTTGGCCAATTATTGCGAAAATGCTAATAAAAGAGAGGAAAATAGGAGAAAAGGGTAGTTTTGATAACAGTAAACAAGGCAAAAACATCACAAAATTAGGTGTTATCAATAATGGCTCCATTCAATGTAGAGTAAGTTTACTTTGCTTATTATAATTTGGACTTAAGAAAATTACATTTTTATTGTGGATTTTGAGTCATTAATTTTTAACTTTTTTACCTCTAGTGGTAGGCATTGGGAGTTACTGGTTATTGTCCCCATGATGTTCAATGTCTATTATCTAGATCCTAAGGGGAGTAAATTGAATACAAAATATGGACACATAATGTAAATGGAATTATTCTGGTGAGAAATATTTCATTTTCATATCCGTTAACATATGGTATTACATTACTATTTAATTGAATGTTCTGTGTTACATTAACATGTAGGGGTTTTGATGAGTTCAAAAAGGCTGGAGGAAAGGTCCCCACGAAAAAGAACCAATCAATAATTTGGAAGAACGTGAAAGTAAGTTTCCGACTGCAATATATGTATATATTATTTATGTGAACAATGCTTAATTAGTTGTATTTTTTAATATTTTGTATATTTGGATTTACAGTGTGCTACACAAGACAACGGATGGGCATGTGCATACTATGTGATGCGATATATGCACATGATTATCAAATATGCCGCAATGGACATCGATTATATTGCTCAGGTATTATATAGTCTAATTAGATAATATGAAATATATCAATCTTATTTATAGCTCATTAATTATATATACATCATTCTCTTTACAGGTGTTTAAAACTGACCCCACTACAGGAACGGACTTACCAGATGTACATTCTCCTTATATGACGGGAGAATTAAATGAAGTAAGAGAAGAATGGGCATTAGCCAATCAAGTAGTGGGGGTTTTAAAATATAATTGGGATGTTGATAGCGAATAATGACTAAAGAATGATATTTTGTAAATGAATTTTAGAATTATAATATATGTGTGAATGTTTCTACATGTCTGGATGTTTCTACATGTCAGGATGTTTCTACATGTGTCTGAGTGAAAATGAATGAAAC
This sequence comes from Alisma plantago-aquatica, assembly GCA_963693085.1. NCBI lineage: Eukaryota > Viridiplantae > Streptophyta > Magnoliopsida > Alismatales > Alismataceae > Alisma > Alisma plantago-aquatica. The sequence goes on along the minus strand of OY856411.1, from coordinate 1,252,999,595 downwards.
TGTTGGTTGTTATATGAATGTTTCTACATGTGTGACTGTGAAAATGAATGGAACTACAGATTGCTAGCTACATGAATGTTTCTAAATGTGTGAAAATCAAATGGAAATGCAGGTTGCATTGCTAAATGTGTGAATATTTTTGTTGTTAATTTTGCAGGTTTGTGGCCTGTTGTTGGCTGATATATATGGATGTCGTAAAACATGCCGTTCATAACTGAACTGTAGGTTTCTCATCCTGCGACCAGCCACAGCAGGTCTGCAGACTGATAGAAAAAAACAAAATAATAGGCATCCATTATTTGTATAAAACTGACATACATAGTTATATTATCGGTTTTCCTACTCGTAACATGTTGGCTAAATTGGACATTAGTATAAACCCTTTGTTTTGATGATGATAAACATTTCGTTCTTGTCGATCTAACGTGCTACTTTAGTGTTGCAGGAATATGGTGGATGACAAAGATTTGGGAAATCCATATGCTTGAATTGTTTTTATTTCATTTGTAATCAATTGTAAACTTATACAAGTATATAATGTATAAGTACTTAAACATCATGTAAATCAAGTGTTAGATCTTCCCTAACTAATCACTACACTTAGATAGGTCATCCCCTTCAATAGTGTCACATATGCACACTCATACTTACACTTAGCACTTTATTTGAAACATTGAAACAGGGTCAATCTCGGTCGACAAATTCCTCGACCGAGACACTCTCGGTCGACAAACTCCTCGACCGAGAAAGACCCAAGTAGCTGTTACACACAACTGACAAGGTAGTTGGTAGTTGGAGATGAACGTTGCAAACATTTTCTCCATAAGAGTCTGTCGGTCGACAAATCCTCGACCGAGTAGGTATCTCGGTCGACAATTCCTCGACCGAGATGGATTCTGACAACATTTGCAGAATTAATTAACTAGCCGTTGCTAAAGAAACTAAAGTGTACCTAACGGCTAGTAAAGCACTTAGAACCCCCTAGAAAGTGTCTAGAATGTCCTTGAGCACTTGTAGGTCATTCCTATAAATAGGACATGCCTTAGGATACCTAAACATACCAATCTACACTTGTGATACACTTGAGCTTACACTTCCAATTGTCAATCTGTTTTGAGAAATTGAGCAACACTTGCATTGGCTATTCTTCTCCTTGATCTAATTTCGTGTCCTATAGGCTAGTATCTCCTATCCACAGCAATCACACTTCCATATACATTGGTTAGGAGATCTACACGCTTGATATAGGCAAATAAAGCCTTGTGCTTCAAAGGTTAAGTGTAATTTCCTTTTTCCTTCTTGTTCCTTTTATCCTTTGTATTCTCCTTGCTACTCCTAGGGTTGGACGCTGAGGATTGGAGAAGGTTCTTCTCAGTGGAGAAGGTGGACTTCAGACTACTTCAAGAAGGCTATTGCAATGGGAAGCTACTTCAAGAGGAAGGCTACTTCAAGGGGGAGCTTGAAGTTACTTCAAGAAGGCTGCCTCAAGGTTGGTGCAATTACTTCTAGGTGAAGGCTGTTTGAATGGTTTAGTGAAAGAATTGCAATTTTATGTAAAGTCCTTGCGAGGTAATACAATTTGATTCTATCAAAATCCCAGTTCGGTAAGCAACCAAGTAGTGGACTGTCTTCCTTAGTATTTGCTATGGTTGGAACCACTCTAAATCCTTGTCCCCTTGTCCAATATTCTTGTGGTTGGTTGCTTGAGTTAAATAATTATTGAAATATATATAAAACCCTATTCACCCCCCTCTAGTGGTTTTTTATAACCGACGTCTCTTTCTTTAACACCACGGCCGTGCTGGCCAGCACGGCCGTGGCACCTGACCAGACAATACGTAGTTACAGTGTCAGTTTCCCTACTCATAACCGTCGTCTATTTCTTAACACCACGGTCATGCTAGCCAGCACGACCGTGGCAGCTGGCTGTCCTGGGAGTGATAGGGCGTCAGTTTCTTATCTAATAACCGACGTTGATAGTGCCCAAGATGGCGCCCTTTCTGTGGCGCGAAGGTATATGGTGTCGATTTCTTATCTAATAACTGACGCCTATAGTCCCCTGATGGCGCATTTTCGATGGCGTATGAAGGGTTTTGGCATCGGTTTCAGAACCGACGCATAATGGTTGAGCTTTTAGTGTCTCCCACATAGGTGTCGCTTAGAAACTGACACTAAAGGCCTTAAATAACCGACACTAAAGGTCGGTTATGTACTAGTGATGCACCTTCAAGTCCCTTGACTCAAAGTGGATTAGGGATAGTAGTGGGTATTCAAGGGTTGATTCATAGAATGAATAACCAAATGATGAGTCATTTACAAAGTAGTACAAATTCTACTGGTATGAATTGTGAAAATTCTAGGAGAGAATCATGTACATGTACTTAATATATTATGTGTCTTGTAAATTACATATTCAAATGATAGTAATTCTACTCAAAATGGGCCAGGGATTAAGAGACCAATTCCCACTTCAAGTGCATAGAAAATTAGCATAATAAAGAATTCAATATCTACTTAACCATATGGTCATCGGTTAATTGGAGAAGATCATTGTGGTAACTAAAATATTAGTTTTTTTTAATTTCATAACAACAACATAAGAAGATTTTTATGCAGCTTCATCAAGTGGAAAATTGTCATATACATGTACTAAAAGTAGTACAGGAACTAAAAGGATGGCTCTTAGTTCACCAATTTCTTCAACAACTAATGCTTATAAATTGAATTCCCACTGGTATGGATGATCAAGAAATAATTGAAGATCTTCACATAGGTAACAGGTACATCACTTGTTTTGTCATCTTGAAACAACAACTAATTATGAGTTAAAATGTAGGTCAATCCATGATGTTTTGTGAGGATTCAATAAATAGATGGGAATCTAATATCCCTACAATCTCAATGACTGATGCAATGGATGATTTTGGAGATGAAGTACCAACAGCTCAAAGCCCACATGAGAATGAAGAGGCAGCTATACCAAGCCCCCTTCAATATCAAGAGCCAGCCATACCGAGCCAACTTGAGGTTGAAAGTAGATCAAATACTTCTGAAGTTGGTGAGTTAATTTTTTCTAAAAAGTATTGCATATCATATTTCAATAAATTAACTATTCTAGCCATCCAACTTTTTCTTACAGAAAGGGTAACCTCACATGTTGAGATAGAAGAATGTCTGGGCAATAATGATAGGGCTTAACACAATCAAAACATGGAACATGAACCTAGCATGAGGAATCATCAACGTACAAGGGCATATCATGATTGAGATAAATGTTATCAATTTGAAGAATGAGTTTGCAAGTACATATCACAAAGCTAACATCTTTTATAAATAATTTTCATACAACACATTTTACTTTTATAGACAACACACTTCCAAATGAAACACATCGAAGAAAAGGTCGTGGGTGGATAGGATATCGTTTCATTAAGCTTTTACTTGGAAAAAGCAAGCATGAATGTAAGACACTACAAAATCATCATATTGATCGTGAGTTAACAACCTTGGTCAACTTTTTGGGTGTGAAGGCTAGAGATACTGATGCATTTGCACTACATCTGGAATGGGGTGACTTCTAAGATTGGAGCTTTGATGATGTTTTGGATGATGCCATGGTAATTGAATGAATTTCTATTATTATATTTTAATTTTTTATATATTCTATGTTAGTTCAATATTTGTAACATTTTCACCATAATTGGAGTAGAAATTCTTTAACTTTACAAGTTCTGAAACACAAACCAAGCCAAACATGTACCATGTTAGGGAATGGTGCAAAAAGAAGGTGAAAACTGCAGATTCGACACATAGGTTTCGTTTTAAAGAGCAACTAAAGAAAATAAGTGTATAAGAGCTTCTTGTGTCACCGGAATGTAGAGTTAGTCAACATCAACAGTTAAAATTATTGGATTGTTGGAGCACAGATAAAGCAATTGTAGAGGCACTAAGAAATGCTAACAACTGTGCACATATTAGACCTACCTACACTTTGGGAAGAAAATCAATAAGGCAGAAGCAATATGAAATGGTATATGTTTTGCTTTTTTTCAGACAATCACATAACTAGTACTAATTTATGTTTTTTTAGATTCTATTCGGTCTAGACCCTTCTTATTTAACTATATATATAGTTTCTCATACCAATAAAAAAGGTCTCTTTCCAAATGAACATACTAGGACATGTGTGGTAGGGTATTTTTTGTATTCATTATGTTTTGTTATGTATATCATGTGTTCTTCTAAATTTATTTAAAGATTGCATTGTGTTTGTCATAATAGGAGGGGGTTTTAGCTGAAGTGGAATAACGTAATGTGGAAAATAGTAAAAACCCAGTTGAGTTCATGCCTATAATGGACCATGTATATGGTGCTCAGCATGGTGGATATGAAAGAGGATATGGAGGTGGCGTAACAAGGAAAATGTTGAGACAAGCATCTAGCACGGAAATAGCTCAGAAAACCTATGAGGAGATTGAAAAGGAGGCTAAATTTTATGCCGAAGCGCATGCAAATGCTGAACTTAAGTTGGCACAATTGAGAAATGTAGTTGCATTTAACTCTCGGCACATTCTTGATTAGGCTCAACATCTATTGAACACTTGAATATAGAATATATCATCTTGGGCATCATCTTTCTTCTATATTGATTCTTTTCTAGAAAGTATACAGTGGGTAGGTAGAACCTATTGACTCTTCTCCCCCTCCAATGTTTCTACTCAGCCTTTCAAAGTTACACGTATTAAATTCAGTGCTTTAATTAAATAAGGAAGAAAAACGTATGTTTATTCTACCAAGTCAAAATCTTTACTAATATTAGTTGGACATGTTTACCATTTATGCCAACATCCAAACGCATGGATCAAGTAGAAAAAATATAATTGATATTGGCACTTGGAAACTCAAAATATTGGAACAAGAAAGATATAAATCAGTGTGCACCCTTACTAGTCTTACTCAGTAGGGATCTTGCATAAAAAAGTCTAACACAATCACAAAAGATCAACTAATAGTTTAAGAGTTAAAATAAGTGGTACAATACAATGTTGAAATTGTTCACACATAAAGAGATGTGTCAAATAAGCTTAAGCCTGAGCAATATCATTCCCAACGCTAGGGAAGAAAGTAAAACATCTTAGATTTTAGGGAATACTAATCCCAGTGACTTCACTAGCATTCACATTTAGAAGGAACTCTTCAAGGTTCATGGAAATCTCAATTGTGCACCCTATATAAGAGAAATTTAACTTAAGTTAGAAGGGTTGCATGCCATTATGATATTACATTTGAAAATCTTCATTAAAAAAGGAAAATTAGAAGGATCTAATGCTATCTTGTCTAACCTAACATAAATTCAGAGCACAAAGTATCTTCACTAGGCATCCATGTAAATAATTTGGAACCCTACAATTCTTAGATAATAATCTATAGATAAAAGGACAGCCATTTTAAATCTGAGGATAAACCTCCCAATTATGGAAAGAAAATAAACAACTAAATTTATAGTAAGAAGAAGTTGGCATAAAACTCAAAGTATGGAGCTGATGGGTTACCTGAGAATGATACATGGTGATTGTTATAATAGAGATCATACAGATACACCAAAGTGTGGATGTTGCAAATATATACAACGAACCAAAAGAAAAGTAGCAGTTCATGTTGACATCATTTAATCTTGTAAAATAATCACTAACAAGAACTATATCATCAAATAAGAAAAGTTTACAATTATGGGGAACCTAAATCAGGACATCATTGACCAAGTCATGCAACAACATAATAACATGCCAAAAGAAGGTACATTTATCAATAAAAGATACATTTAAATGTCTATGAAATTAAAATGAAATGAATCCTAATGCACTTGGATACAGCTTAAAATATTTTTAGAGGAACATAGTCTTTAAATCTGATCATCCTCAGAATCATCTTCTTCATTGTTGGATTCATGCATCCTACTACACCCCACATCCTACAGTAAGGAATTGGTCAATATTTTTTATCTTACTAATTCCTATGTTTTTTAAAAAATATACATAACAAGATCATATTAGTGTGAATTACCAATCGAGTTCTTTAGGTGATATTAAGTTTGTAATATATGGTGATGGCTACTGCTTGTACATAGGATTTTCAATCTGTGATTGAGTTGTTAACATTGTGCGTTTGCTAGCGATAACTTATACATGCACCTTACACTAACAGTTGTCTATGTTAGTCTGTGTTCAGGGTGGTGCTGATGTTGATTGCCAAATTCAGATAGGTGCCTGGTCTTGGGACCTAGTATCTGGGGAAGAACTACAGGTCGGGGCATGCTTGGGTGAACCGTACAATGCTATATGGTGTGCAATTGAGTATTTTGAGAGAACTAGAGGAATTCTCAGATCTCATGCTTCACTATAAACCTCATTTGCTAGAAATTCCTCATCTTGGAATAACCCTTCTCTGTCATGCCATTCTTTGTCAAAGCCCCTAAAGTTGTGGACGTACTTCTTGATCTTGGTGCAAAATACAATTTCCCAATAAGTACTAAGAATATGGCTACGTATCTCATCCGTTGCATTTGGCTGCAAGAGTTGGATGTGCTCCTAGTTTGAAATATTTGATTTCTCATGGATGTGACGTCAATAGGACGATCTCCGTAGGTGAGACTGCCATGATGTTTGCTGCAAAAGCTGACAATGCAGATGTTTCCAGACACTGCTTTCTTCTGGTGCAGATCTTGGTATACTTAGCAATTCTGGAGACAGTGCGATGATTTTGGCAAAGAGAAGCGCATTTGCGTCCTCAGTAATTGATATCGTCTCTCGAACAATGCATTCTGGTGAAGCCGTTTGCTCGAGTGATCTTCGGGTGTTTTCTCCAATACACTTCATTGTAGTTAGTGGTAAACTAGATCTGCTTCAAATGATTTTGAGGTCTTCACCAGAGACTATTCACAAATTAAATGGATCTGTGCTCACACCTCTCATGGTGGCATTAAATGCCAGGTAAATGGAAGTTTTTCACTTGTTGGTACACTGCAAGAAATCATCTGATAAGTGAGAGTTAAAGTTTTCTCGTATATTAATTGCATGAGAAGTTGACCCCTCACTTCTCAGGGCCGGTCACAAAGCAGACATCATTTAAAACTCATCCGTGGTTGTGAAACAAGAGAGGCATGCTTGTCACACAGTTGTGACTCGTAGCTGCTAAATAGGAGCTAGTGGATACGGATATACCCCTCACATAGCTTGACCACATTGATTGTATTACAATTAAAGAATACATGAAAGGAATCATCCGATCTTCACAGTAGTGGAACACATCTATGCATCAAAGAATAACAAATGGCACATCCCATGATACATAAAGGCATGCATGCATACTGAAATTTTCAACATTTATTTATTTCAAAACATCATTTACAATAGTTAGGACAGAACTTTGCCCACAATTCCTAACTTCGTGATATTAATGGGACACAACGTTGTTGCTGTGGCTGCAATTGGCATAGTTGTTAATGAGGACTGTTGTGACACTACAACCAACAGCAGCATCCAACAGCAGCTAGAGTCAAACACAAGATTCTGGATCAACCCTTACTGTTGGTGCTTGCGTAGCTCCTCAATGCACCAAAATTGTTTTGTTGCCTCCTTACATTGATATTGATTGTGGTGTTTGGTCATCATAGGAAGTGGAATGCAACAAACATCAGCCAGAGGCCAGTGGGTGCATGGACAAAACAGAGTGTAGGGGCACACTATTGATACTTCAACTGCTATTACCATTATTGTTGATCATAGCTAGCGTTGTCATTACTGACAGCATAAAGGCTCGCATGGTGGTTTTTGCTCTGTTTGATGCCCCTGCCACCAATACTGAAGAAGCAGATTATCCATAGTGGTCATGACACCGACATGTATTGCTTGTAAAACTGATGTGGTTGTCTCCCGTTCTTCAACATGCTTTTGAATGGTTCCTTCTTTTCACCCACTGTGCTAGTGATTGCCATTGTACTTGTGATCAGGGACCAGATTCTTGGAATGTATGTACCTTACAAAATATGCATACTCCTCAATAAAATCAAAGATGGATTCTTGAATTTCAGGAAGAAAGCTCCACATCTAATATTTATGGCTGAATTTCCATTCCCATCAATCAATAACTCCACCTTCTCATCAATCCACCCATGAAGCTTTATTTATCACACATGCATACATATTTGATAGTTCAACATATGTTTTAAATATTAAACAATGGTATTCTCTAAATATTTATTATGAAATGAGTGTTATAGGAAATCACATACAATTGTAATACATTCCAACTATACAAAAGTTAAGTATCGATTATTGTGAAGAAAAATATCAATATTCTGGAATGTAACCATGCTAGTAGTGACTTAGAATGATAACAATCAATATGCACTATACATATGTGCCAAGAGAGTGATAAGGACTCATACAAACTTCATTCAAGTGTTGTGTATTTATGGATTCACGTACACTGTCCAAATGCTTTTTAGGGTAAAAGTATAGTGGAATATAATATGAACAAACACAATCAAGTAGAAAGTTGTGAAGATCATATTGGCTTTGGAGGTGATCCATCCATAGTAAAGCAACCTAAATACCATACAGTCTCTAAGATGAGAGAGTACCATGGACCATCCATGTTGGACCCACGAGATACATTCGTGTCAAATAAATCATAATCTATAAAATGGTTTGTTTCACTAGTCCATAGATCCCTTCATAGTTTGAATTCAAGATTATACTCTGATAAAATTTAAATTGCCCATCATGAATAGATTAATTAATTTTGCATACTATATGATGCGGTAATGTTGGTATATGTATGTCCATATGCTAAATAATATACATTACTTGGTTTGTCAAAGAATAATATTTTTATTACTAGGTTAATTAATTTTGTATACTATATGATGTGGTAATGTTGGTATATGTATGTCCTAAGAACTTGGGGAGTTCCCCTCCAAGTTATTAGGGTCACATGCTGGGACATTGGGTTGGATATATTCCCTTTTGGATCAGAAACAGGAGTTCAGTTTTGTTGCTTGATTACAAGTTTGAGAGTGTAGTGGCTTGCCCCTCCATTCAAATAAAAAAACTTTATACATAGAATCAGGGCTTGGGATAGGTTCAAACTTGTAGACTTGATCATTGATGAAGGCCTTGGATTTTTGGAATTAGGCAGGAACATAGATCTCAGGTCTTGGGACTCCCCCGTATGAACCCCACTAGAGGATGGTGTCTCTTTGATTAAATCCACGTCAAAAATAATCAGTAGTAGGTTTGTCCCCCATGTCAAATCTCACTCTTTTGGGTGCATTGGATATTGCACCACTCCATACTCATAAAGGTCGATACCTTGACTTGGAAGTTCAAGAACAAAGCTCTCCTCATAGATGATAGAACTAGTGCATGTCGCGTTCCATTAACCTCTAGATTTGAATGCTGCTAGATAGGGGGGATAAAAATCAACGGAGCACCTCCTCTTACTGGTGGAGGTCACTAGATTTGTTTAAGTGGAGGTCAAACCTCTTTTGGGGATCGATGTTTTTTACTCAGCTCCCAACATTAAGCTCCCCTTCGATCTTTCTAGGCTTCAATTTACCAACAATTTTGGGTGAGATGGACTAGAGGTATCTTACCTCTCCTGATCGTTTGGTCCTTATGGATTAAACGTTGCACTAGCCAATTTTATAACAAAAGATGCATCATATCATCATATGGAGAATGGCAATGCACATCCTAAGGTCCTTAGAAAAAAAATGTATCATTAGATAAAATTGGAGAGCCTAGATAGATCACTAATGTTTGGATGAGAAAGTAATTAATCTAAGAGATCAGGGTTAGACAACCACATGTTGTGAAACCGGTTGGTTGAAACCAAAAATTTGAAAATAAACTTAAATTAGGTGTTATCGTTATGTGAAACAAAAGAGAGAGGATTAAAGGTTTGTTCATGGGTGGGATCATTCGGAACCATGCGGGGGAGATATTAAGAGGACTTATTGGACCTACCTAGGGTCTGGAAAAGTTGAATATGAGCATAAATGCTTTAGATTTGTGTCTAGATATATGTATAAAGATACCTCTTTGGATGGTTGATTATAGAAATTGAAAAATATGTAAATCTTACAGGGTTCAGAGCATCCTCCTTGGAAACATCATAGTTTTATTTTATGTATTAATTCCATTTTAAGCCGACAAAGCCCATCATGTCATCTTGTATACAAATATGCAAATGGATTGACTTGCCACCTCATAGACTATGGATTAGACCTTCTTTATGGCTATAGAATCTACTACCTTGCAGAATATAGGGTACCTATCAGCTAGAAGGATTGGGCCTTTTCTATATTTATAGGTATAGAAGCACTCATGACCGAGACTATAACCTTTAAATCCCCTAGTGTTGGAGACCTCTTAGAGAAGAGAGTAGTTTTGGGAGAATAGCCCATGTCTTACAATGAGAAAAGGGTTGAGCACGACTCATATTTGTAGATTATAGATAGTACTATTTGTAACATTTTACATATTTTCTTAATTTGAAATAATATGAATAAAATTCCCCCATGTTTCTAAAAAAAAGTTTCTATGTCTGTTACACTTGTAGGGAGAAACCTGAACCTACAGATGTAATTTACCAAAAGAGAAGGAAATCTTGACGATGAATATGGAAAATTTGCACTAAAAAGTAGCATAAACATCTCTTTTGATGATATTGTCCTCACCACTATTGCTAATGTTCTATATAATGAGGAGTTTAACAAGTATCTTTTGTTAAATCCTAGATGAGGGGGTTTAAAACAATCACCTTTCAACTTCTAGAATAGATTTAAAATTTGACACCAATATCTTATTCTAGCACATGAGTGAGCAGTCAACAGAATGAAATCATGAAAAAGAGATTAAACTCTAAACAAATGATCACCTACTATGTAAGTTTTTATTTGTAGTAGGGTTTGAGTTGGATCTCATAACTTATTTTTCAAGTAGGAAGTAGGGGGTGTTGCCTACGTCTCTAATCCATCAAGCTCAGATTATTTCATAGACTTCTAAAAAAAAATCCCAGTGACTTGACTTGTATCAAGATATAGCAAGTCATCAGTAGGGTTCATGACAGTCTTAATTAAACCTACACTGACAAGAGATTCCAAATTTATGGATTTAATTCAAATAACAAAGCATGTAAAGCAAATATTTATTATACTAAGTCAAAATATTTACCAATATTTAAATGGACTTGTTATCCATTCATGCCAATATCTAAATGGACAGATCAAGTAGAAGAAATAAAAAGTGTAAAAGGCAATAGTTGGTTATAAGTTTATCTATCCCCTATTATAAAAAAAACTTATCTACCCCCACCCTCATTAATCCTGTTGAAATCAGATGTTTTCGGGGGCATTGGGGGTGTCGAATTCGTCTAGGCTCAAAGTTGGGTTAGTTGTCATCATAAAAGACCAGATAGAATAAGCAGCAAACACTGAGGTATAAATCTTCTAATCAATTCAATAACAAGTAGGCTCAATTTTGTACATACAGAAATCTTGCTTGTGTTCAAACATCTTGTACTATAACCAAAACTTGGACATCATTGATTGAAAAGAAATAATCAAACAAATTAAAGTTTAAGGATAATTATTACTAGTTACAGTAATTGTTCATTCTTATTGCAAACAATGCCAGTAAAGAATATCTAATTGCACATACTTGTAGAATTAAGCATTCAATCTCTCATACATCTGCCTTTCCAAGCTCTTTTTTAATGCCAAAGCAAGAGTTTGGCATTTACATATCATTATATTATTCTTAAAAGCTATCAAGAGGCACTCTCACACACTGGTGGGGAAGTTGCGATGCTTGAGGAGATGAAAATAAATCGTTGCATGATGATGGGACTTTTCTAGTCCAATCCAGTCCAAATGGTGTCGTGGAACGGCCCAAAGCTCATTTTGTTAGAAAAGGTTTCATGCAAACTTTTGGTGTTGATTTCTTGGGAGTTCTCACAAGTGAGACACGCATTCCTTCTGTTAAAATGTGGCCCATCTGTACTGGGTATTATATTTGAATTAGATTAGATATGAAGAACCTGTTTTACCTAGCAAACTCCATGAAACATTCTACATACAACATCTGGGGTTTTTTTTGGTGGTTTTTCTTTTTTTGGGAGAGGAGGAGGGGGCGAGGGAGTCTACCAAAATTTGTATGTTCAAACATCCTTATATGGACTGAAACGACCACCTTAAGTGTGATTCAGTAAGCTCAGCTCAACACCTTGGCTTTTCACGGATCATCAAGTGTTCAGTCTTTTCCACACCAACCAGAACATCTAGATTATTTTGGTAGTATATGTAGATAACATAGTAATCAAAAGCAGTGATAGGCAAGGCATCTCTACTTTATAGGATAATCTGAAAACTCACTTTTTTACCAAAGACCAAGGAATGAAGTTTCTACGAAATCGGTAGAAACTTCGCTTTAGACGCCATCTGCTACGAAATCATGCGACTATTTCACCATGTCGAAATCAGCAATTCTTTTTTGCCAAATTTTGATTTTTTTTCTTCAGTAAAACAGTAAAGTTTAGTTATCTCCCATATCAAGGACCCCCCACCTATATCCATATCAAATTTTATTACATAAAACAATACATTTAGACGTAGAGATCACGTCTGTAAAATTTCATAAATTAATTTGTTCATTTTGGCGTCGAAACGTGCACGGTTGCATCTATCAAAAAATTTGTTGAAATTTCAAAAAAAATCAATTTACATGCTTGTCGAAACGACATCGACATCGGATGCCTCGTTCCTTTCCAAAGACCATGGTCTGTTGATAATTTTTCTAAGAATCAAGGCTCTCAAATCTAATATGGGTATTATCTCTCCTCGATGCATATATATTCTGAATGTCTTAACTAAGACATGGATGATTAGTTCTAAGCATGCATATTTATTCTTAATATTTAAACTAAGACACCAAAGATTAGTTTTAAACATGTCCCTTCACCTATGGCCTACCATATGAAGGTGTCATTGAGGAGTTTTTTTTTAAATCCTAGGAAGTATGGGAGGGTGGTTGGAAAGCTGATATGCCTAACAATCGCTCTACTAGATCACACTTGTAGTTGAAGTGGTAAGCCAATACATGATTAAACCGTTACTATGTCACTGGGTACTGGATCAAAGAATCTCATATCTCAAGAGGGAACATGGAAGGTGTTTGTTCTATAAGAAGCCATAAAATGAAGAGATCGTAGTAACATGTCATGTTGCTGCTGATGAGGATTCAACAAATGACATCAATGAACACAGATCTACTTTAGGTATGGTTTTGTGTCTTCCTAGAATATCATCCTATTAGCTAGGGAAGCAAAAAGCATTTTGTTGATGTAAGATCAAGTGAAGAGGTTTGAGTATGGACCTTGTCCCAAGCTTGCTATGCTACTAAGTGAGTGATGATTTCCTTGAAGAAGTTAGGATTTTTGCCAATGTTCTGGCCAATCTCAAGCAAAATGACCAAGCAATAATACAAATTGCAAAGAATCATGTCTTCCTTGAGCGTACAAAGCATATTGAAGTGGACTGCCATTCTGTCAAAAGATATGATATGTAAAAATAGGATCATCACTCATATGTGATCACTGACGAACATATAGTAGATATCTTCTCAAAGCCTACTCCACTTTTCAATCATGTGTAACAATCTAGGATCTAAAGAATACACAATTTGTACCATCCAGTGTGAGTGGGGGGTGGGGGAGTGTCAGAATAAGCACACATGTATATGGCCCCAGTTAGACTAGCCTATGGTACAACTTAACTAATGTCGTCAGTGGAACAGTATCACCATCCCGTCACATATAAGGAGAAACCATGTATATCTTTTTGGTTAATGAAAAACTAGTCTTATTATAGACAATAATTTTTTTTGATGACGTGGGAATCCTTCCCGAGAACACGCCACGATTGTTACCTGCCCCGGCAAGGTAAACCCCCAGAGACCCATAACGCCCGCACGTCGTCATCTCAAGCGGTCACATCAGAGGCTGGCTGATACTACAGAGAGCTAATTGTTGGACAATGCTACGGGGAGCTAATGTCGGTACAACTTAACTAGGACCATATACATGTGTGCTTATTCTGACACTACCCCCACCCTTTCCATGGCATGTCACAATCGTGGTGTGTTCTTGGGGAGGGTTCCCATATCATCAAATGATCGCATTACTAGCAATAGTTATTATTGTAAGTGTTATACTATAACATAAAATCACAACTGAAAAATCAAACAAAAAAAATGTTCATATACTTAAATTCAACTCCAAAAAAGAATAAAACTATAAGATTTTACATTAAATAAATGAAAAACAAAACCAAACATTAAAATCATAACCATTTTTCAAAATTTAGGTCACCTATTAATGTGATGACCTATAAACTAATTCCTTCGTTATGTTATCAGAGATTTCATTGAAATCCCCTTTTTAATAGTTTTCAATATTTTCACAAATGTAGGAACCCCCATTAAGATTAATATATGATTTTATTGCATAAATATGTCTATGGATAGGTGTATTTATGTATGTATATCATCCTGATAAAATTTCATGACTTAATCGCTTTCTTTTGGTCATCAAAATCTTCTGTCGAAATATTGTGTCAAAATAGGCGTAAAAGTCAAAATTTTCATCAAAATCTCGACAAATTTCTACTTTTGAGCCATCCGAAACAATGTCAAATTGAAAATTTAAACCATGACCATAATAATGTTTGATGACCAACTACATACACCATTATTTTTCATTCATCTCTCTTTTTTTATCACCTTCTAAGACAAAGTCCTTTAAACTAGTTATTCCCATGGTGTTTTTAGTTTTTTCTCTTATCCTCTAAAGTTCATCATTTCATTTATATCGTACATTTTAATGGTTCTTTTCAGCCAATTTCATTAAATGGAACTAAACCGTCAAAAATTATCATCATGAAGATATATTTTACTTGGATCTTTGCACACATTCTCACACACCCATTATATGTCCATATTAATATTTGCATTTATGCTACCCAAACTTTTCAAGCAGCGTGTTTCTAAAAGCTTTATCCAATTCCATATAAATCAGTTGCTTGAAAAAATATGATTATAAGAAAACATGAGAACGCAGAAGGAATCAAACATTTTGCATGAAAGCAATTTGATTTTCAATATGTATGTAGAATTGACAGAAAGTGTTATTGCCCCCTTTCAACTATATACCCACACGAGCTTGCGAGGGTGGACACAAACACACATGCATATATAGTATCTTAATATATGAATTTGATAGCCTACAATAAATACCATTGAACCATCTAAAGATGGCCATCATTAAGGTTCTCCTCAATATTTTTACACATGTTATACCATATGCACTCATGATATGATCTATCTTTTTATTCCAACACCCAACTTTGCTTCTTTACATCTTAATATTCACTTAAACATTCTCGTCAACTGCATTGAAGCACTTTGCTTCTTTACATCTTAATATTTACTATCATACAATGTGATTAGACATGTAAATGGATATCAAAATCTGCATGTTTGATCCAAATTTGGGTCCTAAATTTAAAAAATATATATAATATACATCAGATTTGAATCAGATTTCGGATATCAGATTCCAAAAGTTTTGGATTGGATATTGGACGTGTTGCATCCAGTCCAAAAGAATTTGAATTCAACAGATATATACACATATATCAATAAATTGTATCATTTCTAATTATGAACATATATAAAAATAATGAAATATTAGTATTTCACAGATATTATATATTTATTAGAATTGAATGTATGATTTTTGGTTCGAATCAGATATCTTTTGAAAACATATATTTATTTGTTAGGATTGGATTCAAATATTAGCATATGACATCCATCAGATATCCAATTAGACTTTTATTCAAATTTGGATATTGAATATAACATTATCCTCTCCTAATTTGATTAGTATACTGGTCTAATTGTAATTATCTTAGAATGATTAAAACTATGACAACATAGGGAACGTCAACATCTTTAGTAATGTTATGATGAGTGACATTACATTTGTTATTTCAGGATAACATATATGTATTAAAACATGTATCAACATAAGTTAAAATACCCAAAAATGATTTGATAAGAGAGTTACATTGATGAAGGATAATTTGCATTCTCAACACATCTTTAGGCTTGCATAACCTATGCTAGTAGATTATTAATTAACTAATCAATTGACCCTTTTATTTAAATTTATCACCCTTATTGCTATTTCAAAGACTTAGTTGTAGTTCTAAATTTTGTTTTATTTGATACTTTATTTGGTTATTGGTTATGTAATAAGTGACAATTATCAGAGTCAACATAGTTTTGTTCAATTTATTATATATAGGGACCCTATGGTAATCGTCCAGACATATAATCCTTTTAGCGAATTCATTTCCATCAATTGACACCAGAGCCCAAACCCTAAATCCTAGGCCTTGGCCTACCATACCCCTATCATACACCACTTGATGTGTTAAACCATGGGCCTAGGAGATTAAATACACTAATCCAATTTTAGGAGAAAAATCATGTAATTTGATTGAATACATTATTGCCATTCCTTTGTTGTTTTCTGTCATGCTCTCCTCCTATACTCACTCTTCCTTATTATTCCCTTCTCCTTCTCCCTCATAATCTTGCTCCCTATCATATGCCACTTGATGTGCTAAACCCTAGGCCTAGGAGATTAAATACACTATACAACATAAAAAAAACATGTAATGTGATTTAATACATTATTTTCATTCCTTTGTTCTTCTCCATCATGTTCTCGTCGTATACTTGTTCTTCCTTATTATTCCCTCCTCCTTCTCCCTCAAAAATCTTGCTCCTTCCTCCAATAGTCATAGTATTCGTCAATGGTCAACTTCTTGAAAATTTGTGTTTTTAATGCAAACATTTTCCCCAATTGTATGTGACAATCAAATAGCTCCTAATTCTTAAATATTCAGTATTTTTAGTTATCAAGGTGCATGCCTAGGCACGCCTAGCGCCCTAAGCTCTAGGCAATACGCCTCAAACTGGGTGCCCATCCCCTTTGGTGATACAAGTGCCCATGTAAGACCTTTTAGACCCAAATTAAGCAACTTAAAGGCTAATTTAGCATAAGTTAGGTTTGGATTTGATCAAGTTGAGTCATTTTATGGTTTAAATGGGTCTACTATTTCCCAAATCATGTCAAATTTTGGTGAATTAGGTTTGATTTAGTGAAAACATGCCTGCTTGGAGGGAAATAGGTCTAATTTGGGGAATTTAGTCTGATTTGGCCTTGGGCATCATGTAGACAATATAGGGCAAATTAGGGGTAGTTGGGCTTTATTAGGTCATGTTATAGAAATCAGGATTGATTTAGGTCAAATTATGTCAAATTTTGGCAAGTTGGGTCTGAATTGGGGAAAACAAGTCTAATTTTGGGAAATGGGACTAGTTTGGTGAAATTACGTCAGATTTGGGCAAATTAGTTTTTGTTTATGTCAACATAGGGAAAATTTGGGGAAGTTGGATCTGATTATTATGTAGAATTTGATTTATTCAGGCCAATCATGTCAAATATGGGCATATTAGGTATGATTTGGGGAAAACATGTATGATTTGGGGGAAATAGTTTTAGCTTGGAAAGAATAGGTCTCGTTTGGCCGAACTCGATCTCATTGAGGTCAATATAGGGAAAATTTAGGTAAATTAGGTCTAGTTAAGCCATGTGATATAAAACTACGTCCGATTTAGGCCAAATTACAACAAACTAGGTCAAATTCAATCTAATTTGGGTCAAATGATATTCAAATTAGGGCCAAACAATACTCATTTAGGTCATGTTAGGTGTGATTCAACCTAAAATAGATCTAATCCTATATAATAATGTCATCACCAAATTTTTACATATATGAAACTATGAATGTGAATCTAGAAAATCCATACTATTTACACTAAAAAATGTCAAGAAATGCATGGGTGTCGCCTAGGCACCCCCTACAAAACACCTAGCACCTAGCCTCCTTAACAACTATAGTTTTATTCCTGTACAATTTATGAATTTATCCATATTTTACATTTTTTTCATTTAATTTGTTTTTTTGTTTTATATTGCATAAGAGTTTGACTAGTGTTTCAAAAATTGATCTATGTAGTAGCATATAGGGTTCGATACTTAGGCGGAACCGCATACTACAAACCCCCGTAAAATTAGACCACAGTCGTATACACGACTGAACAACCACATAAAGGTCGTTAATCCCAACTTTTAGATGGACATATTTCCATTTCTTGTTTTTTTATTTACATTAATCTTTGTTAAGTTAGATTACATAATAGTTGCATTTTTAAGTATTTAAGAAGTCATATTTGCATGATTGCATCCATTATTCTTGTAATTATGCTAATTAGATGTGTAATTGTATATATTATATTTTGAAATGAATTATTCATATATATTTATATAGATAAATAAATAAAAATAAAAAAAATCACATCTGCTCCATCATACCACATATACTGATTTAATGACCTCTCTGAATGTATCACACATATCACTTTTAAAAATAAAGACTCTAACTTTTTTCAAGTGTATATATGGGATTAAGAGAGGCATTCTCTACCCTTATCCCACGCCCGTGATAGAGGTCGATCTCCTGGGAACGTGGTTAATCAACATGACAAGTGGGATTCAAATCTGAGTTCCTTTGTTAGGAGATTATGTGCTTGACCACTTGAGCCACTCCTTGTCGATTTTTCAAGTGTATATACATTTGTGTATATAAAAGTGTATACATATATATACATATATATATATGCATATATTAATACTTCAGTGTATCATATATGTATGTATGTATGTATATGTATGTATGTATATATATATATATATATATATATATATATCTCTGTGTGTGTGTGTGAGTATGTCTGTGTGTGTCTATATATATATATATTCATATATATATATATATATATATATGAAGTACATTTGTGCATTTATTTATGTGTGTGTGCAATCGTGCATCTATGCATTTATATATATGCATATGTATATCCCCTGGTTTTTCCCAAATCATTGACCATACTTCTACGGTAAATTGACCACTTTTTCCCTGGATTTTAAAGAAGAAAATTCCCAAATTCTGATTTTTTTCAATCAGGACGAATGTATTCCGAATACTAAATTTGTGACTGTGCTTCCTCCTAATCACCTTTCCTCCTCTATTCTTAATGCATTTTTCTATTCTCATGCAACAATTTACAACAACAACCTTAAGAAGGGACTCCTTTTCCACCCATGTGCAAGATCATTGGCATCTAACCCTACGATTCCTTCTCTAGGGCCTAAGCAACCGGCCAAGGCAAACCTCTATAGTTGTCAACCCACTCAGGGGGGCACAAATATCTTGTTCATACTGTTACATCTGTAAGCCATGATTTGGAGAAAAAATATCCCACCAACAATGATGGGTGTAGCTAACTTCATTCTTCTACATTAAAAAGTTTAAGGAGACACAAGGTAGTACCACATCTATAGATAGATGAATAGGATTGTATTAGATGATTAAAAGTTTTACAGTGCATTCTCTTATATAGGATAAGAGAGGAGATATAAAACAAGAGATGAGAAATATGGGACTAAACCACACAAGTTAAAACATAAGTGAGGCACATGTTAGCCACATGACACTTAGTGAGACATCAACATATCTCTATAACATCCATTTTTTCACCTCTTTAGGCACCTAGATATTGTTGTCACACTCTAGCAGAGGTATCCAAGGCCCAAATCAAATTTTTTGGGCTTCTTCCTCTCTATCAGTTCAAAGCATATGTACACCATACACAACAATCTCAATTGTTGTTGAACTAGCTTAGGCTTCCATGTTGTATTGGTTGTATTTGCAGATCGAGATTAACTGTGTTACAAATGCATCATGGTGTGTAAATGGGATCTCAATCCAAAATGTCTGACCTTGAAAACAACTCGATCGCACATGACAAATAGTTAGAGAAAGTTAAGAAGCTTGTGGAAAATTTAAATGAGAGGATCCTCTAGCTTTTACAATGACAAGATAATTGATAAGAAAATCAAGTGAGAGGCTTTCCTATGTTGTCCCGAACCATATGAGAGAGAGAGTGCAAAGCAGAGTTGCCTCCCCTTACAGGAGGTCATCATTGCTAGGCACTGCTACGCATCCCTCTGGGATCTCTCATCCATGTTTCTTCTTGGAGTCATCTCCATGAGCTGTCTCCACCTTCATCACCAAAAGAATCCACCTTGAGGTTGTCGGTACCACATATACAAGGGTCGCCATGCCTCCATCAATTGCTTGCTAATGAAGTAGTTGCTATCCTATTTTTCGCCATCATTACAGATCTACACCATCATTATCTACTCTACTTCCAATCTAATCCATATCGCCACTTTGAGATCTTATCAAAAATATTAAATAAAGGTCTCCCTTCTCTACTAATAATGGGGATACATCATCCTCTATTCTCCCTATATTGCTATGGTAGAGATCCGGAAGGATTTCCACCTATTTTTCTGCTATCTCTAGGGATTTTTTGTTGATGTTGTTTTACTGTTGACATGGTGTATCTGTGCTTGACACAACGTGTTGGCGAAGATCTACTTCATTCGTGACTTCATGCACAAAATCTTCCTGTGATGACTCGACGTGTCACTTCTTGACACAGTGAGTCACTTGCACTATGACACGACACATCGCCTAAACACACGGTGTGTCACTTGTGTTATGCCCCTAGATTATATCAACTAACATGGTGTGTCACTGTATGACACAGCGTGTCACTGTATTACATAGTGTGTCAGTGTATGACAGAATGCGTTGCATGCTTCCATCCTGTGTTGACTTCTTCGGCTATGGTGGATAACCTGTTACTACTTGTTATTGTCTCAACTTTTATCAACTGATAGGGTCTGTCACCGTATGACATGACATGTCACTTGCTTCTTGTTGGCGTTGACTTTTACTAATGCATCTACTATTGTACAACATGACGTGTCTCTTCACTAACCTAGCGTGTCAACTACTGTTGCTAATATTACTTGGTCCACTTCACCATCTTCAATTATTCAATTACATGGTAGATATTTATATACATGGTGAGTCTCTTCTTTATCCTTACCAGCAATATTTATCTTACCTTTTTATCACTTATATTTGCCTTTTGTTCTTTAGCCCCCTATCCTTCCTAGCCCTATACACCTTTTTCCTACCTCCTCAATACTTGGTCTACCCCCATATTCAAATTGAACCTACTATTAACTGCATCTTATGATATTTTTTACCTTTCATATTGTAAAAAGATTCATTTATTTTTCTATCTATATCTATGTAATTGGGTCGTATTGCATCTTGATTCGAGTTATTGATTACCTATTCCACACATTAACTTACATAAACTCTACCTCTACAATTGTTGTTGACTCTCCACCCCAACCACTATCTTGACTCTTTTCATTGGCGTGAGGGGAACAATAGAGGATGATGAATAGAGGGAAGAGATTAGGAGAAGAGATGAAGAGAAATGAAGACTTTAGTTCGCTGCTATATGGATCTTCATGCCACTTTTAATACTAACATATGGATCTTCATGCTACTTGTACTACTGGAATGGAGTGTTATTTTGCTATTGCATGGATCTATTTGCTACTTGAGAAGCTTATTCATCATCATCTCAATTGATGCTATGGAGTTGTCTACTTCAATGATGCTATTTGTTAATTGCTTTTCTATCAGGAGACATCATTCTTGCTACTTATGTTATGATTAACACATTTTACTTGTTTTATGCATTTGCACTACCTGGTGTTTGTGCTCGATTTGCACGTAACACTTTGTGTGTGCCTTGGATATGTCTACAACTATTGTTTTTGTGACCCAACACACACTAGGGATTGTGACCCAACACTTTCTAGATTGTGACGTCTTCTTCTAGGATATAAATTATATTATGATATGATGACAATATCTTTGCTGACTTACATGTGTATGATGGAGATTCATGTCTTTCTGCTACTACTATTCATTTTGGAGTTTTAATATTGCTTTCTACTTCAGGCACAATGTTCTTTTATCTAGCTACACCATCTATTTCTGCTATTGTGTTCCAGAACTCTATGGTTTGTTCATTTCTTGTGCATTTTTACTCCTTTCTGGTCCATGCCTTGTATGCACATTGAATTCCTCTGGTGTTCCATCACTCTCTGGCTTGGTCATGCCTTGAGTATGTTGACTCCTTTCTTGTACCTGCCTTGTATGCACGTTATCTGCTACTTCTTGTCTTCCAAAACTCTATGGTCTACTTGATAATGATAGCAATTGTGGTGAAGACCATGATGCTTACATGTTGGTGTTTTATATACTCCAAATGCTACTTCATATCAATCAATAATATAGTCCCACACTGCTGCCCTATGGGATGATCATGTGGCTTATGAGGTGTGTGGTCCCTTCACCCGTTGCCAATTGGTTTTGGGTTGAATACCATGCATTGTAATATGGTATCAGATAAGACTCCATGAATCAAGTGTAACAGTGTAAGGACTGCATCCTACCTAAAATAACAAGTGCAAGCACACAAAAGCAGTTGCACTTGAGGGGGATGTTAGAATAGTCCCAAACCATTGAGTTTTCAGGTTTTTCCTAGGCTTATAATGTGTGTGGTCTCTTTATTCATTGCCAATTCTTTTTGGGTTGAATACCACACATTTTAATATGGTATCAGAGTAGACCCTATGAGACAAGTGTCAAGATGACACCCTACTAAAAATAATAAGTGCAAGCACACAAAAGTGGTTGCACTCAAGGTTTTAAAGTGTGTGAGGTGCATCGAAGCATTTTTGTCTTAGCAAGGCTTAAGGCACGAGGCGGTCAAGCTGTAAGCCTCAGATAGTACCGAGGCATATATATATATATATATATATATATATATATATATATTAATATAGATACACAATATATATGTATATATTCATATTTATATACAATCTCATATATACATAAATATATGTTGGTATGTATATATGAATACATATATGTACATATATTTACATATATATATGCGTGTATATTCTATAAAGACACATTCATATTGTCATGTATAAATATACAAAAATAGAAACAAATTTATTTCTTTTCTATATGTATATAAACTATTACAAATACACACACATATATATAGACATAGCTTTTCTACATACATAGTTATAAGTATATAGACATGTATATAAACACAGACAAGTATGTGCACATACATTCAACATACAATGATGCAAGTATATAACATATCTATAGTTGTAAATAGACATAAACACACACGCAATTCTAGGTATGCACATAAATATATATAGAATTTGGGGTTAGTTGTGGACCCTATTAAGCCTAAAATAGTTTAAGAAATCTTTTTTTTAAAGAATAGTATGAGGTTTATGCCTCGGAAATGCCTCAGTGCCTCCATACACATCTCACTTACTGAAGCACACACCTCTTACTGGAAGAATGCGGCGTAAGCCTTGAGGTATACCAGAGTCCACCTCACCTCGAGGCTTACGCCTCTAAAGCCTCGAGGCACATTTTTTGAAACTATGGTTGCACTCGAGGGGGGATGTTACAATAGTCCCACATCGTTGAGCTTTGGCAAGATCCTATTACTTATATGGTCATTGGTTTTGGGTTGAATGCCACACATTCTAATATATATATATATGTATATATATATACATATATATATACAGAGAGAGAGAGAGAGAGTCAAGTTAGAATACACTCGAGTGTACAGATCGCACGAATACACTCAAGTTTATTTTCATATCAAGACTATTTCTTGCAAAATGTAAACCATTGATCTTCTCCGTCATACTATAACTAGGATACATACACATTTTGATCCCATTAGGATGAGTGTAAGTCACCCATCCAAGGGAAACAAAATTGATGAGGAAAACAAATTTGAAATGAATAATTTTTGCAGTCATTATAACATTACCTATAAAAGTCCAAATGTGCTCAAATTTTGCATATGAGCTATTCACAAGATGCTTAAGAATATCAATGGATTAGATTTTTGAAAAAAAATATTGCACCATGAAAAACTACTTGACTGTATTCTACTTTGAATACACTCGAGTATATTCTAGCCTGACTCTCTCTCTCTCTCTATATATATATATATACAAATATATATATATATATATATATATATATATATATATTCTATGACATAAGGTGTGTGGTTTTATACATATAGAATTAAATATTTACATATTTTGAGTTTTATATATTTACAATGATATATATATAATGATACACACACACACAAACATATATATATATATATATATGTGTGTGTGTGTGTGTGTGTGTGTGTGTGTGTTACTCCGCCTATGTTCTGTACATCTAGTAGGAATGTAGCCGGTCCCAAGTGTGGGTAAAGGAGGAAGGTTAGTGGTAGGTTGACAATTAGTATTAAAAGTGTCACTCTTAATATATATATATATATATATATTTATATATTATATGTTATTTATATATTATATATAGAGAGAGAGTCATGCTAAAATATACTTGAGTGTATCGAAGACTGAATACACTCAAGTCATTTTCCATCAAGCAACATTTATTTTGAAAATCTAATCCATTCTTAAATATCATGTGAACAAACTACATTAAAATTTTAGCTCATTTGAACACTTATAGATTATGCATCTAAAATTGACAAAAATTATGCAATTCAAATTTGTTTGGTGCATCGGTTTTGTTAGTCATGAAAGAGACCAAATGAGCTCCAATTTTTTGTGTAGATTGTATTTTTTATAACAATGAGTATCAATGGTTTGGATTTGTCAAAACATTGTCGAGATATGTAGATTCCACTTGAGTATACGGTGAGATGTATATACTCAGGTGTATTCTTGCTTATATATATACATATATGTATATATACATATATATGTATATATATACATATATATACACACTCTATGACTTAAATGTGTCATGTTATAATAGTAATATGTAATTTTTATTATTGTACATATATAATTGTTTAAATGATCCAAAAAATACCCCTAACCCACATATACTCCTTCATATTGCATATAGTATGTGGATTGTATGTGAGTGTGTGTGTATATATATATACATATATATAGACATACATGCATATATATATACATATACATATACATATATATTTATATATGTGTATATTATATGACTTAAATGTGTCATGCTATAACAATACTATGTAATTTTTATCATTGAACGTATATAATTTTTTTAAAGATCCAAAACAAATACCCCCACCCCACATATACTCCTTCGTATTGCATATAGTAGGTGGCATGTTGTTTTCCCGTACACTGCATGCCATTTTTTAGAAGTATGATGATGCAAACTAATTAGCAAAATGTAATTCATTCATATAGTTCAAGCTAATCAGAAAATCAATCCCAACAGTCTCGGTGAGACCAGGAGCTACACAGATACCGTCCAAGACCGGAGGTGAAGACCGTGCAAGCTGTGAGGTAACGTCATTGAACAAGCCTCGGGACAAGGTATGCCTCTACAAAACATCCTTCCTACTGTATAGATATTGATGTGATTCCTTTATATTGGGTTCAGGGAGAAGAAATTTTTTGTTTCCGCTGCCTTCTCTGTCTCTCCTAAAACCCAACATTGGTATTAGAGCCATGTCAATTGCTTTATGCTTTAGGATTATCGATATGATCAATTTTGGTTTTTCATCTTTATTTATTACATATGATGTGAATAATAATGGCTTTATGTGTGTCCAATCCTAATTCCACAAAACCCAATATACATATATGATATGTAATATAAATGCACTAGATACACATCGCCCTTAAATGAGTTTTGTGGTGGATTTATAGCGTGGTTATGGCCAATAAACCCTATGTTTGTGTACTTGGTTGAATATGGTTGCTTGCATCTTGGTCTGCGCATCGATTCCTATCTCCTATTCCTGATGTTACTCAAGATAACTCGAGATTTCTTTCCTACCCCTGCTCCTCCCAAAGTAACTCGGGGTTTCTCAATTCAATTGTGAATAGGATAGTTTTTTATATCTTGTTATGACAAAGAACGGCGGACAACCTGACGGTGACTGAGACGAACGGTTCAAGGTGTGAACTGATCGTTTGGCATTCTAGATGATCAGTTCAAGGAGAGAACCGATCGGTTGATGACCAGTTCGTGGAGCAAGGTGAGCGGGTGGAAACCATGAGTAGATGCATGATGACTAGGCAAACTGATCAGTTGAGGAGCAAACAGATCGAATGGTGACATCCAAACGACCGGTCAGAGTGAGTAGGTCATTCATGAGATGAGTTATCAACTCGGAAGGCTATATCACTTCATCATGAACAGGTTGTATGTGATGTAGACCTCGATGACCGTGATTCCTCTTGGCTTGAGGAATCACATTAGGATGTAGATAATCATATATTTTATTGTTTCACATGTTTTCTATGGGATATAGCATGTATATGATACATACCATATATTGTGGTGATTGGATATGTATATGTACCTTTAAAACCAAATCCCTCAATTAATATTAAATTTTTAGATGCCTTCCAAATGCAACACACGTGAAAAGCTTGATTGACTAAGTGTGGGCACTCCCTAGCATGGTGCACCATCCATCTCGTAAAGCATGAAGGGTGAATATGTGGGTCTGCCCTAGCAGGGTGCATATTCATCATGTTGGCTTTGGTTCAGACTTAAGAAGGTGACCTAGATAGGATCTAGCACCTTGAGGCATGGAGGTGATCATGGCAAGGAGTTGCGCATGACATTTTTCAAGAGTTGCATGTGATGCAATTGGGAAGAGTTGCCTACCTGGAAGATCTAAGTTGTGGGTGACAGCCCTAGCTGGTCCATGACTGAGAAGATTTTAGGATCTTGACCCACTAGAAGGTTGTACGCTGCAATATTCCGAATTGATGGTGAGGGCTATCAATTTGAACAAAAATAGTGGAGCGATAATTAATTAAAGTCCTAATTATATCGTATACTTTTTCAAATCAATAAAATAAATCAAAAATGAGTTTTGGACTAAATTGCATATTTCCTTTTGTAGTACAAATGGCAACCAACAACAATCACTTCTCGTTGTTATTGGTCCTTGAGAAGGAAAAGCTGAATGGGAGTCACTTCCACGACTAGTTTAGGACATTGAGAATGGTTCTCACTCAAGAGAAAAAGCTCTATGTAATGGATACTCCAGCTCCAGAGGAACCTGCTCCTACCTCAATAAAGGCAGAAAGAGATGCTTATAAGAAGCATTTTGAACTTGACATTGATGCAAAGTGCTTGATGTTTTGCACCATGAACCACGAGTTATAGAGACAACATGAGAGCATGGGTGTCATTGACATGATTCAGTATCTCAAGAACATGTATGAAGACCAAGCACGACAAGAGAGATATGATGTCTCAGGGGCACTGTTCAAGTGTGTCGAGACATAAGGAGATCCAGTTGGTCCTCACACGCTCAAGATGATTGGGTATGTGGAGAACCTGACAAGACTGGGATTTCCCCTTAGTCAAGAGTTTTCTAGTGAAGTGATACTACAATCGTTTCCAGAATCCTAGAGTCAGTTTATGATGAACTATAACATGAACAACTTTGACAAGCCATTGACAGAGTTATTGGGCATGTTGAGGACAGCTGAGGCACAGATGAAGAAGGACAAGCCTAAGTTTGTGATGTTGATCAACAGAAAAAAAAAAGGCAAGTCCAAGGGAAAAGCTAAGAAGGGTTTTGATGCTAGCCAGCAGCCCAAGACGTCTTCAGCTCTCAAGGCCAAGGGAGGTGTGACTAAGGGAGGAAATTGCCACCAATGTCAAAAGCCAGGACATTGGAAAAGGAATTGTCCTCTCTATTTGGAAGAACTAAAGAAGAAGGAGGAAACAGATGTCTTCACCTGAAGGTATCATGAAATAAACTTGTAACACTTCTGAGGTATATGATACCAAGATGCGAAGTGAATAAGAACTCAATAAATGAGGAACATGTTGCCGTCATAGATAGGAGTACTTTAGTTTATTTTCAGATTTGAAGGCATGTAATAGAGTTATGAACTACTATTTCATATTTGCCAATAAATAGAAACACTTTATTTTTCATCTTGTGTGACAATGATGGCTATTAATAAAGTTGATGTTTCAATTTAAAAGATATGATCTTTATGGCAATGCCTTATTTATCTTGTGGTACTTAGTATGCATAATATAAAGTGATACCTAGAAGTTATTGATAACTCAAAAAATTAGCATTGTCATGACAAATTCACCTCTAGTTTCAATATTGATGGATAAGACAAGACTCTTTTGGTTGTGAACCATTAAGAGACATGAATCTCTTAGACATCATTAATCAATCTCCTCTAAGGTAGTAGAAGAATGATTATCCTAATAGATATAATACATGTGATGTATTTATATACCTATTAGAGTTAATGCTAGTACTTCAAATGGTATGAATATCTTGAAGTGTTCAAGAATATCATAGATGAAGTACAAATTTGGTAAAGTGTTAATTCTTAATGAGATCAATGAGTAAAATACTTGAACCAAATGTTTGAAAAACCTTATGAGTAATTATGATAGTAAACTCATGATTAAGGAATGGTGATGTCTAAATCAAGAAGGAGTCATACTCTAAGTAGTTAAAGGATGATTATCATATAACTAAATTCTTCTTAAATAAATAATACCCTACACTAATAAAAGGACATTAAGAATCACAAAGAATTGTGAGTTCTCATATCCTCGACAGACACACCTCAAATTATCTATGTGATATGTTCCTCATATGATGAGTCAACAATCTAGATGATATCGGGGAATCGGATTTTGAATTATGGTTTATGACCATTACATCCTGAATGACTTCCATGTGAACCATAAGGTATGACCTTAATGGTAGCACCCATTGGGATAAAACCCTTAAGTGCGAATGAGTCTTAAGCGTTAAGACACATGGATTGCATTTTGAGAAGGATGATGCTTGTTGATTGTAACTTAATGACTAATAGATTTGTCATACAGATACTAAAACCGCATTCCTATGAGGAATAAGACAAGGACATGTACGTGACACAACCTATAAGTTTTATGAATCCTTTAATGTAAATGAAGTCTATACGTTACAATGGACTAATCAATATGATTGACTAAGTACAAGCAACTCAAGGTTGGATCTTTGATTTGATAAATATAGTCAAAGGGTTTGACCGATATGACAAAGATAAAGAAGGGATCTGTGATTTAGTGGGAGCATATTCACATTCCACATGGTGATGTGAAATGGAGATGTTCTATAATGGAAATTCAAATAGGAAATTATCTTTAAGGAAGATAGAGACGTTTCCTATGTGATAGGAATAGAGACCTATAGAGATAGTTCTCAAAAACCTCTTGACTTGAAAAGAGAAAACATACATTGGCAATCTGTAATGAAGGGTTCAGTATGTACATATTAAATGGGAGAAAACAAATCCATGTTACATGGAGTTAGTATCCCAAGGCCAAGTGACCAATTCCTATGAAGAATAGGAACACTAAGAATAGATATCGATCTATCATGTATGCAATCATCATGTCATCTTGCATGTATCGACATGGCAAGAACAAAGTGCTTTGATCATCTTACATGTATGGACATGGCAAGAGTATAATGCATCTATAATCATGTATGTAGGACATGAAGATGTGATATACTCATCTTGATGACTCGTTTGTAGGACATTACGAGTGGATGTTTATCTAGTTCTAGTAAGGGTTATTGGAATACCATGAGAACCTGATAAGTACTAGTTCTATGGAAATAAGGAAGGGTTCAATGTAAAAGGTAACACTGATGCAAACTTCTGAAAGGGACATAAAATTTATCGCAAAATATTTATGGGATATATAAAAGTGAATATGTGTTAAAAAATGGAAATGTTCCAATAAAACCATTTTAAAGGGAAATGCCGAGATTCGTGTGTTAGAGAACAACATTGGATACCCTATGGATCTAGAAGTTCATAGAGATGAACTTATAGATATTCGGATCATTGATGACAAGTAAGGTGTACTTAGTCATGCAATGTGGCTAAAGCTTAGCAAAGGAATACTAGATCACATATTACAGAAACTCCATCTCATATGTGTGACGTACAACGAAGAGATGAGAGGCATGCAGTTAATACTGACTTTGGCAAGATGTTGCCATAACTCACTGCATTAGTGCTAGAGAATAATAACATGTGGGATATGTTTGAAGATCACTAAGAATATGATTCTAGGGTGATTGGCTCACAGTGCAAGTGGGAGTCTATCGGTATGTATTCCCTGAGAGCCAATCATAGGATGATTGGTGGGATACATTAAGATTGATCTGATTAATATCAATCGCAAGCTTCCAATTCATTCTAATTTAGTCATTTATGAGATAATGACATAGCATATTGAATTCCTAAAGAAGTGTGTTACTCAATGACGTATGCTTTTAGGTTAAGGACCTAAACGATGAGATCATACGGATGCTAAGAGTATACATTCATGTTATGTCCCTAGTCGGATGTCATTGTGGAAGGTTGATAGAAAACAATGACACACAAGACTAGATTGTGTATTGGTTGATGACTGAATCCCATTAGTCATGATATAGTGATATCAAACCAAGCGCATAGGTACTTGTTAGGGAACAAGTGTACCAGACATACCCACCGTGAGAATGACACATGGAACCATGAATTGGTTGTCACAGTCATCTCTCACAAGTGATGGTGGTGAGTGTGATTCTTCAACCTTAAATAACTACACTCAACACATGTCATTGGGTACACTTTGACATCATCAAATGTAGTCCTAAAATATGGATTGTTATAAAGGTAATGATTGGGTGACTTTGACACATGGGACTTTTGAGGGGTGAGTAATAGATATGGGATTTGTCCCTTCAGATGGAGTTTGATGTCCATGGCCACTTGATAAGTGAGACTGAGAATTGCATGCATGCTTGTGTGAATTAATATATGATATTGATTGCACACATATCTCAAACAGTCTACTTTGAGATCAAGAAAGTGAATGAATGTTGAAAAGATGAATGTTCCATGCCTTTAGTTCATTCAGGATATCAATGACAAAGGAATTATACATTCAATGTAACACCATACACAGATTGTAGGATTGAAAGCTGTTCTCCAACTTTCAATTTCACTTGGGTAGCACTGATGTGTGACTAGGCACCGCTCTTTGCTTGTGAAGTCAAAAGTGTTATGGACTTTCACTGCCAATGTGAAATGGACCTGTAGGGTCACACACACTAGAACATGCTCCTAGAAGAGGAGTTTTTCCACAAACCTTGTTTAGATTGATTACTAAAGGAGTTTAGTAGTTCAGTTAAAAACTCAATCCATTGATAGCTCAATATCATGTTGTTCAAGGTGTTGGACCAGATGATTAGAGTATCGGATTGATTGGAACTGCAATTGATTGATTTGCACAGTCTGGTGACCCAAACGATCGGCTCATGGGATGAACTGATCATCTCAGGTTGGTGAACCAATCGGATCAAGGAGGTGAGTCGATCGACTCATGTGTCAATGAAACAATTGCCTCAATTGTTGAATCGGTCTATTCGGGTGATCAACTGAGATCGTTTGGAAAGTCAGAGACCTTTTTGCAAATACATATTTGTTTCACTGGTACAAATTTGATTTGAACAAGGACTAATAGTTGATTAGTTGGAAACAAACATGGAAAGTCAATTCAAGTTGGACCAAGACCGTGAATCGATCGGCTCATGCTTGAACCGATCGGCTTAGGGCCCCAAACAATCAGTTCAGGGGTGAACCGATCGGTTCAACTGCCGCAGTGTGTCAGATTTTGTGAAAAATCTTGAACCCTTCTACTCCTGATTTAATCCCACATTGCGAGAGGTAGATAACCCTATCCCATGACCCTCATATATATAGGGGCATTGGGGGCTTCTCAGAGAGTACAAAGAGTACATCAGTACAACTCAGAACACCAATTGCTCTGTAAAGTTGTCTTCTCTAGTTTTGGTAACAGAGAGAACCTGAGCAAGTTCTACCAGTCCAGGGAGGAACAACAAGGGAAAAGGACAACTGAAGAACAACAACTGGTTGTAGGAGACTGTGTCGGTGAAAAGTATGCTGATAGGAGGGTACGACTCCTTCCGATTCCTTGTAGGATAAGGAGATCGGTGTTCTAGACAGTCTGTGTGGATGACTGTAGAGGCGGGAGACTTCTGCCACTCGGAGGATAGTTGTCAATCCCGACAGTCCCGATGAGACCAGGAGCTGCACAGACACCATCTAAGACCAGAGGTGAAGACCGCACAAGCCGCGAGGTAACATCTCCAAGTAAGCCTCGGGACAAGGTATGCCTCTACAAACCATCCTTCCTACTGTATAAATGTTGACGTGATTCCTTTATACTGGGTTTGGGGAGAAGAAAAATTTGGTTTCCACTGCCTTCTCTGTCTCCCCTAAAACCCAACTTGTATAGCTTTTGGCTTGAACTTGAGCAATTTAGGGCTTTTGATTTTGGATCCTTTTCATGTACCTAACACCTGAAATCAATCTTAAATACACATATTAGATACATATGAATGGAATGGTTAACTAATTATCAAAATATGGACAATGTATAACCTCTAGGTCAATAGGCACACCATGTTGTGGTGCACTGTCTATCTCATATAAGTGTGATGGTAGTTATGTGAGTCTACCTCAGCAGGGAGCATTTCTAACCTGTTGACTTTTGGGTAGGGCTTAATAAGGTGACCTTAATAGGATTAAGTGCCTAAAAGTGTATAGATGGAATATGACAAGGAATTGTACATACCATCTATCTAAGAGTTGTAAGGGATGTAATTAATAAATATTTATCAATAATTGGTAAATGAAAGGTGACGTTGGTTGGGTAATAACTCAAACGTATTTTAGATCTTGGACCACTACAAAATTATATACTATAGTGTTTGTGAATCAAAATAGAGGGTTACTAATTTGAATAAAATAGTGGTATCTATAATTAATTAATTGGCCTAATTAATATTTTCAATATTTTCAAATAAAATGAAATATGTTTTGACATATGCAAATTTTTGTTTATTGAATTAGATGGAAAATAATAACACATTTTTATGGATCCTTACAAAGGACAACTTGAACGGGACCAACTTCAGTTACTAGTTCAAAACTATGAGAATCCTTCTCACTAATTATCATAAGTTGTATGTTCTAGATACACTAATGCTAGAGGAATTAACTCCCAACACGCCTAGGGCTGAAGTGGATGCTTATTGGAAGCATACCAATGATGCCTTAGACATTTAGAACCTTATGATATGATGTACAATGAGTTTTACAAGAAACAAGAAGACATGAATGTTCTCGAGATAAACAAACTCTTGGCTTTACCTTAGGTTTGGGTTCAAGTGAGGATGGCGGGAGGTTTGAAATCGGCAGGGGCGAAAGGCGTGGCGACGGAAGGGGCGATCCGCGGCGGAGGTTGGCGTCCTTCTCCGAATCCTCCTCCTAGCTCTCAATGGGCGAGACCTCAGGCGAGCCATGTGAAAGGGATTGCTGCGGCGCCAGAACCAAAGAAGTGGTCGGATCTCCTGAGCGATCGAAGGAAAGCGGAAATAACAAAGCTCCAGTTCTCGTCGCCGGAGATTGTCGATGGAGAGATCAGATACAAGAGATCGAAGGCTATTGAAGTTGCTAAGAAATGGGAGAACACAGTGGCGGGATACGTAGTAAGTATGAAACCACACTGGCCTACTCTAGTCCGACATTTCGAGCAGATCTGGAAACCTAAAGCGGAGTTTGAGGTAATTCCACGCAACAGAAGTTTTTTCATTGTGAAATTCACAAGTGCAGATGATCTGAAATCGGTTGTTGAGGGCGGACCATGGTTTGTGGGAGGGAAACCCTTGATTATCAAAAGATGGGAGATCGGGGAACCTTTGGAGAAGGAGAGGCTCACTGAAATTCCGGTTTGGGTGAGATTTCCTTGTCTTCCTCTAGAATTCTGGGATGATGAAATCCTTGGACTCCTAGGGAGTTACATAGGTAAGACGATCTGTGCTGACTATGCTACGAAATCCCTGAGGAGGTTGGATTATGCTCGTATTCAAGTTTTAATCTCTACTAGCTCAGTGCTTCCTGCAGAAATTGTCATGAGGAGTGACTGTGGAGATAGAGATGTTATCCAGGTCCAGTATGAATGGTTGTTGGAAATCTGTAAGTCCTGTGGTTGCTTTGGACATGAGTCTGAGATATGCTCTATTAAGAAAGATATTGCAGGAAACAAAAAGGCTTGGATACCTTCTGATAAGAATTTGAGTAAAGGGAGTAGTGCTGATATATCCATTAACAATTCTGATAATACTGTTATTCCTGTTGTGTCTGCCACAACTTCTGTTAATGGTGCTACGGGAGATACTATCATACAACAAGATGGTATTGGTACAGGTACACCTGACATTCCTTCCACAACCTCTGGTACTAGTGTGTGTTCTGCAAATGCTACCTTGCAGCTAGTTTAGAGTGAACTGATCGTGACACCAAGTACTCTTGAAGTTTCATCCTCAGCAGGTTCTATTGATACTTCCCAGCGGAGTCAAAAAGAGCCGGTGGTTGCTCGATCTGTTCCAATTGACAATAGAAGATATACGAGAACTACTACTGGCAGATATTCTGAAGGAGGCTTGAGATTTCCAACTCACATGCAAAGGTATGTGGATGAAAAGGTGCGTATGGCATCCCCAAGTAATGATGAAGGCTTTCTTACAGTCAGATATAAGAACAGGACTTCACCTCCAAAGCTCACTGCTAAGCCTAATCCTTTAGTCAAGAGGAGTGCACCTAGAATAGCTAATGTAGCTACTAATATGTTTGATAAACTTAATGAGATTGGTGATGATGAGACCGTCTCTTCTACTGTGACTGGCAGGGCTCCAGTCAACCCCCCTCCCAATGAATGACTATCTTGGTATTTTCTCCTGGAATGTTCGTGGCCTGAATAGGTTTGGACATCAGGAGAAAATCAAGGACAGCCTTTACAAGTCAAGGTGTCCTGTGAACTTTATTATTGAGACGAAGCTGAGATACAAAAAGATGAATAAAGCTATGCAAAATATTTGGCCTGGTAAGGAGTGGATGTCTAATCATTCCTCTCATCCTCTTGGGAGGATCATTATCCTTTGGGATCAGAATATGATTGATCTGTCGAAAATTGAAGAAAGTGACCAGTTTATTCACTGTAAAGCTTCGTATAAAGGTAGTGAATTCTACATTACTGCTATCTATGGTCAGAATGAGGAGATGAGAAGAAGAACTCTTTGGGATGATCTGAGAAGTATTAGTCCTGTTAACAAAGCCTGGATTCTCCTTGGGGATTTTAATGCTATCAGGTTTACTCAGGATAGAAGGGGTAAAGGTTATTATCCCCATACTGCTATGAACGATTTTAATGATGTTATTTCTGATCTGAGTCTCATTGAGCTTGATATGAAAGGTCCTTCTTTCACCTGGGACAATAGAAGGAAAGGTCAAGATATTATTCTCTCTAAGATTGATAGATGCTACTATAATCTTGATTTTTATTCTGTTTACAAAGATGTTTGGGGGGAAGTCACGAATACCATTGTTAGTGACCATAGACAAATCACTATTTCTATTAGTGGGAATGTTAAGAAAAGGAAGGGTTATTTCAAGTTTATCAATGCTTGGACTCTTCGAGAAGATTTCCTTGATGTGGTTAAAGATGCCTGGAGCTGTGATGTTAAAGGTAATCCGATGTTCAGGGTTATCTCTAAACTAAAAAAGGTGAAAGAGAAGCTTATTAGATGGAATAAGGAAAACTATGGGGACATCTGTGATAATGCCAGAACTGCTGACATTGAGGCTACCATTGCTCAAAATAAAGCTGATCTGTTCCCTGATGATATTGATCTTAGGGATGTTGTTGATGAGAAAAGGAAGGTTGCCCTTGCTACGGCTGATGCTGAGGAATCCTATGCTAAGCAAATTTCTAGGGTCAAGTGGTTGAGACTAGGTGATAAAAATACTAGTTTCTTCTATAATTCTGTCAAGGTCAGATCTAACCGTAATAACATCAACTCTCTTATGATTGATAATGAGTTGTGCTATGAGGATGATACCATTAACTTGCATATCTGGAATTATTACAACCAGATTTACAACCAGTATGATGATAGTAACTACTGTTCTTTAGATTGGGACGATGATTGGTCCTTTCCCTCTTTGAATAATGAACAGTTTGTTGGTCTGTGCTCTACTGTTACTGATGATGAAATTGATAAAATTATTAAGGAAGCTGATGGTGATCGGGCTCCTGGCCCTGATGGTTTCAATGGGCATTTTTATAAGAAAACTTGGAGCATTATTGGCCCTGATGTTATTTTGGCTATTAAAAACTTCTTTAAGAGTGGGAAAATGATTAGGGAGCTTAATAAATCTTACATCACTCTCATTCCCAAAACCAAAGGGGCAAATTCTGTTAAGGAGTGGAGGCCTATTGCTCTTTGTAATTTCCTCTTCAAGATTATCACTAAGGTGCTTGCTAATAGGTTGCAACCTCTTCTTGATTCTCTGATCAGTAAGAACCAAGTTTCTTTCATTAAGAATCGTCATATATCTGATGCTCTTCTCTTGACTAATGAGCTTATTAGTGACTTTCAAAAAGTTGGTACCAAGCCTAAGATGTGTATTAAGGCTGATCTTGTTAAAGCCTATGATGCTATTCGTTGGGACTTCATTGTCAAAATCTTGTGCAGGATGAATTTCCCTAAATGTTGGATTGACTGGATCTTTACCATCATGAGCACTAGTAGCTATCATATTCTTATTAATGGGCAACCTTCTGCTGCTATCCTTCCTTCTAATGGTATTCGTCAGGGCGACCCTATTGCTCCCTACATTTTTGTTTTGGCTATGGAAGGGTTAACTGCCATGATGAACAATGCGGTGAAGAAAGGCTATATTAATCCTATCAGGAATTCTGAGATGCACGTCTCTCATCTGCTTTTTGCAGATGATGTTATGTTCTTTCTTGATGCTGATGCTCCTAATGCCCTGGCCATTAAAGATGTTCTTAACAAGTTTGGAGAGATGTCTGGTTTGATGATTAGCTCTTCTACAAGTCATGTCTTTTGTAGCCGCAGTGCTGATGATGCCTATATGTCTAAGTTGCTTGATATGCCTACTGGCTCTTTTCCCATGCGTTATCTTGGGCTACCTTTATTCTGTGGAAAGCTTCGTAGTTCTCATTGTGGTCCTCTTATTGACAAGATCAAAGCCAAGCTGGATGGCTGGAAGCACAAGACTCTGTCATTTGGGGGAAGAGTTGAGCTTACTGTTTCTACTCTTTTGTCTCTTCATCTTTTCTGGTCTTCTACTTTACCTCTTCCTAGCGCCATTATGGAGGAAGTAGAGAGAATCTGTCGTAATTTTATCTGGGGAGGTGTTGATATGGATAGGAAAGTCCATACCATAGATTGGGATACCATCTGTAAACCGAGAACTGAAGGTGGTCTCAGTATTAGAAGGATCAAAGATATGAATGAAGCTGGTATTACTAGAAACATTTGGAACATCGCGAGGAAGAAGGATCATCTCTGGGTTTGCTGGGTTAATGGTAAATACATTAAGAAGGACTCGATCTGGTCTGTTCATAGTGACCCTAATAGTTCTTGGATGTGGAGGCAGTGTCTCAGACATAGACATAAGATCATCCCTCATATTTCTTATCTGTTTGGTGATGGTTCTTCGATCAAGCTGTGGAGAGACCCCTGGATCCCGGGGGGGGGGAATTTTCTATCTAACTGCATTGATACTACTAATATCCTCAAATTGGGCAAGGGCCTTTATGGCAACATGAACAGCTTTATCTGCGATAATGATTGGTCATTGAACAGTAAGAGAAGTCATAAAGAGTTCAATGACTTTGTTTCTAGTCTGAGGATGCCTTTTGTTGGTAAGGATAAGATGTTGTATAATGGGGTTGAGAACCCTTCTCTCAAACATTGCTAGGATTCTATCAGGATTCATGGTACCAAGTATGGCTGGGCGAAGGCGATCTGGAGAAGCTATGTTCCCCGTGCTTACAGTCTACTGGCCTGGCGTGTTTTTCTGGATAGAGCTGCTACTCAGGATATTCTTAGAAGATTTGGTATGATGATTATATCAAGATGTCCTCTCTGTGAAGCTAATTATGAAGACAATCTTCATGTTTTCCTGAAATGCAGCTATACTAAAGTGATTTGGGATTTTGCGGCTGCTGAAGATTGGATTTCCTCTATACCTGGTACCTGGGATGATTGCTTTGGTCTTCTTTCTAATAAAAAGACCTGCATCACGTGCCTTGCTGTCTTTTATCATGTTTGGCGCGAAAGAAACCTTACTCTTTTTGAGAATAGAAGAAGGAATACAGAAGTCTGCTGGAGAGTCATCGAGACTGATATCAGGGGGCTGTATAGTCTATAGTTTGTTCATTTATAGTTGTCTTTCTTTCCTGTTTTCTTTTCTTTCTGTAGATAAATAGTTTCTTTCAGCTTCCTGTAAACTCTTTTACCAAAATCAATAAAAAGGCACAAGCGTTCTCGAGCAAAAAAATGAATGTTCTCGAGATGGTAACACATCTTGAGAACATGAACCAAAATCATGTAAAGCAAGAAATGTACAATGTCTCCAAGGAGCTCTTTTGGTGCAAGATGACAGAGTGAGATCCAGTAGATCCCCATGTGCTAAATATGATTGGGCACATGGAATATTAAGAGAGACTATGATTTCCTTTGATACAAGGATTTGTCCATGGATATGATTCTGCACTCATTGCTTGAATCATATAGCCAGTTCAAGAGTTATTACTTGAGTAATGTGGCTAGACCATTGTCTGAATTGCTTGGAATGTTGAAAAATGTTAATGCATGGATGAATAAGGAAAAACCCATGATGGTGATTAATGGAAGGGAGTTTGGGGCAAGGGCAAGGCTAAGGAAAACTCCAAGGCTATGCTAAAGTCCAAATCATCTGCATTCAAGATAGTGAGACTTGTAAGTGGAAAATAAATCTATTTTTTCACTTAAAGGAACTAAGGAAGATGAAGCAAGGGATAGAGTTGTCAACTTCAGGTATATACATTTTTGAGGTTAACATTGCATCCTCTTCATCTTGGGTATTGGATATCGAATGTAGATCTCACATTTACTCAAATGTGCATGATCTAAAGATAAAAAGATCGTTAAAGAAAGATGAGGTTGAACTATGCATTGCTAATGGATCAAGAGTTGCTTCCAGTGCAATTGAAACCTATGAGTTATCTCTACCTAGTGGGCTTGTAATAGATTTAGATAACTTGTATTACATACATTCTATTAATTGAAACATCATATTTTCAACTTGTTTGGACAAGAATGGATTCGAGTTTTTTTATAAAGAATGATCGATGTTCTGTTCATAGAGATGAGATCTTTTTTGGCAGCTCACCAATGTCATATGGTCTATACTTATTAGATATAGAGACAAGTGTATATAACATAAATACAAAAATTCTAGAAGTTGATAACTCAAGCATGACATACATTTGCATTGTATTCTAGGGCACGTAAATGAGAAACATATTTCCAAAATTCATAAAGATGGTGATCTAGACTTTTTTTTTATTTTGAACCAATAGAGACATGCAAGTCTAGTTTGTTGGGAAAGATGACAAAGAACCTTTCACTAGAAACAATGAGAGAGTGACTGATCTATTAGGAATCATACATATTGATATATGTGGACCTTTTAGAACAAATGCCATAGGTGGTCACCAGTACTACATTACCTTCATTGATGATCTCAGTTGGTCTGGCTATGTGTACTTAATGAATCACAAGTTAGAAACCCTTGAAAAGTTCAAAGATTCTATGAATGAAGTATGAAACCAATTTGGTAAAAGTATTAGAGAACTTCAATTTGATCGAGGTGATAAATACTTAAACCAAGAGTTTGAGGACCTTTTGCAAAATCGTGGTATTGTACCACAATGGACTATAAGTGACACACCACAATATAATGGTGTATCAAGAAAGAAGAGATGAACTCCAAGTGCATCTGACGATCTTCTCCCCTTGGAATTTTGTGGACATCCTACGTCAAGGATCTTCTGTTGGAGGTGGGAGGAGGAGGGGCAGGTGGTCTAGGTGATGATGATGTTGCTAAGGTGATAACTAAGCAAAAAGCATCCCCTACCTCTCCCAAAACATTTCCCTATATCTCATGGATGATCAACTTCTTAGGGGACCGGGTTCTCCCTCCTGTAATGTTTCTTTCACGCAAAGCACCCCCTTTGTCTATCTAGATTCTTCTTGACTTTCTTTTATTTCTATTCTTAGTATGAAAATAGTTCTATTTCTTCCTCTTGTTCCATGTTCACTATGCCAGAGCTTCAATGAAACATGATGCATAGTTAGGTACCTAAATCAAATTATTAGTTTTAATAGTTACTTTTCTTTCATTGTAGTTATTTTATGTAACATGCAGTTACCTTTGTTTACCCACAATTACTTTATTTATGAAATTATTACTTTTTTGTTCACTATGTGAACTTAAAGTGCAGGTATGTACTTTATAGTTATTTTGTTACATGTCCTTGTTGTAATCATTTTCATATCGAAAGTGATGTTCAGATAGGTACCTTCTAGTGGTTTATGCACATGAGGCACATTTTATTGAAATACTACTGAATATGACTAGTAATTGTAATGTAATTGTTAGAATTAATTGTTTTATCACATATATATTCATTATTTTTCTATTATCTGAAATAATTTTTTATTAAAACTTAGTTGGATGAGTATGTATCTGAAATGGTTGTCTTTTCTATCTATTGTATTCCAATAATACTCACACCTTTTATATTTTTTGAAATAGATTTCTCGTGTGTTTGTTTATCAATCATATGCCTTGTTTTTATGTAGGTTTTTCTAGAGGTTGTTTATATTATGGATCATAGTCTTGATATTTATGCTACTAATGATATGATTTACTGTGGTGATGATAATGTTCAATCTTATTCATATGCCGACATTGATATTATGTCCTCAACTGATGTCCCTAGAATTGGACATGAATCCAGATGTTTGGATGTTAGCATATCCTTTTATTTTAGATATGTTGGTTTGGTTTTATTGTTAGGAAAGATGAAAACCGTTATGAACAAGGTACCAAGATTTTAATTGCTAAAGATTTGGTTTGTGATAAGCAAGGTCATATTAGTCATTCTAAGATATCTAAGGGTTTTTTCAGCCCTATTTGTGATGAAGTTGGTGATCTACATGAGAAATTGTCCAAGAAGCATAAGAATTCTATGAAAAGGTGTGGGTGCAAAGCCATGATCCCTATTTACACTAGACAAGTCCTCATCTAAATGGGTTTTTACTGCTTTTGTTGATGAACACAATCATGATCTTGTCGATGACGCTCACTTGTTATACTTCAAGTGTAATTTATCTATTGATCAAACTCAAAAAGAGATGTTTTCTTCTATGAGTCAAGCAAACATACTTGTCTCCAAACAACTTGCATTAATAGAAAAAGAGTTTGATGGTTATGAAAAGTTAACGTTTGGAAGTAGACAAGATCATGGAAACCTGAGTAGAAAGATAAAGGAGTCATCTAAATAGCATGTAGATAGGGTGTTACATTGTTTTGAAAGGTTCAAAGGCTTGTATCATAAATTCTTTTATAAATATAAAAAAGATTATGATGGTTGTTTGACACATTTGTTTTGGGTCTGATCCAATTTCTATTGATGATTGTGTTCTCTTTGGTGATGTCATTGTATTTGATACCACCTTTCGTACCAATAAGTATTCAATGGTTTTTGGAATGTTTGGAGGTGTTAATCACCATCGCAAGATAGTGGTGTTTGCTTCAGCCTTGTTGTCAGATGATAAGTACGAGTCATTTCTATGGGTTTTCAATCAATATTTATTGTGTTTTGGCAATAAGATGGTATCCATGATCCAACTATGAATGATGCTATTATTACTTTTTTCCATCATGTAGGATCATTTTTGTAGCTAGCACATTCTACAGAAACTCCCCTCTAAACTTGGTGAAATACCTAACAAGGATTAAATAATTAATGTTTTGAAAGATTTTTTCTAGAATGTAGATGATACAAACAATTTTGAAGAGAGATGGACTTCTGTAGTTGAAGAGAACATCTTTTTGTCCATTAGTTGCTTTTTTGATGTGTATGTTATGTGATGACAGTGGTTGTCGTGTTTGCTACATGATTCTTTCTTTGTTGGCATAAGGACAACCCAAAGAAGTGGGACCCTTAATGCATATTAGAAGCCACATCAATAGTAGACAAACTCTCTTTGAACTTGTTTGTAGCTTAGAAACTTTATATTGTCATATGTGTGAGATAGAAACATTTTGGGATTTTGAGGATGAGTAAAACAATCTGCCTTTGGCTTCATTGTTGTCTTTGGAGGAGCAAATGAGAGGTATATACACCAAGTTTATTTTTAAGATCTTTCAATTTAAAGTTCATCAAAGTATGGTGTATAACGTGAAGGAAACTTTTGATGAAGGCGTGTTTGAGGTACACCGTGTTGGTGTTTCTAGCTATCCTCGTGTTTTGAAGAAAGATTCATCTATCGATTTGCTATCTTGTATTTTTTAATGTTAGAAATCAAAGGAATTTCATGTAGAATGATCTTTCTTATCTAAAGAGTCATGATTTTTGCACTCTTCATGAGCCATATATATTAATGAGGTGGAATAAAGGATAAAGAGATCACACTTTGATTCTTGTAGTCGTGAACATAGTGTGTAGGAAAAACACTATAGATCTTTTTCATGAAAAAGGCATTGCTTTGCAAAAGGAGCTGTTGGAATTAGATGTTGCTATTGTTGGTGTAACTATTTATAGAATAGATTTTTGTTCTCCTGTCATGGTGCAAATACCTAGTATTTGCAAAACTAAGGCAGACTTAGAGTGACTGATGTGCTATATAGATCTGGAGTTGAAATTTCTCAGTTTAAAATAAGACAGTGTAAAAATTGCTTACAATACTGTGTCAACCATGATAGCAGAAACTATTCTTTGAAGAAATATGTGTAGGGGTTTCCTACTAAGTTGATATATTTTGCAAATCTACATAATTGTTGTCGTAATGTTCTCTTTGTTTCATTTACATGCAGTAGTTGAGCATGTGCTTTCTTAAAAGTTGTGGTTTGGTAATTTTGTAGTGATTTTTCTAGAAATGTTCCTTTATAGTAACATTTCAGAACCTTTGTTAATTTTCAATCTAGAGTTACTTTATATGTCCAATAATTACTTCCCAATATACACAGTTACTTTTTAGTTCATCTAATTATTTTTCAGTTCTCATGTTTACTCTTCTATTTACAGAGATAGTTTTATGGATTTTGTTGTTCCTGATTGATATGCTACTTGTCTTGGTTGATCTATAATGATGCTCCCTGCTCCAATGTATTTTTGTTGCTAATGTTTCTTCTTATGGATGTTGACTTCCTAATGTGGATTTGCTGCTACAAATACTTTGGAGTTCATTATCCAGTTATGTTAGTATAATGCTATCAAGTTGTTTAGTGTGTGAGTCATGTCAAAATTCGATGTAATTTTAATGGTTCATATGTACTTTGTGACAATTTTAATTCACATTTGATTACACTTTAGTTTTATTTCTCTATGGAGCTGCATTTATATCAAATTAAAATCTATGTTAAAGATTCTTCAAAGTTTGTTGGGCATCTGATGTGTTCTTACATTTTCCGTTACATATCGCATTTGTGAATTCATTTCTCATATTTCTATTATTTAATATTAGATTTAAGAAATCCTTCTTGCTACAAACTAGTCCTTACTTATGATCAGGCTCATTCTCTTACAGTTAAATCATAAACTTATTTTTATGTCAAAAGGATACTTTTTGTACCCTATACTTACTCTTTGTGTCTGTACG
Organism: Alisma plantago-aquatica; assembly: GCA_963693085.1. NCBI lineage: Eukaryota > Viridiplantae > Streptophyta > Magnoliopsida > Alismatales > Alismataceae > Alisma > Alisma plantago-aquatica. The sequence continues at coordinate 1,252,955,445 of OY856411.1, read as the reverse complement.
ATATGTTGTGGGTGTACATGTTATGATTTTATTGTTCGTGTTACTTTTTAGTTCATATAGTTACTTGAATATTCACAAATTTACTTTATAAATAGAAATATGACACTTTGTTATTTAGCAGGTGCAACACAATAATTGTGTAATGACATGTTCCTATAGTTATTATCAAGAACGACTTGTTCTTACTTTCTGGAACCATTTGTTACATTTGTTGACACAAACTTAACAAATACATTAGATAGTTTCATTGTAATTTACACAGTTACCTTTCATGTTGTTGAGTTACTTTTTAGTTCAATATGTTACGTTTTACATGATACGATTACTTTTGTGTTTAAAGTGTTACTTTTTCAGTTGTCATATTTATGATTTTGTTCAAATTGTTACTTTATAGCTAGAATAATTACACTTTGTTATTTAGCAACAGTCAACGGAATCTGTTGAACTTTATAAACATGTTTTCCATTATGAAAGTCGTCATTTTTAGGTATACAACTCAAATATATAACAAGATTGTTCCAATTGAACATGACCGTTCTGAAAAGGGAAATAATTGCTTTTGTTACATTGTCAAACCATAGAACCAATGTTACTTAATAATATCCAACAGTTACTTTTCCGTTCAAAATGTTACTTTCAAGTTGATATAGTTACTTGGTACTTAATGTTGTTACTTTTAGGTTGACAAATTTATATCTGGAATGATCATACTTTGTTATTTTAGTCGCAATATCACACATGTTAAATCTTAGTGTATACATTTTGGAATCTTTTGTTGTATTTTCAATAAAAATATTTTATATGTCCAATAATTATTTTATATTACACATAATTACTTTTCAGTCAGACTATTACTCTACTGTTCTCATAGTACTTTTCTATTCACGTAGTTACTTTATGTTTCACCTAATTTACTCTTCGATTTAGAGAGTTACTTCACAGATGGAACAACCACCTATTAAAGTTGATCACAGTCATTATTTGCATATATATGACTTGTAATACAACATGTCATTCATAGTATTTCTCTTCCATATGAACACCATCTAGCTAAAGTTACAATACCATCCAACGAACATAAAAACAATAGGTTCAAACTTCATTAAAAAAAGTATCAAACCCATACATTTTACTGTAATTAGAACGATAACATATGCATAACCATAAGCCCATAGAACTATTTTTCACTCGTAACTCCAACTGTAATTTTTGTTCAACCCAACACATACTTTAGACTCAAACCATATTTTCTAGAGTTTACATACACATTTTCTGCAGAATCATTTCAAAATCACAATGTTTTACTACATTGTTTTCTAAACCTTGTAGTTAATCTGACACAAGCCATGTATTTAGGCTTGGGATAAAATAATTGGACTTGTCTTCATTATGCTTGTCACCTACTCCTTCTTTTGACTCTTATTGATCTTGAGTAAGTTCATCAACTGGATGTAGTCTTCCCCTCTTCATCATTCCTTAGAATATCTCTACCCTAATTATAGGGATGCCTTTACTTGTGAAGTTCATTACTTTTCCAATCACCAAGAATTCAAGATACTTCAGAAAAAATACTCCACAATCAACACCATCATCTTCTTGTTGGGGGCATTCAGGGCACTCTATTGTCCATTGAGACATTTGACTTCCACGCTCTATCACTCCCCTGGAGAACTCTTGAACAAATCTAGCCTGCATGCAAAATCAAATATTTTTAAGTACAATGTAACCAACACCATTTTTATTCAAAAGTGCATTAAATAATGTTCGCCTTTTCTTATCCATCTAGTGATTTCTTTATTAAAATTGGACTTCTCGAATATGAAATTGTAAGATCTATGCACCCCTTCCCTAAAACTTGATTCAATCAAGTGCTAAGGATTGTCATTGTTAAGTATTGTAAAAACAAAAGCCATTGTCATGAATTCTTTGTCAGGTACATTGAATAGAGGTGATAGTATGTCGATTCCTTTATTGTCAAGTCACCCACCATCATGTTCAACTTTTTCAATAAAAAATATTCCAAATTACATTGTTGTAACCTTTATTTATTGTGGTAAGTTCTATAATCTAGTGTGATAGTGGTTTCTCTTACTATTTCATAAGTGCTCAAACAATGCCACAACAATGCCTTCTTCCTCTTTTTGCTTGTCGTTTCTTTCAACATTTGCACAAATAAATACATAACTTGAAAATTCAGACTCTTAAGTTCACAATTCATAATATAATGGTAAATACTTACTACTTCAATTCTTATAGGTGACTGTATCGTGCAATATTTGAATAGTAGTGTTGATAGATCCTTTCCCATGCACAATGTATCTTCTCCAAATCTCAATTCTATTCTAGACATGCATATTGTTTGTTTTTTCTAATATTTTTATACTAAATATGCGACATCAAATTTAGAAATTGGGCAACTAATCTATACAAGGAATGTATCTATTATCTTTAACAAGTAGCTACTATAGTTGATGAATAAGTTATTGGTACACATCTAAAAAGTAATTATAATGGCTATTGTGTAACTAATTTTTAGTCTATGAGTACAAAAAGCAACTCCTTACATTTTGTCTATGTTCTAAATGAATTCATCTACATCCTCTTTCAGTTCTTTTGTTTTGAAGTGCTCAAACAATATGAACGTTGAACTCTTTTACTATTTTTAAAGTGTAATGTATGTTAGTTTCTTATCTAAAAGATACATAAAAGTATAGATATTTTCTTCCAATGTTACCATTACATGTGCATGCCTTCTGATCTTGATGTTTTCCTCTATTCTACCAACATCTATCTTCATATTCCTCTTCTTCTTTCTCATCACTTTTGGTATTTTCTTCTCAATTTCTTCTGAAGTTATTTCAGCTTCTTTTTCTTTTTCAATTGTCTCTAATTCATTTTGTTCAACTTCAATTTCTACATTCATTGTTATCTTTTCAATTTCATCTTCTTCTTTTTATACTAGAATTTCTAATCTAGTCTGAGTGTCTTCTAACAAAGTACATGAATCTTCTTACACTTTAGAAGAATTGTGTTTATGTTGTTTCTCAACCACTTTTTCTCTTTAGATGTAGTTTGCTTGATCTTGGTGTTTCCTCCCTTTATGTATTCTTTCTTGTAGATTTAGTTACTGATCTACCAGTTTCCATCTACAACCTCTTTAAAATGCAATCTCCTTGGTATGTATCTAGCAACTTCTTTCTCAGTTCTTGTGTACTCTTTATAAGATCATTTTCTATTGAATCCGACCTATCATCCCCAATGAAATTTGTGAGGTGATATTTTTGTAGATTCTATATGTCTGCCATTTTCATTCCCATTCTTCAACCTTCCACTTTTATCTTCAATTTCTAAAAGTTTTTTCCTCAATCTGTTGTTTTCTTCTCTTAAAGAAGAAAAACCTTCAACGGTTATTTGATTGTAGACCTCCTTCTGCATTCTTAGTTCTCCCTCAAGAAGTTGGACTCTCTTCTGCAAGCTATTTCTCACTTCCCTGCTCTTTTCAACTGATGTAACTACCCTAGTAGTCATTTCCTTATTCTTTTCACTGTTTGTTGTAAAGTAAATTGACAAATCTTTTACTCTCTTTGTAGCTTCATAGTTATCCATGTTATCCTTCTTCAACTTTGTCAAAACATATGCTTATTAATGATTCTAAAGTCAATAATGTATCATTTGTATCATATATATCTTATATGAATTTATATAGTGATTCTCTTCAATAAAATTGAATCTTACATTTTTAGTTTCTAAATTGCTTAGATCCTTGATCTTCTTAACAAGAGAAGCCTATTTATTTTTCTCAACTTTGCTTCATTGAATTTTGGCTTTGTTAATCATGTAATTTGATAAGCCCAAACCTGTGTGGATATGAAAAGTACAATTTAGAATTTAGATCTTCATATAGAGAGTAGTTCAATGAAATAAAAAAAGTTTAAACAAGTTACTTACTCATAGGCACATGACACATCATGTTGTGAAGAATGTCCTTCTACTACTTTCCCCTCTTTTCCTCCTTTTTAGATTCCCACTTAATTCCTTCATCCTTTTGAAGATGTGACTATGGACTAACTTTGCCCAATTTAACTTCCATGTTGTAATTACATCATCCAAGTAGTATACAAGGAAAAGTGGGACACAATAGCTTATATATGGTAATAGATATGTTGTCAACAAGAACAAAAACCATTCTCTATGCATGTTTTGGTAGTTTTCTTCTGCATCATTCTTGCCAAATTCTTACTACAACATCCCTAAGTTGTCCTTATGTGATACATCCTTCTTCCTTTTTCCCTTAACACCTTCACCACTTTCATCTTCTCCCTTTTTGCAATAGTCAAATCCTCCCAAACTAAGTAAGACCAATATCACTGCAACATCCTCTACTCTCATCCTCGCCTCAAATCCTTGTGCTATCATGAATTTGTCTTCTTCAATATATTTTTCAATTAGATCTTATGGAAAGCCACATCTACAGCAAGATTAGGCATGTCTATCAAATTCACAAAAGCAATTGACCTCATCATTTCAGTTTGAGTTTTGCTAAGCAACAAGTTGTTTTGGATGTTGCTATAACTCTTTATGTAACATTTTTGGCAAAGATTTTGGGTACTTGCAAGAATATCAAAATGTTCCTATTCATTTTCTTACCTACTTATTTACTAGTTTATTGTGTTACTTTTGCAGTTCACAACGTGACTTTCCATTTAATATAGTGTTTTTCTATATGTGAATAGTTTCTTTTTTATTTACAGAGTTACTGTTTTGTTTTACACATTTACTTTTCATTTGACATTGTAGAGAAGGTGAGTGTGTACCAAATTAATATAATTATGCTAACTTAAACGTACACAAATTTAAGGAGTTGAGAAAAATTTTATTATAAGTCTATAATATTACTTTTCAATTCATATATATATTTTTCATTTCAAATTGTTACTTTTTTATCTCACACAGATACTTTTTTGTTAACATTTCTTACTTTCTGATCTATATAATTAATTTTTATTTCAAAATGTTACTTACCTATTAGCCAAGTTACTTTTCAGTTGACGTATATATTTTTACATTTATTGAGTTACTTTTCTATTAGCCAAATTACTTTCCAATTCACACATGTACCTTCTCTGCAGATATCAAACAATAAATACTTACAATCAATATATGAAAGACCACTAATAAGCAACTTCAGTTCCTTGTCGTTAAATATACCAGGTCAATAAAGTCCTTCATAAATGCATCGACTTATGGTCGAATAGCAATTGTCAGGCAGTGTTCGGCCACTAGATCAACATATTTATTTCCAGTGGATGTAGTTACTTTTACATTCTGTAAGTTACTTTTTACTTAGCCACGTTACTTTTCAGTTGAACATATACATTCTTGTTAGCCAAGTTATTTTTCATTTGACGTAGTTACTTTTACATTTTCTGAGTTACTTTTTATTTAGTCTAGTTACTTTCCAGTTGACACATATACTTTCTTGTTAGACAAATTACTTTTCTATTGACGTAGTTACTTTTACATTCTATGAGTAACTTTCCTATTAGATAAGTTACTTTCTAGTTGACACAGATACTTTCTTGTTAGTCAAGTTACTTTCGAGTTGACATAGTTATTTTTATATTATGTCAATTACTTTTTACTAAGTAAAGTTACATTTTCATTAGCACTGTTACATTTTAGTTCAATGTGTTACATTTTCCTGAACAAGCATAACTTCTATTGTCAGAATGATAGTTAGTAGTCTAAATATCCACTTCAGATATAAATATTATTATCTTCTATAATCTTTCCTTTGTCTTTTAGTTTCCTTTTTTGTTGCAAAGTCTGCTCCATTTTTTCCTTATGATGCTCTTCTTTTTTTGATCTTGAAATAGATCATTCTTCAGTAGCTTCTAGATCTTCATTTTGACATGCAACAACCAATTCATCTTCAATAGCTTCATGCACAACAATCATCTCTTCTTCAATAGGTTTTGTTTTTGGTTCTTCGGTGTCATGCACAACAACTAGCTCTGCTTTAGCAGCTTCACACACAATAGGTTTTGGTTCTTCATTCTCACTCACAGCAACAACCTCTTCTTCAACAACTTTTGCTCCATCAGTCTCATCGGAATCATTCTCATCTCCAACAGGCTCATCACTGACATTATTACTAAATGTTATACCTCTTCTTTTAGTTTTCTTTATATTTTTTGTCGCACCATGTATAATGTCCTCTTCAAGAATGTTTTCCATTATTATCTCCTTGCACAATATTAGCAAATTCTTCTATTAAAATGTTTTCGACATCATCATAGTGTCTAGTTATCAAATCATCATATCCTCTCATTTTTCTTCTACCCTTACTCATTGCCTTCTTTGCAGTTGTTATTCTAAATTTTTGTTCTCGTCATTTGATCTCAACAGCACACACCAAGTACTTTTGCTTCCACTTGTGTGTTTTTGAATGAACACAACAGGCAATCGAGACTAGTAGTTTTGCAAGAAAATAAAATCAAGACTAGTGGCAGCACTACTGGAAATGAAGAATGCAAGAAGTTGACATTTGGGAATTTTTTGGGCGGTGAAATCTCTACTCTTTCCCGCTAATTCATTTTGATTCAACACGCCATTTTTGAGATATTAAAAAATTGTTAGCATCCTTTTTAAATATTTACTAAGTTGCCACCATGTTTTAGAGACAGGTAGTGTTGCTAAAGTACCTGCACTGGTATTAAAAACAATATTTCTCTTTTTCTCTCTCTCTCTATATATATATTTATATTTAATCCTGAAGGTCTATCTTGTTATTTTTCCACCAATACAATTTTATGTGAAGAGAAGTGAAACATTTTTCCTTCTATTTATTCCTTATCTCACCATTTGCCTTCTACTAGACAAGCCATAAATGTCCTCACTTTATTTATAAAGTTATATAAAATTTAGCTTGAATATGTAAATTTATTTCAATGAAGGAAACAAAATAAAAAACCACAGTTATCACCAATTCAACTCATTGTATTTCATATGTGCTTATTCGTTTGATTTGAAGTAGTATACATGATAAGAAAATCTAATTGATTGTTCACCTTTGTGTCTTTATGTGTCCTTGCAATAGCTGACTATAAAAAGACATCGTCGGCTATGTCACCCTTTCATTTTTAAATGCTCCATCCTATTTGTTCCCAAGATGGGAAACACACCCTCTCTTCTCTAAAATATATTTCCATATACTTCCTTTACACACTAAAACTAGTCGGCCACAATAAAAGTGGTCATATTAATTTATGTTCTTCTTCATTGTTCGGCTCGAATCTCTTATTTGACGGTAATATGTAAGGTTCCAAAAACGTCGGAATCACATACATGCATGGACTCACAATCTAGTCAACAATACTTTTACTAATTCTTGGGTGAGCCCACGACCTCACCAAGCCTATTAGAAGATCTGTTGTTGGATGTAAGGTTCTATAAATGTAGTAATCTAACAAATAAAAAAGATGAAATACATGAGAAAATATGTAATCAATAAAAAGACAACATTTTTGGAGTATGTTATTGTGATTGGTTGGAGTTTTTCTAGAGAAATTTAAGTACTACTAATTAAATGCACAAACTCAATATGTTATAATGGTATAAATATAGAGAGAGATGGATAATGGAAAGATAGATATAGGATAAGTTAATGGTATACTATTGATGGATGTGGACTTCAAAGGAGAGATTTATTGGTATCTTCTTTAACAAATCATGTTCTAAGATAGTGAGGACAACAACTGCATTTACATTACATTTTTATTTCTTGGAGAAAAAAAAGAGAGAGGAAGCAATAATATTATTGTACATTGAGAAGGACAATAAAGTAAAGGACAATGAGAGAAAGGAGAAGTTAACAATTTCTTCTTTCAGAAGTCGGTGGGTATCTATTAATGTAAGCGCTTTAAAAGTAGAGTGTCATCGGACTTTTATGCCAACTACAGAATGTACATGAGTGGAGTCCAATCGTGAATGTTTCAACCAATTTGGATTGCCAAAAGAGATTTGATGAGTCAACTAATGATGTTTTTTTTAACATATTTCAAGTTTTTATATAAGGGAAGATATTAGTGTAGAGAATGGTGATAGAGTAAGATAGTAGGTGAAAGACTTTGTGATATTAGATGAGTTGTCTATTCTCATTTAGAATAGGAAAGGTTCTTAATGATATTGTCTTTCAGAGTAGAAAGAGAATGTTGGACTAAAAAGTAGTTGACAAAAAATGGGAATGTAGCAATATAGTTAAAGGGAAACCAACATTTTAAAATGAAATCAATCCTATTGTCCAAGACATTTGAAAGACAAGTAAATGAGTAGTTGTCATTACATGAAAAAGCCACTCTGTTCACAATATGTATTACCATATAAAGTTGAATGGAGCAAAATTTACATGTCTTGGTATACTAACAATTTTACCGAAGTGATAAATACACAATAAAGATATATTTCAAACTATTACAAATCAAGATTAGTTTTTGGTGATTAATGTTAGTCTAGTTGTGTAACTAGAAGGTCCCATATTCAAATATCCATTGTTGTAACTAGTGAATTATGTTGTCCAAGGACATTTTATGTATATTATATTACTTTTAACATAAATGTGAATTATAGTATTGTTGAGAATTTTAGTCTAAAAGAAGAAAAAGACTTCCTAAGAGAGAATATTAATGCTAACTTTCATACTCATGGAGGAATGGGAGAGGCAGAGAACTTTCCCCAGACAAAAAAATATGTTGCTTCCAACAAATAATGCATCCTTGTAGGATCTATGGGGACATGGGGAAGGGTAAATTAACCTATAAAATTTCAACCAAACTTGTTAGCCCTTTAAATTATATCTCAAGTTAATTCCAATTAGTGAAACAAACAAAGGTGAGTGAAATTGAATAAACCACGCAATGAAGGAAACAAATAAGAGTGGTTAAACTCTCAATGTCATACTTGAACTACCTAGAAAAGTTAACATCTAAGGTTTACAACCCTTGAGTTCCACCATGTATCTATTTCACAAGAGCATACACCAAGTGACCTCTCTTTTTAGCTAAAGAGTAATGAACATCATTTCTTGGATAAGGATCCAAGAACCTTACAAGGGATTTAACCTTCCCTTACCTCGGTGGACATCCCCTTCACCTTCCTTAAACAAGGAAGAGTTTAAAATCATTATCTTTTAGTAAAAAGTGATACAATGGAGGAAAGCTTTGCAAATAACAAGTTGGACAACGTCTCTTACAAATGACTTGTACACTCTAATAATTGTGACAACTGATCAAGCTCAAGGGAGTAATAAGGTGCTCTTTACACAAAATCTCTTAATTATAGAATAGGAGTCACAATGTAACCTTGGAGATATCCCATATAGGTCCTATTTTCAGTTGAGGGTGCCTACAAGCCACTGGACTTAGTAAAAATTCAAACAATTTTTAGGGATTTATGGGATGTCCAACATATATAGTTACAGTTGTTATCCCCATCTAGTAGCTAGTCTATACATTACAAAAATCTATAATTACAATATAGTTTGCTTAATATGTGGACCAAATTTCCAGGCAACGCCCACTTGCGACCAAGTTCAAGTTGGCCCAGTCACTCGAGTTTCAGGTGTGAAAATTCAACCAATTGACATCTCTAGACACGTGGTCTTTCTTTGTTCAAATGAGTTTCACTTTAAAAAACTTTTTTTTGGTCGGAAAAAATCCTGTTTCTAAAAAAGATGATGCCCAAAACTTTGGGTACAAAGATATTTGCGCCCCCATTAAAGACATGGATGAGAACATCCAAAAACTATAAAAGAAAAAGATTGAATCACATAAAGCTACTAAAGCAGCCTACCATCTAACTAAGAAGACCTATTTAACTACATAAACAAGCTCCACGCAATCCTACCAGAAGAAGATTATTCCAAACCACTATTACATGCATTCAGCGTACCCACAAGTAGTAACAGTAGCTTGACATAGAATAAAAATGGATTTTCCTGCATGTATCAAGCCTTGAGCTTCTGACCTTCTTATCTACCAGAACATCTGGTTTCTAAATGGGCAAGGTCACCAAAAAAAGGAACCCCTAGATACCAGATCAACAAAGAAGTTAATTCATCTGAAACAGAAATAAGAACCAGCATGTTTTAAGCAGCAGAATATGGGAGGGAAAAGAACAGCTCCAATTCACTCCTTCATGCTTGGCACAACACCAACTATCTATTAAGAGTACCCACAAAGTGTAGTACTATGCCACGATTAGAGAGATCCTTGTAGCTATTATCCTGCCCAAACAGCCAAGTTGCTGACCTACCAGGTCCTTGATCTTCGGTAGATGTTGTTAACACAACACCAATCCATAAATGCTGGGGAAGATGCCCAAAGTTGTTCTTTGCCCATAGGCATTCCAACAAACACCATGAGAGCACACAACAACAACAGATTAATTGTTGTTGGCATAGCAGCCCAGCATCAAACGCCTGCAAAGCATTCCACCCACTGCAGTGTCAAGGGAGATGAAGAGACGCCTCTGCCACCTAGAGACAACACTGCACAATCTCCATGTAGCAGCAAAGGGGCCAACGAGAGAAGAATATGCCTCCCTGAACCATCCCACTGTGAACAATAGTGGCACATGCCAGAACGGAGCTGATGCCCAAAGGATTGTTAGCCAGACGCCAGGAGCAGCGTAAAGCTGCACGTCGACAAGCCTGTTCTAGGGATAGAGCCCCGAAATAGGGTTGGACTCCATGTGAATTCCACTGAAGACGGCCAAATGGGATGAGCGCAGCACGTCGCTTCTCTAGATACAGAGATAAGGGCACCATCGGACCAAATCTGTCAGTGGAGGGGAACTGGGTCGCCACCGCTAGAGCATGGGCTCTAGAAAGCACTGTTAGGCGAACATCGGTAAGCCCTAGTTCGACCAGTTGTCGAAGTCGCCGAGGAAGTCGATGTCAAAGGTCTTCACCAATCTGGTAAAACCAGATCTCATACGAGAGGTGTGAAGGAGGGCACGAGAGACAGGGGCAACAACCTCTTTCGTCAGATGCGGTGCAGAGAATCCAGTGAGAACCGCCAGGCCAGGAGGGAACGGTCTTTCCATCCGCCACTCTCAGGCACAATGGAAGTAGGATCGACGACGCGAACCTTGGGTCCCGACCTCGCTCCACGCAGTGCACCACAACTCCTACCCAGACTTCTGATGAGAAAACCCAATGAGTCAGACAACCTGCGTCTCTACCCCAAGGACTCACACCACCCTCACTATGGATACAACCGTGGACGAAAGAGAGCCAGGGGTGGAAAGTGCCTGGGGTGCTCCCTCCCCCCAACGGTGCCGCCGGGAGGAGCTGAAGAGAAGGGGGAGAAAACCCTAGAGAGTGAGCTGACTGAGCCCAAGATTAACCCTAGGGGAGTACTCTGTTACTGTTGTTGAAACCCTAGTATCAATATCTCATTTCACTTGGACAAACTTGACAACTACACATAATTAGAAAATCCTTGTATAATGTCTTCATCTATGTTTCTCTAAAGAAAACTTGACTAGTGAACATTGTTGTGATTGAATTTTCTAATTTATTTATATGCAAATAAAATTTAATCATTTTAAATATATTATACATTTAATCTTAATTCCAAGACATACAATCATTATAAATGATTTACATCAATGTTCTTGAATGAAAAATAGCTATTCATAGACTTTGAACCTTGTGCATGTCTGACTTAAGTTTCTTTAAATTTAAGTTTCTAAATTTGAGAAATTGGAGTAAATCTATAAATATGAAATGATCTCGATAAAAATCTTGGACACACGAATGAATGGTGAAGTCATAATCAAAATATGGGTAGTGTAACTTGTGGAGTCAACATTCTCCCCATTAAGATGGCAAGCCTTCCTAAATACATTAGAAATATGATGACTGAGAAGTTTTACCTATGGATTTTAAGGGTGTCATAGATTTTAGAGTAAAAATTCTTCCCCTAATTACTTGTTTTCAAACATGTTTGCTAGCTCTAAAAAATACAACAAAATTCTAAATAGATTTATTCATATACAAACTAAAATTGTCCAATAATTGTTCCATTCACATGTAGTGCAAATTAAATTTATTTCAACATATCTAGATCATCTCCCTCTTTTTCATACCACAAACGCGGGTGGGGATATAAGAGCATATCAAGATCTTATCCAAACAACATCTCATACAAGATAAAAACATTTGAACAAGCTAAGATGCAATTTTCAAAACATATTTTCAAACAATGCACAAGATTTTCTCCAACTTCCAATATCTTTTTCATTTAACAATCATGGTTTGAGTATGAAATAATATGCAACATGTGGAAATAAAGAACATACAACATATATCATGACATGAAATGAAATGCATTACCTCAGATACAAGCTTCCTTAATAATACATTATAAAAGTCACAAAATAGCACTCTAATAACACTATAGAATAGATCTAAAAATCCTTGGAAGGGCCATAGTATTCCTCTTCTTTCTCAACGTGTAGGGTGAGATTATATATAAAGTTTCCTTATATTAACCATTATTTTCCTAATCCTCAACACACCCACTTGAAATTGTATCACCCTCATGGTTACTACCTCTTCTACTTCTATTTCCACATTCATATGTTTACACTAGATATCCACTTCTTATTCAGTTGAGTTTAGTTCTTGATGCACTACAACAAAAATGCCATTAGTGTCCTTTAAGAAATGCCACAAAAAATTGTCACTAAGCATGTTTAGTGGCATTTGTTGACACTTAAATTAATGCCTCTAGTACCAATGCCACTAGATGGATAGTGGCCTAAGTTGTAAATGCCAATATATGTTTGGCTTTAATGGCTTCTAATAAATTCCAAATAAAGGCCACTAAAACATCATTTGGCATTTATAAAAAAACCACTATACATCAATTGGCTTTTATACAAATGCCACGATTTTGTATTATGTTGTTGTATGAAATGGTTCTTATTGAGTGTAATGGCGTAAAAAAGCCACTAATGACATACTAATTCTATATTACTACATTTTCATGGCTTTTAGTCATTCAATTTTCAGTTCATTATCATGTTTTCTAATTGAATGCCAATTGCAGCCGGACTCAATTTTCCTAAAGTATGAATTTTATTTATTTATAATCAAATGACAATTACAAGGAGAGGACATTTTACCTTTCCCCTTATATTGAATACAATACCAATGATATACTTTCATAATACCTTTTTCTATTTAGTACAATAACTTCTACATCATTGGATTTGTCTCTTCTCTGATATGACTATCTACTTTTTAGCATGACGACTTCAGAGCTCCTTCGGGAAATAGCTTTAAGTTCTGGTGGAATCTCCACATCCAATATTGGCCTCTCCAAAGAGTGATATTTCTTTCTCAATTTCTTGATGTCATTAACCAATTGATCAATATATTTCAATCAATATGATTTTAAAAACCTGAAGCATATTCACTTACCATTTACATACATAAAAAAAAAATAAACACCATTGGAGTCAGATATGAAGAAATTGTCAAATTGTATACCCTGGTGCATCTCCTTCAAGAAATAGATTTACGATGCTATCAATGACGCCAAATGCAGTAACAACCTAGTTTGATGATTAAATATGAGACAAAAGTTTTGAGTGTTTTGAATGAAGTAATTAAAACACCAACCTTTGCTTCAGCTTAGAGATCTAGTTCAAGGAACTTCCTTGGATTTGGTTCTGTCTATTAGCCGCCATCTGAGTTCTAGATGCTATTAGACCTAAGGACGTTGTGAAATGGATAAGACTCGATAAACAACTATCAATGGCACTGCAAATCTAATGAATGTCTGATAAGTTGTTGTTATCTCCTTAGATTCTTCAAATTGTATCCAAATGTCATGAGTCAGTTGACTAAAGGCCCAAATCTTCCTATATGTTACACAAAATAGGCAAAAAAAATTATTCACGTGACTTTGTTGTGCAAGATGGTATTTAGCAGTTCGAGGATAAGCACCTTGATCATTAAATTATGATGACTGGACAACTTCATCATATTTTTAGAATATTTCTCCAGCTCAATACTTGCAATATACAGAAATAGTTAAAAAATAGAGTGAGGCACCAAAAATGAATTAAGAAGCTCCCAAGAAAATTTGTACCGATTGTAGATATGTAGAAAGATTTTTGATATCCTATAATCTGTGGCAAGTAGAAGGTGCTCAAATAATGTACCTGTATGAGAGATTTTGTATACTTAGTTTTCTTCTCCTTCTCTTCAGTGTATGCTGACTGGAGAAGAAAACTAAGTATACAAAATCTCTCATACAGGAGAAGTGTTTTTAAAAGTGACTTGAACTTTATAGAGTGAATTAAGGAGTTCCATTACTTTGTCATATTCCTTTTCAATTATGCAAATATTTTGAATCATGTCATCCGGCTATTCATGAATTGATATATAACTCAATTTTAGAAAGAGATTCCATGTTGACAATATTCTTATACTATGTGTCATCAATTATGCTTGATAATGAATAAGAACAAAGATATTAATTAATTTCAAGATGAAATTATACATAGACAGATTATTTAAGATGAAATTAGGTGCTAGGTGACACTACTTTATCATCCATAACGTGGAAAACATTTACGCACTATCATATCTTATAAAGAACAAGGGAAATTGTTTCTTATTAAGTGTTGTGATATTTATCACACAAATTCTAGTAGAGATATTGACATCCTTATCAAATCTATAAGGTTTCAAAGCATATATAGTTATTTATGAAAAGTCATAATAAAAATCCTCAATTTTCTCAAGCATAAACTTGATGGCTGGCATTTGGTTAGATGTTTTATTTCATTATTAGACTAATATCATTATAAAAACACTTCAACCTAACTTGATTACATTTTGCACCAGATAAAATATATTACATAACAGAAGTTACATCATGACAATATAATATATTGAATAGCAAATAGTATTTTTTTCTTATCACAAATTAGTTACTTACTCTTCTGATGTCTTCTTCTATATTATTGCTTCCACCCCACTTCCAGACTGATAACATAGTGCAAAACTGAACATGATTAGTTTTAGGAGAGAGATTTCATTTTCATTTTTTTATTTTACAAATTAGAAGAATAATGGTATTCATATCTACTTAAGAATTAGATTCCTTCATGTATCCACAAAAAAAAGATAAACAACTATTTCATAAAAAAAATTGAATGCAATCAAGACTGAGTTCACATATTATGGATATCCACTAACATGGCTAGAACAAAACCCCACCAGTATACTTGGTATAAAAATAATGGTTATAAATTTGTATCTAAAAAATTATGATGATCAATTGACATGTCTCAATCTGACATGTAACAACTTGGCTTGAGTTTAAATCTTCTCAACATAATTTTTTCCATGTTTGAAAGTATGTTTTAAAACCTACAATAGGGGTTCATTGTAGTATTTTATTGAAATATTAATTCTTTAAAACCTATTTTAATCTATATAAACTTCATATCAATCATTAGGTTCTACAAAATTACAATAATATGCATTATGGTACATCAATCCAATATTTTTTATGATAATATCATAAGTATAGAGAGGAATCCAAATTCAATTTAAAATTACTGTTTATGACACTGGGACTAATTGTTGATTCAACATTCTATCAAAATTTTAGGTTCAAGTCCATTCTCATAGGATTTTTGTCCATAAAGTCATATGCATACCAAACCTGCATCAAATCAAATCAAATTAATTGCATATGGCATGCAATCAGAAGAAGAGTATAAAAATAAAATGGATAAAAATGATAGTGATGATTACTTAGCACAATTGTGGTGGCATGGTGGACATATGAATCCATTGTTGTTAACCTTAGATAATATGTGTGAGTTAAGGGAGCACAATATTTAGGATTACTTAAACCTTATAGGATTGTTTGGGAATTTTGTAAACGGAGGGGGGGCTTGGGAGAAAACTCACAAAAACAATTCTATAATATGCTCTACTATTTTTTTTCACATAAGAAATACCCAATAGGTTGAACAATAATTGACATATAATGTTATATACTAGATACTAAAAACAACTTACTATTTGCTTCATGTGTAAAAATAAATATAGTGAATTACGGGAACCATTTGGGAGCTATATTTATCACATCCTTGTCGTACGTGTAATTTTAGTGCATGTATGCCTATCTTGTTGCATGTTATCTTCAAGTTACTTATCATGTTGGTATCGAACATTAGATGTTGAGTGAGTTGTGGTTAACCCAAATATCTCATTGAATTATATTTTTTGTTCTTTTACCCAAATCATATTTAATTGAAGTAAAACCAAAGAATAGGATAGAGACCATTTTTATAGCTTAAAAAAGAATGCATAAAATTGTTTTTTTATATTTAGGTTAAATCAAGAATGGATGAAGTTGATCTTGTAATTCAACAACTAACAATAAACACAAATTCTAAATTGAAGAAGATAAAGAGAAATTACTAATGAACTAATCTTCAATTAAAAGATCAAAGTAAGAAAACTAGTTCAATTTCTCTATTCTAATAAGGTTTTCTTGAATTAAGGTAAGCAACATAAAAATCATTACAGAACACGACTATGAGGTTCACTTGACACTCCAACATAATGTATTGGATCTTTTTTTTGGCAAAATGTATTGGATCTTTTTTTTTTGTGGCAAATTGTATTGGATCTTTTATGAAGAGGGACCAGGCACAACCTTATGTTTCAGGGTAAAAGGGTTGCGTTATAAGAAATGGTTTTTGCAAATAACTAATTCAATGGCCTTCACAACTTATCAACAAGTATATGAAATGATTAGAGAGAATGGAGAATAGAGTTCGTTCAAAAAAGGATAGAGACAATATTATATTTTTCTTTTCTACTAAACACCAATGAAAAAATAAAGAAAATATATTGAGTATATATGTTGCATCAATAATTGCAAGGGTCAATGAGTTTTGTGACAACAAGTTATGTAAAACTTCACCCAAACTATGCAACTGGTCTTAGAATCCATTGTGTGTGTGTGTTTGTGTGTGTATATATATATATATATATATATATATATATATATATATATATATATATATATATATATATAAGAAATTTCATGGTCCGATAAACCTAAGCATATAAAGTGAAATTAAAACACAAGCAATTATCCTGGATAAGGAACTAACCACCATCATACAAGGCCTAGTGGAGGTGTTAAATAAATACAGAAGAAACACATTGAAACTAACAACAGCTTGGCATGCAAATATTTAATGTTTTAGTCACAAACATCAATCCAAATCTACCTATCTATTAAAAATTAAACGACTTTTATAGCATAATCTTAACATCCAGGTTATCCATAGGATAAGAATCTCTAACATGTGTGTTGACTACTTAGCCTAGTAGGCCACCAAACAATGACTCAAGAACTGTAAGTGGGATAGGTATCTGATCTTGCATTTCAGATGTACAGAGAGGAGTTAGGGATGTATAATGAAAGACTTTATCAAGTGTATGTTTACATGCAGTCGAAAGATAATATCATTGCAAAAAATAGTAATAACAAGAAAAATGCATGAAGATTGCATTAATCATATGACCTATATACTATCCAGGTTTCATATAAAATCAATAAATGGATCCAGTAAAACAAGACATACATATGACACTGTGAAAACATAAACAAAATACATGTTAAATTTTAAAATATTGTATATTTTTTCCTATAGTCAAACTAATTAATATAAAAATATGCAATGTCTTCAACATTTTTTGTTCATCAAAAAGAAGAAAATCGTAAATATAACCATATTGGAAAGTGTATTAGGACACCTTGATCAAGGGGAAATGAAAACACTGCATGCTTTAATACAGATGAGGGACATGCAATACGGTATTTTCTAATATATACTTGGAAAAAAATGACACATGGAAAAAAAGGTTAAGAAAAATGTAGAAAAAATGCCTCAAAATGTAGGGAAAATAGTCACATAATTATTTACCCAATCTTGTATGCTTTTCCAATTCTCTTAAGTTATGCATGTTGCACAATGAATCCACATGGAGAATATTGATGTAGCAGATAGAAACCAACAATATGACTCTACTTTTTACATCAATTAATTTGTAACTGGAGATGATGCACCCTAATATAAAAGATTCCTTCAAAAGATCCATATGATTCACAAGTACATATCACATCTCATCATACATCAGAAGAATTTCAGAACCTGAATGATAGTATAATATAAAAGAACACTCTCCAAGGGGAGCTTCTAAAAAAATTCCTTTAAATTTTTTATTTATTTTACAACTGATTAGATCTGTCAAAGTCAAAGTAAAGCTCCTAGGCCAAAGGTTCACTTTCCACCACCCTTATATTAATTTACATACAAGATGAGTTGCTGCTTCGTTTATGAAGCATACACATGCATCACGGTATCAAAGATAACATTTGTTTTATGGATTCCGTCAAGACAGCCACTTGCCACCAGAATTTGCCATGTACGAGGGAAATATTATGAGATTTAAGATGATTGTCCTCATCGGACATATTGGTAGATGCATAACACGTTTAAGTGAGAAACGTTGTTGCAGAACATGTTGTCATCCGACCAACTTAATTATGTGCAACCAACGTAAAGCGAGAAACCCTCAATCAAAAACGCAGTGCTACAGTGATAGCTTTTTCATATTTGTCAGAATGTTGTTGTTCCTTTATCTTATCTCAAGGTACACATCATTTTACCATGTAATTTAAAAAGGAAGGTGTCTAGAAGGATTGACATAGGCTTGAACTATATTAATGCTTCTGTGGGTAAGACGAACAGCTAGTTGTGAAGGCTACCTGTAGCAAATAAGGTAACCTCGTCAAGAGAATCAAGTTAGAGACAATATAATAGCAGCACCACACCACTCACCCTTGCGCGACGCGGAAATGGAGCACACATCCTTGTGTCATTGTTTAATTTGTATTAGAGGAATGTTCATCCCAATTTATTCTCAAGAAATACATCCTACCAAAATCTAGACAAAAACTATATATATTTCTTTCTTACACTTGAAGTTAGTAGGGCTTACGTGCAGAACATGGGAGGATCTCGTTTGTCAGTTGAACTCAGATGCAGTGAGATAAGAGAGACATTATTATTTGATATAACGGTTAGATATATGGCTGTTGTAGCAGCTATTTATTTAGCATGGGCTAAGCCCAATATAGTGCAGCTAGTACATGTGAAAAAAGTAATTTTGTCTCTAGTGCAGATAGCAAAGAAGTTTTATCCCATATTGCTCATTCCTATAATAATCCTTATATGTAGGATCACATGGGACACTAGTGTCCAAGGGGTCCTACGAGGAAGGTATTATCACCTCCTTGGTGGGTGGAGTTACCACATCACAACACACATACGCACACAAGCGCCACACCACGTCACGCCTCGTCGGACCGGGCCAGACACGGGTTCGGGCTCGGGTTCGGACTTGTGGATTGTGGAGAATGTCTTTCGTCCGCCTTTTACACTAGGACACAACTAAGGAAATAATTACTCGTGTAATTAATTGTTTTTTCTTTTGAGATTTATTTGTTTATATTTTGTAATATTTTCTATAATATGTACAATAGCTACCGAGTGTTTGCGTCTCACTAGTAATAGAAATTCGGGACGTGTGTGGATATATATACGCCTCCGGTCATTAGGGTTAAACATACATTTTACAAACTTCAGCTGTCGTTTCACGTGTGTTTTGAGAGCTCTAATCTAGAGAGCGAGTGCCTTCGTTCCCGAGCCGTTTTGTGGAGTTTTTCTCCTGTGCGAAGTAAGGTATCTTCCTTCCCATCACCGAGAGGCGACTGTCAGGCGGAGGTTCTTGCGGTTGTTATGCTGCACTGGTGGTAGTGCAACGAGATGACGACGAGCGCGAGCAAGACGTGTCTATTCCAGGTTCGTACTGGATCGAATCTAGGAGAACGGTGCATATCCATGAGAATTGTCGGGCACTGATTTCTTTAAGTATCACGTTCGTTTCTCAACGAATGATCTGGTTTGCAAATTCTGATCTTTTATTTCTGTTCTCCTGCTCTGTTTGATCTTTGTTTTTTATTTGGATCTGCCTGAAATTGTTAATTAATTTGCACCTGTTGTTGTTGCATGTAACGACATTAGTAATATTAACAACAGTCTTAAAGAAATTATCTTTCTGGCATTAATTAACAACGGTCGGTCAGGATGGTTCGAGAAATAAATTTGATATCAACAATATGTCTAAAAATTTTACTGGTACCAACTTTGCCCGTTGACAGAGTTAGATACAAATTTGGCTGAATATTGCGGGTTTTGATCAGTACTTAGAAGAGACTGAACCTAAATCTATGAACTATTCCTGATAATGCAAATATAATTGCAAATTGAGAAGGGTGACAAAATGTGTTGCGATTTGATTCTGTTTGGTGTAAATAACAAACTATATGACTCTTACTCAAAGCCTCCAGTCACTACATACAAAGTTCTATGGGAATTGTTAATTAAGAATTTCAGTACTAAAAATCAAGGTGTTGAAAAATACTGCGTGACTAAATTTCTTAAGTTTAAGATGGTAGAGGGTAAGTCAGATTCTGATCAAACACATGATCTTCAATTGCTAGTTCATGAACTCTTAGATGCCAAGATGGCATTGCCTGAGAAGTTTGTTGTTATGTCTATCATAGAAAAATTTCCTAAGTCATGGGAATCGTTTGGTATGTCTCTGAAGCATCGCAAAGGGACACATACAATTGAAGAACTAATGATGGATATTAATATACAAGAAGAACACTTAAAGGAGAAAACGATCAAGGTGCCTACTGATGCAAATCCTACTGTTAATTTTACTTCTACAAAAAATACCAAAGATAAGAAATCTAAGAATGCACATAAACCTAGGTCAAAGATCCAGAAGAAATCAAAGAACAAACCTTGTTGGACTTGTGGATAGGTTGGCCACTGGAACAAGGATCGTCCTTCTAAGAAGGCAAAGAAAGCTTCCACATCTGCAACTGAGGAGGTTATTTTCAACATGATGACTACATCTTTGAACCTCAATGATGGGTACATGTCTATAAATCTGAAATCTTTCTATTTTTGAACCACTTTACTGGATAATTGAAATTGGGGCTAATGTACATGTATGTGCTGATAAATCCCTATTTGTGTCTTATCATACCTCTCGAGGTCGGTCTGTGACTTTGGGTGATTGCAGCTCTACAGAAGTCAAAGGCGAAGGACGGGTGGACTTGAAGTTTCCTTCGGGGAAGGTTTTGACTCTTAACAGGGTCAGACATGTTCAACCATTCGACGCAATATCCTTAGTGGCATAATTTTAGTTAGAGAAGGTTATAGAGTAGACTACAAATGTAATAAGACTATTATTACACGCCTTCGTGATTCTTTATTTTTTGGCAAGGGGTACTTATGTGATGTGGAGAACTTATTTAAGATTCATGTTGAACCTATTTTAAATTCCATTTTAAATTTGAATGATTATAGTTCTATTTGCATGATTCGTGTTTCATCTTTCATCTGATGTTTGACATTCACATTTGGGACATGCTAATGTTTCCTCAATTAAGCATATGATGAATCTAAATTTAATTCCTAAATCTAAAATTAACAACAATAAATGTGAAATCTATGTGCAAGCTAAATTGCCTTCGAAGCCCTTTCATTCTATGAATAGAAATTCTGAAAATTTGGATTTAGTGCATACAAATATCTGTGAAATTTAATGGTATTTCTATGAGGGATCAAAAGCGTTATTTTATAACTCTTATTGACAATGGGAGTAGATATTGTTATGTCTTTTTACTAATTAGTAAAGATGAGGCATTGGATAAATTTAAAATTTATAAAAAAGAATCTGAAAGTCAAACTAGTAAAGTACTTAAGTGATTAAGGTCTGATAGGGGAGGAGAGTATACCACAAACCTTTTGTTTTGAAATTTTACTAATTACATGGTATAGTTCATGAGGTAACTGCTCGTTATTCACCACAATCAAATGGGATAGATGAACGTAATAACCGAACCTTAATAGATATGGTAAATACCTTACTCTAAACATCTGGATTACCCAACTTTATGTGGGGGGAAGCTTTGTGTAATGGAGTGGACTTTTAGAATCTTAAAATGTCTAGTGACACAAGTGAAGTCATACATGTTGAGTTGTTTTGAGAACCCCAAATGTTTTGGTAAAGTTACAGTTTTGATTGCGGGTTATATAATTATTAAGATCCCTAAGTGCATGCCTTTTGAGGTATTTTATTCAGTAGTCAAACCATATAGCGTTGGCTGAATAGGAAGAGCCACGGATACAGATGTTTAATTTCTAGTAGTGACATTGAAATATATGTCGCACGGCCAGCCCATTTAAATGAACTTTGTGTATGTGTTTCAGTAGCCACAGATCAGGCTTTCATGTGAAGCCATCCTGACCCTTGGATATTATCAGACAAATACCCATTATCCTCTTCGTAGCGGTTGTCGAAGGCTCGCAGTGACAGCCGATGCCCACGTCGTGGAACGGCCAAATCGTGGGATCAAGCGTGGTTTTGATTGTGCAGTTGGTTTCGGATGCCCACAGACTTCAGAATGAACTCTTATGAGGACCAGGTGACGCCCCTGTATGAGACTGATGCGAGAGGAGGAGGAGTCATTGCTCACAAAGCATAGCAGCATGACGGCAGCCATGCCTGTGGAAGATAGATGATTGGCGGTCTCTTTGAATGTTAGGAAGGAGAGCAGGAGACGGTTGTAGACCCGTAAGATGCTCACGAGGTAGCCTGAGCAGACGAGAGCTGCTTCCTCCCCTGATCTAGGCCTCGCGAAGACAACTTTGGGCTCCGGTAGCGGCGGCCTGGATCAGGAAGACGACGGTGGGGAACGACGTGAGGGGACTATGTTCTCACGAAACCAGAGAAAGGAGGAGGGGATCTTCCATGGTTGCAACCTGCAACTGCGACCTCCTCAATCTATGAGGAGGATCTCCGATGGCATGGAGTCCCGGCGGTGCTCACACAGATTCGAGAGGAGCCACTTGCAAGGACCGCAGGTGTACACATGGTAGTCGGCGACGTCATGGGAATCTTCTGGCCCGGAGATGAGGATTGCAGCGGCGCATGCTGGGGCCAAGGTTGTACGGCGGTGGCTATGTAGAGATGTAGGCGTCCGAAGCTGCAGCAAGGAGGAGGGATGCCGATCCCTTCACGGTTCCCTGCACCACGGAAGTCCTTGTCAAATATCTTTGTGCTTGCTCACCAGAGCTAGGTCAGGCGGCAGTGCATGCAGGCGTCGACCCACAAGGCTTGAGATACGCGGCGACCCAAGAACCGGCCGGCTCAGTGCAGGGCAGCGCCAGCCCACAGCCACGTGGCGGCCTCTGACTTGTCCAAAAAGGTAGATTATCTGAAAATGCTCAATTCTTGGATAATTCATAGTAATTAGCCTGCTTATCAAAAAAATACAAATAAGGTACCCAAATTCTCAGAAAAATGTGTAGAACCACATGAAACCTTAATACTAGTCTTTTGATGCATTAATAATAGTGATATCATGAAATATGTGTAATAATTGTTTAGTGGATAATAAATAGCAAATGATGACATAAAATTATGGGAAAATGTCAGTAACTCTATAATAACATTTATAATACATGTGATGTCAGATATGGCCATGGTGATGTATGAAATCATGTAATTTGCTTAATATGGCTAATTAGGGCTTTTAACCCTAAATAAAATGCAATAAATGCACACATGCTCAATAAATGATAGAAATTACAGAGTAAGCTCATATCAGTAATTAGAAGATAATATGTAACTCTGAGATCAGTTATATATATGGAATTAATAGAAACATGATAATGACTCTTCATGTGATATAAAACCATAATATGCTAAATGAATATGATCTAGAGTTAATATGTACACATAATCATATGTAATCAAATAATCATATTATTGATCATAATTAGGAATACAACATCAGTAATGTCAATCCTAGATAACAAGAAGAGATAGATAAGAAATAATAATGAGAATATCCTATGAGCTAAGGTAAACCCTAAAATGGACATAACTAGGGTAATGATGATGAGAATCTAATGATCATATGTGATCTTATCTTTATCAGGGTTGATCAAGGATATAGTTGATATCAGGAATATGTTGTGATTAAGGATATCTCTTTGGAAGGTACGCCATTACCTCTTACTTGGCTTATTATACATTATGCTTGTGTTATATGGTAGTAAAGACTTGGCATATGATATTGGATGAAATGATTGTTCTTGTATGATATCTTGCTTGATTTTCCATACTTATTACTATGAACACATGAAACATAAGATATCTGGTCCATCATATGATAGCACTAAACTCTTTGGTAGTACAGTGCATTGAAGTGATCTCAAACTCTTTGGTAGTAGATCACATGTGTTAGATCTCAAACTCTTTGGTAGTAGATCACACGTAAAATGATCTCAAACTCTTTGGTAGTAGATCATAAGGCCTGAATAGCATCAAAGCCCTAGGGGCAGATGTACGAGATATATGATGGAGACATGATTAAAATATGTGTTCTCTTTTGTTAATGAATATCCTTGTGCAAGTATGTGCTTTTCTTATATTCTTTTGTTACTGCCAAGTACGTTAGTTTTATCTTATTGCCTAGATATGATGAGAGGTAAATAAAAGACACGTAGGCGTACTCAGTACAATATTCATGAAATATTGTGCTGACGTGTACCGCATGTAATCTTTTGTTTAGGTTGTGGTTATGCTCTTGGAGATCCAGGATAGTTGCGAGTTGTGTAGAGAGCTGATGTACAGGTGGACCTGTTGTCTTAAGATCCTGTTGTTTAGTTGTAGTACATGTATATGTATAGTTTGTTGTTCAATATGTAACATCAAATGTTGTAACAATTCATGTTGTAATTATATGTTGAATGGTGAACATATGTGTTGTGGTTTGTTTATTGTTCATGTACATGTGCTACTGTGTTTCCTTCTGACTCCCTTGAATTTCTTATTCTTAGCCTAGTGTGGGATGTTTAAATTGGGATTCTCGCTGAGGTGAGGGTTTCAATTTGGACGTCTCACATCAGATTAAGTTTTAGAAAATTCGGGGACGTCACAGGTGGTATCAGAGCATGAACAATAGCAAAGCCTGACATTTGCTCATTATGCATCACAAAACTAAAGAACCTTGACTTAATGATCTTTTAGGGTTAGATTAGTCGTCTTTTAGAGACTAGATCTGACCTAGCCTCTAGGTTAGCACCTAGATGTCCGAGAACTAGGTATAGACTGGTGCTTGTTGAGTAGCAAGTCCTTAGATGTCGTTCTTTCCTTGTAGTGCAGCGGTATGGGACGTTGCACTATTTGGAAATGACGAGCATCAAGGGAAGAGAAACCCTAGACATATGGCGCTCGTTGTCTAGAGTAGCTACACTAGTCTACCCCTTGTTCTCACCCTTTTCACTAGTTTTCATGACACTGGACTCTCTACTATGTGTGGGACACTCGTTTCAGGATTTGGTTTTTGATTCCAATCAGATCGAACCTCGATAGTTTTATCTGACGTTTGTTTTATCGGAGAAAAACTATATAATATTTTATTATGTATATGTATTATAAAAATGTGTCCCCACACATGTACGAGTAGGAGGTGGTCATGTGACCTAAGTGAAAGTGAATGACATCAGTCTAGAAGAGAGAGTAGTTCTAGATTAGATGTCTAGAGCCTTGTTAGAGTATGTGATAGATAGAATAGATGAAATAAGTTTTGATATGATGTAAGTCTTATATAGATGACATAATATGGTTATGATGATTTATGTTTGTCTTTGAGGACATGAGTTAGGTTTGAGGTTTTGAGATATGTCTTGATGATTCAAGTAACTAGGCTTTTATGAGATAAGATATGCTAAGTTAAGACAAGGTTGTGAGTCAGCATGAGCCTCAAGCTCTTTTACAAAGGAGGACCTCTAGTGTTAGGACCAATTTTGGGGTTAGCTCAAGAGAGAGTGAGACCCACAGGGAGAAGGTCAGAGAACCTAGACTCTGCGATATGAGAAATATGAGATATGTGATATGATATGTCCTAAACTAGACTACTCCTGAGTGATTGAGATGAGCTGCTTTATGCATGATTCCTATAGTTTTGTTGAATCCTATATGTCCTTGGGAGGACCAAACCCTAGAGACAAAGAGAGGCTGGCTATATATGCATATGTGAACATGAATATTAGTACCTACCATCTGGGTGAGGGAGAGAGCCCAAGACCCTGGAGGAGGTAGCTATGTTAGTTTCTATGAAGCCTCATGCTCGGGTTGGTGGTTTCGCACATAGGAATCTAGTGGTGTATATAAGAGAGCTTTGGGTATGATGTTTCATTGGTATAGAGCTGAGAAGAAGATGTCATATCATGTTTTGGTTTGTGCTTATGTGGCTCGAGCTAATGAAGCTATTAGCTAGTGCCAATGAGGTAATCTGAGAACCCTAGATCGAGAGGAAAGACCAAGTATATGCATATGAGATACTCATAGAGTTGAGTTAGCTCAGAGAGACTGAGCATGACACTACTCTCATGACAAGGGTTAGGACCTCAGTTGGACTAGATGAAGTTTTGATATATGTTTGATTAGCCACTGGCATAAGTTTGTTTAGCACAACCATGATATAATATATGTAAGGATGTGATCTAATCTTGAGACATGATATATAAACATGATATAAAACTAGAGATGGTTTAATAGATATTGATGCATAAATGGTTAAACATACACATGAATAAAGTGGTGATGTGAAATTCTTGGTTAATCTTGTGATGAAATCACTAATAAATGTTACAATTTAGTATGCATAATGAAATAAGATCATATGAATGAAACATGTTACACGAGGTGTTAATCGTAGTGCTTAACAAAGATGGAAGATATAGTTTGATAGCTAGCACAACATAATGCTTATGACACCTTGATATAATGTAAAAGGATAAAGTGAGTAAATTATAGTTAACTCCTTCCTAAAAGGCATATGTTAATGTTGAACATGTTCTAACAATTATTTTAATAAAATGTTGATGACACCTTGATGTATGAGTTAATCTTAGTTAACTCCTTTAGTACATGGTAATACGATGTGGGAATCCTAATGCATGGGTAAAGATAAGGATGCAACCCTGATATATGAGATATGTCATGATGTAACCTAAGTTTCTAAACCCTGAGTTTAACCTTGAATGGAGTGTTTGTGTACCAAGATGGTTGTAAAACCCCCGGATAGTGCCTTGGATACATGGTTCTAGGTAACCTTTTTGGATATGTTGCACATAGTGTGGTTGCTACATGTGGATGGAGGCAAGATAAGGTTTTTCATGGAAGTATGAGTATGCTTTACTTTCGAGGACGAAAGTTCCTTTAAGATGTATATGATGTGACAAAGTGGTTTTTCTGACTTAATTCCGAGGACGGAATTTGTTTTAAGGTGTGTAGGATGTAATGGAGTGGACTTTTAGAATCTTAAAATGTCTAGTGACACAAGTGAAGTCATACATGTTGAGTTGTTTTGAGAACCCCAAATGTTTTGGTAAAGTTACAGTTTTGATTGCGGGTTATATAATTATTAAGATCCCTAAGTGCATGCCTTTTGAGGTATTTTATTCAGTAGTCAAACCATATAGCGTTGGCTGAATAGGAAGAGCCAAGGATACAGATGTTTAATTTCTAGTAGTGACATTGAAATATATGTCACACGGCCAGCCCATTTAAATGAACTTTGTGTATGTGTTTCAGTAGCCACAGATCAGGCTTTCATGGGAAGCCATCCTGACCCTTGGATATTATCAGACAAATACCCATTATCCTCTTCGTAGCGGTTGTCGAAGGCTCGCAGTGACAGGCGATGCCCACGTCGTGGAACGGCCAAATCGTGGGATCAAGTGTGGTTTTGATTGTGCAGTTGGTTTCGGATGCCCACAGACTTCAGAATGAACTCTTATGAGGACCAGGTGACGCCCCTGTATGAGACTGATGCGAGAGGAGGAGGAGTCATTGCTCACAAAGCACAGCAGCATGACGGCAGCCATGCCTGTGGAAGATAGATGATTGGTGGTCTCTTTGAACGTTAGGAAGGAGAGCAGGAGACGGTTGTAGACCCGTAAGATGCTCACGAGGTAGCCTGAGCAGACGAGAGATGCTTCCTCCCCGGATCTAGGCCTCGCGAAGACAACTTTGGGCTCCGGTAGCGGTGGCCTGGATCAGGAAGACGACGGTGGGGAACGACGCGAGGGGACTATGTTCTCACGAAACCAGAGAAAGGAGGAGGGGATCTGCCATGGTTGCAACCTGCAATCGCGACCTCCTCAATCTATGAGGAGGATCTCCGATGGCATGGAGTCCCGGCGGTGCTCACACAGATTTGAGAGGAGCCACTTGCAAGGACCGCAGGTGTACACATGGTAGTCGGCGACGTCATGGGAAGCTTCTGGCCCGGAGACGAGGATTGCGGCGGCGCATGCTGGGGCCGAGGTTGTACGGCGGTGGCTATGTAGAGACGTAGGCGTCCGAAGCTGCAGCAAGGAGGAGGGATGTCGATCCCTTCACGGTTCCCTGCACCACGGAAGTCCTTGTCAAATATCTTTGTGCTTGCTCACCAGAGCTAGGTCAGGCAGCAGTGCATGCAGGCGTCGACCCACAAGGCTTGAGATACGCGGCGACGCCCTCAGCAGGTCACGACGGCGCCCGTTGTCTTAGTCGACGACGCATGCAAGCGTCGTGAGACGGAGAAAGAAAGGATTAAAGGAGAACCTGCCCAAATCTCAACTGAACCAGGTCAGACCCAAGAACCGGCCGGCTCAGTGCAGGGCAGCGCCAGCCCACAGCCACGTGGCGGCCTCTGACTTGTCCAAAAAGGTAGATTATCTGAAAATGCTCAATTCTTGGATAATTCATAGTAATTAGCCTGCTTATCAGAAAAATACAAATAAGGTACCCAAATTCTCAGAAAAATGTGTAGAACCACATGAAACATTAATACTAGTCTTTTGATGCATTAATAATAGTGATATCATGAAATATGTGTAATACTTGTTTAGTGGATAATAAATAGCAAATGATGACCTAAAATTATGGGAAAATGTCAGTAACTGTATAATAACATTTATAATGCATGTGATGTCAGATATGGCCATGGTGATGTATGAAATCATGTAATTTGCTTAATATGGCTAATTAGGGCTTTTAACCCTAAATAAAATGCAATAAATGCACACATGCTCAATAAATGATAGAAATTACAGAGTAAGCTCATATCAGTAATTAGAAGATAATATGTAACTCTGAGATCAGTTATATATATGGAATTAATAGAAACATGATAATGACTCTTCATGTGATATAAAACCATAATATGCTAAATGAATATGATCTAGAGTTAATATGTACACATAATCATATGTAATCAAATAATCATATTATTGATCATAATTAGGAATACAACATCAGTAATGTCAATCCTAGATAACAAGAAGAGATAGATAAGAAATAATAATGAGAATATCCTATGAGCTAAGGTAAACCCTAAAATGGACATAACTAGGGTAATGATGATGAGAATCTAATGATCATATGTGATCTTATCTTTATCAGGGTTGATCAAGGATATAGTTGATATCAGGAATATGTTGTGATTAAGGATATCTCTTTGGAAGGTACGCCATTACCTCTTACTTGGCTTATTATACATTATGCTTGTGTTATATGGTAGTAAAGACTTGGCATATGATATTGGATGAAATGATTGTTCTTGTATGATATCTTGCTTGATTTTCCATACTTATTACTATGAACACATGAAACATAAGATATCTGGTCCATCATATGATAGCACTAAACTCTTTGGTAGTACAGTGCATTGAAGTGATCTCAAACTCTTTGGTAGTAGATCACATGTGTTAGATCTCAAACTCTTTGGTAGTAGATCACACGTAAAATGATCTCAAACTCTTTGGTAGTAGATCATAAGGCCTGAATAGCATCAAAGCCCTAGGGGCAGATGTACGAGATATATGATGTAAACATGATTAAAATATGTGTTCTCTTTTGTTAATGAATATCCTTGTGCAAGTATGTGCTTTTCTTATATTCTTTTGTTACTGCCAAGTACGTTAGTTTTATCTTATTGCCTAGATATGATGAGAGGTAAATAAAAGACACGTAGGCGTACTCAGTACAATATTCATGAAATATTGTGCTGACGTGTACCACATGTAATCTTTTGTTTAGGTTTTGGTTATGCTCTTGGAGATCCAGGATAGTTGCGAGTTGTGTAGAGAGCTGATGTACAGGTGGACCTGTTGTCTTAAGATTCTGTTGTTTAGTTGTAGTACATGTATATGTATAGTTTGCTGTTCAATATGTAACATCAAATGTTGTAACAATTCATGTTGTAATTATATGTTGAATGGTGAACATATGTGTTGTGGTTTGTTTATTGTTCATGTACATGTGCTACTGTGTTTCCTTCTGACTCCCTTGAATTTCTTATTCTTAGCCTAGTGTGGGATGTTTAAATTGGGATTCTCGCTGAGGTGAGGGTTTCAATTTGGACGTCTCACATCAGATTAAGTTTTAGAAAATCCGGGGACGTCACACTTTGAATACATCTTTCAATATTCCGAATAAAGTTCCCCATAAACATTCTGAGAGTAGTCAGCTTGAGTTGTGGAGAGGGAGGAACCAAATCTTAAATATCTTTGAGTGTGGGGGTTCCTTGCTAAGGCACTTCTCCTTGAACACAAAAGGAAGAAATTGAGACTGAAAATGGTTGATGCCATATTCTTGGGGTATGTAGAGACAAGCTATGCTTACAAATTCTTGATTGTAAATTCAGATACATCTGGCATTGAGGTCAATAAAATTGTGGAATTACGTGATGTAACATTCTTTGAGGATGTATTTCTTATGAAAACTGGTGTACCCAATGAAGTATCTCAAGAAGATTCATTTACCACAGATTCCATTCCCGAGCACGTGGAAAGGATGAAAAATGTGGGGGCAACTCAGAACAAGCTATTTCTGAATCTGATGAATTAGTTGAACCAATGAAAAGTAAACGACCTAGGACATCCAAGGACTTTGGAAGTGAGTTTCTCACTTACAATATTGAGGATGATCCTGTTACTTTCAAACAAGCTATGGAATATCCAGAAGCTAAGTTTTGGAAAGAAGCCATTAATGATGAAATCCAATCAATTCTCTCGAATGGAACTTGGGAATTGGTGGATTTTCCTCATGGTTGTTCTGTAGCTGGTTGTAAATAGATCTTTAAGAAGAAACTTAATGCATACGGGACAATCAATAAGTATAAGGCTATGTTAGTTGCTAAGGGTTACACACAAAGGGAAGGAATAGATTATTTTGATACCTATTCACTTGATTCCCGTATGACCACAATTCGAGTGCTTATACCATTGGCTTCCATTTATAATATCTATATAGATCAGATGTATGTAAAGACTACGTTCTTACACAGTGATCTTCAAGAAGAGATATATATGGAACAACCTGAGGGATTTGTGGGTCGTAGGAATGAGACCAAAGTGTGTAAACTTGTTAAGTCATTATATGGCTTGAAACAAGACCCTAAGGAATGGCATGAGAAGTTTGATTCTGTGATATCATCATTTGTCTTTATTTCTAATGAATTTGATAAGCGTGTCTTCTGTAAAATTATCAATAATGGATTCATTTTGTTATGCTTATCCTTTAATGATCTCCTGCTTTTTGGTTCTGATATGAAAGTAGTAAATGAGACAAAATCATTCTTTTGTAGCAAGTTTGAGATGAAGGATATGTGTGTCGCTGATGTGATTTTAGGGCTTAAAATCATTAGGTCTACTGATGATATAACTCTCTCACAGTCTCACTATGTTGAAAAGATACTAGAGAGTTTGAGTACACATCACGTAAACCTGTTAAGACTCCATATGATTCATCCAAGCCCTTATTCAAGAATGAGACTAGGATTCCAGTGTCTCAATTACTATACTCTCAGGTTATCAAAAGTTTGATGTATCTTATAGACTGTACATGTCCAGACATTGCGTTTTCCATGAACAAGTTAAGTTGATACACCAGTTGTCCCGATAAGACCCATTGGGAAGCTCTTGGCAGAGTTCTGAGGTATATCAAGGGAACTTGTTCCCTTGGGCTGCATTATGGTAAACATCCTTCTGTAGTCGAAGGATATAGTGATGCACGATGGATTGCCATAAATTCTTGGAATAATGGTGTCTCAGGATATGTATTCCTGTTGGGAGGAGGAGTTGTTTCTTGGAGGTCTAAGAAACAAACCATATTGTCTCGATCCACTTTTGAAGTAGAGTTGTGTGCTTTAGATGAAACTAGATTGGAAGCTGAATGGCAACATGGACTTGTGCCCAGTTTACCTATGGTAAGGAAGCCGCTTCCTATAATTTTAGTTCACTGTGACAACACTACAACTATTGCTAAGATAAAGAGTTCCAAGTATAATCAAAAATAGCATGGACACATCCAAGTCAGACTCAAGTCTGTAAGGGAGTTAATGTCTAATGGGGTCGTGGTTGTGGACTACGTCAGTACCAAAGATAATACAGTTGATCCTTTCACTAAAGGTCTTTCCTTGGCTTTAGTGGAAAAACCTAGGTTGGGGATGGGACTGAAACCCCTATAGATTTGCAGGCAGTAGCAACCCAACCTAAAAGAGTGGAGATCCCACAAATTGGGTTCAATGTGGTAATAACAAGCTGTCGAGTGAATCGGATGACACTATGTATTGTTATTTGATGCTTCTAGTATCTGTGTGTCTATCCCTTGGAAAATATGTTAGTCTCATGACTGCAAGTTAGTAAGAGAGTAGTCTCTTAATGGTGTCAAGTCTTAGGACAGGATGTTAGCAGTATATCCTTGGAGACTGTAGCTAAGTGATTGATGTTGTGTAGGAAGCAACAAGTGAATTGGATTGTTCTCTGCTCAATCATGAAATAGAATTTTGTATGCATGACCGTAATGCATTGTTTTGTTTTCTACCATGTATTTATTGTGTTGCTACCAACCTATACTCTTGTACCCAAGGTTCAAGTTCAACACTTTTGTTCACCTAGTTCCGGTGAGCGTCACAATTGGATAACTCGGGTAGATTCAAACCGAAAGGTCTCTGCTGAAAGCATAATATGGAGGACTGAATGGTAGAGCAGATTACACATTGGACTTTGTGGGGGATTGTTAGATATATGGCAGTTGTAGAAGTCATTTATTTAGCATGGGTTAAGCCCAATGTAGTGCAACTAGTACATGTGAGAAAAGTAGTTTTGTCACTAGTGCAAATGGCAAAGAAGTTTTATCCCATATTGCTCACTCCTAGAACTTTTTTGGTCCTTATATGTAGGATCACATGGGACACTAGTGTCCAAGGGGTCCTAGGAGGAAGGTATGCTCACCTCCTTGGTGGGTGGGGTTATCACATCACAACGCACGCACGCGCGTACCAGGTACGGGCACGGGCTCGGACTTGTGGATTGTGGATTGTGAATTGTGGATAATGTCTTCCATCTTCTGTCTTCTTTTTATACTAGGACACAACTAAGTAATTAATTACTCAGATTTATTAATCATAACTGGAAAGTATTTCTCTTTTGTAGAATTTTTTGTAATATGTACAAGAGCTTCCGAGTGTTGGCGTCTCACTGGGAATAAGAATTCGGTTCGTACATGGTTATATATACGACTCCAGTCATTAGGGTTAAACACACAGTCTACGAACTTCAGCCGCCCTTTCATGTGTGTTTTGAGAGCTCTAATCCAGAGAGCAAGTGCCTTCGTTACCGAGCCGTTTCATAGAGTTCTTCTCCTGTACGAAGCGATATTTCTTCCTTTCCGTCACCGAGACGCGACTGTCAGATGGAGGTTCATACGGTTGTTGTGTTGCACTAGTGGTAGTACAATGAGACGACGTCGAGCGCGAGCGAGACATGTCTGTTCTAGGTTTGTATCGGATTAAGTCTGTGAGAACGATGCATATCCGTGAGGATTGTCGGTCATTGATTTCTTTATGTATCAGGTTCGTTTCTCAACGAACGATCTGGTTTGTGAATTCTGATCTTTTATTTCTGTTCTCTTGCTCTATTTGATCTTCGTTTCTTATTTCGATCTGCCTGAAATTATTAATTAATTTGCATTTGTTACTGTTGCATGTAACGACATTAGTAATATTAACAACAATAACTATGTACTGTCGCTATCTGGATTGAAAAAGATTAGTAAAGGCTGCTACTACCGCTAATACAATGTGAAATTCTTCAGCCGCCAGCACAAGCAACAAAATAAAAAATTTATAGCTTTTTTTAAGAAGGGTCCTAGGATAGAAAAAGGACATGT
Source organism: Alisma plantago-aquatica (assembly GCA_963693085.1). Classification (NCBI taxonomy): domain Eukaryota; kingdom Viridiplantae; phylum Streptophyta; class Magnoliopsida; order Alismatales; family Alismataceae; genus Alisma; species Alisma plantago-aquatica. The sequence continues at coordinate 1,252,920,959 of OY856411.1, read as the reverse complement.
CATTCTATAGACTCACCACAAAGAGCAGGGGACGACAGATTCCCTACACAACTGCGGATCTCAAGTAGACGTTGCAAAAGGGTAAAAGGAGATCGCGGTGTAGTTGACTTGTGGATAGCATCGAAGTGTGGTTTTGGGCTATGAACGCCTCCAGTTTGGGGATCGTTTGGGAACGTGTCGCCGTTGATTGCTAGGGCATATGCAGTTATTTATTCCACATATAAAAGGAAAGGCTATCGGTCCATCGAAGGGTGAAGAGTCCAACCACCGACGGAGGATGGAGAGGAGTGGTGAAACTGGTTTGGTGGGTGAAGAGTCAACTACGGATGGAATCACGGACCATGGACGGAGACGACTGCTGACGCTTAGAAGAGTAGAATAATATACATATATATATATATATATATATATATATATATATATATATATATATATATATATATATATATATATATATATATATATATATATATATATAGTCAGGCTAGAATACACTCGAGTGTATCCGGAGCGGAATACACTCAAGTAGTTTTTCATGATGTAATATTCTTTTTGAAAATCTAATCTGTTGATCTTCTTAAACATCTCGTGAACAACTCATATGCAAAATTTGAGCAAATTTGGATATATTTAGCTCATGTTATGAAGACCGCAAAAATTATACATTTCAAATTAGTTTCGCGCATCGATTTTGTTGCCATTGGATGAGTTACTTACACTCATCCAAATGGGCTCAAAATTTGTATGTAGCCTAGTTATAGTATGACGGTGAAGATCAACGGTTTACATTTTGCAAAAAATAGTCTTTATATGCAAACAGACTTGAGTGTATTCGTGCGATCTGTACACTCGAGTGTATTCTAGCCTAACTATATATATATATATATATATATATATATATATATATATATATATATATATATATATATATATTTATATATATATATATATAATTTGAAATGCATGATTTTTGTCTCCTTTAGATATACGACATATAAGTATTCAAATGAGCTAAAATTTATTATATAGTATGTTCTTAAGATATTTAAGAAGGTCAATAGTTTAGAATTTTCAAAAAATTACTGCATCTTTAAAAATGACTGAGGTGTATGGTGTCTCTGGTACACTCGAGTGTATACTAGCTTGACTAATATATATATATATATATATATATATATATATATATATATATATATATATATATATATATATAAATAAAGCAACCAAGAAAGTAAGAGATGGTTTGAAATAGTATAACCTTCGAGGTGCCATTCACAAATTGTAACAGCCGGGTTTTGTCCTCTTTGCTAAATCCATGAACCACCTCCCAGAATGGATAACGGGGAATCCATTGTTGTAGTCGGAGTATTATGTATTTGTCCTCAAATATTCCACTATAATAAACCATAAGACAATTAGAAATTAATATAACCATCTCCTCAAATTCGATCCGTGCTTCTAAAAGGAACGCCTGGTCCATGCACATTAGAAAAGAACAGTGTGACATCTCATTGGATTCAAGCCCTAGTTTTCAATCACGACTTATTGCTCAAATATACATTCATAATCTTATCATTTTTGAACTTCTAAATCATCTTCTAGGAACATCCAATATTTTTTAAACTTTGAGCATATCTTCCTAACCACTCAAACTTAATACAACTCAACATATGAGCTCCAAAAGGGCACTCTATCACATACTACACACCTTAAAATAAATTTTGTCCTAAAAAATTAAGCCAAAATCCAGACTTTAATGGTGTACCTTAGATCAAGACAAACCTAATCATCATATTTCCTCATGTCAACTATGTATCCTGGTCAACCCTGATTAAGAAAAGATCATGTAATTTGCTTTTAGGGCTAGTAACTCTAATTAATATGTAATAATTATAGTTATGCTCACAAAATCCTGGAATTTACAGTGTAAGCTCATATCAGTATATTTAACCTAAGTGTAAGCTCATATCAGTATATGTAACCTAGGGTTAAATATTCATTGACGATGAGTAGCGGCAGTGCCCTAGGGTTACCTAGGCGATCTGGTTCCCAGGGAGACGATGGAGATCCAGGAGGAACAAGAGGAGGTACGATCCCCCTTGGGAACACAGGGTTACAGTTCCAATACTCGAACCAGAAGAGCCATGGCGATACCACACGAGCGGGGAGTCACAAGCAACAAGAGAACGGTTCAGAGATATAAGTCGAAGGGTAATATGTGGCTTTTCCGCCGCTAGGCCATCTGGGTCAGCGCAGCCACCACATCAAACAGAGGGACGGCGAGGGGGCAGGGGTTGGTCTGCCAGTACATCCGCTGCAATATAAAGTGGCGGTCACTGGAAATCAAGACAACACTCACGGCAACATACAGATCGACGCGGACAAAGCGGGTATCAAGTTGCAGAAGGACGATATCATTGAATCAGAAGTGGAAGGGTTTCCAGCCTTCAGTCTCAAGGATGAAGCACGCTCAAGCCTTCTGAAGCCTTGGCAGTACGCCGTGGTCATCAAGCTTATTACACGCGATATTGGCTACATGACTTTGCGGGACATGATCTGTCTCCTGTGGGCGCCGGACGGGGGCTTCAACTTGATCGACCTGGACAACGATTACTATCTCGTGCAACTCCAGAAGTTAAACGACTATCTAAAAGCTCTAACAGGAGGCCCATGACCTTTGTTCGGGTCTTATTTGACCATGCAGTGGTGGAACCCTAATTTTTCACCAGAGAAGACACATCCAGAATCCTTTATCGCGTGGGTTCGTATTCCTAACCTACCCATCCATCTATACCAGGATACGCTGCTTAAAGCTATCGCGAACATGATTGGAAAAATGATCAAGGTTGACAAAAATACTACAAACTAGAAGTGGAGGAAGTTTGTGAGGATTGCGGTCAAGTTGCAGACCGAGAAGCCGCTCGTACCTGCGGTGTACGTGGAAGGGAAACGCCTCATCTTCCAGTATGAAAACATCCCACACATGTCTCTGGTGCGGACATGCTGGACACTTGGAGGGGGAGTGTGTGAACCGGCCCCAACCACAGTTGGCGGCGGAAGGGGGAGGCACTGGAGAAACAAGTGGTGCGGAAGAGAGTATGGAAGCCTTCGCAGAGACGATCCATGTGCAACCGGCGGTGCGGAAGCCAAGGAGAAAACCACAGGAGTAGGCACCTAAACCACTGAGAACCCACAACATATTGGTGAACCTGGACATGCCGGAGGTCGAAGAAATCATGGAGTCCGACAGCGAGGAAGTGTCGGCGGTCGAAGAAGTAGCTGAGTGTATCACGAGGATCGACTGGAGCGTAAGGAAGCATAACCAAAGGAAGGAAAAGAAGAATAATAACAACAACCATCGACCCCCGTTGTGAGAATCCAATTGAGGTAGTTTTCTGCTACAGGACTAGAGCCACACAACCCAAAGTAATAAAGGGAGAGGTAAGGAGAACGCCCACTCTGCGGTGGTGCTGAGAGGTGACGAAACTACAACAGGTCACGTTACTTCCACCGCAGCAGACATCAGCGACATCCAAGTTCACCCATTCGTCATCGGAGCCACCAGCCCACCACAAGCGCACACCTTCTGCTTCCCTGGAAGAGGAAGCGTAGGGATACACATGCGTAATAGGAAGATCATGTCCTTGACGGAGTTCTTAGAACTTGGATCAAACAAGAGGGGATGCAAAGGCATGAAGGAAGCTACTAAATTAATGGAAGAAGGTAAGGGTGGATCCAATCCTAACCCATTCAAATGAACGTACTCTGCTGGAACGTGCAAGGTATCTGTCAGAAAGATACCCAAGGAGTAGTTAAGGAGTTCGTCAACAAATATCGCATTTCTATTCTGGTTGTGATCGAGCCACACACAAGCGGCGCTCAGGCGGAGGCCATTATCAAGGTGTTGAACTTTCCCTGCTCTCACAGGGTGGAGGCCATCAGATATTCGGGAGGCGTTTGGCTTCTGTGGAAGCATCCAATCTCGAACATGGAGATCGTCCTCAGTCACCGTCAGTTTATACACTATTGTGTAGAGAGTAGGTACATGTTGACCTTCTTCTATGGAAGCACCACGAGGGAGGGGCAAAGACTGTTGTGGAATAGACTTCATACAATCGTGCAAACAACTACCTTACCTTGGGTAGTGATGGGTGATTTTAATGCCTACATCCATACAGAGGAGAAGGTTGGCGGCAAGGGACACGACTGACGTAGCTGTGTTGAGCTCAGCGATGCCCTCTATGGGGCAGGCCTAGTTGAGCTAGAAGCTTGTGGGCCTCGCATGATGTTTAAATGGGGGCTTCTCCAGGAGAACCTCGACATGGTCTTGGGAAATATAGCTTGGCTAGCTATGAAGCACAGGTGTCGGGTGGAGGTGGTCGAGAGACTCAAGTCGTATCATGCCCCACTCCTGCTAAGGGTGGAGACGCAAGGAGATAGTCAGCCTACAGGGAGTCGCACAACAACCCAAGCAAGCTGGCAGAACATCGAGGGGTTCTCACAACTGCTCAAAACCGAATGGTTACCCAACCTCAACTTCACGGTTGCTGCCAACTCCTTCCTTGCCAAGGCAGCGGTATGGAACACTTCTGAACAGAGAAAGAAGGTCTGCACCAAGCGTGCACTTCAAATGCGTTTGTTGCTGGCCCAGGAGCACCTTGCTCGTGTTTATGATCCTGATACAGAAAACACGATTTTGGACATCCAATTCAAGATGAACGAATTACTTAAACATGAGGAATTAGACTGGCAACAACGCACGCATTGCGAGTGGCTTTGCATCGGGGACAAAAATACAAATTCTTCCACGCTTTTGTGAAGGAGAGGAGATGGAGGAACATGATCACTAGATGGAAAGATGAGGATGGCACCTGGTGCGACACCGAGCGGGAAATCCAAAACATGATTGTGAGGTTTTTAAGAAACCTCTATACGGAAGACAAGCCCGGAGGCCGAGCCCAAAGATGTCCTTCTTATCCCGAAGCCTTCCCAATGCTAGCGGCAGAGAAAAGTGTTGTGTTGGGTAGGTTACCTGATGAGAACGAAGTGTGTAAAGTTCTCTTCTCCATGGCGAAGCTCAAAGCCCCCGACCCGGATGGCGTAGACGCCAACTTCCTACACTGTAATTGGAATATCATCAAGTTTTCCCTAACATCTTTTGTTTATAACATCTTCGCAGGCAACCAATAGGACTGAAATGTTGCGATTTCTTTGATGATCCTTATCCCCAAGAAGAACAAATCGGAATCTTGTGCGCAGCTCAGGCCCATTTCTCTGAACAATGTCTGCATGAAGGTGGTGATGAAGATCATCGTGGCACGCATCCAACCTTATCACAACGCCTGGATCAATCCAGCCCAATCAAGCTTCATCCCTGGAAGGCGGATTAGCGATAATACCGTTCTTGTCCAGGAGATCATACATTCTATGGAGAAACAGAGATCCAAACACCACCCGATGGCGATTCAGCTTGACCTAGCCAAATCCTATGATAGGATGAGTTGGGACTTCATCTGGGACACTCTTCGACGCACTTCCATCCCTAGAAATCTAGTGACGATCATCATGGACGTGCTCTCGTCTGGTTCGACAACCATTCTATGGCAAGGCAATGAGACGGAAGCGTTCTACCCTTCCAGAGGAGTCCGACCGGGGGACCCTTTATCTCCATATATTTTCATACTGTGTCTGGATTGTTTGAGCCAAGCCATTGAGGACACTGTGTCCAGGGGTAGGTGGAAGCCAGCTACTTTCAGCGCAGGAAAGACCTGTATTTTTCATGTCTGCTTTGCGGATGATATTATGTTGTTTGGAGAGGCCTCGGTCGACATCCGGTGCATCAGGCAGTTCGAGAGGGCCTCCAGACAACAACTTGCCAAAGAGAAGTCATGTGTATTTTTTAGCAAAGGCACACCCTCATCTACAAGGAATCACATATGTAGAAGGCTCGATATGATGGAGACGAGTAAGATTGGGAAACACCTAGGTATTCCAATCGTCCACCACAGGAAGAAAAAGGAGTTGTATCTTTTCGTGACGAACTCGATCGATAGTAAAATTGCGGGTTGGGCCAACAAGTGCCTCTCTCTTGCGGGAAGGATCACGCTGACGAAATCTATCCTTACTCACTCGTCTTCATACTTGATGCAAACCTCAGCTATCCCTCTTACAGTTTGTGACAGAATCGACCAGCTCATTAGAAGATTTGTGTGGTCCAAAATGGAGGATTCGAAGGGCATCACCTTGGTGGCCTGGAACAAAATTATTGCCCCCATTGACCGGGGAGGCATGGGTATTCGCAGTGCAAGGGAGAAGAACACATCCTCACTGATGAAGCCTGCCTGAGAGTTTATCTATCACAGACCTGAGCTCTAGGTTAAGATGATGAACAACAAGTATAGTCAAGGAGACTCACTCGCTATGAATGGTTCTTCTACTTGGAGGGCAATTAGACCGCTTATTGTCAAAGGCAGGCAGGATGCACGTCGAACGATTGGGGACGGCCAGAACATCAACGTCTTATCTGAGGCCTGCACCAGGAGCGGACTTCCTCTGACCCTCAAGCCTGGGTTGATGATTCCCCCCAGCTTGCAGGATCTCATGGTTAGTAGCATGTACCGACGAGGGGGGCTGGGACAAAAGCTTCATCGAAGCCTGGTTCAGTCAGGAGTCGATGGAGGATATTTTTCTGACAGGCCACCCACACTCGGATGGAGGACCCGACGGGTGGTACTGGCCTCACGACACCCATGGAAGTTTCTCCATGGTAAAAGCCTACTCAAGGCTCATCCTAACCCGAGCTCAGAGCACAGACGGAAGGTGGCAGGCCATCACCAAGGCCAAAGTCTCCCAACGCATATGGGTATTTGGATGGCTTCTGGGACACGATCGACTCCTCACCAACCAGCTACGACATCACTGGAATATGACCACCTCCGCCGCCTGCAAGAAGTGTGGTTTGGAGGAAACCTCTTTACACGTTGTTTGGGACTGTCGAGACAGCCACCGGACATGGACGTCGATCGCCCACCATCTTCCTACTGAGTTCTTTGCGCTCTCGACCACCTCAGAGTGGGTCGCACTGAACCTCAGGCCCATGCCTGAGGTTGAGGCTTGGTGGAGCACCTTTCTCACCACCTGCTGGATGTTGTGGAAGAACCAGAATGGATTCGTATTTGAAGATCGCAATACACTGGTTGATGTGATAGTAACAAAAATTCGTAATGAGGTTCAGTCCCACTCGGAGGATTCTGATAAGCACAGGCAGCAGGAAGGCATGCAACAACCTAGCCCGAAGCCTGGGCTAGTGTGCCCCAAATCCGACGAGTATCTCAACGTCGACGTGGCAGTGGACAAAGGTAAAGGCGTCATCTGTACTAGCTGGGTTCCGCTGTAACATCCTAGGATTTGAGGCCTCAGATAAAAATATCTTATAAGTAATGATTGGACTACCCATATCACCAAGGTGCACCTCCTTTTCTAAGAGCCCATCTCTAAAGAACTCCATAGTTAAGCGTGTTCAACTTGGAGTAGTACTAGGATGGGTGACCAGTCGGGAAGTTGATCTTGTCTTGCGCGTCAGTGTGGACAAAGTGCGCAGTTAAGGCTAGTGGTGGTTTGTGGTGCCAGTCGTCATTCCTAAAAACTCTACTAGAGCCTTGGGCAGTGGGCCCAAGCATTGCAAATGGTATCAGAGCCAATTCCCTTATAGTAGGTGGGGCTCACATGGGCATGGCATGCCAGTCTTGAGCCGTGCGGTCCATACATCTAGGAAAGGGCAGTCCATGGTTGACGTAGCCACCCTTGCGCTGGTATTCGGTGATCAGGAGCTGGGTGTCCATGGGTCATTGTGGGTCTGCAATGAAATGGGGAAGAGATTATGAGGCCTTATCATTGAGCCTTGACGAGGACGTCAAGAGTCTAAGTGGGGGAGATTGTTACATCCCAGGATTTGAGGAGATAAAAAGATCTTATAAGGAATGATTGGACTACCCATATCACCAAGGTGCACCTCCTTTTCCAGGAGCTCATCTCTAAAGAACTCCATAATTAAGTGTGTTAAGCTTGGAGTAGTACTAGGATGGGTGACCAGTCGTGAAGTTGATCCTGGCTTGCGCATCAATGTGGACAAAGTGCACAGTTAAGGCTAGTGGTTGTCTGTGGGGCTAGTCGTCATTCCTAAAAACTCTACTAGAGCCTTGGGTAGTTCGCCCAGGCATTACATCTACGGAACTACCAGGGCATGTGGATTGACAGCGGTGCTAGGAAAATCAAAGGCAGTGACCCTCCAGGCCATCTTGTCCAAGCTAGATTTTTTGATCAAAAGGGAGAGCGCCTCGACGTGTATTCTCTCTGACTCTCAACTCTCTGTCAAGTTCCTCCAGGATGACGCAGAGCCACCAGCTTACTTATCCATCTTGGCAGCAGTAGGAGCACGGAAACTGAGAGCTATCCATGGCTGCAGGATAGTCCACTGTAGTAGGGAATTCAACCTCCTTGATGACACCCAGGCAAAGTGGTTTCTCAGGAAACCAGCCCCCAACATTAGACTAGCTGCTTTCCCACAGGAGTTAGTATCTGTGTATCTTAGCGAATGTCATCCTCGTGCCCCCCCTTGGGTCTGTCCGAGAGGAGAGGTGGAACTGACAAATAATTTGTACCCGCTCTTGAGTTAATGCATGGTGGATGTTTATCGAGAAAAAAACCTAGGGTTAATATGTGAACAAAAATGAGATGGAACCTAATGTTCAGATAATGAACCATAATATAGAAAATGACATCAATAAGATAAATCTAAGACAAGAATGCAAGTTATGATGTACAAATCCTAACAAGATAAGAAAACCCTAATAGGAACGTAATTAGGGTTAAGATGAGATGATTGATAAATTTACCATGATTCCAAATGCATACTTTCATCCTTCACGCTTTCCAGTTCCTTTGAAAATAGGCTATATCACTTAGGGTTGTAAATGGGTACGGGTAGAACTACAGACCAACAAATATGGACCCTTTAATAACCTGTGACAGTTCTAAATTTTTTGTACTCGCATACTCGTGGACCCACATACCCCTGAACTCACATATGTGCAGGTCCACTAATGGGTATGGTTGGACCTAGACTCACTAGACCTGCGTAACTGGCATACATAAATAACTATGTAAATAGTATGTTATTTATATGATATTTTACTAGTCCAACTAATACAATACTTGAGATTATATCATACTATTATTATAATAAGGTTGAAAGTAGTCATATAATTGAGAATAAATTATTCTAATTATAATCATGAACAACATATGAAAGCTTAAAATAAAATGGTAGCATTTATGCTACATAATTAAAACACTATGACGATGACTACAAATATGTAAACAATGAACTCAACTAATCTTCAATTTACAAAATATTTCATTATTTAATATAACTATATCATGTTAACATCCTCCAAGATAGAAGTATCTCATTATATTATAATATATAGAACATATTTGTAAATTTTTTATCTAAACTATATGATATTACATAGAAAACCTCTAACATGCATACCCGCACCGCATAACTGCTATTAGTATAGGTACAAGTATGGTGCGGGTGTAGATTTTTATAATGTAGGTTCAAAACTGGAACCACACTCACCAAATTAAATAGGGTATGGGTATGTGTATGGATAGACCCACACCATACCCATACTATTTACACCCTTAAATATCACGTGTGTGGGTACAGTGACTTCCTAACACCTTCACATTTCACAACATGGTTCCATAAATAGATATTTAGAGGAAATCAACATTTGCTCAACAACACATCAAATTTTATTCTTAATTTTGAAGTTCTCATGAATAAACTTAGTGGCGTCTTCATAGTTCATGTTTTATGTCAAAAAAATGTACCTCTCGTGGATGCATATTTTTAGGGTCTTACATGGTGGCAACTCCTCTAGGGAACAATGTTATAGTTGTTGATCACCATGGGACATGAGACTACATAGGGTTTTATCAAGTTTTACACTTATGGCTGCATAGGCAACAAACCAATCCATGAATGCAGTGGCGAATCTTGACCTAATTATTTGGGGGGGTGCAAAAGTACCATATGTACAATTAATGTCTTTCAAGATTAGAGGTGATGAATTTTTCTCTTATGTAAGTATTACCTTTATCATAGAAAACATTGGTAAGACAATTAAGTATGTGTTTGCCTTCCATTTTAATATGATTTTCTAAAACTTAATATGATGTGTGACATCCAAATTGAAACCTCACCTTGGTGAAGATTCCAATTTAAATACCCCACACTAGGCTAAGTAGAAGAAAATCAAGGGAGTCAGAAGGAAACACAGTAGCACATGCACATGGACAATAATAAAACATACACACATGTTCATCATTCAACATATAATTACAACATGAATTGTTATAACATTTGATGTTACATATTGAAAAGAAAACTTAACATATACATATACATTCAAAATAATGAATGTAAACACCCCCAACATCATCTAAATCCATTCGAGCATCAAACTTCAAGCCTGAACCAATAGAGATTCACCTAAAGAATCACCCAGGTACTGTATAACTACATATTTAAGTGTGCATGTGCATGCACGCATGTCCTTGTGCATGAAAACTAGTCAAAAGTGTCACATTATTGAAGCTTACAGTGCTTTATTCCTTCCATGTTGCCAATTTTCCCTCATCAACCATGCAATCGTTCTTCCTTTGTGAGTACCATCTTCCATGTTGTCCACACACTATGTAGAGCACAGTGGCTATAGACCGAACTCTTCATTTTGCACAATGTCTTGCAGATGCCCAATATAGCATGTTGATGCACAAACTTTGGTAAGAAAAAAAAAGAATAGCAAATATTCATTGGTAGATTATAGCTCTGTAAGCCATTAAAGAAGTGAAGTTCAAATAGGAACTATATTATAAGATAATAGATCCTAAAATTGATATGTTTTGATCCTTTGATGGTTGAGATAATGTTACAAATTAAAATAGTGTGCTTGAGGCAATGTTACCAAGTGGTGCACATCAGGTATTTATTATAAGTTGCTCCAGAATTGTAGTAGTAGTTAAGATATTTTGATACATCCAATAGTACCTTCTCTTTACCCAATTGGATTCATTATATAAACCAATTTTTTCAATCAATGATTTGTATAAGATTATTCTCCTTGCAGGCTGAATTGGGAATCTTCCTTGCAGTTATTTGCCAACAACATTGTGTCCAAGCAAGCCACAAATAACAATTAAGATATAAATTCCCTAGTAATCATTTCAGCCTTCACAATGACCTCCTCAATTCCACCAACCTTGTAGAAAGATTACTCAGGTAGGTCATCATACTTTCCATCACCCTGCAGATCAAGTGATATTTGTTGGGTTTTACGGGTCAGAGTAGGTAGCAAAAACAAAAATTTACTTGACCATAAACCCTTAACCAACATATCACATCAATATCTATGTAATTGGAAGGATGGTTTTAGCGAGATATACCTGATCTTGAGGCTTGCTCAACGACTATACCTCACAGCAAGTGCGGTCTTCAACCACATGTCTTCGACGACGTATGTGCAGCTCCTGGTCTTGACCCAGACTGCGGTTGACTGTCATCCTCATGAGTAGTAGAAGTCTCCCACCTCTATAGATAGTCCACACAGACTACTAGGAACTCTAATTGTCATGAAGAATGAACTAGAAGGAATTTTCCCCTTCTGTCGGTGTATTAGTCGTTGATACACTCTCCCTCCAGCTGTCGCTTTTCTACAGTTGTCTTTCCCTTTTTGTTCCTCCTTGGACATGTAGAACTTGCTTGGGCTCTCTCAGTTACCAAAACTAGAGAGGAAAACAACTTTGTAGAGCAACTAATGTTCTGAGTTCTGTCTCTGGAGAAGCCCCATGTACCCCTCTATTTATAGTAGAGGGTAGGGTCAGGGTTTTCAGTCTGTGCGAGAGTAGAAGGGTGTGGAATTTCTATGAATAATTTGCACTATGACAGGTGAATCAGTCATTTCATAAATGAAACAGTCATTTGGCAAGGTGAGTCAATCAGTTTACTAGTGAACTGGTCACTTGGGAGTGTGAGTCGATCGGTTCATACAGTGAACCAGTCATTTCACTTCCCAGACATGCATACAATTAACTTACCTTATTTATTTCTAATTAACACAAAGATTAATTCTTGTCCCAATCGAATGAAACAAGTGAAATAAAAAAACTTTTCTCACAAACTGGGACAACCCAACAATGCTCCTTTGTTCAAGTTCATCCAATTGGTTCACCAGAGTGAACTGGTCATCTCATTAACCATGAACCGATCGCCTCACCCAGTGAACCAGTCAGCTGGTGGTCCATATTGTACAAAACATAGTCAATTCAGTTCTCAATCAATCTGATACTCTAATCAGTTGTTTCAACACTTGAACTTTATAATTATGAGTCAATTCTATTGATTGAATGTTTGATTCAGTACCTAAACACCTGAGTCAATTCTATTGATTGAATGTTTGATTGAGTACCTAAATACTTTAGTAGTCAATCCAAACATCATTCATGGATAAACTCTTCTTCCAAGTGAATCCTTTGTGTGTGACCCTATAGGCCCCATTTCACATTGGCATTGAATGTCCATAACTAGCTTATGATATCACAAGCAAAGAGCGGTACCTAGTCGCACATCATTGCTACCTAAGTGAAAAGGAAAGTTGGAAAACAACTTTCAATCCTACAGTCTATGATTGGTGTTCCAGTAAATGTATAATTTCTTTTTCTTTGATATCCAAAATGAACTCAAAACATGGAGTTGTCATCCTTTCAATGTTCATTCATGTTTCTTGAACTAGAGCAGACTGTCTGAGATATGTGTGACATCAATATCATATATTGATTCACATGTGCATGCAAATGCCTTTCTCAGTCTCGCTTATCATGTGGCCTATACATCATACTCGCTTAGGAGGGACAAATCCTATATCTATCACTCATAGTCTATCTCATGTGTCAAAGCCACCCAATCATCACCTTTATAACAACCCATGTTGCGTTTTATGATATCTAAGTGTACCCAATCACATTTGACGAGTGTAGTGATTTTAGGTCTACGAATCACAATCACCACCATCACTATGAGAGATGATTATGACTATCATGACATGGTTTCGTGTGTCACTCTCATGGTGGGTTTGTCTGATACACTATTCTCTAACATATATCTATGTGCTTGGTTTGATATCATATATTATTACTAATGAGACACTATCATCAACCAACACACACTCTAGTCTTGATGTGTCATTGTTGTCTATTAACATTCCATAATGATATCTAACTAGGGACATAATAATAATGTACAAACTCTTAGCATTTGTATGATCTCATTGTTTAGGTCCTCAACCTGAACACATACGTCATTGGGTATTGTCATTCTATAGACATTCATTCAGGTCCATCATATATCTCATAATTGATTGATCTAGAATACATTGGAAGCTTTCCTTTGATATTTATCAAATCTATCATGATGTATGTCAATCTAATCTTCATATGATTGGCTCTCAGGGCATACATACTAATAGACTCCAACTTACACTTATAGACAATCACCTTGAATCATATTCTTAGTGATCCCTAAACATGTCCCACATATTTCTATTGTGCTAGGGCTAATCCAGTGAGTTAGAAACATTTTTCTTTAGTCGAATGCATGTTTCACATCTTCTCACTATAAGACATTTTGTATGAGATGGAGTTTCCGTAATATGCTATCTAATATTCCTTGCCTAACAATTAGCTCCATAGTTTGACTCAATATTTCTACTTTGTCATCAATGGTTGGAATATATCTATAAGTTCAACTCTATGAACTTCTAGATCCATATAGTATCATCTAGTGTTAATAAAATAAGGATACTCAACATTCCTTTTAGAATTAAATGGCCTTTTAATTTTACTCAGAACGTTTCCATTTATCAACACATATTCATTTTTATATTTTACAATAATTTTTCTGTCATTTTGGAAGCTTGCGTCAGTGTAACTTATTTACACTCAACACTTATTTTTTATTACCATAGAACTAATCCTTTAATATATCATAAGTACTTAAATAAGTTCTTTATGGTATTTAAGTGACTCTCAGCAGAAGTAGATAGACATCCACTCATCATGTACATAACATACGATATAACTGGATGAGTATATCATATTGTCATGTCCAATAAATACAAGATGATGAATGTATATGTATTTTCTTGTCATGTCCGATACATACATAATAATGGGATGATTACATACATGATAGATCCAATTGCAAATGCGTAAAGCATTTTTGTTCCTATTCTTCATAAGAATTTCGGACACTAGGCATATGAGAAACTATCTCCATATTTTATAGACAAGTTTTCTCCTACTGAATCTCTGCATACTATACTATTTCACACAAACTACCAATGTATGTTCTCTTTTTTATCAGGTCAAGAGACTTTTGAGAACTATCTCTATAGGCCTCTATTCCTATCACATAGGACATTTCTCTTTGTTCCTTCAAAGAAGGTATTTCTGCACCAGTTTCATTTTATTCCTCATCATCATGTGGAATATGAATACACTCCCACTAAATCATTGTAATCACATATCCTTTCTTTATTTTAATATATCGGTCAAACTTTTTGACTATTTAATCAAAGTAAATACTCCAATTCTGAGGTACTTGTATTTAATCAATCATTTTGATTAATCTCTTATAACTTATAGACTATCTTTGCATTAATGAAATTATAAAACCCTTCAGGTTGTGTCACATACACAACCTCATGTTATTCCTACTAGGAATGCGGTTATGATATCCATATGCCAAATTTCATAGTCTTTAAGTTCCAATAGCAAGTATGATCCTTTATGGCCTATAGCTACTGCAATTGGTTAAATAAAATCATCAGGTTCAAAAATTTGAACTCAATTGAATTCATTTCAACCAATCAACTCTTTAAATGTCATCTGTGTTAGTCTTAACTCTTAATACCCAATTTTACTTATGCATTTTATCCCTATAAAAGCTACCATTAAGGTCATACCTTATTTGGTTCACATCGAAGTCATTTTGGATCTTATGGCTTCAAGCCATAACTCAAAATCTGGTTTCTCAACTTCATCTAGATAGATTATTGGCTCATCATCATATGATTAATTCATCACCTTGGAGTTTGTAGGTTATCATTATCCATCAAGCTTAAGGTGTTTTCTACTAGATATATGAGGGGTATCTGTCACATATGGAATTTGAGAATCCACAGCAATTGTGATTCTTAATCTCCTTTTGTACCTTTATTTAATGTAAAGCATGTTCTTCAGAAGAATTCTAGAAGATTAGTTTCTTGTTTGATGATCATGCTCATACTATTTAGAATATGATTCCTTCTTTGATTTTGACACCATTATGCCTTAATCATGAATTCTCTATGATACACTATCATAGTTACTCACAAGGTCCACAAACGTTTAGGTTATCTCGTTCTTTGATCATATCAATGAATTAATACTCTTACCATGTTTTTTCTTCACTTATAATATTCTTGAATATTTCAAGATATTCATATTGGATTTTCATTAAATACCATTACTGAAGTATTAGCATTTATTCCAATAGGTATGCATATACATGAATATGTATTGTACCTAATAGAATAGTCATTCTCCCACTACATCTAGTGAAGATCGACTTATCATCATGCCCAATCAACAAGACTCTCATATCTCTTAATGGTTCTTTAACGAGACTCTAGTTTATCCATCAACATGGAACTTAGAGATGAATTTCTCATTCATTTGTTTAGATGATAATGTTAATTTATTGTTTGAGTCATCCATAACTTTCAGGTATTATTATTTTATCTCATGCATACCAAGTACCACAACATAAATAAGTATTGCCATAAAAGATCATATCTCTGAAAATAAAACATGAACTTTATTGTTAGACATCTATCTCATTGCAAGATGCAGAGTTAAAGTGTTTCTATTTATTGGCAAAATGAAATTGCAGTTCATAACTCTATTACATGCCCTTTTGGCTGAAATAAACTAAAAGGTACTACTATCTATGGTAGCAGCACATGCTCCAATGTTGATGTGTGTTCCTTTTTGGTCCTTTCATAAAGGCCATCACTTCTTTTTAGATCTTGTATATCATATATGTCAGATCTATATTTTTGTATCATATACCTAACATAAAAAAGCATTTTATGTTTATTTTATGATACCTGAGGGGGAGACTTCCATCCCCGCCTTCTTCTTTAGTTCATGTATGTAGAGAAGGCAATTTGTCTTCTAATGTCTTGGCTCATGACAATGGTGACATTTGCCTCCATTGTTCACCCCTCCCTTGTCTTTGAGAATTAAAGATGACTTGGGTTGTTGGCTAGCATCAGAACCATTCTTTGCTTTGCCCTTGGCCTTACCCTTAGACTTTTACTTCTTTCTATTGATCATCATCACAAATTTAAGTTTACCTTTCTTTATATGTGCCTTGACTATCCTCAACATGCCCAACAACTCTTTCAGTGACCTTTCAAAGTTGTTCATGTTGTAGTTCATCACAAACTGACTGTAGGATTCTAGAAATGATTGCAGTATCACATCAGTAGCCAACTGTCACGGAACCAGAATCCAGTCCCATGAACCAAACAAATACCAAAGGCGATATGCGGAAGCGTAAAGCTTAGCACACATGAACAGATAACAAGATAAAGGCACCAACATAATCTCAACAATCAACAAGATATATTAAGGAACATCATTATATTACATTATTTGAATTACATATTCAAGAGTCACTTTGTACAAGTCTGCTCATGTATACTATATCTGGATCTTATAACAAGTACACCTAGCATAGCTCACCAAGCCCGTCAACCTTATAGCCATCTCTGAACCTAAAAACAACATATGAGAAATGGGTCAACACATGAGGTGTTGAGTATGGGGCTGAAAACTACACATATATATAAGCTTTGAATAATTTTGAAAAGATTTCAAGACTAAACGAATAAGAATAAATATGTTAATTATATAACAAATGTGAAACCATATTCTATGTCATTTCACACCATTATATCAACAATATCAAACATGTTTAAGGCCTTTGACCAACTTCCCGTCGGAAGGGTCCGTAAGGGTGCTCAAGCTTAGCTAACCCTTTTATACGAGGGGGACCTCAGGGTCATAACCAAGAGCGCTTTATCAACAATATTATAATGGAGTTCCATATATATATATATATATATATATATATATATATATATATATATCTGTGTGTGTGTGTGTGTTCAAGTTATAAAACAGACAAAGCAAACATCGAGTATGACATACCAATACTACATGGAAATATTTGAGAAAATAGACAAACAAGCATATAATATATGTCTTTTTAAGAAAGAAAGCGGTAGTCATATAACTAGATAAGGCCCATACCTGATTCAGAGATTTCATAACCTAACATATTCTTCACCATCTAGCCACATGCCAAACCTGATTAAGAACAAGATTACATATATGCATTAGATTCTCCTAATTAATCCTATTATCTTTATTTGATGGTTTTGGGCAAGTTGGTTTCAAGGTTGGTTATTAGTACATTAGATGATCTCATAATAATCTAGGGTCCATCATAAGAGTGTGGTTCAAGTTTCATATCATTTCGATGTTCCATTCACTTTCTATGATCATATCAAGGTTTAAGGTATTTACATGCATTCTAGGGTCCAGGGACTCACAATAGAGCATCCTAAATCATGATTCATCAAGACGAGAGGTCTAAATCTAAAAGATGATTTAGATCAGCAACATTAAGCCATTAGAAACACCTAAAAGATTAGGTGGGTGACGATTAGAAGCAGGATCAACAATTTAGGGCAAGTTCAACATTATAGTCCAAAAGAGTCACATGATGACATATGAATTAACCATAGATCTAAGATAATTATTAGGATGTTCATTAGGCTCAAAAGTAACCCTATGTTACTGCTATGATGATTAGTGGGTAATACGAGCATCAAGGTCTCAATATTGAACAAACTCCTATACTACATGTGATTAATCATGATCAAGTTGATTGTTTTATCAAACTAGAAGGGCCACACTAGGAGTTAAAGTTTGAAACCAAACTCATATTATAGGTCTTCTCTTGCTGATCGTTTTGATGTATAGTTTTGTATTTTCTTAACTATCATAGCATTGTTAAGGAGGTGTTAGAAAAAGTCATGACACTAACCCCATGTTAGAGCAAAAGAAATCACCTTGGTAGGCTTGGGGCAGGCCGCTGGGCTCTCTTGCTCGGCCCAAAAGCATTGGCTGGGGTCGGCCCATATGGGAGGGAACTCTGTCTCCCCGATCCGAACAGGCGTGCCCCTGTTCCTGCGGAAAAACAGAGTCAGCACAGTGGTTGTTGTCCGGACTCCCAACCGTCTCCAGGCTGCAGTTGAAGGGGGGTGGCGCGAACGGAGATGGAGTGGGCATCTCGGATTCTAGCTTCAACATTCATCCCTCCCATCCTTGCTGCAGTAGGAACATGTGAAGGAAACACTGCCAGCCCCTGTTTCTTCAGCACCGTAGGGACAACAGCAGGCGGGCAGGGTCCAAGGGATGGTGAACTACGGCACCTCAGCCGCCCAATCCCTTGCGTACCTGCCGCCGATGGGGGTGTACCAGCCGCCGCTGTTGTCTACCAGGCCAGCATCAGACTCCAACAAAAAAAGCACAGCCGCTGAGGGGTTAGGGAAACACGACGCACGAGTGGAGAAGGAGGAAATGAAGAATAAGAACTAGGGTTAGATGGGACAGGTTATATATATATGGCAAGTTAGGGTTTGGCGTCATGCCCCCCCTTCCGTTACCCAAATCTGGTGGAGGCAGAGAGTGTTTCTTCAGTCGTTTGTCAGTTTCTAGAAGAGGAAAAGAGAGGAGGGAACAAGAAGATGGGCTACAGTGTTGTATTGGGCCTATGTGGCCGGCCCAACAGAGGTAAAGGCATAGAATTGAGCTAAAACAAGGTATAAAAAGAGTAGATATTAGGAAAATAATAAAAAATCGTAGGAAGGTCCAAATGGTCTCAAATTTGGACCATAGCTTCATAACAAGGTCAAGAAGTGTGAAAAATATAAAATCAAAATAAGCACGTATGATCAACAATTTAATCAAAGGGTTAAAGGGTATAATCAACACTAACATGTCATGCTTATATGTGTATCATATTGACCCAAAATGTCAAATCTTGACTTTGGTGGACATTATAGAGTTATTAAGTCAAATGAGACATAAATAGTGAAGACTTTTAGTAATAAGATTAATTATGCACAAATAGGAGAAAATCCACTTTATCACATCCTTCCCTCCTTACAAGAAATTTTGTCCTCGAAATTCATCAGAGATCATATCTAAAAATCAAAGTCAAAGTCAAAATCTATCGAGTATAGATATCCCTCCATGGTTGTCAACGAATTATTCACATGGGATGCACACTTAGGTTACTGCCATCAAGGGTGGTACTCATATCGATGATATAAAAATTTACTTATTATCCCACCACATTATGACATCATCATGGCATTAGGGTCTTCCATCGCATAGTATCCATACATTAGGGTTTATGTTTATATCTTTATATAAGACCAAAGGATATTATCAAAAATCTATTTTATCAATTCAGAAAAGAATATATGAATGGTCATGGCTTCAAACAAGACTATCATCAAGTGTGTATCTCATCTTTACTCTAGATTTCATGCATGTTTTTGTCTTCCCCAAAATTCTTCCAACTCTAATCGATTACATTCATTATTATTCATCATGTTTATTCAGTTATGATCCAAGGGCATCGATATCTAGAGTTAATCATTTTTTTCCTTCCATTCAGGGTATGAGATTAGGCATGTTACTCCTAACTATACAAGATAAGATCTCTCGGCATCACCATATCGAGTTCATAATTTCAAGGCTACATCTTTTATGTATAGTATGATTTCATACTAGTTCTAGATTATGAGAGTGGCTATTGCACATTTAGAAAAATTTTAACTCAAGTGAGATTCTTTCATGTATCGAGCATCATATGAGGGACAGAGATATCATCAATATCGAGGTTTTGTAACTTTCTCACTTATATATAGAAAGAGCTCCACAAGCTCAAGCCAATCAAGCTAAGACATATATGTGTCCAATAAGACATGTTAACCACCACCTTATATGTGTAACAAAAATTTCTACCCATCTTTTGAAAAACAAGGATAACCTCTAGATCACTTTATATACAACTACTAACCCAAGTATTAGGCTCATCATGGATATCACACATCATATACATCATCTTAGGTATTAGGACATCTCCCTCACCTACATATATCAAGCATCAATTTTTCATTTGCCTCATTCTCTAAAGTTAGATATTTTCATAGGACATCTAGGGTTCAACATTTTCAAGCAAACCATCCACTAGGTCACTCAACTCATATACTTAGAAGTATTCTATCTAGGGACTCATCATCAAGTATTTCATCATTCATATTTTTCAATATTTCAAATATTTTGGAGTTTAGGTACTCTAACCTTCTCCCGATATGGGTCAAATCATATCAACATGTCACCCTATTCATATGTCCCATGCTAGAGGTCTTCCTTTGTAAATAGATTGAGGCCCGTGTTGGTCTCGAACCATGTATCATATCTCCACACATACAAGACTAGGTACAAGCAAGCATGTCCACCCATTAGCTATATTTAGCACATCAACCAAGTGGTATGTATCATACAAGGTGCTAGGTTTAGCTAGGGTTGCATGGTCCAACTCATTCCATATCATTAATCATACTCGACCTCCCTCAAACAACTTGGGTCTTATCAACATCGACATCATCATCAATATTATAATCATCTTCTTAGGTTTCTAGGTTACTCACATGCCTAAGCTATATCATGTCTCTAGACAACTCTAGAGACTATCACTATCATCTAATCTCTCTCATCTAGACTTGATGTTACATCTCTTTCCCCTAGGTTGCATGGAAACTCACTACCTTTCTGCGTGTGGTAACATTTTTCATATGTACATATAATAATACTTGAAATATGTTTTCTCCAACGTTTAAACAGGCGATGAAAACCACCATACTCCATTCGAATAAAACCAAAACCAAAATGAGTTACCACACTCATTAGGCAGTCTAGTATCATGACACCTAGAAAACTAGCAAGAACATGGTGCACACTTGTGTAGACATCCTAAGCACATGTCGCGAATCATGTCTAGGGAGGTAACTTACACAAGTATACACCTAGTTCTAGAACATATAGGTTCTAACCTAGAGGCTAAGTCAACCTAATCCATAAGGATATTTCATTAAGTTTCTAGGGTTGAGATGTAGGGTGAGTTTAGCTTGTGTTTCATGTGAGCAATGTTTGGTGTATTATTGTTCATGCTCTGATACCATCTGTCACAGAACTGGAATCCAATCCCATGAACCAAACAAATACCAAAGGCGATATGCGGAAGCGTAAAGCTTAGCACACATGAACAGATAACAAGATAAAGGCACCAACATAATCTCAACAATCAACAAGATATATTAAGGAACATCATTATATTACATGATTTGAATTACATATTCAAGAGTCACTTTGTACAAGTCTGCTCATGTATACTATATCTGGATCTTACAATAAGTACACCTAGCATAGATCACCAAGCCCATCAACCTTCTAGCCATCTCTGAACCTAAAAACAACATACGAGAAATGGGTCAACACACGAGGTGTTATGGGGCTGAAAGCTACACATATATATAAGCTTTGCATAATTTCGAAAATATTTCAAGACTAAACGAATAAGAATAAATATGTTAATTATTTAACAAATGTGAAACCATATTTTATGTCATTTCACTCCATTATATCAACAATATCAAACATGTTTAAGGCCTTTGAACAACTTCCCGTCGGAAGGGTCCGTAAGGGTGCTCAAGCTTATCTAACCCTTTTATAGGAGAGGGACCTCAAGGTCGTAACCGAGAGCCCTTTATCAACAATATTATAATGGAGTTCCATATATATGTGTGTTCAAGTTATATAACAGACGAAGCAAACATCGAGTATGACATAACATTACTACATGACAATATTTGAGAAAATAGACAAACAAGCATATAATATATGTCTTTTCAAGCAATAAAGCGGTAGTCATATAACTAGATAAGGCCCATACCTGATTCAGAGATTTCATAACCTAACATATTTCTTCACCATCTAGCCACATGCCAAACCTGATTAAGAACAAGATTACATATATGCATTAGATTCTCATCATTCATCCTATTATCTTTATTTGATGGTTTTGTCCAAGTTGGTTTCAAGGTTGGTTATTAGTACATTAGCTGATCTCATAA
This sequence comes from Alisma plantago-aquatica, assembly GCA_963693085.1. Lineage (NCBI taxonomy): Eukaryota > Viridiplantae > Streptophyta > Magnoliopsida > Alismatales > Alismataceae > Alisma > Alisma plantago-aquatica. Next base: position 1,252,898,514 of record OY856411.1, on the reverse strand, counting down.
TAATCTAGGGTCCATCATAAGAGTGTGGTTCAAGTTTCATATCATTTCGATGTTCCATGCACTTTCTATGATCATATCAAGGTTTAAGGTATTTACATGCATTCTAGGGTCGAAGGATTCACAATAGAGCATCCTATATCATGATTCATCAAGTCGAGCGGTCTAAATCTAAAATATGATTTATATCATCAACATTAAGCCATTAGAAACACCTAAAAGATTAGGTGGGTGACCATTAGAAGCAGGATCAACAATTTAGGGCAAGTTCAACATTATAGTCCAAAAGAGTCATGTGATGACATATGAATTAACCATAGATCTAAGATAATTATTAGGATGTTCATTAGGCTCAAAAGTAACCCTAAGTTACTTCTATGATGATTAGTGGGTAAGACGAGCATCAAGGTTTCAATATTGAACATACTCCTATACTACATGTGATTAATCATGATCAAGTTGATTGTTTTATCAAACTAGAAGGGCTACACTAGGATTTAAGGTTTGAAATCAAACTCATATTATAGGTCTTCTCTTGCTGATCATTTTGATATATAGTTTTTTATTTTTTTAACTATCATAGCATTGTTAAGGAGGTCTTAGAAAAAGTCATGACACTAACCCCATGTTAGAGCAAAATAAATCACCTTGGTAGGCTTGGGGCAGGCCGCTGGGCTCTCTTGCTCGGCCCAAAAGCATTGGCTGGGGTCGGACCGTATGAGAGAGAACTCTGTCTCCCCAATCCGCACAGGCACGCCCCTGTTCCTGCAGCAAAACAGAGCCGGCACAATGGTTGTTGTCCGGACTCCCAACTGCTACCAGGCTGCAGTTGAAGGGGGTGGCACGAATAGAGATGTTGTGGGCATCTCAGATTCAAGCTTCAGCATTCATCCCTCCCATCCTTGCTGCAGTAGGGACATGTGAAGGAAATGTCGCCAGCCCCTATTTCTTCAGCACCGTAGGGACAACAGCAGGCGGGCAGGGTCCAAGGGATGGTGGACTACGGCACCTCAGCCGCCCAAGCCCTTGCGTACCTGCCGCCGATGGGGGTGTACCAACTACCGTTGTTGTCTACCAGGCCAGCATCAGACTCCAACAAAAAGAAAGCACAACTGCTGAGGGGTTAGGGAAACATGACGCACGAGTCTAGAAGGAGGAAATGAAGAACAAGAACTAGGGTTAGATGGGGGCGGGTTATATATATGGCAAGTTAGGGTTTGGCGTCATGCCCCCTTCCTTCCGTTACCCAAATCTGGTGCAGGCAGAGAGCGTTTCTTTAGTTGTTCGTCAGTTTCTAGAAGAGGAAAAGAGAGGAGGGAACAAGAATATGGGCTGCAGTGTTGTATTGGGCCGATGTGGTCGGCCCAATAGAGGTAAAGGCATAGAATTGAGCTAAAACAAGGTATAAAAATAGTAGATCTTAGGAAAATCATAACAAATCGTAGGAAGGTCCAAATGGTCTCAAATTTGGACCATAGCTTCATAACAGGGTCTAGAATAATTGTGCAAAATATAAAGTCAAAATAAGCACGTATGATCAACAATTTAATCAAAGGGTTCAAGGGTATAATCAACACTAACATTTCATGCTTATATGTGTATCATATTGACCCAAAATGTGAAATCTTGACTTTGGTGGACATTATAGAGTTATTAAGTCAAAGGAGACATAAATAGTGAAGACTTAAAGTAACAAGATTAATTATGAACAAATAGGAGAAAATCCTTTTTATCACACCAACTCTTGGCTCAAAGGGAATCCCAATCGAGTTAGGTTCTCCACATACCCAATCATCTTCAGCGTGTGAGGGCCTATTAGATCTCCTTCTGTCATGATGTAGTTGAACAGTGCTTTGGAGATATCATATCTCTCTTGTCATGCTTGGTCTTGATACATGTTCTTGAGATGTTGAATCATCTCAATGACGCCATGTTCTAATGTTGTCTCTGCAATTCATATTTCATTAAGCACAACATCAAGCACTTCACATCAATGGCATCCTTAGTATGCTTTCTATAAGCATCCCTTTTAGCCTTTGGTGGGTTGGGAGCGGGTTCCACTAGCTCTGGTGTATCTAGGACATAGATCTTTCACTCTTGAGTGAGAACAATTCTCAACATCCTAAACCAGTCGTGGATGTTGTTCCCATTTAGCTTGTCCTTCTCAAGGACCGATCGCAATGAAAAGTGATTGTTGTTCGTAGCCATTTATTCTACAAAAAGGAAATTTGCAATTTTAGTCCAAAACTCTTTTGACTTTATTTGATTTGAAAATTGACGATATTAATTAGGTCTTAAATTAATTATCACTCCCACTATTTTGATCAAACTGATATCCCTCACCATCAATTCAGAAGATTGCAACATACAACCTTCTAGTGAGCTAGATCTTGACTTCCTCTAAGTTAAGGACCAGCGAGGGTTGTCACCCAGACCTAGATTCTTTTAGGTAGGAAACTTTTGTCAATTTCATCATATGCAACTCTTGATAGATGTTATACACAACTCTTTGTCATGATCATCTACATGCCTCAAGGTGCTTGATCTGATCAAGGTCACCCTGTTAATTCTGACCCAAAATCCAACATAATGAATATGCACCCTGTGAAGGCAGACCCACATATTCACCATCATACTTTCACGAGATAGATGGTGCACCACACAAATGTATGCCCACACTTAGTTGATAAAGCTTTTCATGTGTGCTGCTTTTAGAAGGCATCTTCAACCTAATATGTTTTTTGAGGAATTTTAATATGCTCATATATACATATATATATCTATATATGTATATATATGTATATATATCCAATCACCAGATATATAGTACATGTCATATACATGCTATATTCCACAAAAAAAACATACAATAACGATAAAGCGATGATTATGGCTATCCTATTATAGTTCCTTGGAGCCATAAGAAACTACAGTAATCTAAGGTCAACATTACATGCAACCTGTTATTGATGACAATCTCTGCTTTCCAATCTGAGTTGACTGGTTCAACCTTTGAACCGATCAGCTCGCCTCTTGTCCAGTCAGTTGGTATCTTCCAGCCGATCATCTGGCTCCTCTAGATGGTCGGCTCATTTGATTTTCTGGGCTTCTCATCAGACCACAAACTGCTCCACAGTTGGGTCATCTCAGTCCATCATGTGGTCACCTTTAGTCTTCATCATAACAAGAAATAAAACTAATCCTATTTTATAAAACCTTTGGGAAACCTTGAGTTACTTTCGAGGGGAGAAAAGTTAGAAGAGAATCTCGAGTTATCTCAAGTTACATTCAGAGTAGAAGAAGTGGGCTTGATGCATAGACTGAGACGCAAACAACCATAACCAATCACACACATGCACAGAGGGTTTATAGGCCATAACCATATTACACATTCACCATCAAAACCATTTTAGTACAACGTGTATCGATGGCATATATATATATACATATATATATATATATATATATATATATTGATGTGGCTCTCATTTAAATAATCACATCGTATGCAATAAATAAAAGATGGTAAATCAAAATTTATCATATAGATTATCCCAAAACATAGAATATTGATGTGGCTCTCATACCACTGTTGGGTTTTACGTGATCGAAGTAGGTAGCCGAAATAAAAATTTACTTGACCATAAACCCATAACTAGTAGATTTGTCAACATCTATGTAATGGAAACGATGGTTTTAGCGAGATATACCTGGTCCTGAGGCTTCCTCAACAACTATACCTCACAACAAGTAAAATCTTCAACCACCTATCTCTGATGGCGTCTGTGCAGCTCCTGGTCTTAACCCGGACTACAGTTGACTATCATCCTCCTGAGTGGCAGAAGTCTCCCACCTCTATAGACAGTCCACACAGACTACCAGGAACACTGATCATATTGAAGAATGAACTAGAAGAAGTTGTCCCCTTCTTTTGACGTACTAGTCACTGACACATTCTCCCACCACTAATCACTTTTTGATAATTGACTTTCCCTCACTGTTCCTCCCTGGATGGGTAGAACTTTCTTGGGCTCTCTCGATTACCATAACCAGAGAGGACAACAAATTTGTAGAGAAACTGATGTTCTGAGTTGTGTCTCTGGAGAAGCCCTCTATACCCCTATATTTATAGTAGAGGGAAGGGTCAGGGTTCCCAGTCTGTATGGGAGTAGATGGGTCTAGAATTTCCATGAACAATTTGCACTATGGCAGGTGAATTGGTCATTTCATAAATGAAACAGTTGTTTGGCATTGTGAGCTAATCGGTTCACTAGTGAACCGGTCAGTTGGGAGTGTGAGTCGATCGATTCACACAGTGAACCAGTTATTTCACTTCCTAGACCTTCCAAAAATTGACTTTCTTTACTCATTTCTAATTATTGCAAAGACTAATTCTTATCCTAATCAAATTGAACAAGTGAAATAGAAAAAACTTTCTCACAATTTGGGACATTGAACAATGCTCATTTGGTCTAGTTGAACCGATCTATTCACTAGAGTGAACCAGTCATCTGACTGACCATTAGCTGACCGACTCACCTAGTGAACTAGTCGGTTGGTGGTCTAGATTGTGCATAACACAGCCAATTCAATTCTAGATCAATTTGACACTCTATCCAGTTGGTTCAACACTTGAAGCGAATGATTTTGAGTCAAGTCTATTGGTTGAATGTTTGATTGAGTACCTAAACACTTTCATTCATGGATAAACTCCTCTTCCAAATTAATCCTTTGTGTGTGACCCTATAGGTCCCATTTCACGTTGGAAATGATTGTCCATAACTAACTTATGACATCACAAGCAAAGAGCAGTACCTAGTCGCACATCAGTGTTACCCAAGTGGAAAGGAAAGTTGGAGAACAACTTTTAACCCTACAGTCTATGATTGGTATTCCAGTGAATGTATAATTGCTTTGTCTCTGGTATCCTGAATGAACTCAAGGCTTGGAATTGTCATCCTTTCAACATTCATGTTTCTTGAACTAGAGTAGACTGTCTGAGATATGTGTGACATCAATATCATATATTGATTCACATGTGCATGCACATGCTTTTCTCAGTCTTGCTTACCAAGTGGTCTAGACATCATACTCACTTAGGAGGGACAAATCCTATATATACCACTCGTAAACTATCTCATGCGTCAAAGCCACACAATCATCACCTTTATAACAACCCATGTTTCAGGACTGTGTTTGATGATGTCAGAGTGTACCCAACACATTTGACAAGTGTAGTGATTTTAGGTCTAAGAATCACAATCACCACCATCACTATGAGAGATGATTCTGAGTACCATGTCATGGTTCCATGTGTCACTCCCATGATGGGTTTGTTTGATACACTGTTCTCTAACATGTATCTATGTGCTTGGTTTGATATCATGTATCATGACTAATGAGACACTATCATCAACAAACACACACTCTAGTCTTGATGCGTCATTGTTGTCTATCAACCTTCCACAAAGACATCCAACTAAGGACATAACAAGAATGTACATACTCTTAGCATCCTTATGATCTCATTGTTTAGGTCCTCAACCTGAATACATATGTCATTGTGTATTGTCATTGTGCTCTATCATATATCTCATAATTGATTGAACTAGAATAAATTTGAAGCTTGCCTTTGGTATTTATCAAATCAATCATGAAGAATGACAATCCAATCATCATATGATTGGCTCACAGGGCATACATGCCAACAATATTTGCATAAGGTCACAACAAAATGATCATAAAATATGTAAGACTGAAAATCCAATTGGCCATTTGCATAATAAATAATAACTAAAGTAATATAGTTTCAGGAATGACTCAAATAGCAACAGAAGATTGAGTTTTCTATTAGTTGCAAATGACATCCATTGTATGCTCTACTTCTAGGTTCAGACTGATAGTTGTATAAGCACCAATTTTTTTTAGTTGTGATCTACATTTTTTGCATTGACTACTAGGTTAGGGCTGAAATCTATAAAAGTAAAGAGTTTTGTGTAGGGTGCAAATTCTAGTTTTTTCTTTGACGACTAGGTTCTGGCTAAAAGCTATAAAAGCACAATGTTTTGTTTTGAGTGTGATTCCAATTTTTGCTTTATAATAAGGTTAATGATGAAAGCTATTAGAGTACAATGTTTGGTTGATGCATGATTCTAGTTTTGGTTTTGTAAAAGCTCAAGTAGTAGACACGGTCCATTAATTCAAAAAGACACCCACTCTGCTTGCATGTAAAGTTTACACAGAAAGATATTCAAGCCATATGCTTTTGTGGGGGTAGGGGGTTTGAGGGTGCGGGTTCTAGTTTCTGCTATGGTCACTGATTCCATTTACTTTTACTGGCCTTATAAGTTACCGTGTGAATTTCCTTTTTGGATGGGGATGGATCGTCTTGTGGTATTCACTGTGGTATCAGTTTTTTAAGAAGGGAAGAAAGTTTAGTAACATTTTTATTTTGGGGTAAAATAGACATCTATAAAAAATAGAGGATAATTTCAAATAGAATGTGCTTGAAAACCCAATCTCAAATAGAACAAACATCTATAAACATAATGGAAAATTTCTTGTAGGTTTTTTTAAGGTATTGAAAGATATCCCCTAGAGGAAAAAATCTAGCTACAAACAGAGCTTACAGACTCCATGAGATTTATGTAGCACAATATACTTATGAAAGATATCCCAGTGATCGAGACAAGTACAATGACAATTCTTTTGATTCCTCACCGAAAATTGATGTGAACATCCTAACATATGGAACACTTCTTAGGTAGCTAGTGGATGAATTTTAGTGTTACATCCTTGAAATTCATAGATTTCAAGCCTAAATGAATTTTGGGAAAAAATAATAATGAAGTGAATTGAGGGATCTTGGTTGATGATTTCAAACCCTAGACTCATATTAAATGTTCAATTTAAGTAAATAATGTGCTTTTGAGCATACACATTAATAAGAGGCTGATATAAGATGCAATGTTTATCAAATCCTTAAGTTGGTAATTGGGAATGTGATTAAGCCCATGTAACCTTTACAAGGTCCAAGATGTGATTCATGGGCCTTAGGGGCTCATTCCAGCCCAATGGGCTAATTAGGGTTTGCTAAGGAGTCCCAATGATATGAAATGTAATATCCTTTATCTCGTGACTATACTAAATATTAAAGATATTTTTAGTCAAAAGATCATCAAAATATGAAGTAACATGAGAAGTTCCAGAAGATTCTAAGAGATTAGGTCATCTAGGTGATTAAGTGACGGATTAATTACTTAGTGCTTGGAAACTAAGATTCAACTAATTCATGGATGAGTTAGGACTTTACCTTCTTAATGTTGGATAATATATAGTGGTTTATTGTCCTAGAACTTGAGATGAATGGATGTTTTTACATGGCTTGGATTGTTAGTATCCCAACTTGGATTTTCATCTAAAATAAAAGGAATATAGTAGAAGGACAGAGTTTCCTAGGACTCAGGTTCCCGAATCCAATAGTATTGCAAGGGAACTATTATCCCTTCCATCTGGGAATCGAGTTTCATCATGAGAAATAGGAGTCCAGACTCCTCAATTCACTGCTTCCCCTCGCAACTCCCTCTCCTAGGTCCAATAAGCATTGTTATCTAAGTTCCCTCAACATAACAAACTGGGAACAGATGGAGAGAGAGACATCTTATTAGAATCCCAACAGGTAATGGAGTTCTATCTCCTTCAGGCCTATGGAGGTCTATAAATCCTGAAACTCTACCTAGATGTATATATAAGTACTGGGACACCCTGAGTCATAGGAGATAATGAACGCCAGCAATGAGAGACATCACCAGTATGATGTTCCAACAGTCTAACACTCTCCAAAGTTATTTGGGTGACAACTACAGGAAAGCCTGCATCCTAGAAGTGTGCTGAGAGAAGAGGACGAAGGTGATTGGTGCAGGTGGTGACAGAGAGTTGGGACACATTTCCAGAGAGGAGATCTGTGGTCATTCTTGTGGTAGTGTTGGGGTGACAGTTCCCTGCAGCCTGGCCAGTGGAGGTACCCTATCGAGGCGTCGTATGAGAGTGAGGGCGGCAGTCAAGCCGTAATAGAGTCCCATCACAAGGTAGAGGACCCATGCATGCTAGGCGTTGGCATCTTTGACTACGACCAGGAGGGAATCAGAGCCAGAGGTCCACAACTATGCGAAGATTGCTCATGGAGATGATGAAGGGAGACGAGCCCTAGACCAGTTAGCTCAGCCCGTCTCCGACCAACTCCGGTACCAAGGGCCCATCATCTCTGGCGGTGGAAGGGGGGGTTGCCCCGACCTTCAACAAACCCTCAGAGCATTGAAGGTGGGGGATTCGTCCACACAGTCATCTCACATGTGACGTCACATGTAGACATCACGAGGTTGAAGGTAAACAAATGATTAGAACACATCTTTTCCCCAAGTTCAATACAACAAGAGGAAGGGTATAATTGTCCTTTAGGCCCCTAATGAAACTTAGCTCACTTGGACTCTAAGACAACATGGAAACATGCCATTGGATGAGGCGGCCCACATCAATATTAACAACTAAGGTATTTATGCTGACTTGGCACTTCTCGATTGGTCAATTTATGTTTATCTTGCAAAAAATAGTAGTAATTACTACGATGCTCGCATGAAGACATGTTATATATGAAAGTTGCTTAGAAAAATGAGTAGAATCTGAATAAAATATAATAAGAGTCTTCTTTTTCTTCTTGCTCTACAAGTATATATAATAATTTTTTTGATGTGACTAATACAAAGGAAAACCTAGAATTCTATAATATGATCCTTAATTGAGTAGATTTGCGTATGTTGAGTTAATACTTGATCGTGCCATGTATAATGAGTAAATATTTGATAATGATGAATAATTGATGTTTCTAGATTAATAATCTTATACATACAGATTTAGGGTTTTCAGACTAACGTGGACATCTTGATATGATCTTAATGCTACTTATTTGATCTAGGTATCACAAATAATCTAACATGCTTAAGATGACGAATATGGTTTCAACTAATATTCATAACTAAAGGTTATAATCTTATAAATCATGAAATGATGGAATTAGGGTTTGTAAACCCTATCCCTAGTCCAAACATGAGGCAACCCTAAACCCTAGTTTAGGATCAAATCTAGATCTTATAAGTGTAATATGAATACATGGAGACACATACGTAGTATGCATCTTTTAGATAATGTTGATTAAATACCTTGTTGCTTGGATGTTTGGATGCATTCTTAAATAAGTGAGTTACTCTACATGGTTTCTACAATGGCATAAGGTACATGGTTACACTTATGAGTACATGTATCAGATTCTAATTTTGCCTACGTTTCTCAAAGATATTGAACGCATGATAAGAACTTTCTTCTTTATTTAATTCCTGTAAATTGTAAAGTTCATATCGATATCATGAAAAGTAAATTAATAATATTCTAAACCCTATGTTAGACTGATCTTAAGGGTGATTCACATGAGCCTAGGAGGGACAATGATCATACCTGAGATAGTAGATTAGATTTGGGTTAGAATGTGAAAATCAGTTTCTGTTCTTATTTGCAAATAAATGTTGTTGAATATATGTATACATGTGATTATTGGATGAACCCAAGTACCAGTATAGAAATATATTGACCGCATATTTGTTTGTCGGAGTTTTAGGTACCAGATATACTTGATTTGTGGACATGAGGTTATAGATGGAAGACATTGAAGACACTAAAGTTATCCATGAAGGTTTAGTCATACGGGTATATCACCACACATGTACAAGTTAATTCTTTCTAAAATTTATGTAACACCGTTGAGGAGTTTTTTATGCAAACATGTAAATATTTATTCATTAATGGAAATTGTTTACTATTTTATATTTTTTTTTTTAATCTGATCGTGGAATTTATGAGTAATTATGTATGACTTTAAGGTATTATAGACACTCAAAAGTTTGGGTCGTTACATTTGGTATCAGAGCATAGATTCATCAGTTAATACTTAATAGTTTATGATTTAAAATCTAGAATACATGTTTTGATGTGAGTAATATAAAGGAAAACCTAGAATGGTTTAATATGATGCTTAATTGAGTAGATTTGTGTATGTTTAGTTAATACTTGATCTTGTCATGTATAATGAGGAAATCTTTGATAATGATGAATAATTGACTTTTCAAGATTAATAATCTTATGCATGCAGATTTAGGGTTTTGAAACCAATGTGGACATATTGCTATGATATTAATGCTAGTAATATGATCTAGGCATCACAGATAATCTAATATGCTTAAGATGATGAATAAGGTTTCACCTAATATGCTTAACTAAAGTTTATAATCTTAGAAATCATGACATGATGGAATTAGGGTTTGTAACCCCTATCCCTACTCCAAACATGAGGCAACCCTAAACCCTAGTATAGGGTCAAATCTAGATCTTATTTATGTAATGTGAATACATGGTGACGTATATGTAGTATGCATCTTTCAAATAATGTTGATTAAATGCTTTATTGCTTGGATGTTTGGAAGCACTCTTAAAGTATGTGAGTTATTGTGCATGGTTTTTGCATGGCAAAAGTAACATGGTTACACTTACAAAAACATGTATCAAATTTAGAGTTTGCCAAAGTTTCTTGAAGAGATTGAATGCACAATAACAACTAGCTTTCTTATTGAATTCCTGCAAACTATAAAGTTCTTATGAGTATAATGAAAAGTTAATTAATAATATTCTAAACCCTATGTTAGAATGATATTAAGGGTAATGCACATGAGCCTTACGGGGACAATGGTTACGCCTGAGATAGTAGATCAGATTCGGGCTAGAATATGAAAACGAGTTTATGTTCTTATTCGTAAATAAAAGTGGTTGAATATATGTATACCTATGATTATTGGATGAACCCGCATACCTATAGAAATATATTGACGCATATTTGTTTGTCAGTATTTTAGGTACCAAATATACTTGATTTATGGACATGACATTACAGGTGGAAGATAGTGAAGACACTAAAGTTATTGTTTTAGGCTTAGTCATAGTGGTATATCACCACCCATGTATAAGTTAATTCTTTCTAAAATTTATGTAACTCCTTAGAGGAGTTTTTTATGAAAACATGTAAATATTTGTTCATTAATGGAAATTGTTTATTATTTTGGATTATGTGTTGAATCTGATCCTAGAATATATGACTAATGATCTGTAACTTTAAGGTCTTTTGGACACTCAAAAGTGCGGGTCATTATAGTTAGCCCAAGCAAGCAAGTTGGAGAATAGCTTAAGGTGGAGACTACCGTTCACAACTAAAAATTAATTCGTTGCTATTGGCCAAGTTGTGAGAAATACGTTAATGATCTTTGCAGTAACGCCAGTCTCAAACTTGTTCAAAATCCATTTCCAACAGTGCCATGTTGGATCTAGGAACATCACTAGGTAGTGAGCCCCTACTAACAGCTTACCAAAGGCCTTTAGTAGTGGTACAGTCAAAGAAAATGTGGAGGGAATCCTCTTAGCAAAATGACACAGCTGTGAAGACATAGATTATTGCATTACTATTTCATGATAGAAATGAACAAGATCAAACCCAACAATATAGTGAAGGATACATTTATTGTATGTATCTTATGAGAACAAGTAGATATTTCAATTCTAAAAACTGAGGAGGAGGTACTTCTCAGTTTAGAGAGAAAATAGTTGATGAAATTCAAAGTCTATTAGAACAAGTCCATATAATTCAAACAAGTTGATAGACCATTCAGAGTGTTTAGGAAGTTCATGATACAAAACCACAGGAAAGAAGAAACTCGAGAAGAATGCTAGAGTATTTAGAAAGAAATGGGGTGAGGCAAAGAATGGTATAATCACAAGTTGAAGTATTTAACTATTTGGATGTTTAATAATAGAGTGGCAGTCATTACACAGTTTAGTTCTTTGTAGTTTACAAGATTACACATTGGAAGATGATAAAAATGTGACTAAACATATAGTGGTAAGCCCACAATCCTTATGGTAGAACAAAAGGACTCTAGATATCATCAAAAATATCTACCATTTCACTAGGAAAGCGGGCGCATCTTCTTCCGATTGCTCAAGCCCTTAGCACCAAAACTAACATCCCTCTCTTAATGAATCCATCTGATTCAAAAAAATCTTTTTGACTTCAGTTATCCCAATAATCATTTTGATTCCCTCCACATTAGACAACATGACCGCAACTCTAATTTAAATCTCCTAACACACTACCCCATCTAGTCTATTCTTTGGCAATATAAGCAATAAAAGTAAGATTTTATGTCATATTTGATACTCTATTTTTGGACTGATTGACCAAGTCAACAAATTTTGTTCAAAAATGTCTTGGATATGTCCCTATGCTATAATATTATTTAAAGAATATAACATATTTTTGATGTGACCAAAACATGTCTAACTTGTCTCCAAGATGTGTTTGACTCTCTCACCTCTACAATTTGTAGTGTTCATGCTTCTTTGAGAGCTATAGAGCATGCCTTTGGAGTGCCTCCCATCTCAAGGAACAAAGAACCCTTCTTGGACACTCTCTAGTAGACTAGTAATGACTGTATTATAATTCCATTCATCTAAATTCAGAAATCCAAGAGATGATATACTTCTATGATAAATATGGTTTTATATTTTGTTCAACTAGAATTTGTACCTCAATCAAGCCCTACTAGAAAGTAATATAATGGAAACAATAATTGAATGTTGACTTTGTCGACATCCTAGTCAATGATACTTTATATTGAGGCAACATCATCTCTTACTCTCTCTTCAAACATCAAGGTTATGGTAAATTCCGTCCCTAGATTGAGACCAGATAAAGATGGACCCATGTCAAGATACGAAGGTGGCACTTTACATGTGAATAATTCATATGATGGTCCAAGCACTGGTATGTAAGCCAACCCATCAATATTGTGAGCAAAAAAATAATCAAGGAGAACTACACATCAGATAAAAATTTCTTGTTAAAGGACTCATCTACTATCACTCATACTTCACCCTAGAGACATGTAGAATGCTATATGTATATTTCACATTCTCTATTTGAGATAAGATCTATCAGAAGCTAATATTTTTCCCATATATTTAAAGTTTTGTTATAGATGGACTATTTGACCCTACAGACACTCTAGAACCATTGGCATGTACTGCAATGTTTTAGTGTGTCAAAAAAAATCAGAGTTCAGCAACATGGATCCATATCAATATTTTTCCATGAAAGGACTAAATGATAAGCAATAAAAATAAGGAGATATATAATACTTTTTCTTAGGTAGCACAAATATATGTATCTATATCTTTATACCTATGAATAAAGGCAGGTGACGTGCCTACCAGCCTGCTTTTCACATGTCTTCCTGTCTGCTTCAAAAGCAGACATGTAGACACATGAAAAGTAGGCAGAGAGACACATCACCTACAGACACACATACACGTCAGAAGCAGACAGGAAAGTACGTGAAATGCAGGTCGGAAGTCACGTACCCTGTCTGTGTGAGGCACGTGGAAAGTAAGCAAACAAACACGTGAAAAGTAGGCACACATGCATGTGCTAGCTCATGGATAATCAAGCACACAGACACGTCAAAAGCAGACACACAATCACATGAATAGCAGACAAACATGCACGTGAAAAGTAGGCACACAAATACGTCAGAAGTAGACACATATACACGTGAAAAGTAGGAACACAGACACGTGAAAAGTAGACAAACATGCACATGAAAAGCAAGCACATAGACACGTGAAAAGTAGGCACACATACACATGCAGACAAACACGTGAAAACAGGCACACAGGCACGTCCACATAAAAAGCAGGCACACAGGCTTCCAAGCAAGCACACAAACACGTGAAAAGAAGGCACACATACATGTGAAAAGTAGGTAGACAGACACGTGAAAACAGGCACACAGGAACGTCCACATGAAAAGCAAGCACACATGCATGACACGTGAAAAGCAGGAACACATGTATGTGTAGCTCTTGGAGATGCAAGAACATATACACATGAAAAGAAGGCACACAGACATGTGAAGAATAGGTAGATAGATACGTGAAAAGTAGGTACACAAAACATGCTAGCTCCCGGAGAAGCCAGCACACGTACATGTGAAAAGCAAACACACACGCACATGAAAAGTAAGTAGAGAGACACATGAAAAGCATGCACACATGAGAATGAACAGGCACGCATGTATGTGCTAGCTCCTCGAGAAGCAAGCACACAAACATGTGAAAAGCAGAAACACAAGCACGTGAAAAATAGATAGAAAAATACGTGAAAAGTAGGTACACAGATACGTCAGAAGCAGAGACATAGGCACGTGAAAAGCAGGCACACATACACGTAAAAAGTAGATACACATGCACGTGAAAAGAAAGCACAAAGACACGTGAAAAGCAGACACATATACACTGACTGACAGACACGTGAAAACAGACACACAGACACGTCCACATGAAAAGCAGGCACACAAGCTTTCAAGCAAGCACAGAGACACGTGAAAAGAAGACACACATACATGTGAAAAGTAGGCAGGCAGACACGTGAAAACAGGCACACATGCACGTCTGCATGAAAAGCAGGCATACATGCACGACACGTGAAAAGCGGGAACACATGCACGTGCTAACTCTTGGAGATGCAAGCACATATAGAGTCATGCTACACATGCCCGCTCCCCCACCCGGTGATTAGGAGGCGGGTGCTGCTGCTGATGTGGCTGAATTGGCTAATTTAAAATGAAAAGGAAATTAAAAGAGGAGAGAGAAAACTATTTTCTTTGTAACTTTTAATTCTAAATGTTTTTTTTACGAATTAAAAAGTATTACATTCCTTATAAAATACTTTCTAACTAGATCAATGTTGATATATTTTCGAGTAATAATAATATGACAAAAATATAATATTCATATTTCAAGGTATAATACCTATGTTTTGGGGTACGGTAATTGTGTTTTGAGGTACAATACATCATATACAAACATTCATATTGTTGTTATAGAATTTTATAGGTATTGTGCTTATGTTTCTAGTCCAGTTATACAATTATGCATGCTTTTATGATTTGCTAGGTACTGTACTTATGCTTGAGTAACTGAGTTTAAATAAATAAGTGAGTATTGTACTTATAGATGCATCTTATATGACAATTCGTAGGTACTGTACTTATACTTCTAGACTAGTTATACAATTATGCTTGATTTATAATTTGTTAGGTACTGTACTTATGCGTCAGTACTGAGTTAAGATTAACAAGTAGGTACAATACTTATGGTTGCATTTTATACATGATTCTTGATCTGATGTGCATTGTACTTTTGAGGTCATTAACAATTGGATACTCAACTTATGTCTGTATTTTGTAAAACAAATTGTCCAGATGACTAATGTTGATATACGATTCCGTAAGTACTGTACTTGTACATTAGTTATACGATTATGCTTGGTTTTGTAATATGATAGGTACTATACTAATATTTGAGTATAAACAAGTGGATTCAATATTTATGGATCCATAAGTACAATACTCACGAGTAGTCCTGATCCTCCTTTATTTAAAAGTACAATACTCACGAGTATTGTACGTTTGTACCCAGAAGATGTGTATGGTATCCTAATATATGATACTATATTTCTCACGTATTATCATTATTTCAAAATATGTCAATACTAGTCTCGTTGGAAAATATATTTTATAAGGATACTAATTTATTTCATCAAAAAATACGCTTCGGATTGAAGTTATGGACAAAAACATTTTCTCTATCTTCTACTTTCCTCATCCCATATTGTTTTAATTGTTGCTGACCGCTAGCGCATCAGGTAGTTGGCGCAGTAGGAGGTCAGTCCCGAGGACTGGGTAGGCTCCCGGGAATACGTCCGGTTATATGTAGAATTTTTCCACATATACAAGTGAAAAGAAGGCACACATATATGAAAAGTAGGCAGACATACACGATTGCAGAAGTTTACAACATCCATACGTGATAGTACTCAATTTCTTTTCAATTTATGAAGTGATTGATCGAGTCTCCATTTATAGAGTGCTAGAGGGATCTCGCAATTCAACTCATCTAACCAATGCAGCCGCTTTAAATAAGGACGGGTGACCATCCTGTATGTCAGTCTGCTTTTCTTACCAGTCTGTCTCCTTGCTCTTACCGTCCACGTTACATTAATTTAATTCTTTGAATAAATGACACGATCTTCTATTTTTACAGTCCACGTTACATTGTTTTAACTCTTTGAATAAATGACACGATCTTCTATTTTTGTTGTCCACTAATGAGCCTGCTTTTGTGGCCACGTTATGTTATTTTAACTCCTTAAACGAATGCCACGTTACATGAGCTGACTGCCACGTACTGGAATATCCATGCTAAATATGACAGCTTACATGCGCATTATACTTGATGAAATAAATTGCTATTCGCACACGAACAATCCACCACTTCACATGTGAGGCACCAATTATGTATTCTCGCATTCCAAGTTTGTACGGAGTGTGAGACGGACGTCGTCGCTTGCAGTGTGATTTCATTGGCACCCTCTTTGTAGGTAGGACATGTTTAACTGTCTTTAATTGTATTCAAGTCTATTATGCATGTACGTTCTTCAAACAAGGCGATCTTTTCTGCAGTAGGTTCTTCAAACTAGGTGATCATTTCTACAGTCCAAGTTTAGTATCCCTACAGTTCGAGTTTGTCAGCAGTGCGACACCGGCGCCGTTTCTTGCAATCTGAGTTCACGGCAACGTCTTTGCAGGTGCGATATATTAATTTTTGTTCTTAAAAATCTTATGCATGCTGATGATGCATTCCACAATAATGTGGACTCATATGACTGTTACTTTTGTATTAATTGCACTCTCCCCATTCTCATGGCCAGCTGCCAAATATAAAGACTCGTGAGCATTAACTGTGCGGGAGAGATAATTCGTGTTGTAGTATTTGTTTGACTGTGCTCTTTCTGAATTGTATCGCTGGCTCCTCATTCCCTATTTTGCTAACTGCTCTTGTTGCTTGATTAGAAACAAATGTTGTATTGTTGTGAGAATTAATGCATACAAAGAATGTTTTGTGATGAATAGGAGAGAAGATAAATATGGGTTGTCGAGATTAATTACAATAGGTAACACCTGATAAGAAAAATTACAAATCTTAATTGGCCGAAGGCACACAAATCATAAAAATAATTTCATGATGACTATTGTCCGAATGTGTGGCTCATTAAACAAAATACTTGCATTGGGGTACATTTCAAGTTTGTGACGCCAAGCTTGGTGAAAATAAACCATGTAGCCCTTACATTTAAGGAATATTTTATTGATACTTCTGGTATATTCAATCTTAGTCTGTGTTTAGTTTATATGCATCTTTGGAATCCGAAATTCCCACGTCCTTACTCAGTTCGTGAACGACACTGATCAATTGCATGTACAATCCAGAATATGTGCCACAGTGCCAACAACAAATTCAGCGCTGCTATGCAGCTTGCTTCATTGCTTTTACAATTGCTTAGCCTTTTTTTGTTAGTTTTTGTCCAGCTGCTTAGGCTTTTTCATCTTTTTGTTTCTCCAGTTGCTTTTTTTCCGGATGAGATATGGAATACGAACATGTCGTGCCGGCAAAGATAGAGCAGCACATGTTACAACCGACTATAGACTGTCTGTGTGTGCAAATTGTGATCTAGATACAGCTACATATCACGCACTACTTCCGATAAAAAAGGATCTAATATATCCGAATTCATATGGACCGGCATGTTGTTGTTTTTTTATGTGCTTCACTATTCTGTACTGGATTTTGATAGCTACAAAGGGCTCCTATTTTAGCGCGTTCTCTGTAAGCAAACTTTGCTTGCTTTTCTGATTCTGGTGGAGGTTGGTCAATTTCATATTAATCAATGAAGGCCTTATAACGCGTTCATAAATGTATTTATATGGAAGTATACATCCTAATAAATGAATACTTAAAGATACGATAGACATAAGAAAATATATTTTTTTTCGTTTGAAATTCCTAATAAACATATTTAAAGTCAAACGTTGCTTGCTTTTCTGATTCTGGTGGAGGTTGGTCAATTTTATATTAATCAATGAAGGCCTTATAACGCCTTTATTTATATGGAAGTATAAATCCTAATAAATGAATACTTAAATATACGATAGACATAAGAAAATACATTATTTTTCGTTTGAAATTCCTAATAAATATATTTAAAGTTAACCCTTGCAAATATCATGTTGTCAAAACAAGGGCAATGATGATCAATCAAATGCCACATTTCTAAGAACATCAAATGGGACAATAGTTCTCAAATATGGATCTAAATTCCTCTTTATTATTTAAAATTAGTAAAATTTGCATATGCTAGGACACATCCTTTACCTAAATAGGTTAAGAAAATACAAAAGTACAACATGTAACTGCAATATATCACATACATATGGGAAGCCACTATCTATGATGCATCGTTCCCTGTCCTACATCATGGTTGTTAGTCAAGGGCATGACCAATGCCATGCCTCATGGTCCTCCCAAAGAACATATGTACAAATGAATCTGGCATGCCCAATGTTCATTTTTATTTTACATCTTCATTCTTTAAAAACACGAGATAATTACCACATAAACTTCAGCAATTATAGTAAGTTTATCACATGGTCAATGCTATTCAACCCTTATCGTTGCACAAGAAATATATATAATAATGGGAGAAAATATGACTAATGAAAATAGTTTACTATAGGTTATATCAAAGTCAACAAGAGATTGTACACACATAAGTCTGAACAAACAAGTTATATTGGTTCTTCCAATGCCCACAAGCTACAAATATTAATATGCATCTCTCTTTCCATTTATGAGAGTATTATTATAGAATACATATAGCAAGTAAAAAATTTATAAATATATATATTTTCCTGTGGCACTGTGGTATTCTGGATTGTACATGCAATTGATCAGTGTCGTTCACGAACTGAGCAAGGGCGTCAGATTTTTGGATTCCAAAGATGCATATAAACTAAATGCAGACTAAGATTGAATACACCAGAAGTACCAATAAAAGAATCCTTAAATGTAAGGGCTACATGGCTTACTTTTACCAAGCTTGGCGTCACAAACTTGAAATGTACCCCCATGCAAGTATTTTGTTTAATGAGGCACGCATTCAGACAGTAATGAAATTATAATTTGTGTGCCTACGACCAACTAAGATTTGCAATTTTTCTTATCAGGTGTTACCTATTCTAATTAATCTCGACAACCCACACTTATCTTCTCTCCTATTCATCAAAAAACATTCTTTGTATGCATTAATTCTCACAACAATACAAAATTTGTTTCTAATCAAGCAGCAAGAGCAGTTAGCAAAATAGGGAATGGGAAGTCGGTGATACAATTTAGAAATAGAACAGTCAAATAAATACTACAACACGAGTTATCTCTCCCACACAGTTAATGCTCACGACTCTTTATATTTGGCGGCCCATATAAGATGATAGGCATTAATTTTACCTTTTACATATATTTTATTTCTAAATTTAACAATAATTATTATATACTTATTTATTTTATATATTTCTACTATTTGAGTTTTATGTTCCAACTTTTTGATTGTATGTTATTTTTGAAGTCAGACAAATAAAGAAAGATAGATAATCATAATTTATCATAGTATAAAAATTCTAATTAAGATGACAAATTTTTTTTATATGATTAATTCAGTATAGGTTAATGGTGAGGATGTATCATAGCAAGGCAATTATGATGATAAATCTAAAAGGAAAAGGAAAAGTGACTATAGCTGAATACATAAGGGAAAAATGATTGGCGAAATTAAAGAAAACACTTGAGGAATTGAAGAGGATACAAGACTTATATTATCAAGTTAAATACAAAGAGGAGGTTGCTGATAACTTCTATATGTCATCTATATCCACAACATCATCATCGTCAGCATCAAGCTCGTAGTCATCATCTCCATATGAAGGTGCAGCAACATCACCTTCATCACCAGAGTCACCACCATAATCATCACCATCATCAGATGCAACACCAACATCAACAGTCTTGTCAGTAGCTGGTCTAACATCTATTCATCCACAGAAGGTCTGAAGTGATGACTGGGCCAACGAGCATTCTGCTCATCCCAAGTCATAGCAAGAGCATAGAGCTCATTGGCTTGAGGGAAGGAAGGAGCAGAATCACCATGACTGGAAAGCAGAGTGGCCAAGGAGCCAACAGGACGAGGAAGGTTGACTGGAGCAGGTCCACTAGTAGAAGAGGGTGTGGGAGCAGTAGCGGAAGGCTCAGGTCCAGGTGGAGAGGCAGGGTATAACTGATTGTATGCATAGGATGCATTATCACTATCGGGGTATGGATGATCGGTGGGGTATGGATCAATACATGATAAGTTCATGTTAAACATGATTGAACATAAATCGTGGTCCAGATGCTCCTAGACTTGGAGGTTGTATGTCTGTTGGTGTATCATTTAACCCATGAGGGCTTCATTAGACATACAGAACGAGGCACGGCTAGGTCGGGTAGGCTGAGGAGATGGAGGAGCTCGGGTGGAGGTAGAGGTGGGTGTAGCTGAGGCAAAGGGACAGAGTGAAGTATTGGGTGTGGTGAAGGAAAGTATAGGCATGGCTTTCTAAATATTAGTCTCACAGAGACACCCCCCCTTCCTGGAAGGTCTGTAGTGGAAGTCAGAGAAGAGTGATTTCTCAGTGGAAAACTGGAAAAGACCACATATCAAGGCAAGATATGGACGATGGGTGCCACGAGTGTTCTTATCAGAGTCAAATCAAGTCATGTGGTGGAGGATGTGTGGCATCCAACTTATAAAACACAATATTAATTAGCGGAAGGGAATCATTTGTAGCGGATTACTAAAAATTACTAAAAATTAAAACTTTTTGCAAGAGATCCAAACATATAAAACTCTCACAACAAGAACCATAGTATAACATTTACATCCTAGTTCAAAAGTACATGACATGTACTATTTCGTCTTGAAATTTACAACTTTAGCTGCCCTATAACATTATATACAGACAACATAAATACCTTGAGGCATCAATCCAAAATCTCAGATCGATTCATTAGAACACTGACTACTAACTCTAAGGACCTAAAAGTACAGAGATGATACATAGGACTACTATCTAGAAAAAACTTGGCAGCTAGTGCCTCCACTTGAGTCATCACTATTGTCCCTGATATTGCTGCTGCTTTTCTCTTGCTATTGGATTCCTGCTTCTTCTTTTGCAATTACCTAAAAACATTGGATCCCATAGGGTGAGACAATTGTAAATTTTCCCAGCGGGAGATATAACCCTCCACCAAAACATTGTTATAGCAGTTTATCATAATTAAAATTGAATAGGAGTTCTTATATAATAACAACAGTATTAATCATTGAATGAACAGAGTAAAGTAATTTCCTTTCCTAAGGAGAGCATTGTATCTACTCATGATAGATTCATATTTCACATATCTACTTGAATTGAATGTAAAGAGATATGAATAACATTTATCAACTAGTGTTGCATAAAAGAAATATAACATCATCCAATGAATTTCTGTATTCAATCCTTAAGCAAACATGCTAAATGGCTGATTACATTTTACAATCACACTTATGCCCTGAGGAGATGGTGTATACCGCTCATGCTTCAACCGACCACTGTGAAGTCAAAATCGATACCATACAAGGTCAAAGGTAGAGCCGGCTAATAAGACCTCCCATATCTCGGTCAGCGCGAGATTACATGCAGGACATCTTGTGTCTCTGCTATATATATATATATATCTTTCCAGGGTATACTGGCAACTTCACTATTAGAGTTACAGTGGCATGTTGTACTCTCTTCGTGATCGTTTGATCTCATGTTTATCTCCATCGATCCGACATTAACATTATTGGAGATGTGTACTGCATTTGTCCCAATAATCGAGGGATTCATGATACATCCATCCCGGTACAAGTAATGAAGGATTGAGAGGTTTTTTGTTTACCTTTCATCAATTCCCTCATTAGGACGTCAGGATACAGTCTCCCATTACCCCCACATATTCAAAATATGCGTTCCGAGTTTTTCCGCGGAGCACCCGTTACACCATCACCTATTACTGACGATGATGGATCTATGGTCAGGGCTCTACATGATATGATTTCACTTAATTAATTAAGTACATTAGCATATTCTTTTAGAATCAGTCAAGTTCTCAAGCATAACTTATTCAGAAAAAAGCTATAAGGAAACATGTACTATTTTCACCAATCACTTTCTCAGAACTTATAGGTCATTGGGATCTCAGTCCCTCATTTCATTTCTTTTAGAAGTTCACATCCCTCAACTACATCATTATCATACTTATCAACTTTGGGTATTCATACCCTCAATTCTGCACTATCACTATTACCACTTGTTAGGTAACCATTACCTCCAGGTCCTCAGACCGAGGTATGCATAATACTTGTTATACAAGTATCTCACATGGCTCTCAAAGCCTATTAATTGTTTTGCCACCTTTCACTAGGCAACAACTTACTCATGGAACTCATAAGGTTCATGCACATTTTGTTACTTTTACTAAGCAACAACAACATCAGGCACATAAGGCCATGCAACATGTTTATTATATGAAATTCATAGCTCATATCTGGCTATATTCATCATCTCATGATGTTTACATGATTAATAGACATGATAACAATAATGTAAGTCATTTATCACATCATATGAAACATTAGTAACACCACCATCCTTTATCAGGATTAGGGTTATCTATCAATTGGGGATTTTCATTTTCTTTACCCAAAATTAGGGTTAGGGTTTCCCATCATTCATTAATTAGGGTTTCATGCTCACATTAATAGTTCAACCCTAAAGTATTGATCCACACCTCTGGTAGTATTTAAATATATCATAAGTATTTGTTTATGATCATTAGTCATATCATAAATCATTAATGATTATCAATTTAAGGCATGAGTTCATTTCTCATCCTTGTTATGGTATGATTACATCATACTCATTGATTTTACTTAGTCCCATTCTCAAGGTGTATCCTATTCAACATTTGTCAAAGTACATTGAATTCACTACATCTTTATTGTGACAATTGCATATCACACATTTCATTTGTTTCTTAACCAATAGTATTGGATTAGAGGTTTATCAAGGTAAGTCGACAATGAAATGCAGAATGTGATATATATCATATCTGAATGTATCACTTTCTTTTCATTTCCATATTCTTCAGTTAATCAACTAACTTTGTATTAAGGTATTTCCATCTTAATACTTTATCCACTAACTTGTTACTTTCATCATATGGTGCATGGGTCACACATTAGAATTGTCCAATTGTCTTTAATGATATATACTTATCCAAATGATAGACATTGTTGATATTAGATAAACCATTATCAACTATTTTAGGTATTTCAACTCTTAGGATGTTATCCACATCATTATTTAGTATAGCATACATCATTCCTAAAAGTTTCATGTCCTCATCATTGTAAGGTGTATAGGCTATTGCTCATGTATAGAGATGGTTGTACAAGGATCTAGGCATCATCTTGTCTCTTAGATCCTTATTCATTAAAATCACCACATTATCATTCACATGGTTCATCAACCCATCCTTCATGTTTATAATATATTCATCTTATTTAATTATTTTAGCCACACCTCTCTTTGGTGTACTGGCTATTAAACAATCTCAAGGGTTTCATATGTCATCACATGACATAAACCTGAATTGAGTCTTACACCATATCATAATATCAGGGTTCCACGTAACATCACTTAAAACTAGGGTTTCATATTCAATAAACCATAATTAGACTTATTATTCATCCCAATTGGGGTTTTTCATGACATCACCCCCAATTATGGTTTACCATTCACATCACATTACCCTAGATTAGGATTTACTATTCATATCACATCACCCTAGATTAGGGTTTACTATTCACCCCAAGTAGGAGTGATCATCAAAGTACCCTGAATTAGGGTTTATCATACCATCATTATGAATTAAGATCATACCATCATCATGTAGTAAGATTACTTCCATTAATATCCTCAGTTAGGGTTATGATTCATTAACCCTCATAATTAGGGTTTCATGATCTAACTATGAAGGATCATACCCTAATTAGACATTCATTGATATAGGAAGTCTACTACTTGATTATCAATCATGTAGGAAATCTTCTCTTTCATCTTCTACAAGATGATGTTTGCTTCATCCTTGATTAAGCTAAGTCAACTCAATCTTGAATAATAATTGACATCATGGGTTATGTCATTATCATCATGATCATTAGGGATTAGCTACTTGAAGGGTACTAATCACCCTATCTCATTAAAGGTACCATTATTATAAACACCATTGATTTACATCATGTAATTTACCACTTAAACCATTGACCTTTATTCACTTTAAGTGTTCATACAATTTGATTAATTACCTTCCAAATGATCTTGATCACTTAGACCTCAAATGGTCTTGACCAATCAGACCTCAAACGGTCTTGGTTGAATACACAAAACCGTTTAGAAAAGTAGGTGGTGAAGATTGTTTGCCAAAGTTGACTTTTTGAAACCGCATGAACTCAACCGGTTTTGAAACCGCATGCACTTAAACGGTTTGGTATAGATTGGTCCCAAATGTTCTTGAGACCATTTGGTCCCAAATGGTCTTGAGACCGTTTGGTCCAAACCCCCTCAAAACCGCAAGGACCAAACATGGTCTCAACTACTCCAATTAAATTAAGGTTTCCAATGTTGAATCCTTCAACCATTGAATTCATGTACCCAATCATCAATTCAACCTATCACCATACTTCAATTGAGTTAATTAGGTCAACCTTCAACTGATTTTACCCTCAATTTATCATCGTTTAGGGTTTGAATCAATTGGATTAGGGTTTGGAATCGATGATCCTTCAAGATTAACCAATGTGAAACTAGTTACTTTAAAACTAGTGGACCATCATCCTAATTGGAAATGACCTGAACCCAAACGGTCTTGAGGTCATTTGGATGACCTGAAAATGGTCTTGAGACCGTTTGTCCATGTCAACATCAAGATCCAAGTCAATCAATCAAAGTTTGGATCATTGGATTGATCACCAAATCAACATTTGATTGCACTTCAACTTAGTACCTTTAGATCTTCAAACACCTAACCATAGTCAACCTTAGACCTCCAAACGGTCTTGGGTGACCTCCAAACGGTCTTGGGATCATTTGGATGACCTCCAAACGATCTTGAGACATTTTTCCCATCATATCATCATTAACCATGTCATTCAATTAGGGTTTGGATCCTAGGATTGGTCACCAAATCAGCACTTAATTGTATTTCTATTTGGTAACGTTGGACCTTCAAACACTTGACCATAGTTGACCCTAGACATCCAAACGGTCTTGGGTGACCCCCAAATGGTCTAGAGACCGTTTGGGTGATCCCCAAATAGTTTTGAAACCGTTTGGGTCAATCAACCCAAAGCATCAAATCATTCAATTGCAAAATCAGCACTTAGCTGATTAGGGTTTATACCATATGTTTGAATCTTCAAATACCTAATCATACTCAAACATAGACCTCCAATCGGTCTTGGTTGACCTCCAAATGGTCTTAAGACCGTTTGGGTGATTCCCAAACGGTTTTGAAACCGTTTGGGTCAATCAACCCAAGTTTCAAACTCAATCACTTATGAAATCAGTACTCAACCCGATTAGGGTTTAGGTGATTGATGGTCCTTTAACTCATGAACCATTTGGAGTTAATCAATAATAATTGATGGGTTATTAAACTAGATCATTATGAACAAATACCCAAACGGTCAACCCTGGTAAACATCACCAAATGGTCTTAAACGGTTTGCTTCTATGCAGCTTAGTGAAACCGTTTCATTCCAAACGGTTTGAAACCGTTTTCTCCCAAACAGTTTGTGAAACCGTTTGGACATTTGATTGAAACTGTTTGGTTTAGATATTTGGGGAGGTGTGTGCTTATGATGATTTCATCGTCATCCAGCTCTAAAGACATGAAACCTGCTGTGATTTTCATGGAGATTGCATCAATCAACCAAATCAATAATTGTAAATAGAGAAATGATCATTATTTGATGGGGAATTGAATGCAATGTCAAAGTTAGGGTTTCAAGTTATAAAAACCGCCTCCAATTGAGCTCCAAGTCTCCAATATCACGCCAACAATGGTGGATTAAGCTTTTGCAACTCCCTTTAGGCTCTTCCTCAAGCTTTTGGTTGAAAAGATTGGCTAGGGTTGAAGAGGAGATCGAAATAAGAAGAAATCAATGATTTATTTCCGATTTCCACCATGGAATCAAGGTGAAATGGGTCAAGAACCTTACCAACAGGTTTGGGGTCGTCCTCCAGGTCCTCCCTAGCTCCCTTGGTTGGTTTCCAAGAAAAGAGAAGAAGTGGTAACGAAAAAGCCTTTCATTTGGCTTGGAAATGGTAATTTTATAAGAAATTCCATGAGAGAGAAAATACTTTATGAAAGTCTTTTAATTACAAAATTATTGACACCTTCTCCCACTTGGTTTCTTGTATGAAAATACATCTCTATCCCCACCGAGATCCCTTCCATTATCCAAGAATAAAGAGAAAAGAAATTAAGCACCTTAACACTTATAATATTAATATCCATTTTTGAGTGGGATTTCTTTTTCTTATAATAATGGTGAGTGGAAATTCACCTCCTTAGGATATGCTCGTGAGTTTGTAAGGATTGAGGATGTCCACACACATCTGAATCCAACCATATTAATTTTTTTTAATGTCCTTCAAATTATTTTATTTATTCTTGCATTAAATCGAATTAGGGTTTCAATTAGGCTTAAATCTTGATTATTTTAATATCAAGATTCTCTCTGCTCCAACTTAATTCAAATGAGGAACCCCTCTCATTTTCTTTGCTCCACATGATTCCAAGAAATATTAGGGACCTTATTGAAGTGATAATTTGCATATTGAGCCCTAGGCTTTTGGTGAATTGCACTTTACACCAAAACTAGGTTTTAATGCACAAACATTGCTCTATAAGCTTTATCTTGGTGCCCAAGCTTGTGGAAACTATACCACTATATCATATTCATTCTTATGATGTCTCAACATCAGGAGAACATATTTTTATGTAACATTTGCAAGTTAACCCCTCAACTTGGGTAATTTGCTTGTTAGTCCTAAATAAGCAAACATTGCTTAAACATTATTAAATTGGGACCAAAATTGAAACATACGATCCTCTTGAGCCTTAATTACTTTTCACCAAATAAGATTAATCATATAACCATATTTCTTAATCAAAACACCTAGGGTTGAAGCATAATCCAGTTCAGGGATGTTACAAATTATAAACCCCTAACAAGGATTTCATCCCTGAAATCCCAGATAAAGGGAGGCAGATATTATGTAAGCATCGTATCATCATGTCATCACATAAAATATCATTATTATGGAGAAATAATAGAGTTTTGATCAAAACAAAGTTATTCCACACAAGTTTATCATGGAAAGATTCACATGGGACACATACTCCCATGCTCCTTTTTATTATTGATTGTGGAGTCGATGTGTCAGGTAAAACTTTCCTTATTACTTGTACTAAATATCTCATTAATTGTACATTTTATTACCATAAGAAGAGGTTACAAATCAACCAAGAACTTTTCTCAAGGATATCTTCAATTGTTATGTTTTTATGCAAAACATACCCCTAACATGTGATGGTCATATTATTTTACATGTTTAGTCTGATTTCATGGTTGACCATTCCAGGTAACCAATATAAATCATAAGATATTTCTTTATATACTAGGATTTCTTACCTTGGTACCTATCACTTATGTTGAAAACACATCACATATTTATCTTCCTTTCATCTTGGGACATTACTTGTTAATATATCTTCACCTTGGAGCCAAAGTCTAAGATAAATTGATACCTTTCTAAGTATCCATAACATAAACATCTTTGTACTATGCACATAAAGTGTCCTATGACCCACTTGATTGCCACGTCCCTGAAAGGAAAGAGAACAAAGAATCTTATTTCTCTTATTATTTCATGTATTTTCAACTATGCATGAATCATTTACTCTTTATCTCATCCTAGGTTCATTGCCTTCAGCTTAGGAATTATAAGGATGATTACATGTCATTATCTCTTTCTTTGTTATTATCTAACATATTCATGAGTATCCTATGATCTCATCACATTCTTCCAATTTCTTCATTATGGGAAAGATCTTTATTATACCTACATATTTATTGGATAGGGATCATCTCCCTTAGTCCCATTCTTATCTTATGAGGAATATACTTTTATTTCCTCAAACAAACATGCTCATATGAGGTTATCTAAGATTTCTCTTTCTTATGCTTAGGACATGACACATTTATTTATTTCATATTTCTTATTTCATGATACTCATTAGATTGTATCAAAATGACTACTTGATCAGAGCAATCAAAAATATTACAATCTAAGAGTTTCCATACTTGCTTTATCATCAATAGTTGTATACCTGGGTAGGGTATAATAAATAATGAGATTAAGTAGTATGCACTTTCATACTATCATATTCCTTCCTTTTCATATTATCACAAGTATAAGATTTAACATTGCTGAATTTTATCCAGACATCTCTTCAATACCTCATCTTTTTCTCGTAGTGGTAAGAGAAACAAAACATCTATAATGTTTATTATGTAAAATATAAGTCCTCATAGGACTAATCAAGGAAAGCTCAATCAATTACTTTCTCAGTTTAATCCAGGAAATCATACAAAGACATATAAGAATGACATTTATTTTGTCTAACCTGTCATGATTCATGAATTATTCATTGCCTTAGGCTGACTCTGCCTCAGAGGTTGACTCACCATAACATTTCGGGTTGAACAATTTCTTGCCAGATGTCCTACCTGTCTACATTGGTAGCAAATCCTGGGTGCTAGATGTGGTTTAGAGGCTTCTTTACCCTTTCTAGATAGCCATTGCATTGGTGCACTAGGCCCTGGTTGTACTGATGGTACCAAAATCTTCTTCTTTTTGGAACTACCAGGCCTCTGTTCCTGGATTTGGATAGGCCTTTTCTCAATTCTTCCTTTATATTCCTTCTCTGGACAATTAAGTCTGATATGTCCAGGCTTCCTACACATATGGCAGATCCTACTTTCAGATTGTATCCTATTTATTTCATCATTATTCATTGCTCCAATAGGTTGAGGCTGAGCAGGTAACCTATTGGAGTTCAACACTTCATCATTGGGGATTGGTAGTCTAGGTTGCATTGCTAATGCACGATCTACTATGTGTATCATAGTTGTACTAAATTGCTCAAACTTAGCAAGGAAAGCTGGACCCTCTATCATGGCTAGGTCAAAAAATGGGATGTGCAGGTGTATGCTCTTCTCTACTCTGATCCCCTGCATCCCTTCTTCATGCAACATTGCTGCTTTCTGCAGCAAACTCCTCATGTGCCCCCGTCATCTTCAAATTCTTCTCCTCCTATATGAGCAGAAGACACTATCAGATACACTGGAAGACACTAGAACAGACTCTACTACCTTAGTCCTATGTAGACTCAGCAAACCTAGAGCTCTAATACCACTATTTTGTGGCATCCAACTTATAAAACAAAAGATTAATTAGCGGAAGCGAATCATTTGCATCATATTACTGAAAATCACTAAAAATTAAAACTTTTTGCAAGAGATCCAAAGATAGGAAACTCTCACAAAAAGAACCATAGTATAACATTTACATCCTGGTTCAAAAGTACATGACCTGTACTATTTCTTCTTGAAGATTACAACTTCAACTGCCCCATAACATTATATACAGACAAAATAAATACCTCGAGGCATCAAGCCAAAATCTCAGATCGATTCAATAGAACACTGACTACTGACTCCTAGGACCTGAGAGTATAGAGATGACACATAGGACTACTATCTAGACAAAACTTGGCAGTGAGTGCATCCACCTGAGTCATCATTGTTGTCCCTGATATTGCTGTTGCTTTTCTCTTGCTATTGGGTTCCTGCTTCTTCTTTTGTGAATACCTAAAAACATTGGATCCCACGGGGGTGAGATAATTGTAAATTGTCCCAACGGAGATATAACCCTCTGCCAAAACATTGTTATTGTAAGGACCCTGACTTGCATTTAGGGCTTACCCTGTTTCCTTTGCTTAACCTTGATGGTTTGATGCTTGCTAATCACCTTTAGTGGTGATTAGGGTTTGGTTGTGCTTTATTGAAAGTTGAAGGTGCTACTTGAAATTAACCCAAGTCTAGGGTTTTGGGAGCAAGTTTGACACCTTGAGAGGTGTTCTTCTCTCTCTTTGCTTCCTCTAGGGTTGAGAGGAAGGCTTGGGCTTGTTGTTTGAGTTCTTTGGGCCTTTGATGACCTTGTTTGGGCCTTGGAGTTCCTTGTTTGGGCTTGCTTGGGCCTTGTGTCGGCCATGTGGAGCTTGTGTCGGCCTAGAGTGGAGCTTGTGTCACCCATGGTGCTTGGTCCAACCTTGGTCATGTTTGGAGGACACATGGTGCACATCTTGGAGAAGTGGCTTATGGCTTGCAAGAGTGGTGGCTTGGGTTGGTGGAAATTTGTCCCTTGGGTGGACGACACATAGCAAGAGTTTACCTTGGTTTCTCCTCCTTACTCATCTATATAGGTGGTCCCTTCCTTATCTTGAGGTCCCTTTAGTTTTCCCTCCTTCTTGTGCACGACACACCCTATCTTTCCCTTGCTTGGTGGCCGACACACCCTTGAAGAAGGAGCTAAGGTGGCAGACACACCCTTGTGGGAGCAGCTTGGAGGTCGAGACACATCCTTGAAGAAGCTAAGGTGGCCGAAACCCTTGGAGCTTGAAGTTCATCTTCTTCCTTGGAGCTTAAGGCGGGTTGCATGACTCTAAACCCTAACTACTCTCCTCTCTTTGCATATATATATATAATGCTTTAATCTTTCCCTTGCACGTTTAGAGTTGTTCTTTAGCTATATTGCATGTTGGCCGATCCTTGTGTTCTAGGGTTTAGGAGAGCAACACTCCTTTCTCCCCTTGGTCTAGATGAGTGAGCTTGAGCTCTAATGCCATGAGAAATACCCCTCTTTCCTACCCTATTGAGGTGAGCACATGACTTAGTGGCTTGAGCAAGATTCTCCTCTCACCATGGGCAAGATGGTGAGCTCATTCAGATGGCTTGAACCTTGGTCGAGATGTGTGGGGAGGTGCTACCCGACATCCCTTGCCCTAGTTTCCCCTTGCATGGTTTGAGTGAGTAAAGTTTTCCTTCTGCTCGCCTGGAGCGCTGCTCGCCCAGTGAAGCTCAGTGCTCACTCACACGACACACTCTGTTTGGCTCGCTCAGTAACCCTACTCACCCTGCTTTTACCCTGCACGCCCCTGTGTCACCCGGCACGCGTGTCGCTAAATACCAAGCTCTACTCGCTCGGCCCCAGTCGTGTCGCCCGAGACTACCTTGCTCACCCGGTTCTAGTTGGCTCGCCCGATACTAGTGCACGCCTGACATCCTCTGCGTGTGTCGCCCGATAGGGCTGCTCGCCTATGCTTTACCTGCTAGCTCAGTGTGGTGCTCACCCGGTTTCCCCCTGACGCGCCTGCTCGCTCATGCCTTGGCTCGCCCGACTGGCCCTGCTTTCGCGGTTTTAGCCTGCTCGCCCGGCCCAGCTTGTGTCGCCCGACACAATGATTTGCTCGCCCGGTGGACTTGTCGCCCAAGACACCCTTGCACACCTGGTTCTACTCGCCCGTTCGCCTTGCACGCTTAGCTCCACCGTGCACGCCAGTTGGCACCTTGTCTCGCCCGGTACCTGCTCACCTGGACCAGCCTTGCTCTGCCCGCTTGATTGAGTTGCACACCCGATTAAGTTTAGATAAGGGTGAACTTTACCCAAGTAGGCCCTTTTGGTGAGGGCTTTAGTATCTCTTGTGAGGGACCTTGGCATCATGGAAGTAGCCCGTTTAGCAATTTCTCATAATAGCATTAGTAACACCTTGCTCACTTAATGATAACGATAATGATTATAATAAGGCTTGAGTTACATGTCTCTTTTAACATGATGTCAAAGCATGGTAAGGCACATGGATAGTTGCATAAAAGTGTGTCTTGAGCACACAATTATCAAGGTGAGGTATAGTAACGTTATATAATAATTTTGAATGATATCTCCTGACGGTAGGCATAGTCCTGGTATGTTTATCCCTAATTGATCCTTGGTGACAAACCCTAGATGTAACCCTATGAATGGTAAGTTCCTTGTTTATTCTCTTCGTTTACTGAATGATGCTAACCCTGCAGGAAATGCATAGCCAAGTGAAGGGCTATGAGGGATGGTTATATAATAACACTGTGATGACAGGTGTATTATCAAGTGGATGTTTATGCCTAATGATGATGGTGTCTTGATTATGATGTCGTGCAAACCATAACAATGTTAATGATAGTTAGCATAGTGATGATAATGAGGAAGGTAATGGTGATAAGATGCATGATGTGATCCTTATGCTTATTGTTAATAATAAAGAAGATGAGAGTAATAATGTTGATCATAATGATGATGGTAATAATGAAAGTAATAATATGCATGAAGTAATCCTCGTACATAATCGTTAAATGAGAATGGTGATAACTACATTAGTAGCTTCGATAATGTGGCTAAGTGGCAGTTACATTAATAGTTGTTTAATGATATAGTAATGAAGATGGTAGTAAATGATGATGGTAATAGTAATACTGGTATCTAGAGTAGTAAGGCCATGATATTGATATGAGTCTTATGCTTACATGTTAATGATAATGGTTTATTAGTAGTGCATTAATGGGTGCTTAATGATAAAGATAATAATGATGATAGTGGAGGGTAATAGTAATGATATTGGTAACAATAGTAGTTGCCTTGTATACGTCATTGTTATATAAAGTGGATACCTTGACTGGTTGTATAATCCTGAGATAAGGGTAAGCATGATTAGGGTACAATGTGCTTAACAAGCTTGATCATCAAGTAGTGTAATATTTATAAATAGATTATCTTAATGATAACTCATGATAGTGAGCATATTCCTTATGTTGAATCTATGGCTATTGTGTATTCTAACCATGCAGGTGAAGTGTAGCCATGAATGGGGGCTATGTGACATATGTGATGAGTAATATTACCTTGATATTTGTTCTAAGAGATTATATATGTAATGCGTTGGTCCCCTGAGGATGAGGTGAGCCTTGAGAGGCAGTAATAGTACATAAGGAAGGATTGATATCCTATTCTATGTGATGACCCTTGATATGGATCTGGATGGTTGGCAAGAGGCCAAGTAGTAACATGTGATGCTGGATCCTTGTGATGGATCAGGTTGATGAGGTTTCAATAAATATATAATGTCCTTTATTTTCTGTTATATCTTGCGTGATTATCCTTGGTTGAATCCTGCAATCCATCTAAAAGATACTAATTAATTATAGTGGAACCATATTATGTATTATGCCCTGACCATAGATTCATCATAGTCGATAGCTGATGATGATAAACGGGTTGCCTACGGGTTAACCCAGAACGCATATCGTTGAATGTGCGGGATTTCATGATAGTGAGATGATAAGAGTACAACTTCGATTGTAGACTCTAGGGCATGGGTTCGAGTTAGTAACCCAACTATGTGATGAGCATGGTGAACATGCCCATGGCTCAGCTCAGTTATGGGATGAGCATGGTGAAGAGGCCCATGGCTCAGGTCAGCTATGTGATAAGCATGGTGAACATGTCCATGACTCAGGATAGGTGTCATAGGAGCATGAATACGTTCATGGCTCAGAGTGCGGTTCATTTCCTTAGGGTATAATGATATACGTATTGTTGTTATATAATAATCCCTAAAACAATTACAGAACAGTGGTTAAGGCCTTGACGAAGTTGTTAATTTGTTATACCTACAGTTACTTCTACACTCCTCAGGTGATGAGACAATATAACTTGTTCTGATAAGCATGACACATAGTGATATATCTTATCTTGCTAATCATGTTCTATTGAGAAATATTTGGTTACATGCTTCTGTACAGCTGGTAAGTTGTCGGTAAGAATAGCTTTATTCTACATAAATTGTTCATGTTATACATCTTATCAGTTATTTGTTGTTATAGCTTTATCTTGCTGAGGTTCTGTAGTAGTGGTGGGAAGTTATGTTTCCCACTGGGACAATGTTCAATTGTCTCACTCCGTTGGTTTTCACCCTTTTTAGGTGGTCAATCTAGTCATGGTGGTGGTCGTGGTGTTGTGGTGGAGCAGCCTGACAAGAAGTAGAAGGCAAGCGATGGATATGTTGTTGTTTTGGATGTTTTGTCGTAGAGTCTAGAGTCATCCCTGTACTCTCAGGTCATGTGGCGGTGTTTCGACATTTTTTTACGATGTACGACTGATGTTGTTTGTTTATCCTGCTACTGGTCGGATGTGGGCCTTTATATGTATGAACAGGTGGTGAATTCATGGTTATGCCATGACAGTTGTTGCTCTAGGCTGTGGACATGTATCCAGGCCTGTGTGGAAATGAATAAAACATATTTTCTTGCAGGATATGGAATGAAATGTAATATGTTTCTCAGTTTATCAGTTTTCCGCAATCGGTTTTAATTAACCCGTGTTTTTATTAAGTTGTGGTTATGGTGATTTCCGCACATTTTCGCATAACACCTCGTTATCTGTGTGATAATGGGATGTGTTGCCACAGTTATAGTAGTTTAATATAATTAAAACTGAACAGGAGTTCTTATATAATAACAACAGTATTAATCATTGACTGAACAGAGTAAAGTAATTTCCTTTCTAAGGGGAGTATTGTATCTATTCATGGTAGATTCATATTTCACATATCTACTTGAACTGAATGTAAAGAGATATGAATAACATTTTTCAACTAGTTTTGCATAAAATAAATATAACATCAGCCAATGAATTTCCGTATTCAATCCTTAATCAAACATGCTAAATGACTGATTACATTTTACAATCACACTTATTCCCTGAGGAGATGAGGTATACCGCTCATGCTCCAACCGACCACTGTGAAATCGAAATCGATACCATACAAGATCAAAGGTAGAGCCGGCTACCAAGACCTCCCATATCTCGGTCAGCGCGAGATTACATGCAGGACACCTTGTGTCTCTGCTATATATAGCTTTCCAGGGTATACTGGCAACAATGCTATTAGAGTTATAATGGCATGATGTACTCTCTTTGCGATCGTGAGATCTCATATTTATCTCCATCGATCCGACATTAACATTATTGGGAGATATGTATTGCATTTGTCCCTATCATCGGGGGATTCGTGATACATCCATCCCGATACAAGTAATGAAGGATTGAGAGGTTTGTTGTTTATCTTTCATCAATTCCCTCATTAGGACGTCAGGATACAGTCGCCCATTACCCCCACATATTCAAAATATACATTCCAAGTTTTACCGTAGAGCACCAGTTACACCATCACGTATTGCTGACGATGATGGATCTATGGTCAGGGCTCTACATGATATGATTTCACATAATTAATTAAGTACATTAGCATATTCTTTTAGAATTAGTCAAGTTCTCAAACATAATTTATTCAAGCAAATGCTATAGGGAAACATGTACTATTTTCACCAATCACTTTCTCAGTCCTTATAGGACATTGGGATCTTAGTCCCTCATTTCATTTTTTTAGAAGTTCACATCCCTGAACTACATAATTATCATACTTATCAACTTTGGGTATTCATACCCTCAATTCTGCACTATCACTGTTACCACTTGTTAGGTAACCATTACCTCGAGGTCCTCAAACCGAGGTATGCATAATACTTGTTACACAAGTATCTCACATGGCTCTCAAAGCCTATTAAATGTTTTGCCACCTTTCACTAGGCAACAACTACTCATGGAACTCATAAGTTTCAAGCACATTTTGTTACTTTTACTAAGCAACAACAACATCAGGCACATAAGGCCATACAACATGTTTATTATATGAAAGTCATAGGTCATATCTGGCTATATTCATCATCTCATGATGTCTACATGATTAATAGACATGATAACAGTCATGTAAGTCATTTATCACATCATATGAAACATTAGTAACACCACCATCCTTTATCAGGATTAGGGTTATCTATCAATTAGGGCTTTTCATCATCTCATGATGTCTACATGATTAATAGACATGATAACAGTCATGTAAGTCATTTATCACATCATATGAAACATTAGTAACACCACCATCCTTTATCAGGATTAGGGTTATCTATCAATTAGGGCTTTTCATTCCCTTTACCCAAAATTAGGGTTAGGGTTTCCCATCATAAATTAATTAGGGTTTCATGCTCACATTATTAGTTCAACCCTAAAGTATTGCTCCACACCTCTAGGAGTATTTAAAGATATCATAAGTATTTGTTTATGATCATTAGTCATATCATAAATCATTAATGATCATCAATTTAAGGCATGAGTTCATTGCTCATCCTTGTTATGGTATGATTACATCATACTCTTTGATTTTACTTAGTCCCATTCTCAAGGTGTATCCTATTCAACATTTGTCAAAGTACATTGAATTCACTATATCTTTATTGTGACAATTGCATAACACACATTTCATGTGTTTCTTAACCAAGAGTATTGGATTAGAGGTTCATCAAGGTAAGTCTACAATGAAATGCAGAATGTGATATTTATCATATCTGAATGTATCACTTTCTTTTCATTTCCATATTCTTCAGTTAATAAACTAACTTTGTATTAAGGTATTTCCCTCTTAATACTTTATCCACTAACTTGTTACTTTTGTCATATGGTGCATGGGTCACACATTAGAATTGTCCAATTGTCTTTAATGATATGGACTTATCCAACTGATAGACATTGTTGATATAGGATAAACCATTATCAACTATTTTAGGTATTTCAACTCTTAGGATGTTATCCACATCATTATTTAGTATAGCATACATCATTCCTAAAAGTTTCATGTCCTCATCATTGTAAGGTGTATATGCTATTGCTCATGTATAGAGATGGTTGTACAAGGATTTAGGCATCATCTTGTCTCTTAGATCCTTATTCATTAAAATCACCACATTATCATTCACATGGTTCATCAACCCTATCCTTCATGTTTATAACATATTCATCTTATTTAATTATTTTAGCCACACCTCTCTTTGGTGTACTGTCTATTAAACCATCTCTAGTGTTTCATATGTCATCACATGACATAACCATGAATTGAGTCTTACACCATATCATAATATCAGGGTTCCACATAACATCACTTAAAACTAGGGTTTCATATTCAATAAACCATAATTAGGCTTACTGTTCATCCCAATTGGGTTTTTTCATGACATCACCCCCAATTAGCGTTTACTATTCACATCATATCACCATAGATTAGGATTTAATATTCATATCACATCACCCTAGATTAGGGTTTACTATTCACCCCAAGTAGGAGTGATCATCAAAGTACCCTGAATTAGGGTTTATCGTACCATCACTATGAATTAAGATCATACCATCATCATGTAGTAAGATTACTTCCATTAATATCCTCTGTTGGGGTTATGATTCATTAACCCTCATAATTAGGGTTTCATGATCTCACTATGAAGGATCATACCCTAATTATACATTCATTCATATAGGAAGGCTACTACTTGATTATCAATCATGTAGGAAATCTTCTCTTTCATATTCTACAAGATGATGTTTGCTTCATCCTTGATTAAGCTAAGTCAACTCAATCTTGAAGAAGAATTGACATCATCGGTTATGTCATTATCACCATGATCATTAGGGCTTAGCTGCTTGAAGGGTACTAATCACCCTATCTCATTAAATGTACCATTATTATAAACACCATTGATTTACATCATGTAATTGACCACTTAAACCATTGACCTTTATTCACTTTAAGTGTTCATACAATTTTATTAATTACCTTCCAAATGATCTTGGTCACTTAGACCTCAAATGGTCTTGACCAATCAGACCTCAAACGGTCTTGGTTGAATAATCTAAACCGTTTAGAAAAGTAGGTGGTGAAGATCGTTTGCCAAAGTTGACTTTTTGAAACCGCATGAACTCAACCGGTTTTGAAACCACATGCACTTAAATGGTTTGGGATCGTTTGGTCCCAAACAGTCTTGAGACCATTTGGTCGAAACCCCCTCAAAACCGCAAGGACCAAAAATAGTCACAACCACTCCAATTAAATTAGGGTTTCAAATGTTGAATTTTTCAACCATTGAATTCATGTAACCAATCATCAATTGAACCTATCACCATACTTCAATTGAGTTAATTATGTCAACATTCAACTGATTTGACCCTCAATTGACCCTCAATTGACCATCAATTGACCCTCAATTGACCATCAATTAGGGTTTGAATCAATTGGATTAGGGTTTGGAATCGATGATCCTTCAACATTAACCAATGTGAAACTAGTTACTTTGAAACTATTGGACCATCATCCTAATTGGAAATGACCTGACCCCAAACGGTCTTGAGGTCATTTGGATGACCTAAAAATGGTCTTGAGACTGTTTCCCCCTGTCAACATCAAGATCCAAGTCAATCAATCAAAGTTTGGATCATTGGATTGATCACCAAATCAACATTTGAGTGCACTTCAACTTAGTTACTTTAGATCTTCAAACACCTAACCATTGTCAACCCTAGACCTCCAAACGGTCTTGGGTGACCCACAAATGGTTTTGGGATCATTTGGATGAAATCAAAACGGTCTTGAGACCGTTTGCTCATCATATCATCATTAACCATGTCATTCAATTAGGGTTTGGATCCTACGATTGGTCAACAAATCAACACTTAAGTGTATTTCAATTTGGTAACTTTAGACCCTCAAACACTTGACCATACTTAACCCTAGACCTCCAAAAGGTCTTGGGTGACCCCCAAATGGTCTTGAGACCGTTTGGGTGATCCCCAAATGGTTTTGAAACCGTTTGGGTCAATCATCCCAAAGCATCAACTCACTCAATTGTAAAATCAACACTTAGCCGATTAGGGTTTATACCATATGTTTGAATCTTCAAATACCTAACCATACTCAATCCTAGAACTCCAATTGGTCTTGGTTGACCACTAAACGGTCTTGGTGATTCCCAAATGGTTTTGGAACCTTTTGGGTCAATCAACCGATGTTTCAAACTCAATCACTTATGAAATCAACACTCAACCTGATTAGGGTTTAGGTGATTGATGGACCTTCAGCTCATGAACCATTTGGAGTTAATCAATAATAATTGATGGGTCATTAACCTAGATCATTATGAACAAATCCCCAAATGGTCAACCCTGGTCAACATCACCAAATGGTCTTAAACCGTTTGCATCTATGTGGTTTAGTGAAGTTGTTTCATTCCAAACGGTTTGAAACTGTTTGCTCCCAAACGGTTTGTGAAACCGTTTGGACATTTGATTGAAACTGTTTTGTCTAGATATTTGGGGAGGTGCGTTCTAATGATGATTTCATCAGCATCAAGCTCTAGACACATGAAACCTGCTGTGATTTCCATGGAGATTGCATCAATCAACCGAATCAATAATTGTAAATAGAGAAATGATCATTATTTGATGGGGAATTGAATTCAATAACAAAGTTAGGGTTTCAAGTTATAAACCCACCTCCAATTGAGATCCAAATCTCCACGATCACGCCAACAATGGTGGATTAAGCATTTGCAACTCCCTTTACGCTCATCCTCAAGCTTTTGGTTGAAAAGATTGGCTACGGTTGAAGAGGAGATCGAAATAAGAAGAAATCAATGATTTATTTTCGATTTCCACCATGGAATTAGGTGAAATGGGTTAAGAAACTTACCAACAGGTTGGGGGTCGTCCTCCAGGTCCTCCCTAGCTCCCTTGGTCGGTTTCCAAGCAAAGAGAATAAGTGGAAACGAAAAAGCCTTTCATTTGGCTTAGAAAAGGTACTTTTATAAGAAATTCCATGAGAGAGAAAATACTTTATAAAAGTCTTTTAATTCCAAAATTATTGCCACCTTCTCCCCCTTGGTTTCTTGTATGCAAATACATCTCTATCCCCAAAGAGCTACCTTCCATTATACAAGAATAATGAGAAAAGAAATTAAGCACCTTAACCCTTATAATATTAATATCCATTTTTGAGTGGGATTTCTTTTTCTTATGATAATGGTGAGTGGAAATTCACCTCCTTAGGATATGCTTGTGCCTTCGAAAGCTTGAGTATTTCCACACACATCTTAATCCAACCATACTAATTTTGGTTGAAGGTCCTTCAAATTATTTTATTTATTCTTGTATTAAATCGAATTAGGGTTTCAATTAGGCTTAAATCTTGATTATTTTAATATCAATATTCTCTCTCCTCCAACTTAATTCAAATGAGGTGCTACTCCCATTTTCTTTGATCCACATGATACCAAGAAACATTAGGGACCTTATTGAAGTGGTAATTTTCATATTGAACCCTAGGTTTTGGTTAAATTACACTTTACACCAAAACTAGGTTTTAATGCACAAACATTGCTCTACAAGCTTTATCTTGGTGCCCAAGTTTGTGGAAACCATACCACTACATCATATTCATTCTTATGATGTCTCAACATCAGGGGAACATATTTTTATGTAACATTTGCAAGTTAACCTCTCAACTTGGGAAATTTGCACTTTAGTCTTAAATAAGCAAACATTGCTTCAACATTATTCAATTGGGACCAAAATTGAAACATAAGCTCCTCTTGAGCCTTTATTTCTTTTCACCAAATAAGATTAAGAATACATAACTATATTTATTAATCAAAACACATAGGGTTAAAGCATAGCCCAGGTCGGGGATGTTATAGTATGTATCTTGACCACTTGACTCTGACATTCTCTAAGATGTAGTACATTATCATTGTAGTGTTCTCTGCAATATCTATTTGGTTTTTCTTTGGGTGGATGTTGCAATTGACCACGAGGGATAATATATTCTTCTTGAGATCTAAGGAGGAGGAGGGTAGGGTGCTCTTTTTCTTATAGGAAACCTCTAGTTTCTTTAAGCAATGATGGATGTCAGGAAGCGTGATATCGTATTTCTTGTAGAAATCTTCGGGGTAAAGCAGGTCAAAATACTCACCATAATCCTTATGCCATGTATCATTCTCATCATCTCCTGAAAAGAAGATATTCAATATATCCTCTGAGATTCAGAATTTCTTCCCGATGATCATAGAAGTAAGGATAACTTGGGTATTTGAAGGGGATTCAAAGGAGTACTAATTCCAACACAAATTTGCATAGAATTTGTGAACAACTTTCATGCTAGACATGGAATTGTGAAAGAACTCATGCTCGACACCCAGGGAAGATAGGTGATGAACAAAAGGAAACTTAGCCACTTGATCAATGATAGATTGATGCCTTGGGATAGGCTCAAAAAGGTCTCTAAAAGGAAAAGGACTCCATGGAAGAAGATCCCTATACTAATTTACAACCTCATTTGAGATAAATAGGGTCTCATTGAAAGGAATCAAGCAAGAAGATGACCAGGTGGGTGGTGCATTGCTAGGGGTGTCTCTCTTTCTTCTATTTGAATCCATGGAGGCAAAAAGGAGAAGAAGAAGAGATCAACAACCCCAAACACACCACCAAAAACATCCACACAGCTAGGTTAAGCTAGGGGGAAGGTCTAGGAAGGTCTCATAAGGGCTAGGTTAGGGAAGGGAAGGTCGAGAGTTGAGAGCTTAGGGCTAGAAGGAGTGGAATTTGATGACTATTCTCTAGTTGAGAAGGAGAATAGTCAGGTGAACCCAACTTAAATTAGCTTCAACCCACCGATCAGTCAAGTTCTATGAGGTGGAAACTCCACTGATTGGTCCTTTTTTTAAAAGCTCTCGGCCATGGATCGGTCGAGTTTGTCCTGAGGAAACTCGATCGATGGTCAACCTGACCTAAAACCATCAAACTTAATTTCTAGCCATACGAGTTCTAATTAAATTTTTTTTTCAGGACACATATCACTCATCATTGGGTACTATTTTGCTATAAAATAGGTGTTTGCAAAAAAACCCAAAATAAGAAAGAAACAAGGTAAAATGAACATGAAAAATGATTTTAAGCACATTAGTTAGTAAAGATGATAAAGATAGATGCAAAACATATAGGATAGATGAATACTAGCTAGAAGGCATATCAGATTCATCTAAAGTACTTATAAGCAATTTTGATCTAATAAAGTTAAATTGCTCTCTAGCTAGAGGTTTAGTGAAAATGTCTACCAACTGATTTTCTGGGTCCACATGTTTGATATAAATATCCTTCTTGGCAATGTGATCATGAAGAAAATGATGGTGAACCTCTATATTTTTAGCTCTACTATGCAATATAGGATTGAAAGACAAGTTAATTGCACTAGTATTATCACAACAGATAGGAGAAGCATCAAAATGAATGTTGAAGTCTTGGAGCATTTGCTTCATCCATAAGACCTGGGCTCAAAAACTCCCAGCTACAATGTACTCATCCTCGGTGGTTGATAATGCCACTGTGCTCTATTTTTTAGAGAACCAATACACCAAGCATGGTACTAGGAGGAAATAAGTGTCATTTGTGCACTTTCTATCAATCAAGCAGCCTACATAATCGGCATCATTATAGGAAGTAAGAGTGAAATCCCTTGACTTGGGATACCATAGTCCACAATTTTGGGTTTTGGCTAAGTACCTTAAAATTGTCTTAAAAACTATAAGATGAGTTCTTAGGATTTGATTAAAATCTAGAACACAAGCCAACACTAAACATTATGTTAGCTCTAGATGAAGTTTAGAAAAGTAAGCTTTCAATCATACCTCTATAGATCTTCTCACTTATTTTCTCATCTTCTTCATCTTTATCAAGTTTGGCGGTGTTTGACATGGGTGTGTCCATCGGCCTAGTGTTCTCCATTCCAAAACACTTAAGTAGTTCACTTGTGTACTTGCTTTGGTTGATAAAGTTCCCATGTTTTATTTGTTTTATTTGAAAGCCGAGGAAGAATGTGAGTTCACCCATCATACTCATCACAAATTCACTCTGCATAAGATCACTAAATTCTTTGCAAAGATCAAGGT
Organism: Alisma plantago-aquatica; assembly: GCA_963693085.1. Classification (NCBI taxonomy): domain Eukaryota; kingdom Viridiplantae; phylum Streptophyta; class Magnoliopsida; order Alismatales; family Alismataceae; genus Alisma; species Alisma plantago-aquatica. Next base: position 1,252,855,247 of record OY856411.1, on the reverse strand, counting down.
TAGTTCCACCAAAAATGATACTTTTGACATATATTTGAATGATAAGAAAATTGTTAGAAGTGTGTTTTAGAAATAATGTAGACTCCACTTTGCCCATGATGTAACCATGATCTAACAAAAAGTTCTTTAATTTCCCATACTAAGTCCTTGGTGCTTGTTTGAGTCCATAGAGAGATTTTTGTAACAAACAAACATGGTTAGGTAGACTATTATGTTCAAAGCCTGGAGGTTGGACAACATACACTTCCTACTCAATTGTACCATTCAGAAACACACTTTTAACATCCATTTGATACAAAAGAAAATTTGTATAACTAGCAAAAGCAAGAAACATTATGAATAGACTCAAGTCTAGCTACAGGTGTATATTTTTCATCAAAGTCAATACCTTCCTATTGATTGTAGCCTTGAGCCACTAACCTTGCTTTGTTTCATACCACTTTTCTTCTTTCATCTAGCTTGTTGTGGTAGACCCATTTGGTGCCAATGATCTTTCTATCACTTGGTCTTTGCACAAGGGTCGAAACTTTATTCTTCTCGAATTGTTCCATCTCCTCTTGCATAGCTAGGATCCATTCTTCATCCCCAAGAGCTTCCTTGACATCTTTAGGCTCTAGTTATGAGATGAAGGTGATATTGTCTTGTTCTTTGTTGAATGCAGCCCACGTCTTTACTCTATCAAATGGATCCCATAAAATCAGCTCCTTAGAATGATTCTTTGCAAACTGGGGATTTGGATCCTTCTTTTCATCATCTTTGTCTTCTTCCTGAGTAGCCACCTCTTTTCCCTTTTGGGTGGTGTTGAGTTCTTTAAGGATAGGAATTGCCTCATCTGCAACATCATCATTTGAAACAATATCTTTAGGAATAGAGGGGTTAGTCTCAATAAACTTTACATTAATAGATTATTCTACCTTAGCAAGAAGGCCTTGTATGATTTTAGATCAAACTTGTGAAGAGAATCTTTCATATTCAAAACAAAACAAGGACATCTAAAAATGTGGAAATACTCGATAGAAGGCTTCCTACCATGCCATGGCTCATAGGGGGTTTTCTTAAGCGAAGGATGAGTGAAAACACATTTTTGCACAAAATAAGAGGTACTGACAACTTCAGCCCAAAACTTCTTAGGAGGATCATACTCAAGAAGCATGGTCCTCGCCATCTCCTACATAGGCATATTCTTCCTCTCTACAACCCCATTTTTTTGAGGTCTTCGAGGTGAAGAAAAGTTGTGTACATAATCTGATTCTTGATAAAAATACTTAAAAAGTTCATTTTCAAATTCTACCCCATGGTCACTACAGATGGAAACAATCCAGAAAAAAACTTCATTCTCAACTCATTTTCCAAAAATTGAGAAAACATCAAGTGTATCACTCTTTTAAATGAGAAAGAAGGTCCAAGTATATCTAAAGAAATCATTGAAAATAACAAGGCAATACTTGGAAATACGAAGTGATTGTGTTCTCATTGGTCCAAATAGATCAATCTGAAGAAGCTCAAGAGCTCCCTTAGTGCTAACAACTCCTTTGTATTTGAAGAAAGACTTGGTTTGCTTTTCTTGTGTACAAGATTGGCATTCTTCATCCTTTTCAAAATCTAATTTAAGAAGTCCCTGGACTAAGTCCTTTTTTCTCAACTTCTTTAATTGATGCATATTTACATGACCAAGCCGGTAGTGCCAAAGAGAAATATCATTCGAGTTGGCTACAAGGCATCTACCAACCGCATTCTTAATAGAGTTAAGAACAAAAACATAAAGCTTACCACTTATAGTTCCCTTATATATAACTTGGTAGGTGAGGGACTCTAGAATCAAGCATTCAAAAGAAGTAAATAGTACAAGCTAACCATTATCAAAAAGTAGACTAATACTAATTAAATTATGATGCCGGACATAAAAAAAGAGCATTCTTGATGCATAAAGATTTACCTGTGTCACCCTCACCTTTGACTTTACCTTTATGTTTGTCCCTAAAGGTGATAGGTCCTCCTTTCTTCTTTGTGAAATTATAGAAATGCCTTATGTCATTGGTCATGTTCTTTGTGTAGCCACTATCAATAATCCATCTATCTTTTCCCTATAAGAAAGGAGAATTTCGGTTCCTAATTCAAACTTGGGGATCCGGAGTTAGCTTGGGGACCCATTTCATCTTTGGGTTGGTCCCCTTAGGCTTGTAAGGACAATAAGTGGAATAATGATAATCACATTGCAATGAGAACAAACCATATGATTTTTAGTGCTTGGAGATTCTCCTACAAAGGAATGTATCTGCTTTCTCTTTTTCTTACCTTTGGCCTTACTCTTTCCATTTGAGGCTCCCTCGACAAATTCTAAACCACTAGTACCACTTTGTTTAGTAGAATGGTCAAGGATTTCATTTAGGGAGTTATTCCAGTTGAGTAATTTTTGTAGAGATGCTCTCAATCTATGGTTATCATCATTCAAAGAAATAATAGTAGAATATAAACTAGATATAGTATACCTAGCATGCACAAGATCAGCCTCAAGACATAAAGCTTTAGTAAGATATGAATCCTTTTCTAGAGAGATAGAAGCAACACTAACACTAGGCAACAAGGTTCTAGAGGATAGATCAATTACTTGACTAAGCAACCTAGAATTTTCAAATTTTAGCATTTGAATCTCTTTGAGATAGACATCTCTCTCTTCTCTATGAGCATCAATAAGCAACTTATATTCAACATTTCCAATTTTAAGTAATTCAAGTACTTTTTAGAAATTTTGGTTCTCTTCCTTAAGATTCTCAATGTCCTTAAGATAGAGACCATTCTCAACTTCAACCCCATTGTAGTGGAGTTCAAGATCGAGGTATTTCCCTTGCAAATATAAATAATCTCAAGGTTGGTTTTCTCATTCAATTCCACAATCCCAAGCTTAGCATAAAGATCATCAATACTTTTTCCTAACCATTTTCTTTGAGATTTACATTTAGCAAAAGAAAAACATGTAGTAACAAGTATGTCAATATTAGCTTCTTTAGGCAATTCATGCAAACTTATCTTACTTACCTCACTTACCTTGCTAATGTCTTCACTTTTAGAGGCCATGAAAGAAAGGTGGCACTCTCCATCTTCTTCAGAGTTAGAGTTATTTGAAGATAAAGCTTCCCAAGCCGCATGAGTTGCATTCTTATGTCTCTTCTCCTTCTTGTCCTTCCTCTTGTGCTTGATCTCCTTCTTGTGATCCTCTTTTTCCTTGAGCTTCTCTTGTGGTGAGACTTTCTTGACTTTGGGCATTCACTCTTGTAGTGCTCCTTTTAACCACACTTGTAGCATCTCAGAGTAGAGGAGGAGGAGGCTTGCTTTCCCTTGAAGTGCTTGCCCTTGATGTAATTGGATTCATGCTCACAGGGCCTTCATCTTCACTAGAGGAGGAGGGAGAAGTGTGGAAAATAAGTTTTTGTTGAAGGATGACAACCTCTACTTGTGCTTTGAAAGAAATATATTTGATCTTCTTGGATTCCTTCTCTTCTTGCTTAGCTTCTTCTTCTTGCTTGTCAAGTCTAGGCTTACTAGATTGAAGATTGCCAATGAGTTCTCCAGTTGGGATGTCACCAAGGCTCTCACTTCTTCAATGGAGGTGACATTTGACTCCCATCTATTTGGAAGAGTTCTCAAGATCTTCGAGTTGATGATGCCTCTATCGAAAGTGTTTTCCAATGCAGCCAGCCCGTTGAGATGACATTGAGCCTTGAATGCATCTCGGAAATACCTTCTTTCTTTCCCATCTTGAAGTTCTCTAGGAGGCTATTTAACATGTATATCTTTGCCTCCTTGATTTGCTTTGTGCCTTAATATGTGATGAACATCTTATCCCAATTTTCATAGGTGGTGTCCCATGATGAATCTGGTTAAACTCTATGGCAGTGAGGGTTGCGTAGAGGATGTTAATGGCCTTTGCATTTTGCTAAGACTCCTTCAGAGAAGCTTCACTCCATGTTGCAACAGCTCTGGTTGGCTCCTTGTAAGGTGTGACCATCACCTTCCACATATCAAAGTTCATCCTTTGGATGTAGAACTACATCTGTCTCTTCCAATAGAGGAAGTTGGTGTCATCAAATACCAGTAGACGCATGAAGAAGCCTCCCTCTAGGTTTAGTGAACCAAGTAGGTTGTCTCTCATCTTCTCATCTCATGGCAGATTGTTGGAGAAGATCCATAGCTCTGATACCACTTGTTGGATCTAAGGGTTCTAGAGGGGGTGAATAGAGTTATAAAGATTCTCACTAAATAGATTAGACCATAAAATTATATTAATTAGGAGCAAAAGATTAATGGCAGTTTGAGGTCCTATCTAACAAGCATAGCAAGGATGAGAAAGATTGATAGCAATCACTTGACAAAGGGATGTAGAGTGGTTCCACACTTCAAACTAGAAGTGAGTCAGTCCACTACCTAGAGAGGTCAACCTCTAGGATTTTGCAAGTGCTTTTCTCTATTATATCACCACAGATATTTATAGAAATAGACCATCAAAGGACTTACCCATCCAAACACAAGTAGATCTCCACCTTACCAAGGAACTTACCCACTTAGCTTGAGTCTTCAACCTTCATCTAGGTCTTACCCCCTCAAGCTCAAGTCTTCCGCCTTGAAGGACTTTGCTTCTCCTCTTGGATCTTCAGCCTTTGCCTTCTCCTTCACTTGGAGAAGATCACCACCTCTTAAACCACCTTGAAGAGTACTAGCTACAACTCCTCCTTCACTTGATGGAGCTTGCTTTAGTTTTTCTTCATGAGAGAAGGGGATAAGTAAGTAGTGGAAGATTGAGAGCTTTGCATGTACAAAGGTGGAGCTCTCTTACAATAATCCTAACTCACTCACAAATCATAAAATGAAGTGTAAACCAGAGAGAGAAAGGGGCTCAAGGAGTAGTAGCACACTCAACTATAGCAAGGACCATGAATGTAGTGAATAAGCAAACTTAAAATGAACAACAAGGGTTCCTATTTATAGATGGGGGTGCTCCCATGAGTTGGGGAACACTTAGGGCCAAAATATAGCCATTTTATCATAAGAAAATAGATCTATTTTTGTCCAAACAAGTCATCGATGGTTATAATCACTTTTTCTACATTTTCCGTACGATGCATTCGGTTCAGTTTCGAATAAAGGTAACTTGACTGATCGACTAAACACAAATCCAATTTTCAAACTATCGATCAATTTTTTTTCTGGGAAACTCGACTGATCAACCAAAATTGCATTCGGTCAGAAGGTTTTTTGGTTGTTTTATGTAAATGCACAACTCAACCAATTGCTACTTTTAGATTATCCATCCATGGGATTGGTTGAGATTGTAACTCTACCGATCGACAACCTGTGATCAATTTTTTAATTTGGTAAATAAATGATTAAAACTTGGTACTAAGTGTCCCACATAATTTTCTAATCTTAGATACAAGTCATATCATCAATACAAGGAATTACAAAAATCTTCTAAGGTCGTTTAAAGTGATTTCCTTATTAGCACACTTGCATTGCATTTGACTTGAACTTTGAGAAGCTAGGGTTTGTGTAAATTGGTCCTATTCATGTACCTAAAACCTAAGATCAATATTGATTACACATATTAGATATATATGAATGGAATGGTAAAGTCATTAACAAAATAGGGACAATCTATAACCTCTAGGTCAACAATTTTATGTTAGTTATATCTCCATATTAGTTGAATTCACTAACTCTACTCAATCCCATTAGTATTAGTTTAATTTATATTATATTGTGTCTTAGGTACATTGTACCTTGAGACAAGTTTATAAATATGATTTTTTATAATCCTCTCAATATATAATAAAAACTTCTCTTCATAATACTTTTGTGGATGAGAAGATGAGGAGTGGATAATGTTAAAATTCTATAATGAGTGGGACCTGAGAGGGGATCCATTTCCTCACTTAAATAAAATAGAAGTTATAATCCATAACAAACTTGCATAAATTTTCCAGTATTAGATGAATACCTTTTGTTTTATCTTTTATAAAAATGGTATCATAAGGACCGAAGTATAACAATAAAATAAAAGTATAATGACTATATCCAATAAATAAGATTACACAATAATATCCCACTAGGGAACTTGAATGAAAGCTAATAACTTTCAACATCGGTGCATATGGATATCCATGCTACCTCAAGTCTATCTCCCAAGACTTAGCTTCACCAAGCCAAGTTCATGTCATCGCATAAAATCCTCCATGTCCTTCACCTAGAGCACACCCCATAAGAGAAGACAAAATAGATGTCATCGGCAAAACAATGTTGGTATGATAAAAAGTTATGGATTGAGAAATTTTATAATGAGGGACATCAATAAATTTTATCAAGGCTTCCCAAAAAAAAAGGGAATAGAACATCTAAATGGATATCAAGATAACATTATGAACAAGATATTCCATAAGAGATTCTTTCTTTTAAAAAACATAACATCAATGATATAAAAAACATAAATAGTTGCATGGTGAGTAATAAGAAGAGTAACATATACTAAATAGCAGGGTAGGACCCATATATTCCATACCAAAGGGTAGCAAGACTAAAACTCAGTGCCAAAAAATATAGATTTTGCAAGGGAATAAAACCGAGTGCATGGTAGAGGAATAAAACTTAGTTCCTAATACCATATGTGAAGGGGAGTAAAACTTAGCACATGGTTGTGGAATAAAACTCAATTCCTTAAAATATGGTATCTCTACATCTAGTTATGGCTAGTCAATCACATAGGAAAATATTTCATACAAGATAAAGTATATTCATGCTTAAATAAGGGATGAGAACGTTCAACTAATATAAAGGGGGTATGAGAACCCATGAATAAATACTAAACCATTTCAGAATTAAGGTACATCAAAATTTTATAAAAGTCACAACCTAAAAGTTGTGGTTTCTTTTAGTTCAAGTACTCAAATTAGGGTTTCCTCAAGGAAAAGTATGAACAATATACACATTAAGACCCAACAAGCATATGAAACAAAATATGTAGATCAAAGATCAATATCAACATATAATTACTCACATAAATCAGCCACTCAGAAGATGAAGAATGTGTATGGGATAGTATGTCCCAAAGGACCAAGAGAGGTATACAAATATGGGTGATTTCCCAATAACATAACAACAGATACAACTTACCTCAAGATGTGTCTAGATATGTCCAAGGTCAACCCTATTTCAACCTTAGGTTCACAAACTATCTATTTAAAAGCATATATTGTAAGGACCCTGACCTATCTTAGTGCTTGAGTATGCTTGATTTTTTTTAATAAGATGTTTAGAACCATAATATAATCTGTTAAGATGCTTTGTTAACATGTGACAATCTTATATTTCCAATTTGGTTCTATTTTGATGATGTTTGACCTTTGTATGCTTGTTTTGGAACAAGTTGCAATCTACCCATTGAGAGGTTATCTTGAAATTTGTCACTTGTTGAGTGTACCCTTAGTGCTTTAGCATCATAAGAGAGAGTGATGCTTTGGGGTGCCTTTTAATCTCCCAAAATTTGTAGAAAATCATTCCTTGGCCCAAATAGGACATGTTATTATGAAAATTGATCTAATCAACAAGATCTATCCAATGTACTTATTGTCTACTTAAATTCATAGCTCCTATTATATCGAAAATGACATCAAATGCATCTCTTTTACACGATTAATCATGTTAAATGCTAAACAATGATCATATAATGCATTACTTGATTTCTTTGATCCTAATTAGTGAATTATGTTATCTTGTGATGTTGAAATCGAACTTGATAATACCATGCTCTATTAATGACTCTAAATTATGATATAGACCATGAAATATGTAACCTTTGAACTTTCATGCCAATCATCATTAATTTGATGCTCAACTTGATTATATGAACTCCAAATTGTCTTGTTTGATCTCTAGACCAGTGACATTTTTTTTGGTCAACAAAAACTCATGGAGCTCTTTTTTTATTTTTTGAAAGGGGTGAATACAATGCTTATCAATTCTCAAAAATGAGAAAAGATATAAAAGGAAAAACATATATATACATAGAAATATATCTAATAAAATTGAAGCATAGAATACACATACACAACATATCATAGATCTCATACCAAAGGCAGCAGATGTCTAAAGAGATAAATAAAACATAAATGTTCAATAATCCCTTTACAGGAGGGATCATCCAGGCAGAACTTTAGCATTCATGGTAGTAGCAAACCATCAAATGATGGGAAGTAAGAAACGTTTATGACCTCACAAAAGAAGATGAATTTTCAGAAATAGACCTCATATCATAAGCCACATTTAGGGGAATAAACTCACAAGATAAAAGATATGAAAGAAGAAACATATATATATAAAGAGGTAGACTGTCAAAATTGAATCACACGCCATACATGCCCAATATATCAAAGCTCTCAGGCCAAAGGTAGAAAGTGTCTCACAACAGAGAACACAAGATTCAGACACATTCCTCAAATCATAAGCAACATCTAGAATGAGAAACTCTCAAGAAATGGAACTTCCCTCAACATAAATAAATATCTAGAAGAAAACATAGCAAAGAAATCCTAGAGTTCTAGGACATGATTCACATAACAACAACATGTAAAAAGAGTGAAAAGATAGAATCTAGATAGGTAACTAAAAGGGTGTTCAGATATACTGAATCACCCTATGATTTTATAGTATTTGCTAATTTATTTCCATATTGCCTCTGCATCTTTGTATCAATTTAGATGAACTCAAGAATTCCTCTCCATGCAGAACTAATAGAGGATCAAAGTGATAAAAATACCTACAGAAAAAATATTCATTTTGATGATCTCATCCCTCCAAGTAGGAACAACATCAATCTTCTTTTCAAACATAGATTGGTTCCATAGAATCCTGGAAAAAGAGAATCCTGGAAAAAGAGCACTCAAAAGAAATATGATGGGTGTGCTTGTAGCGATTCATACAAACAAAACAAATAGATGCAATAGAAATGCTTTTCTCCTGGCATAATTTGAGGTAGGGAAATTATTATGTCTCAGCTTCCAAAGGTGAATGGTATTGTTATATTGACATTTTGCACTTACAGATCCAATCAAAGTTGGGGTCCTCATCCCCTTTACTTCTAGTGTTGTTCCAAATAAGCTTTATATTAACATCCTTTTTGCCAACAAAGGTTAGAAAATCATTTTCCATCAAATTAGGTAGATATTTGTTCAACACATTGGACAACGAATCAAACCACCTACTAGGATGAACATTCCAATTATTATTAGATATGATGGTGGTGAGATTTGAAAGGGATCCCCAAACAAATGATCATTTTTTCCCAATAATGTATACAATAAATTTGGAAGAGCACCAAGGATCCTACCATAGCCAAATACTATCTCCATGACCAATGCTAAAAGTGATAAAAGGCAAAATTTTAGCTCTAATCCTGAGGATATTATTAAAACGCCAACAATGATTAGAGGACTCCTCAACAGTCCAAAAAGATTTTTTTCTCAGATATTTTTCACTAATCCACTTCATTGATAAAATTTCCTTCTTACTAGCAATGTTCCAAGCATTTAATAAAAGACATGAATTAGCAATATCTTTACTTTTCCATAGATGAAGACCTCCTTCCTTCTTTGGAAGAGTAACAACATCCCATTTAATAAGATGCAATTTTTTATTTATTTTTTGACGGACCCCAAAGGAAATCCTTGTAAATACAATCAATATACTCGTGTGTAGAGTTGGGAATTGGAAAAGAGAAGATCCAATGAAGATGCATAGAGGACATAGTTGATCTAATGATTTCAACTCCTCACACAAATGAAAGTAAGTTAGCTTTGTAACTCTCTATACATTTTTCTTTCTTTTGTCCACCAAGATAGAATAATGCTTTTTAGACATGTTTTCAACAAATAGAGGGAGGGATACCATGGTATTTTGAATTTTCCATAGTACCAATTTTTATACCAAGGATCTCAGACATAATGACACCATAAAGTTTTTTAGTCATCAATATAGAACTCTTTAAAAGGTTAATCTTTAGGCCAGATGATTTACCAAACTCATTAAACACATGCCTAAGATTAATGGCACTCTACTCATCAACTTTAGAAAATACCATCAAATCATCTGCAAAGATTAAATGGGAGCAACACGAATTCTTAGAAATGGGATAAGATGAATAAGATTGTGACAAACATGGGACTTCATCATCTTGGTGAACCATTGCATCAGGATGCCAAATAAGTAAGGGGAAATAGGGTCTCCTTGCATCACCCCATTCATTGGCTAGATAGGATTTGTAGGTTCACCATTTACCAACACTTGATAGGAGGTCTCGCCTTAAAACTATGAGAGCCTAGAACCAGGTACTATTGATGAAACACAGCTGGGATATATATAGTAAAAGAAAAACTATTTGGAGTGAGGCCATGTCAAGGAACATTCTGAACGACAAAGCCACCTCTAGTTCCAATTCCTCCAGACTAACCAGAACTGTCTCACGAAACCTTTTATGGAAAACAACATGTATCTTTGTTCAGTGAGAAGCAACTCCATAAATGTGTGGTATGACAAATGGCTACCCAATGGCACCGTTCTGAAAGACCATGTAGCCATGCCCATTCCTGAAGAACTGGACGATCTTAAGGTGAGCAGCTTGGTTAATATTGAAGGACAATGCGATCGAGACTTTCTAGAGCAATGGTTCCCACCAGAAATCATACAGACAATCTGTAAAGTGAGCCCTCCAACAGACCTAAACGCTGAAGATGTTCGAGTATGGAAACTCAATGAAGGGGGTAGTTACATAGCCAAATCTGCGTACAATGCTATTCGAGCATAGGTAGAAATAAAAAGACAAGGTAATTGGCGGCTTATATGGAGAGCACAAGTTGTTGCACGGATTAAAATGTTCATGTGGATAACAGCGAATGGCACCCTACTGACCAACTGGAATAGGAAATGCCGTCACATGACAACAATATCCATCTGTCCAAGATGTAATGAAGAGGATGATATTAGCTTTCATGCACTTTGGGACTGCACAAAGTCTAGCTCTATGTGGCAAAACCTTCTCAACACTAATACACCCACCAACTTCAAGAGCACATACAATTTTGATCAGTGGATTAATCTAAATATCAAGGCGCCAGAGAAACACAGGAATTTGTTCCTCATTGCGTGATGGAGCTTATGGAAACATCGCAATATGTGGATATTTGAAGGGAAAGAAACCAACCCACAACACCAAATCAATACCATCATCTAGGAAGCCTTCATGTCATCATCTTCCTGGATAGAAATGCAAAATAAAACTATCCACACCAGACAAGCTCAACGGCACAATCAATCCAGGAGGTGTGTACTTTAACACAGATGCTTCCAGGAAGAACGGGAGGGGCTCTATAGCTATTGTCTTCCGAGACTATAAAAACAACTGGCTGGGAGGAGTAGGTCAGCTGATCCAGATGGACACCCCCTAGAAGTTGAACTTATGGCTATCACTTTGGCAGTGAAGATCATCTCGGTGTACTCTACGCAAGAAGATGCTATTGAAATAGATAATCAACATGCAGCTATCATGATCGAGAACAATTACAGAAGATACCCCCGTTATTCTAATATAATTATGGGAATACAATTGCTAAAGAAGTCGTCCACTATAGTCACCTTCAGGAAAAGAGAGAGTAATATGCTGGCAGATACCCTAGCAAAACATGACATGCAACAGAGCAACAATTTTTCCCATTATGAAACACCCCCAAAGAAGTACTTGATATAGGTCAGGTGCATTTATGTAATGGTAGTAGTACTACCATCTTTAAATTTTTGCAAATCTCAAAATTAAGTAACTCCAGCTTATTTTTACTTTCACAAGGTGGGCAAGATGAATAAAAGAACCGCCTGACTTACCCAAAAAAACACTTGATAGGAGGTAGTATACAACATAGATTCAATCCAGTAAATCCATGTACAAGGAAATCCCATGGTAAACATGATAGGGAAAAGATAAGACCAGTTCATAGAATCGTAGGCGTTAGAAATATCAACTTGCACACACACATAAGAGCCGGAGGCCTTTCTAAAATAATTTAAGATCTCATTTCAAATCAATATAACATCTTTAATGTTCCTCCCCTTGATAAAATCAAATTGCTTTTCATCCACAATAGAAGGTAAGACCACCTATATCTTGTTTACAAGGATATTGGAGATAATTTTATAGAAAGTATTACACAAACCTATAGGTCTCCATTGGCAATAAGAGAGTTATCCTTACCTTTGGGAATCAGGGTAATAAAAGTTCTATTGGCTTCTATCAAAAGACACCCATTTGCAAATAATTCAAGAATAGAAGCAAACACATCATCCCCTACGATTTTCTGAGCTTTTTGTAAAATTACCCATTAAACCCATAATGGCACGAGGCTATGTCATCATAAAAACTTTCAACTACCTCATCCACTTCTTTTCTAGTAACTTTAGCAGTTAAGCCTTCACGATGAGAGTTGGTTAAACTATGTACACTCCAAGGGCCAATCCATCCACCTATAGTAACATCCTTTTTGCAAAATAAGTCAGAGAAAAATTTGTGGACAATATTATTGATCTCATGTAGATCATGAGCCAGAACATTGTCAACCTGAAGACTTTTGATACTATTTCTATTATATCAAGATTTCAATTTTAGTATTAGAATTTCCCTTTTTCAGCCATTGGACTTTGGATTTCGGCCTCAAAAGGGATTCTTCTAGATTATAAGCCTCTTTTGCAACAAGCCTCAACTTCATGGCATTAAATCTGGCATGCTCATCGAGAGGATTGAGATCAAATTTCATTTGGGCGTCAAGAGCCATATCTCTAGCAACAATAGCTTTCTCAAAGATATCACCCAAAGATTTCTTATTCCAATCTCTGAGCTTCAGTTTTAAGTTCCAAATATTCTTGCAAAGTTTAAAAGTGGCATGGCCTTCAACCTTCAATCTACAAGAATCTTCCAAGATAGGGTAGAAACCATCAATTGAAGTCCAAGCATTTATAAAATAGAAAGGAGCATTAATTTTTCTAGGACTCCCAATAGACAAAGAAATTCTTATGTGATCACTTATAGTATTTGACAAGAACTCACCACTATAAGTATTAAAGGAGTTTAAGAACATGTTATTATAAAAAAATTGTCAATTTTGGAAGGAAAAAAATCATCACCATCCTGGTGATTATCCAATGTGAAGAAAGGGCCACCCAAGTACAATTCATAAAGACCACTATCAACCATAAAGTCATTGAATTCATCCATATATCTCTTAGAAGGAGGATTTCTACAAATCTTCTCACAAGACTTTCTCACTGAATTAAAATATCCCAAAATAGTCATGGGTTCAAAAGTAGTGGAATTGATTTTCAGTAAGAAATCCCAAAGACTAAATCTATCAGAATCATTATTGTGACCATAGACAACAATAAGGCAAGAAGAGATATCCTCATAATAGACTCTAGAGTGTATAGCCTGAGTACATTCATCAATTTTTTGAATAGGACAAGAATATTCCTTTTACAGAACAATAACCTTACCAAGAATATGTGATTCACAATTTTATAAGCACTTATATTTCGAGAAAAATTTGTTCCTGAAGTTACACATTTTAGTAACACAAAGCTTCGATTCATTTATAGTAAAGATGTAACTCCTAGACCTCCTTATTTCTCCTTGGACACTTAGATCTTTATTAGATACTCCTCTAATGTTCCAAGCAGAAATATTCATTGAAAGATTCATTTAACAAACTGGTTTGTTGAGCTGTCAGCCTCAACTTCTTCACTAATGATCTCCAGACCACTAAACTTGTTCTACATAGGTGAAAAGATGGAATTTGCCAATATATGAAAGATACCCACCATAGGCTTCAAAATACATTGAGGGGAGATTGTAGTCTACTAAACTTAATACTATCATTTGCTTTCTCATCCTCTTGACTAGTGTCATGAGAAGGGCATTGAGGAAAAATAGGGATCAGACTGGAAGGGACCGATCTTCTATTTGAGCTAGATCTTTGTAGAATAATGTTTTTAACTAATTTGACATTGTTTTAAACACCTTGCAAATTCCACATTCAAGCAAGATAGTTCTCCAAGGTGGGTAAACGGTTCTTGAAATTGACTATATACCCCACGAGATATTTGTTCCATCTCCCAGCATTCTCTTTTTCTTCAGCTTTAGGATACATTATTTTCCTATCATTCACTATTACATTCATTTGCTTTAGGGAGAGTTGAAATTCACACGAGTTTATCAGTTGTGACCATCTTAAATATCAAGGTAAATAAGGTAGAGATGAATCTTGATCTTTGCATTGTACTAGGTCATCACCATTTCTCCTCTAAATATGGTGAGCATGGGCTGGTAGACAATAATGAAATGTCGCACGTTCAATCAGCTCATTGGTTTCCCTAACAAACCCAGAAGTCATTCCTATAGTTCTTTTCTAGATCAGTAACTTTACACGCTTTCATCACCTAAATGTGTTATGGATCACTCTTTCCATGTTATGACAAAGTGACCTAAGCATGACATTGAAATGTGACCTAATGTGCATGTTGCTATTTTAAGATCTAACCTTGTATAAATGTCAGCCTAATGTTCACCCAATGCTATTTGACATACTCAAATTAGTAAATTATTGATCGTTGTGAGTCTAAATCAAAATTGACCGTAATGTACTCCAATGATGAACATCTTGCGTGATAATGAATCAAATGACTATTTTTGACAATGTTGATGCTTATGTTGTCTAGGTTTTCTCAATATCATGATTCATCTATTTTGGATTTTGAAACTATAATCATATATCCCTGATCTAGTAGTGTTGTGCCATTCTAAGTGCTAAACAGATGATGTACTATGTCTATGGTGGTAATCATATGGAATGCGGTGATGGTTATGAGCCTTGTTAAGGCATGATGAGGTGATAATGATGTGATTGGGTCAGAGTCCTGGTAGAGGCTTTATACCTAGTGTCAGTTGTATCTTCCAATAATATAGTTAGGGATTGATATCCCAAGATAGTGTGATTATAATGTAGCCTTGTGTGGCTATGTAATGGCATGGTATTATGTCATTGTCAGACTAGTATATTCTTCAATCATTTTATATCTTCTAAAGTTGTATTATAACCTTATCTTTATAGAGTTTGTTTAGGGTTTATACGTTGTAACTTGATTCATACTAAAAGATACTCAATAGGACTAACTAATCAAGTAAAACCCTAATCATGTAGTTTACCTATGCCATAGATCCATCTTCATCTTCAATACTTTTTTGATGGTGAAATGGGTTTCCCACTATATAAGTATTTCACAGGATTGGCTGCAGTCATACCCTAGTAGGAGAACAGTCGAGGTCATATCTCAATGATGTCATATATATGTACATTATATGTTTTGAGGATGGATGAGGTCATACCTTGGAAAGAGTGTGGTTGTGGTCATAACTCAGCTTCACTAATGATGTGCCAATATACCAAGGTAGATTAGGTTGTTTTGCAGTTAGACTTTATATGTCACTATGACAGACTCATACCAACTGAGGGGTGTGGAGAGATCATTAGATTACATCTCTTTCGAATCTTGTATGGCACTGATTTTGACTTAATAGTGGTCAGTTGGAGCATGAGTGGTATACATCCATCTCCTCAATGCATAATAAAAGATGTAAAACAATCGTGTAGTGTACTTGCTTAGGGTCAAATACAAATAACATTGGATGACACCTTTGACTTATCCTTGCACTAATTTATTAAATTATAATGCGATATGAGAAATAAATTTTTATATATGTTCTACATATTCATTTTAAAATATTAGTTATTATTTTTCTCGGTCATACCTGCCTATGTTGCTTAGCCCGTGATATCAATTTAACACATATCATTTAGCTGAATCTGCTCAAACTGTTAAGTATGTTGTCTACCTACTTTAGTTTACCTCTGCTTTTCATAGACGTTGGCAGAGAGTTATATATCTCACTGGTCTCACCCCATGGGTTTCCACATCTTTTAGGTGGTAGAGCACAAGGAGGTAGAGGTCACGTTGTTCAGGATGAGCAGTAAGAGGAGAAGTAGCTGTGTAAAGGTTGGATATGTTGCTAGTGTTTTGTAGTAGAGTCCTATGTGTTGTCCCTATACACTCAGGTACTTGGGGGAGTTTTGTAGATGTTGTATATTAGACTATGTTTTTGTCTTTATGCCTTTGTTGTACATATATGGCATGTAAATTGTAAATAGGTTACCTCTTGTGACAGGTTGTGGCCAGTGAGATAGTGGGACAATGAACAGTGCTATGTAATAATCTTTTGACAGGTGTGATATATACATGTGTCATATGTGGACTCTTATGTGATAAGTTCCATCTTTTGTGCCTATGTGAAAGTGGTTTGAATTTCATGTGTTTTCTGGTAACCTTGCTATTTGGTAGTAATTTTGTGTTTTGTTTTGGGTAATCTCTCTTTGTGTGGCACAAGGAGTTACAATTTGGATGGTATCAAAGTTTAAGGTTCATTGAGTCTACAGGGACATAGGACTAGGGTTTGTGTCTGTTCTAGTGTCCTTCAATCTAACTTATGGTGACTTTTTCTTATGCATAAAAAGAAGAAGAAGAACAAGAAGAAGAAGAAGAAGAAGAATAAGAGAAGAGTATAGAAGATGGCTGGTGAATATAAAGAACATGTTGTTCATAGCAGTGTTAATGCACCACGTAGTAGTCCCAGGAGGAAGGAGATGGTTGATGGAATTCTTGAGATGCCCCAGTTTGATCCCTCTATAGTAGATAATACTACTTTTTAGTCCATGTTTGGATAGTTCATGGCTAAAATAAAACATATGGTCGATAGGATTCTCATTCCCCAAGTAAGATTGATAGTCCCCAATGCGGAGTTTTGGGGTTCGTAGAAGACCTTTGAATGGTTGAGTTGAGTGAGAGAAGTGGAGTATGCAGGTATGGGAGACCCAACTGATACAGATCTATGGTTGACTCAATTGGAGAAGGCCTTCAAGATCCTCAATATTCCCAAAGAGGACAAAGTGAAGCATGTTGTGTATCTATTGAAGGGGAGTGTTGGCCACTGGTTGGCCATAGAGGAGGTGAAAGGTCAGTTGATGTGATCATTTGGGAGGTGTTCTGACAGGAGTTTGTGCGTCAATACTTTTTGGAGACCTATATTGATAAGAAGATCAATCAGTTCAAGAAGATCTAATAGGGACCCATGTCAGTTAATGAGAGTGAAGCTAAGTTCATGGAGATTCTAAGGTTTTATCCACATTTGGAAGCAACAGATAAGTAGAGGATCAGATGGTTTGAGAAAGGTCTGAGCATAGAGTTGAGGACTCTCATGTCATCCTTGAAGAATAGAGAGAAGTTCGCCATATTTGTGGAGTCAGTCAGAAGGGTGGAACCATTTGTAGTGGAGAAGCATGAAATGAAGGGCAAGAAGAGGCATGCACACTACTAAGGGAAGTCTTCTAGAGGTTTCAAGAAGTCTAGGTTCTTTGCACTATAGTCATGGAAAAGGTCAGGTGTTAAGACCCAATGGTCACCAAGTAAGGTAAGAGGTCACAATTTTCCACTAGTAGTAGCCCACAACACATCATCAATGTCAATGATGAGGCCATCTAAGCCACAATATGAGACCAAGACTTGCTAGAACTGTTGAAAAGTTGGACATATGAGGTGGGCATGTCTGGTGAAGGAGGATGAGTTGACCCAACAGCCACGATAGATACCAAAAGGCTCATAGAGGTAGCAATTTAGCTGTAGTGGAGGTCGAGGATGTGGACATACATCGTAAGATGGTATTTTTGGATAA
Source organism: Alisma plantago-aquatica (assembly GCA_963693085.1). Taxonomy (NCBI): domain Eukaryota; kingdom Viridiplantae; phylum Streptophyta; class Magnoliopsida; order Alismatales; family Alismataceae; genus Alisma; species Alisma plantago-aquatica. Next base: position 1,252,837,387 of record OY856411.1, on the reverse strand, counting down.
GCCAGTAGAGGACGGGGGCGACAAAAAGTAATTAATCAATTCTATGCCAAGTGTTAGACGTAACTGTGATCAACCCGCGAGTCGACATGGGGACACAGAAAGGAGAGGGGGTGGGGTTTCTCTCACTTTTGGCATTGTGGGCCTCCCACTTTTCATTTACAAACCCCCTTGGCTAGTTCTAAAGAGTTGTTGGAGGTGTGTCCTTCCTGTGTCCTTTTTTTTACAGGACATAGCATACAAGTGGATGTCATACACTTGATATGCATGGATTCAATGTGATCCTTGGAATGAACACCTTGGAGAACTATCAGGTGGTCTTGGACAATAGTTCTGAGATGGAAGTTGATATAACCCTATTTTGGGACTCTATCTCATGCCATTTTGCACTTTAATCACATCTAAACAAGTTAGATTGCAAGTTAATACCCCCAATATGTGTTTTACTATCAAATGCGCTTATGAATGTTCTTTGTAGTATTTGCAGGTACTTGGACCATGCCTTGGATAGAAGAGAGAAAAGGAAGGAGTTCTAGAGATTCTCCACTCATGGAGGGGTCCAAAGCAGGCCCTAAAAGATCCCTCTACCTATCCCCAATGGCCAAGAGTCGTCATCAAGCAAAGAAATGAAATAATGATGAAAAATGAAGTTCAATTGCCTACTGTAGACCCCAAAATGGTTGTGGGCATACCCCCACAGTCATGTCTTTAATGATGAAGAATCAAAAGAAAAAACAGGGACTTGTACCCAACTTACCAAGACTTTGGCCATCAGCACGACAGTGGACATTGAAGATACCACGACCGTGTCCACCAACATGGTTATGGCCAACAAAGGACAAGACGTCTGTGGTCCCCCACAACGGTTGTGGTAATTTCATGCAAGAACCCCTAGAATCAACAGGGAGTTGCACTTGAATGCCCACAACTGTGGCCATATGAGGATCAACTCGCCTGTGCTTCTTCCCCACGATCAAGTCCTACTCCTCCAAAACGGTCGTGTTACTCAGCACGATCGTGGTGCTACTCACCCAACACGACCGTGGCACTCCGCCACGGCCGTAGCCACCTCCTATACTTGAATATCCACCACCCTTTCCACACCATGCCCACAACCTGTATCCACAATCATCCCATATCACCCCCACCATGGCCGTGGACCATCAACACGACCATGGTGACCAACCAAACCTACCTATTTTATGCATTGATTTTCCTATAATACCCCTACTTACCCTAGTGCTTCCACTACCACCTATATATACATGGGTGGAGGCCACAACACTAGGTTAGATGCTCCTAGCCACCATTACTCATCTCCACCTACTCCTTGAGAATTTAGTGCATTTTCCTTGTATTTATGCTCTCCACCCACCATTTCCATCTCCATTTCACCTTGGAAACCTAGTTTTCTAGGTTTTACTCCATAATCCCCCATATCTTCATGCTCATCTGCACTCTTGGAGGAGAGAGGATTTCATCAAGAATCTAGGAGGTTAAAGGAGGCTTCTTCCATGAGCTCATGAACTTTCTTCCCCTTCTTCCCCATTCTTTTGCCATTTCATTGATTATGTGTAGCTAAGCCCCTAGTGGTGGGCTGTTTGGGGATAAAATGTGACTTTGATACCATGTTGGGGGAATTTTTTCTTGTATCGAACTTATTTTTATCTATGATGATTGCTCCATGCTTTTTTCTCTTATCCCATTTCCATACTTGTGATTTATGCTTTTTTGTATGAATTGCTTGTTTGATAGTGCTTGATGATACCATGTTTCTAGGAGATTTGGGATGCATGTGGCAATCTTAGGTATGACTCCTAGGTCCCAATCGGAGATCCCTAGATAGTCCTCTTTGTTCCTACATTCCTACCCCCTCTCCTACTACTTGGTATGAGATCTATGTTACTAGTATAAGTGGAATTCATGTGATTGCCTAGGGTTTTCTAGATGAACGATGAGAACCATGCTTGTCCAATAACTTCCCCCAATTAATATTAAAGTTACATCCCCAAATGCCCCCCCTACCTTAAAAACTCAACTTGCCTTGCTTGCTTGCTTATGATAATATAGTCCAGTTGTTCTTTCTTAACCTAATCAATTTCTCTGTTTTGATAGTTAGGGTTAATTCAGATCTTTTCTTGCTTTAGTGGTTAAATTTGTTTCTAAATTTCTTCTTGCTCCTCTAATGTAGTGTAACTTACCTTTTCTCTTGCTTAGTTAGTTGGTTAACCTATATTGTTAAACTTGCTTGTTTGAGATTACTTAGGTTCAATTCTACCTTTCTTGCTTGTTCACTTAGATTAATCACAAAACAAATCATTTTAAACCCTTCAACCCTAGACTCTACATTAGGAATGTACTCAACACTAACATAGCTCTAGTACCCCCTTTGTCCCTGAGGATCGACCCGTACACTTGCCCTTCACCTATGCTACAATAGTACCCCGTGCACTTGTGGGTGACCTATTTTGTACTGTGATTGAGTTGGTTAGGGTTAATATAAATTTTGAAAGTTCCTCCTGTATGTTCAAGTTCCGTGGAGTGCATCTAGCCACCTCTAGTTAGCTAGATTGTACACCTCTGGCTTGACACATCAAGATTTATGGCATCATTACCGGGGATAGAGGCCCTCAGCCTGGCTAGTTATTGCAGCTTCTTAGCCTTTCCTTTTGCCCTCATCATTTCTATTCTTTGTTCACTTTTGCATATTGCTATTTTAACTTAGTTTCTTCTTTCTTGTTTATGTATTGTGGATGTGACAGTTTTGCATGCACCACACGTGTTCCACTTGTACTGACTTGGTGTTGTACGACGCTGACCTAGGTAGAAGGATACACTAAAGTTGCCTCAACCAACATCGAGAAGTCGATATGGCAGAAAACAATCCTCAACCTCCACCACAACCCAACCATCCACTCCACGAGTATTTCACCCCGGGGAACTACAATTCTCGCATTACCACCCTAGTTGACCAAATGGTGGGTCAACAATTCTCCATTCCACCCGTTGCTACTGATGACTCCATTTGGAGAACCCTCTTCCCCTTCTCCCTAAAAGAAAAAGCTAAAGAGTTGTACGTTTCGAAGCCAGAATTGAACCTGTAATGAAGTGAAGAATAAATTCCTCAAAAAAGTTCTTTCCAATTGCTAAGTTGACCTACATGAGAAGATGCATCACCTCCTTTGCCCCAAAAAAGAATGAGCCCTTCCACAAGGCATGGCAGAGGTTCCAAAAACTTCTCAATGAATTCCCCCACTATGAAGTTCCATTGCGGCAACTAGTTCAATCTTATAACACTAGGATTGAAGAATTGAGCCAAAACAACATTGATTCATCATGCGGGGGCACTTCCATGATGAAGCTGCCCGAGGAGTCGTGACCTTTGTTCGAGCATCTTGCTGAAAATTTCCACCATCGAGTTTCTACAAAAGGGGAGCTTTGGGGTCAGAACTGCACCCCTCCACCTTCTTCCACATCTCTATCCCACAACGTTGCCAACCTCGACATGATGAAGATGATGGTGGATATGATGAAGATGATGAAGAACCAAGCTGGTGGTTCCTCTACCCAACCCACCATGGCAGTCGAGGCAGTAGATGAAGAAGTGTATGCCTTGCACTCTTTTGGCAACTAGAACAATGAAGGACCCATGTCCAACACTTATACTCCCAAGTGGAGAAACCATCCTAATTTCTCATGGAAGCAACAAAATGAATATGGGAAAGGAAAAGGGCATCCAAGGCCACACTATAGTTTAAAGTTTGAAGAGGAAGTGCTTGGAAGACTAAGAAGTTTGGATGAGGTGAAGAAGGATGTGTCCTCACACGGGCAGCCCATCAGCCATCTTGATCAAAGATTGGATCAAATTTCTATCTCTCTTGCTAGGAGGGAAGAAGGAGGACTTTCATCTCAACGAATGCCCAACCCAAACAATGATTGTACTTTCCTAGAAAACACTCAAAGTTCATATGCTCTGCCATCGTACCAAGCACTGCCAAATCCCTATCCTCCACCACCTCCTCAAGCACCTCGTAACTACCACTATGCTCCAACTCTACCTCAATCATACCAACAACCACCTCCTCAATACGACCCCCATCCACAACAACAACAACAACCACAACAACCACAACCGCAATTCATCCTCCAAAACTGAAATCAACCTCACTAAAGACCACCGCCACCCCAACAACCAAAAACACCTCCACACACCTCTTCTTCTACTACCCATGAGAATGTGAAGGTGGTGACTACTTTGAGGAGTGGACAAACTTTGGAGCACCCCCATGATACTGTTGCTGTTGACAGAACTTATACTAAGAATGGACAGGTTGATACTGAGAAACAGCGTGAGGATACTGTGATGAGAGCCAAAGTTGATACTGTGACACCTGGTAGTGATATTGTGATTCCTGTAATTCCTGTTAACGATATTGTTGATCCAAACAATTTGGAATCCTAACTTCCACCGTTTCTCAAAGCTCTTAGGGAGCCTTCTATTGAGAGAAGAAGAAAGAAGCATACTGAAGACATCCTTGAGACTTTTAAACAAGTGAAAATAAACATAGATTTGCTTGATGCGGTCAAGCAAATTCCTTCATATGCTAAGTACCTGAAAGTTTTATGCACCTTTAAGAGAAAAAGCACGGGGAGGACCCCAAAGAAAATCAAGCTCATCGAGCAAGTGAGCTCAATCTTGTAGCACACCATGCCAATGAAGAGGAAAGATCATGGCACTCCCATCATTTCATGCTACATTGGGGCACATAACATAGACCAAGCCCTTCTAGACTTTAGTTCTAGCATTAACCTAATGTCAAATTATGTGTTTACTGAGCTCCAAATGGGGCAATTTAGTCTGACTCATTGTACTTTACAGTTGGCCGACCAATCAGTGAAGACGCCTAGAGGGTGCGTTGATGATGTGCTTGTGAGGCTTGATGATAAGACTTTTGCGTTCTTCCTTTCTAACTTCATTGTATTAGATATGGAGAAATACACAAGGAGGGTACCCATCATCTTGGGAAGACCATTCCTTGAAACCGTTGATGCAATGATTCATGTGAGGATTGGGACTATGTATGTGACATTCAAGCACATGAAGACCCGTTTGAACATCTTTAAATCTTCAGCCACAGCCGAGGTGATAGGGGCCACTGAAGAAGATTGCTATATCATTGAGTGCTTGGATGAGATTATGGAGGAATGTCTATAGATTTGGATTCAAACTGCCACTCAAGGTAGAGGTCTAGAGCCACTAGTTGAGTTCTCTGATGATGAAGATGAAGTGGATGAAGAGAATGAGCTAGCCTTGGTGGTTGCAAGTTAAAGACTTCCTTCTATTTCTGCACCATTAAAGAACTCGAAGAATGTCCCATTCTTGACCTAAAGCCACTTCTAGAAGGATTGAAGTATGCTTTTATAGGTTCAAATGACACCCTCTCAGTGATCATTTCTTCTATTCTCTCACCAGAATAAGAGGAGGCACTGATGAAAGTCTTGAAGAAGAAAATCCAAGCCATTGGATGGTCTATAGATGACTTGAGGGGTATTGATCCATCCATTTGTGTACACAAGATCTACCTAGAGGATGATGCAACTCTGACCTGCAAAATGCAAAGGTGATTGAATCCAAAGATGAGAGAAGTGGTAAATCAAGAGATTGTGGAGGTACAATATGTTGGAATTATCTATCCTATTTCTGATAGTACATGGGTGAGCCCCATCCAGGTTGTTCCTAAGATAGGTGGGATCATCGTAGCAGAAAATGTAGATGGTGAAATGACGCTAGTAAGAGAACAATCCAAGTGGAGAATGTGTGTTGACTATCGGAAGCTCAATGAAAAGACCAAGAAGGACCACTACCCTCTCCCATTTGTTGACCATATTCTAGTGGGGCATAGCTTCTATTGTTTCCTTGATGGGTACTCTGAATACTTCCAAATTGTCGTGCATCCGGCAGATCAAGAGAAGAAACATCCACCTGCCTGAGTGTACATTTGACTATCGGAGAATGCCATTTGGATTGTGTAATGCCCCTTCTACATTTCAGAGATGTGTGACATTAATTTTTTGCAAATATGCTTGACTCATCATTGGAAGTGTTCATTGATGATTTCTCAGTCATTGATAAAGCTTTTGGTGAATGCTCACTTCACTTGGTTATTGTCCTTAAGAGATGTGTAAGGGTTTTCCTAGTGCTATCTTGGGAGAAGATCCATTTCATGATGCCCGAAGGAATCGTTCTAGGCCACTGGGTTTCAAAGGATGGAATTGAAGTTGATAAGGCCAAGGTGAGCCTCATTTCTACTCTTACTATTCCTTCCACCGTAAGACATGTTTGTTCTTTCTTGGGACATCCAGGTTTCTATCGCCAATTCATAAAAGACTTTAGAGAGATCTCGAGACCTCTATGCCACTTGCTTGACAAATATGTTGAATTTCATTTCGATGACAAGTACATTGAAGCCCTCAACCACTTGAAGAAAAATATAATTTCTACTCCTATCATGCATCCCCCAGATTTAACTTTGACATTCAAGATTATGATCAATGCATCTAACATGATAGTGGGGTTGTGTTGGGCCAAAGCGTTGGCTGGATTCCACATGCTATCTACTATGCCAACAAAACTCTAGATGAAGCCCAAAGAAACTACACAGCCATTGAGAAGGAGTTGCTTGCAGCTATCTTTGCTCTTGACAAGTTTCAATCATATCTTTTACAAAACAAAGTAGTGATATACATGGACCATGTTGCACTAAAGTACCTCATGTCAAAGAAAGATTCAAAGCCAAGGCTGATCAAATGGATTTTGTTGCTTCAAGAGTTCAATTTGGAGATTGTAGACAAGAAGGGAGTGGAAAATGGTGTTGTCGACTGTCTCTTCTGATTTGATGAGCCCTTTGATGATACAAATTGAATCAAGGAAACGATGCCACATGAACAACTCTTCCTACTCTCATCCACTCAAAAGCCATGGTACAAACACATAGCTAATTTCTTATCTAGTGGAAGTATACCTAGCACATGGACAGGGGAGGAAAGAAAAAGATTATTTGCCATGGTCAATAACTATGCTTGGGATGACCCTCACCTCTTTAAATATCATCCCGATCAGCTCATTAAGAGATGTATTCTGAAGATAGAATAGCAAGAAATCATATCCATGTGCCATTATGGAATATGTGGAGTTCATTTTGGAGGAAAAGGCACGACTGCAAAGGTTCTTCAATGTGGGTTTTATTGGCCATCCTTGTTCAAAGATTCCCATGAATTTTGCAAGAGTTCCTTGAAGTGTCAAAAAGTGAGCACTATCTCCATGAAGGACATGATGCCACTATGAACCATTCTTGTAGTGGAGGTGTTTGATGTATGCAGAATTGACTTCATGGGTCCTTTTTCTCCCTCCTTTGCGTATGTCTATATTTTGTTCATCGTGGACTATGTGTCAAAGTGGATTGAGGATGTTGCAACCCAGACAAATGATCACAAGATGGTGTGGACTTTGTGAAATCAAACAGTTTTAGCCATTTTGGCAAACCAAGAGCTATGATCAGTGACAGCGAAAGTCATTTCATTCACTGTACTTTTGAAGGGTTTCTCAAGAAGAATGGAGTAAACTGTTGTGTAGCCACTCCTTACCATCCTCAAACTAGTGGTCAAGTTGAGTTGGCCAATCGAGAGATAAATATCATTCTAGAGAAAATGGTGAGACCAGATTGCAAGGATTGGTCACTTCCTCTTCATGAAGCTTTATGGGCATATCAGGATGCATACAAAACTATGATTGACACTACACCATTTAGGCTTGTCTATGAAAAAATCTACCATTTGCTAGTTAAAATACAACATAAGGCACTATGGGCTTTGAAAACTATGGATCTTGATAGAGAAAATACCAGAATGAAAAGGAAGTTTTAACTGAATGAGTTGGAGAAAATGTGCCATGAGGCATATGACATGTCCAAAAGCTACAAGGAGAGGACCATGTTTCTTCATGATAAGATGATTAAAGAGGAGTTTGAGGCCCGCAAGTAGGTATGACTCTACAATTCAAGGATGAAGTTCTGTCTCGAAAAACTCTGATCTAGATGGGAAGGACCTTATCTCATCAAGAATGTGCATCCATCTGGGGTTGTTGTGATTTGTGAGAAAGAAGGAGCAAATGAGTTTTTCATCAATGGACAAAGATTGAAGCCAGTTGTGGAAGTAGGCACGAACTAGGCCAACTAATGTTTTGACATTGTGATGCTTGTAGAAGAACAACAATCTAATGAAGAGATGTGTTTGGAAGTGAATGAGAAAGAGATATACTACAAGGATGCTTTGAGAATCCCAAGGAAGTGAATGAAGTCTAGAATCAATAAGCCCGGCTAAAGGCATAAAATTTAGCTCTTGTGGGAGGTAACCCACGTGGTTTGACATTCTCGAACCCTACTTTTTTGGATACTTTTGTTTTATTTTTCATAATATACACACACACACACTTGTGTTTAATAGTTTTCTTTAAGTTTTGATGCTATAGTAGGTGGTAGGCACTATAGAGAGGGATCAAAGTTGAGTCATGGCCATTAAAGCAAATTTGTGGCAGAATACCAAAGAAAAAAATGAAGTTCTTGATTTTGAGTTGAGAGAGTTGAAGAAATTCCCCCATAATGGTAGTGGGGCATGACCACAATCGTGACATACGTGGCCAAACATGGCAATGGCCGTCTACACGATTGTGGGTTTATTTCATCAAAATTGCAAAGATGTCAGGGTTTTTGGGTGAATGGCCACGGTCGTCAAAGATGGATGACCACAACCATGGCACCGGACCACGACTGTGGCAAGTTCATATGGAAATGCTCTTCATCAACAACACGACTGTGGCACCCCACCACGACCGTGCTACCATACCCCAACCACAACCGTGGCTCGACCCGGTTTCGAAAAAATATAGCTTTTAAACATATCAAACTCGACCCCCTCTTCATTTCATGCCCTTCTCTCTGGAGTGCACAACTGTGGCAGTGCACAGTAGCTTCGAGCTCCACCACTCTCCACCTCCAACCCCTCAAACCACCCCTAATCAACCTTCAATCGATACCTAATCATTCCCCAGCCACCCCACTTCCATTTCTACCACCTTTTGTATCTCAATCGGCCCTCCATCTCCACCTTCCTCTCCAATCTACCCAACAACCTCCACTTCAACCCTCCATATTTAAGAAAAATCCACAACAAACCCCATATCCACCCTATAAAAATCCTTCTCCTTCCATTCTACACCTAAATCCACACCCATATCACCCCCTATACCAAAATCAAAATTTCAACCTCCATTACCAAACCCAACCACAGAGAAAATTCGGAAGGAAATCACAAAGGGGGCCAACATCATCATCGGAGGAAAGCAACTTTCCCTTAATTGGGGGTTATCGGAAGGTGGGGTCGTAACATTTGGTATCAGAGCCTAGATTCTTCATGTAACCATTAATAATTATTAAATTTTACAAACTCTATAGAACCCAAGGGAGTTATTAGAGGAATATCCGAAAGACGGAGGTTTTTAGAAAAGGATCACGACTGGGGTTTGGCAATATTTTCCTCCACACTGCTAGTCAGAATACGAGGACTCCCAGATCTGTGTGACTGTCTGGCCAAAGTCTTAGGGTATGAATCAAAATAAGATACCTTTAGGACTTCCTCATCTTATTCATCCCTTCTCATCACAAATTCTGTTAAGGACCTGAAGGATTAGGGTTTTCTTTCTTCTCCTCACCCTCTTAAGGTATGGGTAAGATTAATAATGTGGCAACACATCCCATTATCACACAGATAACGAGGTGTTATGGGAAAACGTGCGAAAATCACCATAACCACAGCTTATCAAAAACACGGGTTAATTAAAACCGATTGTAGAAAACTGATAAACATATTACATTTCAGTCCATATCCTGCAAGAAAATATGTTTTATTCATTTCCACACAGGCCTGGATACATGTCCACAGCCTAGAGCAATAGCTGTCCTGGCATAACCATGAATTCACCACCTGTTCATACATATAAAGGCCCACATCCGGCGAGTAGTAGGTTAAACAAACAACATCAGTCGTACATCGTAAAACAACGTCGAAACACCGCCACAGGACCTGAGAGTACAGGGATGACACTAGACTCTACGAAAAAACATCCAAAACAGCAGCATATCCATCGCTTGCCTTCTACTTCTTATCAGGCTGCTCCACCGCAACACCACGACCACCACCACGACTAGCTCGACCACCTAAAAAGGGTGAAAACCAACGGAGTGAGACAATTGAACATTGTCCCAGCGGGAAACATAACTTCCCACCGCTACTACAGAACCTCAGCAAGATAAAGCTATAACAACAGATAACTGATAAGATGTAGAACATGAACAATTTATGTAGAACAAAGCTATTCTTACCGACAACTTACCAGTTGTATAGAAGCATGTAACCAAATATTTCTCATTAGAACATGATTAGCAAGATAAGATATATCACTATGTGTCATGCTTATCAGAACAAGTTATATTGTCTCATCACCTGAGGAGTGTAGAAGTAATTGCAGGTATAACAAATTAACAACTTAGTCAAGGCCTTAACCACTATTCTGTATTTGTTTTAGGGATTATTATATAACAGCAATACGTATTTCATTATACCCTAAGGAAATGAACCGCACTCTGAGCCATGAACGTATTCATGCTCCTATGACACCTATCCTGAGTCATGGGCCTGTTCACCATGCTTATCACATAGCTGACCTGAGCCATGGGCCTGTTCACCATGCTCATCACATAGCTGACCTGAGCCATGGGCCTGTTCACTATGTTCATCACATAGATGGGTTTCTAACTCAAACCCACGCCCTAGAGTCTACAACCGAAGTTGTACTCTTATCATCTCGCTATCATGAAATCCCTCACATTCAATGATATGTGTTCCAGGTTAACCCGTAGGAAACCCGTTTATCATCATCAGCTATCGACTATGATGAATCTATGGTCAGGGCATACTACATAGTATGGTTCCACTATAATTAATTAGTACCTTTTAGATGGATTGCAGGATTCAACCAAGGATAATCATGCAAGATATAGCAGAAAATAAAGGACATTATATATTTATTGAAACCTCATCAACCTGGTCCATCACAAGGATCCAAAATCACATGTTACTACTTGGCCTCTTGCCAACCATCCAGGTCCATATCAAGGGTCATCACATAGCATAGGATATCAATCCTTCCTTTTGTATTGTCACTACCTCTCAAGGCTCACCTCATCCTCAAGGGACCAACACATTACATATATAATCTTTTAGAACAAATATCAAGGTAATATTACTCATCACATATGTCACATAGCCCCCTTTCATGTCTACACTTCACATGCATGGTTAGAATACACAATAGCCATAGATTCAACATAAGGAATATGCTCACTATCATGAGTTATCATTAAGATAATCTATTTATCAATATTACACTACTTGATGATCAAGCTTGTTAAGCACATTGTACCCTAATCATGCTTACCCTTATCCTAGGATTATACAACCAGTCAAGGCATCCACTTTATATAACAATGATGTATACAAGGCAACTACTATTGTAGTTATCACCATTCTCATTTAACGATTAAGTACGAGGATTACTTCATGCATATTATTACTGTCATTATTACCATCATCATTATGATCAAAATTATTACTCTCATCTTCTTTATTATTAACAATAAGCATAAGGATCACATCATGCATCTTATCACCATTACCTTCCTCATTATCATCACTATGCTAACTATCATTAACATTGTTATGGTTTGCACGACATCATAATCAAGACACCATCATCATTAGGCATAAACATCCATTTGATAATACACCTGTCATCACAGTGTTCTTATATATACATCCCTCATAGCCCTTCACTTGGCTATGCATTTCCTATAGGGTTAGCATCATTCAGTAATCGAAGAGAATAACCAAGGAACTTACCATTCATAGGGTTACATCTAGGGTTTGTCACCAAGGATCAATTAGGGATAAGCATATCAGGACTATGCCTACCGTCAGGAGATATCGTTCAAAATTACTATATAATGTTACTATATCTGACCTTAATAATCATGTGCTCAAGACACACTTTTATGCAACTATGCATGTGCCTTACCATGCTTTGACATCATGTTCAAAGAGACATGTAACTCAAGCCTTATTATAGTCATTATCGTTATCATTAAGTGAGCAAGGTGTTACTAATGATATTATGAGCAATTGCTAAACGGGATACTTCCATGATGCCAAGGTCCCTCACAAGAGATACTTAAACCCTCACCAAAAGGGCCTACTCGGGTAGAGTTCACCCTTATCTAAACATAATCGGGTATGCAACTCAATCAAGCGAGCAGAGCAAGGCTGGTCGGGGTGAACAGGTACCGGGCGAGACAAGATGCCAACTGGCGTGCACGGTGGAGCTAAGCGTGCAAGGAAAACAGGCGAGCAGAACCAGGTGTGCAAGGATGTCTCGGGCAACAGGTCCACCAGGCGAGCAAAGCATTATGTCGGGTGACACAAGCTGGGTCGGGCGAGCAGGCTAAAACTGCATGAGCAGGGCTTGTCGGGCGAGCCAAGGCATGAGCGAGCAGGCGCGTCAGGGGGAAACCGGGTGAGCAGCACACTGGGCTAGCAGGTAAAGCATAGGAGAGCAGCCCTATCGGGTGAAACACGCAGAGGATGTCATGCGTGCACTAGTATCGGGCGAGCCAACTAGAACCGCGTGAGTAAGGTAGTCTCGGGCGACATGGCTGGGGCCGAGCGAGCAGAGCTAGGTATTGAGCGACACGCGTGCCGGGTGACACAGGGGCGTGCAGGGTAAAAGCAGCATGAGTAGGGTTACTGAGCGAGCCAAACAGAGTGTGTCGGGCGAGTGAGCACTGAGCTTCACTGGGCGAGTAGCCCTCCAGGCGAGCAGAAGGAAAACTTGACTCACTCAAACCATGCAAGGGGAAACAAGGGCAAGGGTTGTCGGGAAGCACCTCCCCACACATCTCGACCAAGGTTCAAGCCATCTAAATGAGCTCACCATCTTGCCCAAGGTGAGAGGAGAATCTTGCTCAAGCCACTAAGTCATGTGCTCACCTCAATCGGGTAGGAAAGAGGGGTATTGCTCATGGCATTAGAGCTCAGGCTCACTCATCTAGACCAAGGGGAGAAAGGAGTGTTGCTCTCCTAAACCCTAGAACATAAGGATCGGCCAACATGCAAGATAGATAAATAACAACTCTAACCGTGCAAGGGCTAGATTAAAGCAAACATATATGCAAAGACAGGAGAGTAGTTAGGGTTTAGAGTCATGCAACCCACCTTAAGCTCAAAGGAAGAAGATGCACTTCAAGCTCCAAGGGTGTCGGCCACCTTAGCTTCTTCAAGGATGTGTCTGGACCTCCAAGCTGCTCCCACAAGGGTGTGTCGGCCACCTTAGCTCCTTCTTCAAGGGTGTGTCGGCCACCAAGCAAGGGAAAGATAGGGTTTTTCGTGCACAAGAAGGAGGGAAAACTAAAGGGACCTCAAGCTAAGGAAGGGACCACCTATATACATGAGTAAGGAGGAGAAACCAAGGTAAACTCTTGCTATGTGTCGTCCACCCAAGGGACACATGTCCACCAACCCAAGCCACCACTCTTGCAATCCATAAGCCACTTGTCCAAGATGTGCACCATGTGTCCTCCAAACATGACCAAGGTTGGACCAAGCACCATGGGCGACACAAGCTCCACTCTAGGCCGACACAAGCTCCACTTGGCCAACACAAGGCCCAAGCAAGCACAAACAAGGAGCTCCAAGGCCCAAACAAGCTCATCAAAGTCCCAAAGAACTCAAACAACAAGCCCAAGCCTTCCTCTCAACCCTAGAGAAAGAAAAGAGAGAGAAGAACACCTCTCAAGGTGTCAAACTTGCTCCCAAAACCCTAGACTTGGGTTAATTGCAAGTAGCACCTTCAAATTTCAACAAAGCACAACTAAACCCTAATCACCACTAAAGGTGATTAGCAAGCATCAAACCATCAAGGCTAAGCAAAGCAAACATGGTAAGCCCTAAACGCAGGTCAGGGTCCTTACAATCTAACCCCCTTTAAAGGATTTCATCCTCGAAATCCAAAGAGAAAAGAGAGGGGTACTTCCTCCTCATCTCTTCCTCAAGATCCCACGTGACTTCCTCGATGCCACGACGCTGCCAAAGAACCTTCACAAGAACCAGGTCCTTCCTCTTCAGCTTCTTGATCCTTCTGTCAAGAACCGCCACAGGACCTTCCTCATAGGTGACATCTACATCAAGCTCAACTTCAACTGGCTGTATCACCATACCTGAATCTGGATATACTAACATGGAACATCGGATGCAACCTGTGCAACTCTAGAGGCAACTCTAACTAATAGGTTACCTTTCCTACACATGTTGTAACTGGGTAAGGCTTCATACATCTGGGTGCCAACTTACCCTTCCGACCAAACCTTAGCACACCTTTCCACGGCGAGACTTGAGATACACTTTGTCTCTTACCTAGAATTCCAAAGGTCATCGATGATTGTGTGCATAAGACTTCCGCCTATCCTGTGCCGCGTGCGTAGCTACATTCTTCTTCAAACTGTGCCACCAATACAAGTCCTTTAGAATATGATACATCTTGGTGACAGCTGGATGCATAACATACATCTATGTGGGTTCTTTCTCAAGCACCGATTTCCTTAGCTCATCAGCATCTGGAGCCACTATCCCATCAAGATAGCAAGCTAGCCCATCCTTGGTCTCATGTAACCCATCACGCTTGTCGCTGCCGAATTCTGATCTGGTCAACTGTAGCGTATCATCTGTCTACGATGCATCTTTTATTTGTCTGGGAAAAGTTCACTTAGCTTTTCCTCAAAATTGGGAATGTTCACGCAGCTCTTCCCCTGTAGGAATGTCCACTTAGCTCTTCCTATATAATTGAGAATGTTCACTTAGCTTTTCTCATTTAGGAATGTTCACTTAACTTTTCCTATTTCATTGAGAATGTTCACTTAGCTTTTCTCATTTAATTGAGAATGTTCACTTAGCTTTTCTCATTTAGGAATGTTGACTTAGCTTTTCCTATTTAATTGAGATTGTTCACTTAGATTTTCTCATTTAATTGAGAATGTACACTTAGCTTTTATCATTTAGGAATGTTCACTTAGATTTTCCTATATAATTGAGAATGTTCACTTAGCTTTTCTCATTTAATTGAGAATGTTCACTTAGCTTTTCTCATTTAGGAATGTTCACTTAGATTTTCCTATTTAATTTGAGAAATATCCTCTAGATTGTTTCAAAATGATTACCTGATCAGTGTAATCAGAGAGATAACAATCTAAGAGTTCCATACTTGCCTTGTCTACAATAATCATATACCTGGCCAGGGTATACAATTACTGAGAGCAGGTAGTATGCACTTTATTTTCAATCCTTTCCCCACATTTTTCACATCAGTATTCACACAGGGTTCTTCATTCTAGAATTTTCTTCAGGCATTATTTCCATATCTCATCTTTTATTACACAGGTAAGAGAGATTATTGAACATTTTAAGGAATATTTAGAAAAATGTAAATTTCCTTCCCTTGTGTCCTTATAGGACTGGTTAATGGGAGTTTAAAACATCTACTTTCTCATTATCACACAGAATTAGGAAAATGGAGCATCATAATGAGGCTATTTAATCTGACCTATCTGAAACGTCCGTCCACGCCCTCGATCATTACTAGGAAATTGTCTTCCTTGAGAGCCCCACTGACTCTGCCCTTGGGGTTGTGTCGTCGTCATATTCCCGTTTGGACAATCTTTTATTAGATGTCCCGGTTGTCTACATTGATAACATATCTTGGGTGCAAGATAGGGTCTGTGAGACCCAGTTGCCGATGTTGATGCCATGTCGGGGGTTCTACTTGGAAAGTTACTACGATCCCTATCCCTACTCGTTGTCTTTTGTGTCTGGGCACGGAATCTAGATGATGCTGGTGGTGTAGAAAATCTCGGCTTCTTGAAGCTTCCAGACTTTTGCCCTTGAGACTGAGCAGATCCCTGATGAAGTATGGATCCTCTTTTCTCCCTTACAGACCCCTCAATCCTTCGAACAGATTCGACAAACGTAGCGAACCGCTCCCGGTTTTCCAATGCGGAAACAAGTGTTATCAACTCAGCACTCAGACCTCTCTCAAATCGTCTGATCTGCTCCTCATCTGTTGTCGCCATATGAGGATAAAACCTCAGCAGATCCATGAACTTGGCTTCATACTCGATGATGTTCATTGTTCCCTGCTGTAGGTTCTCAAACTGACGGATCTTTCATCCAGATGTGTCTTGGGTAAGTACCTGGTGACGAACTCACACCGGAAAACTTCCCAATAGATCGCCTCACCAGGCCGCTTCTCCTCCTCGATGGTCCACCAGTGACCAGCACTGCCTTTCAAAAGGTAGGCAGCGTGCCTTACTTTGTCTGCTTTGGGGATGTCAAGGATCCGGAAAGCCTTCTCAATACTTGTCAGCCATAGATCTGCATCCGCGGGGTCAGCCGTTCCTGTATACTCTGAAGCTCCAACTCGATGAAGCCGCTCAAAGGTCTTGCCAATACATGATGCTTCTCCATGAGGAACCTGTGCTCATAAAGGAGGAACTAGTAATCGCTCAACCATGAGATTCATCGTCGCCATTAACTGCCCCATAAGCTGTTGGTAGGAAGGATGTTCAAGTATGACTGGGTCAGGTTGGGGGACCTCAGGCACGCGATCTTCATGTGCCTGACCTACTGCTCCATCAGCAGATGCAACATCGCTGTGTTCAGCAGCGAGTTCTTCGTGGTTTCCAGACATCTTAGCTTTTCTTCCGCTGAGGGCAGAAGATGTCTATGAGAAGATCTGGAAAACACATAAGAACAAACACAACCTAGTCCTAGATCCCTGTACACTCAGCGAACCTAAAGCTCTGATACCAAACTTGTGGCAACACATCCCGTTATCACACAGATAACGAGGTGTTATGCGAAAACGTGCGGAAATCACCATAACCACAGCTTATAAAAAACACGGGTTAATAAAAACAAATTGCGGAAAACTGATAAACTGATAAACATATTACATTTCAGTTCATATCCTGCAAGAAAATATGTTTTATTCATTTCCACACAGGCCTGGATACATGTCCACAGCCTAGAGCAACAGCTGACCTGGCATAACCATGAATTCACCACCTGTTCATACATATAAAGGCCCACATCCGGCCAGTAGCAGGATAAACAAACATCACCGATCGTACATTGTAAAACAACGTCGAAACACCGCCACAGGACCTGAGAGTACAGGGATGACTCTAGACTCTACGACAAAACATCCAAAACAACAGCATATCCATCGCTTGCCTTCTACTTCTTGTCAGGCTTCTCCACCTCAACACCACGACCACCACAACGACTAGATCGACCACCTAAAAAGGGTGAAAACCAACAGAGTGAGACAATTGAACATTGTCCCATCGGGAAACATAACTTCCCACCGCTACTACAGATGCTCAGCAAGATAAAGCTATAACAACAGATAACTGATAAGATGTATAACAGGAACAATTTATGTAGAACAAAGCTATTCTTACCGACAACTTACCAGCTGTACAAAATCATGTAACCAACTATTTCTCAATAGAACATGATTAGCAAGATAAGATATATCACTATGTGTCATGCTTATCAGAACAAGTTATATTGTCTCATCACCTGAGGAGTGTAGAAGTAACTGCAGGTATAACAAATTAACAACTTAGTCAAGGCCTTAACCACTATTTTGTATTTGTTTTAGGGATTATTATATAACAACAATACGTATTTCATTATACCCAAAGGAAATGAATCGCTTTCTGAGCCATGAACGTATTCATGCTCCTATGACACCTATGCTGAGTCATGGGCCTGTTCACCATGCTTATCACATAGCTGACCTGAGCCATGGGCCTGTTCACCATGCTTATCACATAGCTGACATGAGCCATGGGCATGTTCACCATGCTCATCACATAACTGGGTTACTAACTCGAACCCCCGCCCTAGAGTCTACAACCAAAGTTGTACTCTTATCATCTCACTATCAGGAAATCCCGCACATTCAACGATATGTGTTCCGGGTTAACCCGTAGGCAACCCGTTTATCATCATCAGCTATCGACTATGATGAATCTATGGTCAGGGCATACTACATAATATGGTTCCACTATAATTAATTAGTATCTTTTAGATGGATTGCGGGATTCAACCAAGGATAATCATGCAAGATATAACAGAAAATAAAGGACATTATATATTTATTGAAACCTCATCAACCTGATCCATCACAAGGATCCAGCATCACATGTTACTACTTGGCCTCTTGCCAACCATCCAGATCCATATCAAGGGTCATCACATAGCATAGGATATCAATCCTTCCTTATGTACTATTACTGCCTCTCAAGGCTCACCTCATCCTCAGGGGACCAACACATTACATATATAATCTCTTAGAACAAATATCAAGGTAATATTACTCATCACATATGTCACATAGCCCCCTTTCATTGCTACACTTCACCTGCATGGTTAGAATACACAATAGCCATAGATTCAACAGAAGGAATATGCTCACTATCATGGGTTATCATTAAGATAATCTATTTATCAATATTACACTACTTGATGATCAAGCTTGTTAAGCACATTGTACCCTAATCATGCTTACCCTTATCTCAGGATTATACAACCAGTCAAGGTATCCACTTTATATAACAATGATGTATACAAGGCAACTACTATTGTAGTTATCACCATTCTCATTTAACGATTAAGTACGAGGATTACTTCATGCATATTATTACTGTCATTATTACCATCATCATTATGATCAACATTATTACTCTCATCTTCTTTATTATTAACAATAAGCATAAGGATCACATCATGCATCTTATCACCATTACCTTCCTCATTATCATCACTATGCTAACTATCATTAACATTGTTATGGTTTGCATGACATCATAATCAAGACACCATCATCATTAGGCATAAACATCCATTTGATAATACACCTGTCATCACAGTGTTCTTATATGACCATCTCTCATAGCCCTTGACTTGGCTATGCATTTCCTGCAGGGTTAGCATCATTCAATAATCGAAGAGAATAACCAAGGAAGTTACCATTCATAGGGTTACATCTAGGGTTTTTCACCAAGGATCAATTAGGGATAAGCATATCAGGACTATGCCTACCGTCAGGAGATATCATTCAAAATTACTATATAATGTTACTATACCTCACCTTGATAATCGTGTGCTCAAGACACACTTTTATGCAACTATCCTTGTGCCTTACCATGGTTTGACATCATGTTAAAAGAGACATGTAACTCAAGCCTTATTATAGTCATTATCGTTATCATTAAGTGAGCAAGGTGTTACTAATGCTATTATGAGAAATTGCTAAACGGGCTACTGAAAAACCACTAGAGGGGGGGTGAATAGGGTTTTAAAGTAATTTTAATAATTATTGAACTCAAACAACCAACCACAAAAATATTGGACAAGGGGACAAGGATTTAGAGTGGTTCCAACCTTAGCAAATACTATGGCTGTCAGTCGACTACTCGGTTGCTTATCCAACTGGGATTTGGAAAGAATTTAATTTTATTACCTCGCAAGGACTTTACATAAAATTAAAATTCTCTCCCTAAACCCTTCAAGCAGCCTTCACCTAGAAGTAATCGCACCAACCTTGAAGCAACCTTCACCTAGAAGTAATTGCACCAACCTTGAAGCAGCCTTCCTCCTGAAGTAGCTTCCCGTTGCAATAGCCTTCTTGAAGTAGCTTCCCGTTGCGATAGCCTTCTTGAAGTAGCTTGAATTCCACCTTCTCCTCCGAGAAGAACCTTCTCCAATCCGCAGCCTCCAACCCTAGGAGTAGCAAGGAGAATACAAAGAATAAAAGGAATTGAAGGAAAATAGAAATTACAACTTATCCTTTGAAGCACAAGGCTTGATTTGCCTATATCAAGCGTATCGATCTCCTAACCAAAGAGTGTAGAAGTGTAAGTGTTGTGGAAAGGAGATGCTAGCCTATAGGACACGAATTAGGAGCAAGGGGAATGAATAGCCAATGTAGGAATTGCTCTCTTGCTCAACAACAGATTGCCAATGAGTATTCAAGCTCAAGTGTAGCACAAGTATAGCTTAAGTTACTTTAGGTGTCCTAAGGCATGTCCTATTTATAGGAATGACCTACAAGTGCTTAAGGACGTTCTAGACACTTTCTAGGGGGTTCTAAGTGCTTAACTAGCCGTTAGGTATAAGTTAGGTGCATTAGTAACGGCTAATTGCTTTATTCTGCAGTTGTTGTCAGAGTCTATCTCGGTCGAGCAATTGTCGACCGAGGTACCTACTCGGTCGAAGTTTTGTCGACCGACAGGCTCTCTGGATCAACGTTCTTTTCCAACTTCCAACTACCTTGTCAGCTGTGTCTAACGGCTACTTGGGTCTTTCTCAGTCGAGAAGTTTGTCGACCGAGAGTGTCTCGGTCGAGGAGTTTGTCGACCGAGATTGACCATGTTTCAATCTTTCAATTTAGGCACTAAGTGTGTGTATGAGTGTGCATATGTGACCCTATTTGAAGGGGATGACTTATCTAAGTGTGGTGATTGGCTAGGGAAGATCTAATGCTTGATTTACATGAAGTCTAAGTACTTGTACATTATATATTTGTACAAGTTTAGAATTGATTACATTTCATGACATTTACAATCATTCAAGCATATAGATTCCCTAGAGCTTTGTCATCCACCTTATTCCTGCAACACTCAAGTAGCACGTTAGATCAACAAGAATGAAATGTTTGTCATCATCGAAACACAAGGATTTATGATAATGTCCAATTTATCCAACAATCTCCCCCTTTTTGAAGATGACAAACATTTCCTAAATATGAAATAAGGAAATATAAAGCATGTCAGTTTCATACCTGAAGATTATCTTTTGTAGCCATTCTTGTTTTGCAAGTGAGTGCTGGCCATCAAGATGAAACTCATTTATATTTTTGATTTTATATTCTTTCTCCCCCTTTTTCATTTCAAAAAGATATCCAGGTTGAATATTTTATATTTCTTCTCCCCCTTAATTTTATACTATGCTCCCCCTTAAATAGATATTCTATTAAGAACATGGATTTAATATCATTTTTGTCTAATTTAGCCACAATTTGTTTCTCAATCATTTGCAAAGGATGTTAAGCCTTGAAATGATATGAGATTCTTTTAAGTTTATGGCTTATGTGTATTGATGTCTCACCCATTTTACAAGGGATGTTAAGCCCTAGAGATGAAATGAGAATCCTTTAATCTTAAAGTACATAAAATGTCTCTAACCAAATGCAAGGGATGTTAAGCCCTGATTTGTTTTAGAGAGTTCCTTTAAGAACAAGATATATTATTTTTATGAAATTCATAGATTTCTTCATTACAAAGAGTAAAAATACTAAGGTCGTAACAAGCTCCAAATTGTGTTTACAATGTTTTTGTAAGCTTCTTAATCAAATAATCCAATTTGTTTTTATGAGCTCCCCCTTAATCTTATAATTAAAGCAATTTAAAGTTTCTAAGGTCACAAATTCCTTTATCAAAAGTATACTAAGATTAAGTTCAATAAAATGATGTCCAAATAAGCATTTTGTCAAAGCTTATTTTAGGTCGACCCTGACTTCGACCATAGCGCCCCTTGGCCAAATTTTATTTCAACCAAGAGGCAAAATCTGTAGATTTCACATGTGAAGTATAAATTTTGCTGATAACCTAAAAATATATCAATTTTGAAGCATGTTAAGTGATACTTCAATATGAAAACATCTTCTTAAAGATGAAAGCACGATTAATATCTCAAATCATTTAAAGATGCCAATTGAGAAATTTTTATCTTATGTGTTGCAAGCATTTCTAAGAGACATATCACCAATGAATCATTTTGCTTGCCTATGATGTAATGATAGAACAATAAAAGCATATAATGATAATTCTATGATTGTAATCACATGATTTCTATATGGGTAGACCAGAAAATACTTTTAAAAAATCATGTAAATAAAGATAAAACAGAAATTTCCTTTTTACTAAGCATAATTTCAGTTTTAACTCAAATCATTTGGAGAATAAACCAAATTAATCTCATATAAGTTTTCAAGGATGATTTCCATAATTTATACTTTGTTTTACAGTCATTAACCACAAATAGATAGCAATTTGATCAATTACAAAAGGAATTCAGCAATTTTACAGCATACTGGAAATCAGTGACATGCTTGGTCGACAATGTCTCAACCGAGGTTCACTCGGTCGACAGATTCTCAACCGACAAAGTTTCTGGAATATTTTCAGAACTGTTAATTTATTCTAAGCAAAATAAGATTATGCAAGTTAGAGCTTGATTGTGTTGAGATATGACATTTGTGTATCAAGAATCAGTTTAGGTCAAATCTCAACTAGTTGATTTGATGCTACTAAGTTTTGGGAATCCAAGCTAAATCATCATTCTTTTTCTTATATGGGCATGAAAATGAATAATGTCCAAGACGCATGCAATAATGACAACTGATAGAGTCAACTTCATTTCTTTTTCTAGGAATTGTGTTCCTAGGTACAAACATTATCTTAGTCTTGGATGCTTTAACTCTTTTGGGTTTATTTCTCCTTGGATCATATCCTAATCCTCTTCTTCCATTATAACTAGAGGAAATTTTCAGAATATTTTCAAGCATGTCATTTCCTCTTAACTCATTTACATTTCTTTGTAACTTACCAACATCTTTCTTTGCTTTATCTAAATCAGATACTAGAGAGTTTCTTTCTTTAACAACCTTATCATAATCTAAGTGTGAGCATAGAACAGGTTGTTTCTGAAGATCATTCACTTGAGTTTGCAAGTTTAACTTTTCTAAGGAAAGAAGATTGCAATTAGCTTCTACCGATTTTAACTTAAGATCATAATATTTATTTTCCTTCTTGAGATCTTCGTTTTCGGATACAAGAGCAAGGAGTTTAACATTTAAATCATCATTTGCTTTATTTGATTTCTTAAGCTTCTTCTTGCACTTAATATATTTCTCATGAGTATCTTGAAGACTAGCAATTAGATCTTCTTTTGGTAGATCGTAAAGACTTACCTCTTCTTCGTCTTCATTTGTTGTAGCAATGAGGCATTCTACTTCTTCTTCTCCATCATCACTATCATCACTTGAATCATCCCATGCAGCTTTATATGCTCTTTCTTTCTTTTTGTGAGATGATTTCTTCCCTTTCTTGAGTTTTGGACAATCACCTTTCATGTGTCCCTTTTTGCCACATTCAAAGCACCTGGAAGAATAAACACTAGAAGTTTTATTAGTTTTAAAACTTTTATATTGCTTACCATTTACAATGAGAGTTTCTTCTTCACAATAATCTTCACTTGTGTCATGAGTTTCCTTGGTTGATGCTTTGAATGCAATGCCCTTCTTTTTCCCTTATTGACGTTCATGTTCTCTTCTTTCTTCCTCTTCTAAAGTTGCCTCATGAGCTTCTAGATTGCCAATGAGTTGCTCCATTTTCAGTTAGTGAGATCATTAGCTTCTTCAATGGTAGTCACCTTGGGCTTGTATTTGGGAGGAAGTGATTGAAGTACCTTTGATACCTGATCTTCTTCAAGAACAGTTTTTCCTAAGGCATTCAAACCATTAACAATAGAAGAGAATTTTGCAAACATTTCACTAATGGATTCATTCGGATCCATACGAAAGTGTTCAAACTTCTATTTAAGCATACTAATCTTAGAATTCTTGACTTGAACTGTACCTTCATAAGTAATGGACAATCTATGCCATATTTCATAGGTTGTTTCACAATTTGATATTCTATTAAATTCTCCTACTGAAATTGAACAATAAAGAATACTTACAGTCTTTGCATTCATTTGAGTCGATTTTACCGTGTTTGCATCCCACTCTGCATATTGCATTTGAGGAAGCTCGTATGGGGTTGACACCATCCTCCATATATCCCAACTGATGCCTTGGAAGTAGAATTGCATCCTTCTCTTCCAATATGTGTAGTTTGTTCCATCAAACACCGGAGGCCTAGCAACAAATGTCCCTTCAAAATTAAGGTTGTTGAGCACCCCGTCACCCATTCTTCAAGACCTTGTTAGGGTTACTTGAAGCCTGCTCTGATACCAATTGAAAAACCACTAGAGGGGGGTGAATAGGGTTTTAAAGTAATTTTAATAATTATTGAACTCAAACAACCAACCACAAAAATATTGGACAAGGGGACAAGGATTTAGAGTGGTTCCAACCTTAGCAAATACTAAGGACGTCAGTCCACTACCCGGTTGCTTACCCAATCGGGATTTGGAAAGAATTTTATTTTATTACCTCGCAAGGAATTTACATAAAATTACAATTCTCTCCCTAAACCCTTCAAGCAGCCTTCACCTAGAAGTAATCGCACCAACCTTGAAGCAGCCTTCACCTAGAAGTAATTGCACCAACCTTGAAGCAGCCTTCCTCCTGAAGTAGCTTCCCGTTGCAATAGCCTTCTTGAAGTAGCTTCCCCTTGCGATAGCCTTCTTGAAGTAGCTTGAACTCCACCTTCTCCTCTGAGAAGAACCTTCTCCAATCCATAGCCTCCAACCCTAGGAGTAGCAAGGAGAATACAAGGAATAAAAGGAATAA
Organism: Alisma plantago-aquatica; assembly: GCA_963693085.1. Taxonomy (NCBI): domain Eukaryota; kingdom Viridiplantae; phylum Streptophyta; class Magnoliopsida; order Alismatales; family Alismataceae; genus Alisma; species Alisma plantago-aquatica. The sequence goes on along the minus strand of OY856411.1, from coordinate 1,252,812,588 downwards.
GAAGGAAAATAGAAATTACAACTTATCCTTTGAAGCACAAGGCTTGATTTGCCTATATCAAGCGTATCGATCTCCTAACCAAAGAGTGTAGAAGTGTAAGTGTTGTGGAAAGGAGATGCTAGCCTATAGGACACGAATTAGGAGCAAGGGGAATGAATAGCCAATGTAGGAATTTCTCTCTTGCTCAACAATAGATTGCCAATGAGTATTCAAGCTCAAGTGTAGCACACGTATAGCTTAGGTTACTTTAGGTGTCCTAAGGCATGTCCTATTTATAGGAATGACCTACAAGTGCTTAAGGACGTTCTAGACACTTTCTAGGGGGTTCTAAGTGCTTAACTAGCCGTCAGGTATAAGTTAGGTGCATTAGTAACGGCTAATTGCTTTATTCTGCAGCTGCTGTCAGAGTCTATCTCGGTCGAGCAATTGTCGGCCGAGATACCTACTCGGTCGAAGTTTTGTCGACCGACAGGCTCTCTGGATCAACGTTCTTTTCCAACTTCCAACTACCTTGTCAGCTGTGTCTAACGGCTACTTGGGTCTTTCTCGGTCGAGAAGTTTGTCGATGGAGAGTGTCTTGGTCGAGGAGTTTGTCGACCGAGATTGACCCTTTTTCAATCTTTCAATTTAGGCACTAAGTGTGTGTATGAGTCTGCATATGTGACCCTATTTGAAGGGGATGACTTATCTAAGTGTGGTGATTGGCTAGGGAAGATCTAACGCTTGATTTACATGAAGTCTAAGTACTTGTACATTATATATTTGTACAAGTTTACAATTGATTACATTTCATGACATTTACAATCATTCAAGCATATAGATTCCCTAGAGCTTTGTCATCCACCTTATTCCTGCAACACTCAAGTAGCATGTTAGATCAACAAGAATGAAATGTTTGTCATCATTGAAACAAAGGGATTTATCATAATGTCCAATTTATCCAACAGCTACTTCCATGATGCCAAGTTCCCTCACAAGAGATACTAAAACCCTCACCAAAAGGGCCTACTCGGGTAGAGTTCACCCTTATCTAAACTTAATCGGGTGTGCAACTCAATCAAGCGGGCAGAGCAAGGCTGGTCCGGGTGAGCAGGTACCGGGCGAGACAAGGTGCCAACTGGCGTGCACGGTGGAGCTAAGCGTACAAGGCAAACGGGCGAGCAGAACCAGGTGTGCAAGGGTGTCTCGGGAGACAGGTCCACCGGGCGAGCAAAGAATTGTGTCGAGCGACACAAGCTGGGTCGGGCGAGTAGGCTAAAACCACGTGAGCAGGGCCTGTCGGGCGAGCCAAGGCATGAGTGAGCAGGCGCATCAGGGGGAAACCGGGTGAGCAGCACACTGGGCTAGCAGGTTAAGCATAGGCAAGCAGCCCTGTCGGGCGACACATGCAGAGGATGTCAGGCGTGCACTAGTATTTGGCGAGCCAACTAGAACCGGGGAGCAAGGTAGTCTCGGGCGACACGGCTGGGGCCGAGCGAGCAGAGCTAGGTATTGAGCGACACGCGTACCGGGCGACGCAGGGGCGTGCAGGGTAAAAGAAGGGCGAGTAGGGTTACTGAGCGAGCCAAACAGAGTGTGTCGGGCGAGTGAGCACTGAGCTTCACTGGGCGAGCAGCCCTCCGGGCAAGCAGAAGGAAAACTTGACTCACTCAAACCGTGCAAGGGGAAACTAGGGCAAGGGCTGTCAGGCAACACCTCCCCACACATCTCGACCAAGGTTCAAGCCATCTATATGAGCTCACCATATTTCCCAAGGTGAGAGGAGAATCTTGCTCAACCCACTAAGTCATGTGCTCACCTCAATCGGGTAGGAAAGAGGGGTATTGCTCATGGCATTAGAGCTCAAGCTCACTCATCTAGACCAAGGGGAGAAAGGAGTGTTGCTCTCCTAAACCCTAGAACACAAGGATCGGCCAACATGCAAGATAGCTAAAGAACAACTCTAAACGTGCAAGGGCAAGATTAAAGCAAACATATATGCAAAGAGAGGAGAGTAGTTAGGGTTTAGAGTCATGCAACCCGCCTTAAGCTCCAAGGAAGAAGATGCACTTCAAGCTCCAACGGTGTCAGCCACCTTAGCTTCTTCAAGGATGTGTCTGGACCTCCAAGCTGCTCCCACAAGGGTGTGTCAGCCACCTTAGCTCCTTCTTCAAGGGTGTGTCGGCCACCAAGCAAGGGAAAGATAGGGTGTGTCGTGCACAAGAAGGAGGGAAAACTAAAGGGACCTCAAGCTAATGAAGGGACCACCTATATAGATGAGTAAGGAGGAGAAACCAAGGTAAACTCTTGCTATGTGTCGTCCACCCAAGGGACACATGTCCACCAACCCAAGCCACCACTCTTGCAAGCCATAAGCCACTTGTCTAAGATGTGCACCATGTGTCCTCCAAACATGACCAAGGTTGGACCAAGCACCATGGGCGACACAAGCTCCACTCTAGGCCGACACAAGCTCCACTTGGTCGACACAAGACCCAAGGAAACCCAAACAAGGAACTCCAAGGCCCAAAAAAGCTCATTAAAGGCCCAAACAACTCAAACAACAAGCCCAAGCCTTCCTCTCAACCCTAGAGGAAGCAAAGAGAGAGAAGAACACCTCTCAAGGTGTCAAACTTGCTCCCAAAACCCTAGACTTGGGTTAATTGCAAGTAGCACCTTCAACTTTCAACAAAGCACAACCAAACCCTAATCACCACTAAAGGTGATTAGTAAGCATCAAACCATCAAGGTTAAGCAAAGCAAATAGGGTAAGCCCTAAACACAGGTCAGGGTCCTTACAAATAAGGTCTAAGGAATCCTCCATCAAATTAATGAAAAGCATGTAAAAAAGATGTCATGGACATAAGCTTAATAGATTAAGCGCAAACTAAAGAATAGATACATGCTTAGGTCGTAGGACATAAGTTGTCATGTCCACAAAAGAGACCTGAGGCTAGACCTTCTTGTCGGGAAGATAAGTCAGTCTTGGACATAGAGATCTCCGTTGCAAGTAGAGACCTAGCACATCCTTTGGGGATGATGCTAACCCTAACCCTAAGTGAATGTTAGAGAGAGATGAAATGATGATTTAGATGTCATGGTAGACCAGGTGTTTGAAAGGACATGCCTTTGGGATGCCATATGATCCATGGGTGACCTAGCACCTTTGGCGACCCAACCCTGGGAAGGGTCGTGCATGTTAGGGTAAATGATAGCTCCTTAGATGATGATGTTAGTGAAGGACCTTAGAAACCCTATGGGTTTGTGCAGGTAGGGTAGCTGGTACCTAGGGCACGTCATAGTGCTGAGAGCAGGATGAAACCCTGGATAAGGAATTATGATGGAGCATAAAGGGTTATGGATGATCTTGAGAAAACATAAGTTTGAACCTAGCCTTCACCCATGTAGGGCATTCTTTTGAGGTTGATACTTCATGAAGAAAGGACCTCTAATGGTGAGGTTGGATGTAGGGTTAGCTGTAGAGAGATCTAGAAACCCAGCAAGAAGGTTGGAAGCCTAAAACCCTGAACAATGGATGATTGCGGTTGCCTCATGATCGATCCCTGAAAGTTGATGATATCTTGGTTGCCTTTAGAGGGACCAAACCCTAAAGATAGAAGATGAAGCATCTGGTGCCTATGTGCCTACGGTATAGGTGTTTACCTTCTGAGGTGGGAAGAAGAGTTCCTTAGACCTAGAAAGGTTTAGTAGTAGGTTATGAGGCCTTGTACCTTGTTGGTTGTTCTTAAGGAGGACCCAACCCTAAGTGTTGCTCGAGTTTAAGGATGACAAGAAGTGCATGTCATGCCTTTTGCATGCTTGGTTTGTAGTTAAGAGATAGAGCATGCAATTGGACACCTACGAGTGAACCTAGGGTCCTAGGCCTAAGAAGGGAAGTGGTGTACCTAATGCTCATGATTAGAAGTTGAATTCCTATAGAAGCGAGCATGGTACTCCTCATGTATAGAGTGAAAGGGAATCCCCTTGAGTTTAAGGTGTGTTTGATGGCCCCTCACAGCTAGGATGATGATAAAGTAAAGTATGATCTTGATGCAACATCGAGGAAAGAGGATAAGTATGACCTAGCATGGTACAATAGGTGATCTTCTTGTGCCTTAATAGCTTACAAGGGTTAAGTAGGATCATGTAGATGTAAACCCTAGACCTAAGAGCTTTTGTGACCTTGTTATCAAGAGATAGTTTTCCTCCCATACTGGGATAGGGACCCCTTTGGTAGGGTGTATACCAGTTTGGTTGGCTTAAGTTAACCTAAAGAGGTCTCATAGGATTTTGAGAAGCTAAGTGAAAAGTACATGGTATGAGAATGAACCTGTACATCCATAGATATCCATCTCTAGGTGCATGTGGATGGGTTACCATGGAGGTAACCAGTATGGGGCTTGACCAGGGTAGGCAGGTTGCCATGATCCCTATGAACAGATAAAAGTCAGCCCATGAATGCAGAAAGAGAGATGATGAAGGCTTGGGTAAGGTTCTAAGGTGAACATGTACTATAATGGAGAATCCTAAGTCTATCCTAGGGTCAGGTAGGGATAAGACCGATGAAAGTAGGAGTTGCCTAATTCCCCAGTTGCACATGACCATAGGGTCGGGAGGTAACATCTATCATTATCTGAGGGCCATGGGTTAGGAGATTGATCACCTTCATGAACTCATGGGACCCAAAGGGCATATGAGTAGGGCACTCTCTTGATGCATGAGGGAATAGGGATGACCCCAAAAGAGTCGATACCCTATAGACCTAGAGGAGATGACCAAGGATATAAACCTCAGTAGGTTCAAGACTAGTTTGATATCAGGATGTATGTGATGTAGAGACATACGTGGCATGTTGCAACTTAGATTTAAAGGTGTACTGGCAAGGTGGGATGTACCATCTCTACTCTTGGAACAGGAAGAACTCTATATGTTGATTGTAGCCAAATTCTTATTTCCTTTTGTTATGAGAGTGAGAGATAGGACAATACGCATGCCACACACCAAGGATAAGAGATGATGTAGGTTGAAACGTTGCCATGAGAAATGGGGATAGAGAAGATAACCTTTCTTGGTAAAGTGAATGATACATGGATGGCTTGCAAACACTAAGAGGGATGAGGTAGTCACCTTATGAGGTTGTTTTTATCATGAGCTATGTAGAACTTACAGGTTATACCAGGTTGAGTTTGATGATGAAATCATAGAGTGTTCTTAATGAAGATAGACATAGAGTTTGAGGTGAGATGATAAGTGAAATGCATGGAAGTGTATGTCTTCAATGTTACCTAATACCTAAGGATGTGAGGTGGTAATGAATGTTCTGGTTAAGACTTGTTTGACTAGAAGCTAGAAGAGGTTGTTTGGCTAACCCTAAGTTTGAAAAGGAGAGGTGTTTGGATAACACTCATATGTAATAAGATACGTTGAAAAGTTAAAGGTTGTTTGGTTAGCCAGTCTAGTCCTTGATGCGGTGAAAGGATGGTGGTAGAACCTCAGATGTTATTATTTGGAAAAGAAGGTGATGAAATCCAGACTAGAGTGGTTTAGGGTTTCAGAGGAATCAATCCTGAGGAATCATGACATATAGGAAATCATGATTGAAGATCACCATACACCGTGGTAAAGGGAAATAGCACTTTGGATGCTTAAGATGAGGTTGCACGTGGTACGTTGCCATGCAAGAACCCCAGCAACCCAGTGTATCGATATAGAGGACAAAAGAGTCCCTAAGAGGGAATGAGAACTCAACCCCATGGATGTTGTGATAGGTCTCCCCTGGGCCAAGGAAGGTCGAAATGAAATATGGGTTATGGTAGGTCGCCTTACCTAGATGACATGAGAAAGAAAGAGTTCTATTAAGGGACAAATCTGGTTGAACTATCCATGAGAGAGATGGTCCAACTACACCATGATGTGAGTTCAAAGGATCTTGAGTTTGACCGAGAGGTTTACTTCCATAAAAGTGGAAGTAGGTACATGAAGAACTCAATGTTAGTGTAGTTTATCACCCCTAACTATTGTTAGTATGATCCAGACTAAAGGGGTCTGATGAGGGCATACGTGCTCGATTTGGGGTGATAGTTAGAGACAATTTTTGTCCTATGAAAGATATGAAGATAACCATATAGCCAGTATCGGGATTTATAAGAAGCTCTGTAAGGGAGGTTGTGTCGGTCACCAGTTCAGTAAGGTGATGTTGGTGAAAGGACCACATGATGGTTAGAAAAGGGCCACAGTGCATGTAGATGAAGTCGCTTCAATTGTGCAATGGCTGAAAGGAGCCTAGATATTATGAAAGTCATGGGCAGAAGCAAAGTAGACTGACATGCACTATGGGAGAATATGTGACATGAGAATACGACCCCTCTAAGTTATAGCTAAGAGAGCTGAGTCCCCGATACATGGGTCATTTTGAGATGGATAGGTGGAGAAGGTTATGGATAACCTTACCCCTCAGGATGAAGAAAGGTGTAATGAGTTCCAAATGTCCAATTTAGAGCAATATGTGAGGTACCCAAACCATGAGCTAAACAATGAACCTAGTGAGCCCCAAGGGAGGCTGAAATGACCTGAGTCACCTGTGCAGTTTATACACGCCATGATGAAAGAACTCAAAGAAAAGAATATGTGATGATAAAGGTTCTTTTGAAGTGCCATGGGTAAGGTAAATCCACATAGGGGTTGTTGATGGACATGGAAAAGTCTTACCCTGAATTGTTTGTTTTTGTTTGATTGAATTTTGAGGACAAAATTCCTATAAGAGGGGAAGGATGTTACAACCCCAATTTCAGTTTTATTTGGTGAGAAATGTAATGTCACATATTAAATATATTTGAACAAATAATGATATAATTTGGTTTGAATAAATAGATTTCATTGACAATAGCCTTGATGATTGTTTTGTGGGCTTTTTTTGGCTATTGGGACCAATAACAGGGAAATTCAATTAATTAATAAATAATTGAGAATTTCAGAAAAGAAAGGTGTGGAAACCTCTAGAAGGCAAATCCAAAGAGGATTTCGTGCCTCTTGGGTTCCTTGGGTTCCAAGGAGTCCAAAGTTGCATAGAGAGTGCAATTTAAAAAGATCAATTAAGTATTTCCTTATTAAAGAAAGCAATTGAAAATAATGATAAAATGTGGAAAATAAGTGAGAAGAGGTATAACTGAGTTATCCTTGGTGGATTTTCGTATCCCAAGGATTTCTAATGCTAAAAGGAATTCCAATAGTAATATATATGAGAGATAAAGAGAAATCCTTAAAAAGAGAATTAAAAAAGAAAAGAAATTGATTAATAAAAGGGAAATATGAGAAATTGACTTTTATAAGAACATAAAGGCAAATCAATCTTCCCCAATGTGGGAATTCGTGCCTTGGGTTTTCTTGAGGTCCAAGTGACCCAAAATAACGGGACAATTGCAAAGGAAAGAGAAAATAAATGAGAAATATACATAATTGAGAAATATTTGTCACCTAATGAAAAGGTAAGTTTTCTTTTAGATAATGATCCCAATTTTGGCAGAAAGGTAGATTAATTCATTAGTAATACTCCCTCAAAATTTGGGATTAATTGGATAATCCGTTTGAGAGTTATGTATATTAGAAGTTTCCTTAAAGTGTTAAGCTTTTAATAAATGTCACAATGTATTTGATTAAAAGAAAGGAGAAGGGAAGCGCTGGGAGCGACGCCAGCCGTCAGATCCTTGCATGGTCTAGGGGACCATATATCTGAAATAGCTGGGCATCATCCTCCTCGAGTTGGAAAAGGAAACAGGTGAATTTTCGAATCCACTTTCCTTGCGGTATACATCATGTGCAAATGAGAAAATTGGAGGGTTGAGTTCGGGAGGCAATTCTGCGCAACTTAGACCCTAATTTCTTGTGCTTTGGATGCTTTGGGGGAAAACGCCCAATTTCCTAAAAAGGGCAGGCGACGGTGGGAGTTGGCAAACCCTAAGATCAGCCCCAGGTTCTATATATAGGGCCCCCCTTCCCTTTGCTAATACCTTCACGAGTTCAACCGGCAGCTCACCCTCTTCTCTTGTGCCCTGGCATCCTGAAGCGAGCCTGCTCCGATGAGCTTCCGGCTACAGAGCCATCGTGGGCCGAGCGATTGGGGAAGAAGGAAGGGAGCATCAGTAGCCGTCCGATAGGGATCCATACATCCACGGCCCAGGATCGAGCGAACCTTCAGAGCTGAGAAAGTGGATGCGAGCGGCCTCAGCCGCGAGATCGGGTCAACCGCTGACCGCAACTTTGATCCGACGACTCTCTTTTTTCCAAAATAAAATGTAAATAGCCTCTTTGATTGAATATTCCAGAAAATATGTTTTCTTGCAAAATTCTTAGAAATTTCTAGGAAGCTCTAATGACAAAACTTTATATATGAAAATTAATCAGGAGAAAATAAGGAATCCACGAAAAATATATTTCAAGCCTGATTCTGTTTGCAATTCAAAAAGTGTATAAAGTTATCATATTTACTGGTTTAATTAATGAAAAACCCTTGGAATTGATGGTAGTTGAATATAGTGATGTTCTCTGAATGTTTAGAACGAATATTAACCTGTTGATAATAAAAGCATGATATTTGTACATATTTGGCTTGAATTAGGGTTTCATATACCTAAGTTTGCATTAATGGGGTTAGAAACCCTAATTTAGGAGGATATGTCCTTTAATGATTTTAATTGTGCAAATCCTTGAATAAGACAAAGTTATGTTGTTATAAATCCAATTTGAGTATAAGAGATCATTAATGTGGATATTTTGGGGTTCCTAGTGTATAAAGTAGAATTAATGATACATTAGGGTTATTGACATAAACAATGAGAATTGTAGTAATTAGGGTTCCTTGATAATCGAACTATAATTCTTTGTTGAGTTGTCAATTCAAAGAAACCTAAACATGATAATTGGTCTTAATGATCTTGACATGACTTAAAATGATAAAGATAGTAGTTTTAGTGTAAATGAAACATATTGGACTTAATTGACTTTTAATGGTGTCTATAATGTTGAAATTAGGGTTTGTGGACTAAACGAACATTAAAAGTGATAAATGCATAATGGAAGCTAAAACGCTAAAGGATGGCCTGAAAATCCTAAAGTGGAATCCAACTAGATCTTGAGGAGGTTTGGAATAAAACAATGACACTTGGATGTTATGCATTAATTTCAGGATATTGATGATTGCTTGATTGATTGTTCCTGAATATTATTACTTGGACTTCAAGTTACTCCGAACATGTATGTGGTTACGCTTACAAATAATCGCTATAGTTTCACGACGATTCCAGAAGTTTTAATCGGTTGCTTGAAAATAACTGTTGGATGTTTATTTATTTCATGCAACTATAAAGTGACTATATTATCACTATAAATGTTTATATATAACTGGCTAGATCCGGGTCCACCTCTGTTACTTTGAAAAGGCTAAAAAAGGGGTAATCCTAGAGAAAGGTCTAGGTTACCGTGAGTTAGAAATTGGGCTACCTACGTGTAGTGCCATGAGACTCTTTAGCGTACCCCGAGTTAAGGAGTGATCTACCTATGAGTAGTTCCATGTGACTCAACCCTAGAAACCGGTTCACTTGATAGGTGGATCATGAGGGGTTTAATGGGGACAACACAGAGGATAGGGTACCCTTGGATCACGGAGTTACATCTAAAACATAATCTTGGTTGTTAAATGATTAATTGAATGATTATGTTGTTAACATAGTTGAACATAATTGGTTTACCCCACATACTAGCTTCGTCTGATCGTTGTTTTGTTTGTCGGTGATTTAGGTACAACTCCCAAAGTACAAATAGTAAAGTGACACATTGTGAATTCAAGAATTAAAGAACAAGGAGGAATTAGTTAGAATAGTTCAGTTGTGGTTAGAAGTTTAGTTTAATTCCACACTTTTCAAAGGTATGCAAAAATTTTATTTACCGTTTTTCAGTTGAGTCTGTTTAAATTTAATAATTGTTCATGGTTATATGTTGAACCTTTGATCTGGAGTTTATGGGTGCGGCTTCAACCTCTTAGTCTCCCTTAAATGGGAGTTACCAAAAGGTGGGGCCGTAACATTTGGTATCAGAGCCTAGGTTCTTCATGTAATCATTAATAATTATTAAATTTTACAAACTCCATAGAACCCAAGGGAGTTATTAGTGGAATATCCGAAAGACGGAGGTGTCTAGAAAAGGATCACGACCAGGGGCTGGTAATATTTTCCTCCGCACTGCTAGTCGGAATACGAGGACTCCTGGATATGTGTGACTTCCTGGCCAAAGTCTTAGGGTATGAATCGAAATAAGATACCTTTAGGACTTTCTCATCTTATTCATCCCTTCTCATCACAAATTCTGTTAAGGACCTGAAGGATTAGGGTTTTCTTTCTTCTCGTCACCCTCTTAAGGTATGGGTAAGATTAATAAGGTCTAAGGAATCCTCCATCAAATTAATGAAAAACATGTAAATAAGATGTCATGGACATAAGCTTAATAGATTAAGCGCAAACTAAAGAATAGATACATGCTTAGGTCGTGGGACATAAGTTGTCATGTCCTCAAAAGAGACCTAAGGCTAGACCTTCTTGTCAGGAGGATAAGTCACTCTTGGACATAGAGATCTCCGTTGCAAGTAGACACCTGGCACATCCTCTGGGGATGATGCTAACCCTAACCCTAAGTGAAGGTTAGAGAGAGATGACATGATGAGTTAGATGTCATGGTAGACCAGATGTTTGAAAGGACATGCCTTTGGGATGCCATATGATCCATGGGTGACCTAGCACCTTTGGCAACCCAGCCCTGGGAAGGGTCATGCATGTTAGGGTAAATGATAGCTCCTTAGATGATGATGTTAGTGAAGGACCTTAGAAACCCTATCGGCTTGTGCAAGTAGGGTAGCTGGCACCTAGGGCACGTCATAGTGCTGACAATAGGATGAATCCCTAGATAAGGAATTATGATGGAGCATAAAGGGTTATGGATGATCTTGAGCAAACATAAGTTCGAACCTAGGCTTCACCCATGTAGGGCATGCTTTTGAGGTTGATCCTTCATGAAGAAAGGGCCTCAAATGGTGAGGTTGGATGTAGGGTTAGCTCTAGAGAAAGAAAGAAACCCAGCAAGAAGGTTGGAAGCCGAAAACCCTGAACAATGGATGATAGTGGTTGTCTCATGATCGATCCCTAAAAGTTGATGATATCTTGGTTTCCTTTAGAGGGACCAAACCCTAAAGATATAAGATGAATCATATGGTATCTATGTGCCTATGGTATAGGTGTTTACCTTCTGAGGTGGGAAGAAGAGTTCCTTGGACCTAGAAAGGTTTAGTAGCAGGTTATGAGGCCTTGTACCTTGTTGGTTGTTCTTAATGAGGACCCAACCCTAAGTGTTGCACGAGTTGAAGGATGACAAGAAGTGCATGTCATGCCTTTTGCATGATTGGTTCATAGTTAAGAGATAGAGCATGTAGTTGGACACCTACAAGTGAACCTAGGGTCCTAGGCCTAAGAGGGGAAGTGGTGTACCTAATGCTCATGATGAGATGTTGAGTTCCTATAGAAGCGAGCATGGTACTCCTCACGTATAGAGGAAAAGGGAATCCCCTTAAGTTTAAGGTGTGTTTGATGGACCCCTCACAGCTAGGATGATGATAAAGGAAAGTATGATCTTGATCCAACATCGAGGAAAGAGGATAAGTATGACCTAGCATGGTACAATAGGTGATCTGCTTGTACCTTAATAGCTTGCTAGGGTTAAGTAGGATCATGTGGATGTAAATCCTAGACCTAAGAGCTTTTGTGACCTTGTTATCAAGAGATAGTTGTCCTCCCATCCTGGGAGAGGGACCCCTTTGGTAGGGTGTATACCAGTTTTGTTGGCTTAAGTTAACCTAAAGAGGTCTCATAGGATCTTGAGAAGCTAAGTGAAAAGTACATGGTATGAGAATGAACCTGTAGACCCATAGATATCCATATCTAGGTGCATGTGGATGGGTTACCATGGAGGTAACCAGTATGGGGCTTGACCACGGTAGGCAGGTTGCCATGATCCCTATGAATGGATAAAAGTCAGCCCATGAATGCAGAAAGAGAGATGATGAAGGCTTGGGTAAGGTTCTAAGGTGAACATGTACTATAATGGAGAATCCTAAGTCTATCCTAGGGTCAGGTAGGGATAAGACTGATGAAAGTAGGAGTTACCTAATTCCCAGTTGCAAATGACCATAAGGTCGGGTGGTAACAGCTATCATTGTTTGAGGCCATGGGTTAGGAGATTGATCACCTTCATGAACTCATGGGACCCAAAGGGCAGATGAGTAGGGCACTCTCTTGATGCATGAGGGAATAGGGATGACCTCAAAAGAGTCAGTACCCTATAGACCTAGAGGAGATGACCAAGGATATAAACCTCAGTAGGTTCAAGACTAGTTTGATATCAGGATGTCTGTGATGTAGAGACATATGTGGCATGTTGCAACTTAGATTTAAAGGTGTACTGGAAAGGTGGGATGTATCATCTCTACTCTTGGAACAGGAAGAAATCTGTATGTAGACTTCAGCCAAATGCTTATTTCCTCTTGTTATGAAAGTGAGAGATAGGACATTACGCATGACACACACCAAGGATAAGAGATGATGTAGGTTGGAGTGTTGCCACGAGAAATGGGGATAGAGAAGATAACCTACCCTGGTAAAGTGAATGATACATGGATGGCTTGCAAACACTAAGAGGGATGAGGTAGTCACCTTATGATTATGTTTTTATCATGAGCTATGTAGAACTTACAAGTTATACCGGGTTGAGTTTGATGATGAAATCAGAGAGTGTTCTTAACGAAGATAGACATAGAGTTTGAGGTGAGATGATAAGTGAAATACATGGAAGTGTATGTCTTCAATGTTACCTAATACCTAAGGATGTGAGGTGGTAATGAATGTGCTGGTTAAGACTTGTTTGACTAGAAGCTAGAATAGGTTGTTTGGCTAACCCTAAGTTTGAAAAGGAAAGGTGTTTGGATAACACTTAGACGTAACAAGATACGTTGAAAAGTTAAAGGTTGTTTGGTTAGCCAGTCTAGTCCTTGATGCGGTGAAAGGATGGTGGTAGAACCTCAGATGTATTTCTTTGGAAAAGAAGGTGATGAAACCCTGACTAGAGTGGTTTCGGGTTTCAGAGGAATCAATCCTGAGGAATCATGACATATAGGAAATCATGATTGAAGATCACCATACACTGTGGTAAAGGGAAATAACACTTTGGATGCTTAAGATGAGGTTGCACGTGGTATGTTGGCAAGCAAGAACCCCAGCAACCCAGCGTATCGATATAGAGGACAAAAGAGTCCCTGAGAGGGAATGAGAACTCAACCCTATGGATGTTGTGATTGGTCTCCCCTGGGCCAAGGAAGGTCAAAATGCAATACGGGTTATGGTAGGTCGCCTTACCTAGATGAAATGAGAAAGAAAGAGTTCTATTAAGGGACAAATCTGGTTGAACTATCCATGAGAGATATGGTCCAACTACTCCATGATGTGAGTTCAAAGGATCTTGAGTTTGACCTAGAGGTTTACTTCCATAAAAGTGGAAGTAGGTACATGAAGAACTCAATGTTAGTGTAGTTTATCACCCCTAACTATGGTTAGTATGATCCAGACTAAAGGGGTCTGCTGAGGGCATATGTGCTCGATTTGGGGTGATAGTTAGAGACAGTTTTTGTCCTATGAAAGATGTGAAGATAACCACATACCCAGTATCAGGATTTTTAAGAAGCTTTGTAAGGGAGGTTGTGTCGGTCACCACTTCAGTAAGGTGTTGTTGGTGAAAGGACCACATGATTGTTAGAAAAGGGCCACAATTCATGTAGATGAAGTCGCTTCGATTGTGCAATGGCTGAAAGGAGCCTAGAGGTGACGAAATTCATGGGCAGAAGAAAATTAGACTGACATCCACAGTGGGAGAATATGTGACATGAGAATCTGACCCCTCTAAGTTATAGCTAAGAGAGCTGAGTCCCTGATACATGGGTCCTTTTGAGATGGATTGGTGGAGAAGGTTATGGATAACCTTACCCCTTAGGATGAAGAAAGGTGTAATGAGTTACAAATGTCCAATTTAGAGCAATATGTGAGGTACCCAAATAATGAGCTAAACAATGAACCTAGTGAGACCCAAAGGAGGTTGAAATGACCTGAGTCACCTGTGTAGTTTATAGACGCCAGGATGAAAGAACTCATAGAAAAGAATATGTGATGATAAAGGTTCTTTGGAAGTGCCATGGGTAAGGTAAAGCAACATAGGGGTCGTTGATGGACATGGAAAAGTCTTACCCTGAATTGTTTGTTTTTGTTTGATTGAATTTTGAAGACAAAATACCTATAAGAGGGGAAGCATGTTACAACCTCAATTTTGGGTTTATTTGGTGAGAAATGTAATTTCTCATATTAAAGATATTTGAACAAATAATGATATAATTTGGTTTGAATAAATAGATTCCATTGACAATAGCCTTGATGATTGTTTTGTGGGCTTTTTTTGGCTATTGGGTCCAATAACAAGGAAATTCAATTAATTAATAAAGAAATCAGAATTTGAGAAAAGAAAGGTGTGGAAACCTCTAGATAGCAAATCCAAAGAGTATTTTGTGCCTCTTGGGTTCCTTGGGTTACAAGGAGTCCAAAGTTGCATAGAGAGTACAATAAGAAAAGACCCATTAAGTATTTCCTTATTAAAGAAAGAAATTGGAAATAATGATAAAATGTGGAAAATAAGTGAGAAGAGGTATAATTGAGTTATCCTTGGTGGATTTTCGTATCCCAAGGATTCCTAATGCTAAAAGGAATTCCAATAGTAATATAGATGAGAGATAAAGAGAAATCCTTAAAAAGAGAATTAAAAAGGAAAAGAAATTGATTAATAAAAGGGAAATATGAGAAATTGACTTTTATAAGAAGATAAAGGCAAATCAATCTTCCCCAATGTGGGAATCTGTGCCTTGGATTTTCTTGAGGTCCAAGGGACCCAAAATAACTGGATAATTGCAAAGGAAAGAGAAAATAAATGAGAAATATACATAATTGAGCAATATTTGGCACCTAATGAAAAGGTAAGTTTTCTTTTAGATAATGAGCCCAATTTTTGCAGAAAGGTAGATTAATTCATTAGTAATATGCCCTCAAAATTTGGGATTAATTGGGTAATCAGTTTGAGAGTTATGGATTTTAGACGTTTCCATAAAGTGTTAAGCTTTTAATAAATGTCACAATGTATTTGATTAATAGAAAGGAGAAGAGAAGCGTTGGGAGCGACGCCAGCCGTCAGATCCTTGCGTGGTCTAGGGGACCAAAGATCCGATGCTAGCTGGGCATCATCCTCCTCGAGTTGGAAAAGGAAACAGGTGGATTTTAGAATCCACTTTCCTTGCGATATACACCATGTGCAAACGAGAAAATTGAGGGTTGAGTTCAGGAGGCAATTCCGTGGAACTTAGACCCTGATTTCTTGTGCTTTGGATGCTTTGGGGGAAAACACCCAATTTCCTAAAAAGGGCAGGCGATGGCGGGAGTTGGCAAACCCTAAGATCAGCCCCAAGTTCTATATATTGGAACCCCTTCCCTTTGCTAATACCTTCATGAGTTCAACCGGCAGCTCGCCCTCTTCTCTCGTGTCACGGCTTCCTGAAGTGAGCCTGCTCCGATGAGCTTTCAGCTACAGATCCGTCATGGGCTGAGCAATTGGGGAAGAAGGAAGGGAGCAACAGTAGTCATCCGATGGGGATCCATGGTGGGATCACAAAGAACATCCACGGCCCAGGATCGAGCACACCTTCTGATCTGAGAAAGTGGATGTGAGCGGCCTCAGCCATGAGATCGGGTCAACCGTTGACCGCAACTTTGATTCGACGAATCTCTTTTTTCCAAAAGAAAAGGTAAATAGCCTCTCTGATCGAATATTCCAGAAAATATGTTTTCTTGCAAAATTCTTAGAAATTTCTAGTAAGCTCTAATGACAAAACTTTATATATGAAAATTGATCAGGAGAAAATGAGGAATCCACTAAAAATATAATTCAAGCCTAATTCTGTTTGCAATTCAAAAAGTGTATAACGTTATCATATTTACTGGTTTAATTAATGAAAAACCCTTGGAATTGATGATAGTTGAATATAGTGATGTTCTCTGAATGTTTAGAACAAATATTAACATGTTGATAATGAAAGGATGATATTTGTACATAATTGGCTTGAATTAGGGTTTCATATACCTAAGTTTTCATCACTGGGCTTAGAAACCCTAATTTAGGAGGATATGTCTTTTAATGATTTTAATTGTGCAAATCCATGAATAAGACAAAGTTATGTTGTTATAAATCCAATTTGAGTATAAGAGATCATTAATGTGGATATTTTGGGGTTCCTAGTGTATAAAGTGGAATTAATGATACATTAGGGTTTACTAACATAAACGATGAGAATTGTAGTAATTAGGGTTCCTGGAGAATCGAACTATAATTCTTTTTTGAGTTGTTAATTCAAAGAAACCTAAACATGATAATTGGTCTTAATGATCTTGACATGTCTTAAAATGATAAAGATAGTAGTTTTAGTGTAAAAGAGACATATTGGACTTAATTGACTTTTAATGGTGTCTATAATGTTGAAATTACGGTTTGTGGACTAAATGAACATTAAAAGTGATAAATGCATAATGGAAGCTAAAACGCTAAAGGATGGCCTAAAAATCCTAAAGTGGAATCCAAGTAGATCTTGAGGAGGTTTGGAATAAAACAATGACACTTGGATGTTATGCATTAATTTCAAGATATTGATGATTGCTTGATTGATTGTTCTTGAATATTATTACTTGGACTTCAAGTTGCTCTGAACAAGTATGTGGTTATGCTTACGAATAATCTCTCTAGTTTCACGGAAATTCCCGAAGTTTTAATCGGTTGCTTGAAAATAACTGTTGGATGTTTATTTATTTCATGCAACTATAAAGTGACTATGATTATCACTATAAATGTGTATATATAACTGGCTGGATCCGGGTCCACCTCTGTTACTTTGAAAAGGCTAAAAAAGGGGTAATCCTAGAGCAAGGTCTAGGTTACTGTGAGTTAGAAACTGGGCTACCTACGTGTAGTGCCATGAGACTCTTTAGCGTACCTTGAGTTAAGGAGTGGTCTACCTATGAGTAGTTCCATGTGACTCAACCCTAGAAACTAGTTCACTTGATAGGTGGATCATGAGGGGTTTAATGGGAACAACACAGATGATAGGGTACCCTTGGATCGCGGAGTTATATCTAAAACGTAATCTTGGTTGTTAAATGATTAATTGAATGATTATGTTGTTCACATAGTTGAACATTATTGGTTTACCCCACATACCAGCTTTGGCTGATCGTTGTTTTGTTTGTTGGTGATTTAGGTCCAAATCTCAAAGTACAAATAGTAAAGCGACACATTGTGAATTCAAGAATTAAAGAACAAGGAGGAATTAGTTATAATAGTTCAACTGTGGTTAGAATTTTAGTTTATTCCACACTTTTCAAAGGTATGCAAAAAAATTATTACCATTTTTCAGTTTAGTCTGTTTAAATTTAATAATTGTTCATGGTTATATGTTGAACCTTTGATCCGGAGTTTATGGGTGTGGCTTCAACCTCTTGATCTCCCTTAAATGGGGGTTATCGAAAGGTGGGGCAGTAACAAATCTCTTCACAGGAAGTGAGGAATACCTTTAGGACTTTCTCATCTTATTCATCCCTTCTCATCACAAATTCTGTTAAGGACCTGAAGGATTAGGGTTTTCTTTCTTCTCGTCACCCTCTTAAGGTATGGGTAAGATTAATAAGGTCTAAGGAATCCTCCATCAAATTAATGAAAAGCATGTAAATAAGATGTCATGGACATAAGATTAATAGATTAAGCGCAAACTAAAGAATAGATACATGCTTAGGTCGTAGGACATAAGTTGTCATGTCCTCAAAAGAGACCTGAGGCTAGACCTTCTTGTCAGGAGGATAAGTCACTCTTGGACATAGAGATCTCCGTTGCAAGTAGACACCTGGCACATCCTCTGGGGATGATGCTAACCCTAACCCTAAGTGAAGGTTAGAGAGAGATGACATGATGAGTTAGATGTCATGGTAGACCAGATGTTTGAAAGGACATGCCTTTGGGATGCCATATGATCCATGGGTGACCTAGCACCTTTGGCAACCCAACCCTGGGAAGGGTCGTGCATGTTAGGGTAAATGATAGCTCCTTAGATGATGATGTTAGTGAAGGACCTTAGAAACCCTATGGGCTTGTGCAAGTAGGGTAGCTGGCACCTAGGGCACGTCATAGTGCTGACAATAGGATGAATCCCTAGATAAGGAATTATGATGGAGCATAAAGGGTTATGGATGATCTTGAGCAAACATAAGTTCGAACCTAGGCTTCACCCATGTAGGGCATGCTTTTGAGGTTAATCCTTCATGAAGAAAGGACCTCAAATGGTGAGGTTGGATGTAGGGTTAGCTCTAGAGAAAGAAAGAAACCCAGCAAGAAGGTTGGAAGCCGAAAACCCTGAACAATGGATGATAGTGGTTGTCTCATGATCGATCCCTGAAAGTTGATGATATCTTGGTTTCCTTTAGAGGGACCAAACCCTAAAGATATAAGATGAATCATATGGTGCCTATGTGCCTACGGTATAGGTGTTTACCTTCTGAGGTGGGAAGAAGAGTTCCTTTGACCTAGAAAGGTTTAGTAGCAGGTTATGAGGCCTTGTACCTTGTTGGTTGTTCTTAATGAGGACCCAACCCTAAGTGTTGCACGAGTTGAAGGATGACAAGAAGTGCATGTCATGCCTTTTGCATGATTGGTTCATAGTTAAGAGATAGAGCATGTAGTTGGACACCTACAAGTGAACCTAGGGTCCTAGGTCTAAGAGGGGAAGTGGTGTACCTAATGCTCATGATGAGATGTTGAGTTCCTATAGAAGCGAGCATGGTACTCCTCACGTATAGAGGAAAAGGGAATCCCCTTAAGTTTAAGGTGTGTTTGATGGACCCCTCACAGCTAGGATGATGATAAAGGAAAGTATGATCTTGATCCAACATCGAGGAAAGAGGATAAGTATGACCTAGCATGGTACAATAGGTGATCTGCTTGTACCTTAATAGCTTGCTAGGGTTAAGTAGGATCATGTGGATGTAAATCCTAGACCTAAAAGCTTTTGTGACCTTTTTATCAAGAGATAGTTTTCCTCCCATCCTGGGAGAGGGACCCCTTTGGTAGGGTGTATACCAGTTTTGTTGGCTTAAGTTAACCTAAAGAGGTCTCATAGGATCTTGAGAAGCTAAGTGAAAAGTACATGGTATGAGAATGAACCTGTAGACCCATAGATATCCATCTCTAGGTGCATGTGGATGGGTTACCATGGAGGTAACCAGTATGGGGCTTGACCAGGGTAGGCAGGTTGCCATGATCCCTATGAATGGATAAAAGTCAGCCCATGAATGCAGAAAGAGAGATAATGAAGGCTTGGGTAAGGTTCTAAGGTGAACATGTACTATAATGGAGAATCCTAAGTCTATCCTAGGGTCAGGTAGGGATAAGACTGATGAAAGTAGGAGTTACCTAATTCCCAGTTGCAGATGACCATAAGGTCGGGTGGTAACAGCTATCATTATTTGAGGGCCATGGGTTAGGAGATTGATCACCTTCATGAACTCATGGGACCCAAAGGGCAGATGAGTAGGGCACTCTCTTGATGCATGAGGGAATAGGGATGACCCCAAAAGAGTCAGTACCCTATAGACCTAGAGGATATGACCAAGGATATAAACCTCAGTAGGTTCAAGACTAGTTTGATATCAGGATGTATGTGATGTAGAGACATATGTGGCATGTTACAACTTAGATTTAAAGGTGTACTGGAAAGGTGGGATGTATCATCTCTACTCTTAGAACAGGAAGAAATCTGTATGTAGACTTCAGCCAAATGCTTATTTCCTCTTGTTATGAAAGTGAGAGATAGGACATTACGCATGACACACACCAAGGATAAGAGATGATGTAGGTTGGAGCGTTGCCACGAGAAATGGGGATAGAGAAGATAACCTACCCTGGTAAAGTGAATGATACATGGATGGCTTGCAAACACTAAGAGGGATGAGGTAGTCACCTTATGAGTATGTTTTTATCATGAGCAATGTAGAACTTACAAGTTATACCAGGTTGAGTTTGATGATGAAATCAGAGAGTGTTCTTAATGAAGATAGACATAGAGTTTGAGGTGAGATGATAAGTGAAATACATGGAAGTGTATGTCTTCAATGTTACCTAATACCTAAGGATGTGAGGTGGTAATGAATGTGCTGGTTAAGATTTGTTTGACTAGAAGCTAGAAGACGTTGTTTGGCTAACCCTAAGTTTGAAAAGGAAAGGTGTTTGGATAACACTTAGACGTAACAAGATACGTTGAAAAGTTAAAGGTTGTTTGGTTAGCCAGTCTAGTCCTTGATGCGGTGAAAGGATGGTGGTAGAACCTCAGATGTATTTCTTTGGAAAAGAAGGTGATGAAACCCTGACTAGAGTGGTTTAGGGTTTCAGAGGAATCAATCCTGAGGAATCATGACATATAGGAAATCATGATTGAAGATCACCATACACTGTGGTAAAGGGAAATAGCACTTTGGATGCTTAAGATGAGGTTTCACGTGGTATGTTGCCATGCAAGAACCCCAGCAACCCAGTGTATCGATATAGAGGACAAAAGAGTCCCTGAGAGGGAATGAGAACTCAACCCTATGGATGTTGTGATAGGTCTCCCCTGGGCCAAGGAAGGTCAAAATGCAATACGGGTTATGGTAGGTCGCCTTACCTAGATGACATGAGAAAGAAAGAGTTCTATTAAGGGACAAATCTGGTTGAACTATCCATGAGAGATATGGTCCAACTACTCCATGATGTGAGTTCAAAGGATCTTTAGTTTGACCTAGAGGTTTACTTCCATAAAAGTGGAAGTAGGTACATGAAGAACTCAATGTTAGTGTAGTTTATCACCCCTAACTATGGTTAGTATGATCCAAACTAAAGGGGTCTGATGAGGGCATATGTGCTCGATTTGGGGTGATAGTTAGAGACAGTTTTTGTCCTATGAAAGATGTGAAGATAACCACATACCCAGTATCAGGATTTTTAAGAAGCTTTGTAAGGGAGGTTGTGTCGGTCACCACTTCAGTAAGGTGTTGTTGGTGAAAGGACCACATGATTGTTAGAAAAGGGCCACAGTTCATGTAGATGAAGTCGCTTCGATTGTGCAATGGCTGAAAGGAGCCTAGAGATGACGAAATTCATGGGCAGAAGAAAATTAGACTGACATCCACAGTGGGAGAATATGTGACATGAGAATCTGACCCCTCTAAGTTATAGCTAAGAGAGCTGAGTCCCTGATACATGGGTCCTTTTGAGATGGATTGGTGGAGAAGGTTATGGATAACCTTACCCCTTAGGATGAAGAAAGGTGTAATGAGTTACAAATGTCCAATTTAGAGCAATATGTGAGGTATCCAAATAATGAGCTAAACAATGAACCTAGTGAGACCCAAAGGAGGTTGAAATGACCTGAGTCACCTGTGCAGTTTATAGACGCCAGGATGAAAGAACTCATAGAAAAGAATATGTGATGATAAAGGTTCTTTGGAAGTGCCATGGGTAAGGTAAAGCAACATAGGGGTCGTTGATGGACATGGAAAAGTCTTACCCTGAATTGTTTGTTTTTGTTTGATTGAATTTTGAGGACAAAATACCTATAAGAGGGGAAGCATGTTACAGCCTCAATTTTGGGTTTATTTGGTGAGAAATGTAATTTCTCATATTAAAGATATTTGAACAAATAATGATATAATTTGGTTTGAATAAATAGATTACATTGACAATAGCCTTGATGATTGTTTTGTGGGCTTTTTTTGGCTATTGGGCCCAATAACAAGGAAATTCAATTAATTAATAAAGAAATCAGAATTTGAGAAAAGAAAGGTGTGGAAACCTCTAGAAGGCAAATCCAAAGAGTATTTTGTGCCTCTTGGGTTCCTTGGGTTACAAGGAGTCCAAAGTTGCATAGAGAGTACAATAAGAAAAGACCCATTAAGTATTTCCTTATTAAAGAAAGAAATTGGAAATAATGATAAAATGTGGAAAATAAGTGAGAAGAGGTATAATTGAGTTATCCTTGTTGGATTTTCGTATCCCAAGGATTCCTAATGCTAAAAGGAATTCCAATAGTAATATAGATGAGAGATAAAGAAAAATCCTTAAAAAGAGAATTAAAAAGGAAAAGAAATTGATTAATAAAAGGGAAATATGAGAAATTGACTTTTATAAGAAGATAAAGGCAAATCAATCTTCCCCAATGTGGGAATCTGTGCCTTGGATTTTCTTGAGGTCCAAGGGACCCAAAATAACGGGATAATTGCAAAGGAAAGAGAAAATAAATGAGAAATATACATAATTGAGCAATATTTGGCACCTAATGAAAAGGTAAGTTTTCTTTTAGATAATGAGCCCAATTTTTGTAGAAAGGTAGATTAATTCATTAGTAATACGCCCTCAAAATTTGGGATTAATTGGGTAATCAGTTTGAGAGTTATGGATTTTAGAAGTTTCCATAAAGTGTTAAGCTTTTAATAAATGTCACAATGTATTTGATTAATAGAAAGGAGAAGAGAAGCGTTGGGAGCGACGCCAGCCGTCAGATCCTTGCGTGGTCTAGGGGACCACAGATCCGATGCTAGCTGGGCATCATCCTCCTCGAGTTGGAAAAGGAAATAGGTGGATTTTCGAATCCACTTTCCTTGCGATATACACCATGTGCAAACGAGAAAATTGAGGGTTGAGTTCGGGAGGCAATTCCGTGGAACTTAGACCCTGATTTCTTGTGCTTTGGATGCTTTGGGGGAAAACACCCAATTTCCTAAAAAGGGCAGGCGACGGCGGGAGTTGGCAAACCCTAATATCAGCCCCAAGTTCTATATATTGGAACTCCTTCCCTTTGCTAATACCTTCATGAGTTCAACCGGCAGCTCGCCCTCTTCTCTCGTGTCACGGCTTCCTGAAGTGAGCCTGCTCCGATGAGCTTTCAGCTACAGATCCGTCATGGGCCGAGCAATTGGGGAAGAAGGAAGGGAGCAGCAGTAGTCGTCCGATGGGGATCCATGGTGGGATCACAAAGAACATCCACGGCCCAGGATCGAGCACACCTTCTGATTTGAGAAAGTGGATATGAGCGGCCTCAGCCATGAGACCGGGTCAACCGTTGACCGCAACTTTGATTCGACGACTCTTTTTTCCAAAAGAAAAGGTAAATAGCCTCTCTGATCGAATATTCCAGAAAATATGTTTTCTTGCAAAATTCTTAGAAATTTCTAGGAAGCTCTAATGACAAAACTTTATATATGAAAATTGATCAGGAGAAAATGAGGAATCCACTAAAAATATAATTCAAGCCTAATTCTGTTTGCAATTCAAAAAGTGTATAACGTTATCATATTTACTGGTTTAATTAATGAAAAACCCTTGGAATTGATGATAGTTGAATATAGTGATGTTCTCTGAATGTTTAGAACAAATATTAACATGTTGATAATGAAAGGATGATATTTGTACATAATTGGCTTGAATTAGGGTTTCATATACCTAAGTTTTCATCACTGGGCTTAGAAACCCTAATTTAGGAGGATATGTCTTTTAATGGTTTTAATTGTGCAAATCCATGAATAAGACAAAGTTATGTTGTTATAAATCCAATTTGAGTATAAGAGATCATTAATGTGGATATTTTGGGGTTCCTAGTGTATAAAGTGGAATTAATGATACATTAGGGTTTACTAACATAAACGATGAGAATTGTAGTAATTAGGGTTCCTGGAGAATTGAACTATAATTCTTTGTTGAGTTGTTAATTCAAAGAAACCTAAACATGATAATTGGTCTTAATGATCTTGACATGACTTAAAATGATAAAGATAGTAGTTTTAGTGTAAAAGAGACATATTGGACTTAATTGACTTTTAATGGTGTCTATAATGTTGAAATTACGGTTTGTGGACTAAACGAACATTAAAAGTGATAAATGCATAATGGAAGCTAAAACGCTAAAGGATGGCCTAAAAATCTTAAAGTGGAATCCAAGTAGATCTTTAGGAGGTTTGGAATAAAACAATGACACTTGGATGTTATGCATTAATTTCAAGATATTGATGATTGCTTGATTGATTGTTCTTGAATATTATTACTTGGACTTCAAGTTGCTCTGAACAAGTATGGGGTTATGCTTACGAATAATCTCTCTAGTTTCACGGAAATTCCCGAAGTTTTAATTGGTTGCTTGAAAATAACTGTTGGATGTTTATTTATTTCATGCAACTATAAAGTGACTATGATTATCACTATAAATGTGTATATATAACTGGCTAGACCCGGGTCCACCTCTGTTACTTTGAAAAGGCTAAAAAAGGGGTAATCCTAGAGTAAGGTCTAGGTTACCGTGAGTTAGAAACTAGGCTACCTACGTGTAGTGCCATGAGACTCTTTAGCGTACCCTGAGTTAAGGAGTGGTCTACCTATGAGTAGTTCCATGTGACTCAACCCTAGAAACTAGTTCACTTGATAGGTGGATCATGAGGGGTTTAATGGGGACAACACAGAGGATAGGGTACCCTTGGATCACGGAGTTATATCTAAAACATAATCTTGGTTGTTAAATGATTAATTGAATGATTATGTTGTTAACATAGTTGAACATTATTGGTTTACCCCACATACCAGCTTTGGCTGATCGTTGTTTTGTTTGTTGGCGATTTAGGTCCAAATCTCAAAGTACAAATAGTAAAGCGACACATTGTGAATTCAAGAATTAAAGAAAAAGGAGGAATTAGTTAGAATAGTTCAACTGTGGTTAGAATTTTATTTTATTCCACACTTTTCAAAGGTATGCAAAAAAATTATTACCATTTTTCAGTTTAGTCTGTTTAAATTTAATAATTGTTCATGGTTATATGTTGAACCTTTGATCCGGAGTTTATTGGTGTGGCTTCAACCTCTTGGTCTCCCTTAAATGGGGGTTATCGAAAGGTGGGGAAGTAACAAATCTCTTCACAGGAAGTGAGGAATACAAGACAGGGAGGTTCAAACTACTTCCATAAGAAACCCCCTTTATCGTTATGTGCAAAAGGTATTAGCCAATACCATTGTGGGGCAATATGACAACCAAGGTTTGATTTCTCAAAAAGTAATGTTTTCATGATAGCAATGCATCATAAGAAGTTTATAGACATTGGAGTGAGGTTAATTGATCATATGAGGTCCATACCTTCTAAGAGTAAAACACCTTTTGTTATGGGGGGGGGGGTTGTAACCTCAATCGCACTTGCTTTGGGGTATGATCTATCTGTAGTGGAGCACACAGTTGATCCCAATTTTGTTGACCTGAACTATCTTACCCGCTCTCACACTATTAAAGTTAAGGAAAAGGGATAATTTATTATACAACTAGTGTGCCCAATTTTTAGATTGAGTTGCCATACCATGTTATGCCACTTCTTTATGTGTTAGGGATCCTCTATAAACTACAGGACAAATTGTGGAAGTGGCAAAAAGGAAACCCAAGAGAAACATACACTAAGGGAGCCACTGCTGCATAAGAAGAGATAGATGAATCAAATGTGCAAGGGTAGGAACAAGAAAGTGAAGGGCCCATGAAACACTAAAGGATAAGAAGGAGGGATGAAGGAACACCCCAAGTGTAGCAGCCCTCAAAAAATGCCTACGACATGTTCTCCATCCAGCAGGCACAACTGGAGAGTATTCATAAGACATAGAGTGGCATGTAGTTGATCCAATAGTACATGTGGCAAAACCAACAATAGAAGCACTATTAGGTCAACCACATGTACCACTACCACCATACCCAAGCAGCAAGAAACCGCAAATGGGGTAGAGATTTTTGGGGTGGCATAGCTAGATATCCACAGACATACCCTGCACCCCAGGACAACTATTCAGGATATTACTACTAGCATCCTCCTACAAGCTCAGCTCCTCCTCTAGATCCTCCTCTCTCATCTGACCAGCAGCCACAATAGCCATGACACTCACCCTATATACCCTAAGCTATAGTTTCATGATGAGGATAGCATGATTCTAAAGCTTGGGGTGGGTAGGGAGGTATGCACCACCCTATCTCTCCTTTTTTGATTTTGTTCCACCTTCACCATCTAGTTTAGTTTTCCTGTTATTGATCTTTTTATTGCATTCTTGCATAGCATGTAATTAATTTCACGCAATGTTTGTCTAATTTTCAAAAAAAATTGCCCCTTTTTGCCATGCATTGCATTTCATGTATATTTTTGGTAGTTTTTGAATGTTTTAGCTAGTATTTTCCTATTTTATTGATTTAAGTTGAATAATGTAGGTTTAATATGTGATTGAAGGAAAATTGGCACAATTGTGGCCAATTTTGCCCAAGCTTGAATGTTCTTGCCCAAAAAGCATGTTTTGACTTGATCTCCATCATTTGAAATGAAAATTTTTAATCCGTTGACAAATGCATGTTCTTTCTTAGAGTTGATTCCTATGTGGTCTTGTTTGTTGAGTTTTTACATGTTCACAACTTCTCTCATGATTGTGAAAGTTTCAATTGTTTTGTGAATTGAGCGAGCCACAAATGCTTAAAGCCTTTAGAATCAATTAATAGAATTGTGAATGTCATGTTGTTCTATCATGTGGTGTGATATCATTTTATGAAGTGTTGGACTAGATTTCATGTTGGGAATCTTATGTTGAAAATTATACTAATGGCCCCACTTTGATATGTCTATTCTTCCACCATCTTCATACCCCTCTGCCTCATGAAAAGATGCCCTAGTGCACATAATCAACCTTCACCACTTTTAAAAGTTTGGGATGGCCATATCTTTATCTCTTAGCTTCAATCTATCCACAATATGTCATATCCACACCAAGGGCAAAGAACATAAAAGAAAAAGAAAAAAACCAAAAAGAAAAATAAAAGGATGCTCCTGTTTAAGAGCATTCAAATAAAGAAAAGATGAGTGCTATGTAATAGCACTCCAAAAACCTTTTTCTAACCCTTTCTTCTACTTTCATACCCATTGATCTAGAAAACATCCAATCTAGCTCACTTTACCCTTTTCCATAGCCATGTTTAATGTGGTTCATGGCATAAGATTGAATGCATGAAAGTGAAATAATACTCCTAGTCATCTTTGATTAACACTAACATGAAACGATTTACCCAGAATGATATTAAGGACATATGGACAATTGGTTTATTCTATGCTTTATATTTGAGGTTTGTATGCTCAATGCTCATATGTGGAAGAGGAAGGGAGAGAGGTGGAACACATGCACTTAGTCACTTACAAGACCATGTAGTCAATAATTTTATATTGCTATTCATTTATCAATATTGTTGATTGAAGGAAAATTGAAAAGAGAGATTGAGTTGGACCATACTTGAGGACAAGTATGTTTTAGGTTTGGGGTGGTGATGTAGTCCTATTTTAGGGCTCCATCTCGGGCCATTTTGCACTTTAATCATATCTAAACCAGTTAGATTGCAAGTTAATTCGCCCAATATGTGTTTTTACTATCAAATGCACTTATGGATGTTCTTTGCACTGTTTTCAGGTACCTGCACCATGCCTTGGATGGGTGAGAGAGAAGAAAAGGAGTTCTAGATCTCCTCCACTCATGGAGGGGTCCAAAGAAGGCCCCAAAAGCTCCCTCAACCTATCTCCAATAGCCAAGAGTCATCATCAAGCAAAGAAATCTATGAATGGTGAAAGATGAAGTTTAGTTGCCAACTTTAGACCCCAAAATGGCCACGGGCATACCCCCACGGTCGTGTATTTTATGGTAAAGAATCAAAAAAATCAATAGGGACTTGCACCCAACTTATAACAGTCGTGGCCATCCGCACGACCGTGTCCCATTGAAGATACCATGGTCGTGGCCACCAACACGGTCATGGCCAGCAGAGGAGAAGACAGTCGTGGCCCCCCACAACGAATGTGGGAATTTCATGCAAAAACCCCCAAAATCAACAGGGATTTGTACTTAACTGCCCACGACTGTGGCCATCTGCCACATCCGTAGCCTTTGAGGATCAACTCTCCCGTGCTACTACCTCATGATCAAGTCATCCTCCACCAAAACGGTCGTGTTACTCAGCACGGCCGTGGTACTACTCACCCAACATGACAATGGCACTCTTCCATGGTCGTGGCAACCTCCTATACTTTCATATCCACCACCCTTTCCACACCATGCCCATGTCCTCTCTCCACGATTGTCCCATACTACCCCCATCATGGCTGTGGCCCATCAATACGAACATGGTAACAAACCAACCCTACCTATTTTCTATAAAGATTTTCCCACAATACCCCTACTTACCCAAGAGCTTCCACCAACACCTATATAAACAAGGGTGGTGGCCAAAACACTAGATTAGCTTCTCCTAGCCACCATTACTCCTTCTGACCTACTCCTTGAGCATTTAGTGCATTTCCCTTGCATTTATGCTCTCCACCCACTATTTCTATCTCCATTTCACCTTGGAAACCTAGTTTTCTAGGTTTTCCTCCATAATCCCCCATATCTTCATGCTCATTTGTAGCCTTGGAGGAGAGAGGACGTCACCAAGCATCCAGGAGGTGAATAAGAAGGCTTCTTTCACGAGCAGTATGGAGTTTCTTCCCCTTATTCTCCATTCTTTTGTCATTTTATCGATTATGTGTAGCTAAGCCCCTAGTGGTTGGTTGTTTGGGGATAAAATGAGACTCTGATACTATGTTTGGGGAATTTTTTCTTATAATGAACTTAATTTTATCTATGATGATTGATCCATGCTTTTGTCTTTTATCCCATTGTCATGCTTGTGATTTATGCTTTTTTACTATGAATTGCTTGTTTGATAGTGCTTGATGATACCATGTTTCTAGGAAATTTGGAATGCATGTGACAATCTTAGGAATGACTCCTAGGTCCCAATAGGGGTTCCCTAGCTAGTCCCCTTTGTTCCTACATGCCTACCCCCTCTCCTACTACTTGGTATGAGACCTAAGTTACTAGTATAAGTGGGATTGATGTGATTTCCTAGGGTTTTCTAAAGGTTAGAATGGCTAGGGGCATGAGGTCATACACCCTCATCTCTACTCCCATATCTACCCTTGGCCCTCAATTTCTCAATACCACTTATCCTAGAAACCTATATTTGGCTAATCCTATTAGAATTACACCTAACCCTAGTCTTCTACTACTAGTATAGGGTACATTCTAATAGCATTTGTGTGACAACCCAATTACAAATAAAGCCATCACCAGTATAAATGTGGAATCATAAAAAATAATAGAATTAACAAAAACCACTAAAATTTAAAAGCATTTTTCACATAGATCCCGATGCAGTAAATGTTACACAAAGAATTAAAGGTTTAAATACACATAGTTCATGTCATACATTCAGTGTATCTTCTTTTCTTGAGGATAACAAGTATCACTTGTTTTACTCTGATATATACAACAAAAATATAAGAACCTCGAGATAAGAAAACCCAAATCTTAAGTCCTTTGTAAAAACCACTAAGAACTATCTACCAAGGAGCTGAGAGTACATAGACGGCACACAGACTTCTATCTACAAAACCCTGACAAAAAGCATACTCAACTGAGATACTACTGTTGTTCTTGCTGACACGATCCTTCTTCTACAATCTGATTCCTAGTCCCTCCTCCACATCCACCTAAAAATTGTGGATCCCACGGGGTGACACTATGGTCCCAACGAGAGATATAACTCTCTTCCAACAATATTATTATCACAGTATATCAAAGATATAGATAACAGATCTATAAGTCATTTTTTCTTGGAAAGGAATATGAAGAACATGTATAATATATATCTATTAAGATGTATAAAAGTAAAAAGGCATCAACAAATATTTCTATATTTGGTTCTTAAACAAATACACTAGACTGTTGATTATGTGTTCACATCCATACTTATGCCCAGAGGAGATGAGATACACCACTCATACTCCAACCGACCACTAGTAAGTCAAAATCGGTACCATACAAGGTCAATGGCAGATTCGGTTGTCAAGACCTCACCTTTCTTGGTTAGCACAAGCACACTTAGGTAACATTTAGGTTTGGCATGACATCTTGTGTCTACTGTAATTAGCTATGTTGTGGTATAATGACATCTTCGCTATAGAGTTACTACCGTAACATGTACTCTCTTCGGGAGAAGACCACTTAGCTTTTCCAGATTATCAGGATGTCCATTGAGCGAACCTATTTTGACTTTATCAGGAAGTACACTAAGCAACCTGATGTATTTAGGGAGTCCACTGAGCACCCTTATTTAGTTTGGGAGTCCACTGAGCACCCTATATACTTATCACATATTAAAAAATATGCATTCTGAGTAAAACTCGTTTCACCATTCAACAAATGCTGACACTGAATGGATCTATGGTCTGGGCAACTACATGATAATATTAATCTTTCTTAATTAAGTGAATTACTATATCTTTTAGAATCAATCAATTTACAAGCAAGAATTATATCAAATACTACAAAGAAAGCATAATTGCATTTATCAGATACTTTCATATTCATTGAAACACATAGATCACTTAGAATCTCAATCTCTTGTCATCATCATTCTTGGGTATTCAAACCCTTCATTCATCACTGTGTACTCTCACCACTTAGCATATGATCATAACCTCTAGGTCATCAGACCTAGGTATTTATTCACACAATCCACATAGCTCATTGAATCTGCATCATATAACAACATAGCTCCTACTTGGCCATGCTCATTTCTTTAAGATACTTTCCTAGTTATTATATCATGTTATAAACAATTTCAAACATATGTCTTAACCATGAAATACTAAGGAACACATCCTCCCTATTGAATTAGGGTTATATTCAATCAATTAGGGTTTCAAGATTTCATTAGCAAAGGTTCAGCCTAAACTCGTACTCCACACATCTAAGGAGTATTATCATATGTTCATCACACAATTACCTTTCCACTCTTAGTATTTCTCTTATCACTT
Source organism: Alisma plantago-aquatica (assembly GCA_963693085.1). Lineage (NCBI taxonomy): Eukaryota > Viridiplantae > Streptophyta > Magnoliopsida > Alismatales > Alismataceae > Alisma > Alisma plantago-aquatica. The sequence goes on along the minus strand of OY856411.1, from coordinate 1,252,781,458 downwards.
TTTAGGATGTATATTACTTAATTCACATCTTTGAAGGTCAACTAGCTCATCATTATCAAATTAAGTCAAACTCATTGTGTCTCAATATTGCATTAATCATATTCATCACTTAGACAAGCTTAATAATTAAAGACATGCCTATCATAACAAGTAGCATGATTGATAACATTATTCATATTGGGGATAGGGCATATCCCTTAACTCCATATTGTGTAACCATGTAGGGTTAGGTATCACATTAACTTTTCTCGTCTAAGTCAACTTCATACTATGTATGGATTAGACCACTCCTCTCTTATTGGGTATAGGGCAGTATGGGGTCCTCATATTATTTACTAGAATACACCATATCGAGCATGCCATTATGGATTTGCCATATATCTTTCAAAATAATATTACATTAGTTCTCTACCTTAGTTTGCCATATCAATTTTCATTCCAATCTTCCATATCTATTTCCCATTATGTTGGGTTACCTCTTGGGTTTCCATATTAGGTATATGAATTTGGCACCATATCAGGTATATATATTGGGCACCATATCGATTTACCCCCTCGGGTATCATCTTGGATTTCATCCTGTCGTGCACCTACATTAGGTAGTATCATATTTTCATGTCGTGTGTTGATGTTAACCATCATATCAGTTTACCTATCCCAGGTTTCACTTCAGGTTACACCTTTAGACATCACATCATTTTACCTCTTTGGTTCACCATATCGGGTACCCATATCAAGTGATATCTTTTTACCATATCGTGTACCCTTATTGACTATCATATCATATTCATATTATTGATAATAATCTTGAATTCAAAACATAACAAAGTGGATACCTAGTTGTTTTTTAACCAGACACAATGTAAAGGGAGTATATCGGGTTTCAAAGACAAATGCATATCATGTTCCCATTCCTTACTCTAGGGTTTTACTCATATCGGGCAAATGTATTTCCTTACCTTTGTGTCGTGTACAAGGTGATAGATAATAATTCTTCATATCATTCATAGGGATTATTATGACCTACCTTCATATCGGGCAAGTCTATATGTCGGGTTCCTTATCAGTTTTCATAAGCCTTCAACCCATATTAGGTTTTGAGGGTCCTCATCCCATATTGGGTTATCCAATAATGTCATCAACCTCAAGATCATTATTTAATTACCCTAAATCATATACAACAATCCAAATTACTTATTGGAACTCATGATTATATCAATTGGTCAAGGGAAATCCGAATTTGCAAGTAATCAACAAGTTGAACAATATTAAAGAAAAGATAATAATATTGAAGGGTTTAAGTTATAGAACCCGCCTCTTAAAATAGCTTCCAAGCTTCAAGATTCAACTCCAAAATTTCAAGGTTGAAGATGAGCCTTCTACAAGCTCCAGTACTTGTGTCCCAAGCTCTTACACGATATCACCAATCACTTTGGGCGGTATCACCTTACTTGGTTGCTTCAACCCACTTTGGTCGATATCTCTTCTTCTTGGCCGATATCAAGTTTCACCACTCTACTCTCTTCACTATGGGTGACGCAAGAGAGGGTATTGCATGATACAAGAGGGAAGGTCACTTTCCAAGATCTAAAATCTTACCAACAAATGAAGGTAAAGGTATTTATACTTGAGGTTTATAGAAAAGAGTGTCATAGGTGTCATTAACTCAAGGTACTTCATGCCACCTAGCCATGAAAGGTCGACACATACTCTTGCATGCATGCCACTATTTTCTTTCCATGCATAAAAAAAAATCCAAGGATAAAATAGAATACAAGGTTTGGCTCTTGAGTTGTCTTCTAGGGCAAGTCTTCTCCCACTAACTATATTATAATATTCATCTCCACTTTTTCCAAGACAAGTTGCAATTTGATGCTTTATTCCTTCTTTGAAGTACCTTTCCCATCATGGATAAATCACAAACTGATAGGAGACTCTCTACATGGCTCTATGGTCAAGAGGGACTTCTTTCTAAGTCCACAACTCGATATGTTCACATATATAGCTTTCAACCTATGCATTTTGTTGGTTTCTTCATTATTAAGAGTGTTAACATTTTAAGATGCTTCAAACATAATGTCTCCTTATTTTTATCTCCTCTATATAACACTATCTAAGAGTAAAAACAGTCTAGAGGTGGTAATTTACATGTTAACCCTACATTATTTATATATTGCAAATTGTACTACAATTGATGTACCAAGCACTTAGCATTATTTACACAAGTTTTCACTTAGAATTTAGGCTCTGCACAAGCCACCACTTAGCATCATATTCTCTTTCATGTCTTACAAACACTTATAATACACTCGACATGTAACATTTACAACATAACCCCTCATCTTGGGTAAATTACACTTTTCACTTAGATTATCATATAATGCACACATATTTTGCATATAAGCTCAAATTTGAAAATAAACTTCACAAAGGCCTTAATTAATTTCCAAAAGATAAGAACAAGTTTTTAAGCAACTTACTTAAGGAAAACATCTAGGGTTAGGTCATAACCCAGGTCAGGGGTGTTACAATTATCAACCCCTAAAAGAAGGATTTCGTCCCCAAAATCTCAACAGAAAAGAGAAGGGTACTTCTTCATCATCTCTTCCTCTAACTCTCATGTGGCTTCTTCAACACCACTATGATGCCAAAGAACTTTCACAAGAACTATATCTTTCTTCTTCAACTTCTTGACTCTTTTGTCAAGAATCATCATAGGGCCTTCCACATAGTATATATCTTCATTCAATTCAACCTCTACAGGTTGCAGCACCATCTCTATATCACGATGAAACTTCCTCAACATAGACACATGAAAAACTAGATGTAGTCTATGTAGCTTAGGTGGCAACTCCTACCTATAAGATACCTTCCCGATTCGTTCTATCACTGGGTAAGGTCCCATAAATCTAGGGGCTAACTTCACTTTCTTCCGAAATCTGAGAACACCTTTCCAAGGAGATACCTTAAGATACACTCTATATCCAACTTGGAATACTAGAGGTCTATGACGTTTATCAGCATAAGAGTTCTATCTATCCTATGTAGCCTTCAACTATCATTGTATAACTTTAATCTTTTTAGTTGTTTTTTTACGAACTCATGACCTAGAAGTTGGTACTCTCTGGTCTCAAACCAGCATAGCAGAGATCTATAACATCTACCGTATAATGCTTCATATGGTGCCATATCAATACTGGCCTAGTAACTATTATTATAAGCATCTCAATTAAGATTAAGTGTAAGTCCCAACTTCCCACAAACTAAAGAACACATGCTCTTAGCAAGTCCTCCAAGATATGTATAGTCCTTTCAGACTGCCCATCTGTCTGAGGATGAAAAGTTGTACTAAACTTTAACTGTATACCCAGATCTTTATGTAATCACTCCCAAAAATGACTCATGAACTGGGGACCTCTATCAAATACAATCGTAGCTGGGACTCTGTGCAACCACACTGTAAGGACCCTGATCTCCATTTTGTGATTATCCATTTTTGCTTTTCTTAAACCTTTTGTTTAGTTGCTTGCTAATCACCTTTAGTGGCGATTAGGGTTTTGCTTGTGCTTTGCTGAGAGTTGGAGGTTCTACTTGTAAATAACACAAGTTTAGGGTTGATGAGCAAATTTACCAGCTTGAGAGATGTTCTTCTCTCTCCTTGCTTCCTCTAGAGTTGAGAGGAAAGGTTGGGCCCATTTCTTGAGTTTCCTTGGGCTTTGTTGAGCTCAGTTGGTCCTTGTTTTGCTTTGTTTGGGCCTTGCCTTGCTTTGTTGGACCCTGGATCGGGCAAGAGATCCTTGTGCTGGCCATGGTTGTGTCGCCCATGAATTTGTGTGGGACAAGAGAGTAGAGTGTGTCAGCCTTTAACCTCCCTTGACCTTTGGCCTCGTTTGAGTCACCACTCTAGTGGACACTTGGTACATGATGCTTGCATGTGGCAATTGCCTTGGACATGTGTATGAGGTGAGATAAGAAGGTGGCATTGCCCATGGATAAGTGTCCCTAGGTGAGCGACACCTTGCCTTGTTTTCTCCTCCACCCTCTTCTATATATGCACCCCTTTTCTCTTGCTAAGGATCCCTTTAGTTCCTTAGTTTCTCTCTTCCTTGGTGGATGACACATACTCCTTTGTAAGCTTGGTGGACAACACACTTAGAGGAGCTAAGATTGGTGTCCGATCCTTCTCTTTGGAGTCTTCTTCTTCCTCTTGTGGTGGTGCTTGAGCTTGGGAACTTGGTTCTAGGATCTTGGAGCTTGCTTAAGGAAGGTTACATAACTCCTAACCCTAGCTATACTACTTCCTTTCCTTGTTGTATGTTATGTTATACCTTGATCAACCATGTATCTAGTTGGATATGATTCTTGTTAGATATGTCTCTTGCTCTATTTTGATCTTGTTGAATATATGATCTTGTTATTATAATGGATATGTTAGAGGTGTACCTTTTATCTTGGTGGCCGAACCATAAGTTTAGAGTATCTTGGGCAAAACCCCTTTCTCTCCTTTGGTCTTGAGAAGTGAGTTCGAATCTAGTGGTATAGACAACACCCCTCTCTCTTGATTGTTGACAGGTGAGTCTATACTCTAGTTGTTGGGGAAGCAATCTTCTCTCACCTTGGATTTGAGAGGTGAGACTTGGTCAGGTGTTGACCCAGTAGTGGTTGAAAGCTTGGCTGATATGGAAGTGACCTATCATGATTGCCCAATTTGTGATGGAGGTTGTGCAAAATCCCTCTCTCTTGATAGTTGAGAGGTGAGCCAACTCTCTTGATCTTTTAGGGTTTTAATGATGGTGATCTTGAGGTTAGTGGTGACCATGTCGACATGAGCTTTGTGCCTTGCACGATACATCCTTGTTGTGATGTTGCCTGAAACCCCCTTGTCTAGGGTTTAATCTTAGCCAACATGTCATGATGAGTTGGTTGTCCTTGTGCCTGATATGCCTCCCTTGACCTTGATGTAGAGCTTGGGCGATACACAAGTTAGGTTGCTACCTGATATAGTGTTGTGAGGTGCACCCTAGTCTTACCTTAATAAGTGGTCAATATGGTATGCTTGACCTAGTTGAACGATAGGCTTCTTGAGGTGCCTTGGTATCATTTGAGTAGTGATCTTGTTGGAGCTTGGGTGCCATAGCCTTGACCATTTTTACCTTTGGCTGATATGTTGACATGCTGCTAAATTTGAACCCTAACCCTAGTTGGTCGATAGGGCTTTACCCGATACTGTTGGATTCCCATCACATATGGAGCCTGGGTGCATGATATGTCACTTGGACCAAGTTGCACGATAGCACTCCTTGCTCTCTAGTTGCATGACACACCTTGAGTCTTGAGTTGGGTTGGCCGATATGTAGCTAAGTGCTTTGGCTGACATGCCTATGGTGAGGGTTGTTACCCTGCCCGATACCACCTTTGGTGAGGGTTATGTCTAACCTAGAAAACCCTAGCTAGTGGTCCTTTATCATGTAATCCCACCTTGAAGAATATGATATATGGATAATGGGTTGTGAACCCGTGTTGTGTTCGATGCTTTAGGATGATAAAATGCTTGTTTATAAGATAAAAAGGCACAAGTGGATGCTAATGATCTGGTAACAACAATGTAATCAATACAATATATTCCTCATATAATTATGATCTTGACATGTACATCTGTAAACCCTAATGACATGATAATCAGTAAAATTCTATGTCTGGTGATTTTTAAGTTATCTCTATTGATCTGTATACTAACCATGCAGGTGTATAAGATGAATTCATAGCCAAGTAAGAGTTATAAGGTACTTGTATTTGAATGACACTACATCATGATAACTCTGATTGATGAGGTAACATGCATCACCAGTATAATAAGATAGGTCTGAGGACCTGATGAAGGTTGAGTGCCTAGTGAGGTGTTATCCTTCGATGATGAGATAAGGGATTGTTATCCCAGGTGATGATGTAAGATGATGATGCCCTGAGAGGCAGTGGCTTTCTGTGATGAGGGATGGAGATCCCAGGACAATGTCATGATGATAGTAATAATATAAATGCTTGCATGTTTTAAAACTTGGTTGCCTCAACAATCTACTTAAAACATGCTAATTAATTATAGTGGAACATATCATGTAGTTTTCCCTAGCCATAGATCCATCATCATCAGTAGCTGGTGATGGTGAAATAGGTTCTCCTGTGGGTTAACCTGGAAGTGCATATTGTTGAATATGTGTGATTTCTCCTAGCCGAAAATGAGGAGGATTTGAGTGCAACTGTGGTTGCAGAATCGGGATATTTGGAGCATGGTGAACAGGCCCATGTCTCAGTGTGATAGAGCATGAATGCATTCATGGCTCAGAGCATGGTGAATAGGCTCATGGCTCAAGGTATACTAGTGTCGAGACCTATACCAAGGCAGGCTAGAAACATGGGTAGCTTACCGAGCTGACCCTATTGCTGAGGCCACTTAAGCATGAGACTACGGTCCTACTTTGGTTCTCATGCACTGACCACGAAGTGGTGAGGTCATGGAGTCCGACTCTTCCATTGACCTTGTATGGCACCGAATTAAGTTTCACAACCGAAGGTTGGATTTGAGCGGTACGACTCACTGTGATACCCCGTTATCACACATAATATCTCATCTATATAGATCTGTGCAAGCTTCTCAATAGTGTAAGTTGTTTTGACAGGAAGAAAATGCACAGTCTGAGTCAACCTATCCACTATCACCCAAATAGAATCATGAATTTTGGCCATCCTAGCTAGACCAACCACAAAGTCCAGTGTCATGTGATCCCATTTCCACTGAGGTATAGGTAGGGGTTGTAACATTCCTACAGGTTTTTGGTGCTCTTCTTTAACTTGCTAACATACCAGACATTGCATAACGAACTCAGCTACATCTTTCTTTAGACTGGGCAACCATTACATATATTTTTTAAGTTATGATGCATTTCGGTACTCCCTGGATGCATTGCATACAAGGATGAGTGAGCTTCCTCCATAACTAACTTTCTTAAATTATTTCTACTAGGAACTATCATCCTACCATGGTAATAGACTTTCCCATCCTCTGACTCATGGAAACTGTCTCATTTTTCATTGCCTATCTCTGACTTAATATGTTGATTCACAATATCAACATGTTGTGCCTCTTTGATTTGTTCTTTCAGAGTGGGTTTCACATGCATGTCAGTTAACAAACCTGCTAACAACGATACTTCTAACTACACATTCATCTATCTCAAAGAGACAAGCATATCTTGCTTACATCATACTAAAGAATTCAATTGTGCATTTTCTGTGGGTGGAGACGAGGATTTTCTACTAAGTGCACCAACCACTACATTGGATTTTCATGGATGATAATAAATTTTACAACCGTAGTCTTTAATTAACTCCATCCAATGATGTTGTCTCATATTCATCTCATGCTATGAGAAGATGTATTTTAAATTTTTATGATCTCTGAAGATATGGCACATTTCTCCATAAAGATAATCCCTCCAAATTTTTAACTCATGAACCAATGCGGCCAATTCTAGATCATGTGTCAGATAATTCCCCTCATGATTCTTGATCTATCGATAAGCAAAATAAACTACATGATCATTCGGCGTAAACACACAACCTAAACCATTCTTAGCAGCATCATAGAAAGCAACATATCCCCTTCCCTACTCGGGTAAAACTAACACAAGTGTACTAGTCAACTTTTCTTTCAACATCTGGAAAGAATGCTGACACTTGTCATTCCTGACAAATAGTGAACTTCTTTCCTTATCAACTTGGTTAAGGGTAATTCTATTGAGTTGAAGTCTTTGATAAACCTTATGTAGTATCCTACCAAACCTAGGAAACTGTGAACCTTAGTCGGTGTCTCAGGTTTTTCCCACTCCACAATAGATACTACTTTCTTAGGATCAACACAGATACCTCAAGTAGATATAACGTGTCCAAGAAAAGATACTTCTAATAACCAAAACTCACACTTACTAAACTTAGCATATAACTTATGTTGTCTCAACAAGGTAAACTATCTCTACTATATATCAAGATGTCATCCATGAAAACCACTACAAACTGATCAAGGAGAGGCCGAAAGATTCTATTCATCAACTCCATGAATGATGCAGGTGTTGTCGACTATCTCTACTATATATCAAGATGTCATCTATGAAAACCACTACAAACTGATCAAGGAGAGGCCAAAAGATTCTATTCATCTACTTCATAAATGATGCAGGTGCATTAGTTAGTCCAAATGACATAACTACAAACTCATAATGACCATATCTTATCCTAAAGGTCGACTTAGGTATGTCACTGATAACCTCCTATTTTAGTCGATTATCTTAGTCTTTTTTCTTTAGTTTTCCATACTCTTTTTAAGTCAAAACTATACATAATTCTTAACTTACCCCTTTCTGTAAATATACCATTAAACTAACTTTTCCCTTTTATATATGCAGAAAAAACACCAAAAAAATTATAAAAGAATAACTCAAACTCAAGACCGCATGGATTCAAACGGTCCCAAGACCGCATGAAGCCAATCGGTCTCAAGACCGCATGGAGTCACACGGTCCCAAGACCGCATGAAGCCAACTGGTCTTGAGACCTCATGGAGTTCACCCGGTCCTGAGACCGCATGAAGACAACTGGTCCCGAGACCGCATGGAGTTCACACGGTCCCAAGACCGCATGAAGACAACCGATCCCGAGACCGCATGGAGTCACACGGTCCCAAGACCGCATGAAGCCAATCGGTCTCGAGACCGCATGGAGTTCAAATGATCTCAAGACCGCATGAATCCAAACGGTCTCAAGACCGCATAAACCCAAACGGTCTTGAGGTCCCAAACGGTCTTGAGGTCCAAACAGTCTCCAAACCATTTGGACTTCACTTAAGGCCTATAAATAAGACCCCAAGGGTCCTTTCAAAAAAAAAGGAATCAGACGTCCAAAGGCTGCTTCAATCGTTCCAGAGCTCTTTCTACTTCCATCCTCTGCCCTGAAGCTGCCGGTCTGAGATCCATACTCCATCCTGAAGCTACTTTCTCCTTCTTAGCCAAAGAAGGTGGGAAGTGGAGATCTCATCATCGTGCAACCTGTGAAGACTGGTGGATCATCATTCTCTCTCCAAGGGGTTGACTTTCCTCTCTACTTTATGGGTATGATGCTCTCTCTCTCTCTTCTCGCCTCCTTCTTTGTTCTAGTTATGAGGGTGTAGTTTCTCTCACTAGGGTGTGGGGAGTAGCCCCGCTACCCATTCTTTCATATCATGCAAATGTAATCCTTAGGTTGTAATATAGAGTTCTTATTTCTCTCAGTTCGACATCAAACGATTAATGAATGCATGTTGCTTGATCTCCAAATTGTGTTATCTTTTATCTTTTAGTATGAATTGTCTACGTTTGTACTATTAGATTCGAAACTTGTTTGTATGTTGGTTCTTGGTGCATGTATCCACCATGCATCTATTTCGGTATGTAGAAGTGTATCTCAAGAAGTGGAGTAAACTCACTGTCATCCGTTGCACTTTCATACTATGAAATGGAATCAATTGTCGTATGGAAGTGCAACCTTGATAAGTCGAGGAACACACTTTGCGAGGGGAAGAATGCAAAGTAATGTGACCATTTTATCGGGAATGGTTGGCGTTGCAATATTCCCGCACTTCTCGTAGTTAGATTCTCGGAAAGGAGGCTAAGTCTACAAGGATACTAACTGACTGGACTCTTTTGCAGGTTAAGTTTTGCTTTGCATGTGTTGATCGATGTGTAGTGGTGGTGAAAAGCCAATCACACCCTAGTGATCTCTTATCATAGTTTAACTCATTAGATTTACTTGCTTTCTTTACTTTTCTTGTTCTTAGTTTAAAACATTAAAATCCAACTTTCGATATAAGTACCCGCTAGTAAGTAACTAAGTGAAATTCCATATGTTTTCTATCTTGTTGCTTGCAACAAGACCGTTGTCTTTTGAGTTCGATCCTAAATCTGTACTACCATAAGGATTCCATACTCTTATGGGGTTGGAGCATTTATCTAAGCACCAGTTCTAGGTAAACCTGGAAAGGACATCAACTCCCTAGGGTTTTTGGTGCATAATTGGGACTCCCATTGGAAGAGTAATCTTTTAGTGTAAGTCCCAACTCCATCAAAAAATGGTGCCATTGTCGGGGACAACAGAACGTTGTAATTTCATTTAGTACCTTCCTAGTTGGTTAGGATTTTATACTTTCTATTTAATCATAACTCTATATTTTCTTGAAACCATCACATTTTCACTATTTTCTAAAGGTGTTTTCTTTTCTTTACTCATGTAGAAAACGTGCATGCGATCTTCGCATAATCGCAGATTCTCCCCTGATCCAGAGTTCGACTCCGAGGTAGAGAGAAGTTTCCACCTCCGAACCTGTCTCAATCGCCAACAAGCCAGACAAATTGCTGACGATCAGCACCAGACTGCTCTGGTGATGGAATGAGTCAATGCCGCCATCGCCGCTCAACGGGCACAACTCATAGCAGACACCCATGCCCAGATCCAAGAGGAGATATGTGCGGAAGAACAAGCCCGCATAAGAGATGAGACTGAAGAAGCAACCCAAGCTACTCAACTGGAGCTAAGGAAAAAGCAACTGCGAGACTATACTGTTCCGAAGAACTATGAGGACAACCACCTGATCTGACCTCCGATTATCAATATCCCAAATTTTGAGATTCAGACCCAGTGGATACAGATTATGCAAGGCATCTCTTTCTCTAGAGGTTCATGAGATGATTGCATGGATCACTTGAAAAGGTTGAAGGTGCTATGTCGCCTGGTTCCGCAAGCTGGAGTTGCTTTTGATGCGATAATGCTCCATCTATTCCACTTCACTTTATCTGGGAGGGCCCTGAGTTGGTACAACTCACTGGACAGAGAGCCCATAATAACCACTTGGGCCCCCTTAGAAGAAAAGTTCTTTCCACCCTCATTGACCTATGAAATCAGAGGGAAAATCAATCACTTCTCTCAGCTACCTGGGGAGACCCTTGCTGAAGCATGGGAAAGATTCAAAGAACTTTTACGGAAATGCCCCCATCAAGGAATCTCCCAGAATCAACTAATAGAGACTTTTTACCGAGGAGTGAGCGATGACATTAAACAATTCTTAGATTCCTCATCTGAAGGAAACTTTATGCGAAAGAATTACAAGGACGCATGGAAGATCGTTACACTCGGAGATGAAAACCAGTCCAACTGGGGACGGTCAGCTGGTAAAGGAGTCCTCAAAGTTTTCAAAGCTGAAGAATCTATAGAAATGAAAGCAATAGTTGAAGCTTTGAAAACCATCGCTCATAAATAGAAAGCTCTCGAGACTTCTCTCGGAGAGATGGATAAAAAGAAGATTCCGCTAGTTCAACAAGTCAAAGCTGCCACATGATCTTGTGAGGCTTGTCACGGTTTGAACCATCCAACCCTATCCTGCGGTATGTTGTACAATGTGATGATGGATCTACATCCACCACCACAACCATATGAACCCACTATTAATAAAGCTGAAGATCAGATTCCAGAACAAGTCAATTCCATTCACACTATTCCGGGGCAAGTCTACTACAATCCCAATAAACTGAGGAATCATCCTGGATTCCAATATGGGAACCCTTCTGGAACTGCGAATCCACAGCATCAGACACATGGGGGTCTGATAGTAGGCTACCAACTGGGTTCTCAAACAATTTTAACCAAAATCAAGGGAACCCAAGGAACAACTTCCCTAGGGCAACTACCCTAAGAACCAATCAGCCTACTACCAGTACACTCATCCCCCGCTGCATCCACAACTACATACTCAGCAACTTCAGCAGGTGCTACCACTTCAACAATCTCAACAAACTCAGCAACAAATTCATCTGAAAAATGATCCTTCCCAATCAGAAGATGAAATATCCTTGATAAGGCAGATGTTACAATCACAGCAAACTATGCTTGCTAACCAGCAAGCTCAGCAGAAAGTAGTCGAAGCCCAGCTTGCCCAGATTGCTGCACAATTGAAGCCTCCGGCAGGAACATTTGCTGGGAAGGCCGAATCAAATCCTAAGCATGGGTAGAACAGATATGAACAATCGAATACTACGCCAACAACATGATAATGTTACAGCTTTGTCGAGCCAGCGACGTAAAACCAAGGCGCTACTTGGGAGGCAACCCAAGATTTCAACTTTTTCTTTTATGTCTTGTTCTTTTATTTTCCTAGTTTTATCTTATGAAAATACAAAAAAATTCACATAACCAAAACTATCAAAAAAAATAAGAAAAAGAACAAACAACATAAAAATATATAAATGAAAAAACATAAAAATATAAAACCCTTTTTGCCTTTACCCCTCCAAACGGTCTTCAAGCCGTTTGGAGCCAAACGGTCTTGAAACCGTTTGGCTTCCAAACGGTCTTCAAACCGCTTGGAGCCAAACAGTCTTCAAACTGCTTGGAGCCAAACGGTCTTGAAACCATTTGGAATGTAAAGGGTCGCTAACCGTGTCCTATAAATATAAACCCTACCCCTTCATTTTTCTCTCTTCGACTCTCGAACTCTCTTATGCACTTGTGCGAAGAACTATTCCATTGCTTTTGCTCCCGCACGATCGCACTTCCGTCCATCGACCGTCGTCACCACCTGTAAGGTAGTCCGACGACCGCAACACACGCCGACCCTCTTCTCTATCTCCTTCGTCGCCGCACCACCGTCTCCCCCAAAGGCTCTGTCCATTATCACCTTCGTCGTCGTCCCTACATTCCCGTCAATAGTTCCCGCTATCTCCACCTTCACTGCCGACGACTCTAACCACTGTCACCATATTCACTGCTGACGGTTCTGATCACCATCGCCATCTTCACCACCGTTTCTACCAACGGCCCTCACCGCCTTCACGACTGTTTTCATCATCGTTCTTTTTTAATCGACCTTTTTCACCAACACTTCTATCGCCGATGTTCACCGTCATTTTCGCTGTTGTCATTGGCGCAACCACCATCTTCCGCGATGTTTCATCTTCATCTTCGCCTTCACCAGTGGCTGCACGTCTCTTCTCTTTCCAAACGGTCTTGAAACGGTTTGGGACCAAACGGTCTTGAAACTGTTTGGGACCAAACGGTCTTCAAACTGTTTGACCTTCCGCTTTTGTTTATTTTCCTTTAAAAATAAAAAAAAACTTATAAACATTAATAAGATCAAAACATGTCATTCTGACCCTTGATTTCTCATTTTACAGCAATGACATCACCAGCTTCCTTCGGATTTGATGAACCAGCAATCTGGAAAACAGAGAAACTGCTGGCAGAACAAGCCAGGCTTCAAAAGATAAGAGCAGACTTCAACAGGACTGGGAAGGCACCCCCAAATGTCAAAATGATGGAGGTCTTGTGCGAACTTGATCGCTTGGAGAAGATCTTAACTGAGGCTCCTGAGGAGGAGACTGTCATCTCCTCTTCTGATGAAGACTCGGAGTACAATCCTAACTCCAAAGAGGAGTCCCCTGTCAAAGAGCAAAAGGGTAAGCACAAGGTCCCGGAGACTGCATCTGGGCAGCCCTCCAAGAAGCGGGTAAGAAAACAAGTTCGACCTGCTTCCTCCATGGACCAACCATTTGCAAAACCTACCACCATTATTCCTGCAGCTACCACCACCATCCCTGCTGCTACCACCATCATCCATGCTGCTACCACCACCATTCCTGCTACTACCAACACCATCCCTACTACTACCACAACTATCCCCACTACCACCACCACTTTCTCTCCCATCACCACCATAATAACACCACTAGAAAACCTCTTCATCCAAACCAACATCTCCACTGACAAAACCCTAAAACCCACCAAGTATGTCTTCTCCAGCATACTGCTCAAAATGGGGATACATGATCGTATCTTCAACGTGCTAGAAAAAGCCAACCTCACCAGGTTGTGCCTAGTGCCTGAAGTATCTTATTATGAACCCACCGCAGAGTTTTTCTCATTTTTGACCAAGGAGCCCGTTGACATCATGGATAGGTCACGGGATGGAGGTGACAGGAGGCTTGTCACCCAAATTTTTGGCAGCAAGATCGTCATAATAGAGAATATGCTTAACACCATCTTTATCGATGACCAGGAGCAGCTGCGGAAGGCTATAGCAGTGGGAACCGATCATCCAGAATTCAACAGACATACATTCTGGAAATATTTAACTGGGATCCCCACTTATGACGCGAAGACGTGCAAGGCGTCAAACATACATTCTGCATTTGTGCGCACCCTGCACAAAATCCTCGCCGACGCACTCTTCCTCAGGACAGAAGGGGGAAACGTTATAATGTTTGATCTTTTCATCCTCTGGTCTATCCTCAACGAAAGGCCAGTCAACATAGGATGACTTATGATCCAGAAATTATCTGCTTCCAGCCTGGGGAAGGAAATATGTACGGGGGGTCATGTCACATCCATCATCAAATATCTTAAGATGGATAGGCCCTTACCCCGCTGCACGCAACTGAAAAGCGACATCCTTACCAACGCGAAAACTCTAAAGAACTTGTTCATAATCAAGAAAAAGGATGGGAAACTACACTATGTATTTTGCCCCATGGTCAAATCATCAAGGACTCTCCTCCCGCTTCCAGAGTTAGCAAACTATGACACAACACAGCTCCTCTTCTCTAATGAGGAGCTTACTCATCTGCTAGCTTCGGTCAAAATACTCGAAAAGAAAGCAACAGCGGGACAAACGGAGATAAGTATCACTGCCCCGACAGCTCGACCAACAAAGATGCCTATCAAACGGCCTTCCATGAGGCAGTTGCAGGCCCAACAGCTGTCGGGGACACCAACATCTCGGCCAAATCCTGAAGTTGAGCCCCTCCAGGAGGAAAACTTAACCACCTCCTCCATCGACTCTTTCATCCAGAGTCTGCATGAGCAGCTAACTGCTGCCACCACTCCACCTTCCACCATTCCAACATCTACCACTCCTCCCTTCTTCCCCACATCCACACAACCTTTCACTTCTTCTTCACCCATTTTCACTTCGGTCTTTCCTTTCTGCATCCCTATGCCTGACTTCACCACTTTTCCTTTCACCTCCACAGTTTCCACCCCATCATTATCGCTACCACCGCTTTCGCCTCAAATTCCACCACTTTTCACATCCGCCACCACCCCGACACCTCTAGTGACTACATCTACAGTCACTACGCAGTTCGGGGCATCAACAGTGTCCCTCTCGCAAGACACTAACACCATCCCACGCAGACCCCAGCCATCCCACCCTTCCGCTTCTGGGGTCCCCTTTTTAAATTTTGGTGAGGAATTCATCCATCAATTTGACGCTGTCTGAAACCTCCTCACCGACCCTTCTAATATCTTACAGTCTATTTTTTCTTGTGTACAGGGCTTATCAAGACAGGTGGCCACGCTCGACGAACAACACCGAGCTTTGCCGACCTTTTTCCAAGGCCTCCAACAATGACAAGATGAGGTGGCTAAGCAAGTTGAGCACATCAACAGCCACTACAACACTTTGTCAGAACTGGTCCTTGGAGCAAAGCGTCAGTAGGAAGCTACGAAGAAGCAAGTCGATGAGATCTCCACACAGACTCAACCTCTACTAGAGACTCTTCGTGAGCTCCAGCAACAACAATCTATTCTGAGCACGCGCTTGGGCGCTATCAGTAGTACACTGGCACAAGTCCAACATCACCAAGAGGAGTCCTATAACGATGAAATCTGACAACTACGTGCTCAAGTCACAGATCTTACAGCACGTCTCCTCTCCGCCGAGGGTATATATATTGATCTCACAGAATCTCATGATGCACTACTTGAAACACACGAGCATCTGCAGGTGGCTTTCGATGAGCTACAAGCCACCCATCGGCGGTGTAAAACGTCCGCAAGTAAAAAGCAAGCAGACAAGACTGCGGATGACAAAGATGGCGATGATGATGATGATGAAGACGACTCCGACTCATCCGCCGACTCAAACAAAGATAACACCTCTTCCGGCGATAAACATGATGACGGAGAAGACCTTGGGAACACAACAGACCCCTCTCACAAAGGGTCTAACAAGGGTCACCAGAACAGTGACCAGCACCCCAAGTCCCCACACAAGGACATTATCAACATGTCATACGGGGACCAATTCTTTGATTACTCCGCTATGGGGTCCATTGGGGAAGCTGCTAAAGATGTGGCATTCGCTGAGTTCCACCACTATATTTTAGGGACCAGCACCAGCTCACCCAAAACAGCCGCTCCACCTCTCTCCACACCTTCCCCCGTTGACGAGGGTGAAGTAGAACGAGTAAGCTTAGACACCGATGAAGACCTCGATTTTGCCTCCGACTCAGACGACGACCTACCAGGCCATGAAGAGGCCTCTGAACAACTTGCTTCTCCCCACTACAAGAACTTCCCCCGCCACCACCTTTGCCGCACAAAATGCACGACCTAGATATGGCGGCCATCTCCACTTTAGATGCTCAGGACATTTTTATATTGAACACTATAGTGGACGATGCAAAGGCAGGGGAAGACATAATTTATCACAATACAAAAACTAGGCGTCAGATGACACGTAAAGATTTCCGCAGCATCCTCCGACCTCGGTCCACAATGCTGATAACAATCTTCCGTGTCCTCCTTGCCAATTGTATAGAAATATACAAAAGTTCTAAGAGGAAACAACCTATTTTCAATGCCTTGCCTGCTCTATCTATTGGTCTTTTATACAAAGACGTAAGAGCAAAGTCGATCGAGCGGTTGCGTGCTGGTTTGGCACGTCGGGCACGTTATCTTACCGTGCCCTTCCAAGTTTCAGACCACTGGCTGTTTATGATTGTGGATACCGAGGCTCGGGATGCCAAGGTGTATAACTTCTGTGGTGTCGATCTACCAACCGGCACAATAAACTTTGTAGGAAAAGCAGTAGGAGAAGCAAGGTGTATACCCTTCCGGCTGCTTAAATTAATTTGGGTTGCCCGCCCATCTCTTCGCCAAGATTGGAGCCAACCTTGGTTCAAAATTATAAACCCTCCAGTTCAAGCCACCGAGGGATCTGGGGATTGTGCCTTCTGCACCATACGTCACATTCAAGCGCTGAACCAGGAAATCCCATTTAACGATCTGGTTGCTGAAGATTTTCATTCCTTACGCGGGTGTTATGCCATGGAGCTCATCTGTGACAGACAGTTCTTCAAGGACCCAACTATGGCACCAGATGACGTTCCTCGCTACCTCTTCTTAGCTATCCAGCGACCACAGCGACGACCCTTCCGACAAGCTTTGAAGGAGTCAGAACAGACCAAGGTGCCAGTCGAGCAAGCTATAAGCGCTAGCGATCCTGTGTCTGCCATTGACCCAACCTTCCCTGATTTTGATCGCGATGCTTGCAAAGGTCTCAATGACCTTGAATTACATATCATTATGGTGCGGCTCTCATCCTAGAAAGATGGGGTCATATTCATGGCTCGATACATCCTTGTAATGGCAGACACACTACGAGAGACTCTACAGGTTAAAGGATCCCTTTCCGTAAGCCTTATGGCCGCATACCAGTTTCTGCTTGGCTAAGACAACCGAACAACATACATGGCGTCTCCATATATGAAAGATGATCTACTAAATCTCAAGAACTTCGGCACAACTAAAGCGTTGATTTCCTATCTACAGCACACAACGTCGAGGTTCATCATGTTGTCTTTCCTTTATCATGAGAACTGGATGCTCCAGGAAACAAACCTCCCAGAAGGAATAACCACAATATACAACAATTTTGATAGCCAGTACAACGCACGACAGAGAAACTACGTCATGACACCGAAGATGCCAACAGAAGTAGTGGCAAAGGAGTGCGCCGAAAAGTTAATCGATTTTTTGAGTCAGCATACAACGACGTACGGCAAAGAGCATTTCCACTGCCTTTCCTTCTTCCATAAGTGCCCCCAGCAAATCCGACAATCAAACGACTGCGACCTCCACGTCCTCTACTGGATGTACACCATCATCATTCTCCAAAGACCAGTAGAGGAGATGAATGACATGGATTACCACGCTTTACGAGGACAGTTCGCATCCAATCTACTTCGTTCTTCGGGGGCAAATGAAGACTTACCTTAGCATGCAGCCCTTGTCCTAATTACTTCTCAACCTATCACTTTTCCACTCTGGGGACATAGTGAGTGATAAGTTAGGGGGGTACATTAGACAAGGCCGAGGTATCAGTTTCTACATCCCTCTCTCTCCATCTTTCCCTTTTTATCACTTTCTAATTTTTATTCTTTTTAACTTAAATTCTTTTGAAATAAAATCACCCCAACCAACCTTAGAATCATGATAGTCCCCAAAAGTAAATAGCGCTTAGACATTTAATGGCGATTTAACAATTTCCACCCACTTTTGATTTTCATGTTTTTGCTTCAATTCTTTATCTGACTCTCCACAGGTCAAAATCAAGGCAGAAATAAGCCAAGCTCTCAAGGACGAGAGGGGAATCAGGCAACTTCCAAATCAAGAAGTTCTGCAAGTGGACTGCAAAACAAATAGGCGCATGTTGAAAAACTCTAAGAACATCTTTCTTCTCTTTAAAATAAAAGAGGCTTGGCCGCCCAAAAATAATTTCCCTAACAAAACCCCAAAACCTAAGCCTGCGAGTTATTGAATAAAAGCCAGAGAGTCGAATAAAATCGTGAGAGTTGTGCCATGAATAAGGATCTATATAAAGAACCGATGAAGGTTTCACCCGGCCGACACATTCCGCTGCCCTCACAAAGGTAGATGTGTCGTGCCCGGTAGTGAAACCCTAAGGTCTCTAATTATATGAAAGACTTATAAAGGGCTCACCCGGCCGGTACATTCAGCTGCCCTCACAAAGGCAGATGTGTCGTGCCCGGTAGTGAGAACCTAAAAAGCATAGATAACCCCTCCCCCACTTGAAGGGGGAGTCACACTTCAAGCCTGTAGCCAACCCTCATACCCTCTCTAGCTTCCAACAGGTCTTTCAGAGAGGTATAAAGCTGATTAGAGTTAACAACATGCACAAAATAAAGGTGGTCCCAATGCGACTTACGAGATAAGGAAAGCACCTAAGACCCAAGCAACTCTCGAAACCTGAAATAGTCAAGGCAAGCAATAAGACTTGATATGACTTTGGGGGAACTTAGGTTAACAATTGTAGCAAGAGTATGGAAATCCCAACTAAATAAGATCGCCTCGCCATTACATGCCTCGTCTCTATCTAACTTAAGGACAAGCTAGACTCTAAGTTAGGGGGGGGTGATAACCTCCTATTTTAGTCGATTATCTTAGTCTATTTTCTTTAGTTTTCCATACTCTTTTTAAGTCAAAACTATACATAATCCTAAACTTACCCCTTTTTTTAAATATACCATTAGACTAACTTTTCCCTTTTATATATGCAGAAAAACACCAAAAAAATCATAAAAGAATAACTCAACCTCAAGACCGCATGGATTCAAATGGTCCCAAGACCGCATGAAGCCAATCGGTCTCAATACCGCATGGAGTCACACGGTCCCAAGACCGCATGAAGCCAACCAGTCTCGAGACCGCATGGAGTTCACCCGGTCATGAGACCGCATGAAGCCAACCGGTCCCGAGACCGCATGGAGTTCACGCGGTCCCGAGACCGCATGAAGCCAACCGGTCCCGAGACCACATGGAGTCACACGATCCCAAGACCGCATGATGCCAACCGGTCCTGAGACCGCATGGAGTCACACGGTCCTAAGACCGCATGAAACCAACCGGTCCCGAGACCGCATGGAGTCACACGGTCCCAAGACCGCATGAAGCCAATCGGTCCCGAGACCGCATGGAGTTCACACGGTCCCAAGACCACATGAAGCCAACCGGTCATGAGACCGCATGGAGTCACACGGTCCCAAGACCGCATGAAGCCAATTGGTCTCGAGACCGCATGGAGTTCAAACGATCCTAAGACCGCATGAATCCAAACGGTCTCAAGACCGCATAAACCCAAACGGTCTTGAGGTCCCAAACGGTCTTGAGGGCCAAACGGTCTCCAAACCTTTTGGACTTCACTTAAGGCCTGTAAATAAGACCCCAAGGGTCCTTTCAAAAAAAATGAATCAGACGTCCAAAGGCTGCTTCAATCGTTCCAGAGCTCTTGCTACTTCCATCCTCCGCCCTGAAGCTGCCGGTATGAGATCCATACTCCATCCTGAAGCTACTTTCTCCTTCTTTGCCAAAGAAGGTGGGAAATGGAGATCTCATCGTCGTGCAACCTGTGAAGACTAGTGGATCGTCATTCTCTCTCAAAGGGGTTGACTTTCCTCTCTCCTTTATGGGGATGATGCTCTCTCTCTTCTCGCCTCCTTCTTTGTTCTAGTTATGAGGGAGTAGTTTCTCTCACTAGGGTGCGGGGAGTAGCCCCGCTACCCATTCTTTCATATCGTGCAAATGTAATCCTTAGTTTGTAATATAGAGTTCTTATTTCTCTCAATTCGACATCAAATGATTAATGAATGCATGTTGCTTGATCTCCAACTTGTGTTATCTTTTATCTTTTAGTATGAATTGTCTACATTTGTACTATTAGATTCGAAACTCGTTTGTATGTTGATTCTTGGTGCATGTATCCACCATGCATCTATTTCGGTATCTAGAAGTGTATCTCAAGAAGTGGAGTAAACTCACTATCATCTGTTGCACTTTCATACTATGAAATGGAATAATTTGACGTACAGAAGTGCAACCTTGATAAGTCGAGGAACACACTTTGCGAGGGGAATAATGCAAAGTAATGTGACCATTTCATCGGGAATGGCTGGCGTTGCAATATTCCCACACTTCTCATAGTTAGATTCTCTGAAAGGAGGCTAAGTCTACAAGGATACTAACTGACTGGACTCTTTTGCAGGTTAACTTTTTCTTTGCATGTGTTGATCGATGTGTAGTGGTGGTGAAAAACCGATCACACCCTAGTGATCTCTTATCATAGTTTAACTCATTAGATTTACTTGCTTTCTTTACTTTTCATGTTCTTAGTTTAAAACATCAAAATCCAACTTTCGATATAAGTACCTGCTAGTAAGTAACTAAGTGAAATTCCATATGTTTTCTATCTTGTTTCTTGCAACAAGACCGTTGTCTTTTGGTTTTGATCCTAAATCTGTACTACGATAAGGCTTCCATACTCTTATGGGGTTGGAGCATTTATCTAAGCACCAGTTCTAGGTAAACCTAGAGAGGACATCAACTCCCTAGGGTTTTTGGTGCATAATTGGGACTCCCATTGGAAGAGTAATCTTTTGGTGTAAGTCCCAGCTCTATCAGTCACTCTCCTTGATACGTAACTAATGATATCCTGACATTAGACCAATCTTAGAGAGCATTGTTGCACCACACAACTAGTCAAACAGATCATCAATACTTGGTAAAGGATATTTGTTCTTAGTAGTCACCTTGTTGAGCTGTCTGTAATATATGAATAGTCTCATAGACCCATCTTTATTTTTAACAAAAAGAAATAGAGCACCCCACGACGAAGTACTCGGTCGTATGAAACCTTTCTCAAGCAACTCCTGCAACTATTTTTCATGTTCTTCCATCTTAGCTGGCACCATCCTATAAGAGGTTTAGGCTATAGGTTGCGTATTTGGAATAAGATTAATCTCAAAATCATTCTCTCAAGGTGGAGGAACACCTAGAAGTTCCTCGGGAAACACATCCTCAAATTCCTTAACAATCGAAACTTCAGAAAGACTAAGGCTCTTTATTCTAATATCTACCACATGTGCCAAGAATGTGAAGCATCCTTATCTCATCAACTTCTCTGCTACCATAGCTGACACTAAACATGTTGAAAGAATCTTTGTCTCTACCTGAAAGACCCATGTCTTGTTACCATATGTGAACATGGCCTACTTGCAATCCAATACAACTTTATACTTCTCTAAGGTGTCCATCCCAAGAATTACATAAAACCCATGCATTTCAAGTGGTATAAAATCCACTGAATGTTGTGTTTTGAGAAGGAAAGAACACAGGGAGAACATACCTCCCACAATATCACAGATCCCTCTAATGGAGTTTCTAATAATATATTATCCTTTCTAGGATTAACAATCATATTACAGTCATGAACTACTTCTTGAATGATAAAGGAATGTGTGGCACCCAGATCAATTAAAACAAATATGAAACATGATGAAGACATATCAGAATGAAATAATTCCATCTGACCTGTAACAACTCGTGGGTTAACCACTACATCCTGTTAATTCATAGCATAGAATCTTATCATCGCTTGCTACTCACCTCATCCTCTATTGGCAGGTGCAGACGATCCTACCTGAGATGCTTGTCCATGTCCTCGAGTACCACTATAGAATTGTTGTCTTTGGGAGCCCTGCTGACTTTGCCTCCGTGGTTGGGTCACTTCCACATCCCTAACTGGACAATACTTCATCACATGCCTTGTCGGTTTACACCTATAGTAGACTCTTTATCCTACTACGACTTAGGAGGTCCTGTTACTGGCATTGATGCTGATCTCTGAGCTCCACCTAACGGAAAACTATGGCCTCTACTTTGGCTAGATGTCCACTGTGTCTGAGTATTGAACCTTTGTGTTTCCATGGGTGCAGAAAACCTTAATTTCTTAAAACTGCCAAACCTTTGGTTATAAAGCTGTGCAGGTGCCTTCGTGCCTCTCATTTCTCTATCACAAACCTCTCTATCCGTCTAACTGACTCTACAAAGGTATCAAACCTCTAGCTATTCTCTAGGGCAGATACAAGGGTGGTCTAGCTCCGTTACCTTAGTTTCATATTCACATCCCATGTCTAATCCACTCAAACTGCATAATCTTCTCATCAAGATAAGTCTTGGGGAAGTACCTACTGAAAAACTCTTGTTGAAATTCCTACCATCTGAACTCAACACCCGGCCATTTCTCTTCTGCTATGGCCCACCAATGGTAAATGCTTCCCTTCCAAAGATATACGACATGCTTAACCTTATCATCTTCTGGGATATTAAGGATCCTAAAGGCTTTCTCCACCTCAATAAGCCATAAATCTGCATCTATTGGGTTAGTTGTGCCATCATATTCAGTGGCTCCTACCCGACACAACCATTCAAAAGCCTTGCCAGCTCCATGATTCTAAATAGGACCTAATGTCCTAGGAGCTGGTGCTGGTATCCGGTCAGTCATATGTGTCACTGTATTCATGGTCTGCCCAAAAAGAGAATGAAAAGTTGGGTTTCCTAACATATTTTGGTTAGGCTGGGGATTCTCAGGCACTAGTTCATCTCTACCCGGATCCCCTGCTCCACCTCTTGGTGCAGCAACACTACTTTCAACAACATGTTCTTTATGCTCTCCAAACATCTTTGGTTTCTACTTGTTTTCTTGTACTAGAAGAATTTACTATAAGATACACTGGAGGACCGTAGAACAGACTCAACAAACTTAATCCTATGTATCTATAGACTCAGCGAACCTTAGGCTCTGATGCCAAAACTTTGTGATGACCTGGTTACAAATCTGGCCATCACCAGCAAAAATGCAAAATTACCAAAAATTATAGAATTAACAAAAACCACTAAAAACTAAAACCATTTTGCACATAGGTCTCTGTCCAGTAAATCTTACACAAAGAACCAAAGCTTTACATACACATAGTTCATGTCATACATTCAGTGTATCGTCTTTTCTTGAGGATAACATGTATCAGTTGCTTTACTGTGATATATATATAACAACAGTATAAAAACCTCGACATAAGCAAGCTAAAAGCTCAAGTCATTCATAAAAACCACTAAGAACTATCTCCCAAGGACCTGAGAGTGCAAAGATGACACATAGACTTATATCTACAAAACCCTAACAAACAACATACTCTGAGATACTATTGTTGTACTTACTGATATGATCCTTCTTCTATAGTCTGATTCCTAGTCCCTCATCTGCATCTGCCTAAAAAATGTAGATCCCACGGGGTGAGACTATTATCCCAGTGAGATATGTAACTCTCTGCCAACAATATTATTATCACAGAATATAATATAAAATTGAACTGCAGGTATTCCATATATTTAACATGTATTATAAAGATATTGATAATAGATCTATAAGTCATCTTTTCCTTGAAAAGGAATATGAAGAACATGTATAACATCTATCTATTAAGATGTATAAAAGTAATAAGGCATCAACCAATGTTTCCATATTTGGTCCTTAAACAAATACACTACACGAATGATTACATGTTCACATCCATACTTATGCCTAGAGGATATGAGATATACTACTCATACTCCAACTGACCACTAGTAAGTCAAAATAAGTACCATACAAGGACAATGGCAGAGCCAGCTGTCAAGACCTCACATTTCTCGATCAGCACAAGAACACTTAGGTAACACTTATGTTTAGCATGACATCTTGTGTCTACTGTAATTAGCTATGCTGGGGTATAACGAAATCTTTCCTATAGAGTTATCATCGTAGCATGTACTCTCTTCGGGAGAAGACCACTTAACTTTCTCAAATTATCAGGATGTCCACTGAGCAATCCTGTTTCGACTTTATACTTCAACGACCCTTGCAACTTTATTACGGGGTCGAAGTAGATATACGGGGTCGAACAAAGGGACGTGGTGACGTTTCGGATGTCACAGATCTCATTCTTAACTCAGATAAGCCAAAATGGTAGTCGATAAAAGTAAATGTTGGAGCTAGTCTAGTGGGTTGTCACGATTTAAAAGAGAAAACTAAACAAAAGAAAATAAAATAGAGCTTGTGGTTCTACTAATTATAGAAAGAGAGTTCCTGGCTATGTAACCACAACTGGACAGCCTATGCACTCATTCTCGGGCATAGACAACCCTCGAACACCTAAGCAAGCATCTAGTATGCACTGTCGTATCTGTTCATGTGGGGTCATCCCACTCGCTCTCGTAATACATGACTAAAACCATCAATGATATGTCATCGAACCTCACTCGAGGAATGACATATCAACACCTTAGAATATGCTAAGTTCCCTCTTGAGTCTTAGGATATTTCGGGATGTTAGGAACAGAATACCTTGATTCGTCCTCCTCTTATGTTCAGATCCAAACTATCGTCTCTTAGCTATCTCTACAATGTATCTCTCGATACAGGCAGAAATAGCAGTTCAAGTGAGTAAGAGATCAACCAAACAAGTAATCATAACTAGGAAAGAGAATATAGAATATGCAACATACTATATTTGAAACAAATCTACTTGCTTAGGGAAAAAGTACATATACATGCCCAGATCGGGCTACATAGCCAAGAAGGACCTAATTAGCCATAGACTATCATGGTTCGCACTGAACAAAGACGGATGAACATCGTTGTACAAGAAACCAAGGAATACAGTAGAAGAAAGGAGAAGAAAATAAAATTTAGCCCATGGAGGAGAGGTGGCTCTTGCTCCTTTGCCTCTTTATAGGCTAGATCTCGTATTTTGGTCCTCTGCCTTGATTAGATCCAGACTCCTTGGTTCTCTCTCTAGATATTTCCTAATCAGTGGCGTGGATGCGTCGGCAGGTGTGGGTGATGGATGGATGAACCAGATCAACAATTTCCACCTCAGATCTGGGTGGACATGGACGGATGGATGGCTGTTTGATCTTGGTCTCCACCTTAGATCCTAAGCAAGGGGAAGGTGGATGGGTGGATGTGGAGGATGGATACACTAGATGGATTTAGAGAACCCGCCACCACCGGGGGTGGAATGCAAGAACCATGGCCTCCCATCATAGAGCAAAACTTCTCCCTAGGATAGGTTTGATGGGGGCAGCATACGGTGGTCGAGAACCCACCTCTTGGACTCTCTAGGACTCCCTGAGCTCCGACCTCTGTTCTCTAGGTATGGACTTTCTCGATCCGGCCCCCCACTTTCTTTAGATCTCGTGCGGGGGTATTTATAGATGCCCCTACTTTTTACTTGTACTGGTCGCGATTGTAGAAAAATGCGGTCATATCTTATAGTGGTCGCGATAGTGAAGGATGGAGCAGATGTGGTTGTCGCGGTCTTGGAAGAGTCAGCGCTAGTGATCACGGTCTGATGATGGAGAGAAGATCGCTGTCTGTGGTTGTTGGGAGTGAAGAACCCAAGTCGCGATTAGTTGGGGTGATGGTGGGAGGTGATACCGAGGGTGGAGAAAGGAGGTAGCGATGGAGCGAACTTGGACCTCGAGCATGGTGCACATCACGACCGTGGTGTTGTGATGCAGGAACTGCTCGAGGAATCACGATCGTGATCTTGGAATTTTGGTCTCCATCCTGGTGAGTAGGCAGTGGAGGTCGCGGTGCGGGGATCGTGGGGGTCATGGTGGCATGATCGAAAGTGGCCGCAAGTAGGAAGAAGATCGCCGCGACCGCAGTAGTGTGGTCGCGATCTTGTGGAGATGGTCATGGTAGTTGATGTTGTTGAGGCGATCCAAGGGCACGGTGAAGCGATGGTCGCGTATCTTGTGAATCGCGATCGCCGTAGGTTGGTCGAGGGCAAGGGAAAGAAAGTGGGTACCGATGTTGAGTGAGAGGGATAACCGTGACCACAGTTTAGGAAGTAGTTGATGGTCGCGACTGTAGGGAAGAAGTAGAGAGAGGAGGTCACAAGCGTGGCTTGGAGGAAGGAGAGCCTGCAATGAGTTTGTACGGGTTGTGGATTCTGTTGGATGAGTGTCCAGGGTGTTAGGGTTAGGAGGGTAGGGGATAGTGTGGCACCGTAGCAACTTAAATGAAATAAAGAAAAGCACTTGTCCCACTAGTTGGGCCTGGAAGATTGGGCCTTTGTGCCCACTTTAACCTACACATGCAAGATAAAATCCAATTAAAATGATATTTAAATCAACTAAGCTAAGCATGGATGTATAAGGTGATTTATTCAAGGAAAGCATTTAATCGAGAGTTAAACTGGGCCCAAGATAGGTAAAGAATAAGACTCTGATGACAATGTATTCATCATTAGGTTATAAATCAAACAATACAATTCAGTGGGCCTCAATTTAGCAGAGAGAGCATGGATAATAGGTTGTTCATCTATGTTCGATGCATGCTAGCCTAACACTTACTATTTAGCTACATTATTGGCTATTCTAGTTATACTATCTAATGGGAGATAGAAAGCATAAAACATGAGCATTATTGGGCAAATTAAGACTAAAGTGGCACAAGACTATAGATAGAATGCATAGAGAGTATGCGCTAATTTGGGTGTTAACAACAACCCCAAGCTTAAAACTTGCTTGTCCTCAAGAAAGACTATGCTCAAAGAGCAAAAGGATAATATCCAAATTAAGCTTGGCAATAAATGCAAAAGTTAAGAAAAATGGTTTAAAGCATCAATACTCTTGATCCATGTCATTTCATAACAACCCCCACCAATCAATCACAATCCAGCCAATGCAAGGTCAAAGAGCATCCAGGCAGCGATAATCGAATTCACTATAGCATGCCGATACTCATGGGGGTTTAAATCATAATTATTAAACATGAAAGAATTGACACATAGGTGATCATGAGGGTGATGATCAATGAGCCATCTCCATGAATCCATGCATACCAATCTGGAAACAACACACCTCTCACTTATTTATGTCCTAAGAAACAAAGAAAAAAGACTCTAATGACTTTTGAGGATCTTGATCTGCGTCAGATTGGTCAATGTAACGAGCAACAGTCCCTAAGTCTGAGCTAGTTGGCCCATAGCAGTGAGATGAACTCCTCGTACTGCGCTCGAAGCAACCCTGCAACTGAGATGATCTCATAGGTCTCCTCAGGTTCCTAGTGACTCTCTAATGAGCATTGGAGTGATACTACCAGACACGACATACCTCCGTTCATGAGTGCAGTCATACACTGGCTGGGCACCACCCTCAACTCTCATAAAAGAGAAAACAATGCTCATTTATTGTTCACACTCAGGCTTTTCACTACTACAGAAATGGCTTATAAAGTCAGTTTGCAGGGTGTCGGTTGTATACAAAAACCGACACATAAACCCTACTGTGTCGATTTTTAACAGAAACCGACATCCAACCCATGAAGGTCGACCAGACACGGGTACCGCTTTTATTAAGTGTCGGTTATTTAATAAACAACCGACACATAAACTCAACCGCCAAACCCAAAATTCCAGCGAAAAAATTGGCTCCAAAATTTGACATATGTTTTCGGTTCTTTAATAAATAACCGACGACCAAAGTGTATGCGTGAGACAGGAATAGTTGTCGGTTGTCTTTTATTTATAAACCGACGACGATAGTCCAATATAGTTGTCGATTTTTAGCAAACAACCGACATTGTTGGATTAGTTGTCGGTTTTTTAAAATAACCGACACATATTGTCAACTTAATAGCTCCCCTGCCCGAAAGATTCTTCCCATTTCCCCTATTTTGTTCCCGATTTCCCTAGCTCCGGCGATTTCTACCCTTGCCGCCGCCGCCGCCCCTGCCGTTTGTGCTCGCCGCCGTCGTCGTGCTCTCTGCTATTCGTGCTAGCCGCCGCCGTCATGCTCCCTGCCTCTCCGCCGCCGTCGTGCTCCCTGCCTCTCCGCGAGAAGCAGTCCCCCCCGCCGGCCTCCTCTCTGCCCGCCGGCCTGCCTCTCCGCCCGCCGGTCTCCTTCTCCGCATCGTCAGTAGCAGCTAGCCCCGCCGCCCTCTCCGCCAGGTATGCCCGCCCGCCCTCCCTGCCTTCTGCTCACCCCCCCCCCCCCCCGCCCTCTCCTCTGCTCCAGTGGCTGCTTGGACGGTGCCAAGGCACGCCCAAGCAGCTGCTGGACATTTTTTTTAAGTTATTTACTTATTTGTGTTTAGGTTTAGGTACTGATTTTGTGCTTTTACTGATTTGAATACATGTACTGCAATATATGCATCTAATGCCTTAAATGGAAGACTCGAATGTTATAAAATCCCATCAAAGTAGGTAGAAACAACTTATATATATTCAGATCTTAATAATTCCATGAAGTGCACATTATCTTACTCAGGAAAAGTATGTGTATAATGTAGGATTAGTTCCATATAATGGTTCCATTTTAGTTCCATATAATGGTTCTGTTTTAGTAAGCACCTAGACAAGCAATAAAAGGTTAACTGATGTTATACAACTTTTTCTAAAAATATATAACATCGTTATATGTACTTACACTTTGTTAATACTAATATTGTGCAGTCTCTGGCTTCCCATAACAATCACTATGAATTGGGCCTCTATGTCAATGTTAACGTTCCCTATTGAAGAACAATTGGACATCATCCTAGATGATCGTTCCTTAAACCAATTGGTCATACCCAAACATTGGCGTTTTCTAAAAGGAAGACACAACATGCCTGGTAAAGTGACCCTAACTTTTGGAAATTATTCACATGTAATCAAGGTTGAGTATGATTTGGCGGGAAATCTTGTATCAAAATCCGGTTGGCGTGATTGGATTGGAGAGCTATATCTGGTCCGTTTGAATAGGCTTTTTCTCCGTCCAGTTGGCGATAATTCCATCAAAGTTTGGATAACCGACAACAACTGCGAGACCCCCGATCATCTTCTGCGGTATGAGCGCACGACGTCGCATATCAGCTCGTACAAATCTGAATCTGAGGCCCCTGTCAGTTCAGATTCGGCTTAATACAGCGAGGAGCTTCGTGACACAGATTCATCATCAAAAAGAAGTTACTGATGCATGCGGGACCATGTTGGTGTAGTATTTAGTTGTCTATCTATCTAGACTTGTCTGTATTAATAGTTTTTTTAATTATGCGCATGTTTAGGGGTACACCAACCCCTTTGTTTAGTTATTGTTATAACTAAAGTGTGTGTTCCCATGAATGGAACTGTAAGTTTCTACATGAATGCTTATAACTGAAGTGTGTGTTCCCATGAATGTTCCCATTTACATGATTACACTACTATTTTCTCATATTGTCTTGCCTCAAAAAAATATCTTATATTGTTTAGTCTATTTTAATACGACATACTTGTTTATATCTTTCTTAATGATGAACTGTAATGCACACATGTGACATGCTTGGAATGTAAATGATGAACTTTTCCCTAAATTGCCAATCATGCTTTAAAAGACATCAATAATCACCCTAACTTGAAGAACTAGGATTTTAGGTATAAGAATGACAATACATTATTTGTTGGCCTAGAAACCCGTCCAAGATTTACTCATTAGGAGTAAATCTTGGATAGTCCCCGGTTTGGGACTGTTCTTAAATACATAATCTCGCTTAGGATGTAAGTGTATAATGTGTATTGGGTTTTCAAGAAAATTTTGGCAGCATTTCCCCGTTTGTTCTCTAAGTACATATGTACTTGGAGAACAGCGGGGAAATGCTGCCGAAATTTTCTTGAAAACCCAATACACATTATACACTTACTAGTGAGATTAGGTGTTCAAGAATGGATAGGTGGTACACATTTATTATATATAATAATGACATAACATGTATTTGTTAACCCTAGACCCTAATCTTGTCCTAATATATACTTGTTTTCTCTTTGATCATACAATGGATAGATCATGGATGTCCATTCGCAATCGCTGCAGCCCAGAGTTTATTTCTGGTCTTCACCAGTTCATTAAATTTGCCGAGGAACATAGGAAACAACCTGGAGATAGGTTCTATTGTCCATGTAGACATTGCGGTAACAACCTGAAAGTCAACACTGGTGACGAAATCATGACTCATGTCATGTGCAACGGGATTATACAAGGCTATATAGAATGGCACTGGCATGGAGAGATTTCAAACCCGAAACCAGTGGATGTCGATAGCAGTGCTTGTGTGGAAGAAGAAATTGCCTACGATGACGTAGATGTGAATGAACCAGTTCCAGTAGACATCGTTGATGCGATGCTGGATAGTTGTGGGGTAGAGCACACCGATCCACCTCCCATTTTTAGAAACATTGTGCATGATGCTGAGATGCCGTTATACACAGGTTGTACTAAGTTTACGAAGCTTAACGCTGTGTTGAGATTGTATAAGTTGAAAGCTAACAATAGATGGAGCGACAAAAGCTTCACGTCATTGCTGTCTTTGTTGAAAGAAATGCTTCCTGAAGGGAACGAGCAGCCAATTTCAACATACCAGGTAAAGAAATTGTTGTGCCCAATGGGAATGGATGCCAAGAAGATACACGCATGCCCTAATGATTGTGTATTATTTCAAAAGGACTATGCAGATTTGAAAGATTGTCCAAAATGTGGTGCGTCACGGTATAAATTGACGACTTTGGGGGAGTCCAAAACTGGTTCTCCTACCAAGGTGATGTGATATCTACCTATAATATCACGGTTTCAATGCTTGTTTGCCAATCTGATAGATGCGAAGAATTTGAGGTGGCATGCAGATGTTAAGAAAAATAATGATGGGATCCTACGACATGCGTTTGATTCCCCACAGTGGAAGAAGATTGATGTACTGTACCCTGAATTTGGTGAAGAAGACAGGAATCTAAGACTTGGGCTTTGTACAGACGGGATGAATCCGTACGGGACATTGAGCAGTCAACATAGCACATGGCCAGTCATGCTTGTTATATACAATCTTCCTCCCTGGCTGTGTATGAAAAATAAGTACGTAATGTTGTCGTTGTTGATATCGGGTCCTAAACAATCTGGAAATGACATCGATGTTTATCTTGAACCTCTGATTGATGACTTAAAAAACTCTGGGGTGAAGGTGTTATGACCTATGATGCTTCACGAAGAGAGACATTTTGTTTGCATGCTATGTTGTTTTGCACTATTAATGACTTTCCAGCATATGGGAATTTGTCTGGATATAGTGTCAAAGGAGCTAAAGTGTGTCCTATATGTGAAGAGAACACTGATTCAACAAGACTAAAACATGGCGGTAAGAATGTATATCTCGGTCATCGAAGGTTTCTTCCAAAATTCCATCTGTATCGTAGGAAGCGCAAAGCATTCAATGGATTGAATGAGGAACGCAGTGCACCTAAACCTATACCAGGGGAGGTTGTTTATGACAGAATAAAAGACTTTGTCAATGAATTTGGTAAGAGATCACAATGTACTACACGGAGTGACAATTCTTCATTCAAGAAGAAGTTAATATTTTGGGATCTTCCTTATTGGAGTTCTTTGACAGTCAGACATTGTATCGATGTAATGCACGTTGAGAAAAATGTTTGTGATAGCATCATTGGTACTCTGTTAAATATACCAGGTAAGACTAAAGATGGGATAAAATCCAGACTGGACCTACGTGAAATGGGAATAAGGTCAGAATTAACAGAAATACGTGAAATGGGTAGTAAAAGAACATACTTACCTCCCGCATGTTACACGTTGTCTAGAAAAGAGAAGAAAGCTTTTTGTGAATGCTTGATAAATGTTAAGGTGCCAAATGGTTACTCATCCAACATCCGTAGTTTGGTATCAATGAAAGATCTGAAGTTGATAGGACTTAAATCTCATGATTGTCACACTCTAATGCAACAAATATTGCCCGTGGCAATTCGATCTATATTGCCGAAGCATGTAAGGTTTGCAATCACCAGACTTTGTTTCTTTTTCAACAGTCTCTGCAGCAAAGTTATTGACCCTAAGACTCTCGATAATTTGCAAAGAGAAGTGGTTGTTACCCTATGTCAGCTTGAGATGTATTTCCCTCCTTCGTTCTTTGATATCATGGTACATCTTGTTGTCCACTTGACTAGGGAAGTGAAAATCTTGGGCCCGGTTTTCTTGCATTGGATGTATCCCTTTGAACGATACATGAGCATTTTTAAAGGTGATGTTCGAAACCGTTATCGGCCTGAAGGGAGTATTATTGAAGGTTATGTGGCGAGAGAGGTTATGGATTTCTGCAATGACTTTCTCAGTGGTAATGACACTCCTAATAATGACAAGAATATTGACGAGCTAATTGGCAAAGGAATTTTGGGATCACGTGTGAAAGTAATCAGCCGTGAGCAGTTGGAACAAGCTCACTTCTATATTTTACACAACATGGACGAAGTGAACGTTTATATCGAGGAACATACCAATGTCATCAAAAGACAATATCCCGAGCCACTACAATGTGGCTTGCTAGAGAGCATAACAAGACTTTTATTAAGTGGTTTGAAGATAAAATCTTACATCAACTATCTGAAACACCAGATGATATTACTGAAACTATCAAATGCCTCGCCTTTAAACCAAAGTTGACTGTTATATCTTATGAAGGGTATGACATTAATGGATTCACATATTACACAAAGCGCCAAGATGATAAGAGTGTCGTCCAAAACAGTGGGGTCACCCTTCAAGCATCGACAATGTTTTTTGCAAGTGCAAAGGATAAGAGTCCACGTGAAGCTAAAATGTCATATTACGGTGTCATTGAAGAGATATGGGAATTTGACTACATAGATTTCAGAATTCCACTCTTCAAATGTAATTGGGTTGATAACACCAAAGGAGTTATAGTGGATGAATTGGGTTTCACTTTGGTGAACTTTGAAAAGATTGGCGAGAAGGCTGAACCACTCATATTGGCATCATAGGCGAAACAAGTATTTTATATCGATGATCCTGCAAATGATAAATGGTCGGTTGTTCTTCATGGTAAAAGATAGTTCATTGAAGATCCTATAGATGAAGAAGAGTACTATGATAAATATGATGACTCTAGTCCATTCTCAGTTGGGTTGCCAACTCCAGAAAATATTGAAGCTAATGATGACTTATATGTGCGCGGAGATCACAATGAAGGATTGTTAATTGAGAAAAGATCACAATTTTAGAGGTGTGCATGTTTATATTTTTTTATTGAAGCTAAATGTTTACTTTTTTAATATCAATATCATTTTCTGATTTGATGTTTCATTATCTTCTAGTTAATACAAATGCTAAACATTGTGGGAGGGTGCTAAAGAAATATAGGACCAATCTCACCCGAGATTACATACGCGATGTTGAGAGTTGGTTCTTGATCTATTCCAATTCTAGACATTGATCAGTATTTCACTAACTCTACACTAATAATTTTTGTTTGTATTCTCTTTAAAAAATAAATATAGGAAGAAGGCTATGCAGGACGGACATGACATAGCTATGCAGGATACAATACATAAAGTGCAGCACACACAAGTGGTTCAGATTCATATAACAACATGACACACTAACACATATATATATAGTGCATAACAACAGCAGCTCCGAATTTACATACAACACTAACTTAGTACATATATAGTGGACTAAGGTGACGATACCACCTGCTAAAATAGGTTACCGACTACATGTTACGACTGAGAGGTCGTGATTCTGCAACGTATGCATTAGTAGGAGACAAACATATCACCATATGAGGACAAACATATGGTGATCTGTTTGTCCTCCTGCTAATGCATATTGTTGCTGAATCACGACCTCCCAGTCGTAACATGTAGTTGTCGGTAACCTATTTTACCAGGTGGGATCGTCACCTTATAAGTCCCACTATATATGTACTAAGCTAGTGTTGTATGTAAATTCGACGATGCTGTTGTTATGTACTATATATGTGTTAGTCTGTCATGTTGTATGGACATCGATTGTATTGCTCAGGTATTATATAGTCTCATTAGATAATATGAAATATATCAATCTTATTTATAGCTCATTAATTATATATATACATCAATCTCTTTACAGGTGTTTAAAGCTGACCCCACTATAGGAACGGACTTACCAGATGTACATTCTCCCTATACGATGGGAGAATTAAATGAAGTAAGAGAAAAATGGGCAACAACCATACAAATAGTGGGGATTTTGTAAATGAATTTCTGAATTATAATATGTGTGAATGTTTCTACATGTCTAGATGTTTCTACATGTGTCTGAGTGAAAATGAATGAAAGTTAGGTTACTATATGAATGTTTCTACATGTGTGAATGTGAATGAATGGAACTACAGATTGCTAGCTACATGAATGTTTCTAAATGTGTGAAAATAAAATGGAACTGCAGGTTGTATTGCTAAATGCATGTGTGAATATTTTTATTGTTAAATTTGCAGGTTTGTGGCCTGTTGTTGGCTGATATCAATGGATGTCATAAAACCTGCAGTTCAGTTAACTGAACTGCAGGTTTCTCATCCTGCGACCAGCCACAGCAGGTCTGCAGGTCTGTAAAAAAAAATAAGAATAGGCGTCGGTTATTTGTAAAAAACCAACACACAATTATGTAATGTCGGTTTTTTAGATATAACCGGTGCCTATTTCCTGTGGCACGAACATATATGGTGTCAGGTTCTTACTACAAACCGACACTGATAGTGCCCAAGCTGGCGCCAATAACCGGCGTCGGTATTTGTAAACAACCGACACATAACGTTACAGTGTCGGTTATTTATATGTCACCGACACATATTCTTTTGGCGTGAAGACATATTTCGTCGGTTTTGGGCTTATAACCGACACTGATAGCGCCCAAGATGGCGCCCTTTCTGTGGCGCGAAGGTTTTGGGTGTCAGTTTCTTAACTAATAACCGACACCTATAGTCCCCTGATGGCGCGTTTTCGGTCGCGCGCGAAGAGTTTGGGTGTCGGTTCTGGAACCGACGCGTAATGGGTGACCTTTTAGTGTCGCCCACATAGGCGTTGCTCAAAAACCGACACTAAAGGCCTTAAATAACCGACACTAAAGGTAGGTTCTGTAGTAGTGTTTATCATCTGCATTCTATTTGTAGGCTTGGGTGAGAACTATATAGCTATTTTTTGGGATTTTGTGGGCGGCCAAACCTCTTTTGCACATTTTTATATTTTTCATCTTTTTGACTCAATCTAATGTGAGAAGGCACGTAGTCCATCAAGGAAAAACACTTCATCCTGATTACAGCTCAAAACGCATCATTGATTCATTTGACACCTGTGTGAAAAGTTGCAATTATGATTCAAGAATCCTTAGAATAGAGGCAAGCTCGTGAATTCACAGCTAGGAGTCTTTAGTCATGTTTTAGCTCATTCCAACAGTCCTTTACCATGGATTTTTCATTCACAACATAGATAAAGGGAATTTACATTTAACCTATGAAAAAGGAACATAACCTTAGATTTATTACCAAACTCAAGGAAAGATTCAAAGAGCAAGTCAAGCAAAAGATCTAGTAATTTTTAAGATGAAAACTGTGTATTTATGCATAAAGTCAAGCATTTATCTATTAGATTTGCACCACATAGCCATAATTGCAGAGCTAAAAAGTATAAAACTTTTGAAAATTTTAAAACTAAATGTAGGAAGTAAACATGCATGAAAGAAGGATGAAGAGATAAGAGGGCGAAGCCCACTACTCCAAGCTTAAAAGTTTGCTCATCCTCGAGCAAGACTTAAACTTGGAATAGCAGGGCAGGAATGCATGATTTTAATGGCAGTTATTGAAGTTCTAAAGATGACACATGGAAGCAAGGATATAAAAATAGTTAGAGGAAAGAAACTAACAAAGTAGAACATGAAGAGTAAAATTTATTGTAATAAAAGGGTGGGAGGGTGGGTAAGAGAAAAGGGGGTGGCTGCCCCATGATACCGACACTGGGATCCCAAATCCTATGTTTTGGGACCAGTGTCACCTCTGTCTTGCCGATGGATTCCGCCACATAATCAGAGTAGAATAGGCGGAGAGGTGTTCCCTTCCGAGTCTGAAGAAGTGAAGTGAAATCCAACGACTTGGTGAAGTCATCACTGTGTTGGAATTGACTTGAACTACACTGGGATGAATTCTTCAACAAATCATCTTCAAGGTACCGTCCAAGATATGAATCTGAGAAAGAAGGTCCTGGGATGTCGAAACAGGATGAGATGGATGAGAGAGGTTGGATGTCTTCTGAAGGACTCATATCTTCTCTCTCCATCTCTACACTTGAGGTTGGATGCTCAGATAAATCTTCATGTACAGTCTGAGTCATTCAATCATCTTCTGAACATGAAGTGTCCCCAGAAGAGTATGATTGATGTTCTTCCACCCCAAGCTTGTCGCCTTCTGCGGGGTCTCGGGATTCTTCATTCTGAGCAGCCATGTTGTAGTCAATTGTCCATCTATCACCCTTGAGTTCCACCAATTCTTGTGAAGAAATGGTGGCTTATGTCGGCCTGTACTGTTCTGACTCGTCGTCGTCGGTGTATTCGCTCCACTGAGATGAATAGTCATCGTCATCCTCACAATATAGATCATTCCAAACCATGATCGACATACTGCTCGAAGCTAAGTGACAAGTCTCAATGTGAGAGTCATCACTCTGGTCTGGATCACTATCTGAATCAGACTCATCAGAACAAGCTTCACTTTCTGATTGTGAGACGGTTTGACTTTTGATTTATTTTTATCAGAACAGGACTCACTTCTTGATTGTGAGTTTGTTTGACTTTCCCGGTGAGGATAGGAATCATCATCTTCATAGACCCATTCTTGTTCCTCCATTGGTTCATCAGCTGGCTCATATGGATATA
Organism: Alisma plantago-aquatica; assembly: GCA_963693085.1. Classification (NCBI taxonomy): domain Eukaryota; kingdom Viridiplantae; phylum Streptophyta; class Magnoliopsida; order Alismatales; family Alismataceae; genus Alisma; species Alisma plantago-aquatica. The sequence continues at coordinate 1,252,743,976 of OY856411.1, read as the reverse complement.
ATGAAGAACTTCCCCGCGTTGGTTGGTCTTCACTGAGAAACCTTAGTGCATCCATTTGATGATCTAAATCATATGGTGAAGCATACTCCTCTTCAGATCTAATGGAATTGTCTTGATGATTGACTTCTTCATTTCTAGGCGGTAGAGCTTGTAACTGCATGGTAACCCAATTGACGAGCTCTTGAAGCCTACTGCATTGTTCAAAATCTTCACAAAGTTGTCGGGATTGTGCAACAACACCTTCAAGGTTCATCAATTCTGCCTCGCAATGTCGTTGTAGACTCGCTGTATCAAACTGGCATGCTTGGACAAATCCTTGCTCAGCAGCTTTAAGTAGGCTTCTACTACGATCTGTAGCCTCCTTGGCTACTTGAAGATGATACTTCTGCCTTTCTAGTAGCTGTTGGAGCGGATCAACATTTTCTTGGAGATGAGAGGCTGAGCGGATGAGTGTGTTGGCACTTTCTCGACTTAGCACCACTATACCCTGATCAGTTCTTCTTCCCATGATGGCACAAGAGTTGAGAGATGATTGGAAGTCTCCGTTATTGGAATCTCGACATATGATGACATTGGGGGCGAATGCAGCTCGACGAGTTGTAAAGAACGACTTTCAATTATTTGCGAGTAGTCAGAACTATAGAAAAACTCAGGCAGACAGGTGGACAAGATAACTTGTCTCGCTGAAGCAAGATCCATGACTGAAAAAGAATAAGAAAAAGAAAAGGTATTCAGTATAAATGAACAAGTATGTTTAAAACAAAAGAAAAATTATGCATATATATACGAGCTTAAAGTGACAGAACAAGAATCTTTTAGGCGTGTAAACGTGAAAAACCACGTTCCCAGCAACGACGCCAAAAGTTGATCGGCTCTGAAGTGAGCGTCGGAAATTCCAACACTCACCGAGAAGTGAATCGAACTTTAAATTCATAAATCCAAAACCTTCAACGGCCCCCACAACCTATTACGGGGTCAAAGTAGATATACGGTGTCAAACACAAGGACGTAGTGATGTTTAGGACAACACAAATCTCTCTCTTAAGTCACATAAGCCAAAATGATAGTCGATAAAAGTAAATGCTATAGCTACTCTAGCGGGTTGTCATGATTTAAAAGAGAAAACAAAAGAAAAAAAAACATAATAAAATAAAACAAAATAGAGCTCGTGGTTCTACTAATCAGAGAAAGAGAGTTCCTTGCTATGTAATCACAAATTGGGCAGCCTATGCACTCATTCTCAGGCGTAGACAACCATCAAACACCTAAGTAAGAATCTAGTATGCTCTCTCATATATGTTCCTGTGGGGTCATCCCACTCGCTCTCGCGATGCATGACTAAAACCAACAATGATATGTCATCGACCCTCTCTCAAGGAATGACATATCAACACCTCAAAATATGCTAAGTTCCCTCTCTGGTCTTGGGATATTCTAGGATGTTAGGAATAGAATACCTTGGATCGTCCTCCTCTCGGGTTCGGATCCAAACTATCATCGCTTAGCTATCTCTACAACAGATCTCTCGATACAGGCAGAAATAGTAGTTCAAGCGAGTAACAGATCAACCAAACAAGCAATCATAACCAGGAAAGAGAATATAGAACATGCAACATACTAGATGTGAAACAAATCTACTTGCTTAAGGCAAAAGTACATTTACATGCCCAGATCAGGCTACATAGCCAAGAAGGAGCTAATTAGCCATAGACAAGCATGGTTAGCACCGAACAAAGACGGATGAACATCATTGTACAAGAAACCAAGGAATACAACAGAATAAAGGAGAAGAAAATAAGATTTAGCCCATGGAGGAGAGGTGGCTCTCACTCCTTTGCCTCCGTATAGGTTGGATCTCATCTTTTGGTCCTCCGTCTTGATCACATCCAGACTCCTTGGTTATATCTCTCTCTAGATCTTCCCCGAACAGCGGCTTGGATGCCTCGACAGGCGTGGGTGATGGATGGATGAACCAGATCTATGGTTTCCACCTCAGATCTGGGTGGACAGGGACAGATGGATGGATGGATGGCTATCGGATCTTGGTCTCCACCTTAGATCCTAAGCGAGGGGAAGGTGGATGGATGGACGTGGAAGATGGAGCCGTTAGATGGCTGTAGAGAACCTGCCACCACTAGGGGTGGAGTGCAAGAACCACAGCCTCCCAGCAGAGAGTAGAACTTCTCCCTAGGGCAGGCTGGATGGAGGCCTTGTGGTGGTCAGGATCCCACCTCTTGGACTCTCCAGGACTCCCCGAGCTCCGACCTCCGTTCTCCAGGTCTGGACTCTCTTGATCTGAGCCCCCCTTTCTTTAGATCATGTGAGGGGGTATTTATAAGCGCCTCTGCTTTTTACTTGGACTGGTCACGATTGTAGAAAACTGCGGTCACATCTTGGAGTGGTCGTGATAGTGAAGGATGGAGCAGACATGGTGGTCGCAGTCTTGGAAGAGTCGGCACTGGTGATCACGGTCTGATGACGGAGCACAGACCGCTGTCCGTGGTTGTTGGGTGTGAAGAACCCAAGTCGCGATCAGTTAGGGTGATAGCGGGAGGTGATAGAGAGGGTGGAGAAAGGAGGCGGCGATGGAGCGGACTCGGACCTCGAGCGCGGTGCACTTCACGACCGTGGTGTTGTGCTGCAGGCACTGCTAGAGGAATCGCGGTTGCAATCCTGGCGAGTAGGCAATGGAGGTCACGGTGCGGGGATCGCAGGGGTGATGGTGGCATGATCGTTAGTGACCGTGAGTAGGAAGAAGATCGCCGCAACCGCAGTAGTGAGGTTGCGATCTTGTGGAGATAGTCGTGGTAGTTGTTGCTGTTGAGGCGAGTCACGGTCGCGGTGAAGCGATGGTCGCGGTTCTTGTGAATTGCAATCGCCGTAAGGTTATCGAGGACAGGGGAAAGAAAGTCGCAATTGCGGTAGCGTGACCGCGGTTTAAGAAGTAGTTGTTGGTCACGGCTGTAGGGTAGAAGTAGATAGAGGAGGTCACGGGTGCGGCTTGGAGGCAGGAGAGCCCGCGATTTGTATGGGCTATGGATTCTGCTGGATGCGTGTCCAGGGTGTTTGGGTTAGGTGGGTAGGGGATAGCGTGGCACTGTACCAACTTAAATGAAATAAAGAAAAGGGCTGGCCCCACTAGCTGGGCCTGGAAGATTGGGCCTTTGTGCCCACTTTAACCTGCCTATGCAAGATAAAATCCAATTAAAATGAGATTTAAATCAACTAAGCTAAGCATGGATGTATAAGGTGATTTATGCAATGAAAGCATTTAATCGAGAGTTAAACTGGGCCCAAGATAGGTAAAGAATAAGACTGTGATGACAATGTATTTATCATTAGGTTATATATCAAACAATACAATTCACTGGGCCTCAGTTTAGCAGAGAGAGAATGGATAAGAGGTTGTTCATCTATGTTCGGTGCATGCTAGCCTAACACTGGCTATTTAGCTACATTATTGGCTATTCTAACTACACTATCTAATGGGAGATAGAAAGCATAAAACATGAGAATTATTGGGCAAACTAAGACTAAAGTGGCACAAGACTATAGATATAATGCATAGAGAGTATGCACTAATTTGGGTGTTTATCTCAACCCTTCCTAATTACATTGAAAACATGATGATTGAGAAGATTTACCTATGAATTTTTAGGGCATCTTGATTTTGGAGTTAAAAATTTTCCCCTCAACTCATGCTTTCAAACATGTTTGTTGGTTTAAAATAAAATGAAATTCCAGAGAGACAAATTAATTTCAAAAATATCATTCCATTCACATAAAGTGCAAATTAGATTGATTTCAATATATCTTGATATTCTCCCTCTTTGCCATACCACACAGTGGGGTGGGGTTAAGAGAATATTAATATCTTGTCTAAACAACATAATAGACAAGATGAAAACATTTGAACAAGCTAAGATGCAATTTTTCATAACATATCATCAATCTATGCACAAGATTTACTCAAACTAAAAAAAAATTATTTGAAAATCATGGTTTGAGTATCAAACAATATGAAACATGTAGAAATAAAGAACATACAACATATGTCATGATATGAAATGAAATTCAATGCCTCAGATATAAGTTTCCTTAAAAATATTGATAAAAGTCACAAAATACAACTCTAATAACACTCTAGACTAGAGCTAAAAATCCTTGGAAGGGCCATAGTATTCCTCATTACACTCATAGTGTAGGGTGAGAGGTCTATATAGAGTTTCCTCTTGTTAACCATCATTTTCATAATCCTCCACACACCCACATAAAATTGCATCACCCTAATGGTCACTTCCTATTCTAATTCTATCTCCACATTCACCCTAATGGTCACTTCCTCTTCTAATTCTATCTCCACATTCATATGTTTCAACTAGAGAGCCACCTCTTATTGAGTTGAGTTTAGGTCTTTATGCCACTATCAGCAATGGCATGTGCCTAGTGGTCGGTAGGTGGGAAAAACAAACAAAACTATTAAGCATAATAGGGATTCAAGATGAGGGGCTAGGTCCATGAAGATATATCCATTGCATGGGGTGAGGGGTCAGGAGTAGTAGGGGAAGTAGACAGGGTGTAGTGGGAAACATAATATACTAGTCATATACATAACGTACATAATTGTAAAGGTGGATAAGGTCTATAGGTTCCATTATATATGGAATAGGTAGAGGTTCAAAAGATGCCATGTGGTTCATGATGTGTTAGATATCTTCATGGATGTTGTGGTTTCTTGTTAAAGGTAGCAATTTATCTGTCTGAAGAAATAATTTGATACATCATGTACCCTGACAATTTTTTCATTTCCCACAGGGAAAGAGTTAAAACTTGGAGGATGAGACATGTTTGGTGGTGGAGTAGGTTGAGATGACTAATTAGATGGAGGTGGATGAGAGATGGAATCATGAAAACAATCAAATTTAGGCATTTATGCTAATTTTTTAATAGTTCTTTGTTCATTATAGCCTTGTATGCTTGAAATAACTCTAGATTCTTATCCTTAGATAATTCACATGTTTTTGCTCAACAAACCAATTTTGGGATCTGCAATATGTCACCTCTCCTCTACAGGCTAAATGTTGGAGTTTTAAAAGAAAGGTCTCAACTCTCTTATCACCTGCAAGGGTATGGGTTCAATTGTAGTCGAGTGTCAAACTCAAGGAACAAGGTCAGCTAGGTGCAAGATTGTTAACTTTCATTCATCTAAGTCAAATTACAAAAGTTCAGTTCATTGCAGATAGCTAAAAGGCAAGTAACAATAAAAAAGCTTGGGTTAAAGGTTCAATTCACAATTTGGAAAATCCTAGACATGAGATTTCACTACCACACCATCAATCATGCATAACCACAAAATTAAATCAAGCAATCAATATGCAAGGATATTGTCATCATCACACACCTCTTGGTGTCGTGAGATGGTTTTCTTCATCGCATAACACTCCTGTGTTTATGCTAGATTTGAACACAATCTAAAAGCCGCAACATACTCCAGTCATTCCCATGGTCAAGAGCATATTTCCATGAATCCTACTCCCTACTTCCTCGTACTTCCTCCCAAATAGTACAGGAAAGCATAAAACATGTATAAAAGGTGGCCAACCAAGCATACAAGCAATAAATCATTATAGACATCCATGGAGAAGCAAATTAACTAATATTCAATATAAATTTTGAATTCTCATGGGTAATGACATGGGAGCTACTCTCCCCTACTCAAGAAAAGAGTTCTACTTGTCCATAATAGAGATGCACAAATACTTTACATAATTTTCAAATTTTTTCATGGCTAAAGAGAAGAAAAAGCTAAAGGAACCAAAAGTGTGGCCAATGGGAAGTAGAACTCCGACTAGAGGATGAGATTCTACCCTTCGAGCTACTTCAACTCAGAAAATTCTCCCTCCAGAGAAGCTTGAGTAAGAAGAAAAGCTCTGTTGCACTTTTAGAGAAGAAATGGAGAAGAAATGAAGTAGAATGGAGGTTCTTTCTCAAGAAAACCTCTTCTTCCACTCCAAAATTACCATCCTTTGTTCTAAAACTTCTCTTGGAGGAAAAGTGTTTCCAAATGATAAGTGATAACGCTCAAAAGGTTGCATTTGTATTTTAAAATGAGGGGTGGTTGCTGCTGATTTCTATGAACTAACAAAGACACAGTGTGTCTTCAAGGAGACAAGTCGTGTCTCATCATGTACTTGTCAACTAACTACTTTAGCGCTAGGGGTACACGGTGTGTCCCCTTAGATATACATGTGTGGCTATCAGTGGAGTCAATTTGGGAATAAGGCACATGTCGTGTTCGATTATATACACGCCCGTGTGTGTTGGCAGCAAGTCGGAGTCGGCCTCTGGATCGTGAGGACACATCGTGTCTTGATAGAGACACATTGCGTCGTCTGCTCTGAATTTTAGGCACTGAGGCTGCTAGAATCTTACACACCCATGTTCTTAATAGCACATGGTGTGCTCTTAGTTGTGTGAGCCTTTCAGGGAAGTTACATGTTGTTTCTTAAAAATTACATGCCATGCTCGATGTTATTTCTCCAAAAATGAACTCTAAATCAACTGCAAATCAAGGGGAGGTCCCACTAAGGTCGAATTTGGTTTGGGCTATGTTTGATTTGACATTTTGAACATGATCCTGTAATCAACATCATGAAACAAGTAATATAACTAAAATATGGCGAGTTAAGTATGATTAGAGACTAAATGGAAGGCAAAATGAACTGAATTTGTGTGTGGATGTGATATCTCAAGATAGTATGATGAGGGATTGATATCCCAAGATAGTGTGATTATAGTGACAGTCTTGTGTGGTTGTGTGATGGCATGGTGTCATGTGATGATGAGACTAGTATATGCTTCAATTGTCTTATATCTTGTAAAGTTGTATTATATCCTTATCTTTGTAGAGTTTGTTTAGGTTTTATACGGTGTAACTTCATTGACGCTAAAAGATATTCAATTAGAATAACTAATCAAGTGAAATCCTAAGCATATAGTTTCCATGTGCCATAGATCCATATTCAGCGTCAGTACTTGTTGATGGTGAAACATGGTTTCCCTTAGTGGCAGCTCAGAGTCAAATTCAGTTGCATATATGTATTTCACAGATTAGATATTGTCAACCCTAGCTGGAAAACGGTCGAGGTCATATCTCAATGGCATGATACAATATACATACATTATATGCTTTGAGGATGCGTACAGTCATACCTCAGAAGGAGTACGACTACGATCGTAACTCAATTTACTAGTGTTGTGCCTATATACCAGAGCAGACAAGGTTGTTTTGAAGTTGGACTTTATATGTCACTACAAAATACTCAGATTGATCGAGGGGAGCAGAGAGATCATTGGATTCTAGATCTTCCATTGATCTTGTATACCACTGATTTTGACATTGTAGTTATCAGTTGGAACATGAGTGGATGTCATGTGTTTGCTTGTTTCTCCTTAGAGAATAATAAAATCCGTAACACAATAATGTATTTACTTGTTTAGGGTCAAATGTGAATAACATTGGATGACCCCTTTTCCTTATCCTTCTACTAATTTCTTGAAATATAATGTGGTAAGAGAAATCAACTTTTATACACATTCTTCATATTCTTTTTTAAAGCATTAATTGTTCTTCTTCATAGTAATAACTTCCTAAGTTGCATAACGTTCTTCATCAGTTTAATACATATCCTTTAGCTGAATCTGCTCAAGTTGTTAAGTATATTTTCTACCAACTTTAATTTACTTGTTCATTTAATATACATTGTTGGAGAGTTATATCTCTTGTTGGGATGTTTGGTTTCACCCTGAGGGTTTTCACAAATTTTAGGCAGTCGAGCACGAGGAGGTAGAGGTCAGGCTATTGAAGCTGAGTAGCAAGAGGAGCAGTAGCTATGTAAAGGTTGGATATGCTACTAGTGTTTTGTAGTAGAGTCCTATTTGCTATCCCTGTACACTCAGGTCCTTGGGGGAGTTTTTTAGATGTTGTATATTGAGTTAATACTTTAGTCTTTATGCCTTTGTTGTATAGATATGGCATGTATGTATGTGAATGGGTTACCTCTTATGACACATTGTGGCCAATGAGCCATTGGGCCAGTGAACATTACTATGTAATAATCATTTGGCAGGTGTTATATATACATGTGTCTTATGTAGACTCTTATGTAATAAGTTCTAGCTTTTGTGCCTATGTGCAAATGGTTTTAATTTCCTGTGTTTTACGGTAACTTGGTTGTTTAGTAGTAACTTTGCATTTTTTTGGGTAATCTCGATTTGTGTGGCGCGGGGTGTCTCATATATGATATTAGGATTAACTTCTCAATAATTACATAAATCTTAAAATTCACGATACTATTATTAGCAAATTACATTATAAAAACCACATCATCCTCTAGATTATATATTTTACTTTATTTTTCCGACTTATAGATTACTAGGTATGAATTCTATAAACTCTAACCAGTTAGTAAATCACTAAAAATCATGTATCTATATTGGAATTAGGCGATGAAAATCATACCATCATGTAGAGAAAAGTCCCACAATTCTAAAACATTTTTCTATTATTTTTCTAAACATTATATAGTTTACTATGTTTTTTTTCTAATAAATGAAAAAACACCAATAAATCCACATACTTAAGAATATCCACCTCTAGTCTTAGTGTTGTGGCCCAATCAAAACCAGTCAAGTTACCTAGGCTTACACCTTGGTGAGAGCCTAACTTGGACCAAAGAACAATGTATTTAAGAAATCCCATGAAGGTGACTATACCACTATAGGAAAAATTAAGAAGTAAAGAAAATGAGAGAGGTAAAATTGGGAAACCCCACAAGATCATCTTATTATTTTCTTACACTTCACTTGCACAAAGTATAGAGCTACTAGATCTCAAACCCATGAATCCAACTTGAGAATCAGAGCTCCCTTTTTCCTGAAGATGAACCCTTTGGACCCTTCAGAACCTAGCAATTCCAAGTAGTCCAAAAAGTAGTTTGAGGGATGCACAAAGACTCACAAACTACTTCTGTAATGATTTTCTATATGAATAGACACTGAATTCTAAAGAAAAAGAGAGAAATAGTGTGATTCAAAGATGGAAAACATCATGATCATGTTTGCAAGGTCAAGGTGAGGACACGAGTACTATGGGATTAATTTGTTGGATGATATAAAAAAATGGGATATGGCCAGAGATGCGATGACCATGTAGGCTAAAACACATTGTGTTATAAAAGACAAGATATAAAGAGGGAAGTCACCGAATCTCACTATAGGGTAAATTTGTCAGAGGTGTTAAGATTTACTAGGTCATGGATGTCGACGAGGTCAATTCACTTCACAGTACTGACCCTGGGTGTCTTGGGGTCAATTGAGGGTGGAGGAGGGAAGGATAAGGGCCATTGTGGTTTTTGGTTATATAATTAATGGCATGAGATGGCATTCACGGCTGTACCTAGCCATGGCAACAATGTTACATGAGGCCAAATTAGCCATTTCATTAATTAGAAGCAATAAGGTTTGAATTTTTTATGCTTAAATAAGGAATTCCAAAACAAATCTAGAGGAGAAGAATCTCATCAAGAGATGAACCACACAACGTGAAAATGAGTGTGCAAGAATATGGATTCTTCTTAGTGAAAAAAAGAAGCACAAGGTAGGATAAATATCAACTGTCGTTTGATTAAAAATCAATGACTGAGAGGGAAATTGGGTTTTGGAAAGTTAATATAACTGGGTACGATAGCTAGGAAATTGAACTATAATTTTTTTTGAGAAAATAGGTGTGTGACTAAATAAATCATAGAAACTATAGGGAATTAGTTCTACTAATAGAACCATTTATTAAATTCATCCTTTGAATTTGTGTTTCTACCTAAATTTATTTGAGGGTTCATTGAATTATCAAATGAGATGAAATTTTATACATATTATACATAAGATATTTAGAAATTGAACGAATTTAAAGGAGAAACTAATTTTACATTCCATTTCTACATATCTTATTTAGTCTATGTATAAAATTTCATCTTGTTTGAGCATTAGATGAACCCTCAAATATATTTTTAGCAAGAAATATAAATTTAGTGGACTAATTTGATAAATGATTAAATTAATATAATAAATTCCTTATAATTTCTATGCTTTTGTTTGCCGCACAATTTTTTTCTCAGATTTACTCTTAATCATTCATTTTTAATCAAACAACAACTGATCTTTCTCCTTCCTTGAGCTTCTTTATTTTTTAGAGCCAAATTCTTGCACATTAATTTTCTGATTGTTGGTTAATCTCTTAATGAGATTTCTTCTCCTCTAGTTTTATTTTAGAACTCTAAATTTAAGCTTTGAAAACTCAAACCCTAACACTTCTAATTAATGAAATGGCTAATATGGCTTCATGTAACTCTGTCGCCATGGCTAGGTACAACCTTGAACACCGTCCCAAGCCCCTACATATAAACTCAGAACCCACTATAACCCTTGTCCTTCCCTCCTCCAACCTCATTTGACCCCAAGACACCTTGGGATAGTACTGTAAAGTGAATCGACCACACCGACCACGACATCCATGACCTAGTGAATCTGATCACCTCTGACAAATTTACCCTAAAGTAAGATTACATAACTTTCATTTTTATATCATGTCTTCATAACACAATGTATTTTAGTCTACATGGTTATCTCATCTCCAACCATCTCCCCTATTTTTGTATCATCTGACAAATGAACCCCATAGTACTCGTGCCCTTGCCTTAACCTTGGAAACTTTATTAGGATGTTTTCCTTCTTTGACTCATACTATTTCTCTCTTTTTCTTTGGAATTTAGTGTCTGCTCATAGAAACATCCATGGTAGAGGTAACTTGTGAGTCTTTGAGAACCCCTAAAAATCTTGTTTGGACTAATTGGAATTTCTAGCTTCCCAAGGATTCAAAGTATTCATCTTTAGGCAACAAAGAGTTGTGATTAAGAAGTTGGATTGATGGGTTGGAGATGTAGCTACTCTATATTGTGCACAAGAAAATGAACAAGTCTATAATTATATGTTGATATTGATCTTTTGATCTATCATTTTTTGCATATGCTTTTTGGGTAATAATTTGTATCGTGTGTATATTTTTCCATGAGGAAACCCTAATTTGGTACTTGGACTAAATGAAACCCTAACTTATAGGTTGTGACTTTTGTAAACTTTTAATGTACCTTAATTGTGAAATGGTTGATTACTTATTTGTGAATCCTCAGACCCACTCTATATTAGTTGAATTTTCTCATCCCTTATTTAAGCATGACAATATTTTATCTTGCATGGCATATTCATGTGTGATTGACTAGTGATAACTAGATGTACTGATACCATATTTTAAGGTATTGAGTTTTATTCCACTACCATGCTAAGTTTTATTCCCCTCAACATAATATTTTAGGCATTAAGTTTTATTCCCCTTCCATGGATTGTGTTTTGTTCCCTTGCAAAATCTATATTTTTTTTACACAGAGGTTTTATCCCTGCTACCCTTTGGTATGGAATATATGGGTTTGTACCCTGTTGTTTTATATATGTTAGTCTTCTTATCACTCACCATGCAAATATTTCAATTTTTTATATCATTAATGTGATGTTGTTTAATAGAAAGAATCTCTTTTTGAATATATTCTCATAATGTTCTCTTGATATCCATTTGGATGTTCTTTTTCCTTTTGGTTTGGGAAGCATTTATAAAGTTTATTGATGTCCCTTCTCCTAAATATTGCTCAACCATATTTTTTGAACATACCAACATTGTTATGCGGACAACATCCATTTTGTGCTCTCTTCCTGGGTATGCTCTAGATGAAGGACATGTGAACTTTACATGAGGACATGAACTTTTCTTAGTGGAGCTAACTCTTGGCAGATAGACTTGAGGTATCTTGTATATCAATCTGTCCCGTTCTTCAAGGTTATTATCTTTCATGTGAGTTCCCTAGTGGAGATTATTATTTAATATTATTTATTGAATATAGTCATTATAATTTTATTCTATTGTTATACTTTGGTCTTTATGATATCTATTTTTCTAATAGATCAAATAAAAGGTATTCATCTAATTATGGAAATTTTATGTGTATTTGTTATGGATGATGAGTTTTATTTGATTTATGTGAGGAGTGAATCCCCTCTTAGATTCCACTCCTTATAGAATTCGACCCTAATCCACTTTTCATCCTTTGGTAAACAAAAGTATTGTCAAGATAAATTTTAATTATATATTGAGAGGATTTAATCGTTGATAAGATGTTGAAGGATGACGTCGTCAAGATTACAAGGATGGGTGATAGAATCATAGCTATCAAGGTTGTTCTTGGGGGAAATATTTTTAACATTATTAGCGCTTATGCCCCCCAAGTTGGCCTTAACGAGGATGCGAAGAAGGATTTTCGGGATGACATGGATGAATTGATGCAAGGAATACCGATCGAAGAGAAGATTATTATTGAGAGTGATTTAAATGGCCATGTGGGGAGTGGTAATGCTGGATTTGAGAGAGTTCATGGTGGTTTTGGATATGGCAACAGGAACGGAGAAGGAGAGAGGATATTAGATTTTGCAGTTGCATATGATATGATTTTGCAAACACCCATTTCAAGAAAAGAGAATCTCATAAGATTACTTTTAAGAGTGGGCACAATTGTAGCCAAATTGATTACCTCCTTACAAGGCGGGTGGATCGTAACATATGCAAGGATTGTAAAGTGATTCCTGGCGAAGAACTCACGACCCAACATAGGTTGGTAGTTTTGGATATTAACATGAAGATCAATAAAGGCAAACATAACGGAAACCAAGATAGCAGGATCAAGTGGTGGAATCTTAAAGGAGAAAAGAAATTGACTTTTCATGATAAACTCATCAAGGAGGCGACTTGGAACTTGGAGTCTGATGTTAACACTATGTGGCATAACATGAGCTCCTGCATAACAAAAATTTCCAAAGAGGTTTAGGGGGAGTCTAAAGGTTGTGGACCTCCACAGAAGGAGACTTGGTGGTGGAATGATGAAGTACAAAAGGCTATTAAACTGAAAAGGGAGATCTATAGGAGTTTGCCCAAATCTAGAGATGATGCAACGTTACAAAGATACAAGCAAGCAAAGAAAGAAGCTAAAAAGGTGGTTCAGGAGGCAAGGTCTAGATACTTTGATGATATGTATAAGAAGCTGGACACTAGAGAAGGGGAAAAAGATATATATATAAAATGGCTCGTATAAGAGAAAGGAAAGGAAGAGACTTGAGTCAAGTAAAATGCATAAAGAATGAAGATGGTAGAGTATTGGTGAAGGACGATGATATCAAAAACCAGTGGAGAAATTACTTCCATAAGCTTTTCAATGGAGATACTACATATAATGTTAGCGACTCGTGTGACATGAATACGAGAGATATCATTTACACACGACGAGTTTCACCATTTGAGGTCAAGAATGCTTTGAAAAAGATGAAAATGAGAAAGGCATGCGGACCAGACAATATTCCCATTGATGTATGGAAGAGTATGGGGGATGAGGGAGTTACATGGTTAACAAATTTCTTTAACAAGATTATGAAGACCAAGAAGATGCCGGATGAGTGGAGAAATAGTATTATAGTCCCAATCTACAAGAACAAAGGGGACGTTCAGAGTTGTACAAACTATAGAGGTATCAAGCTGATGAGTCACACGATGAAGCTTTGGGAGAGGATTATTGAGCAGAGGTTAAGATCTATAACACAGGTATCAAACAACCAATTTGGTTTCATGCCTGGAAGATCAACAACAGAGGCTATTTTTCTGATAAGAAGGCTTATGGAGAAGTATAGACAAAGCAAAAGAGATCTTCATATGGTGTTTATCGATCTAGAGAAGGCTTATGATCGAGTACCCAGAGAAGTGTTATGGATGGTTTTGAAGAAAAAGGGTGTGCCTATCCAATACATTGACTTGATCAAAGGCATGTATGATAGCTCTACTGCAAGTGTCAAGACTCCTGGAGGAGAGACACCAACTTTTCCTATTACAGTTGGGGTACACCAAGGATCCACACTCAGCCCATATCTATTCGTTTTGGTTATGGATGAGTTAACAAAGAATGTTCAGGATGATATTCCTTGGTGTATGTTATTTGCTGATGATATTGTTTTGATTGACGAAACAAAAGATGGATTGAATGATAAAGTTGAATGTTGGAGAAAGGCATTGGAATCAAATGGATTGATGATTAGCAGGAGCAAAACTGAGTATATGCATTGCAATTTCAGCCAATCTCACAGTGTGGATGATGGAGCCAAGTTGGACAGAGTAGATATACCAAAATGTGACAAATTTCGTTACTTAGGTTCTATTATTCAAATAGACGGGGATGTCCAAAATGATGTTTGTCACCGGATTACTGCAGGATGGTTGAAATGGAGGAGTGCAACTGGAGTTTTATGCGATCAGAAGATCCCTCTCAGGTTAAAAAGTAAGTTTTATAGAACAGCTATACGACCAGCCATGCTCTATGGGAGTGAATGTTGGGCGATGAAGAAACAAGGTCTCAACAAGATGAACGTGGATGAAATGCGTATGCTGAGATGGATGTGTGGGAAGACAAGAAAAGATCGTTTGAGAAATGACTATATCAGGTATAAAGTGGGGGTGGCGAGCATTGAGGACAAGTTGCGTGAGGGCCGACTCAGATGGTACGGACATGTGCAACGCAAACCTACTAGTGCACCTATACGAAGCAATGCTATTGAGACAAACACTATAAATAGAAGAAGAGGAAGGCCTAAATTAACATGGGATGAGCTTATAAAGAGAGATTTTGAATCTCTACATCTCAATCAGAATATGACCCATGATAGAGCTGAATGGAAATGAAGGATCCATGTAGCCGACCCCAACATAGTTGGGATTGAGGCTTATATGATGATGATGATGATATTGAGAGGATTACAAAGAGTCATATATATAATCTTGTCTCAAGTACGATGTACCTAAGACACAACCAAATATTATTTAAACTAATGCTAATGGGCTTGAGTAAAATTAGTGAATTCATCTATTATGGAGATAATAACTAACATATAATACCAAATACACTCCCTCCCAAGAAGGAGAGTACACATTATGTATTCCCATCTTTCCACATATGTAGGAGAAGGATGAAGGTGGAAATGACTTGGTGAAGATATCGACAATCTATTCTCCAATCTTAACATTTGGTGTAATGATCTTCTCGACACTAATTTTATATAACATAGAGCGAGAGTCAACCTTAATATTCTTGGTGCGGTCATGAAAAAATGGATTATTATCTATATGAATTGATGCCTCATTATCACATTTGAGAGTTGATGGAGATGAGACACAAAGACTTAGTTCTAGAAGCATGTATGTCACACATCAAATATCACAAAAAGTGTGTGCCGTGATGTGAGAGTATCACTTCTACACCCAAGAGGTAACCAAGTTGTCCCATATCCTTTGTGTGAAAATGTAGCTAGTGTGCTTGTTTCAAAGCTTAAACCCCAAGAGAAACACTACCAATTTAAAGGATGCAATAAACATAGATGGTGAGGACAATGGTTCCATCTTGGGATGTAGAAAAGATGAGGTTGTGATCACTAGAATATCTAGTAAAATCTAGGTAGCAAGAACTCCACTGAGCTTTATAAAACTAGGACCATAGTGAGGCCATCGAAAGAACGTTTGAGATGGTATACTCTTTGTGAAGACTCCTCCTAAGCACAAAATAATGGAGGCTGGTGTATATTGACTTCTTCCTCTAAATAAGCATGAAGGAAGTAATTTAATATTAACCTAGAAAGGACACCAGTCCATGTGAGTGGCAAGAGAGATCACAATCCTGACAAAAGAAATGTGAGTCATCGGCAAGAAGGTTTCAAAGAAATACACAACATACAATTGAGTGGATTCTTTTTCAACAAGTGGGGCTCTAAGTAGTTCCACCAACCCATTGAACTTGAATTTGATAAAGAATACCCATTGAACCGTTCCAACTAGTGTGAAAAATGCACTGGAAACATTTTTCAAAATATGGTTGGAATCAAGTTGTTGGACAATGGTTCTTGCAGTACGGGAAATCTTGCATAGGAAACATGTATGAGAAATTGGTTGAAGGAGAATGAAAAAATGTATACTTTGTTGGAGAAACACAAGACGTGATAGATCCTCAGAAGTGTAAGATTATGCCAGAAGTTGAGTCGATGATGGAGGAATGAAATGATTGATAGGAGTCATAGAAGGATGTTTTGGTTAACAGATCCATAGGGTCATAGAGATCAAGCTGAAAGAACTCAACTTGAGGTGGACAAAATGATAAAGGTGAATCAAGGAACACAACAAAATCATGGGATGTAATGTTGGTGGAGATGCACAGACAACGACTACAATAAAAACTATTTTGATAGAGTGGAGATCAAGTTTATATACCTTTGCATCGAAGTTATGGATAGAAACAATATGCCCAAATTAACCTTTTTGAAAGATAGAATAGTAAGGAAAGCTATTTTAAGGAAAGATATTTTGATTGAGTGGAGATCAAGTTTATCTGCCTTTGCATCAAAGTTATGGATAGAAATAGTATGCCCACTAATGAAACGAGGAAGGTGAACATCCTTCTCAATGGGGAAAAAATTGAAAAAGGTGCCTTGTTCTGTAGGTTAGAAGATGATTGTTGCTTGATAAGGTAGTAGGAAGTAAGAACATCTTTGAACAAATAGGAAATTTGTAATTTTGCCTAAAAGATGAGAGTGCGAGAATTGTCTAACAAATGATGATTTTTACATTTTCAACCCCCTTTCTGGTGGTGTGGGGGAGTGTAAAGAGGCGAGATCACCTCTTTACCAAAATTTAAAGGAAATACAAACATCCACAATTCTTAACAAAAGTTACACTTTTGAGGATGGTTGCATTATAATCCAAATAAATAAGCATGATTCCAGATACATCATAAAATGTCAATAGCAGCGGAAAGAAAGAATAACAAGCCTTCTAATGGCTTTATTGTTTATTAAATCATTGCTTCCTAGAAGAAAAGATAAGATAGAGTAGAGGATCTAGCTATAGCAACCTAGCCATCCTTCTTCAAGCAAACGATCACATCAAGGATTCTTTCTTCAAGTCCTTCCTTCTCCTTGAACAGCTCCAACACCTGGGTGGTTGGGAAGGCACCCAGCAAGAGGGAAAACAAGAAAAGTATGTGTTACACTAATAATCTATCAAAGGCAAAGAAAGATGTAACAAGTAACTAGACACATTGTTTGGTGTAAGAAGATATCAAAGAGTATGAGGTTTTCATAAGAGAACTTGCCATTAACAAAGTAAGTAAAGGTTTTAGCATGTTTATTAATATGTCTATCTAACTAAGAAGGGTTGAGGCACCTACCGAACCTCTAACCTTAGGTGAGGGAAGTATTATAAACATTTCCAAATCACCTACAATTTTTTTAATGGGGAGAATAATAAACATTCCCCTAGGGCGATTTTATACATGCCCTCTATGGGTGGTTGTACATAAGTACCACTACTTCAAATTTAAATAGAACATTTAATTTCATGCTAATAAGAGATTTATGGCAAGAATAAGCAAAAGATATTCAACATGGCAATGGGGTATGAATACCCAAACAAGAGAATACTATATCTGATTTTTGAGGCAAATAAGACATTTAGGTTTCAAGAAATCTAATGGTTTAGATCAAATTAAACCTCATAAAAGAAATTTAGGTATTGGATCAAGTATTTCCCAACTGTTAGGTAGATGTACAATAAGAATCATAATAAACACATACTAATCACATACCTTGGCCACAGGTGTCCTAAGTTTCCCTTTTTCAAGTCTTCACACGAACTATAACCCCAAACTTCCTAATACATCATTTAATTCATTTATTAGAATTACATGTATTCACTTAAAAGATTGAAAAACCCTAATTTACTAACTTTTTGTACAAACTCTCGATTCAGACTTCAAAAACCTCATAATCGTCTTAGTTAGGTTTTCCTAATCAAAATAACATATAATATTGTATATTTTGGAAATATAGATCTTTAGGGTTAATTTTAGCGATTTTTAAGTTAATTAAATCGATTTTAGAAAACACCTTTTCGAAAAACTCAAAACCAAATCTCAAAAACATTTTTATTAAATAGATCTCATTTTCCTGATTTCAAAACACTATTTATTTTTAATTTTTGACCAACAGAATAATTTATAAAAATTTATTAGCCTCGACCAATCACAGCCTGCCACGTAGGCAAGGCCGGATGGCCGAGCGGTGGCAGGCGCTTGGAAGCGGCGACCCGCGCCTCGCGATCGCCCGCGACCGACCGAGCGGTGATGTCAGACGGACCAGCGTAAAGACGAAAAGCCCACGCGCGAGAAATCTTGAGAAGAAGGCGGAGAAGGGCAAAATGGTAAAAAGGCCACGCGTCATCTTCTTCCTCTCGCCCGAGCGACGCGAGCAGGAGCTTGGCCCCAATTTTGGGCAAATCCACGATTCTCGACGAAATCGAACGTTTAGGTACTCGAAAGAAAGAGAACGAGAAGACGAAGTTGGTAGTACCTTCAATTTGGACGAAGATGAAGCGAGTAGGGAGCAATATGCACCGCAAGAGCAGGAGCAAACGACGGCTCGATGGGGGTCCAAATGTCCACAAAACTTGAAATCAATGGTATAGGTGAGTTGCTAAGGGCATGACGGTTCTTGGGACCTAGATATATGTAGGCAACGTGCCCTAGGTTAGGATTTAGCTAGGGGCAAGGTAAGGAGGTCGGCGGC
The DNA here is from genome assembly GCA_963693085.1 of Alisma plantago-aquatica. Lineage (NCBI taxonomy): Eukaryota > Viridiplantae > Streptophyta > Magnoliopsida > Alismatales > Alismataceae > Alisma > Alisma plantago-aquatica. Next base: position 1,252,725,169 of record OY856411.1, on the reverse strand, counting down.
CACATTAGGCATTTCTCAAATACGCATTAAAGCTCGCAAAAGTTGGGATAATCCTGTGCGAAATCTCGCAAGGAAACCAACACAACAAAAATCAAGGAAAATCGTTGAGTAAATCTCAAGTTATTGCGATTTTAAGAAAACGAAAATCAAAGGCTTGTTTCCTTATCCGTCTAGAGCTAGGAGACGACCACGCATCGTCGGATCGGTGGACGCGGGTCCATCAAGAAATCTGAGCCGTTCGATCGCGCATTAGATCAGGGAAATATCCCTGAGCAAAATTCGATTAAAACTATTAGATTTTAAATGTTTTTCTCTTTCTTATTTTGGAGGCTCAAACGTTGCCCAAAAATTATGAAAATTTATATTCTGACTTATTTCGAGGCGTAGAATCCAAATATGGAGTTAGTTTTTCATTTCGAGAAAGTTTAATAAGTGAAATAATTAATAAGTCATTTTCTCTTTCCTCCCTCAAAAGAAGTGATAACATTATCTAAAATTAATGTAACTTCATCCTTAAGTCTCCTTAATGGGTTGGAACACGATTTTGCAATTATCTTCACAAGTTGACATTATCTTTATATTTATTAAATTAATTAGAACATTCTACACACTTTCTCTCTCCTATTTTTCTTATTATTCATATATTATCCTATTTAGTTGCAAATTTGCACAGAGGCTTATTTTTATGTTTATAATACGAATTTGAAGTTATTTCCCTGATTTGAGAGCACTAAGTATTTTATTTATTTTTATTGGCTTATTTCCTATATTCCATTGATCATGTCATTAATATTTTTATTTTAAATAATACTTGACCCTTAAGTTACTCTTTACTCAAGGAATCAAATTAAACTATCAAATTATCATGTTGTTTTCAGATTATCATATTTATTGCAAAAATATTTGTAATTATCTTCTTTACTCATAAATTCTCATATTTCCTTTACTTATTATATTTATCTTCTTTCTTTTATAAAATTCGGAATTTCTTCTTATTTCTTACATTCTAGGAAACACTAGAAGATTCTAGGACGAATTATTTTATCCTCTTTTATTTCTTAAGGTGAAATTGTATTTTATACCCCTTGTCTAATTTTAATTGAGTCTTTTGTACATGAAACCTTGAAATAAGAATATATGGGAAATATTTAACCAATAACCATCTTAATTTCTTTTAAATCAAGACCAAGAACAAAAGGAACGAATATGAAGGTCAAAGCTTATAGAAAAGAGTACAAAGAGGTACAAAGGAGATTTCAGTATGTTACAACACTCCACCCCTTAAAAAGGATTTCGTCCCCGAAATCTCATACAAAGAGGGAAGGATGAGTACGTAACATCTCATCTCTCAACTCCCAAGTGGTTTCTTCTAAACCATGGTATCTCCACAAAACCTTCACTAACTCTATCTCCTTATTCTTCAGCTGCTTTACTCGGGAGTCAAGGATCTTCACAGGTAGTTCTTCATAAGTCAGATTCTCATTAATCTCCACATGTTCAATGGAGAGCACATGAGACAGATCCTTAATGTACTTCCTCAGCACTGAAACATGGAACACATTGTGAATCTTATCATAAGCAGGAGGCAAAGCTAGACGATATGCACAATCTCCCACTTTATCTAAGATCTCAAATGGTTCAACATAGCGAGGACTCAACTTGCCTTTTACTTTAGATCTTGCAATAGAGTGTATAGGCTTGATCTTTAGAAAAGCATAGTCACCCACTAAGAAGCTTACATCAGACCTCTTCTTATCAGCATACATCTTCTGTCTGTCTTGAGAAGATTTCATCCGTTTCTTTATCAACTGTATCTTCTCAAGCATCATCTGCATGTCATCAGTCTTCACTAGGGAACGTTCACCAACATCATCCCAGTGCAAAGGTGAACGACAAGGTCTACCATAGAGAGCTTCAAAAGGTGGCATACCAATACTGGCTTGGTAGCTATTGTTGTAAGCAAACTCTGCTAATGGTAGATACCGATCCCAGGCACCACCCCAATCCATCACACAATCACGAAGCAAGTCCTCCAGAATCTAAACTTTTCTCTCGGACTGACCATCAGTTTGTGGATGGTAAGCAGTGCTGAAACGCAGATCAGTACCCATCTCTTCCTGAATCTGACCCCATAAACGAGAAGTAAATTTTGGGTCTCGATCAGAAACTATCACAGCAGGGACACCATGCAGACGAACTATCCACTCCACATACAACTGAGACATCTCAACAACTTTATGCGTGGTTTTGAAAGGCAAGAAATGAGCAGATTTAGTAAGCCGATCAATCACCACCCAAACAACATCATAACCTCTCTTGGACTTAGGGAAACCAGTAACAAAGTCCATTGTGATCTTCTCCCACTTCCATTTTGGAATCTCAAGAGGATGAAGAAGACCACCAGGTCGTTGATGTTCAATCTTGACTTGCTGACATGTCAAGCACTTTGCCACAAACTGAGCTATATCATTCTTCATATTCTTCCACCAGAAACTTCGCTGTAAGTCCTTGTACATCTTGGTTGTGCCAGGATGAATAGTGTACTTGGAACCATGAGCTTCACTCAGAACCTTCTGTCTCAGATCACCAACATCAGGTATCCACAACCTTTGTCTGAAGCGGATAGCACCATCCACTCCGACAGAGAAGTCAGATTGCGGTTTCTCAGATAAAGCTTTCAACTCTTCAAGCTCGGAACTCTCCAACTGTGCAGACAAGACTTCTAAGATCCAGGTTGGTGTAATGGTCAAACTGTCCATATGAACACACAACTTATCTTCATCCACTGAATCGACAGGTTGAGGTTTCCAACTGGCCACATGTTCAAGGTTTTCCCACACAGAACATCTCAGAGCAGCACAAACAACATCCTTCTTGCGACTTAAAGCATCAGCTACGACATTTGCTTTACCAGGATGATAGTTGATGGTGAAGTTGTAATCTTTAAGATATTCCATCCACCTACGTTGTCGCAAGTTCAGATACTTCGGAGTCAACATATATCTCAGACTCTTGTGATCATAAAGGACTTCAAACTTTTCTCCATAGAGGTAGTGTCGCCAGATCTTCAAAGCATGAACTATGGCAGCCAGCTCTAAATCATGCGTAGGCCAATTAGCTTCATTAGGTTTCAACTGACGAGAAGCATAGGCGATCACCTTTCCGTCTTGCATCAGAACACACCCTAACCTTGTCGGGATGCATCAGTGTAGATGACATAGGGTATACCCTCAACAGGCAAAGCAAGCACGGGAGCAGAAGTCAGACTCATCTTCAACTTCTGAAAACTGTCCTCACATTCAGGGGTCCATGAGAACTTGACTTCCTTCCGAGTCAGCTTGGTCAAAGGTAAAGCCAACTCATAAAACCCTTTGATAAACTTCCGATAGTAACCAGCTAGACCAAGGAAACTACGGATTTCAGACGGGTTTCTCGGAGCATTCCACTTTGTCACAGCTTCTACCTTCGCAGGATCAACATCTATATGGCCGGAAAAAATCACATGACCAAGAAACATCACTTCCTTTATCCAGAACTCACATTTTGAGAATTTTGCATATAATTGATTTTCTCGCAATGTGTTGAGTACAATCCGCAAGTGCTCGCGATGTTGTTCCAATGTCTCGGAATAAACCAAAACATCATCAATAAACACCACTACAAACTTGAAGAGGTATGGGCGGAATACTCGGTTCATCAGGTCCAGAAACGCAGCAGGGGCATTTGTCAAACCAAAAGGCATGACCAAGAATTCATAATGCCCATAGCGAGTTCTGAACGCTGTCTTCGGAACATCATCATCTTTCACACGCATCTGGTAGTAGCCACTCCGCAGATCCATCTTGGAGAACATTGTGGCTGACTTCAGCTGATCGAACAGGTCGTCGATGCGTGGCAACGGATAACGATTCTTCACTGTCACCTGGTTGAGCATGCGGTAATCCATACACATCCGCAAAGAGCCATCTTTCTTCTTCACGAACAGGACTGGGGCTCCCCAAGGGGAAACACTGGGGCGAATGAAACCCATGTCAAGAAGCTCTTCAAGCTGCTTCTTTAACTCCGCCAGCTCAGCAGGAGCCAAGTGGTAAGGTGGCTTCGAAATCGGTGAAGTTCCAGGTATGAGCTCGATGGAGAATTCCACCTCGCGATTTGGTGGCAACCTGGGCAATTCCTCAGGAAAGGCATCTGGGAAGTCCTTCACCACATCAACATGGTCTAGGGCAGGAGGTGTAGCATCAAGAACTATAGAGGCTAGGAAGGCTCTACACCCTTGAGAGATGAGCTTTTCAGCTTTGATGGCAGAGATGACAAACTGTCGCTCTCCTCTCTTCTTGTCCTTGACACACACTCTTCCTTCATCAGGATGGAACAAGCTAACCTTGGATTCCTCACAGAACAGAATAGCTTTATATTTCTTTAACCAATCCATGCCCAGGATTATGTCAAAGACAGTCATATCAAGCAAGACAAAAAATGTGGGAAACATTATTCCGGATATACAGAGGTTCAAGGTAGGAGTTTGGAGATACGAGGAGAAAATTTTCCCACTAGGAGTTTTTACATCTAACACATGATCCATGAACTCAGATTCGATTTCAAGCATAGAGGCAAACTGACTAGATATGAAGGTATTGGAGGAACCAGAGTCAAACAGAGCTTTTAAAGGATGCATATTGAGGTGTAGTGTACCTTCAATCACTTCATTACCTTCACCATCTTCTTCAGCATTGAGAGCAAACACTCTCCCATTCTGCCTCTCAGCTGGAGGACGCCTCGGGTTCTGGTTGTTGTTGTTATTGTTGTTGTTGTTCTGCGGTGGAGGATTCTATCTCGGCTGTTGTGGCTGCTGAGCAGGATTCTGCCCTTGCTGGAAACGTGGGCAGTTAGGTCAGATGTTCCCAACCTGGCCACACTCATGGCAGGTTGGTGGAGGACGGTTGCCAACACGAGCAGGTGCATTGTTGGCGGGACATCTTCCAAGAGGATGGTGGCGATTGCATCTGTTGCAACGATATCGACCACGGTTCTCATGCTGGTTCGGGTTCTTCCTTTTGTTGTTGTTGAAGCTACTAGAAGCCTGAAATCCCGGATATGACTCGATGGAGAGAGCTTTGTCCACCATCTGTTGAAACGAGAGTGGCATCTGAGGTACGAGGCTTCGACCAACATGGTAGTTCAGGCCTTCTAAGAACAAGGTTGCTCTTCTGTCAGCTCCAAGGTCAGTGGCGTAACGTTCCAGCAGTAGAAACTTCTAAACATAGTCTGCCACACTCATGCTTCCTTGCTTGAGACTGTAAAACTCAGCCTCCTTCTTCCTCAGGAAAGCGGGGTAGATGTACTTTTCTCTGAACAGCTTCAGGAACTGTGTCCACTCCATGGAGGAGGTGTCTCGGGTACGGGCAACTCCATTCCACCAGACACGGGCCGGTCCATCCAGCATGTACATCGCACACCGAACCTTCTGGTGAGGAGGGCAAGCCATACCCTCGAAGGTCCGATCCAGGGCCAACACCCAGTCATCAACTTTGTCCACCATGTTAGGCTCACTCTCACCCTTGAAGTAGGGTGGCTGCATCTTGATGAAGTCGGTGAGGGTGAACTCCCTCAGCTTGGAGGCAACAACAGCTATGGTGTTGAGTTGTCCCATCATGGTGGAGGACAACAGTTGTCGCAGCATCGCCAGTTCTTGCTCAGGTGTGAAAGCAGGAACACCGGAGGTTGATTGGTTAACAGCAGGAGTCACAGGAGTGTCGGGGTTGTCGGTGTTGGACTCCTGGTTTGAGTTGTCAAACAGGTCACCTCTCCTGAAATTAGGGTTAACTTATTAAATTTTTTAGGAGTAAAGAATCATAGATGAGAGGGAAAAGAAATAGAGATGAGAAAAGGATAACTAGAATGCTATTGCCTAAAAGCATACTATTTCGGGCAGTTCGTATTGGCGCAGGCCAGGCCGGATCATAAGGGCACGGGAGTCCCCGTATGCCAAGCTAGTGGGTCGGAGGAAAATCTTGCCAGCCCCCATGCCCTGATCCTTTCTAGATTCCCTTGCCTCAACTACATGCCCTAATAGTCTCCTAAATGCTCTGATACCATGCTGTAAAGAGGCGAGATCACATCTTTACTAAAATTTAAAGGAAATACAAACATCCACAATTCTTAACAAAATTTAGAATTTTGAGGATGGTTGCATTATAATCCAAATAAATAAGCATGATTCCAGATACATCATAAAATGTCAATAGCAGCGGAAAGAAAGAATAACAAGCCTTCTGATGGCTTTATTGTTTATTACATCATTGCTTCCTAGAAGAAAAGATAAGATAGAGTAGAGGATCTAGCTATAGCAACCTAGCCATCCTTCTTCAAGCAAACGATCACAGCAAGGATTCTTTCTTCAAGTCCTTCCTTCTCCTTGAACAGCTCCAACACCTAGGTGGTTGGGAAGGCACCCAACAACAGGGAAAACAAGAAAAGTATGTGTTACACTAATAATCTATCAAAGGCAAAGAAAGATGTAACAAGTAACTAGACAAATTGTTTGGTGTAAGAAGATATCAAAGAGTATGAGGTTTTCATAAGAGAACTTGCCATTAACAAAGTAAGTAAAGGTTTTAGCATGTTTATTAATATGTCTATATAACTAAGTAGGGTTGAGGCACCTACCGAACCTCTAACCTTAGGTGAGGGAAGAATTATAAACATTTCCAAATCACCTACAATTTTTTTAATGGGGAGAATAATAAACATTCCCCTAGGGTGATTTTATACATGCCCTCTATGGGTGGTTGTACATAAGTACCACTACTTAAAATTTAAATAGAACATTTAATTTCGTGCTAATAAGAGATTTATGGCAAGAATAAGCAAAAGATATTCAACATGGCAATGGGGTATGAATACCCAAACAAGAGAATACTATATCTGATTTTTGAGGCAAATAAGACATTTAGAGTTCAAGAAATCTAATGGTTTAGATCAAATTAAACCTCATAAAAGAAATTTAGGTATTGGATTAAGTATTTCCCAATTGTTAGGTAGATGTACAATAAGAATCATAATAAACACCTACTAATCACATACCTTGGCCACACACTACTACAGAACCTACCTTTAGTGTCAGTTATTTAAAGCCTGTAGTGTCGGTTTATAAGCGACACCTATGTGGGCGACACTAAAAGTCCAACCATTGGTCGTCGGTTCCATAACCGACACCCAAACTCTTTGCGCGCCACCGAAAACGCGCCATCATGGGACTATATGTGTCGGTTATTAGGTAATCACCCGACAACCAAACCCTTCGCGCCACAGTAAGGGCGCCATGTTGGGCACCATCCTTGTCGTTTATCTACAAATAACCGACGACCAACCCCTTCGCGCCACACAAAATAGATGCCGGTTATTTGTAAAAACCCGACACTATAACATTATGTGTCGGTTAGTTACAAATAACCGACGACTATTGGTTTTTTTTTTTGCTGTCAGTCTGCAGACCTGCTGTGGCTGGTCGCAGGATGAGAAACCTGTTCAGTTCAGTTATGAACTGTAGGTTTTATGACATCCATTGATATCAGCCGACAACAGGCCGCAAACCTGCAAAATTAACAATAATAAAATAGCACATGCATATAGCAATGCAACCTGCAGTTCCATTTTATTTTCACACATTTATAAACATTCACACATGCTATAAATCTGTAGTTCCATTGATTCACATTCACACATGTAGACTTCATATAGCAACCAACACTTTCATTCATTTTCATTCAAACACATGTAGAAACATCCAGACATGTAGAAACATTCACACATATATTATAATTCAGAAATTCATTTACAAAGTATCATTGTTTAGTCATTATTCACTATCAGGATCCCAATTATATTTTAAAACCCCCACTAATTGTATGGCTATTGCCCATTCTTCTACTACTTCATTTAATTCTCCCATCGTATAGGGCTGATTTACATTTGGTAAGTCCTTTCCTGTATTGGGGTCCATTTTAAACACCTGTAAAGAGAATGATGTATAATTAATGAGCTATAAATAAGATTGATATATTTCATATTATCTCTTGTCAGCTATATAATACCTCAGCAATACAATCGATGTCCATTGCGGCATTTTTGACAAGTATGTGCATATATCGCATGACATAGTATCCACATGCCCATCCGTTGTCTTGTGTAGCACACTATAAATTCAAACATACAAAATATTAAAAAATACAACTAATTAAGCATTGTTCACATAAATAATATATACATATATTGCAGTAGGGAACTTACTTTCACGTTCTTCCAAATTATTGGATGGTTCTTCTTCGTGGGGACATTTCCTCCAGCCTTTTTGTACTCCTCCAAACCCCTACATGTTAATGTAACACAGAACATTGCAATTAAATAGTAATGTAATAACATATGTTAACGGATATGAAAAATGAAATATTTCTCACCGAAATATTGCCATTTTCATTTTGTGTCCAAATCTTGTATTCAATTTACTCCCCTTAGGATCTAGATAATACACAGTGAACGTCTCGGGGGCAATAACCAATAACTCCCAATGATTACCACTAGACGAAAAAAAGTTATAAATTAATAACTCAAAATTTACAATAAAATGTAATTTTCTTAAGTCCAAATTATAATAAGCAAAGTAAACTTACTCTACATTGAATGGAGCCATTATCACCGTCTTCTTTTTTTCAGCAAAAATTGAAAAAGCCTCACAGCAGTATTGTTGAACTGGTGTAGGGTCTTTAGCTACTAGACTAATCAAGGATGGAATCAAAAACCCTACATGTTCGAATCCAAAATCTGCACATAGGTTGTCTAATTAGCTGCAAAATATGTATTAATTACGCATGCATTAATAAATAAGAAACCAGATCACCAGATCATACACAAGGTATATGGATGTATAAAGAATATCTCACCTTATCCATAGCTCTATCACAGATGTATTTAGCCAATCATTTCGAAACATCTCCAAAATATCTTGTATAAATATTTTTGTTTCGTATGACTGAACTGTAGAATCTGAATCAGAACAAACAGTTATAGGGGAGTATATATCATGTTCCCCTAACCATACTGCCATACCCCTATAGTTAGGACCTAACGGGATAGGTAGGTCCTGTGGAACCCAACTAGGTAATGCAGGAGGTGGAAGTAGAGGCCTAGATGTTGTGGGTGTCTTCTTTTTAACCTGTATATATATAATAATTTCAGATCAACTGGAAGCATATACAAACACTAACAATTGAACGTAATGTAAATTTACCACACCTTTTCAGTAAATAAGACATATGCTTTTCCCCACAATATCACTCCGCCTAATGCCTCACCAAGAGTTTCACAATCTGGGTGGGCATATGGCAGTTGAAGTACCTCAAATTGGGGGAATACATGTATCGGGCTCACCCGAATACAACCAGCTGGTACTGGAGACCCGTGACACGTTTCCCCTGGTAGGGATGGGTAAGCCGACGCCTCTGCCACGACATATTCTTTATTTTTTAGACGGCATGGCCTCAACCCCTACAAATTTTTGTGTAAAGAATGTTATATACATATATACATATCATCTTTTTTGAAACGACTACACTGTCATATATATGTATCATCTTGAATTAAAAAACTAGTTACTATGTCATAAAAATACTTACAGTGGATGTGCTAGGTGGTGGGTCTACAGGATTACTCCCAACCTCTGCAGTAGGAGTAGGAGTAGAGGCTGCAGTACGTATTGTCTGGTAAGTGGCAGTCTGAGATGCCTGCCACTTTTGCATTGCTTCTTCGAGTTTTTCTTCGAGTTTCCTGTCAAATAGCTTATCCACCTATACATGGATAAAAGAAACGTCAAATTCTAATTTTTGAATTCTCTTTTACAATAACATCTACAAGGGAAAAATATGTTACCTCGTCTTGTGAAAGTCCCACTTTTGGGACATGTTTGCGTTGGGATGGCCCAAAATAAGCTTTGATGCCCACACCAGCGCCTGCAGCCCTAACACGTCCAGGATGCTCTGGGTTACCCAGAGCAACTGTCAATTCATCCCTTGTGCCCTCAGGGATGAACTTTCCTTGTTTCCTCAGCTCGTGCAGCTCCCGCTAATCGCCAAAACAAATATTTGTACTTAAGTAAACAACACAAATAATCAATATTCGAATGATTGTTGTAAGAGTTGTATTTTACCATTTTTGCAGCCGCCTCAGCAGTTGCGGCCTTAGTTAATTCTCCCTTCTTATTTTGCCTCCCAGCTATCCAGATATCATGGCGAGGCAGAGGTGTGCTACCTATGGTAGAGGACTCCTGAGTAGCAGCAGACTGAGCAGCAGCAGCCTCAGCCTGTAGTCTTTGGCGAACGCCTGCATATCCTCTTGGACCCATTGTGTGGTCGTGCACATTCATCGCACGCCTTGATCTTTGTGCATCACTGAGGGCCTAGTTAGTATGCACATTAATGATTTGGTTAGTAACACTAAATGTTAATCTTGAATAACTGAATACAACATATATTAATTAGTGAGATTGAGACTGACGCCTAATACCTTGAATTCATCAGTTTGTCTTGAAGCGACAAACGCGTCCCATTCTTCTTTGTCCAGGAAGTTCCACTGTTCAGTGGCTGTCTTCTTCCTCTTCTCGGCTTCTTTTACGTATTCTCTGGTGAGATTTGTCCTATAGTTCCTTAGGACTCTCCCACAGCGTTGCATCACGCCTTTACGATGCAGCTTTTCATCCAATGCAAATATACTCTGCAAAATAGAATTGCTATTAACTAGTATCCAAAAATTTAGTAATCTACAAAATAGAATTGCAAATTAATAATAACTCACGCATAAATCCCTCCATATTGTGTCTTTCTTCTCCTTAGAAACATTATGCCAAGAATCTAAGAGACAACCGCAATGGCTACGAGTAACATATCCAAGATATGAAATAAATGAATTGTGATTCACACCACATGCATTTCCTACATTATCAAAATCCACATCAAGTTTGGGTCCATTGCCCTTTTGCGCAATTAACTTCTTCATCATAGTGATGCCCCTTCTCTTGTCAACTTTTTGTTGTTGTTGATCAAATGCCTCAAGTGCTGCATCATCAACCTAAAATTTGACAAAATAATTCACATTTAGAAGATATAACTATAAATGGACATATAGATATAAATATATGATATATTTTTAAAACCTACATTGTGAGGCGGCGCATTGATGTCCTCACCCTCACGGTAGTCATCAAGACGGTCATCAGGAGAATGGTCAGGAGAATGGTCAGCCATCTGCAAATTCACATTGTAAAGTAATTCACATTATAAATCAGGAGAAGAGGTCTTTGAACAACTGTTTAATCATCTACTTATTTAACTTTAGTTATCAACTGTTTAACTTTATTTATCAACTGATTCATATTTACTTTTCCACTTAAGTATTTATTCATCTACTTATTTGTTTTTATTTATTACTGTTTTAGGAATTATGTAATCATCTACTGATTTATATTAGTTTACCAATTGATTTGTATTTAATGTATTTATTCATCTACTATTTGTATTCATTTATGTACTGATTTGAGAATTGATTAATCATCACTGATTTATAATTTTATATTAGTTAATCAACTGATTTGTATTTATTCATCTACTATTTGTATTCATTTATGTACTGATTTGAGAATTGATTAATCATCACTGATTTATAATTTTATATTAGTTAATCAACTGATTTGTATTTATTCATCAACTATTTGTATTCATTTATGTACTGATTTGAGAATTGATTAATCATCACTGATTTATAATTTTATATTAGTTAATCAACTGATTTGTATTTATTCATCTACTATTTGTATTCATTTATGTACTGATTTGAGAATTGATTAATCATCACTGATTTATAATTTTATATTAGTTAATCAACTGATTTGTATTTATTCATCTACTATTTGTATTCATTTATGTACTGATTTGAGAATTGATTAATCATCACTGATTTATAATTTTATATTAGTTAATCAACTGATTTGTATTTATTCATCTACTATTTGTATTCATTTATGTACTGATTTGAGAATTGATTAATCATCACTGATTTAAAATTTTATATTAGTTAATCAACTGATTTGTATTTATTCATCTACTATTTGTATTCATTTATGTACTGATTTGAGAATTGATTAATCATCACTGATTTATAATTTTATATTAGTTAATCAACTGATTTGTATTTATTCATCTACTATTTTTATTCATTTATGTACTGATTTGAGAATTGATTAATCATCCCTGATTTATAATTTTATATTAGTTAATCAACTGATTTGTATTTATTCATCTACTTATTTGTATTTATTTATTACTGTTTTTATTTAGTTATCTATTGATTTGTGTTTATTTAAGTAATAATTTTGATATCTATTGATCGGGGAGTAGCCCGGTTTTGCATTGTAATTTACAGTTATGAATTAATATTGACATTTCTCTTAATTTTGGACTTGTCTCTATGATTACTTCATGAATTATATGTGCATGATAACCATAGGTGATTTCTTAGACCTTAATTGCTTGAGAGAGGGATTATGTGTTGGATAGGTTGTAGAGATACATAACTTAGACCGCACTTCCAGAGAAGGCCTATGATTGTGAAGGGAATAACCTAGAGAATTCATTAAAGCACCTAAATAATAATTAAATTTCTATGAGAGTTGGGTTTATCTTAAATTAGGTAGTGAATGATGTTGCGAGAGTGGGTAATTCTTACTACAAGTCTCTTATCCAGGGTTGGGAGAGGTAAATATTAATGAAATGATGTTAATTGTAAATTGAACTGGGGTGAAACCATAATTCTAAGGAAGCCATTCCAATTGCAATCACAATCAATAATTTCAGTTTTACCTCCTGCAATTTAGTCACTTAATCAACCAATCACTCGTTTTCTCAGGCTTATCTAAAAGATCACAAGCTAAAAGATCACAATCTATAACTATCTATTACATGACTGAAGTGCATATTACCAGTTCATTTTCGTCATTTGCAATGAATAATGCAAAATAACAGTATTAATCTAGGGGATGAGGAAGAAGGAAGAAGCCGGCGTACCTTGAGGTGAAGCTTATAGTGTCGGAGCAAGGAGAGCAGCTGGAGGTGATGGCGAGCGGCGACGACGAGCGGTGTGCGGAAGACGAATGACGGCGAGAGCGTCGGAGACGGCGAGCGGAGAGCTGGAGGCGACGGCGACAATGGCGAGTGGCGGCGAGAGCGTCGACGGCGACGACGGCGAGCGGTGTGCGGCAGACGAACGGCGGCGCGGGGAGGAACCGGCAACGGCGGGGGAAATCGCCAGACCTAGCGCGCACGGCAATGAAACATAGACGATGGGGAAAAGTTCTGTTCACCACGGCTATTAAGTTGACAATATGTGTCGGTTATTTAAAAAAAACGACAACTAAACTAACAGTGTCGGATCTTTGAAGAAAACCGACGACTATATTACATAATATTCTTCGGTTCATAAATACAAGACAACCGACAACTATTCCTATCTCACGCATCCCCTTTAGTAGTCGGTTATTTATTAAAGAACCGACAACATATGTCAAATTTTGGAGCCAATTTTTTCGCTGGAATTTTGGGTTTGGCGGTTGAGTTTATGTGTCGGTTGTTTATTAAATAACCGACGATTATTGAAAGCGGTACCCGTGTCTGGTCGACCTTTACATATTGGATGTCGGTTTCTGTTAAAAACCGACATATTAGGGTTTATGTGCCGGTTTTTGTATACAACCGACACCTTGAAAACCGACTTTATAAGCCATTTCTGTAGTAGTGACAGGTGTCCTAAGTTTCCCTTTTTCAAGTCTTCACACAAACTATAACCCCAAACTTCCTAATACATCATTTAATTCATTTATTAGAATTACATGTATTCACTTAAAAGATTGAAAAACCCTAATTTACTAAGTTTTTGTACAAACTCTCGATTCAGACTTCAAAAACCTCATAATCGTCTTAGTTAGGTTTTCCTGATCAAAAAAACATATAATATTGTATATTTTGGAAATATAGATCTTTAGGGTTAATTTTAGGGATTTTTAAGTTAATTAAATCGATTTTAAAAAACACCTTTTCAAAAAACTCAAAACCAAATCTCAAAAACATTTTTATTAAATAGATCTCATTTTCCTGATTTCAAAACACTATTTATTTTTAATTTTTGACCAACGGAATAATTTATAAAAATTAATTAGCCTCGACCAATCACAGCCTGCCACGTAGGCAAGGCCGGATGGCCGAGCGGTGGCGGGCGCTTGGCAGCGGCGACCCGCGCCTCGCGATCGCCCGCGAACGACCGAGCGGTGAAGTCAGACGGACCAGCGTAAAGACGAAAAGCCCACGCGCGAGAAATTTAGAGAAGAAGGCGGCGGAGGGAAAAACGGTAAAAAGGCCACACGTCATCTTCTTTCTCTCGCCCGAGCGACGCGAGCAGGAGCTTGGCCCCAATTTTGGGCAAATCCACGATTCTCGACGAAATCGAACGTTTTGGTACTCGAAAGAAAGAGAACGAGAAGATGAAGTTGGTAGTACCTTCAATTTGGACGGAGATGAAGCGAGTAGGGAGCAATATGCGCCGCAAGAGCAGGAGCAAACGGCGGCTCGATGGGGGTCCAAACGTCCATGAAACTTGAAATCAATGGTATAGGTGAGTTGCTAAGGGCATGACGGTTCTTGGGACCTAGATATATATAGGCAACATGCCCTAGGTTAGGATTTAGCTAGGGGCAAGGTAAGGAGGTCGGCGGCCACATTAGGCGTTTCTCAAGTACGCATTAAAGCTTGCAAAAGTTGGGATAATCCTATGCAAAATCTCGCAAGGAAACCAACGCAACAAAAATCAAGGAAAATCGTTGAGTAAATCTCAAGTTATTGCGATTTTAAGAAAACGAAAATCAAAGGCCTGTTGCCTTATCCGTCTAGAGCTAGGAGACGACCACGCGTCGTCGGATTGGTGGACGCTGGTCCATCAAGCAATCTGAGCCGTTTGATCGCGCATTAGATCAGGGAAATATCTCTGAGCAAAAGTCGATTAAAACTATTAGATTTTAAATGTTTTTCTCTTTCTTATTTTGGTGGCTCAAACTTTGCCCAAAAATTATGAAAATTTATATTCTGACTTATTTCGACGCGTAGAATCCAAATATGGAGTTAGTTTTTCATTTCGAGAAAGTTTAATAGGTGAAATAATTAATATGTCATTTTCTCTTTCCTTCCTCAAAAGAAGTGATAACATTATCTAAAATTAGTATAACTTCATCCTTAAGTCTCCTTAATGGGTTGGAACACGATTTTGCAATTATCTTCACAAGTTGACATTATATTTATATTTATTAAATTAATTAGAACATTCTACACACTTTTTCTCTCCTATTTTTCTTATTATTCATATATTATCCTATTTAGTTGTAAATTTGCACAGAGGCTTATTTTTATGTTTAGAATACGAATTTGAAGTTATTTCCCTGATTTGAGAGCATTAAGTATTTTATTTCTTTTTATTGGCTTATTTCCTATATTCCATTGATCATGTCATTAATATTTTTATTTTAAATAATACTTGACCCTTAAGTTACTCTTTACTCAAGGAATCGAATTAAACTATCAAATTATCATGTTGTTTTCAGATTATCATATTTATTGCAAAAATATTTGTAATTATCTTCTTTACTCATAAATTCTCATATTTCCTTTACTTATTATATTTATCTTCTTTCTTTTATAAAATTCGGAATTTCTTCTTATTTCTTACATTCTAGGAAATACTAGAAGATTCTTGGACGAATTATTTTATCCTCTTTTATTTCTTAAGGTGAAATTGTATTTTAAACCCCTTGTCTAATTTTAACTGAGTCTTTTGTACATGAAACCTTGAAATAAGAATATATGGGAAATATTTACCAATAACCATCTTAATTTCTTTTAAATCAAGACCAAGAACAAAAGGAACGAAAATGAAGGTCAAAGCTTATAGAAAAGAGTACAAAGAGGTACAAAGGAGATTTCAGTATGTTACAGGGAGCAAGAATTATGATGGATATTTCCAGTGCTATACCAATAGAGTACACCTTTCCAAGAACATGTTCCAAAGAATTGTCAGTCCAAAAGATTTGAATGGATGTACTAAATTGTGTTGAGATTATTTTATGCAAGGATTGAAAAAATACCAATCATCTTATCATAGAATTTCAATAAGTACTATCAAGTCATAAAAAAGATATCATCAACAAAGGTAATGAAGTAAATAGTCCACAAATGCTATCTGGTAAAAACGTACCACAAATGTCACTATGAAAACATCACAGATAGCTTTTAAACATAAACAAGTTTTTTGAGGAAAACTAACTCTAGTGATGTTTCCCAAAATAACAAGAGTCACATGAAACACTTTATAATCTAGGTAAGGAGGGTTCTAAAATTTTCAATTTTTCAAGAGAGGGGTGACTGTAGCTTTGATGAAGTTTAGAGGTGTGCATACAAGAAGGGAAGACAAACATCACTATCACCAATGTAGTACAAATCACTAGCTCTAGAACCCAAACCAGTCATCATTAAATCCATGACCACAAAATCATGTCCATCAAAGGTGATATTTCAAGTAAAGGCATCAACTAAATTAATAGCTCACATCAAATTAAAGGGAAATTGGTGAGTAAAGTAGAAGAACTAAGCTTAAGATTAGGCGAGTTAACACTTCAACATTCTTGAAATTTTTTAGTGGACCCATCTTCTAGAGTGATAGATGAAGTAGGAATATAGGACTCGACATGGGATATAAGATGTCACATACCTATATATGTTAGGTCACCCAAGAACTAACAATTAAGGATAAACTGGACGCTAACATGTAGGCCCTGCCATTACTTTGTTTGGTGCTCAGATGCACTGAAATTTTTACGGTAGGTTGCATCATCATGTAATCTTGAAATCTTATGGGATTTTAATGATCTTGTTGAGAGGCTTGGAGAATATGTGCATAAACTCTTGATGATATGGATAAGGTATTTATCCCTTGGGAAACATGAGCAACACCAGCACCAAAAATTTGCATGTAGGGATGACCATGCTTCTAGTAGAACATCTCCTCAAGGTAACCAAACTTATTGCAATATTTGCATTTGGGTCTTGGAGGATATCCAAGAGACAACCAAAATCTCCAATAGTGAAATTGTAGGACTGAAATATAGGAGTTACAAGTCATATTGCTGAATATGAGAGAAGTCATCTTCTAGAGTGGGGAATCTTTTTTCCTACCAGGATGATGTCACAGACATGAGAATAGGTCAAACAGAGGCCAACAAGAAATTTGCCGATGATGAGATGAAAATGCTCTTTGGTTTGATCCTCAAAAGAGAAGGCTAAAAGTAATCAAGTTGTTGGTCAAGAATCAGGATAATAATAGAGTCATAATATTTGTCAATGGTCCTATCTCCCTTATTCATTGAAAAGTTCATTGCAAGTTTCATAGAAAAAACATTCTTTTCTGCATGTAGTGATGATGAGAAATTTATCCACCATTTTTTCATTGTTTTGTAGAATATATATTCAGAGCAATGGGAAACCCCATATTGTTCTGAAGCTAGATTTTGACTTGGCTATTTTCTTGTTTCTATTAAAGGGTATCGTCAATAGGCTTCTCTATGAACATCACCTTGTCTCTAGATCCATGATTTTTTTTAAAGAATCCATCTATACCACATAGTTACCCCCATTTAAATTAATGATGGAGATAGGAACACTATCATTATCAATAATAGTCTGAGGTTAATATTTTCCTTCAATCTTGCCTATAAACATGATGGTAAACTAGTCACACCGGTGGAATAATAGTGGAGATGGATGATGTTGAATCAATCACACCAGTAGAATAGTGGTGGAGATAGATAATAATTTGTGATATACACAATGAGAGGATATATATAGTTGGAAGGAATCATGAATGAAGCACTATCACAGAGAAAATACAATGATAGGAAAAATATAAATGGACCCTAACAATCAACATATTTCACCGATGTACGTAGGGATAGGACATGGGGAGAAAAATAAAAATAAAGTGGTTAGGATGTTGTTATATACATTTGTAGAAAAGGATCTCTACCATGTTATACTCAAGAAGTAATGATCAAATATGGTGGATTACAATAGAAGGGAGGAGAACAAGTCAAAAGCCCATAGAGGTTGCTACGCCCAAAAGCACCTTGGCAAGGTCGATGGGTGCAACTCCTAATGGGATGGTAATGAGCAATTCTGAATGAAAAAGACTGAGATGGCTGGATTAAATAAACCCTAGATAGAGAGAAAAAGAAGAGGCAAACCACGACAGATTAGTGTTCATCTAGAGCCAAAGAAACAATTGTCTTCTTTGGCACCCAACCAACAGGCAGGAGGGCGGATGCATAGCAAGAGAGGAGAGAGAGATAAGAAGAAGAAGAAGAATAACAAGAAGAAGGGAGGGATGGGGGTGTTTCCTCCTCTTGAAACCCTAAGATTTAAAGAATTACTTGTGATACAATGTGAACATAAATTCTTATTACATGTTGTGAGGATTATAGGGAGTCATATGTATAGCATTGCCCCTAGGTATAGTGTACAACAAAAACAACATGACATACACGAAACCAATGCTAATGGGCTTGAGTAGAGTTAGGCCAATTATCTATTATAGAGATAATAGATAACATAATACCATCAACAAGGAGAACATGTGATAATGGGAAACGATCATCATGAGTATCTTATTGTGAGGTTTGTTTTCTAGGTCTACTAATAAAACTGCCTTGAAAATAAGAATGTCAGGACAAATATATTTTGGGTATTCAAATGGAAAACAGAGGGCCAACATTCAAGGGTGTTGAAGATGTGATCCTATGGGAATTCAAAACCATGTCAACAGACCTCTTTGGTTAGGCCTTGTTTTGGTCAGCCATGTTTTAGTAGATAAACTTGTCCAATATAGATAATTATAGAAAATCTACATAGTGCCATCAACTGAGTTTATTGGTGAAAGATCGATTGATTCACATTGTTGTGACTAAATTTAATAATTAACCTACATGAAATTTAATTTTTCTTAATTACATCAGTCACCTGTTTGATCCTAATATTATTGGGCACACATTGAGCTATAATTTTGGATACTTGAGATATAAGCAACACATTATAGAGCTTTCCATTTTGATCTAGATCTAATACGTTGAACTGATGAGTGGATGGAAATTACATAGTGTTGTTGGATTTATTAGTTGTCACCTTTACTCCAATCACTTCAAAAAATGTAAGAAGAGATTGGAATTATGTGTCTCTATGTCAACGCATTGTCCCTTACTATTGGTGCCTCATTATTATTCCCTCAATAAAACTTAAAGGTAAAAACATACTCCTACTATCCCATTTTCCCAATGTTTTCCTCCTATATTACTCAAAATTCTACTGATCAAGAGTCTTTGGATAGAGAACACTCATATTTTTACATTTCTACACAAAGTATACTTATTTATAGATTTTAATAATTTTCTTCTAAAAAGGTCACCTAATTGAATTCCTATAAAATAAAATATTGGACTCAAATTTTTAGTTGTAAAATCAATTTCATTTTTAAAAAATGAATAATTTCACCAAAAGTCATTGTCATTATCAAAAGGAAGTTAAAATAAACATGGAAGATGAAGTTCTAACTGGTCAGAGATCTATTTCTGTACTTAAAGCATACTCTGAGATTAAAGTAATTTGAATCATACACACCATAAAACTTATATTTGGATTTACAATTTTACCTTGGGAAGTGCACCTAGTGGATCACACTAATCTACCAAGACCTCCTCTTGATAAATATTGTTAATCTTTCCCCAAAATGGTTGACATATTCAAGAAAATGGTGATCATAATGGGCCTGATTATTAATAAAACTCTGAGTTGAGGGGAGTGTTTTAAGTCACCACGTGGCAAGACTAGAAAATTATAGTAATCTGCAAGTCCTAATGGACAATTCCCAATCACACTTAGAATTGTAGGGAGTGTTTCTCCAATTCCTAAACCACTATCCTCATTCTGTGATATGGAGAAAATTAATATACCCCCTAATCAGCCCATTACACTTTGTCCTTCTCTACTCTCCTAGTGCTAGAGTGCAAAATTACCCCTCTACTCCAAATTCCTTACCTTATTCTCTCTCTTTATAATTCTTCCTCCAGGACAAATTTTCAACAAGTCACGACGAAGAACAACATCTAAGGAGGTAAAAAAATGCTCTGAATATTATAAATTTAGTATATATTTACTCTAACTAGAGTTAGATTTTATTGTTCTAATTGTTCAAATATTTTTTATATTTTTTGAATATTTAATGTTTAGTTAATCTATTATTAACCAGAGGAGTTATACTTATTTCTAATTTCCCAAATTTATTGACTTCAAGATATTGTGTCTTTTTTATTTATTTAATCAAATGATGTATACTAGTTATATCTTTTTATTGCTACAATCATGTAGAAACCCCATTTTGGGAAACCTTTTGAACATAATGCTTAGAATTGCTTAGGCGATGTCTCAGTCATTCACTCCATACCCTAAAACAAAAAAAAACACCCCAAGACTATGTGAAACCCACCAATTAGTCATCTATTTTGACTTTGGTTTCCTATTAACCGAGGCATGTGTCGTATAAAATCCTACATATGGATACAAATCATCGTCAAATTATCTTCTTGCCAAAAATCGGTAATATCTCATTTGAAATAACTCCATAGTAGGTTTGGATATGATATAATGTCGACTTAAGGAAATTAAAGATATCTTTGCATAACCTCAACAACCCAAATTCAGTCACAACATAAGTCAGGAATGTCTCAAGGAATAACATATGCATGGATCATTATGCACGCCTATGTAATTTCTAAGAAAAAAAGACATCTTTTGATCAACTCTTATTGTCTTACCTTGAGCATGTTTGAATGTTGAAATAACATGTCTAAACATCTAGTTCTAAACCCATATTTATAAATAAGGTCTTCCCATGCCCTTATATAAGTTTTTAGTATCTAACCATGCCAGAGGAATCCTAGATTAGCATGTGCTAATACAGTTAGTGACAACCTCCAACGGACGGTTCCAAACTTTCGATAGCCATCAAAAATTGTCTCCACCCTCCCAAAATTAGGACAAGTCGATATTGTCCAAGGATGAAGTAAGGTAGTAGAAAAATATCTCTATGTATCCATTTTGACTTCCTCTTCACAATTACAAGAGGATTGAAAACCTAAGCATTGAGGGACCTCCATTATTACTATTGTATTTTTCAAATTGAAAAACTTTACCATGATTTCAAATGCATGCTTTCATCCTTCACGCTTTCTTGTTCCTTCAAAAATATGAAATATCACTAGGGCTATAAATGGGTACAGGTAGACCCACAGACCCACACATTCATACCCTTTAATAACCCATCACGGGTCCAAATTTTTGTACCCACATACTCGTGGACCCGCATACCCCAGAACCCGCATATATGCAGGACCACTAATGGGTATGGTTGGACCTAGACTTGCTAGACCCGTGTAACTATCATACGTAAATAACTATGTAAATAGTATGTTATTTATATCATACTTTACTAGTCCAACTAATACAATACTTGAGATTATATCATTCTATTATTATAATAAGGTTGATACTAGTCATCTAATTGAGAATTAATTATTCTAATTACAAATAGTAGCATTATATGCTACATAATTAAAACAATATGACGATGACTAGAAATATGTAAACAATTAACTCAACTAATCTTCAAAATACAAAATATGATATTATTTAGTATAACTATATCATGTTAACATCCTACATGATAGAAGTATCTCATTATATTACAATGTATAGAACTTTTTATTTTCTTACCTAAACTTTATGATGTTACATAGAGAACTTCTTACCTACATACCCGCACTACATAACCGCTATTATTACGGGTACGGGTACGATGTGGGTCTAAATTTTTATAATGCGGGTCTAGAATTGGAACCACACCCGCTAAATTAAATAGGTTATGGGTATGGGTATGGCTAGACCCATACCATACCCACATTGTTTACACCCCTAACTATCACATGTGTGGGTACATTGGACTTCCTAACACCTTCACATTTCACAACATGGTTCCATAAATAGATATTCAGAGGAAATCAACATTTTATCAACAACGCATCAAATTTTATTCTTAATTTTTAAGTTCTCATGAATAAACTTAGTGGCGGCTTCATATTTCATGTTCTACGCCAAAAACATGTACCTCAAATGGATGCATCTTTTTAGGGTCTTACATAGTGGCAACTCCTCTGTGAAACATTGTTATAGTTGTTGATCACCATGGGACATGAGACTACATAGGGTTTCATCAAGTTTTAGATTTATGACTGCGTAGGAAGCAAACAATCCATGAATGTAGTGGCGGATCTTGACCTAATTTTTTTTGGGGTGCAAAAGTACCACATGTACAATTAATGTTTTTAAAGATTAGAGGTGATGAATATTTCTCTTATGTATGTCTACCTTTATCATAGAAAATATTGGTGAGACAATTAAGTATGTGTTTGACTTTGATTTCAATATGATTTTTTAAATTTTATTATTACCTTATATATTTAAAAATGAACACTAAGTATAAATAATATAATTAAAACATAAAACTACATGTAGATATAAATTTAACATATATATAACACAATTTAAACTAGCATATAGTTTCATATTACTAAAATTTGTCATTTATTTTTTATATTTTACAATTAAGTTATTGTCATTTTCAAATACTTTGACAGTGTCTTTTAAAGGGAAAAATCATAATATTAAAATGAAAATCAGTGCTTATTTTTTTGTGAAGTTTCGTCTTGATAAATACTTTTATCATATTCAACATAGGAGCGGTGATAATAATCCAAAGATATAAAAAGATAAACAAGTCTTTATTATATACAAAAACAAGATGTTGCATTGGAATTCATGAAAATTTATGGCAAAATGTAAGATAGAGTAGCATATTATCTAAACCATGTGAATGTGACAAAGTCTATATGGTAATAGAAAATGATATAGATGAGAGCAGGAGAAAAGCTATTTTCGTATTGGTTTATCCAAGTGTGGGGGAAAGAAAGAAAAGGGAATAAAAAGGAATAAGAGGGAAAGATTGTATTTTATTTTCTACCACATATTTTCTATTCAGATAAGAGTAAAGACAAATATATGAGCAACATGTAGTGGGATATCATAAACTGCAAAAAAAATTATAGGAAAAAATAAAGGTAAAATTTGAATTTTAAGAAAAAATATAAAAGAAATATTCCAAAATGAAAATGGTAAAACATGAGTTAAAACCTTTCAATACATATAAAATTAAATTTGAATAGATTGTTAGCTACAAATTTGAGGAAAGGATAGTTACGTGCCATAGACATGTCGATTATCTTCGTATTGATTTATGCTAAAATCTTCTACACGATCCAAATCATGACACATAATGTTGGTACTCTACTATGAGATGCGAGGAAGATAACAAAAAGATAAACCCTTACACAACATATGTTTCATATTACTTTCTAGGTTTTCCATAATCAATTTAAACTAGTTATATAAATTGACTCTATATGTACCAAAACAGTTAAAAAGTTAGGGGGTAATTCTCTGTTGAGATGCACAGAAGTTTGCAAACTTGAAAACAGTTGTACAACATGTATGCCTATCATTTTTGAATTTTTTCATGACTATCTTGGACAAGTTCCAAAATATACCTTGTATTTACCTCAGTAGTTGAAGACTTTGGCAGTTTATAAAATTAGTATCCTTTTCATAGACAAAAATAAGATTTTCATCTCATATGGGAGATGCACATAACATAATACATGACTTGGGTATATAAATACTCAAAGTAAAATTTTCAGCATTTGTCACAGAAATTAGTGATTTGTTTGAAGAGTGTATGCCTTAAATTTAGCCACTTACTTCATTAAAAAAACTTTTTTATATAAGTAAGTCTATCTAGTAGTTGTTTATATGGCTCCAACTCATTAGGAAATTGCGTTTGAAAAATAAACAGATTCGAAACAAGGAATTAAGTTGACACTTCCAAATAACAATAATTATTTGAGCATAAAAAAGTACAAAACTAAGATTTAGATTAGTTACTTTCTGATTTCTTCACCAAGGACGGCTCAAGTTGATCCATACAGATGGCATCCAGAAAGGAGAGTCTCGTAGTTCAAATGTTTCTTCCGTGCCACTCTCACAGTCATATATCCCTGAATCGCGATGTTGTCGATTTAAAAATCGGGAATGTGGAGGCTTAAAGGAGTAAGTGGTGTCATCTGTAAAATAGATGCAGTTCTTCCTAAAACCAGCTGGTAAGTCATCAATAGAAAAACAAAGGGAAGTGTTTCGTCCTAAGAAAAGAGCATCATTTCCCAGGGTTGTCACAATCTTCCACTGACATTCTTCCTCCACAAACTCAGAGACCTCAAAACACCTGCCATTAGGGTATTTACATTTCCGTCGGATTTGAAGCAATTTCCCCTGAGAAGAAATCACTATGTATCTCTTTCTATATCGAAGGGGGGCTGCCCCGAAAACCAATATCTCTATCTTTCTGGAATTGAGATCACATGTAAAAAGGTCACTTCCGTCATTTACAGCATAAAATTTTTCATTAAAATAAACAATGTCATGCATGTACAAGCATCCTAGTAAAGGGTTAACACATAGAGCATCACTACTGAATTCCAACTGAGTCCATTTATCATCTTTCGGTCCACAAAATGCCAATTTGTGACCATCACAAGCAATTACCATGAGTATCCATTTTTCAGGTTCTTTGTTTGGATCTGCTGACAAGACTGCCTTGAACACGTGATCGGCCGGACTACCATCTTCTGGGTAATATAAATTAAAAGAGAAGGTTGAAATTAGAGGGAGTTGAAGTTTTGCTCCTTTGACTGGATCGAATAGAACCAAATCCTCTGGCATGGGGGCAAGTTCAACCAACAAGATCCAACCAAATGAAGTCGAACAAGGCCACTTTCCCCGAGCTTCATGGAAGTCATACTCTCCGAGGAGTTTTTGTTGGCCGGCAGAGTACAAACTTCCGTAAGCCAAGTAGTTGTTGGTTGATGGGAGAAGTAGCAATGGGTTGGCTCGTGGTCGAGGAAGAAAGACATTGAGCGAGAATCTTGCTTTTGAAGGAAGATGTGTGATGTTTTGTACAACACAACGACGCCAAGAGTTGCATACTTGAGCAAAGTGTAGTACATCAAGGTGTTCAGGAAGACGTTCCACAAGTTGGTCCAATATTTCTATCGGAAGATCTTCCCATGCAGCCATAAGACCTCGTCTCTACTTTTAGATTAGTTGATTGCGTCCAACTAGTCTGTGTTCCTTCTCTTGGTCGTTGTATTGTTCACGCTATGGTTGAAACGAGATGAACCATGTGAGCGGAATGGTAGGGTCTTTATAGGTGTTTTTCATTAACATGATTTTGGTAGGGGAAATTTTGTAGCGTGAATGCATAGGAAATTTTGGTATATAAAAATATTTGGAAACATGTGTAAAATAATTTCCTTCTCAATACATAAATATGATTCCCTCCAAAATTTTAGTGAATAATTTTACTTGAATATTTTCCTTCTATATACATAAAAATGTTTCCTTGAATATATGTATGTCGGAAATTACATTTTCCTACTAGTATTTTTCCACTACAAGTATTCTTTTTCTTGTTCCTTCCTTCTAAGCAATTTTTGTCCCACAAAATTAATATTTTATTCTTTGGTAAACTATTTTAATTACAAATATTTCTTTCTATTTGAGAAAGTTTTGCCAAAAATGTTCGCTGCAAATAAAATAAGTTGTCGAAATTGTCCTTTTCCTTCACATGAATATAGTTCCTTTTATGTAAATTATTTCTTTTCAAATAACTTATGACAAAAAGGAATTCTATACAAAAATTATATGTACGTAAACTTTTTCTTTTAGTAACTTTTTATTATCTAAGGGACTTATTTCCCATAAAGTAAAGGCTTCTTCCAAAAGTATATGTCCCTTCAAAAATTCATCTGTATAGAAAGTCCCTAAAATTTATTTTGAAAACAATGTATCTCTCTTCTAAGAAACCTTTGTTGTAGAAATCTTTAAATAAAGAAAATATGTATACATAAGAATTTGTTTTTTTTAAGTGATATGTAATACGTTAAAATTTATATCTTTACAAGAATAAGTTTGTCATAGTAGTTCTCATCCAAAAAGCAATCTATCTTATTATATAAATTTTTTGACAATGTTTATTCCAAAAGTATTTCATTAATTCTATCATCTGGTATATGAAACTGAAATTATATTTGAGTGAACTATATGAAAAAAAAATATGTCCACTTCATCTACAAATAACCATGTAAAAAATAATGTCTTGCAAGTGTAACTCTTCGTTCCCTTTTCCGCATACAAACCCAATGGCTTTTTGGCTCACATTTAGCATGTTAATCGCTTGATATTATTAACGCAAATTAATTTGGTAACTTAAAAAATATGCTATCCTAATTGTAGAAACTGTGATTTCAAAACTCAGATGTCAGGTACTCCACCAAAATAAATTAGGAAGGAAGTGAAAAATTGACTACAAGTTTAATTTTCCGTTACTGTAAGAATTTAAAGAAATGCCTTAGTTGAAATCAGGCCGTCAGTTTCTTTTGGATTTCAAACTTGAAGTTCAGTTTGTCGTTTAATTGTCACATTTGATGCGCCCCTGAATTTCATTGATTAAGTCACGCTGTCTGGAAGCTTACCGAAACGTGGTCCATTCTGTTCCCCTTGCACGTGAAGCATTAGCCTGATTCGATTTTCCTCACACACACACACACACACACATATGTGTGTGTGTGTGTGTGTGTGAAAGAGAGAGAGAGAGTGTGTGTGTGTGATAAAGAGAAGCATTTTCTTTTCCTCTCCCACGTCTGTGATGGAGGCCGAATGTTCAGGAGGGTGATAAACTAAGGCGGCATTTATATGTGTGTGAGTGTGTGTATACATAAATATATAATTTATATTTATCACATATCATATGATATTTTTATTTTTACTATCGTTTGCATTGTGAGATAAAACATAAATACCCATACATTACTTGTGATTGCCTATCATGAAAGACACAATTAAATCGACAATGAACTTTGACAATTTTTTCACCTACTAATGATTCTATATTAACTTCACACTATGTTTGTGTGCATTATATAGCACGAATTATTTTCTCTCTCTTTTTTGGTCATCCATTTTATGTAGTTAACCTTTACTATTTCTAAGTTATTGGAATAGTTTTATCAAATGTTATAAAGAATATCGTGATTTTCGTTTGTGATATTTTTACAATAAAAATTAGAAGGCACATAGATAATTATTGATTACTTTAAAAGACATCAATTATGGATGACTGTCCTTCTGGATTGTTTTGACTCTTTCATGAGACAATCTACATTACACCATTGTTCATGACATCACCTTTTTCGATTTCCGGCTTACCCTTTTTTACTCAATTATACAACACAATTTAACGTCTTCATTTGATGGTGTTAGACAAATCGAGAAAATATGTTGAGACAAAAAGTAATTCTTATACACGACTCCCTATTATGATATTGAAAAGACTACTTTCAACGGAATTTTCCCTTTTCAATTGTTTTCATATCCAGTCGCCATTCTGAATTGGTGTTAGATGTCTTCATCCCATTATTAGATCAAAATTGTGAATCTTCATGAAAGATTTTCCGGTTGATAGAAAATTAATGTGTACATATATTATACAATATAAAAACATTAAAACATAAATTGATTTTGATGAAAGATATTGAAAATCTGGGTAAGCCACTGTCTTTATTTTTAGAAAAATGTCAACATGTGTTGGACCCGATCTTGACCCATTATTTGTCAATTTAATATGGGCTGATTTTGAAAAAGTGCAAAAAAATGTGGGCCATGATCTGGCCTGCAAACCTCTAGTCAAATTTGGATCTAGTTTTGAGTCCAAGTTTTAGTAAACCCACAACAAGCTGAGCCAGTTCTCAAATCTAGTCATAAGGTAGAGGGTAGTAACAAAGAATTTTGGAGAATGTTGTTTTTATTATAAATGCAACTGTAAAGTTCTGTGAGAAAGAGAAAGAGGAAAAACATACTAAGATTAAGATATTACTAATGTGACATGCCTCTTAGAGAATGAATTAATTGGAGTAAGAGAATTTATTAAATGGGAAGGCCAATAATGATAATATTATTGGATTTTCAATTGATTTGATAAAGAGAGAGAAATACCGTTTATATATTTGCATTTTATTAGAGAGTTAGCATAATGTATTTAATGACAAAACATTTAATAGGAGAGTTCATAAATAGAGTAGGCATGCATGACTATTCTATATAGGACATTCAAAATGAGGTTTGATAAGTAGAAGTGAGACAGAAAGAATTAAACACATTACGCCAAATTTTGAATGCTTAATTAAGTTCATTGGTTAATTTCTAAAAATAAATATGTCAAGTTAGTGCACGGGGTTAGTGTTTAACCGTAGTATACTAGATGTAAGGGTCTGTAAACGTAGTAATCTAACAAATTAAAAATTTGATGAAATACATGAAAACAGATGTAATCAACACTTTTGGAGTATGTTTTTGTGATTGGTTGGAGTTTTTCTAGAGAAAATAAGTTACTTCTGTTTAAAAGCACAAACTCGATAATTCAATAATGGTATAAACATAGATAAAGATGGATAATAGAAAGATAGATAGAGCATAAGTTAAAGGTATTCTATTTATGGTTGTAGACTTAAAAGGATAGATTTAATGGTATTTTGTTCAGTAAATTAAGTTCTAATATGGAGAGGCCAAGAACTGCAGTTACATTACATTTCCATTTCTTGGGAGGAAAAAAAGAGAGAAAAAGTGACAATATCATTGCACATTGAGAAGGAGAGTAAAGGATAGAGAGAGAGAGAGGAGAAGTTGATGGCTTCTTTCAGAAGTGGATGTGTACCTATTAATATAAGTGCTCTAACAGTATAGTGTCATCGGAATTTTTCACCAATTAAAAAATGTATATGAATGGAGCCCAATTGTGGAAATTTCAACGGATTAGGATTGCTAAAAGAAATTTGATGAGTCAACTAATGATATTTTTAACATATTTCAAGCTTTTTTTATAGGGGAACATATTAGTGTGTAGAATGGTGACAGAGTAAGATAGTAGGTGAAAGAAATTGTGATATTGGATGAGATGTGTGGTCACAAATGTATTTCATTTATAATAGGGAAGGTGTTTAAAGAAATTGTCTTTCAGAGTAGAAAGAGAAAGTCAGATTAAAGAGGGATTGACAAAAGAATCATGGCAATCAATAAAGGGTAAACCAACATTTTAAAATGAAATCAATCCTGGTGTTTAAGACTTTTGGAAAACAAGTAAATCACGTAGTTGGCATTACATGAACAAAGCCTCTCTGTTCATAATATGTCTTATCATATAAAGTTGAATGGAGTATAATTTACATGTCTTGGTATACTGACAATCTAACAAAAGTGATAAACACACACAAAAAATATATATCAAAATAATACAAATCAAGACTAATTTTGGTGATTAATGTTAGTCTAGTCATTTAACTAGAAGGTCCCATATTCAAATATAATTTGTTGTAACTCGTGAGTTGTGTTGTCTAAGGGCATTTGTATGTATAGCATATTACTTTTAACATAAATGTGAATTGTATTATTGTTGAGAATTGTAGTCAAACAGAAGAAGAAAAACGTTCTAAGAGAGAATATGCTAACTTTCATACTCAGGGAAGAAGGGGAGAGACAGAGCACCTTCCCAGACAAAAAAAATGTGTTGACTCCCATAAATAATGTGTCCTTGTAGGATCTATGGGGACATGGAGAAGAGGGTAAATTGACCTATAAAATTTCAACCAAACTTGTTCGACATTTAAATTATATCTCAAGTGAATTCCAATTATTCAAACCAGTAAAGGTGAGCGGAATTGAATAAACCCTTGAGTGCCTCCTTGTAACTATTTCACAAGAGTATACACCAAGTGACATCTCTTTTTATCTCAAGAGTAACAAGCTTCACTTACTGGATAAGGATCCAAGAACCTTACAAGGAACTTACCTTCCCTTACTTAGGTGGACATCCCCTCCACCTTCCTTAGACAAGGAAGATCTTAAAATCATAATCTTTTGGTAAAAAATGAAAGGAAGGAGGAAAGCATCACACATAACAACTAGGACAATCTCTCTTACAAATGAGTTACTCACCCTAATGATTGTGACAACTAATCAAGCTGAAGAGAGTTGTTAGGAACTATTTGAATATCTTAGCTAAAGAATAGGAGTCACATGGTAACTTTAGAAAGATCCCATATAGGTCCTATTTGTAGTTGAGGGTGCCTACCAGCTAGTGGAGTTAGTTAGTACCAATTCTAACAATTATGTGGGATTGATAGGGTGACCAACCGATATATTTATAGTTTTTATCCCCATCTAGTAGTTAGTTTGCACTATAAAAATATCTATAACTACAATAGTTGGTCAAATATAAGGACCAAATTATCAGTTGAAGACACTGTGACCAAGTCCAAGCTAGATCAGTCACTCAAGTTTCAAGTTTGAAAATTCAACTAATTGACCACTCTAGACACGTGGTCTTTCTCTAGTCATCTGAATTTCACCAGAACAAACTTGGCAACTGCAATTAATTAGAAAATTCTTGTAAAATGTGCACTATGTTTTCCTAATGAAAACTCTAGCAATGAACACTGTTGTGATTGAATTTTGTAATTTATCTACATGAACTTAAAATTTACACTAATTAAATTTATTACAATTTAAGCTTAATTCCAAGTCATACAAACATAATAAATGGTTTACATTAATGTTCTTCAAAGAAAAATATCTATCCTTAAACTTTGGTCCTTGAGCATGTATGACCTAATTTTCTTTAAATTTGGGTTTCTGAATTTGAGCAATTAGAGCGTGTCTATCAATATGAAATGTTCTCAATACGAATGTTGGAACATGAATTGAATGGTGAAGTCGTCATCAAAATATGGGTAGTGTAACTTGTGGAGTCAATATTCTCCCCATCATGATGGCAACCCTTCCTAAATACAGTGTAAACATGATGATTGAGAAGATTTACCTATGAATTTTAAGGGTATCTTGATTTTGGAGTCAAAAATTTTCCCCTCAACTCTTACTTTCAAACATGTTTGTTAGTTTAAAATGAAATGAAATTCCAAAGAGACAAACTAAAATTTCACAAATATCATTCCATTCACATAAAGTGCAAATTAGATTGATTTCAATATATCTTGATATTCTCCCTCTTTGCCATACCACAAAATGGGGTGGGCTTAAGAGAACATTAAGATCTTGTCCAAACAACATATTAGACAAGATCAAAACATCTGAAAAAGCTAAGATGAATATTTTTCATAACATATCATCAATCTATGTACAAGATTTACTCAAACTACACGTATTTTTTCATTCAAAAATCATGGTTTGAGTATCAAATAATATGAAACATGTGGAAATAAAGAACATACAACATATGGCATGATATGAAATGAAATGCATTGCCTCAGATACAAGTTTCCTTAATAATATTGATAAAATTCACAAAATACAACTCTAATAACGCTCTAGACTAGAGCTAAAAATCCTTGGAAGGGCCATAGTATTCATCATTACTCTCATAGTGTACGGTGAGAGGTCTATATACTGTTTCCTCTTGTTAACCATCATTCTCATAATCCTCCACACACCCCCATGAAATTGTATCACCCTCATGTTCACTTCCTCTTCTAATTCTATCTCCACATTCATAAGTGTAAACTTGAGATCAGCCACCTCTCATTGAGTTGAGTTTAGGTCTTTATGCCACTATCAGCAATGGCATGTGCCTAGTGGTTGGTAGGTGGGAAAAATAAACAAAACTAGTAATCACAATAGGCATTCTAAATGAGGAGCTAGGTCCACGAAGATAAAGCCACTGCATGAGGCGAGGGGTCAGTAGTAGTAGTAGAAGAAGTAGAGGGGGTGTAGTGGGAAACACAATAGACTTGTCATATACATAAGGTACATAATTGTAAAGGTGGATAAGGTCGATAGGTTCCATTGTATATGGAATAGGTAGAGGTTCAGAAGATGCCATGTGGTTCATCATGTGTTAGATATCTTCATGGAGTTTGGTGGGGTCTTGGAAAAGGTAGCAATTGATCTTTCTAAAGTAATAATTAGATACATCATGTATCCAGACAAGTTTCTCATTTCCCACAGGGAAAGAGTTAAAACTAGGAGGATGAGGCATGTGTGGTGGTGGAGTGGGTTGGGATGACTAACTAGATGGCAGTGGATGAGAGATTAAAGCATGATAACATCCGAATTTAGGCATATATGCTAATTTTTCGCAGTTCTTTGTTGATTATAGCCTTAATATGCCTGAAATAACTCTATATTCTTATCCTTCGATAATTTACATATTTTTCCTTAACTAGCCAATTTTGGGATCTACATTGAGTTTCCTCTCCTCTATGGGATAAATGTTGGAGTTTTAAAAGAAAGGTCTCAACTCTCTTATCACCTGTAAGTGTATGGGGTCAATTATAGTCGAGTGTTAAACTCAAGGAGCTAGGTCAGCTAGGTGCAAAATTGTTAACTTTCATTAGTCTAAGTCAAATTACAAAAGTTGAGTTGATAACATTTAGCTAAAAGGCAAGTAACAATAAAAGAGCTTGGGTTAAAGATTCAATTCACAATTTTGAAAATCCTAGCAATGACATTTCACTACCACACCATCACATCATGCATAACTACAAAATTAAATCAAGCAGTCAATATGCAAGGAGATTGTCTTCATCACACACCTCCTGGTGTTGTGAGATGGTTCTCTTCATTGCATAACACTCCCGCGTTTATGCTAGATTTGAACACAATCTAAAAGCCTCAACATACTCCAGTCATTCCCATGGTCAAGAGCATATTGCCATGAATCCTACTCCCTACTTCCTCATACATCCTCCTGAATCGTACAAGAAATCATAAAACATGTATGAAAGGTGGCCAGCCAAGCGTTCAAGCAAAAAAACATTATAGGAATCCACGGAGAAGCAAATTAACAAACATTCAATATAAATTTCAAATTATCATGAGTAATGGGAGCTATCCCATACTGAGTTCTACTTGTCCATAATGGAGATGGATAAACATAGTACATAATTTTTGGAGTTTAGCATGGCTAAAGAGAAGAAAAGGCTGAAGGAACCAAAAGTGTATCCAAGGGGAAGTAGAAATCCGGCTAGAGGATGATATTCTACCCTTGGAGCTACTTCAACTTAAACAGTTCTCCCTCCAAAAAAGCTTTAGTAAGAAGAAAAGCTTTGTTGCACTTTAGAGAAGAAATGAAGTAGAATGGAGGTTCTTTCTCAAGAAAACCTCTTCTTCCACTCCAAAATTGTCATACTTTGTTATGAAACTTCTCTTGGAGTAAAAGTGCTTCCAAATGACAAGTGATAACCGCCAAAAAGGTTGCATTTGTATTTGAAAATGAGGGGCGGTTGTTGTTGATTTCTATAGAACCTGATAAAGACACGGTGTGTCTTCGAGGAGACACATCGTGTCTCGTCATGTAACTTGTCGACTAACTGCTTCTGCATGAGGGGTATATGGTGTCTCCTTAGAGAAACATATGTATCTATCATTGGATTTGACCTGGGCATAAGGCACATGGCGTGTTCAATTAAATACATACCCGTGTGCATTGGCAGCAAGTCAGAGTCGGCCTCTGGATCGCGAGGACACGTCGTGTCTTGATAGAGACACATTGTGACGCCTGCTCTAAATTTTGGGCATTGAGGCTGCTGGAATCTTACACACTTGTGTGCTTAATAGCACATTGTGTGTTTGTTGTTGTGTGAGCCTTTCTGGGAAGTTACACATCATGTCTTGAATAATACACACCGTGTTCAATGTTGTTTCTTCAAAAATGAACTCTGAATCAACTATAAATCAAGGGGAGGTCCCACTGAGGTCAAATTTGGGTTGGGTTATCTCCAATTTGACATTTTTAATTTGATTCAATCAACATCATGCAACAAGTATGATAACTAAAAGATGGTGAGTTAAGTACGATTAGAGACTAAATGGAAGGCAAAATGAACTGAATTTGTATGAGGATGTGATATCTCTAGACAGTATGATGAGGGATTGATATCCCAAGATAGTGTGATTATAGTGATAGCCTTTTGTGATTGTGTGATGGCGTGGTATCATGTGATGATGAGACTAGTATATGCTTCAATTGTCTTATATATTCTGAATTTGTATTATATCCTTATCTTTGTAGAGTTTGTTTAGGTTTTATACGTTGTAACTTCATTGATGCTAAAAGATATTTGATTGGAATAACTAATCAAGTGAAACCCTAAGTATATAGTTTCCCTGTGCCATAGATCTATATTCAGCATCAGTACTTGTTGATGGGGAAATGGGTTTTCCCTTTGTGGAAGCTCGGAGTCATATACGATTGCGTATATGCATTTCACATAATTAGCTATTGTCAACCCTAGCAGGAGAACGTTCGAGATCATATCTCAATGATGGATATAGTATACATACATTATATGTTTTGAAGATGTGTATAGTCATACCTCAGAAAGAGTGTGGCTACTATCGTAACTGAGTTTACTAGTGTTGTTCCTATATACCATGGTAGACAAGGTTGTGTTGCAGTTGGACTTTATATGTCACTACAACATACTCAGACTGACCGAGGGGAGCAACGAGATCATTGGATTCTAGATATTCCATTGATCTCGTATGCCACTGATTTTGACATAGTAGTTGTCACTTGGAACATGAGTGATATACCTCATTCCCTCAGGGAATAATAAAACACTCAACACAATCATGGATTGTACTTGTTTAGGATCAAAAATGAATAACATTGGATGACCCCTTTTCATGAATCTTCTACTAGTTTCTTGAAATATAATGTGGTAACAGAAATCTACTTTTATACATATACTTCATATTCTTTCTTAAAACATTAATTGTTCTTCTACTCAGTAATAATGTCCTAAGCTGCATAATCTGCTTCATTATATTAATATATATCTTTTAAATGCATTTTATCAAGTTGTTAAGTATGTTTTCTACCTACTTCAATTTACTTGTTCTTTTAATATACATTGGTAGAGAGTTATATCTCTTGCTGGGATGTTTGGTTTCACCCTATTGGTTTCAACATCTTTTAGGTGGTCTAGCATGAGGAGGTAGAGGTCGTATTGTTGAAGCTAAGTAGCAAGAGGAGCAATAGTTATTTAAATCTTGGATATGCTACTAGTGTTTTATAGTAGAGTCCTATTTCTTGTCCCTGTACACTCAGGTCCTTGGGGGAGTTTTGTAGATGTTGTATATTGAGATGATGGTTTTGGATGTATGCCTTTGTTGTACAAATATGGCATGTATGTATGTGAACGAGTTACCTCTTATGACAGGTTGTGTCGAGTGAGCCAGTGGGCCAATGAACAATACCATGTAATAATCATTTTGTAGGTGTTATATATACATGTGTCTTATATGGTCTCTTATGTAATAAGTTCCAGCTTTTGTGACTATGTGCAAATGGTTTTAATTTCCTATGTTTATGGTAACCTGGTTGTTTAGTAGCAATTCTGCATTTTGTTTTGGGTAATCTCAATTTGTGTGACGCGAGGTGTCTCATATATAATATTAGGATTAACTTATCAATAATTACATAAATATTAAAATTTACCATATTATTATTAGGAAATTACATTATAAAAAGCAAATTATCCTCTAAATTATATATTACTGAGTTTACCACATATTTTACTTTATTTTTCTGACTTATAGAGTACTAGTTATGAACTCTATAAACTCTAAACAATTAGTAAAATTACTAAAAATCATGTATCTATATTGGAATTAGGCAATGAAAATCATACAATCATGAAGAGAAAAGTCCCACAATTCTAAAACATTTTACTGTTATTTTTCTAAACTTTATATAATTTACTATGTATTTTTTTAATTTCTAATAAATGAGAAAACACCAATAAATCCACATACTTAAGAAAATCCACCTCTAGTCTATGTGTTGTGGGACAATCAAAATTAGTCAAGTTACTTGGTCTTACACATGGTGAGAGCCTAACTTGGACCAAAGAACAATGTTTTCAAGAAATCCCATAAAGGTGACAATACCACTATAGGAAAAATTAAGAAGTAAAGAAAATGAGAGAGGTAAAATTGGAAAACCCTACAAGACCATCTTTTTCTTTCCTTACACTTCACTTGGAAAAAGCATAGAGTTGCTAGATCATAAACCCAACAATCCAACTTGAGAATCAAGGCTCCCTGTTTCCTGAAGGAACCCTTTAGAACCTTCACAACCAAGCAATTCCAACTAGTCCAAAAAGTAGTTTGAGGGGTGCACAAAGACTGGAAAATTACCTCTGCAATGGTTGTCTATACGAACAGACACTGAATTCTAAATAAAAAGAGTGAAATAGCATGATTCAAAGATGGAAACATCATGATCAAGTTTGCAAGGTCAAGGAGAGGACACAAGTACTATGGGGTTAATTTTTTGGATGATGAGACAGCCAGAGATGCAATGAACATATAGACTAAAACACATTGTGTTATGAAAGACAAGATATAAATAGGGAAGTCAAGGGATCTTACTATAGGGTAATTTTTTTGGAGGTGATCATATTCACTAGGTCGTGGATGTGGTGGTCGACGAGGTCGATTCACTTCACAGTACTAACCCTGAGTGTCTTGGGGACAATTGAGGGTGGAGGAGGGAAGGACGAGCACCACAGTGGTTTCTGGGTATACATATAGCGGCATGGGAAGGTGTTCAAGGTTGTACCTAGCCATGGCAACAATGTTACATGAAGCCAAATTATGCATTCCATTAATTAGAAGCAATAGGGTTTGAATTTTTGATGCTTAAATAATTAACCTACATGAAATTTATTTTTTCTTAATTACATCAGTCACCTGTTTGATCCTAATATTATTGGGCACACATTGAGCTATAATTTTGGATACTTGAGATATAAGCAACACATTATAGAGCTTTCCATTTTGATCTAGATCTAATAAGTTGAACTGATGAGTGGATGGAAATTACATAGTGTTGTTGGATTTATTAGTTGTCACCTTTACTCCAATCACTTCAAAAAATGTAAGAAGAGATTGGAATTATGTGTCTCTATGTCAACGCATTGTCCCTTACTATTGGTGCCTCATTATTATTCCCTCAATAAAACTTAAAGGTAAAAACATACTCCTACTATCCCATTTTCCCAATGTTTTCCTCCTATATTACTCAAAATTCTACTGATCAAGAGTCTTTGGATAGAGAACACTCATATTTTTACATTTCTACACAAAGTATACTTATTTATAGATTTTAATAATTTTCTTCTAAAAAGGTCACCTAATTGAATTCCTATAAAATAAAATATTGGACTCAAATTTTTAGTTGTAAAATCAATTTCATTTTTAAAAAATGAATAATTTCATCAAAAGTCATTGTCATTATCAAAAGGAAGTTAAAATAAACATGGAAGATGAAGTTCTAACTGGTCAGAGATCTATTTCTGTACTTAAAGCATACTCTGAGATTAAAGTAATTTGAATCATACACACCATAAAACTTATATTTGGATTTACAATTTTACCTTGGGAAGTGCACCTAGTGGATCACACTAATCTACCAAGACCTCCTCTTGATAAATATTATTAATCTTTCCCCAAAATGGTTGACATATTCAAGAAAATGGTGATCATAATGGGCCTGATTATTAATAAAACTCTGAGTTGAGGGGAGTGTTTTAAGTCACCACGTGGCAAGACTAGAAAATTATAGTAATCTGCAAGTCCTAGTGGACAATTCCCAATCACACTTAGAATTGTAGGGAGTGTTTCTCCAATTCCTAAACCACTATCCTCATTCTGTGATATGGAGAAAATTAATATACCCCCTAATCAGCCCATTACACTTTGTCCTTCTCTACTCTCCTAGTGCTAGAGTGCAAAATTACCCCTCTACTCCAAATTCCTTACCTTATTCTCTCTCTTTATAATTCTGCCTCCAGGACAAATTTTCAACAAGTCACGACGAAGAACAACATCTAAGGAGGTAAAAAAATGCTCTGAATATTATAAATTTAGTATATATTTACTCTAACTAGAGTTAGATTTTATTTTTCTAATTGTTCAAATATTTTTTATATTTTTTGAATATTTAATGTTTAGTTAATCTATTATTAACCAGAGGAGTTATACTTATTTCTAATTTCCCAAATTTATTGACATCAAGATATTGTGTCTTTTTTATTTATTTAATCAAATGATGTATACTAGTTATATCTTTTTATTGCTACAATCATGTAGAAACCCCATTTTGGGAAACCTTTTGAACATAATGCTTAGAATTGCTTAGGCGATGTCTCAGTCATTCACTCCATACCCTAAAACAAAAAAAAAACACCCCAAGACTATGTGAAACCCACCAATTAGTCATCTATTTTGACTTTGGTTTCCTATTAACCGAGGCATGTGTCCTATAAAATCCTACATATGGATACAAATCATCGTCAAATTATCTTCTTGCCAAAAATCGGTAATATCTCATTTGAAAGAACTCCATAGTAGGTTTGGATATGATATAATGTCGACTTAAGGAAATTAAAGATATCTTTGCATAACCTCAACAACCCAAATTCAGTCACAACATAAGTCAGGAATGTCTCAAGGAATAACATATGCATGGATCATTATCCACGCCTATGTAATTTCTAAGAAAAAAAGACATCTTTTGATCAACTCTTATTGTCTTACCTTGAGCATGTTTGAATGTTGAAATAACATGTCTAAACATCTAGTTCTGAACCCAGATTTATAAATAAGGTCTTCCCATGCCCTTATATAAGTTTTTAGTATCTAACCATGCCAGAGGAATCCTAGATTAGCATGTGCTAATATAGTTAGTGACAACCTCCAACGGACGGTTCCAAACTTTCGATAGCCATCAAAAATTGTCTCCACCCTCCCAAAAGTAGGACAAGTCGCTATTGTCCAAGGATGAAGTAAGGTAGTAGAAAAATATCTCTATGTATCCATTTTGACTTCCTCTTCACAATTACAGGAGGATTGAAAACCTAAGCATTGAGGGACCTCCATTATTACTATTGTATTTTTCAAATTGAAAAACTTTACCATGATTTCAAATGCATGCTTTCATCCTTCACGCTTTCTTGTTCCTTCAAAAATATGAAATATCACTAGGGCTATAAATGGGTACAGGTAGACCCACAGACCCACACATTTAGACCCTTTAATAACCCGTCACGGGTCCAAATTTTTGTACCCACATACTCGTGGACCCGCATACCCCTGAACCCGCATATATGCAGGTCCACTAATGGGTATGGTTGGACCTAGACTTGCTAGACCCGTGTAACTATCATACGTAAATAACTATGTAAATAGTATGTTATTTATATCATACTTTACTAGTCCAACTAATACAATACTTGAGATTATATCATTCTATTATTATAATAAGGTTGAGACTAGTCATCTAATTGAGAATTAATTATTCTAATTACAAATAGTAGCATTATATGCTACATAATTAAAACAGTATGACGATGACTAGAAATATGTAAACAATTAACTCAACTAATCTTCAAAATACAAAATATGATATTATTTAGTATAACTATATCATGTTAACATCCTACATGATAGAAGTATCTCATTATATTACAATGTATAGAACTTTTTATTTTCTTACCTAAACTTTATGATGTTACATAGAGAACTTCTTACCTACATACCCGCACTACATAACCGCTATTATTACGGGTACGGGTATGATGCGGGTCTAAATTTTTATAATGCGGGTCTAGAATTGGAACCACACCCGCTAAATTAAATAGGTTATGGGTATGGGTATGGCTAGACCCATACCATACCCACATTGTTTACACCCCTAACTATCACATGTGTGGGTACATTGGACTTCCTAACACCTTCACATTTCACAACATGGTTCCATAAATAGATATTCAGAGGAAATCAACATTTTATCAACAACACATCAAATTTTATTCTTAATTTTTAAGTTCTCATGAATAAACTTAGTGGCGGCTTCATATTTCATGTTCTACGCCAAAAACATGTACCTCAGATGGATGCATCTTTTTAGGGTCTTACATAGTGGCAACTCCTCTGTGAAACATTGTTATAGTTGTTGATCACCATGGGACATGAGACTACATAGGGTTTCATCAAGTTTTAGATTTATGACTGCGTAGGAAGCAAACAATCCATGAATGTAGTGGCGGATCTTGACCTAATTTTTTTTGGGGTGCAAAAGTACCACATGTACAATTAATGTTTTTAAAGATTAGAGGTGATGAATATTTCTCTTATGTAAGTCTACCTTTATCATAGAAAATATTGGTGAGAAAATTAAGTATGTGTTTGACTTTGATTTCAATATGATTTTTTAAATTTTATTATTACCTTATATATTTAAAAATGAACACTAAGTATAAATAATATAATTAAAACATAAAACTACATATAGATATAAATTTAACATATATATAACACTAATTAAACTAGCATATAGTTTCATACTACTAAAATTTGTCATTTATTTTTTATATTTTATAATTAAGTTATTGTCATTTTCAAATACTTTGACAAAGTGTCTTTTAAAGGGAAAAATCATAATATTAAAATAAAAATCAGTGCCTATTTTTTTGTGAAGTTTCGTCTTGATAAATACTTTTATCATATTCAACATAGGAGCGGTGATAATAATCCAAAGATATAAAAAGATAAACAAGTCTTTATTATATACAAAAACAAGATGTTGCATTGGAATTCATGAAAATTTATGGCAAAATGTAAGATAGAGTAGCATATTGTCTAAACCATGTGAATGTGACAAAGTCTATATGGTAATAGAAAATGATATAGATGAGAGCAGGAGAAAAGCTATTTTCGTATTGGTTTATCAAAGTGTGGGGGAAAGAAAGGAAAGGGAATAAAAAGGAATAAGAGGGAAAGATTGTATTTTATTTTCTACCACATATTTTCTATTCAGATAAGAGTAAAGACAAATATATGAGCAACATATAGTGGGATATCATAAACTGCAAAAAAAATTATAGGAAAAAATAAAGGTAAAATTTGAATTTTAAGAAAAAATATAAAGAAATATTCCAAAATGAAAATGGTAAAACATGAGTTAAAACCTTTCAATACATATAAAAATAAATTTGAATAGATTGTTAGCTACAAATTTGAGAAAAGGATAGTTACGTGCCATAGACATGTCGATTATCTTCGTATTGATTTATGCTAAAATCTTCTACACGATCCAAATTATGACACATAATGTTGGTACTCTACTATGAGATGCGAGGAAGACAACAAAAAGATAAACCCTTACGCAACATATGTTTCATATTACTTTCTAGGTTTTCCACAATCAATTTAAACTAGTTATATAAATTGACTCTATATGTACCAAAACAGTTAAAAAGTTAGGGGGTAATTCTCTGTTGAGATGCATAGAAGTTTGCAAACTTGAAAACACTTGTACAACATGTATGCCTATCATTTTTGAATTTTTTCATGACTATCTTGGACAAGTTCCAAAATATACCTTGCATTTACCTCAGTAGTTGAAGACTTTGGCAATTTATAAAATTAGTATCCTTTTCATAGACAAAAATAAGATTTTCATCTCATATGGGAGATGCACATAACATAATACATGACTTGGGTATATAAATACTCAAAGTAAAATTTTCAGCATTTGTCGCAGAAATTAGTGATTTGTTTGAAGAGTGTATGCCTTAAATTTAGCCACTTACTTCATTAAAAAAACTTTTTTATATAAGTAAGTCTATCTAGTAGTTGTTATATGGCTCCAACTCATTAGGACATTGCGTTTGAAAAATAAACAGATTCGAAACAAGGAATTAAGTTGACACTTCCAAATAACAATAATTATTTGAGCATAAAAAAGTACAAAACTAAGATTTAGATTAGTTGCTTTCTGATTTCTTCACCAAGGACGGCTCAAGTTGATCCATACAGATGGCATCCAGAAAGGAGAGTCTCGTAGTTCAAATGTTTCTTCCGTGCCACTCTCATAGTCATATATCCCTGAATCGCGATGTTGTCCATTTAAAAACCGGGAATGTGGAGGCTTAAAGGAGTAAGTGGTGTCATCTGTAAAATAGATGCAGTTCTTCCTAAAACCAGCTGGTAAGTCATCAATAGAAAAACAAAGGGAAGTGTTTCGTCCTAAGAAAAGAGCATCATTTCCCAGGGTTGTCACAATCTTCCACTGACATTCTTCCTCCACAAACTCAGAGACCTCAAAACACCTGCCATTAGGGTATTTACATTTCCGTCGGATTTGAAGCAATTTCCCCTGAGAAGAAATCACTATGTATCTCTTTCTATATCGAAGGGGGGCTGCCCCGAAAACCAATATCTCTATCTTTCTGGAATTGAGATCACATGTAAAAAGGTCACTTCCGTCATTTACAGCATAAAATTTTTCATTAAAATAAACAATGTCATGCATGTACAAGCATCCTAGTAAAGGGTTAACACATA
This sequence comes from Alisma plantago-aquatica, assembly GCA_963693085.1. Lineage (NCBI taxonomy): Eukaryota > Viridiplantae > Streptophyta > Magnoliopsida > Alismatales > Alismataceae > Alisma > Alisma plantago-aquatica. The sequence goes on along the minus strand of OY856411.1, from coordinate 1,252,682,339 downwards.
GAGCATCACTACTGAATTCCAACTGAGTCCATTTATCATCTTTCGGTCCACAAAATGCCAATTTGTGACCATCACAAGCAATTACCATGAGTATCCATTTTTCAGGTTCTTTGTTTGGATCTGCTGACAAGACTGCCTTGAACACGTGATCGGCCGGACGACCATCTTCTGGGTAATATAAATTAAAAGAGAAGGTTGAAATTAGAGGGAGTTGAAGTTTTGCTCCTTTGACTGGATCGAATAGAACCAAATCCTCTGGCATGGGGGCAAGTTCAACCAACAAGATCCAACCAAATGAAGTCGAACAAGGCCACTTTCCCCGAGCTTCATTGAAGTCATACTCTCCGAGGAGTTTTTGTTGGCCGGCAGAGTACAAACTTCCGTAAGCCAAGTAGTTGTTGGTTGATGGGAGAAGTAGCAATGGGTTGGCTCGTGGTCGAGGAAGAAAGACATTGAGCGAGAATCTTGCTTTTGAAGGAAGATGTGTGATGTTTTGTACAACACAACGACGCCAAGAGTTGCATACTTGAGCAAAGTGTAGTACATCAAGGTGCTCAGGAAGACGTTCCACAAGTTGGTCCAATATTTCTATCGGAAGATCTTCCCATGCAGCCATAAGACCTCGTCTCTACTTTTAGATTAGTTGATTGCGTCCAACTAGTCTGTGTTCCTTCTCTTGGTCGTTGTATTGTTCACGCTATGGTTGAAACGAGATGAACCATGTGAGCGGAATGGTAGGGTCTTTATAGGTGTTTTTCATTAACATGATTTTGGTAGGGGAAATTTTGTAGCGTGAATGCATTGGAAATTTTGGTATATAAAAATATTTGGAAACATGTGTAAAATAATTTCCTTTCCAATACATAAATATGATTCCCTCCAAAATTTTAGTGAATAATTTTACTTGAATATTTTCCTTCTATATACATAAAAATGTTTCCTTGAATATATGTATGTCGGAAATTACATTTTCCTACTAGTATTTTTCCACTACAAGTATTCTTTTTCTTGTTCCTTCCTTCTAAGCAATTTTTGTCCCACAAAATTAATATTTTATTCTTTGGTAAACTATTTTAATTACAAATATTTCTTTCTATTTGAGAAAGTTTTGCCAAAAATGTTCGCTGCAAATAAAATAAGTTGTCAAAATTGTCCTTTTCCTTCACATGAATATAGTTCCTTTTATGTAAATTATTTCTTTTCAAATAACTTATGACAAAAAGGAATTCTATACAAAAATTATATGTACGTAAACTTTTTCTTTTAGTAACTTTTTATTATCTAAGGGACTTATTTCCCATAAAGTAAAGGCTTCTTCCAAAAATATATGTCCCTTCAAAAATTCATCTGTATAGAAAGTCCCTAAAATTTGTTTTGAAAACAATGTATCTCTCTTCTAAGAAACCTTTGTAGTAGAAATCTTTAAATAAAGAAAATATGTATACATAAGAATTTGTTTTTTTAAGTGATATGTAATACGTTAAATTTTATATCTTTACAAGAATAAGTTTGTCATAGTAGTTATCATCCAAAAAGCAATCTATCTTATTATATAAATTTTTTGACAATGTTTATTCCAAAAGTATTTCATTAATTCTATCATCTGGTATATGAAACTGAAATTATATTTGAGTGAACTACATGAAAAAAAATATGTCCACTTCATCTACAGATAACCATGTAAAAAATAATGTCTTGTAAGTGTAACTCTTCGTTCCCTTTTCCGCATACAAACCCAATGGCTTTTTGGCTCACATTTAGCATGTTAATCGCTTGATATTATTAACACAAATTAAATTGGTAACTTAAAAAATATGCTATCCTAATTGTAGAAACCGTGATTTCAAAACTCAGATGTCAGGTACTCCACCAAAATAAATTAGGAAGGAAGTGAAAAATTGACTACAAGTTTAATTTTCCGTTACTGTAAGAATTTAAAGAAATGCCTTAGTTGAAATCAGGCCGTCCGTTTCTTTTGGATTTCAAACTTGAAGTTCAGTTTGTCGTTTAATTGTCACATTTGATGCGCCCCTGAATTTCATTGATTAAGTCACGCTGTCTGGAAGCTTATCGAAACGTGGTCCATTCTGTTCCCCTTGCACGTGAAGCATTAGCCTGATTCGATTTTCCTCACACACACACACACACACACACACATGTGTGTGTGTGTGTGTGTGTGAAAAAGAGAGAGAGAGTGTGTGTGTGTGATAAAGAGAAGCATTTTCTTTTCCTCTCCCACATCTGTGATGGAGGCCGAATGTTCAGGAGGGTGATAAACTAAGGCGGCATTTATATTTGTATGAGTGTGTGTATACATAAATATATAATTTATATTTATCACATATCATATGATATTTTTATTTTTACTATCGTTTGCATTGTGAGATAAAACATAAATACCCATACATTACTTGTGATTGCCTATCATGAAAGACACAATTAAATCGACAATGAACTTTGACAATTTTTTCACCTACTAATGATTCTATATTAACTTCACACTATGTTTGTGTGCATTATATAGCGCGAATTATTTTCTCTCTCTTTTTTGGTCATCCATTTTATGTAGTTAACCTTTACCATTTCTAAGTTATTGGAATAGTTTTATCAAATGTTATAAAGAATATCGTGATTTTCGTTTGTTATATTTTTACAATAAAAATTAGAAGGCACAGATAATTATTGATTACTTTACAAGACATCAATTATGGATGACTGTCCTTCTGGATTGTTTTGACTCTTTCATGAGACAATCTACATTACACCATTGTTCATGACATCACCTTTTTTGATTTCCGGCTTACCCTTTTTTACTCAATTATACAACACAATTTAACGTCTTCATTTGATGGTGTTAGACAAATCGAGAAAATATGTTGAGACAAAAAGTAATTCTTATACACGACTCCCTATTATGATATTGAAAAGACTACTTTCAACGGAATTTTCCCTTTTCAATTGTTTTCATATCCAGTCGCCATTCTGAATTGGTGTTAGATGTCTTCATCCCATTATTAGATCAAAATTGTGAATCTTCATGAAAGATTTTCCGGTTGATAGAAAATTAATGTGTACATATATTATACAATATAAAAACATTAAAACATAAATTGATTTTGATGAAAGATATTGAAAATCTGGGTAAGCCACTGTCTTTATTTTTAGAAAAATGTCAACATGTGTTGGACCCGATCTTGACCCATTATTTGTCAATTTAATATGGGCTGATTTTGAAAAAGTGCAAAAAATTGTGGGCCATGATCTGGCCTGCAAACCTCTAGTCAAATTTGGATCTAGTTTTGAGTCCAAGTTTTAGTAAACCCACAACAAGCTGACCCAGTTCTCAAATCTAGTCATAAGGTAGAGGGTAGTAACAAAGAATTTTGGAGAATGTTGTTTTTATTATAAATGCAACTGTAAAGTTCTGTGAGAAAGAGAAAGAGGAAAAACATACTAAGATTAAACAGTTCTCCCTCCAAAAAATCTTTAGTAAGAAGAAAAGCTTTGTTGCACTTTAGAGAAGAAATGAAGTAGAATGGAGGTTCTTTCTCAAGAAAACCTCTTCTTCCACTCCAAAATTGTCATACTTTGTTATGAAACTTCTCTTGGAGTAAAAGTGCTTCCAAATGACAAGTGATAACCGCCAAAAAGGTTGCATTTGTATTTGAAAATGAGGGGCGGTTGTTGTTGATTTCTATAGAACCTGATAAAGACACGGTGTGTCTTCGAGGAGACACATCGTGTCTCGTCATGTAACTTGTCGACTAACTGCTTCTGCATGAGGGGTATATGGTGTCTCCTTAGAGAAACATATGTATCTATCATTGGATTTGACCTGGGCATAAGGCACATGGCGTGTTCAATTAAATACATACCCGTGTGCATTGGCAGCAAGTTAGAGTCGGCCTCTGGATCGCGAGGACACGTCGTGTCTTGATAGAGACACATTGTGACGCCTGCTCTAAATTTTGGGCATTGAGGCTGCTGGAATCTTACACACTTGTGTGCTTAATAGCACATGGTGTGTTTGTTGTTGTGTGAGCCTTTCTGGGAAGTTACACATCATGTCTTAAATAATACACACCGTGTTCAATGTTGTTTCTTCAAAAATGAACTCTGAATCAACTATAAATCAAGGGGAGTTCCCACTGAGGTCAAATTTGGGTTGGGTTATCTCCAATTTGACATTTTTAATTTGATTCAATCAACATCATGCAACAAGTATGATAACTAAAAGATGGTGAGTTAAGTACGATTAGAGACTAAATGGAAGGCAAAATGAACTGAATTTGTATGAGGATGTGATATCTCTAGACAGTATGATGAGGGATTGATATCCCAAGATAGTGTGATTATAGTGATAGCCTTTTGTGATTGTGTGATGGCGTGGTATCATGTGATGATGAGACTAGTATATGCTTCAATTGTCTTATATATTCTGAAGTTGTATTATATCCTTATCTTTGTAGAGTTTGTTTAGGTTTTATATGTTGTAACTTCATTGATGCTAAAAGATATTCGATTGGAATAACTAATCAAGTGAAACCCTAAGTATATAGTTTCCCTGTGCCATAGATCTATATTCAGCATCAGTACTTGTTGATGGGGAAATGGGTTTTCCCTTTGTGGAAGCTCGGAGTCATATACGATTGCGTATATGCATTTCACATAATTAGCTATTGTCAACCCTAGCAGGAGAACGGTCGAGATCATATCTCAATGATGGATATAGTATACATACATTATATGTTTTGAGGATGTGTATAGTCATACCTCAGAAAGAGTGTGGCTACTATCATAACTGAGTTTACTAGTGTTGTTCCTATATACCATGGTAGACAAGGTTGTGTTGCAGTTGGACTTTATATGTCACTACAACATACTCAGACTGACCGAGGGGAGCAACGAGATCATTGGATTCTAGATATTCCATTGATCTCGTATGCCACTGATTTTGACATAGTAGTTGTCACTTGGAACATGAGTGATATACCTCATTCCCTCAGGGAATAATAAAACACTCAACACAATCATGGATTGTACTTGTTTAGGATCAAATATGAATAACATTGGATGACCCCTTTTCATGAATCTTCTACTAGTTTCTTGAAATATAATGTGGTAACAGAAATCTACTTTTATACATATACTTCATATTCTTTCTTAAAACATTAATTGTTCTTCTACTCAGTAATAATGTCCTAAGTTGCATAATCTGCTTCATTATATTAATATATATCTTTTAGATGCATTTTATCAAGTTGTTAAGTATGTTTTCTACCTACTTCAATTTACTTGTTCTTTTAATATACATTGGTAGAGAGTTATATCTCTTGCTGGGATGTTTGGTTTCACCCTATTGGTTTCAACATCTTTTAGGTGGTCTAGCATGAGGAGGTAGAGGTCGTATTGTTGAAGCTAAGTAGCAAGAGGAGCAATAGTTATTTAAATATTGGATATGCTACTAGTGTTTTATAGTAGAGTCCTATTTCTTGTCCCTGTACACTCAGGTCCTTGGGGGAGTTTTGTAGATGTTGTATATTGAGATGATGGTTTTGGATGTATGCCTTTGTTGTACAAATATGGCATGTATGTATGTGAACGAGTTACCTCTTATGACAGGTTGTGTCGAGTGAGCCAGTGGGCCAATGAAAAATACCATGTAATAATCATTTTGTAGGTGTTATATATACATGTGTCTTATATGGTCTCTTATGTAATAAGTTCCAGCTTTTGTGACTATGTGCAAATGGTTTTAATTTCCTATGTTTATGGTAACCTGGTTGTTTAGTAGCAATTCTGCATTTTGTTTTGGGTAATCTCAATTTGTGTGACGCGAGGTGTCTCATATATAATATTAGGATTAACTTATCAATAATTACATAAATATTAAAATTTACCATATTATTATTAGGAAATTACATTATAAAAAGCAAATTATCCTCTAGATTATATATTACTGAGTTTACCACATATTTTACTTTATTTTTCTGACTTATAGAGTACTAGTTATGAACTCTATAAACTCTAACCAATTAGTAAAATTACTAAAAATCATGTATCTATATTGGAATTAGGCAATGAAAATCATACAATCATGAAGAGAAAAGTCCCACAATTCTAAAACATTTTACTGTTATTTTTCTAAACTTTATATAATTTACTATGTATTTTTTTAATTTCTAATAAATGAGAAAACACCAATAAATCCACATACTTAAGAAAATCCACCTCTAGTCTATGTGTTGTGGGATAATCAAAATTAGTCAAGTTACTTGGTCTTACACATGGTGAGAGCCTAACTTGGACCAAAGAACAATGTCTTCAAGAAATCCCATAAAGGTGACAATACCACTATAGGAAAAATTAAGAAGTAAAGAAAATGAGAGAGGTAAAATTGGAAAACCCTACAAGACCATCTTTTTCTTTCCTTACACTTCACTTGGAAAAAGCATAGAGTTGCTAGATCATAAACCCAACAATCCAACTTGAGAATCAAGGCTCCCTGTTTCCTGAAGGAACCCTTTAGAACCTTCACAACCAAGCAATTCCAACTAGTCCAAAAAGTAGTTTGAGGGGTGCACAAAGACTGGAAAATTACCTCTGCAATGGTTGTCTATACGAACAGACACTGAATTCTAAATAAAAAGAGTGAAATAGCATGATTCAAAGATGGAAACATCATGATCAAGTTTGCAAGGTCAAGGAGAGGACACAAGTACTATGGGGTTAATTTTTTGGATGATGAGACAGCCAGAGATGCAATGAACATATAGACTAAAACACATTGTGTTATGAAAGACAAGATATAAATATGGAAGTCAAGGGATCTTACTATAGGGTAATTTTTTTGGAGGTGATCATATTCACTAGGTCGTGGATGTGGTGGTCGACGAGGTCGATTCACTTCACAGTACTAACCCTGAGTGTCTTGGGGACAATTGAGGGTGGAGGAGGGAAGGACGAGCACCACAGTGGTTTCTGGGTATACATATAGCGGCATGGGAAGGTGTTCAAGGTTGTACCTAGCCATGGCAACAATGTTACATGAAGCCAAATTAGGCATTCCATTAATTAGAAGCAATAGGGTTTGAATTTTTGATGCTTAAATAATTAACCTACATGAAATTTAATTTTTCTTAATTACATCAGTCACCTGTTTGATCCTAATATTATTGGGCACACATTGAGCTATAATTTTGGATACTTGAGATATAAGCAACACATTATAGAGCTTTCCATTTTGATCTAGATCTAATATGTTGAACTGATGAGTGGATGGAAATTACATAGTGTTGTTGGATTTATTAGTTGTCACCTTTACTCCAATCACTTCAAAAAATGTAAGAAGAGATTGGAATTATGTGTCTCTATGTCAACGCATTGTCCCTTACTATTGGTGCCTCATTATTATTCCCTCAATAAAACTTAAAGGTAAAAACATACTCCTACTATCCCATTTTCCCAATGTTTTCCTCCTATATTACTCAAAATTCTACTGATCAAGAGTCTTTGGATAGAGAACACTCATATTATTACATTTCTACACAAAGTATACTTATTTATAGATTTTAATAATTTTCTTCTAAAAAGGTCACCTAATTGAATTCCTATAAAATAAAATATTGGACTCAAATTTTTAGTTGTAATATCAATTTCATTTTTAAAAAATGAATAATTTCATCAAAAGTCATTGTCATTATCAAAAGGAAGTTAAAATAAACATGGAAGATGAAGTTCTAACTGGTCAGAGATCTATTTCTGTACTTAAAGCATACTCTGAGATTAAAGTAATTTGAATCATACACACCATAAAACTTATATTTGGATTTACAATTTTACCTTGGGAAGTGCACCTAGTGGATCACACTAATCTACCAAGACCTCCTCTTGATAAATATTGTTAATCTTTCCCCAAAATGGTTGACATATTCAAGAAAATGGTGATCATAATGGGCCTGATTATTAATAAAACTCTGAGTTGAGGGGAGTGTTTTAAGTCACCACGTGGCAAGACTAGAAAATTATAGTAATCTGCAAGTCCTAGTGGACAATTCCCAATCACACTTAGAATTGTAGGGAGTGTTTCTCCAATTCCTAAACCACTATCCTCATTCTGTGATATGGAGAAAATTAATATACCCCCTAATCAGCCCATTACACTTTGTCCTTCTCTACTCTCCTAGTGCTAGAGTGCAAAATTACCCCTCTACTCCAAATTCCTTACCTTATTCTCTCTCTTTATAATTCTGCCTCCAGGACAAATTTTCAACAAGTCACGACGAAGAACAACATCTAAGGAGGTAAAAAAATGCTCTGAATATTATAAATTTAGTATATATTTACTCTAACTAGAGTTTGATTTTATTGTTCTAATTGTTCAAATATTTTTTTATATTTTTTGAATATTTAATGTTTAGTTAATCTATTATTAACCAGAGGAGTTATACTTATTTCTAATTTCCCAAATTTATTGACTTCAAGATATTGTGTCTTTTTTATTTATTTAATCAAATGACTTATACTAGTTATATCTTTTTATTGCTACAATCATGTAGAAACCCCATTTTGGGAAACCTTTTGAACATAATGCTTAGAATTTCTTAGGCGATGTCTCAGTCATTCACTCCATACCCTAAAACAAAAAAAAAACACCCCAAGACTATGTGAAACCCACCAATTAGTCATCTATTTTGACTTTGGTTTCCTATTAACTGAGGCATGTGTCCTATAAAATCCTACATATGGATACAAATCATCATCAAATTATCTTCTTGCCAAAAATCGGTAATATCTCATTTGAAAGAACTCCATAGTAGGTTTGGATATGATATAATGTCGACTTAAGGAAATTAAAGATATCTTTGCATAACCTCAACAACCCAAATTCAGTCACAACATAAGTCAGGAATGTCTCAAGGAATAACATATGCATGGATCATTATGCACGCCTATGTAATTTCTAAGAAAAAAAGACATCTTTTGATCAACTCTTATTGTCTTACCTTGAGCATGTTTGAATGTTGAAATAACATGTCTAAACATCTAGTTCTGAACCCAGATTTATAAATAAGGTCTTCCCATGCCCTTATATAAGTTTTTAGTATCTAACCATGCCAGAGGAATCCTAGATTAGCATGTGCTAATATAGTTAGTGACAACCTCCAACGGACGGTTCCAAACTTTCGATAGCCATCAAAAATTGTCTCCACCCTCCCAAAAGTAGGACAAGTCGCTATTGTCCAAGGATGAAGTAAGGTAGTAGAAAAATATCTCTATGTATCCATTTTGACTTCCTCTTCACAATTACAGGAGGATTGAAAACCTAAGCATTGAGGGACCTCCATTATTACTATTGTATTTTTCAAATTGAAAAACTTTACCATGATTTCAAATGCATGCTTTCATCTTTCACGCTTTCTTGTTCCTTCAAAAACATGAAATATCACTAGGGCTATAAATGGGTACAGGTAGACCCACAGACCCACACATTCAGACCCTTTAATAACCCGTCACGGGTCCAAATTTTTGTGCCCACATACTCGTGGACTCGCATACCCCTGAACCCGCATATATGCAGGTCCACTAATGGGTATGGTTGGACCTAGACTTGCTAGACCCATGTAACTATCATACGTAAATAACTATGTAAATAGTATGTTATTTATATCATATTTTACTAGTCCAACTAATACAATACTTGAGATTATATCATTCTATTATTATAATAAGGTTGAGACTAGTCATCTAATTGAGAATTAATTATTCTAATTACAAATAGTAGCATTATATGCTACATAATTAAAACAGTATGACGATGACTAGAAATATGTAAACAATTAACTCAACTAATCTTCAAAATACAAAATATGATATTATTTAGTATAACTATATCATGTTAACATCCTACATGATAGAAGTATCTCATTATATTACAATGTATAGAACTTTTTATTTTCTTACCTAAACTTTATGATGTTACATAGAGAACTTCTTACCTACATACCCGCACTACATAACCGCTATTATTATGGGTACGGGTACGATGCAGGTCTAAATTTTTATAATGCGGGTCTAGAATTGGAACCAAACCCGCTAAATTAAATAGGTTATGGGTATGGGTATGGCTAGACCCATACCATACCCACATTGTTTACACCCCTAACTATCACATGTGTGGGTACATTGGACTTCCTAACACCTTCACATTTCACAACATGGTTCCATAAATAGATATTCAGAGGAAATCAACATTTTATCAACAACGCATCAAATTTTATTCTTAATTTTTAAGTTCTCATGAATAAACTTAGTGGCGGCTTCATATTTCATGTTCTACGCCAAAAACATGTACCTCAGATGGATGCGTCTTTTTAGGGTCTTACATAGTGGCAACTCCTCTGTGAAACATTGTTATAGTTGTTGATCACCATGGGACATGAGACTACATAGGGTTTCATCAAGTTTTAGATTTATGACTGCGTAGGAAGCAAACAATCCATGAATGTAGTGGCGGATCTTGACCTAATTTTTTTGGGGTGCAAAACTACCACATGTACAATTAATGTTTTTAAAGATTAGAGGTGATGAATATTTCTCTTATGTAAGTCTACCTTTATCATAGAAAATATTGGTGAGACAATTAAGTATGTGTTTGACTTTGATTTCAATATGATTTTTTAAATTTTATTATTACCTTATATATTTAAAAATGAACACTAAGTATAAATAATATAATTAAAACATAAAACTACATATAGATATAAATTTAACATATATATAACACAATTTAAACTAGCATATAGTTTCATACTACTAAAATTTGTCATTTATTTTTTATATTTTATAATTAAGTTATTGTCATTTTCAAATACTTTGACAAAGTGTCTTTTAAAGGGAAAAATCATAATATCAAAATGAAAATCAGTGCCTATTTTTTGTGAAGTTTCGTCTTGATAAATACTTTTATCATATTCAACATAGGAGCGGTGATTATAATCCAAAGATATAAAAAGATAAACAAGTCTTTATTATATACAAAAACAAGATGTTGCATTGGAATTCATGAAAATTTATGGCAAAATGTAAGATAGAGTAGCATATTGTCTAAACCATGTGAATGTGACAAAGTCTATATGGTAATAGAAAATGATATAGATGAGAGCAGGAGAAAAGCTATTTTCGTATTGGTTTATCAAAGTGTGGGGGAAAGAAAGGAAAGGGAATAAAAAGGAATAAGAGGGAAAGATTGTATTTTATTTTCTACCACATATTTTCTATTCAGATAAGAGTAAAGACAAATATATGAGCAACATGTAGTGGGATATCATAAACTGCAAAAAAAAATATAGGAAAAAATAAAGGTAAAATTTGAATTTTAAGAAAAAATATAAAGAAATATTCCAAAATGAAAATGGTAAAACATGAGTTAAAACCTTTCAATACATATAAAATTAAATTTGAATAGATTGTTAGCTACAAATTTGAGGAAAGGATAGTTACGTGCCATAGACGTGTCGATTATCTTCGTATTGATTTATGCTAAAATCTTCTACACGATCCAAATTATGACACATAATGTTGGTACTCTACTATGAGATGCGAGGAAGACAACAAAAAGATAAACCCTTACGCAACATATGTTTCATATTACTTTCTAGGTTTTCCACAATCAATTTAAACTAGTTATATAAATTGACTCTATATGTACCAAAACAGTTAAAAAGTTAGGGGGTAATTCTCTGTTGAGATGCACAGAAGTTTGCAAACTTGAAAACACTTGTACAACATGTATGCCTATCATTTTTGAATTTTTTTCATGACTATCTTGGACAAGTTCCAAAATATACCTTGCATTTACCTCAGTAGTTGAAGACTTTGGCAGTTTATAAAATTAGTATCCTTTTCATAGACAAAAATAAGATTTTCATCTCATATGGGAGATGCACATAACATAATACATGACTTGGGTATATAAATACTCAAAGTAAAATTTTCAGCATTTGTCGCAGAAATTAGTGATTTGTTTGAAGAGTGTATGCCTTAAATTTAGCCACTTACTTCATTAAAAAAACTTTTTTATATAAGTAAGTCTATCTAGTAGTTGTTTATATGGCTCCAACTCATTAGGACATTGCGTTTGAAAAATAAACAGATTCGAAACAAGGAATTAAGTTGACACTTCCAAATAACAATAATTATTTGAGCATAAAAAAGTACAAAACTAAGATTTAGATTAGTTGCTTTCTGATTTCTTCACCAAGGACGGCTCAAGTTGATCCATACAGATGGCATCCAGAAAGGAGAGTCTCGTAGTTCAAATGTTTCTTCCGTGCCACTCTCACAGTCATATATCCCTGAATCGCGATGTTGTCGATTTAAAAACCGGGAATGTGGAGGCTTAAAGGAGTAAGTGGTGTCATCTGTAAAATAGATGCAGTTCTTCCTAAAACCAGCTGGTAAGTCATCAATAGAAAAACAAAGGGAAGTGTTTCGTCCTAAGAAAAGAGCATCATTTCCCAGGGTTGTCACAATCTTCCACTGACATTCTTCCTCCACAAACTCAGAGACCTCAAAACACCTGCCATTAGGGTATTTACATTTCCGTCGGATTTGAAGCAATTTCCCCTGAGAAGAAATCACTATGTATCTCTTTCTATATCGAAGGGGGGCTGCCCCGAAAACCAATATCTCTATCTTTCTGGAATTGAGATCACATGTAAAAAGGTCACTTCCGTCATTTACAGCATAAAAATTTTCATTAAAATAAACAATGTCATGCATGTACAAGCATCCTAGTAAAGGGTTAACACATAGAGCATCACTACTGAATTCCAACCGAGTCCATTTATCATCTTTCGGTCCACAAAATGCCAATTTGTGACCATCACAAGCAATTACCATGAGTATCCATTTTTCAGGTTCTTTGTTTGGATCTGCTGACAAGACTGCCTTGAACACGTGATCGGCCGGACTACCATCTTCTGGGTAATATAAATTAAAAGAGAAGGTTGAAATTAGAGGGAGTTGAAGTTTTGCTCCTTTGACTGGATCGAATAGAACCAAATCCTCTGGCATGGGGGCAAGTTCAACCAACAAGATCCAACCAAATGAAGTCGAACAAGGCCACTTTCCCCGAGCTTCATGGAAGTCATACTCTCCGAGGAGTTTTTGTTGGCCGGCAGAGTACAAACTTCCGTAAGCCAAGTAGTTGTTGGTTGATGGGAGAAGTAGCAATGGGTTGGCTCGTGGTCGAGGAAGAAAGACATTGAGCGAGAATCTTGCTTTTGAAGGAAGATGAGTGATGTTTTGTACAACACAACGACGCCAAGAGTTGCATACTTGAGCAAAGTGTAGTACATCAAGGTGTTCAGGAAGACGTTCCACAAGTTGGTCCAATATTTCTATCGGAAGATCTTCCCATGCAGCCATAAGACCTCGTCTCTACTTTTAGATTAGTTGATTGCGTCCAACTAGTCTGTGTTCCTTCTCTTGGTCGTTGTATTGTTCACGCTATGGTTGAAACGAGATGAACCATGTGAGCGGAATGGTAGGGTCTTTATAGGTGTTTTTCATTAACATGATTTTGGTAGGGGAAATTTTGTAGCGTGAATGCATTGGAAATTTTGGTATATAAAAATATTTGGAAACATGTGTAAAATAATTTCCTTCTCAATACATAAATATGATTCCCTCCAAAATTTTAGTGAATAATTTTACTTGAATATTTTCCTTCTATATACATAAAAATGTTTCCTTGAATATATGTATGTCGGAAATTACATTTTCCTACTAGTATTTTTCCACTACAAGTATTCTTTTTCTTGTTCCTTCCTTCTAAGCAATTTTTGTCCCACAAAATTAATATTTTATTCTTTGGTAAACTATTTTAATTACAAATATTTCTTTCTATTTGAGAAAGTTTTGCCAAAAATGTTCGCTGCAAATAAAATAAGTTGTCAAAATTGTCCTTTTCCTTCACATGAATATAGTTCCTTTTATGTAAATTATTTCTTTTCAAATAACTTATGACAAAAAGGAATTCTATACAAAAATTATATGTACGTAAACTTTTTCTTTTAGTAACTTTTTATTATCTAAGGGACTTATTTCCCATAAAGTAAAGGCTTCTTCCAAAAGTATAAGTCCCTTCAAAAATTCATCTGTATAGAAAGTCCCTAAAATTTGTTTTGAAAATAATGTATCTCTCTTCTAAGAAACCTTTGCTGTAGAAATCTTTAAATAAAGAAAATATGTATACATAAGAATTTGTTTTTTTTAAGTGATATGTAATACGTTAAAATTTATATCTTTACAAGAATAAGTTTGTCATAGTAGTTCTCATCCAAAAAACAATCTATCTTATTATATAAAGTTTTTGACAATGTTTATTCCAAAAGTATTTCATTAATTCTATCATCTGGTATATGAAACTGAAATTATATTTGAGTGAACTATATGAAAAAAAATATGTCCACTTCATCTACAGATAACCATGTAAAAAATAATGTCTTGTAAGTGTAACTCTTCGTTCCCTTTTCCGCATACAAACCCAATGGCTTTTTGGCTCACATTTAGCATGTTAATCACTTGATATTATTAACGCAAATTAATTTGGTAACTTAAAAAATATGCTATCCTAATTGTAGAAACCGTGATTTCAAAACTCAGATGTCAGGTACTCCACCAAAATAAATTAGGAAGGAAGTGAAAAATTGACTACAAGTTTAATTTTCCGTTACTGTAAGAATTTAAAGAAATGCCTTAGTTGAAATCAGGCCGTCAGTTTCTTTTGGATTTCAAACTTGAAGTTCAGTTTGTCGTTTAATTGTCACATTTGATGCGCCCCTGAATTTCATTGATTAAGTCACGCTGTCTGGAAGCTTACCGAAACGTGGTCCATTCTGTTCCCCTTGCACGTGAAGCATTAGCCTGATTCAATTTTCCTCACACACACACACACACACACACACACACACATATGTGTGTGTGTGTGTGTGTGAAAGAGAGAGAGAGAGAGTGTGTGTGTGTGATAAAGAGAAGCATTTTCTTTTCCTCTCCCACGTCTGTGATGGAGGCCGAATGTTCAAGAGGGTGATAAACTAAGGCGGCATTTATATGTGTGTGAGTGTGTGTATACATAAATATATAATTTATATTTATCACATATCATATGACATTTTTATTTTTACTATCGTTTGCGTTGTGAGATAAAACATAAATACCCATACATTACTTGTGATTGCCTATCATGAAAGACACAATTAAATCGACAATGAACTTTGACAATTTTTTCACCTACTAATGATTCTATATTAACTTCACACTATGTTTGTGTGCATTATATAGCGCGAATTATTTTCTCTCTTTTTTGGTCATCCATTTTATGTAGTCAACCTTTACCATTTCTAAGTTATTGGAATAGTTTTATCAAATGTTATAAAGAATATCGTGATTTTCGTTTGTTATATTTTTATAATAAAAATTAGAAGGCACATAGATAATTATTGATTACTTTAAAAGACATCAATTATGGGTGACTGTCCTTCTGGATTGTTTTGACTCTTTCATGAGACAATCTACATTACACCATTGTTCATGACATCACCTTTTTCGATTTATGGCTTACCCCTTTTTACTCAATTATACAACACAATTTAACGTCTTCATTTGATGGTGTTAGACAAATCGAGAAAATCTGTTGAGACAAAAAGTAATTCTTATACACGACTCCCTATTATGATATTGAAAAGACTACTTTCAACGGAATTTTCCCTTTTTAATTGTTTTCATATCCAGTCGCCATTCTGAATTGGTGTTAGATGTCTTCATCCCATTATTAGATCAAAATTGTGAATCTTCATGAAAGATTTTCCGGTTGATAGAAAATTAATGTGTACATATATTATACAATATAAAAACATTAAAACATAAATTGATTTTGATGAAAGATATTGAAAATATGGGTAAGCCACTGTCTTTATTTTTAGAAAAATGTCAACATGTGTTGGACCCGATCTTGACCCATTATTTGTCAATTTAATATGGGCTGATTTTGAAAAAGTGCAAAAAATTATGGGCCATGATCTGGCCTGCAAACCTCTAGTCAAATTTGGATCTAGTTTTGAGTGCAAGTTTTAGTAAACCCACAACAAGCTGACCCAGTTCTCAAATCTAGTCATAAGGTAGAGGGTAGTAACAAAGAATTTTGGAGAATGTTGTTTTTATTATAAATGCAACTATAAAGTTCTGTGAGAAAGAGAAAGAGGAAAAACATACTAAGATTAAGATATTACTAATGTGACATGCCTCTTAGAGAATGAATTAATTGGAGTAAGAGAATTTATTAAATGGGAAGGCCAATAATGATAATATTATTGGATTTTCAATTGATTTGATAAAGAGAGAGAAATATCGTTTATATATTTGCATTTTATTAGAGATTTAGCATAATGTATTTAATGACAAAACATTTAATAGGAGAGTTCATAAATAGAGTAGGCATGCATGACTATTCTATATAGGACATTCAAAATGAGGTTTGATAAGTAGAAGTGAGACAGAAAGAATTAAACACATTACGCCAAATTTTGAATGCTTAATTAAGTTCATTGGTTAATTTCTAAAAATAAATATGTCAAGTTAGTGCACGGGGTTAGTGTTTAACCGTAGTATACTAGATGTAAGGGTCCGTAAACGTAGTAATCTAACAAATTAAAAATTTGATGAAATACATGAAAACAGATGTAATCAACACTTTTGGAGTATGTTTTTGTGATTGGTTGGAGTTTTTCTAGAGAAAATAAGTTACTTCTGTTTAAATGCACAAACTCGATAATTCAATAATGGTATAAACATAGATAAAGATGGATAATAGAAAGATAGATAGAGCATAAGTTAAAGGTATTCTATTGATGGTTGTAGACTTAAAAGGATAGATTTAATGGTATTTTGTTCAGTAAATTAAGTTCTAATATGGAGAGGCCAAGAACTGCAGTTACATTACATTTCCATTTCTTGGGAGGAAAAAAAGAGAGAAAAAGTGACAATATCATTGCACATTGAGAAGGAGAGTAAAGGATAGAGAGAGAGAGGAGAAGTTGATGGCTTCTTTCAGAAGTGGATGTGTACCTATTAATATAAGTGCTCTAACAGTATAGTGTCATCGGAATTTTTCACCAATTAAAAAATGTATATGAAAGGAGCCCAATTGTGGAAATTTCAATGGATTAGGATTGCTAAAAGAAATTTGATGAGTCAACTAATGATATTTTTAACATATTTCAAGCTTTTTTTATAGGGGAACATATTAGTGTGTAGAATGGTGACAGAGTAAGATAGTAGGTGAAAGAAATTGTGATATTGGATGAGATGTGTGGTCACAAATGTATTTCATTTATAATAGGGAAGGTGTTTAAAGAAATTGTCTTTCAGAGTAGAAAGAGAAAGTCAGATTAAAGAGGGATTGACAAAAGAATCATGGCAATTTAGAAATCTAATAAAGGGTAAACCAACATTTTAAAATGAAATCAATCCTGGTGTTTAAGACTTTTGGAAAACAAGTAAATCATGTAGTTGGCATTACATGAACAAAGCCTCTCTGTTCATAATATGTCTTATCATATAAAGTTGAATGGAGTATAATTTACATGTCTTGGTATACTGACAATCTAACAAAAGTGATAAACACACACAAAAAATATATATCAAAATAATACAAATCAAGACTAATTTTGGTGATTAATGTTAGTCTAGTCATTTAACTAGAAGGTCCCATATTCAAATATAATTTGTTGTAACTCGTGAGTTGTGTTGTCTAAGGGCATTTGTATGTATAGCATATTACTTTTAACATAAATGTGAATTGTATTATTGTTGAGAATTGTAGTCAAACAGAAGAAGAAAAACGTTCTAAGAGAGAATATGCTAACTTTCATACTCAGGGAAGAAGGGGAGAGACAGAGCACCTTCCCAGACAAAAAAAATGTGTTGACTCCCATAAATAATATGTCCTTGTAGGATCTATGGGGACATGGGGAATAGGGTAAATTGACCTATAAAATTTCAACCAAACTTGTTCGACATTTAAATTATATCTCAAGTGAATTCCAATTATTCAAACCAGTAAAGGTGAGCGAAATTGAATAAACCCTTGAGTGCCTCCTTGTAACTATTTCACAAGAGTATACACCAAGTGACATCTCTTTTTATCTCAAGAGTAACAAGCTTCACTTACTGGATAAGGATCCAAGAACCTTACAAGGAACTTACCTTCCCTTACTTAGGTGGACATCCCCTCCACCTTCCTTAGACAAGGAAGATCTTAAAATCATAATCTTTTGGTAAAAAATGAAAGGAAGGAGGAAAGCATCACACATAACAACTAGGACAATCTCTCCTACAAATGAGTTACTCACCCTAATGATTGTGACAACTAATCAAGCTGAAGAGAGTTGTTAGGAACTATTTGAATATCTTAGCTATAGAATAGGAGTCACATGGTAACTTTAGAAAGATCCCATATAGGTCCCATTTGTAGTTGAGGGTGGCTACCAGCTAGTGGAGTTAGTTAGTACCAATTCTAACAATTATGTGGGATTGATAGGGTGACCAACCGATATATTTATAGTTTTTATCCCCATCTAGTAGTTAGTTTGCACTATAAAAATATCTATAACTACAATAGTTGGTCAAATATAAGGACCAAATTATCAGTTGAAGACACTGTGACCAAGTCCAAGCTAGATCAGTCACTCAAGTTTCAAGTTTGAAAATTCAACTAATTGACCTCTCTAGACACGTGGTCTTTCTCTAGTCATCTGAATTTCACCAGAACAAACTTGACAACTGCAATTAATTAGAAAATTCTTGTAAAATGTGCACTATGTTTTCCTAATGAAAACTCTAGCAATGAACACTGTTGTGATTGAATTTTGTAATTTATCTACATGAACTTAAAATTTACACTAATTAAATTTATTACAATTTAAGCTTAATTCCAAGTCATACAAACATAATAAATGGTTTACATTAATGTTCTTCAAAGAAAAATATCTATCCTTAAACTTTGGTCCTTGAGCATGTATGACCTAATTTTCTTTAAATTTGGGTTTCTGAATTTGAGCAATTAGAGCATGTCTATCAATATGAAATGTTCTCAATACGAATGTTGGAACATGAATTGAATGGTGAAGTCGTCATAAAAATATGGGTAGTGTAACTTGTGGAGTCAATATTCTCCCCATCATGATGGCAACCCTTTCTAAATACAGTGTAAACATGATGATTGAGAAGATTTACCTATGAATTTTAAGGGTATCTTGATTTTGGAGTCAAAAATTTTCCCCTCAACTCATACTTTCAAACATGTTTGTTAGTTTAAAATGAAATGAAATTCCAAAGAGACAAACTAAAATTTCACAAATATCATTCCATTCACATAAAGTGCAAATTAGATTGATTTCAATATATCTTGATATTCTCCCTCTTTGCCATACCACAAAATGGGGTGGGCTTAAGAGAATATTAAGATCTTGTCCAAACAAAATATTAGACAAGATCAAAACATCTGAAAAAGCTAAGATGAATATTTTTCATAACATATCATCAATCTATGTACAAGATTTACTCAAACTACACACATTTTTTCATTCAAAAATCATGGTTTGAGTATCAAATAATATGAAACATGTGGAAATAAAGAACATACAACATATGGCATGATATGAAATGAAATGCATTGCCTCAGATACAAGTTTCCTTAATAATATTGATAAAAATCACAAAATACAACTCTAATAACGCTCTAGACTAGAGCTAAAAATCCTTGGAAGGGCCATAGTATTCATCATTACTCTCATAGTGTACGGTGAGAGGTCTATATACTGTTTCCTCTTGTTAACCATCATTCTCATAATCCTCCACACACCCCCATGAAATTGTATCACCCTCATGTTCACTTCCTCTTCTAATTCTATCTCCACATTCATAAGTGTAAACTTGAGATCAGCCACCTCTCATTGAGTTGAGTTTAGGTCTTTATGCCACTATCAGCAATGGCATGTGCCTAGTGGTTGGTAGGTGGGAAAAATAAACAAAACTAGTAATCACAATAGGCATTTTTTTTGATGGAGCTGGGACTTACACCAAAAGATTTTACTCTTCCAATGGGAGTCCCAAATATGCACCAAAAACCCTAGAGAGTTGATGTTCTCCCTAGGTTTACCTAGAACTGGTGCTTAGATAACAACTCCAACCCCATAAGAGTATGGAAGCCTTATCATAGTACAGATTTAGGATCGAACCCAAAAGACAACGGTCTTGTTGCAAGCAACAAGATGGAAAACGTATAGCACCTCACTTAGTTATTTTACTAATTGGCACTTATATCAAGAGTTGGATTTGATTGGTTTTTAGACTAAAACATGAATAGTAAATAAAGCAAGTAAAACTAAGAGTTGACAAATGATGGTGAATCACTGGGGTTAAGCAGGTATTTACCACCGCTACACATGCATTGTATATGTACTAAGCAAGCAAGACTTATAAGCTAGATGCATGGATGTTTCCACAAGACCGATGCCTTATAAGACAAGAGCGATGCATTGCATCCAAGGATGTTCCACAAGACCGATGCCCATATAAGACAAGAGCGATGCATTGCACCCTTCGATGTTCCACAAGACCAATGTCCATATAAGACAAGAGCAATGCATCGCATCCTTCAAGGATTAAGTAACTCTCATTCGGTACATCACTACGCGTCACTGAAGGATGTAGTCTCCGAAGAGAAAATCTTACTCAACCTCAAGAAACGTGCATCTAAAACTAACAAGCGAGCGATAATTATCAAATCGAATAGCGTCCTTGTAGGCCTAGTCTCCTATTCGGTTAACCTAGCTATGAGAAGTGCGGGAATGTTGCAACGCCAGCCATTCCCGAACAAATGGTCACATGCTTTACATCATTCCCCTCGCAAAGTGTGTTCCTCGACTTACCAAGAGTCACTTCCATACAGATGGGAGTGTAACGGATGATAGTGAGTTTACTCCACTCTTTGAGATACACTCCTAGACACCGAAACGGATGCGTGGTGGATACACACACCAGAAACCAACACTAAATCGGTATTCGAGTCTCGAGAGCGGTCGTAGACAAACCACAACATAAGACAATGGATGCATACAAGAACGTGGCCATCATTCAAGCATGTAGGAAACGATTTAGTATTAAAACGAAAGGATAACATCTTTTTAGTACAAAATACAAAACATGGGCAGCGGGGCTAGCCCCCGCGCCCCAGTGGATGAAACTACTCGCTCCTCATAGAGGGAGCAACAAAGGAAGAGGTAAGAAGAGATAGAAGGAACATCATCTCCACTGAGGAGAGAAGGTTGAACCCTTGGAGGAGAGAGCAACAATCTCCACCCTTCGTGGCTTGCTTGACGACGGATCTTCTCCTCTCACCTTCTTTGTTGATGAGAGAGAAGGTAGCTTTGCAATGGAACGTGAGTCTCAGACCGGCAGCCTCGGGTGGTTGATGGAGTTGTTCTGGTAGGAGAGAGACAGCCTCTGGACGTCTGGACTTTTTCTCAGGGATGGCCCTTGAGGTCTTATTTATAGGCTTTGAGTGAGATCCAAACGGTCTGGAGACCGTTTGGGTTCAAACGGTCTTGAGACCGTTTGGCGTCAAACGGTCTTGAGACCGCTTGGCGTCAAACGGTCTTGAGATCGTTTGGCGTCAAACGGTCTTGAGATCGCTTGGCGTCAAACGGTCTTGAGACCGTTTGGCGTCAAATGGTCTTGGGACCGTTTGAACTCCATGCGGTCTTGGGACCGTTTGAACTCCATGCGGTCTTGGGACCGTTCGGCTTCATGCGGTCTCGGGACCGTTTGAACTCCATGCGGTCTTGGGACCGTTCGGCTTCATGCGGTCTCGGGACCGTTTGAACTCCATGCGGTCTTGGGACCGTTTGGCTTCATGCGGTCTCGGGACCGTTTGAACTCCATGCGGTCTTGGGACCGTTTGGCTTCATGCGGTCTCGGGACCGTTTGAACTCCATGCGGTCTTGGGACCGTTTGGCTTCATGCGGTCTCGGGACCGTTTGAGCTCCATGCGGTCTTGGGACCGTTTGGCTTCATGCGGTCTCGGGACCGTTTGAACTCCATGCGGTCTTGGGACCGTTTGGCTTCATGCGGTCTCGGGACCGTTTGAACTCCATGCGGTCTTGGGACCGTTTGGCTTCATGCGGTCTCGGGATCGTTTGAACTCCATGCGGTCTTGGGACCGTTTGGCTTCACTCGGCCTTGAGGCTGGTTTATTCTTTTATGATTTTTTTGTGCTTTTTCTGCAGGTATAGAAGGAAAAAGTTAGTTTGATGATGTATTTATAAAAAGGGATAAAATTAGGTTCATATACAGTGTAAACGTAAAAAGGGTATGAAAAACTAAAGAAAAAGACTAAGATAAACTACTAAAATAGGAGGTTATCACCCCCCCTAACTTAGAGTCTAGCTTGTCCTCAAGTTAGATAGAGCTGAGACATGAAATGGTGAGGCGATCTTAATTAGGGTCTCCATACTCTTGCTTCAATTCTTGACCTGAGTTCCCCAGGGGTCATATCGAGGCTTATTGCATGCCTTGATTCCTTTGGATTTCGAGAGTTGCTTGGATCTCAGGTTTTTCCGTATCTCAAAGTTTGCCTTGGGACCACATTTATTTTGTGCATGCTGTTGACTCTAATCAACTTTATACCTCTCTGGAAACCTATTGGAAGCTAGAGAGGGTATGAGGGTTGGCTAAAGGCTTTGAAGTGTAACTCCCCTTCGAGTGGGGGAGGGGCTGTCTATGCTTTTTAGGATCTCACTACCGGGCACGACACATCTGCCTTTATGAGGGCAGCTGAATGTACCGGCCGGGCAAGTCCTTTATGAGCCTTTTTATATACTTGGAACTTTTAGGGTTTCACTACCGGACGCGACACATCTGCCTTTGTGAGGGCAGCGGAATGTGCCGGCCGGGTGAGCCCTTTATCAGTTCTTCATATAGGTCCTTATGCGTGGCACAACTCTCATAATTTTATTCGTCTCGGTAAAGGTAGCAATTGATCTTTCTAAAGTAATAATTTGATACATCATGTATCCGGACAAGTTTCTCATTTCCCACAGGGAAAGAGTTAAAACTAGGAGGATGAGGCATGTGTGGTGGTGGAGTGGGTTGGGATGACTAACTAGATGGTAGTGGATGAGAGATTAAAGCATGATAACATCCAAATTTAGGCATATATGCTAATTTTTCGTAGTTCTTTGTTGATTATAGCCTTAATATGCCTGAAATAACTCTAGATTCTTATCCTTTGATAATTTACATATTTTTCCTTAACTAGCCAATTTTGGGATCTGCATTGAGTTTCCTCTCCTCTATGGGATAAATGTTGGAGTTTTAAAAGAAAGGTCTCAACTCTCTTATCACCTGTAAGTGTATGGGTCAATTGTAGTCGAGTGTTAAACTCAAGGAGCTAGGTCAGCTAGGTGCAAAATTGTTAACTTTCATTAGTCTAAGTCAAATTACAAAAGTTGAGTTGATAACATTTAGCTAAAAGGCAAGTAACAATAAAAGAGCTTGGGTTAAAGATTCAATTCACAATTTCGAAAATCCTAGCAATGACATTTCACTACCACACCATCACATCATGCATAACTACAAAATTAAATCAAGCAGTCAATATGCAAGGAGATTGTCTTCATCACACACCTCCTGGTGTTGTGAGATGGTTCTCTTCATTGCATAACACTCCCGCGTTTATGCTAGATTTGAACACAATCTAAAAGCCTCAACATACTCCAGTCATTCCCATGGTCAAGAATTGCCATGAATCCTACTCCCTACTTCCTCATACATCCTCCTGAATCGTACAAGAAATCATAAAACATGTATGAAAGGTGGCCAGCCAAGCGTTCAAGCAAAAAATCATTATAGGAATCCACGGAGAAGCAAATTAACAGACATTCAATATAAATTTCAAATTATCATGAGTAATGGGAGCTATCCCATACTGAGTTCTACTTGTCCATAATGGAGATGGATAAACATAGTACATAATTTTTGGAGTTTAGCATGGCTAAAGAGAAGAAAAGGCTGAAGGAACCAAAAGTGTATCCAAGGGGAAGTAGAAATCCGGCTAGAGGATGATATTCTACCCTTGGAGCTACTTCAACTTAAACAGTTCTCCCTCCAAAAAAGCTTTAGTAAGAAGAAAAGATTTGTTGCACTTTAGAGAAGAAATGATGTAGAATGGAGGTTCTTTCTCAAGAAAACCTCTTCTTCCACTCCAAAATTGTCATACTTTGTTATGAAACTTCTCTTGGAGTAAAAGTGCTTCCAAATGACAAGTGATAACCGCCAAAAAGGTTGCATTTGTATTTGAAAATGAGGGGCGGTTGTTGTTGATTTCTATAGAACCTGATAAAGACACGGTGTGTCTTCGAGGAGACACATCGTGTCTCGTCATGTAACTTGTCGACTAACTGCTTCTGCATGAGGGGTATATGGTGTCTCCTTAGAGAAACATATGTATCTATCATTGGATTTGACCTGGGCATAAGGCACATGGCGTGTTCAATTAAATACATACCCGTGTGCATTGGCAGCAAGTCAGAGTCGGCCTCTGGATCGCGAGGACATGTCGTGTCTTGATAGAGACACATTGTGACGCCTGCTCTAAATTTTGGGCATTGAGGCTGCTGGAATCTTACACACTTGTGTGCTTAATAGCACATGGTGTGTTTGTTGTTGTGTGAGCCTTTCTGGGAAGTTACACATCATGTCTTAAATAATACACACCGTGTTCAATGTTGTTTCTTCAAAAATGAACTCTGAATCAACTATAAATCAAGGGGAGGTCCCACTGAGGTCAAATTTGGGTTGGGTTATCTCCAATTTGACATTTTTAATTTGATTCAATCAACATCATGCAACAAGTATGATAACTAAAAGATGGTGAGTTAAGTACGATTAGAGACTAAATGGAAGGCAAAATGAACTGAATTTGTGTGAGGATGTGATATCTCTAGACAGTATGATGAGGGATTGATATCCCAAGATAGTGTGATTATAGTGATAGTCTTTTGTGATTGTGTGATGGCGTGGTATCATGTGATGATGAGACTAGTATATGCTTCAATTGTCTTATATATTCTGAAGTTGTATTATATCCTTATCTTTGTAGAGTTTGTTTAGGTTTTATACGTTGTAACTTCATTGATGCTAAAAGATAGTCGATTGGAATAACTAATCAAGTGAAACCCTAAGTATATAGTTTCCCTGTGCCATAGATCTATATTCAGCATCAGTACTTGTTGATGGGGAAATGGGTTTTCCCTTTGTGGAAGCTCGGAGTCATATACGATTGTGTATATGCATTTCACATAATTAGTTATTGTCAACCCTAGCAGGAGAACGGTCGAGGTCATATCTCAATGATGGATATAGTATACATACATTATATGTTTTGAGGATCTGTATAGTCATACCTCAGAAAGAGTGTGGCTACTATCGTAACTGAGTTTACTAGTGTTGTTCCTATATACCATGGTAGACAAGGTTGTGTTGCAGTTGGACTTTATATGTCACTACAACATACTCAGACTGACCGAGGGGAGCAACGAGATCATTGGATTCTAGATATTCCATTGATCTCGTATGCCACTGATTTTGACATAGTAGTTGTCACTTGGAACATGAGTGATATACCTCATTCCCTCAGGGAATAATAAAACACTCAACACAATCATGGATTGTACTTGTTTAGGATCAAATATGAATAACATTGGATGACCCCTTTTCATGAATCTTCTACTAGTTTCTTGAAATATAATGTGGTAACAGAAATCTACTTTTATACATATACTTCATATTCTTTCTTAAAACATTAATTGTTCTTCTACTCAGTAATAATGTCCTAAGTTGCATAATTTGCTTCATTATATTAATATATATCTTTTAGATGCATTTTATCAAGTTGTTAAGTATGTTTTCTACCTACTTCAATTTACTTGTTCTTTTAATATACATTGGTAGAGAGTTATATCTCTTGCTGGGATGTTTGGTTTCACCCTATTGGTTTCAACATCTTTTAGGTGGTCTAGCATGAGGAGGTAGAGGTCGTATTGTTGAAGCTAAGTAGCAAGAGGAGCAATAGTTATTTAAATCTTGGATATGCTACTAGTGTTTTATAGTAGAGTCCTATTTCTTGTCCCTGTACACTCAGGTCCTTGGGGGAGTTTTGTAGATGTTGTATATTGAGATGATGGTTTTGGATGTATGCCTTTGTTGCACAAATATGGCATGTATGTATGTGAACGAGTTACCTCTTATGACAGGTTGTGTCGAGTGAGCCAGTGGGCCAATGAACAATACCATGTAATAATCATTTTGTAGGTGTTATATATACATGTGTCTTATATGGTCTCTTATGTAATAAGTTCCAGCTTTTGTGACTATGTGCAAATGGTTTTAATTTCCTATGTTTATGGTAACCTGGTTGTTTAGTAGCAATTCTGCATTTTGTTTTGGGTAATCTCAATTTGTGTGACGCGAGGTGTCTCATATATAATATTAGGATTAACTTATCAATAATTACATAAATCTTAAAATTTACCATATTATTATTAGGAAATTACATTATAAAAAGCAAATTATCCTCTAGATTATATATTACTGAGTTTACCACATATTTTACTTTATTTTTCTGACTTATAGAGTACTAGTTATGAACTCTATAAACTCTAACCAATTAGTAAAATTACTAAAAATCATGTATCTATATTGGAATTAGGCAATGAAAATCATACAATCATGAAGAGAAAAGTCCCACAATTCTAAAACATTTTACTGTTATTTTTCTAAACTTTATATAATTTACTATGTATTTTTTTAATTTCTAATAAATGAGAAAACACCAATAAATCCACATACTTAAGAAAATCCACCTCTAGTCTATGTGTTGTGGGACAATCAAAATTAGTCAAGTTACTTGGTCTTACACATGGTGAGAGCCTAACTTGGACCAAAGAACAATGTTTTCAAGAAATCCCATAAAGGTGACAATACCACTATAGGAAAAATTAAGAAGTAAAGAAAATGAGAGAGGTAAAATTGGAAAACCCTACAAGACCATTTTTTTCTTTCCTTCAATTCACTTGGAAAAAGCATAGAGTTGCTAGATCATAAACCCAACAATCCAACTTGAGAATCAAGGCTCCCTGTTTCCTGAAGGAACCCTTTAGAACCTTCACAACCAAGCAATTCCAACTAGTCCAAAAAGTAGTTTGAGGGGTGCACAAAGACTGGAAAACTACCTCTGCAATGGTTGTCTATACGAACAGACACTGAATTCTAAATAAAAAGAGTGAAATAGCATGATTCAAAGATGGAAACATCATGATCAAGTTTGCAAGGTCAAGGAGAGGACACACGTACTATGGGGTTAATTTTTTGGATGATGAGACAGCCAGAGATGCAATGAACATATAGACTAAAACACATTGTGTTATGAAAGACAAGATATAAATAGGGAAGTCAAGGGATCTTACTATAGGGTAATTTTTTTGGAGGTGATCATATTCACTAGGTCGTGGATGTGGTGGTCGGTGAGGTCGATTCACTTCACAGTACTAACCCTGAGTGTCTTGGGGACAATTGAGGGTGGAGGAGGGAAGGACGAGCACCACAGTGGTTTCTGGGTATACATATAGCGGCATGGGAAGGTGTTCAAGGAACCTAGCCATGGCAACAATGTTACATGAAGCCAAATTAGGCATTCCATTAATTAGAAGCAATAGGGTTTGAATTTTTGATGCTTAAATAAGGAGATCCAAAACATATCTAGAGGAGAAGAATTTCATCAAGAGATGAACCACACAACATGAAAATCAGTGTGTAAGAATATGGATCCTTCTTAGTGAAAAAAAGAAGCACACGGTAGGAGATATATCAACTGTCGTTTGATTAAAAATCAATGACTGAGAGGGAAATTGGCTTTTGGAAAGCTAACATAACCAGGCATGATAGCTAGGAAATCAAAATATAAGAAATATGAGAAAATAGGTGTGTGACTAAATAAAGCACATAAACTATAGGGAATTAGTTGTACTAATAGAACCATTTATCAAATTAGTCCTTTAAATTTATATTTCTAATTAAATTTATTTGAGGACACATCGAATGCTCAAACGAGACAAAATTTTATACATATGCTACATAAGATATGTAGAATTTGAATGAATTTAAAGTAGAAACTATTTATACATTCCATTTCTTCATGCCTTATTTAGCCTATGTATAAATTTTCATCTTATTTAAGCATTAGATGAACTCTCAAATATATTTACGAAGAAATATAAATTTAATGGACTAATTTGATAAATGATTCAATTAATAGAATTCCCTATGATTTCTATGCATTTGTTTGCCACATGAATGTTTTCTCAGATTTACTATAGTTTGATTTCTTAGTTGTCGTAGGTTTTATTAACTTGCCAAAACCCTGTTTCCCTCTCAGTCATTCATTTTTAATCAAAGAACAACTGATCTTTCTCCTTCCTTGAGCTTCTTTTTTTCTCTCCAAGAAGGGCCAAATTCTTGCACATTGATTTCCTCATTGTTGTTTCATCTCTTGATGAGATTTATTCTCCTCTATTTTTATTTTGGAATTCCTAATTTAAGCTTTGAAAACTCAAACCCTAACACTTCTAATTAATTAAATGGCTAAAATGGCTTCATGTAACTCTGTCGTCATGGCTAGATACAACCTTGAACACCGTCTCAAGCCCCTACATATGTACCTTGAAACCACTATGACCCTTTTCCTTCCTTCCTCCAACCTCAATTGACCCCAAGAGACCTTGGGATAGTACTATGAAGTGAATCAACCTTGTCAGCCACCACATCCATGACCTAGTGAATATGATCACCTATGACAAATTTACCCTATAGTAAGATTACATGAATTCTGTATTTATATTATGTCTTCATAACACAATGTGTTTTAGTCTACATGGTTATTGCCTCTCCAACCATCTCCCCTATTTTTTTATCATCTGACAAATGAACCTTGTAGTACTCGCACCCTCACCTTGACCTTGGAAACTTGATTAGGATGTTTTCCTTCTAAGTCTCACACTATTTTCTCATTTTCTTTGGAATTTAGTGTCTTCTCATATAAACAGCCGTGATATAGGTAATGTTTGAGTCTTTGAGCACCCCTAAAATTCCTATTTGGTATAATTATAATTGCCAGCTTAGCAAGGATCCAAAGTATTCATATTCAGGCAACAAAGAGTTATGATTAAGAAGTTGGATTGATGGTTTGGAGATGTAGGTATTCTATACTTTGTGCAAGAAAAGTGTACACAAAGCATAAGACGGTATTATGGGTTTTTTCAATTTTACCCCCTCTCCTTTTCTTTACTTCTTTATTTTTCCTATAGTCATATTATCTCCTGAATGAGATTTCTTGCACACATTGTTTTTTTGTCCAAGTCTGTCACTCACCATTCTGTAAGCCATGTCCCTTTGCTTATTTTGATTGTTCCAAAACACTAGGATTAGAGGTGGATTTTCTTAAGTACATGGATTTATTGGTGTTTTCTTGATTGTTAGAAATTAAAAAATACATAGTAAATTATTTATAGTTTAGAAAAATAATACAAAAATGTTTTGAAATGTAGGACTTTTCGCTACATGGTGGTACAATTTTCGTCGCCTAATTCCAATATAGTTATGTTATTTTTAGTGATTTTCCTAATTTGTTAGAATTTCTAAAGTTCACACCTATTTATCTATAAGTCAAATAAATATATTAAACTGTGTGGTATACTCAGTAATATATTATCTAGAGGATGATGTTGTTTTGATAATTTAATTCATTGATTATACTATGGTGAGTTTTAGTATTTATGTATTTGAAGAGAAGTTAATCCTAATATCATGTATGTTTTTAATAGGTAGCTTGTGACCTTATGGTAGAACTAGGGTTGACCACGAACATATCTAGACACATATTGAGGTAAGTTGCATCCCTTGTTGTCTTATTAGGAAATAACCCATGTTTGTGTCCCTCTCTTGGTCCTTTGGGACATACTATCCTATACACATTCTATATCTTTTGAGTGGTTGATTAATGTGTGTAATTATATGCTATTATTGATCTTTTGATCTATAATTTTTTTAATATGATTATTGGGTAATAATTTGTATCGTGTGTATATTTTTCCATGAGGAAACCTTAAATTGGTACTTGAAATAAATGAAACCCTAACTTACCGGTTGTGACTTTTGCAAACTTTTAATGTAACTTAATTGTGAAATGGTTGATTGCTTATTTATGGGTCCTCAGACCCACTCTATATTAGTTGAATGTTCTCATTCCTTATTTAAGCATGGCAATATTTTACCTTGCATGGCATATTTTCATGTCTTATTAACTAGTGATAAGTAGATGTAGTGATACCATATTTTAAGGTGTTGAGTTTTATTCCACTACCATGCTAAGTGTTATTCCCCTACACATTAGATTTTAGGGACTAAGTTGTATTCCACTTCCATGGATTGTATTTTGTTCCCTTGCAAAATCTATATTTTTTTTCACAGAGGTTTTAGCCCTACTACCCTTTGGTATGTAATATATGGGTATGTACCCTACTTTTTGGTATATTTTAGTCTTCTTATCACTCACAATGCAAATATTTAAGTTTGTTATATCATTAATGTGATGTTGTTTAATAGAAAGAATCACTTATTGAATATCTTCTTCATAATGTTCTCTTGATATCCATTTGGATGTTCATTTTCCTTTTGGTTTGGGAGGTGTTGATAAAGATTATTGATGTTCCTTCTTCTAATATTGATCAACCATATTTTTTGAACATACCAACATTGTTATGATGACAACATCCATTTTGCGTTCTCTTGTTGGGTATGCTCTAGATGAAGGACATGGGAACTTTACTTGAGGACATGGACTTGGCTTAGTGGAGATAACTCTTGGGAGATAGACTTGAGGTAACTTGTATATCCATATGTCTAGTTCTTCAAGGTTATTGTCTTTCATGTGAGTTCCCTAGTGGAGATTATTATTTAATCTTATTTATAAATATAGTCACTATAATTTTATTCTATTGTTATACTTTGGACTTTATGATATCCATTTTTTGAAAGATCAAATTTAAGGTATTCATCAAATTATGGAAATTTTATGTGTATTTGTTATGGATGATGAGTTTTATTCGATTTATGTGAGGAGTGAATCCCCTCTCAGATTCCATGCCTTATAGAATTCCACCCTAATCCACTCATCTGTAACATACCAAATTCTAAACTTTTTGCCTTTTGATCCTCTTTTCCATCTTTTGCTTTCATTTCTATCTTCTTTGGCCTTTTTGTGTAATTTGTGGAGAATATGATGGTTTAATGATCATTTGTTCATCTTTTATGCCAATGTTTGGGTTTATAAACAAATACCTCCATGAAAGCTTAGTAAAGGGTTTAATATGTAAAATGTCCTGTTAAGTGATAAAAGAATAGGTAAATATATGCTAGAACATTGTAGGACTTTCTAGAATATGTAAAAGAAAGGAAATCTCGAAATATTTACAAAGGAGATGATAAATGTAATAATTGGAGATAATATGGGATATATTAGATAATAGGAGATAATGTGGAATATATTGTTCCAAAAATACGAAATAGGAAACCACGAGATAATTTGATATGCAAATTCATTTCCTTGAGCCAAAAAAGATACTTAAGGGCCAAGTACTGTCTAATTTGGATAATATATAAATAAATAAAAAGCCTTTATTATAGGATAATAGGAAATAGGCCAAGAAAGAGAAAAAAATACCTAATGTCCTCAAATTGGAAAACTAATCCCAAATTTGTAATCTAGATATGAAAATAAGCCATTTGGCAAATTTTTCAACAAATTTCGATGATGTTTGGATAATATGAAGAGAAAGGAGAGAGAAAGCATGTAGAACCTTCATTTTGATAAATAATTAAATAAATGACATCAAAATGATCCAATAATGGCCAAATTAGATCTAGGGCATTAAAATGATACATGGGTGAAATTTCATCATAATTGGATAATCCTAGAGTCATAAATAAAGAAAGAGAGAGAAAATAAAGATTTTCCTAATTATCTAGTTTAAGTTTCTCAAAATGTAAAAGTAAACTTTATTTTCAAATTCTATACCTCAAAAATAGAATGGTCAAGTTTCATTGAATTTGGACTTTGTTTGGGCATCCAATTGGGGAGAGAGAAAATCATGAATTAATGCATTATCACTTTGGTCGAAATTCTAATTCAATAGGGAAAATGATTTGTCATGCACCTAGTATACGATACATGTGATCAGACGGTCTGGGTCTCTGATTGGATCTAGGAGCAAAGACTTGACGGCCAACAGTCATCTCCTACCTTGGTTCGATTTGGGAAACAACAAGCTTTTTTTGAAATTTTAAAATCGCAATATTTCTCTCATCTCTCAACCAAATCAAGTGATTTTTGAATCTCTGGACTCCTCTCACGATTCCGGGCAAGTCTATTCCAAATTTTTGGTGTTTTGATGATCACTCAATGACTTCAAATATCGGCCGAACTCCTTCTCTCACCTGAGGTTCTAAAACCCTAGTGTACATTTCCTCATCTATATATACCCCTACCTTTGACTTCCTAGGATCCTTTGTAACTCAACCCAACTCCCAATTTCAACTTTGTCATCATTTTGAACCCCGTCGAGCTGTCAAAGCTGTTGATCTTGTGGCAGCTCTTCCTCCCTCATCTCTCCATCTCCTTCCAAATAAAAGGTCTTGTTAGGTTCGGCTTCCTCCCCTCTTTCTTTGGAGTACTTGTACATAGATTTTTATCGAGCATAGCATTTTTGCCCAAAACCCACGCATGTAGTAGAAGCTACTCATTGGCCATAGCTCGGCTTGAGTTGAGGAAGAAAGCTCCATGTCATTTTCCTCTTTACCCATCTGTATTTCCTCTATTTCTTCTCTGACTCGTGCGTGGGGCAAAGTAGTCATTTGATTCATTTTTTATCCACCTTAACCGAGGTTTTACCGAGTGCCTGGGCCGCTAGCAGAGCACCAGCAAGCTTCCAGTGAAGCACGGGGCTGCCCAGCGATTGGGCTAGGTCATGGAGATGTGGGCCCCGCTCATCTCCCTCTCTCTTTCCATCTTGATCTCTTGGTTATGAAAGCCAGTGCCTACGTGGCATCTTCTGGTTGGATAAATTCAATAATTAATATTTTTTTATTCGTTGGTCCAAAATAAAAAGTAAAATATGTTTTGGAATCAGGAGAACATAAGCTATCTAATAAAAAAATTGATGCTTGATTCTTAGGTTTTCACAAAAGTGTTTTTGGGTGGATTTAAATTAACTAAAAATCACATGAAAAATAGGCCTAAAAGTTGATATCTCGAAAACATATAAAACTATATGTTATTTTGACCAGAAGAACCTAACTAAAATAGTAGTGATGGTTTCAGGGTCAAATTCGATGTTTCATGGAAAAAGTTGATAGTTTTGTGGTTTTGAATCTTTAATGAATTAATATAGTATTAATGCATGGATATAGTGATAATATTAGGTCAATTGGACTCTGATCTCATTTAAAGATTATGAAAAGTGCTTTCTAGTATTCTAAATGATAAGGTATGTGCATTTACACCTTAAGTTGGGAATATTTTTGCATTAACCTATACTTTTCCTTAATGATTATTATTTGAACTCTATATCCTATATTCATGATTCTTTTTCTATACTTGCCTCATAATCTATTTTGGAATACTATTCTTCAGTCTTGGTACCCCTCTACCATGTTCTATTTGATTGGTTCTATTACTTGCCATTGATTCTATCATGATGATTTTATTAGACTAACTAGCTATAGTAGCGGTACATATGTACAACCACCCATGGTTGGGGAATGTGTTATTTCTCCCCTGGGAACATTCTATTCTCCCCAACACATAAAATATGTGTGGGTGACTGGGAATGCGTTATTTTCCCCTCACCCTTTGGTTGAAGATCCAGTAGGTGCCTAACCCTACTTAGTTAAGGTAGTCAATATTAATCATGCATTCAATTCTTTTATTATACTTTATTTATGGCAAGAATCTATTGAAAGTTTCTTTTATATATGGCCTTATTCTCTTGTTATCTTCATCTTTTGATGAACACTAGCTAGTTTTTACATATATTGCTTATCTTGTTATCCTAGAATAGTTTTGTGACACATACTTATTTTTCCTTTCCCTTTTGCTGGGTGCCTTCGCAACCACCTAGGTGATGAGCAAGTTGATGGATGAGACATGAAGATCTTAGCTTTAGCATGGACTTAGTTGGTGGAGTTGTTGCTTGGAGATAAGACTGTGGTAGTTAGACTTCCCTTTATCTAAATCCTAGTTTATGTATGTTGATGTAACCCTAAAAGGATGATTGTTGATGTATTTTTGTACAATCTTTTATGAAATTGATTTAGTGAATAAAATGTATTCCGCTACTTTCCAATGTGTTTTATTTACCATATTTTAGTAAGGAGGTGATCTCACACTCTTTACATCATCCTTTAGTACACAAAAGTGTTGTCAATATAAATTTTAATTATATATTGAGAGGATTACAAAGAATCATATATATAATCTTGTCTCAAATACGATGTACCTAAGACACAACATAATATTATTTAAACTAATGCTAATGGGATTGAGTAAAATAAATGAATTCATCTGTTATGGAGATAATAACTAACATAAAATACCACATACACTCCCTCTCAATAAGAAGAGTACACATTGTGTATTCCCAACTTTCCACACATGTAGGAGAAGGATGAAGGTGAAATGACTTGGTGAAGATATTGATGAGTGCATACTCATCATGAAATTATATTACCTTTTTGGAACAATTTCATCTCTATTCCACATCTTTTCACCCTAATATGAATCATAATGCACAAAACCACTTAGTTGATTCAATAATCAAGGTTTTAACTAAATATCTTTCATTTAATGCAGGAAAATCAAGCAACTCCATGCATACGGTCTCAAGAACGTTTGAATCCTTGCAGTCTCAAGACCGTTTGGGTCCACGCGGTCCCAAGACCGTTTGGCAGAATACACGAAGAACGAATGACGAAACCGGTTGCCAAAGAAACCCATGCGGTCTCAAGACCGTTTGGTCCCATGCGGTCCCAGGACCGTTTGGTCCCATGCGGTCCCAAGACCGTTCGGTCCCATGCGGTCCCAAGACCGTTTGGTCCCATACGGGCTCAAGACCGTTTGGTCCCATACGGTCCCAAGACCGTTTGGTACCATGCGGTCTCAAGACTGTTTGGTCCCATGCGGTCCCAAGACCGTTCGACGCAAGCGCAAGGATCGATTGAAGAACTAAAGCCGCACGACCACGCCAAGGCTAGGATCGATCGAAGCAAACCGTTTGGTGCCCAAACAGTCTCAAGACCGTTTGGCGCCCAAACGGTCTCCAAACCGTTTGGCACCCAAACGGTCTCTAAACCATTTGGGATCAGATCTGAACCTATAAATAGACCCCCAAGGTCCCCATTTGAAGGCATCGGGTCCGGACGCCGACAGGCTGCCAGAGCACCACCCCGATCAAGTTCCGCTCCATTGACTGCTATTGTTGCATCCAAGGAGGCCGAGAAGAGGAGGAAGATGGAGCAAGGAGCGCATCTTCTTCACCGAGCTGTGACCATTCTCTGCACCGAGCTCATGGCGGATCTCTCTTTCTCTCTCATCCTTCTTGTATCTCGCATCATGAGCGAGTAGTCCACTTTCGCTGGGGTGCGGGGACTAGCCCCGCTGCCCACGCAAACCATGTTCTTTTGTTAAACTTTCCATGGCAATGTATATAACTCTTCATTTTGTCGTTTGTCGTTAAGCTCGTAGGTTGGTTATGTGCTTGTTTTCGTCTTTGTGCTCCCTATGTTGCGAGAACTTCAATACATGGGTATGAACGTCGTTTAGCAAGTTAGACTCCTTGACGAGAACTTTCGATAGGATTCCTTGAGGTCGTAAGTGTGTGACCCACGAGGGGAAGAGCCATCTAGCCTTCGGTGACGCTTCTGTGTGCCTGACGCCCGTATGGGGGGCTCACAGCCTTAGTTGGATTTTGTATCTTCTTGTTAATCGTCGATGTTTACACGTACTATAATCGCTTACGTGCTTATCGGTTGACGCGGTTGACTCCTTGACGAGAACTTCTAATGGGATTCCTTGAGGTCGTAAGTGTATGATCCGCGAGGGGACGAGCCATCTAGCCTTCGGTGATGCTTCTGTACGCCTGACGCCCGTATGGGGGGTTCACAGCCTTAGTTGGATGTTGTATCTTCAGAGCTGTAAGACATGTGATCCAGATGGTGACGAGACATCTGATGCCTATGGTGATGCTTACGCGGACCTGACGCTCGTATGGGGGGTTCTGCAACAGCTCTACTTGGAGTGTTATATCGTGCCTGGATTGTTTGCAAAAGAGTATGTTTGTGTGTGTAGCGGTGGTCAAACCCGGTACCATCCCAGCGATTCCATATTATTGATCCAAACCCATCTTTTAATTCAGGTTTTACTTTCCTGCATTTAGTTTAAACAACCCAAATCAAACTATTGTTCTAAATATTAGTTTTACTTGAGCTAGATCTAACTGATAAGGATTCTTAAAAACGTTGTCCTTTGGGTTCGATCCTCAACTATACTGTAATAAGACCCGTCCGCTTGCGGGTGGTATTGTTGCGCTTGGTTTTGGTAAAAGCTCGGGGATATAAACTTCGAGTGAATTTGTTAGTGCATTCAAAAAAACCACATCAAATTCTGGTGTCGTTGCCGGGGACAACAGAATCAGTCATTCAAATCTAGTTCTTTTAGGACTAATCTAGGATATTGTTTTCTTTTTGAAACTATCACTTATCTACTTGATTCTACTTTGTAGATCTCATTTTCAAATCATCCTAATTTTCAGGTGCCCTCCAACGCATAGTGCATGCACCGATCAGACAGTCTCAGACTCACAGCGAGCTTCGATCCTGAAATAGATAAAACCTTCCATCGTCAGATCAGGGAAAATCAGGAAAGGATGGCGCAAGAAGAAGAAGTATCCCGAAGAGTGGCTCAAGCCATCAATGCGCAGAGAGAGAGGCTCATGCAAGAAGCTAGAGTTGCGGTTCAACAAGAGATCTTAGCATCACAGGCAGCAGCGTAAGCAGCGGAACTTCAGAAAGATCTTAGAGAGTTCTCTATCCCAAAGGCTGCAAATGTCTATCATCCGGTGCAGCCTCCTCCCATCGAAGCTGCCAACTTTGAGATTAGAGCACATTGGATAACTTTGCTTCAAAACAACCCCTTCTATGGAAAACAAGCCGAAGACAACCAAGGTCATCTTCTGAGATTCATCGACTTGTGTGCCATGACAAAGCAAAATGGGGTCTCAGATGATGCCATTCGACTCCGTCTTTTCAAGTACTCTCTTGCTGATAGAGCCATTAGTTGGTACAATTCACTACAGAGTGAAGTACCCATCACCACCTGAGAGCAGCTCCAAAACACTTTTCTAGAAAAGTTCTACCCCCCATCTCTTACGTATGAAATCAGGGGACGAATCACAAATTTCACTCAAGTCCCAAAAGAAACCCTTTCCGAAGCTTGGGATAGGTACAAGGAGCTCCTACGCAAATTCCCACACCATGGAATTCCTAAGAACCACCTGATAGAGATATTCTACAGGGGTTTGGAGGATGACGTAAAGATGTTCCTTGACTCCTCATCTGGAGGGAACTTCATGCGGCAATACGACAACGCATGGAGATTAGTCACCCTGGGAGAAGAAAATCAAGCCAATTGGGGCAGATCTGTTGGTAAAGGAGTCTTAAAGGTAGCCATGGCTGAAGCTATCCTGGAATACAAATCTATAGCTGAAACTTTGAAGGTCTTAGTTGCAAAGTAAGATCACATAGAATCATCCCTTCCTACAATTGGAAGAGGACATTCTCCTACTAGGCAACCAGAACAAGTCAAGTCCACTTCTTTGTTTTGTGAAGCATGCAAAGGCACTGATCATTCCACATTGTCATGCAATGTTCTCTACGATGTTGTTCTAAGTAATGCATTTGGACAAGGAGATAACTGCCAGATGGAAAATCTTAATGCTATTAACACCATCCCTGGGCAGAACTATTACAATCCAAATCAAAATAGGAATCACCCAGGCTTCCAATACGGAAACCCTTCAGGAGCTATGAACTCACATCAATTTGGTCCGAACAATCAACCGAAGGGCCCATCTGGGTGCCAGTTTAACCAACAACAAAACTTAGGAAACTTCAAAGGAAACTTTCAAAATAGGAATTACAATAATTATCAGAACAACTCTCAATATCAAAACCTGAACCAACAGGAAAGTCAGGCAGGGTCCATCCCTTCTGATGACAAGCTATCTACCATTGAAAAGTTGTTGCAAACACAAAAAACGATGATAGACAACCAACAAGCCCAACAAAAGGCTATTGAAACTCAACTAGCTCAACTTGCTGCTAGTATTAAGCCACAAGCTGGAGTCTTTGCCGGACAACCTGAGAACAATCCAAAACATCTTGAGCAGCTGAAGGTTGTCACCACTAGATCAGGGAAAGATTATTCGAATCCCCCAGCGAAGACAACTGTGTTTATCCCTGACGAGAGTGAACCTATGACAATCCAAAACTTGACAACACCGGAATCGCAACCGGAGGAAAGCAAGACTGATAAGGGAAGTTCTGAAAAAGTTGCCGATGAAGAAGTAGAGACACCAGAGCCAGATATTCCTGTATATAAGCCTCGTGTTCCTTTCCCATCCTGTCTGAGGCAAACCAAGCTTGATACTAGATTCGTCAAATTTAAGGAGGCTATGAAGAAACTGCATGTTGATATACCATTCTTAGATGCTCTTAATGAGATACCAGCCTGGACTAAGTATCTAAAGTCACTTCTCACTAAGAAGTATATAACTGAAGAATATGAAACCGTAAAACTGGCTACGACCACATCAGATATCATACTCAGCAAGATGCCAAAGAAATAGAAAGATCCATGATCCTTTGGAATCTCTTGTCACATTGGTGACTCATCGTGCAAAAAGGGACTGGCAAATCTTGGTGCAAGTATTTCTATTATGCCATTCAGTTTATGCAAGAGATTAGGGTTCGCATAATTGCTTCCAACAGCTATGACCATTCAACTTGCGGACAATTCGATCAAAAGACCGTTAGGAATTCTCAAAGACATCCCAATCAAGGTAGGCAAGGACGGATATGTTCCATGTGATTTTGTCATCATGGACATAAAAGAAGACACCAGATACCCTCTTATCTTCGGTCATCCGTTCCTCACAACTGCAAGAGCCCTTATTGATGTCGAAGCAGGAACCTTACTACTAAGGTTAGGCAAAGAGACTCTCGAATTTAAAGTTTTTGAAAGTATGAGAAGACCAAGTATACAAGAGGAAGTCTATCTGTTAGATTGTGTTGAGAAAATGTCACAACTAACTCAAGAATATCATGAGTCATGCAACCCTTGGAAACTTCTCTACACGACCTTTTTAATGACGAACCTATTGACCAACAAGATAAGGATTGCATCGAATCTCCCAACTCTGCTAAAGAAAATGTTGAAGCTACTTACGAAGAATTAAAGACTACCGGAACTCCAGAAGGAATCAGTGAAAAACCAGAACCTCCTGAAATGAAGCCCCTACCTAAAGGGCTGAAGTATATGTTTTTAGACAATCTCAAATCTTGTCCAATTATCATAAACTTTGATCTAACGACCAAACAAGAAGAGAAACTTCTGGAGGTATTAAGGGAGAGCAAAAAAAGACATAGGCTATAAGATGAGTGACCTCACAGGGGTCAGTCAAGCCTTGTGCATGAACAAAATCCCCATGATGGAAGACCATAAGCCAACCATCGAGCATCAATGAAAGTTGAACCCAAATATGAAGGAAGTGGTCCGTCGCAACATCATCAAACTTCTTACAGCTGGAATAATATACCCGATATCGGACTCACCATGGGTGAGCCCAATTCATGTGGTACCCAAGAAAGGAGGGACTACCTTTATAAGAAATGGAAACAATGAGCTCATCCCCACTCAAGAAGTCACTGGGTGGCGGATGTGTATTGATTATAAAAAATTAAACAAGGCCACTCGAAAGGATCATTTTCTTATGCCCTTCCTCGATCAAGTTTTAGAAAGATTGGCCCATCAAGAATATTTCTGTTACATGGACGGTTACTCTGGATTCTATCAGATTCCCATACATCCAGATGATCAAGAAAAAAATGACTTTCACCTGTCCCTTCGGGACATATGCTTTTAAAAGGATGCCATTTGGTCTGTGTAATGCCCCCGCAACTTTTCAACGTTGCATGACTGCCATTTTTGCAGGGCTTACTGAAACTGTTATGGAGGTCTTCATGGATGATTTTTCTGTATACGGGGACTCCTTTGATTCATGTCTTAAGCATATCTCCATGGTCCTCAAACGTTGTGAAGAAGCACATCTGGTGCTAAATTGGGAGAAATGCCACTTTATGGTAAAGGAAGGCATTGTCTTGGGCCAAATGGTTAGCAATAGAGGAATTGAAGTTGATAAAGCCAAGATAGAAGTCATATCTAAATTTGCAATTCCCACAAATGTAAAAGAAGTTCGCGCTTTCCTTGGTCACGCTGGATTCTATAGAAGGTTTATACGTGATTTTTCCAAGATAACAAAACCGATGACCAATCCACTTTTAAAAGATGTTGATTTCAATTTCAATGAAGAATGCGTCAAAAGTTTTGATACGCTGATGAAAGCCATTACAACTACCCCCATCATTAGAGATCCCGATTGGGACCACCCCTTTAAAATTATGTGTGATGCCAGTGATTACGCGGTGGGTGCGGTCTTAGGACAATGCATAGAGAAGAAACATTATGTGATCTATTATGCATCGAAAACCCTCGACGAAGCTCAAAGGAATTATGCTACTACTGAAAAGGAACTTTTGGCAGTCATTTATGCCTTCGAAAAATTCAGATCCTACCTTACTGGTTCGAAGGTAATCGTTTACACAGACCATGCTGCTATCTATTACCTTATGGCAAAGAAGGATGCTAAGCCAAGGCTGATCAGATGGATACTCCTTCTATAAGAATTTGACCTGGAAATAAGAGATAAAAAGGGGACGGAAAATGTTCTTGCAGATCACCTCAGTCGCATCCACACTCTGGATGCTGAAGGGATATCGATAAATGACTCCCTACCGGATGATCATCTTATAAACGTTTCGGAAGTAGTGCCATGGTATTCTGACTTCGTAAACTACCTTGCTGTGGGAGTCATCCATCCCCAGTACACCGGGAACACTCTGAAGAAGTTTATGCATGATGTAAAGCATTACCATTGGGATGAACCATATCATTTTAAACTTTGCACTGATGGTCTATATAGACGTTGTATCTCCGAAGAAGAAGCTTAATCTATTCTGGAACAATGCCACTCGGGACCTGTGGGTGGACATATGAGCTCCAAAAGGACTGCCTTAAAAGGTTTTGCAATGTGGATTTTTTTGGCCAACTTTATCCAAGGACTCTTACGATTTTGTCCTATCCTGTGATAGATGTCAAAGATCTGGCAATATAACCAAATGAGACGAGATGCCACTGGATCTATGGCAAGAAGTCGAGGTATTCGACGTCTGGGGAGTGGACTATATGGGGCCATTCCCATCTTCTAATGGATTCTCATACATCCTAGTGGCGGTAGACTATGTCTCCAAATGGGTTGAAGCTATACCAACCGTCACTAGTGATTCAAAACCAGTCATCAAATTATTCAAAGATATCATCTTCCCACGGTTTGGAGTACCGCGAACCGTGATATCTGACGGAGGCTCCCACTTCATTGAACGAAGCTTTGAAGCTCTTCTAAGAAAATATGGTGTCTCGCACAAGGTGGCTTTGCCTTACCATCCACAAACCAGTGGACAGGTAGAGGTCTCTAACCGACAACTAAAGGCTATCCTTGAGAAAACCATTGGACGTAATCGAAAAGATTGGTCGATAGAAAACAACGATGCCTTATGGGCTTATCGTACAGCTTATAAAACTCCCCTTGGGACTACTCCTTTTCGATTGATATATGAAAAAGCTTGTCACCTTCCAGTCGAATTAGAACATAAAGCATGGTGGGCAATTAAACAATTGAATTTCGATATGAAAGAAGCAGGGCAACCCAGGATTCTGCAACTCAACGAGTTGGATGAACTTAGAATGACAGCTTATGAGAATGAACGAATCTACAAATAACGTACGAAACTCTAGCACGATGGACATCTGAAAAGAAAAGACATACAAGTGGGAGATCAAGTTCTGGTTTTCAACTCAAGATTACAGCTATTCCCAGGAAAAGTCCATTCCCGCTGGTCCGGACCCTTCATCGTCAAAAACATCTCACCACACAGTGTTTCCTCTCTATGGAGTGAAGCGACAGGGGAATTCATAACAAACAGCCACCGCTTGAAGAGATATTTTACCTCGATTGACATTGGCACTGACACAATGATAGAACTGGCAAATCCAAAAAACCCACCATGAAGCTAAAGGACTCTGTCGAGCCAACGACATAAAACAAAGGCGCTTGTCGCGAGGCAACCCGATCAATAAATCTATTTTACTTCTCTTTTCAAAATTTTGTTTTTTACCTTATAGTTAAATTTTCCTTAAATAAAATTTGCCTTATTAGATAGTTTTCCTTACAGAACACGAGAACGGAGTGGCGCTGACTAGAACGAAATCATTCTTTGCAGTCATACCTGGTGTTTCCTTTCCCCTCCATCTTGAATTTAGGGTTTGCTCGAGGACGAGCAAATCTCTAAGTTCGGGGTGGAGGGTGGGTGGTACGTACTTCACTTCCATAAACACCCTCTTTCATATAAGTTGTCTTTATCATAAAATTTTTCAAATTTTTGAACAGATACCTGATGAAATTTTGACTCTTGTCGATAAAAATGTAACTAACTATCTTGCTATGCATTTTCGATCATAATATCCTCTTCGATCATAATATCCTCCATATTCGAAGTGAATCCTCAAGAGGACTGACTTTTGAAACTTGCCTTTTGCCTGAAATCATCCTGTGAAGCTTATGATTCCTTACATCATAATACTTTTTACAAAATGATAAGTATCTGTCAAACTGATAGGGATCAAACACGTCATGCTTCCTAACTGACTAGTGGAACAATGGCTCAGAATCCCCACCGGATCCGCATCAAGTCATTATTTGAGCAGAGTATGACAAAGAGAATAACCCAGTTTTGAATTGTAAATCAAGTTGCATTTCGATCTGAACTCTCTTCTACACTTCTTCTATCATCTTCGTATCCCTCCATCCATCAACACCACCAAAATAGACAAACTTGTGCCAAACCCTAAGTTCGGGGTGGCACGCCATTTCCCCCGTATCCACTTCTTCCATACCCCTTCCAATAAATAGGGGCGTACCACCAAAAATGCAATCTCGAGTCGAATAGAGGAGAGATTTGCAAACAAAAGATGCCAAAGTACACAAAAAAAGAAATGCAATCTCGAGTCGAATATAGGAGAGATCTGCAATAAAATATGCCATAGTGCACACAAAAAAATGCAATAAATGAAATTGCAAAACAAATAAAAATCTCAAGTCGAATAGAGGAGAGATTTACTTCTTCTTTCCATACCACCTTTCACTCCTTTTTCTACCTAAGGGCACAATACATGCCCCACCATCCTGAACTACACCAGTGTCAGATCGAATGCATACTTGTTGATTCTACGGGTATCTCTGAACTCCTACAAAACTCTTCGACATGCTTGGTGTTGGAAAAAGTGGGGAGGAAGCGTTGTTGGGAAACGAACTCAGGAATGAAGCTATGGAAAGACGTGTTTAGTGGTCCCAGGAAGTTAAGATACTCATTCATACTGAGCAGAAAAAAAAACATTTGTGATGTGAAGATGAAGAAATCACACGGATCGAAAGTATTTCATTAGGCAACAGTTTCAAACTTTATGTTACTCGAGGACGAGCAACGATTT
This sequence comes from Alisma plantago-aquatica, assembly GCA_963693085.1. Classification (NCBI taxonomy): domain Eukaryota; kingdom Viridiplantae; phylum Streptophyta; class Magnoliopsida; order Alismatales; family Alismataceae; genus Alisma; species Alisma plantago-aquatica. Next base: position 1,252,638,166 of record OY856411.1, on the reverse strand, counting down.
AAGTTCGAGGTGTTTTGATGAGTGCATACTCATCATGAAATTCTATTACCTTTTTAGAACAATTTCATCTCTATTCCACATCTTTTCACCCTAATATGAATCATAATGCACAAAACCACTTAGTTGATTCAATAATCAAGGTTTTAACTAAATATCTTTCATTTAATGCAGGAAAATCAAGCAACTCCATGCATACAGTCTCAAGACCGTTTGGATCCTTGCGGTCTCAAGACCGTTTGGGTCCACGTGGTCCCAAGACCATTTGGCGGAATACACGAAGAACGAATGACGAAACCGGTTGCCAAAGAAAGCCATGCGGTCTCAAGACTGTTTGGTCCCATGCGGTCTCAAGACCGTTTGGTCCCATGCGGTCCCAGGACCGTTTGGTCCCATGCGATCCCAAGACCATTTGGTCCCATGCGGTCTCAAGACCGTTTGGTCCCATACGGTCCCAAGACCGTTTGGTCCCATACGGTCCCAAGACCGTTTGGTCCCATACGGTCTCAAGACCATTTGGTCCCATGCGGTCTCAAGACCGTTTGGTCCCATACGGTCTCAAGACCGTTTGGTCCCATACGGTCCCAAGACCGTTTGGTCCCATGCGGTCTCAAGACCGTTTGGTCCAGTACGGTCCCAAAACCATTCTACGCAAGCGCAAGGATCGATAGAAGAACTAAAGTCGCGCGACCACGCCAAGGCCAGGACCGATCGAAGCAAACCGTTTGGTGCCCAAACGGTCTCAAGACCGTTTGGCGCCCAAACGGTCTCCAAACCATTTGAGATCAAATCTGAATCTATAAATAGACCCCTAGGGTCCCCATTTGAAGGCATCGGGTCCGGATGCCGACAGGCTGCCAGAGCACCACCTTGATCAAGTTCCTCTCCATCTACTACTATTTTTGCATCCAAGGAGGCTGAGAAGAGGAGGAAGAAGGAGCAAGGAGCGCGTCTTCTTCACCGAGATGCGACCACTCTCTACACCGAGCTCATGGCGGATCTCCCTTTCTCTCTCATCCTTCTTGTATCTCGCATCATGAGTGAGTAGTCCACTTTCGCTGGGGTGCGGGGACTAGCCCCGCTGCCCACGCAAACCATGTTCTTTTGTTAAACTTTCTATGGCAATGTATATAACTCTTGATTTTGTCATTTGTCGTTAAGCTCGTAGGTTGGTTATGTGCTTGTTTTCGTCTTTTTGCTCCCTATGTTGCGAGAACTTCAATGCATGGGTATGAATGTCGCTTAACAAGTTTGACTCCTTGACGAGAACTTCCAATAGGATTCCTTGAGGTCGTAAGTGTGTGATCCGCGAGGGGACGAGCCATCTTGCCTTCGGTGACGCTTCTGTACACCTGACGCCTGTATGGGGGGTTCACAGACTTAGTTGGATTTTTTATCTTCTTGTTAATCATCGATGTTTACACGTACTATAATCGCTTACGTGCTTATCGGTTGACGCGGTTGACTCCTTGACGAGAACTTCCAATGGGATTCCTTGAGGTTGTAAGTGTATGATCTGTGAGGGGACGAGCCATCTAGCCTTTGGTGACGCTTCTGTGCGCCTGACGCCCGTATGGGGGGTTCACAACCTTAGTTGGATGTTGTATCTTCAGAGCCGTAAGACATGTGATCCGGATGGTGACGAGACATCTGATGCCTATGGTGATGCTTACGCGGACCTGACGCCCGTATGGGGGGTTCTGCAGCAGCTCTACTTGGAGTGTTATATCGTACCTGGTTTGTTTGCAAAAGAGTATGTTTGTGTGTGTAGCGGTGGTCAAACCCGGTACCATCCCAGCGATTCCATATTATTGAACCAAACCCATCTTTTAATTCAGCTTTTACTTTCCTGCATTTAGTTTAAACAACCCAAATCAAACTATTGTTCTAAATATTAGTTTTACTTGAGCTAGATCTAACTGACAAGGATTCTTAAAAATGTTGTCCTTTGGGTTCGATCCTCAACTATACTGCAATAAGACCCATCCACTTGCGGGTGGTATTGTTGCACTTGGTTTTGGTAAAAGCTCGGGGATATAAACTCCGAGTGAATTTGTTAGTGTATTCAAAAAAACCACATCAGATATCGACAATCTGTTCTCCGATCTTAACATTTGGTGTAATGATCTTCTTGGCACTAATTAGATCTCTCACAGAGTGGGAGTCAACCTCAATGTTCTTGGTGCAGTCATGAAAAATGGATTATTATCTATATTAATTGGTGCCTCATTATCACATTTAAGAGTTGATGAAGATGAGAGACAGAGACTTAGTCCTAGAAGAATGTATGTCACCCATTAAATATCACAAAAAGTGTATGCCACGACAAGAGAATATCACTTCTGTACCCAAGAGGTAACCAAGTTGCCTATATCCTTAATGTGAAAATGTATCTAGTGTGCTTGTTTCAAAGATTAAACCCCAAGAGAAACACTACCAATTTAAATGATGTAAAAACATAGATGGTGAGGACAATGGTTCCATCTTGGGACATAGAAAAGATGAGATTGTGATCACTAGAATATCTAGTAAAAGCTAGATAGCAAGAACTCCACTGAGTTTTGTAAAACTAGGACCACAGTGAGGCCATCCAAAGAGCGTTTGAGATGGTATACTCTTTGTGAAGACTCCTCCTAAGAACAAAATAATGGAGGCTCGTGTATATAGACTTCTTCCTCTAAATAAGCGTGAAGGAAGGAATTTTATATTAACCAAGAAAAGAGACCATTCCATGTGAGTGGCAAGAGAGATCACAATCCTGACAGAAGATATGTGAGTCATCGGCGAGAAGGTTTCAAAGAAATACACACCATATGCTTGAGTGAATTCTTTTCCAACAAGTGGGGCTTTAAGCAGTTCCACCAACCAATTGGAGTTGAATTTGATAAAGAATACCCATTGAACTGTTCCAACTGGTGTGAAAAATGGACTTGCAACATTTTTCAAAATATGTTTGGAATCAAGTTGTTGGACAATGGTTCTTGTAGTATAGCAATCTTATATAGGAAACATGTATGAGAAATTGGATGAAGGAGAATGTAAGAATGTATACTTTCTCAGAGAAACACAAGACGTGATAGATCTTCATAAGTGTAAGATTATGCCAGAAGTTGAGTCAATGATGGAGGAATGAAATGATTGATAGGAATCGTAGAAGGATGTTTTGGTTACAAGATCCATAGGGTCATAAAGATCAAGCTAAAAGAACTCAACTTGAGGTGGACAAGATGACAAAGCTGAATCAAGGAACACAGCAAAATCATGGGATGTGATGTTAGTTGAGATGCACAGATAATGACTGCAAAGAAATCTATTTTGATAGAATGGAGATCAAATTTATCTCCCTTTGCATCAAAGTTATGGATAGAAATAGTATGCCCAAATAACCTTTTTGAAAGATAGAATAGCAAGGAAAACTATTTGGATAGAGTGGAGATCAAGTTTATCTATCTTTGCATCAAAGTTATGGATAGAAATAGTATGCCCAATAATGCAATGAGGAAGGTGAAAATCCTTCTCAATGGGAAAAACAACTAAAAAAGGTGTCTTGTTATGTAGGGTAGAATATGATTGTTATTTGATAAGGTAGCAGGCAATGAGAACATCTTTGAATAAACTGTAAATTGGTAATTTGGTCTGAAAGATAAGAGTGTGAGAAATGTCTAACAAATGATGATTTATACATTTTCAGCCCCCCCTTTCTGGGGGTGTGGTTGTGCAAGAATTATAATGGATGTTTCTAGTTCGAGACCAAATAGAGTACACATGTCAAAAAACATGTTCTAAAGAATTGTCAGTCCAAAAATTTGAATGGATGTATTAAATTATGTTGAGATTATTTTATGCAAGGATTGAAAAACTACCAATCATCTTATCATACAATTTAAATAAGTATTATAGCCCAGACCACGGGATGAATATAATGGATTTTTTTTGAAAAAAAAGTCATAAGAAAGATATCATCAACATAGATAATTAAGTAAAAAGTCCACAAATGTTATCTTCTAAAAAGGGACCACAAATGTCACTACAAAAACATCACATATGGATTTTAAACATAAACAAGTTTTTTGAGGAAAACTAACTCCGATGATGTTTTCCAAAATAACAAGAGTCACATGAAACACTTTATAAACTAGGTAAGGAGGGTTCTAAATGTTTTAATTTTTCAAGAGAGGGGTGATTGTAGCTTTGATGAAGATCTAGAGGTGTGCACACATGAAGGGGAGACGAACATCACTATCACCCACGTAGTACAAATTACTAGCTCTAGAACCCAAACCAATAGTCATTAAATCCCTGATCACAAAATCATGTCCATAAAAGGTGATATTTCAAGTAAAGGCATCAACTAAATTAATATCTCACATCAAATTAAAGGGAAATTTGTGAGTAAAGTGCAAGGATTAAGATTAAGATTAGGTGAGTTAACACTTCAACATTGTTGTAAATTTTTAGTGGACCCATCTGCTTGAGTGACAGATGAAGTAGGAATAAATGGCTCGACAGGGGATATAAGATGTCACAAACCTATATATGTCAGGTCACCCAAGTACTGACAATCAATGGTAAAATGGATGCTAGCATGTAGGCCCTAAGATTACTTTGTTTGGTGGTCACATGCACTAAAATTGTTGTGGTAGGTTGCATCATCATGTAATTTTGAAATCTTATGGGATATAAATGATCATGTTGAGAGTCTTGAAGAAGATTCTCATATACTCTTGATGATATAAACAAGGTGTTTATCCCTTGGGAAACATCGACACCAGCACCACAAATTTACCTGTAGGGATGACCATGCTTCTAGTAGCACTTCTTCTCAAGGTAACCAAACTTATTGCAATATGTGCATTTGGGTCTTGGAGGATGTCCAAGAGACAACCAAAATCTTCAATAGTGAATTTGTAGGAGTGAAATATAGGAGTCAAAAGTCATATTGTTGAAAATAAGAGAAGTCATCTTCTAGAGTGGGGAAGTTGTTGCCTACCAAGATGATGTCACAGACATGAGAATAGGTCAAACTGAGGCCAACAAGAAATTTGGCAGTGACGAGATGAAAATGCTCTTTGGTTTGATCATCAAAAGAGAAGGCTAAAAGTAATCAAGTTGTTGGTCAGAATAATAACAGAGTCATACTATTCGTCAATGGTCCTATCTCTCTTATTCACGGAAAAGTTCATTCAAGTTTTATAGAAAAAACATTCTTTTCTGCATGTAGTGATGATGAGAAATTTATCCACCATTTTTTCATAGTTTTGTATAATATATATTCGAAGCAATGGACAACCCCATATTGTTCTGAAGCTAGATTTTAACTTGGCTATTTTCTTGTTTCCATTCAAGGGTATCATCAATAGGCTTCTCTATGAACATCACCTTGTCTCTGGATCCAAGAATTTTTTAAAAGAATCCATCTATACCACATAGTTATCCCCATTTAAATTAATGATGGAGATAGGAACACTCTCATTATCGACAATAGTCTGAGGTTAACTCATTAGAGATCTATTTCTATACTTAAAGAATAACTCTGGGATTAAACTAATTTGAAATCATACACACCATAAAACTTATATTTGGATTAACAATTTTGGCTTGGGAAGTGCACATAGTGGATCACACTAATATACCAAGACCCCCACTTGATAAATATTATTAATCTTTCCCCAAAATGGTTGACATATTCAAGCAAATGGTTATCATAATGGGCCTAATTCTTAACAAAACTCTGAATTGAGGGGAGTGTTCTAATCCACCACGTGGCAAGACTAGCAAATTAAAGCAATCTGCAAGTCCTAGTGGACAATTCCAAATCACACTTCGAATTGTAGGGAGTGTTTCTTCAATTCCTAAAACACCATTATCATTTTTTTATATGGATAAAGATACATATACCCCCTAATCAGTCCATTACACTTTGTCCTTGTCTACTCTCCTAGTGCCAGAGTGCAAAACTACCCTCTACTTCAAACTCCTAACCTTATGCTTTGTCTTTATGATCTTGCCTCCAGGACAAATTTTCAATAAGTCACGAGGAATCAAAATATCTAAGGAGGTAAAAAAAGTGCTCTAAATATTATAAATGTAGTATATATTTACTCTAACTAGAGTTAGATTTATTGTTCTAATTGTTCCAATAATTTCATATATTTTTAATATTAAATGTTCAATTAATCTATTATTAACAAGAGGAGTTATATTTATTTCTAATTTTCAAAATTTATTGACTTCAAGTTATTGTATCTTTTTTATTTATTTAATTAAATGATGTATACCAATTATATCTTATTATTGCTACAATCATGTATAAACCCCATTTTGGGAAATATTTTGAATATAATGCTTACAATTGCTTAGGTGATGTCTCAACCATTCACTCCATACCCTAAAACCAAAAGCGACACCCTAAAACTATGTGAAACCCACCAATGAGTCACCTAGTTTGACTTTAATTTCCTATTATTAGAGGCATGTGTTCTACAAAATCCTACATATGGATAAAATTCATCATCAAATTATCTTCTTGCCAAAACCTGACAATATCTCATTTGAAAGAACTCCATAGTAGGTTTGGATATGATATTATGTCTAATTAAGGAAGTTAAAGATATCTCTGCACATTATCAACAACCCAAATTCAGTCACAACGTAACCCAGGAATGTCTCAAGGCCTAACATATGCATGGATCATTGTGCATGCCTATGTGATTTCTAAGAAAAATATATCTTTTGATCAACTCTTATTATCTTACCTTGAGCATGTTTGAATGATGAAATAACATGTCTAAACATCTACCTATGACCCCAGAATTACAAATAAGGTCTTCCCATGCCCTTATATAAGTTTTTCAGATCTAACCATGCAAGAGGAATCCTAGAGTAGCATGTGCTCCTAAAGTTAGTGACAACCTCCAATGGACGGTTCCAAACTTTCCATAGCCATCAAAAATTGTCTTCGCCCTCCCAAAAGTAGGATAAGTTTATAAGCACACAAAAAATCTTTATTGTCCAAGGGTAAAGCAAGGTAGTAGAAAAATAGCTCTATGTATCCATTTCACTTCCTCTTCACAATTATAGGAGGATTGAAGACTTAAGCATTGAGGTACCTCCATCATTACTATTGTATTTTTCAAATTGAAAAACTTTACCATGGTTTCAAATGCATGCTTTCATTCATCACGCCTCCTTGTTCCATCAAAAATAGGAAATATCACTAGGGCTATAAATGGGTACAAGTAGACCCACAGGCCCACAAATCTGGATCCTTTAATAACCCATTACGGGTCTAAATTTTTGTACCTGCATACTCGTGGACCCGCATACCCCTGAATCCACATATATGCAGGTCCACTAATGGGTATGGTTGGACCTAGACTTGCTAGACCCACGTAGCTACCATACATAAATAACTATGTAAATAGTATGTTATTTATATCATACTTTACTAGTCCAACTAATACAATACTTGAGATTACATCATACTATTATTATGATAAGGTTGAGACTAGTCATCTAATTGATAATTAATTATTCTAATTACAATCATGAACAACATATATAAACTTAAAACAAATAGTAGTATTATATGCTACATAATTAAAACACTATGACGATGACTACAAATATGTAAACAATTAACTAAACTAATCTTTAATATTCAAAGTATTATATTATTTAATATAACTATATCATATTAACATCCTACATGATAGCAGTATCTCATTATATTATAATATATAGAACTTTGTAAATTTTATTACCTAAACATTATGATGTTACATAGAGAACCACTTATCTACATACCCCCGCCGTATAACCGCTATTATTATGGGTACATGTATGATGCGGGTCTAGATTTTTATAATGCAGGTCTAGAACTGGAACCACGCCCGCTAAATTAAATATGGTATGGGTATGGGTATGGCTAGAACCGCACCGTATCACGTGTGTACGAACAGTAGACTTCCAAACACCTTCATATTTCACAATATGGTTCCATAAATAGATATTTAGAGAAACTCAACATTTTTTCAACAACGCATCAAATTGAATTCTTAATTTGTAAGTTCTCACGAATAAACTTAGTGGTGGCTTCATATTTCAAGTTTTATGCCAAAAACATGTACCTCATGTGTATTTATCTTTTTAGGGTCTTAGATAGTGGCAACTCCTCTGGGGAACAATGTTATAGTTGTTGATCACCATGGGACATGAGACTACATAGGGTTTCATCAAGTTTTACATTTATGACTGCATAGGCAACAAACCAATCCATGAAATCCATGAATGCAGTGGGGAGTCTTGACCTATTTTTTGGGGGGGTGGGGGGTGCAAAGTACCACATGTATATTTAATGTCTCTCAAGATTAAAGGTGACAACTTTTTCTCTTATGTAAGTATTATCTCTATCATAGAAAACATTGTTGAGACAATGAAGTATGTGTTTGCCTTCCATTTCAATATGATTTTTTAAATTTTATTATTACCTTATACATTTAAAAATGAACATTGACAATAAATAATATAATTAAAACATAAAACTACATATAAATATAAATTTATCTTATATATATTAAACAATTTAAACTAGCATATAGTTTCATACTACGAAAATGTGTCATTTATTTTTTAGATTTTATAATTAAGTGATTGTCATTTTCATATACTTTGACAAAGTGTCTTTTAAAGGGAAAAATCATAATATCAAAAATGAAAATTAGGGCCTATTTTGTAATGAAGTTTCATCTTGATAAATACTTTTATCACATTCAAACATGGGAGCGGTGATAATAATCAAAAGATATAAAAAGATAAACATGTCTTTATTATATAAAAAACAAGATGTTGCATTTAAAAACACGAAAATTTAAGACATAAATGTAAGATAGAGCAGCATATTGTCTAAATTGTGTGAAAGAGACAGTCTATATGGCAATAAAAATGATAGAGATGAGAGCAAGAGAAAAAAGCTGTTTTTGTATTGGTTTATCAAAGTGTTGGGGAAAGAAAATAAAGGGATTAAAAAGGAATAAGAGGGAAAGATTGTATTTTATTTTCTACCACATCTTTTCTATTCAGATAAGAGTAAAGACAAATACATGATCAACATGTGGTGGGATATCATAAACTGCAAAAAAAGTTATAGGAAAAAATAAAGGTAATTTTTGAATTTTAAGCAAAAAAATATAAAGAAATATTCCAAAATAAAAATGGTAAAACAAGAGTTGAACCTTTCAATACATATAAAATTAATTTGAATAAATGGTTAGCTACAAAATTTGAGAAAAAAATAGAGACTGTGTCACGATTATCTAGAAGAAAACCTTAAAATATAAAGTTTAAATATAGTTAGATAAAGCTTAGTGAGAAACATGTTGAGATATAGAGAGAAATATATATGTATCTCACAATTAGTTTAAAAAGATACATGTAGTACATTTTCTATAGAAAACATATAATTTTTTATGAGATCCTTCTCTCTCATCATACAAAAAATAGTAGTTCTTAAAACCATACTCTATTCTCCCTTATATATTTCACTTTAAACATTACATAGAAAATTTAGCATAGGCCTCTATTTAACTAAATAGTTCAATGAAAAGACAATATACAATAATAGTGTAACTATAATTTTAATCTAATATTTCATACACAGATCAAAATTTTACCAACTCCACATTATTTGTATTGTTTATATTTAAGTTCCCAATACATTCTATTTATTTGTTACAATTTTTCATAATTTACTTGTACATATATTTTAAATAATAACTTTATAGTTTTATTTTATAGATGTATTTGCACATTTCAAATAAAATATCAAAAAATTAAGTTAATTATATAAATGTGGTCATCATTCCAAACCAAAAATTTTTGTTATTTTAAATTATCAATTGATTTTAGTGTATTATAATTGTATTTTAGCACTTTACTCATAGTTGAATTATAGTTTTATGTAATCACATGTAGATAATTTTTCTTTAATATCTTTCAGGAGGCCATGGCATAGAATAACATAATGTCTCAAAAATCTAACATGGTATCATACTTATATATGTTTTCTGAATATTTCTGGTGACCATGGCCCACCTTTGCCCCTATGGAGATCTACCACTACATGAATGTTTAACCAGATTTGACACAAGATCATTGGGAGTGTGTGTCACCGATCATTCATCATGCAAGAAAACATGCACATGTAGGGATATGAAGAGTTGTAAGAGGGAACAAGGTATGGTATGAGACTGAAATTTTTTTGGTTAGGGATGAAACTTCGGGATAACATTAACTTGGTGAGGGTTTTATCCCTGACCACTCAGGCTTGACCTTTATCATTTTTACTTATAGTGATCAACTCGTTGAATCTTCATAGCCCAATTTTCTAGGAAACAATTGGATAGTGCAACCCTTCGTATTGATTTATGTTAAAATCTTCTCCAAGATTCAAATTATGACACATATTGTTGGTTACTCTACTATGAGATGCAAGGAAGACAATAAAAAGACAAACCCTTACGCCACGTATTTCATACTACTTTCTAGTTTTTCCACAACCGATTTAAACCAGTTATATATACTAAAATAGTTACAAAGGTAGGTGGTAATTCGCAGTTGTGATGCACGGAAGATTGCAAACTTAAAAACCCTTGTACAACATGTAATCCTATCATTTTTGGATTTGTTCATGACTATCTTGGACAAGTTCCAAAATTATATCTTAAATTTACCTTAGTAGTTGAAGACTTTGGCAGTTTATAAAATTAGTATCCTTTTCACAGAGAAAAATAAGATTTTCATCTCATATGGGAGATGCACATAACATAATACATGACTTGGGTATATAAAAGACTCAAAGCAAAGTTTTCATCAATTGTAGCAGAAAAAAAACATTTTAATATAAGTAAGTCTATCTAGTAGTTATTTATAAGTAAAAAGGAATATATTCCAACTCATTAGGACATTGCGTATGAAAAATAAACAGATTAGAGGCAAGGAATTAAGTCGACACTTCCAAATAACAATAATTATTTGAGCATAAAAAAGGACATGATCAAGATTTAACTGAGTTGCTTTCTGATTTCTTCACCAAGGACGGCTCAAGTTGATCCATATAGATGGCATCTAGAAAGGAGAGTCTCGTCGTTCAAATGTTTCTTCCGTGCCATTCTCATAGTCATATATCCCTGAATCGCGATGATGTCTATTTAAAAACCGGTGATGTGGAGGCTTAAAGGAGTAAGTAGAGAGTTAGCATAATCAATTGATTTGATAAAGAGAGAGAAATACCGGTTATATATTTGTATTTTACTAGAAAGTTAGCATAATGTACTGAATGACAAAACATTTAATTAGAGAGTTCATAAATAAAGTAGGCACGCATGACTATCCCATATAGAACATTCAAAATGAGGTTTGATCGAGAGAGTAGGCAAGCATGACTACTCCATACGTTATAAATCGGCGGTAATGACCCATCGCCCACGTCAAAGTAAATGGTTTTTTTAAGCATGTCATAAAGTAGAAGTGAGAGAGAGAACTAAACACATTGCGCCAAATTTTGAATGCTTAATTAAGTTCATAGGTTAATTTCTAAAAATAAATATGTCAAATTATGCACAGGGTTAGTACCTAACAGTAGTATAGATGCTAGATGTAAGGGTCCGTAAACGTAGTAATCTAACAAATAAAAAACTTGATGAAATACATGAGAAAAGATGTAATCAATAAGAAGACACGAAAACAACACTTTTGGTGATTAATGTTAGTCTAGTCATTTAACTAGAAGGTCCCATATTCAAATATCAACTGTTGTAACTCAGTGAGTTGTGTTGTCCAAGGGCATTTGTATGTATAGTATATTACTTTTAACATAAATGTGAATTGTATTATTGTTGAGAATTGTAGTCTAACAGAAGAAAAAAACTTTCTAAGAGAGAATATTAATGCTAACTTTCATACTCAGGGAAGAAGGGGAGAGACAGAGCACCTTCACAGAAGAAAAAAAATGTGTTGATTCCCACAAATAATGCAACCTTGTAGGATCTATGGGGACATGGGGAAGGGGGAAAATTGACCTATAAAATTTCAACCAAACTTGTTAGATGTTTAAATTATATCTCAAGTTAATTCTAATTATTGAAACAAGAAAAGGTGAGTGGAATTGAATAAACCACATGATGAAGGAAACAACTAAGAGTGGTTCTAACTCTCAAGGTATGTACTTCAACTACCTAGAAAGGTTAACATCTTATGTTTACAACCCTTGAGTACCACCTTGTATCTATTTCACAAGAGCATACACCAAGTGACATTTTTTTTGTCTCAAGAGTAACTAGCTTCACTTACTGGATAAGGATCCAAGAACCTTAGAGGGGACTTAACTTCCCTTCCTTAGGTGGACATCCCCTTCACCTTCCTCAGACAAGGAAGATCTTAAAATCATAATCTTTTGGTAAAAGGTGATAGGAAGGAGGAAAGCATCACACATAAAAACTAGGAAAATCTCTCTTACAAATGAGTTATTCACGCTAATGATTGTGACAACTAATCAATCTGAAGAGAGTAGTTAGGAGCTCTTTGAGGAACAATATCTCAGCTACATAAAAGGAGTCACATGGTAGCTTTAGAAAGATATCCCATATAGGTCATGTTTGTAGTTGAGGGTTCCGAACAACTAGTGGACTTAGTTAGTACCAATTCTAACAATTTTGTGGGATTGATAGGGTGACCAACCGATATATTTATAGTTTTTATCCCCATCTAGTAGTTAGTTTGCACTATAAAAATATCTATAACTACAATAGTTAGTCAAATATAAGGACCAGATTATCAGTCAAAGACACTAGTGACCAAGTCCAACCTAGGTCAGCCACTCAAGTTTCAAGTTTGAAAATTCAACTAATTGACCTCTCTAGACACATGGTCTTTCTTTGGTCAGTTGAGTTTCACCATAAAAAACTTGACAACTACAAATAATTAGAAAATTCTTGTAAAATGTCTTCAACTATGTTTTCCTATGAAAACTCCAGCTACGAAGACTATTGTGATTGAATTTTCTAATTTATCTATATGAAATTGAAATTTACAATAATTAAATTTATTACAATTTAAGCTTAAGTCCAAGTCATACAAACATTATAAATGGTTTACATAAATATTTTCAAAGAAAAATAGCTATTCTTAAACTTTGCTCCTTGAGTATGTATGACCTATCTTTCTTTAAATTTGGGTTTCTAAATTTGAGCAATTGGAGTGTGTCAATCAATATGAGATGATCTAACATGAATTTAAAGGTGAAGTCATCATAAACATATGGGTAATGTAAGTTGTGGAGTCAACATTCTCCCCATCAAGATGGCAACACTTCCTAAATACGTTGAAAACATGATGATTGAGAAGATTTACCTATGAATTTTTAGGGCATCTTGATTTTGGAGTTAAAAATTTTCCCCTCAACTCATGCTTTCAAACATGTTTGTTACTTTAAAAAATGAAATTCCAGAGAGAGAAACTAAAATTTCACAAATATCATTCTATTCACATAAAGTGCAAATTAGTTGATTTCAATATATCTTGATATTCTCCCTCTTTGCCATACCACAAAGTGGGGTGGGGTTAAGAGAATATTAATATCTTTTCTAAACAACATAATAGACAAGATGAAAACATTTTAACAAGTAAAGATGCAATTTTTCATAATATATCATCAATCTATGCACATGATTTACTCAAACTACAAATATTTTTTCATTCGAAAATCATGGTTTGAGTATCAAATAATATGAAACATGTGGAAATAAAGAACATACAACATATGTCATGATATGAAATGAAATGCATTGCCTCAGATACAAGTTTCCCTAATAATATTGATAAAAATCACAAAATACAACTCTAATAATACTCTAGACTTCCTTGGAAGGGCCATAGTATTCCTCATTGCACTCATATATAGGGTGAGAGGTTTATATAGAGTTTCCTCTTATTAACCATCATTTTCATAATCCTCCACACACCCATATGAAATTGTATCACCCTAATGGTCACTTCCTCTACTACTATCTCAACATTCATATACTTAAACTAGAGAGCCACCTCGCATTGAGTTGAGTTTAGGTCTATATGCCACTATTATCAATGGCATGTGCCTAGTGGTGGGTAGGTGGGAAGAACAAACAAAACTAGTAAGCATAATAGGGTTTCTAGATGAGGAGGTAGGTCCATGAAGATAGAGCCACTACATGAGGCGATGCGTCAAGAGCAGTGGAAGTAGAGGGGGTGTAGTGGGTAACACAATAGAATAGTCATATACATAAGGTACATAATTGTAAAGGTGGATAAGGTCGATAGGTTCCATTGTATATGGAATAGGTAGAGGTTCAGAAGATGCCATGTTGTTCATGATGTGTTAGATATCTTCATGAAGGTTGGTGGTGTCTTGTCAAAGGTAGCAATTGATCTGTCTGAAGTAATAATTTGATGCATCATGTACCCCGACAATTTTCTCATTTCCCACAGGGAAATAGTTACAACTAGGAGGATTAGGCATGTTTGGTGGTGGAGTGGGTTGAGATGACTAACTAGATGGAGGTGGATGAGATATGGAAGCATGATAACACTCAAATTTAGGCATTTATGCTAATTTTTCATAGTTCTTTGTAGATTATAGCCTTGATATGCCTGAAATAACTCTTGATTCTTATCCTTTGATAATTCACATCTTTTTTCTCAACAAGCTGATTTTGGGATCTGCATTGAGTTGCCTCTCCTCAATGGGCTAAATGTTGGAGTTTTAAAAGAAAGGTCTCAACACTCTTATCACATACAAGTGTATGGATTCAATTATAATCGAGTGTCAAACTCAAGGAGCAAGTCAGCTAGGTACAAAATCGTTAACTTTCATTCATCTAAGTCAAATTACAAAAGTTGAGTTGATTGTAGAAAGCTAAAAGGCAGGTAACAATAAAAGATCTTGGTTAAAGGTTCAATTCACAATTTCAAAAATCCTAGATATGATATTTCACTACCACACCATCACATCATGCATAACTACAAAATTAAATCAAGTAATCAAAATGCAAGGATATTGTCATCATCACACACCTCCTGGTGTCATGAGATGGTTCTCTTCATCGCATAACACTCTCATGTTTATGTAGATTTGAACACAATCTAAAAGCCACAACATACTCCAATCATTCCCATGGTCAAGAGAATATTTCCAAGAATCCTACTCCCTACTTCCTCATACATCCTCCTGAATCGTACAAGAAAGCATAAAACATGTATAAAAGGTGTCCAGCCAAGCGTACAAACACCAAATCATTATATGCATCCATGGGGAAGCAAATTAACTGACATTCAATATAAATTTCAAATTATCATGAGTAATGTCATGGGAGCTACTCTCCCATACCCAAGAAAAGAGTTCTACTTGTCCATAATGGAGATGCACAAACACATTACATAATGTTTAGAGTTTTGCATGGCTAAAGAGAAGAAAAGGCTGAAGGAACCAAAAGTGTAGCCAAGGGGAAGTAGATATCCGGAAAGAGGATGAGATTCTACCCTTGGAGCTACTTCAACTTAGACAATTCTCCCTCCAAAAAAGGTTGAGTAAGAAGAAAAGCTCTGCTGCACTTTTGGAGAAGAAATGGAGAAGAAATGAAGTGAAATGGAGGTTCTTTCTCATGAAAACCTCTTCTTCCACTCCAAAATTTTCATACTTTGTTCTAAAACTTCTCTTGGAGGAAAAGTGCTTCAAAATGACAAGTGATAACCGACCAAAAGGTTGCATTTGTATTTTAAAATTATGGGCGGTTGCTACTAATTTCTGTAGAAACTGATAAAGACACAGTGTGTCTTCAAGGAGACAAGTCATGTCTCATCATGTAGCTTATCGACTAACTACTTCTGTGCGAGGGGTACATGGTGTATCCCCTTAGAGACACACATGTAGCTATCACTGGAGTAGGTATGGGCATAAGGCACATGGTGTTTTCGATTAAACACACACACGTGTGCATTGGCAGCAATTTAGAGTCGACCTCTACATCATGAGGACATGGCATGTCTTGATAGAGACACATCGTGTCGTTTGCTCTGAATTTTATGCACTGAGGCTTATAGAATCTTACACACCCATGCTCTTAATAGCACATGGCGTGTTCTTTCTTGTGTGAGCCTTTCTGGGAAGTTACACACCGTTTCTTAAATATTACACATCGTGCTCAATGTTGTTTCTGCAATAATGAACTCTGAATCAACTACAAATCAAGGGGAGGTCCCAGTGAGGTCAAATTTGTGTTGGGCTGTCTGCAATTTGACATTTTGAACATGATCCTATAATCAACATCATGAAACAAGTAAAATAAATAAAATATGGTGAGTTAAGTATGATTAGAGACTAAATGGAAGGCAAAATGAACTGAATTTGTGTGCGGATGTGATATCCCAAGATAGTATGATGAGGGATTGATATCCCAAGACAGTTGTGATTATAGGATAGCCTTGTGTGGTTGTGTGATGGCATGGTATCAGAAACAACCGCCATTAAACTGATATCCAAACCATTACTAATTATGTGGAATAATCATAAGCAGTGGATTAATAAAAATCACTAAAATTTAAAACCATTTGCAAGTAGATTCTTTTCTAGGAAACTTTTATAGAAAGATCCAAAACATATATATATCAGGATTCACATTGTACAACACTATTTCTTCTCATCTCAAGGATAACATATAACAGTTTCTCTAACAACAGATATACTGAAGCAATGTAAAACCTTGAGGCATATTAGCCAATATCCTCAGATTGTTTATGAAACCATTATGAACTGACTCCAAGGACTTGAGAGTACAAAGACGACACATAGGACTTCTATCTACAAGACATGACAAATAATACACTCAACCTGACTTGTAACTGCTACCTCATCTATTGTTCCTTCTCTGTAGAAAGGTCTCCACCGCCTCGTACACGTCCACCTAAAAACTGTGAATCCCACGGGGTGAGACAATTATCCCAGTGAGAGATATAACTCTTCATCGACCATATTATTACCATAGATAAGCATTATAAAACTGAGTAGAGGTTCTTTTATATTAACAAGCAGGATCAATCACTGTATGAATAGAATAAAGTAATCTCCTTACTTAAGGAGAATGTTTCATCTACCCATGGTGGGGTTATAAATCATCCATCTATTTTACAAGGAATGTAAAGAAATATAAATAACATCTACCAATTAAGATGTATAATTGAATTGCACATCAAACAATATTTTTCGTGTTTGATCCTTAAGCAAATATGCTACATGGTTGAACATATTTTAATAATCACACTTATGCCCTGAGGAGATGAAGCATACCCCGTATATCTCCAACCGACCACAAATTTCTCACAAGTCGGTTATATATAAGGTCAATGGAAGAGCCAGTTGCCACGAACTCACCTGTCTCTATAAGTATGAGACCACTTAGGCTTAGTAGGACATCTCATGTCAGCAACAAATAGTTGTGACAGGGTACAAAGACATCCTCTCTTAGAGCTACAACATCAATTGTGCTCTCTTAGTGGAGCCACTACTAAAAACTGTCCCCAGTTACTGAGTTATGGTCACTTAGGCACCATACTATGAGTTATGGTCACATAGGCACCATACTTTGAGCCACGGGCCAATTCACCGTGCTCATTCACTTTGAGTTTGTAAGGGGATCGGCTCATATTTGGCCATCCTTACTTACACCCCCCACATATTCAAAAATATACATTCTGGGTGATGTCGCGGGGAACCCGTTTCACCATTCAACAAATTTTGATGCTAATGGATCTTTGGTTAGGGAAATGTTTTATGGTTTCTAGTGATATATTAAATGCATTACATCATTCTTGGGATCCCAGTCCCTTATCACATTACTGAGAATTCACATCCCTTCACATCATTATTATCATGATCACTGGAACTGGGTATTCAAACCCTTAGATCATCACTTAGCATTGTTACCTCTGTAATAGGTAACCATTACCTCTAGGTCCTTAGACCAAGGTATTCATTTCACTTGTTGTACAAGTATTCTACATAGCTCACATTATTTTAATTAAACATCTTGTCACCTCTCAATAGGTAACAATTATTCATATGGCTCACTAGGCCATTAACATCTTGTCACCTCTCACTAGGCAACAACTATTCACATGGCTCATAAGGCCATTACACACATCTTGTCACTTCTCACTAGGCAGCAACTATTCACATGGCTCACAAGGCCATTACACATCTTGTCACCTCTCACTAGGCAACAACTATTCATATGGATCACAAGGCCATTAATCATTATACTTGTTATAGAATTATTAAACATTCCTTACAAGGCTTATGCAATAAGAGAAATACAACCTTCCCATTATTAGGGTTAGGGTTTCTTTTTATAGACGAATAGGGTTTCATGTTCATATTATTAAACCAAACCCTAATTCATTGCTCTAGACACCTAGGATACCGAATACATCATACTTTTTTTTCAATTCTCCTTTTGAGGAATATTACTCCATCATTAACAATTTACATTATCTTTTAATTAACAACACATTCAACATATGTCATTCAATCAATCACACATGATTGAAGTGTCCCTATCATATTGGATATATGGACTATCACTTAGATCTTATCACTTCAAATTAACATTGTATCGAGTATGAGCTAGGTGCTTGACCCCATATCAGGTATAATCTATGTGCTTGGTGCCATATCATGCACCATATCGGGCATAGAATATATGCCTCATCATGTATCGTTCAAGGGTTTACACAAGATATCAAATTGGTTCCCATCTAGGATTATCATATCGAGTATCCATGTTGGGTAACATATCGGGTTACCATGTTAGGTAAACCCTTAGACTCAAAACCCCTTCATTCCCTCAAGGATTAGCCTTATCCCATAGTTACTTGACAAGCTAGGTGTCTTTTTTAATTCTCATACCATAATCCATTACACCAAGGATATGGTATATCGGGTTTCAATCCATCCTATAGGGTTTTCTCACTATATTGGGTAGATTATGCCATATCGTGCATGAGGTATAAATTGAACCTCACATCATTCACAAGGTAGGATTAGGTGCTATTCTTAGCATCCAAGGGATATCAATCATAACATACATGTGGTATCATTCACCACTCATCTTAGTTTACCCATCATCTTGGGTTTCCAACTCTATGTTGTTTAGAGTACTTATTACCTCTATATCGTATAAGAGGTGTAGTCTAGACTTGTATCATGCATAAGGGTAGGTGGGTATCTCCCATATCGTGTAAGGGCATGGCTCATATTGTGTATGAGCTAGCATCTATTTGTATATCGGGTTAACCCCATTTTCAATTTCATACCGGGTTGAGGTACTTTAACCATATTGGGTTACACTTTGTTCTTGAATCCATACTTGATATTGTGCATAAGTGTTTACTCGATTATTCATATCTTGCACCAAATCTGTGCTTCAAGGTACCATGTTCTACGGGTATATTACATCATCATATTGTGCAAGGAGCACTCTCTATTCTCACTCATATTGGGTTACCAAATTTTAAGGTTTCATATAAGCTTACAAGTATACTTTAGACCCTATATCGTGCATAGAGTTTATACTTAACTTCCTATTACGCAAGAATATCATGCAAGCATATCGTGCAAGCATATCATGCAACATATATTGCAAATGATACCCGATATCACTTCATAAAGTGATACCATCTTCTTCAAGCTCTAGACCTTTTTTCTAACTAGTATAGTTTCATAGAAAAAGTTCTAAGCAATTACTATAACTCATAATTTCATCAACTATTTTAGAAGATTTTGGAATTAAAAGTAGTTCATTTAAGTATAGCAATTTAGGTGATGAATAATAAAATGATTGAGTTCAAGCTATATAACCTGCCTTATGAACAACTTCAAAGCTCCAAGCTCCAAATATTCACATTCCTAAGGTTGAAGATGAACTCCTTCAAGGTCCAAGGCTCGTTCACCACTCCTCCATAGACAAGAAATCACCATACTTAAGTACTTGGTGAAGAAGGAAAGGAAGGAATATCCATAACCTGATATCCATCTTCACTAAGGTTGAAGATGACCAAAGCCTTACCTAAAGCTTGGTGCTCAAGCTCCCCTTTCTCCTTGAGCTGCTTTGTACAATACCTAAGGGGCTTTGCATGATATGTCCAATGGAGATGGTTATGAGGATCGTAAACTTTCATAAGTTGGTGAATGGTGAAGTATACATACTTGGATTCATGAGAAAAAGCATATAAGAGGTGTCTTCATCTCATGCTACTAGATGACACATGTCCATGCATGGTCGACACGTGTCCATTCATGCACACATATATATCTTGCCATGTAAGAGTCTTGAAGATAACCTAGAGACAATATCTCGACCCTTATCTTGTTGGACAAGTTATCTCATCTTTATCTCATCAAATAAGCAACTCGATACACTTTTTGTAAGGAACTTGCAACCTATCATGGACCACCTCCTAGAGGTCCTCTACCAATAATGGCCTTTTCTAAGTCTCAAAAAATTGATAGGAGGCTCCTATTATGGCTCCTTGGCCGATAGGGCTCCTACGTCAAGTGTACAACCCGATACAACACATATAAGGCTTTTTCCTTCAACTCATTCTTGGTTTTTCATCACTAAGAGTATCATCACTCAATTGTGATTCAAACATAGTGTATACTTCTTTATCTTTCCTCTAAATATACATAGAGGGAGTAGGGATACTCTAGAGGTGGTAATTTGCATTTCAACCCTATACATTAGGTAAATTATAAATAGTACCAAAATTGGTGCACAAAGTACTAGCATTGTTCAAACAAGTTATAACTTGGGATTTAGGATTCCCACAAGCCACCACTTAGCATCATTCACTTTCTTGTGATACTAACACTTAGAACACATTACAAATGTATATTTTACAATGTATCCCCTTATCTTGGGTAAATTCAATATTTCACTTAGACTTTCATATAATGCACAAATAGTTTGTGCTTAAGCTCAAACTTGAAAACAAACTTCACAAGAAGCCTTAAGTACTTTCTAGGAGATTAGAACCAGTTGGTAAGTATCTTACTTAAGCAAAACTTCTAGGGTTAAGCCATAACCTAGGTTAGGGGTATTACGGTATCATGTGATGATGAGACTAGTATATGCTATAATTGTCATATATCTTCTGAAGTTGTATTATATCCTTATCTTTGTAGAGTTTGTTTAGGTTTTATACATGGTAATTTCATTGATACTAAAATATATTCAATTGCAATGACTAATAAAGTGAAACCCTAAGCATATAGTTTCCATGTGCCATAGATCCATATACAACACCAGTACTTGTTGATGGTGAAATAGGTTTCCCCTTAGTGGCAGCTCAGAATCATGCACGGTTGAACATATGCATTTCACAGGATTGGTTGTTGTCAACCCTAATCAGAGAATGGTCAAGGTCATATCTCAATGATGTGATACAGTATACATACATTATATGTTTTGAGGATGCGTACAGCCATACCTCAGAAGAAATGTGGTTGCATTCATAACTTAGTTTACTAGTGTTGTGCCTATATACCAAGGTGACAAGGTTGTTTTGTAGTTGGACTTTATATGTCACTACGGCATACTCAGACTAATCGAGGGGAGCAGAGAGATCATTGGATTCCATATCTTCCATTGATCTTGTATGCCATTGATTTTAACATAATAGTTTTCATTTGGAACATGAGTGGTATACTTCATCTCCTCAGGGAATAACAAAAGGCATAACATAGTCATGTATTGCACTTGTTTAGGGTCAAATATGAATAACATTGGATGACCCCTTTGTCTTATCCTTCTACTAATTTCTTGAAATATAATGTGGTAATAGAAATCAACTCGTACACATATTCTTATTATTTCTTCTACTGAGTAATAACTGCCTAAGTTGCATAACTTGCTTCATAAGTTTAATACATATCTTTTAGCTGAATCTGCTCAAGTTGCTAAGTATGTTTTCTACCGATTTTAAATTACTTGTCCGTTTAATATACATTTGTGGAGAGTTATATCTCTTGCTGGGATGTTTGGTTTCACCCTATGGGTTTCCACATCGTTTAGGTGGTCGAGCATGAGGAGGTAGAAGTCATGTTGTTGAAGCTAAGTAGCAAGAGGAGTAGTATCTATGTAAAGGTTGGATATGTCGCTAGTGTTTTTTAGTAGAGTCATATTTGTTATCAATGTACCCTCACGTCCTTGAAGGAGTTTTGTAGATGTTGTATATTGAGATGATGTTTTTGGCTTTATGCCTTTGTTGTACAGATATGCCATGTATGTATGTGAACGAGTTACCTCTTGTGACAGGTTGTGGCTAGTGAGCTAGTGGACCAGTAACAGTACTATGTAATAATCATTTAGCAGGTATTATATATACATGTGTCTTATGTGTTCTTATATAATAAGTTCTATCTCTTGTGCCTATGTGAAAATGGTCTTAATTTCCTGTGTTTTATGGTAACCTGGTTGTTTAGTAGTAATTCTACAATTTATTGTGGGTAATCTTAATTTGTGTGGCATGGGGTGTCTCATATATGATATTAGGATTAACTTCTCAATAATTACATATATCTTAAAATTCACCATATTATTATTAACAAATTACAATATAAAAAGCACATCATACTCTAGATTATATAATATTGAGTTTACCACATATTTTACTTTATTTTTCTGACTTATAGATTACTAGTTATGAATTTTATCAACTCTAACCAATTAGTAAAATCACTAAAAATCATGAATTTATATTGGAATTAGGCGATGAAAATCATACCATCATGTAGAGAAAAGTCCCATAATTCTAAAACATTTTTCTATTATTTTTCTAAAATTTATATAATTTACTATGTATTTTTTTACTTCTAAAAAATGAGAAAACACAAATAAATCCATGTACTTAAGAAAATCCAACTCTAGTCTTAGTTTTGTGGCCCAATCAAAATCAGTCAAGTTACCTGGGCTTACATTATGGTGAGAGCCTAACTTCAACCAAAGAACAATGTGTTCAAGAAATCCCATGAAGGCGACAATACAACTATAGGAAAAATTATGAAATAAAGAAAAATGAGAGAGGTAAAATTGGAAAACCCATAAGACCATCGTATTCTTTTCTTACATTTCACTTGCATAATGTATAGAGCTGCTAGATCACAAACCCATCAATCTAACTTGAGAATCAGGGTTCCCTATTGCCTGAAGATGAACCCTTTGGACCCTTCAAAACCTAGCAATTCCAACTAGTTCAAAAAGAAGTTTGAGGGGTGCACAAAGAATCTCAAATTACCTCTGCAATGGTTGTCTATACGAACAAGCACTGAATACTAAAGAAGAAGAGGGAAATATTGTGATCTAAAGATGGAAAACATCATGATCAAGTTTGCAAGGTCAAGGTGAGAACATGAGTACTATGGGGTTAATTTTTTGGATGATATAAAAAAGGGGAGATGGCCAGAGATGTGATGACCATGTAGAATAAAACACATTGTGTTATGAAAGACAAGATATAAAGAGAGAAGTCAGGGAATCTTACTATAGGGTAAATTTTTCGAAGGTGATCAGATTTACTAGGTCATGGATGTGGTGGTCGGCGAGGTCGGTTCACTTCACAATACTGACCCTGTATGTCTTGGGGTTAATTGAGTGTGGAGGAGGGAAGGACGAGGGCCGCAGTGGTTTCTAGGTATATATGTAGCAACATGGCATGGTGTTCAAGGTTGTACCTAGCCATGGAAATAATGTTACATGAAGCCAAATTAGCCATTTCATTAATTAGAAGCAATAGGGTTTGAATTTTTGATGCATAAATAAGGAATTCCAAAACAAATCTAGAGGAGAAAATTCTCATCAAGAGATGAACCACACAACATAAAAATCAGTATTCAAAAATATGGATCCTTCTTAGTGAAAAAAAGAAGAACAAGGTAAGAGAAATATCAACTGTCATTTGATTAAAATCAACGACTGAGCGGGAAATTGGTTTTTGGAAAGTTAATATAACTAGGTATGATAGCTAGGAAATTGAACTATAAGAAATTTTAGAAAATTGGTGTGTGACAAAATAAATGATAGAAACTATAGGGAATTAGTTCTACTAATAGAACCATTTATCAAATTAGTCCTTTAAATTTATATTTCAACCTAAATTTATTTGAGGGTTCATCAAATGCTCAAACAAGATGAAATTTTATACATATTCTACATAAGATATGTAGAAGTTGGATGAATTTAAAGGAGAAACTACTTATATATTCCATTTCTACATGTCTTATTTAGCCTATGTATAAAATTTCATCTTGTTTAAGCATTAGATGAACCCTTAAATATATTTAGGAAGAAATATAAATTTAAAGAACTAATTTGATAAATGATTTAATTATTAGAATAAATTCCCTATAATTTCTATGCCTTTGTTTGCCACACAGATTTTTCTCAGATTTACTATAGTTTGATTTCTTACTTGTCATACCTGGTTTTATTAACTTTCCAAAACCTAGTTTCCCTCTCAAGTCATTCATTTTTAATCAAACAATAACTGATCTTTCTCCTTCCTTGAGCTTTTTTTATTATCCAAGAAGGAGCCAAATTTTTGCACCCTGATTTTCTCATTGTTGGTTCATCTCTTGATGAGATTTCTTCTCCTCTAGTTTTATTTTAGAATTCCTAATTTAAGCTTTAAAAACTCAAACCCCAATACTTCTAATTAATGAAATGGCTAATATGGATTCATGTAACTCTACCGCCACAGCTAGGTACAACCTAGAACACTATCCCAAGCCCCTACATATATGTCCAAAAACCACTACGGCCCTTGTCCTTCCCTCCTCCAACCTCAATTGACCCCAAGACACCTTGATATAGTATTGTGAAGTGAATCGACCTCGTCAGCCACCACATCCATGACCTAGTGAATCTGATCACCTCAGACAATTTTACCCTATAGTAAGATTACATGACTTCTATCTTTATATCATGTCTTCATAACACAATGTGTTTTAGTCTACATGGTTATCACATCTCCAGCCATCTCCCCTATTTTTGTATGATCTGAAAAATGAACCTTGTAGTACTTGCACCCTCTCCTTGACTTTGGAAACTTGATTAGGATGTTTTCCTTCTATGACTCACACTATTTCCTTATTTTTCTTTGGAATTTAGTGTCTTCTCATACGAACAACCATGGAAGAGGTAATATGTGAGTCTTTGAGCAACGCTCAAACTCTTGTTTGGACTAATTGGAATTTCCAGCTTCACAAGGATCTAAAGTACTCATCTTCATGCAACAAAGAGTTGTAAGTAAGAAGTTGGATTGATGGGTTGGAGATGTAGTTACTCTATACTTTACGTAAGCAAAGTGTACACAAATCATATGATGTTATTATGGGTTCTCTCAATTTTACCCCTCTCCTTTTCTTTACTTCTTTATTTTTCCTATAGTGGTATTATCTCCTGCATGAGATTTCTTGCACACATTGTTTTGTCATCCAAGTCTGTCACTCACCATGTTGTAAGCCCAGGTCCCTTGTCTAATTTTGATTGTTCTAGACCACTAAGACTAGAGGTGGATTTTCTTAAGTACATGAATTTATTGGTGTTTTCTTGATTGTTAGAAATAAAAAAATACATAGTAAATTATATATAGTTCAGAAAAATAATAAAAAAATGTTTTGGAAATGCAGAACTTTTCTCTACATGTTGGTACAATTTTCATCGCCTAGTTCCAATATAGATATGTGATTTTTTAGTTATTTTCCTAATTTGGTTAGAATTTTTAAAATTCTTGCCTAGTGATCTATAAGTCAGAAAAATATAGTGAAGTGTGTGGTAAACTCAGTATTATATAATCTAGAGGATGATTTGGTTTTGATAATGTAATTCATTGTTTATACTATGGTGAGTTTTGGGATGTATGTTATTAAACAAAAGTTAATCCTAATATCATGTAAGTTATTAATAGGTAGCTTGTGACCCTAAGTTGGAACTAGGGTTGACCATGAACATATCTAGACACATATTGAGGTAAGTTGCATCCCTTGTTGTCTTATTGGGAAATCACCCATGTTTGTATCCCTCTATTGGTCCTTTAGGACATACTATCCTATACACATTCACTGTCTTTTGAGTGGTTGATTAATGTGTGTAATTATATGATGATATTGATATTTTGATCTATCATTTTTTCATATACTTGTTGGGTGATAATTTGTATAGTGTGTATATTTTTCCACGAGGAAACCATAATTCGGTATTTGAACTAAATGAAACCCTAACTTACAAGTTGTGACTTTTGTAAACTTTTAATGTACCTTAATTGTGAAATGGTTTTTTACTTATTTATGAGTCCTCAGACCCACTCTATATCAGTTGAATGTTCTCATCCTATATTTAAGCATGGAAATATTTTATCTTACATGGCATATTTTCATGTGTGATTGACTAGTGATAACTAGATGTAGTGATACCACATTTTAAGATATTGAGTTTTATTCCACTACCATGCTAAGTTTTATTCCTCTGCACATAAGATTTTAGGCACTAATTTTTATTCCCCTTCCATGGATTGTGTTTAGTTCCCTTGCAAAATCTATATTTTATTGGCATAGAGGTTTTAGCCCTCTACCATTTGACATGGAAGATATGGGTTTGTACCCTGTTGTTTTGTATATGTTAGTCTTCTTATCACTCACCATGCAAATATTTAAGTTTTTAATGTCATTAATGTGATGTTGTTTAATAGAAATAATCTCTTATTGAATATCTTCTTCATATTGTTTCTTGATATCCATTTAGATGTTCTTTTTCCTTTTGGTTTGGGAAAAATTGATAAAGTTTATTGATGTCCCTTCTCCTAAATATTGATCAACCATATTTTTTTAAACATACCAACATTGTTATGCTGACAACATCCATTTTGTGTTCTCTTGTTGGGTATGTTCTATATGAAGGACATGGGAACTTTACATGAGGACATGAATTTGGCTTAGTGGAGCTAACTCTTGGGAGATAGACTTGAGGTAGATTGTATATCCATCTGTCAAGTTCTTGAAGGTTATTATCTTTCATGAGAGTTCCCTAGTGGAGATTATTACTTAATCTTTTTTATTGAATATATCCATTATCATTTTATTCTATTGATATACTTTTGTCTTTATGATATCCATTTTTCTAAAAGATCAAATAAAAGGTATTCATCTAATTCTAGAAATTTTATGTGTATTTGTTATGGATGATGAGTTTTATTTGATTTATGTGAGGAGTGAATCCCCTCTTAGATTCCACTCCTCATCTGTAACATACCGAATTCTAGACATTTTGCCTTTTGGTCCTCTTTCCCTTCTTTTCCTTTCATTTCTATCTTCTTTGGCCTTTCTATGTAATTTGTTGAGAATATGATGGTTTAATGACATTTGTTCATCTTTTATGTCAATGTTTGGGTTTATGCATAAATACCTTAGTGAAAGCTTAGTAATGGGTTTAATATGTAAAATATCCTCTTAAAAGATAAAAATAATAAAGAAATTCATGTTAGTACTTTCTAGGACTTTTTAGAATATGAAAAAGAAAGGAAATATCAAAATATATATAAAGGAGATGATAAATGTAATAATTGGAGATAATATGGGATATTATTGGACAATAGGAGATAATGTTGAATATATTATTCCAAAAATACCAAATAGGAAACCATGAGATAATTTGATATGCAAATTCGTTTCCTTGAGCCAAAAGATACTTAAAGGCCAAGTATCGCCTAATTTGGATAATCTTTAAATAAATAAAAATACTTTATTATAGGATAATAGGAAATAGGTCAAGAAAGAGAAATAAAATATCTAATGTCCTCAAACTGGAAAACTAATCCCGAATTCGTAATCTAGATATGAAAATAAGCCATTGGGAAAATTTTCAACTAATTTCGATGATGTTTGGATAATATGAAGAGAAAGGCGAGAGAAACATGTAGAACCTTCCTTTTAATAAATAATAAAATGAATGACATCAAAATGATCCAATAATGGCCAAATCATATCTAGGGCATCAAAATTGACATGTGGATGAAATTTCATCATAATTGGATAATCCTAGAGTCATAAATTTAGGAAGAGAGAGAAAATAAAGATTTACCTAATTATCTAGTTTAAGATTCTCAAAATGTAAGATAAACTTTATATTCCAATAGTATACCTCAAAAATATCTAGGATGTCAAGTTTCATCAAATTTGGACTTCGTTTGGGCATCCAATTAAGGAGAGAGAAAATCATGAATTAATGCATTATCACTTTGGTCGAATTCAAATTCAATTGGGAAAATGATTTGTCATGCGCCTAGTATATCATCTACATGATCAGATGGTTTGTGTCTCTAAGTGGACCCAGGACCACATATCTGATGGCCAATATTCGTCTCCTACCTTGGTTCGATTTGGGAAACAACAAGCTTATTTTTGAAAATTTTAAATCACAATATCTATCTCATCTCTCAACCAAATCAAGTGATCTTTGTCTCTCTGTACTCCTCTCGCAATTCCCCGCAAGTCTATCCCAAAATTTTGGTATTTTGACAATCATTTGAGGACTTCCCATATCAGTTGAAGTCCCTTTTCACCCCAGGTTATAAAACCCTAGCATACATCTCCTCACCTATATATACCCCTACTTTGACTTCCTGGGATCCTTTATAACTCAACCCAACTTCCAATTTTAGCTTTTGTCATCATTTTGACCCCCACCGAGTGACCGAATCTTTTGATCTTGTAGTGGATCTTCCTCCCTCATCTCTCCATCTCTGGCCAAATAAAAGGTCTCATTAGGTTCGGCTTCCTCCCCTCTTTCTTTGGAGTACTTGTATGTAGATTTTCATTGAGTATAGCATTTTTGCCCAAAACACACACATGTAGCAGTAGCTACTCATTGGCCATGGCTCATCTTGGGTTGGCGAAGAAATCCCCAAGTCATTTTCCCTTTTTACCCCTTTGTATTTCCTCCGTTTCTTCTCTGACTCGCATGACGGCCACAATAGTCACTTGATTCTTTTTTTATCTGCCTTGACCGAGGTTTGACCGAGCGCCAGCAAGATGCCAGTGAAGAATGGGTCCGCCCAATGATTGGGCCAGGTCATGGAGATGTGGGCCCTACTCATCTCCCTCTCTGTCTCTCCATCTTGATCTCTTGGTTTTAAACGCCAGTGCCTATGTGGCGCCTTCTGATTGGCCGAGATTGAATAATTAATATCTTTTTATTCATTGGTCTAAAATGAAAAGTAAAATTTGTTTTGGAATCAAGAAAACATAAGCTATCTAATATAAATATTTTTGATGCTTGATTTTGAGGTTTTCATAAAAGTTCTTTTGGGGTGAATTTAAATTAAAATAAAATCATGAAGAATAGCCCTAAAAGTCTATATCTCGAAAACATATAAAATTGTACGTTATTTTGACAAAAAGAACCTAACTAAAATAATAGTATTGGTTTTAGGGTCAGATTCGATGGTTTGTGGAAAATTTTGATAGTTTTGGGGTTTTGAATCTTTTATGAATGAATATAGTATTACTACATGGATATAATGATGATATTAGGTCAATTGGACTCTGATCTCATTTAAAGATTCTGAAAAGTGGTTTCTAGGATTCTAAAGAACAAGGTATGTGCATTTACTCCTTAAGTTGGGAATATTTGTGCCTTAACCTATACTTTTCCTTAATGAAGCTTATTTGAACCCTATATCCTATATTCATGATTCTTTTTCTATACTTGCCTCATAATCTATTTTGGAATATTGTTCTTGAGTCTTGGTACCCCTCTACCATGTTCTATTTGATTGATGCTATTACTTGCCATTTATTCTATCATGATGATTTTATTAGACTAACTATCTATAGTTGCGATACTTATGTACAACCACCCATAGTTGGGGAATGTGTTATTTATCCCCTGGGGGATATGTTATTCTCCCCCACACATGAAATATGTGTAGGTGACTAGGAATATGATATTATCCCCTCACCCTTTGGTTGAAGGTCCAGTAAGTGCCTCAACTCTACTTAGTTAAGGTATTCAATATTAATCATGCATGCAATTCTTTCATTATACGTTGTTTATGGCAAGCATCTATTGAAAGCTTCTTTTATATATGGCATCATTCTCTTACTATCTTAATCTTAGGATTATGCTTGTTTTTGTGTCGCTCGTGGTGGTAGAGGTTGCTGCTCAATGTGGTGGTTTCACAGTTGTGGAACCTTCATTGCAAGGAACAGTGGTGGCGATGCTATCTTCTTACGAAGACTTCCTCACAGTGGTGGGACCTTGACCTTGCTTGAGGAACAACAACGACACTCGTATATGGTTGAGGAGTCACACACGACTATTAGAACATGATCGGTTGAGAGTGAAACTGAGGGAGGAGACTTGGGATTAGGGTTCAAAACCCACTTTCTTGTCCTTGGACAGGACGTGTCTTTTTGAGGACACAATGTGTTCATTTACAGAGGTCATCTGCTTGTTTTTTAATGCACTTTGACTGTAGAGTATAGAACATGTATAAATGAAAACACGACATGTGAGATTTCAAAAATCAAAGTTGAAATCACCTCCGGTGATAACAACATGTCATGTACAAATAAAGACATGACCGGTAACATTCCACTTGGAATTTGTGCACTCTTTACCTAATAACTACCCGACATGTCAAATAAAGATACGACGTGTGTTTTTCTAGAAAACTTAGTACTTTTGAAAGACCTTTAGGACACACCATGTTCTATTTAAAACACATAATGGCTGGTTCCAGCGGGTGTCAATTATGATCTTACATGCTTTGTGAAAAATAGTACACGTCATGTACTTTTAGAATATGCGTAATCGTCCCTTCTCTAGTTTGGCAACACAACACATGCAAAAAAATACAAGTCCATCTTTATGAATTTCTACATAAATTGTCATCTTTGATTCGCATGTGCAGAGATCATGATGTGTATCTATGAGGGTCTACATTATTACATTCATCCATGACAAGTTTATTTTGGGAATTAAAAAATGTCCTTGACTGAAACTAATTAATAAAATCTGTCCTAATTTGGGGTCAACCCCCACAAGTTCCTACGTTTAAAGTCTAGAGTAAGACTATTCAATTGGTTGATCATGAATCTTAGAGGGAGCAAGAGGCTCACTTATCAATATCCTCTCCTACGGTATATTGTAACTTGCACCTTTGTCCATTAACTTTGAACGTTGATTGCTTCCCTTGTAGCTCCACCATCCCATATGAATAGACTTTCAAGACTAAGAATGGTCCATACCACTTAGATCTCAATTTTCCTGGAAAGAACTTGAGTTTGGAATTGAACAATAGAGCTTGGTCTCCTTCTTTGAATTATTTAACCTTGATTCTGTAGTCATGTTATCTCTTTTTCTTTTCTTTGTAGATCTTGGCATTCTCGTATGCATCCATTCTGAGTTCTTCGAGCTCCTGGAGTTGAGGAAATCTTTTCTCTCCTACATTTTTTAGGTTGTAGTTGGGGAATTTGATTTCCCACAATGCCTTGTGCTCCAATTCTACACGTAAGTGACATGATTTACCATAGACTAGCTTGAAAGGAGTTGTCCCTATTAGACTTTGAAAAGTTGTCCTTGTACGCCCATAGTTCATTGTCTAGCTTATGTTCCATATCCTTTCTTGAGCTCAAGATGGTCTTTTCTAGAATAGCTTTTAGTTGCCTATTAGAGATCTCCACTTGGCCTGATGTTTGAGGATGATAGGGTGTGGACACCTTATGATTCACTCCATACTTACTAAGAAGATTACTAAAGTTCCTTTCACTGAAATGACTGCCACTATCAGATATTATTGCTCTTGGGACTCCAAATCTGGGAAAAATGATCTTCTGGAATAGTGTTATTACAGACTTTGCATATAGTGCTTGAGTGGGGATTGCCTCCACCCATTTGGATACATATTCACAAGATACTAGGATGAACTTGTAGCTATACGAGGATGGAAAATGTAACACCCCTGACCTGGGTTATAACCTAACCCTGGAAGTTTTGCCTAAATATGTAATTAATATAACTTTTGAACACTCCCTGGCATGTAATTAAGTTCCTCAGGAACATTTGCTTTCAATTTTGCTCCTTTTTGTATAAAGTTGTAGCATTGTGTTGTATGCAGGGACATATGTGCAATTACCCAGTTTAAGGGTTGAACTTGCAAAATTCACAAGTCAAGATGTTCCCTTGATGTTGAGACATCATGAGGATGTTTATGATGAAGTTTGAGGGATTTCCCAAGCTTGAGCACCAAGGTGCAACTGTGGAAGCAATCCCCATGCTTAGAAACCCTAATTTGGGGTAAAGTGCAATTTACCCAAATTGAGGGGTCCACGTTGTAATTCTTAATATCTAGAACATCTTTTATGACTCTTGTCATCATTTAGAGTAGAAATCATGAAAGGGGCACATAAAAGATTGATCGAATAAGAAAAGATGATCTTTGTGGTGAAAAACACCTAATTTGGGTATAGAAACCTTTCATGGATGTACCCTAGTTGTAGGTTGGCTTCCTTTACCCTTAGATCTTGAGATTTCATGAGATTTGCATAAGGATAGATGGGTTTGGATGTGCCCTTGAGCAAGGAGGGACTTAGATGTGATTTCCAATCTTGTGAGGACCTTAGGGTGAAAAAGGGGCTAAAGTATATAAGCCACTTCTTTACAAGATAAGTGAACGATCTTTCGTTTCCTTCATTCTCTTCTCTACTTACTCAAACGGCCAAGGATAGATCTGGAGCTCAGGGGGACAACCAACTTGTTCTAGGTAAGAGAACCCCACCATCTAGCTCGAATTCATGGAGGAATTCACTTTCTAAGGTTGGTTTTGTGGTTAGCTTACTTAGTCTTCTTGTTCTAGCCGACCAAAGCAACGTTTCCTTGGAGTTTTCACCCCTGACCAAGTTGTGGAAGCTCAAGGACGCCATTAAATCTTTGATCTTGAAGGCTTGGAGCTCTAAGATCAACCATTAGGCGGGTTTTATAACTCTAAACTCTTGCTTTATATGTGTGCTTAATTCTTGCAATTTACTTGGTAAATTCTCCTTCTATCACCCTTCTTCCTTGCACGTTTGCAAGCAAAACAGTGGGGGAACTGACCTTGCTAGAGGTTGAATATTAGGGGCATGATTCCCTATGTTACTTTTTCAAACGACCTTGAACCCTTTTGGTCCAAACGGTTGCAAACCGTTTGGGTTCAAACGGTTTCAAACCGTTTGCTCTCAAACGGTCTTGCAAGACCGTTTGGATTGAAACGGTCTCAAGACCGTTTGAAAGAGTTGACCAAGGGACGACCGTTTGAGGGTCTGTTCCTAATATATTGAATTTCAACTCTGCAAAGAATCAAAGTCTAATTCTTAACCAATTGAGAGTTGAAGGCACTTCAACATGAAACCCTCATCGGGTGAAAAAGTGCTGATTTGACATATAGATCTTGTTGAGTTTTGGGTTGAAGGACCCAAACGGTCTCAAGACCGTTTGGGGATTCCTCCAAACGGTCCTAAGACCGTTTGGGCACAACCCAAGACCGTTTGAAGGTCTAGGGTTGAGTTAATCTAGTGGTTTGAGGGTCCAATTGTAGGAAATTGATGAAATTGATGAAAATTGTTGATTTTGACCTAATTGGACTTCAACCCTAGTCAAAACGACTTGGATTTTGGTCAAACTTTGGTCAAACGGTCTCAAGACCGTTTGGATGATGTCCAAACGACCTCAAGACCGTTTGGGCCAAGTTTGAGCCCAATTGGAGGTCAATTGATAGGTTCAACCTTGAATTGATTCACATTGTTGAACATTGATGACCAATCGATTTGAAACCCTAATTGAGAACGATTGAACCCTAATTAGCTTGCAATTGAGGGTCAATTTGATGTCTAATTGGCTAAGGCTAACCCTAATTGATTCAATTTATAAGTGGTTAGCATAGTTTTAACCAATTGAGGGCTTCAACACACATATCCATGAACATTGGTGACCTTTGAACCCCTTTGGAGGTCCAAACGGTTTGAGCCCATTTGGACCAAACGGTCTCAAGACCGTTTGGATCCAAACGGTCTCAAGACCGTTTGAAACCAAATAGTCTCAAGACCGTTTGGGGCCAAACGGTCTCAAGACCGTTTGGGCTCAAACGACCTTAGGATCGTTTGGTCCAATCGATCTCAAGCAATTTTGATCAAACGGTCTCAAACCGATTGAAGCTCCAAACGGTTTGGAAGTCAACCCTTCCAAACGGTCTTCACCTCCAAACTGTCTCAAGACCATTTGGATCCAAACGGTCTCAAGACCATTTGGGGCCAAACGGTCTCAAGACCGTTTGGGTGGTTGAAACCGTTTGAAGGTTGAAACCGTTTGGAGATTGGTGATGGTTTGTACTTAACCATTTGATGATGTAATTAGTTCAATGGTGATCCAATCTAAACCCTAATGGTAACCTAGGTCATTAAGGGACTATGTGATTAGTGAGTTAACCCATGATGGTGATCATGTGGAAAATTACCAAAATACCCTTGAGGGGTCTAAAGGAATAAAACCTTGTTCTAATCAAACCCTAATCACATGATGTTGATGTTTTGGCTTATGTTAGTCAATGGAGACTTATCTCAACCTGATCTAGAGTGGTGTTGCCACCATCTACTAGTGATAGGAGAGAGAAAGTATTTCTAGAGAGAGAAAGTATCCTAGAGAGAGAAAGTACCCTTTTTAGGTGGAAACTCAAGTGAGATACTTCAAGTACACATGAATGTGCATGATTAGGGAATGACCCACCTATGTGAGGTCATGGAAACCCTAATTATGATATCTAATGAATCTTAATCTTAATTAAGTGCCTTAATGATGATGTTTCTCTTACATGATGATGTAATGAGTACAATTCACCATGGAATGAATAGTAAACCCTAATTTTAGGGTGATGACATGAAAGATGAATAGTAAACCCTAATTGTTGAATTGTTTACTATTATCTGTTGAACTAACCATGCAGGTTATTATGAGATGATGGTCACATCCAGGTATGGAATACCATGTTATATTCAGTGAAAGCATGTCTTAAGCTTTATGAATAGTGAATCATCTTGATGCACTGCTAAGTGACATCTATTGTGATTTATGGGCTGTAAGAGCCATAAACACCATCAAGGTCATGCTTGACAGATGACTTGTGATGAGATAACTGAGAACTGGTGATTGAAATGAGTTAGGCCTGCTACATTTTAGTATTCTCATATATAGCTGTGATGCTAATGTTTTTGTATGATGTTAAGAATACTGAATGTACCTAACTAATCAAGTGAAATGTAGAGCCCTGATCATAGATCCATCATTGTCAGAGTCTAAATGATGGTGAAACAGGTTTTCCCCAGGGAACTCCTGGATCACATACTTTTGAGTATGTGGGGTACATGGATGTGTAGAACCTTACATCCTAGTGTAGGTATTTGATGTAGATTCTAGTAGTCCATCATACCTTCACTAAAAGAGAATAGGTGAGAGGATTTGGTGTAGATTCATGTAGTCCATCATTCCCCACCACAAAGTCCAAAAGGAGAGATGTATTACTACACTCCCTTAAAAGACACAAACACCGCATTGATGAAAGATAAAAAAGAAATCTTCCGATGACGAAGAGAGTATAGAACGCCACTGTAACTCTAAAATAGCGAAGGTCCAGCTTACCCTGGAGAGCTATAACAAAAGACATCCCGCCAGATGTCTAACAATCAATCCTCTAACTGACTGAGGAAGGTGAAGGTCATGAGAATCCGGCTCTTTCGATGACCTAGTATGATACCGAGGCGACTTAACAGTGGTCGGTTGGAGTATGAGTGGTATACCTCATCTCCACAGGGCATAACAATAATGTTTGAAAAACATAATCAACAGCGTAGTATATCTGTTAGAGTTATCTACGAGTTATTTGATTGATGTTACCTTGAATAGTGTAGATGTTCTCATATTTTAATGTTGATTGAACTCTTGCTTATCATCAAAACTGCTAGTGAATATCTTGAAGGCTTTTATTGCTTTAGTTATTCCCTGCCTTGCTTATAAAGCTTCTAGTGGAGAGTTATAACTCTCGCTGGGGCAATTATGTATAATTGTCTCACCCCGTAGACTTCTACTTTTTAGGTGGTCGTCGAAGACGGAGAAACAAGAACACAGGTGACCAATCCCAGCAACAACAGCATCAGGAGCAGTAAATCTCAGGTGGAGATTCAGCCTGCTTTATGGTGTAGTTAGAGTCAAGTCCTATGTGTCCTCTGTACTCTCAGGTCTTGGAATGTTTTGAGTATGAATTCTTGGGAGATTTTGTACCATGTTGTATATAATTACTCAAGAAGTAATTTGTCAGTGATGTAAACAGTTAAATCCTTTTTCTATGGAAAAGGTTTGTGGTTTCAAGCTCTTGTCTCGAAAAGTTTTAATTTCCCGTGATTTTTGTCTTCCGCTGTTTATCGATTGCTTCCGCACATGTTTAAATCGGAATTAATTCGAGGTTTGGAGATCGGAGCCCACAATTAAGTGGTATCAGAGCTCTAGGTTCTCCGAGTCTACAGAGGCATAGGACTTAGGAAGTCGAGTCTATCTTTAGTATTCCTTCCTTATCTAATAGAATATTCTACTCCTCAGGAGAAGAAGATACTTAAGAATGTCAGAGCCACATGATGAGTATGTGGGAGAAAGTAGTGCCAGTGCACCTTAAGGCGGTGCAAGAGTACCAGAGGTGGAACAGCCTGTACCAGAACAACCTAGAGAGCCACCCCAGTTTGACCCAGCTGACATGGGTAACCTAGCAGTCCAGACAATGTTTGGGCAGTTCATGACTGCCATGACACATATAACCGACAGGTTGCCTATGCCTGCACCTAGGGCACCTGTCCAACCAGAGGGGCAAGGTATCGGGAAGACATTCAAGTGACTATGTCGTGTCAGAGCTACCGAGTACCATGGAACTGCTGACCCCATAGATGTTGATCTGTGGTTGACAGAACTGGAAAAGGCTTTCAGGATCCTCAACATCCCTGAAGCTGAGAAGGTTAGACATGCTGTCTATCTTCTCAAAGGAAGTGCTGGTCACTGGTGGACCATGGAAGAGCAGAAGAGACCTGGAATAGAGATCTCGTGGGAAGACTTTCAGAGGGAATTTGTCCAAAGATATTTCCCAAAGACCTTCCTAGATGAGAAGATCTCTCAGTTTGAGAGACTGAGACAGGGTATGATGAACATTAGCGAGTATGAAGCTAAGTTCATGGAGCTGTTGCGGTTTTGTCCGTACATGGCTGCCACGGAGGAAGAAACTATCAGGAGATTCGAGAGGGGTTTGAATGCTGACATGTCTACCCCAGTGTCTGCCTTAGAAAACCAAGAGAGATTCTCTACCTTCGTTGAGTCAGTCCGAAGGATAGAGAGATCTGTGGTTGAGAAAAGGCAAACCCAGAAGAGGTATCCACAGTTCCAGGGTTTTTCATCTATGGACTTTAAGAAGTCTAGATCCTCTGCAGCTAACCCTCCACCATCTAGATCTAGTTCTCAGACTGAGTGGTCTCCTAGTAGAGGTAGAGGAAGAGGACAACCACCTCGGGAGACACAGAGTTTTGCATCAATGTCCGCTACTGGACCACAAAGACCACAAGAGAGAAGCTGCTACAACTGTGGTAAGGTGGGACATTTGATGAAGGACTGCCGATCTAGGCCTGTCAGTGTGACACAGCCTCCGAGACAAGGATAACAGGGATCACAGGGAGGACAATCTCAAGGAACAGGTCGAGGACGCGGGCAAGCGTCTCAAGCTGGATCATCAGCACCACCTCAACAACAGGCTACGACGAGGTTCTATGCTATGAACCCCCCAGAGGCAGTGGTCAATCCACAAGTGGTGACAGGTCAGATGGAACTTTTATATTCTGATATGTCTAAATCTTGTGTAGTATCTGTTTTGATTGACCCGGGTGCTACACACTCTATCATCACTCGAAGAGTGATTCGTAACTGCAATATGACAATTAGTCATAGGGCAGATAAGTTGTTGTTGAAGACTCCGTTGAGTGGGTCTGCTGTTCTGCAAGAAGTATGCTCTCCCTGCGTACTTTTCTTTTCTAAGAATCACATTCAAGTGGATCTTATACCACTTGATATGCAAGGATTTGATATAATCCTAGGGATGGATACCTTGGAAAGGTACCGAGTTGTCTTGGATTGTGAGTCCAAGTTGTCAGTGTTTGCTGATGAAAGCAACACATGGATCTTTCATGGTGTAAGAAAGATTCTGCCCACCTGTCTTGTATCAGCTATGGTTGCTGATAAGTTGATGAGGCAAGGATGCTATGCATTCTTGGCCCATGTGGTAGATGTTACCAAGGAGAATCCCAACCCTGTTGAAGTTCCGATAGTCAGGGAATTCGAGGATGTGTTTCCCGAAGAACTTCCTGGTATACCACCACCTCGGGAAATTGATTTTGAGATCAATTTGGTCCCAGATACGAAACCCATAGCCCAGACTCCGTATAGGATGGCGCCTGCTGAGACGGCAGAACTCAAGAAACAGCTTCAAGAATTACTTGAGAAAGGTTTCATCTGACCGAGTACCTCACCTTGGGGTGCTCCAGTTTTGTTTGTTAAAAAGAAAGATGGATCAATGCGGTTGTGCATTGACTACAGACAACTCAATAAAGTAACAATAAAGAACAAGTATCCTTTGCCGAGGATTGATGATCTTTTCGACCAGTTGCGTGGTGTAACAGTCTTCTCTAAGATAGACATAAGGTCTGGATATCATCAAATCCGTATTAAGGACAGTGACATATCCAAGTCTGCCTTTAGGAAAAGATATGGTCACTATGAGTTCACGGTTATGTCGTTTGGACTAACCAATGCACCAGCTGCATTCATGGAACTCATGAATAGAGTCTTTCGACCTTTTCTTGATCAGTGTGTTGTCGTCTTCATAGATGACATACTGATTTATAGCAAGGATGCTCAGCAGCATGAGCAGCACCTTCGCTAGACTTTGACCTTGCTAAGAGAACATAAGCTATACGCTAAGTTTAGCAAGTGTGAGTTCTGGTTATCTGAAGTATCCTTCCTTGGACATGTGGTATCTGCCTCGGGAATTCGTGTTGACCCTGTAAAGGTAGAATCTGTTCTGCAGTGGGAACAACCGAAGAAACCGATGGAGATTAGAAGTTTCTTGGGGTTAGCTGGCTATTATCGAAGGTTTATTAAGAATTTCAGTTCTATAGCCTTACCTTTAACCAAGTTAACCCGGAAGGATGTTCCTTTTGCTTGGAGTGATAAGTGTCAACAGTCTTTTCAGCTGTTGAAGGGGAGGTTAACAAGTGCACCTGTGCTTGTGTTACCTGAGCAAGGAAAGGAATATATAATCTTTTGTGATGCCTCCAAGAATGGACTTGGATGTGTGTTGATGCAGGATAAACAAGTGATTTCTTTTGCTTCCCGACAGCTTAAGAAACACGAGGAGAATTATCCAACACACGATTTAGGGTTAGCTGCTGTGGTCCATGCCTTGAAAATCTGGAGACATTATCTCTACGGAGAAACTTTTCAGATTTTCACATACCACAAGAACCTTAAGTACATCTTCACTCAGCATGAGCTTAATATGAGGCAACGTCACTGGATGGAGTTAATCAAGGACTACGATTGTACAATTGATTACCATCCGGGCAAAGCCAATGTGGTTGGTGATGCCTTGAGTAGGAAATCAGCAACATCAACCATGGATAGGGCACAACTAAGTTCCTTAGTATGCTCCAGAAGAGATATGCTTATCTCTTTAAGGCAATACAATGTGCAGTTGAAGGCATCATGGTTAGCTGGTCTATTGGCTGAGATGCAGATTAAACCTACCTTAAGAGAGCAGATAAAGGAGGCACAACAAGTAGATGTTTTTGTACAACAGATTAGATCTAAGTTTGGAGATGAGAAGCAAGAAGGTTTTCATGAGTCAGATGACCAGGTGGCATCCTATCATGGAAGAATGATAGTGCCAGATGTGGACAACCTGAGGAAGTTAGTCCTGGAAGAAGCTCATTCTTCGATGTATGCTATGCATCCAGGGAGCACCAAGATGTATCGAAACTTGAAAGATATGTATTGGTGGCCTGGGATGAAGAAGGATGTAGCTGAGTTTGTTCTGAGGTGTCCTGTGTGTCAGCAGGTCAAGGCTGAACAACAAAAACCTACAGGAACAATGCAACCCTTACCCATACCACAGTGGAAGTGGGACCATGTGACCATGGATTTTGTTGTTGGCCTACCCAGGACAAACAAAGGACATGATTCCATTTGGGTAGTTGTTGATAGGTTGACAAAGACAGCACATTTCTTACCTGTCAAAACAACCTATTCTGTTGAGAGGTTATCCCAGTTATATGTTCAAGAGATAGTGCGTTTGCACGGAGTTCCTGTCACTATAGTTTCTGACAGAGGTCCCCAGTTTACAAGTCGCTTTTGGGAACAGTTACACAGAGCCCTAGGCACCAAGCTAAGGTTTAGTACAGCCTTTCATCCCCAGACTGATGGGCAGTCAGAAAGGACTATACAGACCTTAGAAGATCTGTTGAGAGCATGTGTTCTCCAGTTTACAGGGAGTTGGGATCTACATCTAAGCTTGATAGAGTTTGCCTATAACAATAGCTACCAGCATAGCATTGATATGGCACCATATGAAGCCTTATACGGTAGACGTTGTAGATCACCTTGTGTTGGTATGAAACTGGTGAGCACCAGTTGTTAGGCCCTGAACTTGTGCAACAAACTGCAGAAAAGATTAAAGTTATACAACAACAGTTTAAGACTGCACAGGATAGGCAGAAGTCATATGCTGATAAACGTCGTAGACCCCTGAGTTCCAGGTTGGAGACAGAGTGTATCTCAAGGTCTCACCTTGGAAAGGAGTCCTTCGTTTTGGAAAGAAAGGAAAGTTAGCCCCTAGATTTATGGGACCTTATCCAATTGTTGAAAGAATTGAAAAGGTGGCCTATAGACTAGAGTTACCTCAGGAGTTGCAGAAGTTGCACCCTGTGTTTCACATTTCCATGCTGAGGAAATGTCACCCAGACACCGAGTCAGTTCTACAACCTATGGAAGTAGAATTGAATGAAGATATAACGTATGAGGAGGGACCAATGTCAATCCTCGATAACAGAACTAAAAAGCTAAAGAAGAAGGATATAAGCCTTGTGAAAGTCCTCTGGAACCATCTTGGTGTTGAAGAAGCCACTTGGGAATTAGAAGATGAAATGAGAAGAAAATATCCTACACTTTTCTTATAATATGCTTTATCGATTTCGGGGACGAAATCCTTTTGAAGGGGTAAAGAATTTGTAACACCCCTGACCTGGGTTATAACCTAACCCTGGAAGTTTTGCCTAAATATGTAATTAATATAACTTTTGAACACTCCCTGGCATGTAATTAAGTTCCTCAGGAACATTTGCTTTCAATTTTGCTCCTTTTTGTATAAAGTTGTAGCATTGTGTTGTATGCAGGGACCTATGTGCAATTACCCAGTTTAAGGGTTGAACTTGCAAAATTCACAAGTCAATATGTTCCCTTGATGTTGAGACATCATGAGGATGTTTATGATGAAGTTAGAGGGATTTCCCAAGCTTGAGCACCAAGGTGCAGCTGTGGAAGCAATCCCCATGCTTAGAAACCCTAATTTGGGGTAAAGTGCAATTTACCCAAATTGAGGGGTCCAAGTTTGTAATTATTAATATCTAGAACATCTTTTATGACTCTTGTCATCATTTAGAGTAGAAATGATGAAAGGGGCACATAAAATATTGATCGAATAAGAAAAGATGATCTTTGTGGTGAAAAACACCTAATTTGGGTATAGAAACCTTTCATGGATGTACCCTAGTTGTAGGTTGGCTTCCTTTACCCTTAGATCTTGAGATTTCATTAGATTTGTATAAGGATAGATGGGTTTGGATGTGCCCTTGAGCAAGGAGGGACTTAGATGTGATTTCCAATCTTGTGAGGACCTTAGGGTGAAAAAGGGGCTAAAGTATATAAGCCACTTCTTTACAAGATAAGTGAACGATCTTTCCTTTCCTTCATTCTCTTCTCTACTTACTCAAACGGCCAAGGATAGCTCTGGAGCTCAGGGGGACAACCAACTTGTTATAGGTAAGAGAACCCCACCATCTAGCTCGAATTCATGGAGGAATTCACTTTCTAAGGTTGGTTTTGTGGTTAGCTTACTTAGTCTTCTTGTTCTAGCCGACCAAAGCAACGTTTCCTTGGAGTTTTCACCCCTGACCAAGTTGTGGAAGCTCAAGGACGCCATTAAATCTTGGAGCTTGAAGGCTTGGAGCTCTAAGATCAACCTTTAGGCGGGTTTTATAACTCTACACTCTTGCTTTATATGTGTGCTTAATTCTTGCAATTTACTTGGTAAATTCTCCTTCTATCACCCTTCTTCCTTGCACGTTTGCAAGCAAAACAGTGGGGGAACCGACCTTGCTAGAGGTTGAAGATGAGGGGCGTGATTCCCTATGCTACTTTTTCAAACGACCTTGGACCCTTTTGGTCCAAACGGTTGCAAACCGTTTGGGTTCAAACGGTTTCAAACCGTTTGCTCTCAAACGGTCTTGCAAGACCGTTTGGATTGAAACGGTCTCAAGACCGTTTGAAAGAGTTTACCAAGGGACGACCGTTTGAGGGTCTGTTCCTAATATATTGAATTTCAACTCTGCAAAGAATCAAAGTCTAATTCTTAACCAATTGAGAGTTGAAGGCACTTCAACATGAAACCCTAATCGGGTGAAAAAGTGCTGATTTGACATATAGATCTTGTTGAGTTTTGGGTTGAAGGACCCAAACGGTCTCAAGACCGTTTGGGGATTCCTCCAAACGGTCCTAAGACCGTTTGGGCACAACCCAAGACCGTTTGAAGGTCTAGGGTTGAGTTAATCTAGTGGTTTGAGGGTCCAATTGTAGGAAATTGATGAAATTGATGAAAATTGTTGATTTTGACCTAATTGGACTTCAACCCTAGTCAAAACAACTTGGATTTTGGTCAAACTTTGGGCAAACGGTCTCAAGACCGTTTGGATGATGTCCAAACGACCTCAAGACCGTTTGGGCCAAGTTTGAGCCCAATTGGAGGTCAATTGATAGGTTCAACCTTGAATTGATTCACATTGTTGAACATTGATGACCAATCGATTTGAAACCCTAATTGAGAACGATTGAACCCTAATTAGCTTGCAATTGAGGGTCAATTTGATGTCTAATTGGCTAAGGCTAACCCTAATTGATTCAATTTATAAGTGGTTAGCATAGTTTTAACCAATTGAGGGCTTCAACACACATATCCATGAACATTGGTGACCTTTGAACCCCTTTGGAGGTCCAAACGGTTTGAGCCCATTTGGACCAAACGGTCTCAAGACCGTTTGGATCCAAACGGTCTCAAGACCGTTTGGGCTCAAACGACCTTAGGATCGTTTGGTCCAATCGATCTCAAGCAATTTTGATCAAACGGTCTCAAACCGATTGAAGCTCCAAACGGTTTGGAAGTCAACCCTTCCAAACGGTCTTCACCACCAAACGGTCTCAAGACCGTTTGGGTGGTTGAAACCGTTTGAAGGTTGAAACCGTTTGGAGATTGGTGATGGTTTGTACTTAACCATTTGATGATGTAATTAGTTCAATGGTGATCCAATCTAAACCCTAATGGTAACCTAGGTCATTAAGGGACTATGTGATTAGTGAGTTAACCCATGATGGTGATCATGTGGCAAATTACCAAAATACCCTTGAGGGGTCTAAAGGGATAAAACCTTGTTCTAATCAAACCCTAATCACATGATGTTGATGTTTTGTCTTATGTTAGTCAATGGAGACTTATCTCAACCTGATCTAGAGTGGTGTTTCCACCATCTACTAGTGAGAGGAGAGAGAAAGTATTTCTAGAGAGAGAAAGTATCCTAGAGAGAGAAAGTACCCTTTTTAGGTGGAAACTCAAGTGAGATACTTCAAGTACACATGAATGTGCATGATTAGGGAATGACCCACCTATGTGAGGTCATGGAAACCCTAATTATGATATCTAATGAATCTTAATCTTAATTAAGTGCCTTAATGATGATGTTTCTCTTACATGATGATGTAATTAGTACAATTCACCCTGGAATGAATAGTAAACCCTAATTTTATGGTGATGACATGAAAGATGAATAGTAAACCCTAATTGTTGAATTATTTACTATTATCTGTTGAACTAACCATGCAGGTTGTTATGAGATGATGGTCACATCCAGGTATGGAATACCATGTTATATTCATTGAAAGCATGTCTTAAGCTTTATGAATAGTGAATCATCTTGATGCACTGCTAAGTGACATCTATTGTGATTTATGGGTTGTAAGAGCCATAAACACCATCAAGGTCATGCTTGACAGATGACTTGTGATGAGATAACTGAGAACTGGTGATTGAAATGAGTTAGGCCTGCTACATTTTAGTATTCTCATATATAGT
The DNA here is from genome assembly GCA_963693085.1 of Alisma plantago-aquatica. NCBI lineage: Eukaryota > Viridiplantae > Streptophyta > Magnoliopsida > Alismatales > Alismataceae > Alisma > Alisma plantago-aquatica. The sequence continues at coordinate 1,252,593,523 of OY856411.1, read as the reverse complement.
TGTGATGCTAATGTTTTTGTATGATGTTAAGAATACTGAATGTACCTAACTAATCAAGTGAAATGTAGAGCCCTGATCATAGATCCATCATTGTCAGAGTCTAAATGATGGTGAAATAGGTTTTCCCCAGGGAACTCTTGGATCACATACTTTTGTGTATGTGGGGTACATGGATGTGTAGAACCTTACATCCTAGTGTAGGTATTTGATGTAGATTCTAGTAGTCCATCATACCTTCACTAAAAGAGAATAGGCGAGAGGATTTGGTGTAGATTCATGTAGTCCATCATTCCCCACCACAAAGTCCAAAAGGAGAGATGTATTACTACACTCCCTTAAAAGACACAAACACCGCATCGATGAAAGATAAACAAGAAATCTTCCGATGACGAAGAGAGTACAAAACGCCACTGTAACTCTAAAATAGCGAAGGTCCAGGTTACCCTGGAGAGCTATAACAAAAGACATCCCGCCAGATGTCTAACAATCAATCCTCTAACTGACTGAGGAAGGTGAAGGTCATGAGAATTCGGCTCTTTCGATGACCTAGTATGATACCGAGGTGACTTAACAGTGGTCGGTTGGAGTATGAGTGGTATACCTCATCTCCACAGGGCATAACAATAATGTTTGAAAAACATACTCAACAGCGTAGTATATCTATTAGAGTTATCTACGAGTTATTTGATTGATGTTACCTTGAATAGTGTAGATGTTCTCATATTTTAATATTGATTGAACTCTTGCTTATCATCAAAACTGCTAGTGAATATCTTGAAGGCTTTTATTGCTTTAGTTATTCCCTGCCTTGCTTATAAAGCTTCTAGTGGAGAGTTATAACTCTCGCTGGGGCAATTATGTATAATTGTCTCACCCCGTAGACTTCTACTTTTTAGGTGGTCGTCGAAGACGGAGAAACAAGAACACAGGTGACCAATCCCAGCAACAACAGCATCAGGAGCAGTAAATCTCAGGTGGAGATTCAGCCTGCTTTATGGTGTAGTTAGAGTCAAGTCCTATGTGTCCTCTGTACTCTCAGGTCTTGGAATGTTTTGAGTATGAATTCTTGAGAGATTTTGTACCATGTTGTATATAATTACTCAAGAAGTAATTTGTCAGTGATGTAAACAGTTAAATCTTTTTTCTATGGAAAAGGTTTGTGGTTTGAAGCTCTTGTCTCAAAAAGTTTTAATTTTCCGTGATTTTTGTCTTCCATTGTTTATCGATTGCTTCCGCACATGTGTAAATCGGAATTAATTCGAGGTTTGGAGATCGGAGCCCACAGAAAAGAGCCCATATAATCTATGCCCCACACGTTAAAGACTTCTGTTTCCAGAATTGAATTCAACAACATTTTGTCCCTCTTTGAAATTCCCCCTGCTCTTTGACAATTGTCACAAGCCTTGACAAATGTGTGCACGTCACGGAATAGACTTGGCCAATAGAAACCTACCTCAAGAAGTTTTGTACCTAATCATCTTGTGTCTTACTTCCACAATGTATGGCATGAAGTTTGTTGTCTTTTCTTTGTCCTGAAACTGCTTCTATAGCGTAGTCGCTTGCATCACACATTAATTTAAAAGGAGCACTCCAATCTGATGGTTGGGTGATGGGAGCTGAAACTAGGGCATCTTTCAATTTTCAGAAAGCAATTTGGCAAACATCATCAAACATGAACTCGACATCTTTTACTAGAAGGGATCATAAAGGCTTTGCAATCCTTGAGAAGTCCTTTATAAACCTTTTGTCCAAACGTGCATGTCCCAAGAAGTTGTGAATTTCTTTCACATTAGTTGGAGTTGACATATTTTCAATAACCTCCACTTTAGCTTTATCCACTTCAATTTCTCTACTTAAAATAACATGACCTAGAACAACCTATGTCTGCACCATAAAATACACTTCTCCCAATTAAGCATGAGGTTGACTTGTTGTCATCTCTGCAAAACTTTAGTTAGATTCAACACACAATCATCAAAGAAATTTCCATAAATACTAAAGTCATCCATGGATATTTCCATAATCTTTTCAATGTAATTAGAAAAAATAGCCATCATATACCTTTGAAAGGTGGTAGGAGCATTATAAAGCCCAAAGGGAATCCTCCTATAAGCATAAGTTCAATAGGTGCACGTAAAAGTGGTCTTTTCTTGATTGGGTGGGTAGATGGGAATCTGGAAGAACCCACTATAGTTGTCAAGATAGCGAAGTAAGAATGATGGACAAGCCTTTCTAGCATCAAGTCCATAAAAGGTAAAAGGAAATGATCTTTCCTTGTGGCTTTATTTAAATTTTATGTAATCAATGCACATTTGCTACCCAGTCAAGATTCTTATTAGTATTCATTCGTCATTTTCCCCTTTTATTATAGTTGTTCCTCCTTTCTTGGGCACAAAATGTATAAGAGTCACCCAAGGACTATCACTTATTGTGGAAATAATTCCATCATCTTTATGTTTGAGAAGTTCTTTTTTAAAACTTCCATCACATTTTGGTTTTGTCTCCTTGGGGGGTCTATGCATGGTTTGGCATTTTCATCCGAAGCTACTCTATAAATATAGATATAAGGGTTAGTTACTTTGAGGTCATCAATTGACTACCCTATCACATCTTTATAGCTTCTAAGTTCGTTTAAGAGTTTTTCTTCTTGATCATCATTCTATTCATCATTTATAATAACTGGAGAGGTGGGGTTTGGGCCTAATAAAGCATGCCTCAACCCTAGTGGGAGGGGATTTAATTCTAACAATTTGTTTGGATTTGTGGTTTTTCTTTCCTCGTTCTTCTTTGAATCTTCTTCACTTGGTTGAATTTTCAAAAGGGGTTTTAATTCTACCTATTTGTTTGGAGTTGTGGTGTTGCTTTCCTCATTTTTCTTTGAATCTTCTTCACTTGGTGGAATCTTCAAGGTTTAAGAAATTTCCTTATTAAAAGTGACTTTTGCATCTTCTTCTTCAAGTCCCTCAAGAGTAGTCTTAACAAAATTCTTTTCTTCCTCAAGTAGTGTATCAATAGTATCAACCAAACAAAGGTACTCCTTGGAGCTGGGTGCCTTCTGGCGTCATAAATAGAGAATATAAGTTATTCATCTCCAACTCTGATAGTGATTTTTCCTTCTCTAACATCAACTAGATAGCCTATAGTACGTAGGAAATGTCTTCCAAAAAGGACTGGATTGGTTGGGTCACCATGCATATCTAAGACCACAAAGCCATAAGGAATGAAAAAATTTCCTATCTATACGAGAACGTCTTCAATCACTCCTCTAGGGTGTTTCATCAAAAGACCAGCCAACTAAATTGTCATTAACATCGGTTTTGACTCTACCAAGTCCAACTTTTCCCAAAAAGAAATAGGAATCAAGTTGATGCTAGCTCGAAGATCAACTAGGCCTTTATCAAAAGTAGAGTCTCCAATGTTGCAAGGGAGAGTGAAAGCACCTTGATCATATAGTTTTTTAGGCATATGGTTCTGGATGATAGAGCTTATCCTTTTAGATAACAAGACAATCTCGACTTGACCAGACCTTCCTTTCTTTGTTAGGATGTCCTACAAGAACTTAGCATAAGAGGGCATTTCAGCTATGACTTCAACTAGAGGTAAATTAACATACAACTTGTTTGAAATATCCATGAACGTATTAAACTTAACGTTATCCTTTGTATTAGCAAACCTGTGAGGAAAAGGGGCATGAGGATTGCTAGAAGAATCACCTTGATGCAGATTTCTAGTAGATTTCATTCTTTGATTTTCAACAGTCACCTCAGTAGTAGTGTCAACAACCTCTTTTGATTTCCTATTGGAAGGCAGTGTAGACCCTCCTATGACTTCTCCACTCCTCAAAGTTATAGATTTACAAGTCTCCTTTGGATTCATAACTGACTGAATGGGCAAAGAATCTAAATATGTTCCTTGGTTGGCTAAAGCTTGTTGAGCTATCTGTTTCTCCAACATCTTAGTGTGGGTAACAACCCCATTAAGTTTAGAGGATAATTGTGTGATAGCATCTTTTAAAAGATTTTCATGTGCCTAAAACTCGTAATTCTACTGGGTTTGTGCGGTGACAAAAGTCTCAAGGATTCTTTCAAAGCTACATTTTTGTAGTGGATGAGTTACTTGTTGAAATTGATTGAAGTTCCTATTGTTTCTATTATTATACCATGGTGGGTATTGACAGATGGAATTCATTGGCTGACGATTCCTCATAGGTTGTTGACCTTGAGCTTGACCTTATTTCTGGTTCTACGAGTTGTTGTTCCTATAAGAAAAGTTTGGATGGTATCTTTATACTGGGTTATAGGTCTAAGAAAAAGGGTTATAGGCTTGTCTGTTATTAAAATTTCCCACAATATTGACTTGTTCTTGTGTCTCAGTGGCATTTAGTTGGGGTGCAAAATAAGAAGTAGAGTTGTGGTTGGATGTTCCACACACCTCACATACTTACTCAACTACTTGAATAAAGTGAGTGGCCAACTTTTCAAACTTCTGAGTCGAGGTGTCAAGTTCGGCTACAATTAGGTACACGATGTCCATATTGTGTTTCCCACTGGACTTCTCACTTTAACCGGTGGAAGAGAATGCTTACTGGCCTTATCAGAACTCCACTAGTTGTGGTTGAGTTCCATATCTTCAATAATGTCATAACCTTCACTATAGGACTTGTTCATTAAGGATCCCTTTGCAGTGACATGAATGGACATACGGGTGTTGTAGAAGAACTTGTTATAGAAAGTTTGAAGTAGCAACCAGTTGGTCAAACCATGATGAGGACAAAGTCGTTGCAGATCCTTAAATCTCTCCCAGGTTTCATAAAGCATCTCACCTTCTTTTTTATTGAAGTTTATGATTTGATTCCTCACCTGGGCCGTCTTGCTAGGAGGGAAACACTTAGTGAGAAAAGCATTTAGAGACTCATCACAGCTCTTAATGGAACATTTTGGCAATGAAGAGAGCCATGCCTTGGTTTGACCTCATAAGGTGAATGGAAATAGGAGTAGGGTGATCCTTTAGCTGAAACACCATTCATCTTAAAGGTGTTCATATACTGGAAAAACTCTACTATGTCAAGATTCAGATCTTCCATACGAGTTCCACCAAAGCAACTTTGTAGGATTGTCTACATGATTGTAGGACTGATGGAGAAGTTATTGGCTTCTATTGCAGGATGATCCATGGCCCCTCAAATATTGATGGTTGCCGGCATAGTGAAATATTTGAGTGGACGGTTGTCCACCATCTCCGATTCTTGAACAAGATTAGGTGAAGGAGGTGGTGTAGGTGAAGAATGCGTTGATGAAGGATGTGATCCCTCCAAACTTGAAGAATTGTCACTCATCCTTTCTCTCCTGTGGCTATTAAAGGTTCTCTCTATTCCTGGGTCCCGAAAGTCTTATGTTTGTAGATCCCTCTTAAAATGACACATGCAATATGAAAATAAAAAATTGAGTGAGATTCACAAAGGCAAACAGGTACCATGGTATAGGATATGAAAATGATGACATAGTCTCAATTACTAGTTAACTCTTCTACTCTAACTAAAATTATTGTAGCTCCCCAGTAACGATTCCAAAACTTGTTGGTATAAAAGAAAGATCTCAACTTTCTTATCACCCACGAGTGTACGGGGTCAATTTTAGTCGAGTGTCAAACTCAAGGAGCTAGGTCAGCTAGGCACAAAATCGTTAACTTTCATTAATCTAAGTCAAATGACAAAAGTTGAGTTGATTAGAGATAGCTAAAAGGCAAGTAACAATAAAAGAGCTTAGGTTAAAGGTTCATTTCAAAATTTAGAAAATCCTAGATATGAGATTTCACTACCACACCATCACATCATGCATAACTACAAAATTAAATCAAGCAGTCAATTTGCAAGGAAATTGTCATTGTCACAGACCTCCTAGTGTTGTGAGATGGTTCTCTTCATCACATAACACTCCTGTGTTTAGATAGATTTGAACAATATCTAAAAGCCTCAACATACTCCAACCATTCCCATGGTCAAGAGCATATTATCATTAATCCTACTCCCTACTTCTTCATACATCCTCCCAATTAGTACAAGAAAGCATAAAACTTGTATAAGAGGTGGCTAGCCAAGCATACAAGCAACAAATCACTGTAGGAATCCATGGAAAATCAAATTAATTGACATTCAATATAAATTTCAAATTCTCATGAGTAGTGACATGGGTGCTACTCTCCCATACCCAAGAAAATAATTCCACTCGTCCATAATAGAGATGCACAAACACATTGTAGAATTTTCAGAGTTTTTGCATGGCTAAAGAAAAGAAAAAGTTAAAGGAACCAAAAGTGTAGATAAGGGAAAGTAGAACTCTGGTTAGAGGATGGGATTCCACCCTGGGAGCAGTTTTAACTCAGACAATCCTCCCTCTCGAGAAGCTTGAGTGAGAAAAAAAGCTCTACTGCACCTTAGGAGAAGAAATGAAGTAGAATAGAGGTACTTTCTAAAGAAACCTCTTCTTCCACCCGAAAATCATCTTCCTTTCCTCTGGAAATTCACTTAGACGAAAAGTGCTTCCAAATAAAAAGTGATAGCCGCCCATAAGGTTGCATTTGTGTTTTAAAATGAGGGCAATTGATGTTGATTTTTGCAGAAATTGATAAAGACACGGTGTGTCTTTGAGGAGACATGTCGTGTCTCGTCATGTCACTTGTGGATTAATTGTTACTGCACAAGGATTACATGATGTGTCCCCCTTAAAAACACATTGTGTAGTTGTCCCTAGAGTTGATCTGAGCACAAAGCACACAAAGTGTTGTATTAAATACATGCCTGTGTGTGATGGAAGCTAGTCGGAGTCGGCCTCTGGATCGTGAGGACACGTTGTGCCTTGATTGAGGCATGTTGTGTCGTCTACTCTACATTTTGGGCACTGAGGCTGCTGGAATCTTACGCGCCCATGTGCTTTATATCACATAGCATGTTCTTTGTTGCCTGAGCCTTTTTGGAAGTTACACGTCGTGTCTTAAATAAGACACATTGTGTTCAATGTTGATTCTTCCAAATGAACTCTGAATCAACTTCAAATCAAGGGGAGGTCCCACTGAGGTTGGATTTGAGTTGGTCTATCTCCAATTTGAAATTTATAACATGTATCATGATCAACATCATGCAACAAGTAAAATAACTAAAAGATGACAAGTTAAGTATGACTACTGGCTAGATGGAAGGCAAAATGAACTGAATCTGTGTGTGGATGTGTGCTAAAGTAGATACTAAATGCGCACATCATTGGATCTCTTTTTCTTCTCTCTTCTTCTACTATTTTATTTAGATTATATACCAATGACGGTATTCATCCTTTGTTAAGTGCCAACTATAGTTGAGCTCCTTCTTGGCTATGTATCCTGTTTTGGGCATGTTTATGTACTTTTACCTTAAGCAAGTAATCTTATTTTAGATCTAGTATGTTTTCTATTATGTCTTCTCTTTTTGGTTTTGATTGCTAGTTTGGTTGATCTAATTCAATTTCTATCTATATCGAGATATTCATTGCAGAAACATATAAGAGAAGGTGGTTTGGATCATAATTTGAAAAGAGAATCGTTCAAGGTGATATGTGATGAACTAGAGACATGGACAACTGTGTCCATCCCAATAGGGTTAGGCCCACCATTAGCTTCTGTCCAAATCACATCTGTTACTAACATCTCAGAATATTCTAGACCCGAAGGGTATCTAGAATATCTAATGTGTTGATTTGTCATCCTCGAGAGAGGTTTCATATCTCTGTTGGGCTATTGTCACGCTGTGTGAAAGCGAGTGAGATGACCCCCACAGGAACAGATACCATAGTATGTACCATGTTTGAATGTAGGTTTCTTACTGAGGTGTTTGAGGGTTTTCTATGCCCGAGATTGGGTGCATAAACTGCCCAATTTGTGGTTACATAGCCAAAATCTCCTTATCTTTGATTAGTACAATCTTACAGACCCTTTTTTGTTTTCTTTACTTTATTTTGTTTTATTTCATGACATTTTCTAGACTCCTTCTAGTCCCTTACTCTTATCAACTATCAAATTGGCTTAGTTGACTTAAGAGAGAGATCTTAAGTATTATAAAAGAGTGAAATCACCCCTTTACTAAAAATTTTTAAAATAAAACATCCATCCCAAACATACTCAAAAGGTACATTGAAATAGATGTAAAATTTTCAAACCTTTATATCTATGGTATACAAAACACCAAAGAGTATTGCAATGAATTATAATACTATGACTATAATTAATTATAATTCTATGACTGTAATGAATTTTATATAAGTGTACACCATAGCTCCCATATAGGGTTTACAACAACAAAAGGATCTAGATAGAGGGAAATCTAAACTACACTACCTTTTTCTCCGAGAAACAACTTCATGAGATAGGTCCATGCTTAAAGCCATGTACTTCTTATCCTATTCTTAGGATGGTCCTCCATGCTCTTGTTGCACAACTCTGATCCTAGGCCTTGCTCAACTCCTTGATCAAACCCTAGGTGGGTGGGAAAGCACCCACCAAAAAAATATCAATGTATGTGTCAAATATAATGAACAAGGAAAAAATATAAGAAATAAAATGGAAATAAAGGCTAAGATTTCATCATAAGATGAATATAGTCAAAGGTATGAAGCATAAGTAAATAGAGAATGCCATAACAATATTGTAAAAGTTTGCATGCACGTTTAGTATTGACTGCTGTAACTAAGTAGGGTTGAGGCACCTACCAGAATAGGTGAGGGAGAGTAACACATTCTAGTCACCTACCAAATATTTTATATTGGGGAGAGTAACACATTCCCCTGGGCAAATTTAGACATGGCTTGTCTATGGGTGGTTGGAAAAAAGTAGCACTAAACTAGTTAAGTAGTCTAATAAAATCAACATGCTAAAAAGCTATGGCAAGTATAGGCATCATACAATAGAAAAATGGAAGTGGGATACAAGACCCAAAAAGTAAGTATCAAAACAAAATTTTTAGGCAAATATAGTAAAGGAATTTACAAAAGAGGAATTAGGGTTTCATAAAAGCCTCATTTGGGAACCCATGTTACTATTTGCAAATATTCTCAACTTAGATGTAAGGAAATCACATACCTTTCGTAATGAGATCCAACAACTTCTCTTTCACTACTTTAATCGATTCCAAAGCTCACTTTTTTACTATTTTCAATATATAACAATGTGTCTGGATTTTACATATGTGTAATGGTAAGGAAACCCTAACTTTTGGACTTTTTGTACAAAACTCCAAATCAGTCTCCAAAAGCATCACCATTGATCTTATTAGGTTCTGCTGATTAAGAAAACATATTGTTTTGTCTATTGTGGAGTTATGAGGATTAAAAGTGCATTTTTGGCGATTTTTATGTATTAAATTCATTTTTAAAAAACACCTTCTTACAAAATTGAAAACTAAAATCAAATTTTTTTTTATTTTAAAAGATTATATTTTTCTAATTCAAAAAATATTTTACTTTAATTTTTTCACAAAGGAATCAAAAATATGAAATTTACATTTTTGACCAATCAAAAATTACCACATAACCAAATAATCGACAAAAAGTAAAAGAGAGGGATCATACTGTATGACTTGTCCCAATAGCATGTGGGAAAGTCATCGGTCAATAGCCTAGCCACCCGCTCGCTTGACCTGCGCCAAATTAGAAGAAACACACATCCAAAAGATGAAAAAGCCCTTAGCGGAGATAACATACTAGGAAACAAAGTGGGGATAAAACTGAAAAAATACAATGGGGATTCATCCCCTTTCTCAGTGCTCACCATGGACACACATGAAGCAACAACAAACTGTTCAAATTCAGGAAGATCCACAAATATACACGATTCACAAAACCAAGAAGATAGAAAGGAAGAGAAGGAGGCGGTGAACTCACGCACCCAACAATTGGGTTGGTGACACCGCCATGTTCCCACGAGATGAACCATAAGAGCATAGAGGAAGAAGCCTCGTGTGACTACCAAACTCATGACAAATAGGAAAATCAGTAGGGGGAAGTAGCTCAGGGTGCGACAGAAACAAGAACTATAGCTTGCCTTGGTTGAATCCTCTCCCCAATCTAACTCATGACAAATAGGAAAATCAGTAGGTTGGGTACCAAAGCATAGGCTATGTGGTCGTGAAAGACACCAGGCGTGAGCTTTGGGCATTTCTAAAATAATGGAAATTGGAACATGAATTATAGTTTGCCTTGGTGGAATCCTCTCCCCAATCTAACGCAACAAAAATTAAAAAAACATCATTGAGAAATGAGTGAGAAAATCCCAAAATTCCTAGCCTCTAGGCTGGCGTCACTGTTCACATACACAAGTTTTCTTCACAAGGTGGAAGACGATTGGGAACCGCCAAATAAAAAGATGAATGGCTGAGATTTTACACACCGGATGTGACCGTGTGACAGAGAAAAAAAGGAAAACCTTACGCAAATCAAAATCTGATTAAAGAGATGCATTAAATTTATTTCCATTTTTCTCTCTCTTCTTTTGAGGGTGCAAACAAACTCCAAATTAAGTGAAATCTAACACTGAAGCTAATTTGAGTATGTAGAATCCAAATATGTATTTAGATTCTCCTTTTGAAGGACTTTGATTCACTAATTAATAAAACCTTATTTTCTATTCCCTCGTGCATTAATGACTCTATGATTCTCCAAAATTAATGAAACTTCATCCATAAGTCATTTTAAGTGTGTTGGATATGAATTTGCCATTATTTATATTTTTGGAGTTGTTTGTTATTTTGATTAATGACTTGAAGGTTCTACACACTTTCTCTCTCTTAAATTCACCTTCTCATCAAATATTTTCCAAATTGAGTGAAAATTGAACCAAAGGCCTATTTTAGCATCTAGAATGCAAAATTGTCATTATTTTCTTATTTCTAAAGACTTTATTATTTTACTTGATACATTTAAATCTTATTACTTATTTTATCCTTTTAATGAATTAGAGTTATCTAGAAAATTTCTAAAAATATGAAACTTGGCTTATAAGCAGTTCTAAATGTGAGGAACATGATTTTGGCATTAATTAATTATTTAACATATTATATACTATTTTTGGCCTTTAAGTTTTTTTATCTCTCCTAGATAAAATAAAATGGTGGAGGAACTCTAGTATCCCCTACTTCTCTCCCATCCATCCAACCATGTTCTATCTTCCAAAAAAAATGCAAAGAACATCCATAAGTGCATTAGATGATAAAACACATATTGAGAGAAATAACTTGTAATCTAACAGGTATACATGTGATTGAAGTGCAATAAGATATAAGATGAAGCCCTAAAATAGGAAAGCATCACCACCTCAAACTTACAACATACTAGTCCTCAAGTATGCTCCAACTCAATCTCTCTTTAATTTTCAACAAATAAGAAATGGCAATTGCATTGCAATAGATGTATATTTACTAAATGGGCTCAATGATGACTAAGTACATGTATTCTACATCTCTCCTCTCCTCTTTCATAAACCAATCATGATTAAAGTACTAATCGTACAATTTCACATATTGAGCATAGAATACACAATCAATCCATATGGTTGTCATATAACTCTGGATAAACCATTTCATTGTAATGATGATAAACAATGACTAATTTTGTTGTTTTACATTCATGCATTCAGTCTCACATGTTAATCTACACTAAGTGGCCTACGTGGCTGTGAAAAAGGGCAAAATAATCTAGGTTTAGGTCCCTGGGCATGCAAATGGAAGAAAGGGTTGCGGTAAGGGGTTGGAGTTCTATTACATAAGATCACTCATCTTTTCTTTATTCAGATGATATTACATATGATCATCTTTATTTTCTTTTTGCAATTTTTTTCTTTGCCCTTTGTGTAGCTAGGGCCCATTATGATAAGAATGAAGAAGGGGTATAGATATGGCCAACCAAAACTTTTGGAAGTGGCCAAGCATAAATATGTTTACTTTTGCATCCTTTTAGGAGGAGAATAGATAAGAAATGTTGAAAGAAAAGTGAGTGAATGAGTGGCCACTAGTGTGGGTTTTAACATGATATATCCTACATGAAGGTTACTTCAACAATTTCATCGAATAATGACACACCACACCAATGAGCAATATGAAAACCATATTTTTATCATGAGATTCTACAAACCCTATGTGTTTGCAGCTTGCTTCAATCACAATTCAATCAAGTAGTTCACAAGTGTGAGACAGGTGATTCACATGTAAAAGGTCAAGAAATGAGGCCATTTATCGAGAGATTATGAGAATTCACATCCATTTGTCAAAAGTTAATATTTTCAATTCCACAAGTAGAGATTGGGTCAAAACATGATTTTAGGCAATAACTTCTAAATTTAGAAAACATTGGCCAAATGGCACCAAACTATCGTGAATCACATCTACACCTTCATTGTGGAATACGAATCAAGAAACAAGCAAATCCTAGCTACAAGCATGAAAACGTTTTAAAAAGCAACATGATATGTATTGCATGGCAAAAGGAGAATTTTTTTTGAAAATTATGCAAAAAAATGCAAGAAAGTAAACTACATGGCATGCAAGTATGCAAAGCAAATAAATCTAATCTAGATAGTAGGAGAAAAAAAAGTAAATGGTAGGATGAAATGAAAAAATAATGAAATAAGGGCATGCCTCCCTACCACCCCAAACTTTTAGACCATGTTGTCCTCAACATGACACTAAAGTTTCAGAATGACAGGGAACAAGATCATGGTCGTTATGGTGGCTCTGGAGTTCTCCTCCCTATGGTAGGGGGTATTTTTAGTAGACACCCCAATATCCCGACTGTGGAGGTAGGTAGGTGTCCTGATATCCTAATAGTGCTCCCCACCATTCCTCCTCTATAATACCCTAGTTTTCATATCATATAAGCGGAAGAAATTTTTTCAACTTAGGATTTTCACAAACATGATACATCACAATAATAATAGATATAAAACCAACACAAATTAGTGTATATGTTCTCATTAGTTTTTAGAATACAAACTTGGTTACATAAAACTTTATAAGAAAGACTAAGTACTTAGAGAAAAAGCCTACACTCTATCTATCACCTTGGATCGTGTAGATGGTGCCCGATCAAGCAAACCTCTCCTAAAATTCTTGATGAGTCCTTTATCATAAATGAACTTCCTAAAGATTAGTACATGTATACATCTCTTCTATGGCCATGAAGAAAAGGAAAGCTAGGTTAGATTAAGTGGCACTTAATTTCTAATAAGTTAAATATGAATATACTAAAACTGAAATCTGAACTAATATATGGAAACTATATACTTATATTGAACCAATGTGTCTTTTATTTACTTCTTGTATCTAATTTGTGGACACCACTATACGAAAAGTCCTCTATTGACGTTGAAGTTCCCTCTATGGTGTAGGATACCTCTATTGGCGCAATGTGCCCTCTACTGACATTGAACTGTCCTCTATGGTGAAACACAGTCTCTGTTGGCACAACATGCTCTCTGTTGACATTGAAGTATCCTCTATGGTGCAACATACCCTCCATTGGAACAGTGTAACCTCGGTGACACATTCAGTGTCTAGCTTAGTGCACCCTTTTAATCATCTTGGGACTCTCTAATGAGGACCTATCATATAATGTATATAGTTAATGTTTTGATGTCATTTTCTATCTCTATTCTTAATTTCTTATGTCTGAATCTTAATGTATTACCTCTAAATCTATTTTTAATTCCTTATCTCTGTATCTTAATCTCTTATCTCTGAATCTGATCTTAGTTTCTTTTCTGTAAATCTTAATGTCTTATCTCTACCTATGTAACTATATCTTTAGTTTTAAACTAGATCTAACTCTAAATCTAAAACTTGATATTCTTATTGTCTAGATAAATTATAATCTGAGACTCTAATTAATATTATGAATTAATTAATTTTGATGTCTGATATATGACATCTGAGTCTAAGGCTTGAAAAATAAACTAAACATGGCATAAAAGTATTTAGTGTCTAAAAGTAATAAAAAATTGCAATATCTAAAATCTGAAAATTGGCCAACATGACTCAATCGAGAAGAAATATGATTGTTCAAAGCATGACAAGATATGAAATACTAAAGTCTGAAAGTAGCATAATCCCTAAATTACTTTGTAGGAAGGTATTTGATGAATTATAATAATACCAAAACTCAATGGACATGGCCCACTTATGTTTGACAGTGATGATTTCTTTATGTTTTTGATTCCATTTTTCTCAATAATCTAATCACTTGGACATCACATATTTCTATAAGTCCATGTGTATCCTTAATCTTGTATACCAAAATATGATTCTTACTTAGACTATGAAACTCTAATGTAAAACCATGATAAAAATCTTGGCGTTGAATGTATACCAAAACTCTCATTATATAGTATCTATCACACTGATACTCGAGTAAGACATAACAAATCACATTATGTACTAAACATGAACATCTTAAGGTATGACCAAAAGAAAAACTTCAAACATAATCATGAGTCTTTATTTACTATTATTTACTTGAAATTAGATATAAATACCAAAACTCTATTCTATAACGGTTAAGCATATGTAATGTAAAATCTCATGAACATCCATAAACCACATCATATAATATCCTCCTGAGTATAAGAATAAATACTAATTTAAAATAGTATGAAACCTGATCAAACTTTGAAAACAATAATGATATCATGTGATAAAGTCTTTATACAAATATCAAATCATTTCATAAACAAACTATGGGTGGAATATCCAAAATTATCTTACTAGGAATTATATCAAACCTTAGTAAAACTTCAAATTAGAATGAGTACACTTTGGAATCATTTTAAACACATGAAAATATAATGGCCGTAAAACATTCACTAATTTCGATAGTTGTTTGGTATTTAATGCATAAAACATCAAAATCATATAAATTTCCATACACATAACATATTAAATAATAAACATCAAAATAATCTTCTAAAAGTATTTATAGAATATAGTACACACAAAATACTTTCTAGTGATATCTTAAACTCCCCAAATCGACACTCAAAACTCGAGTTATGATTATGTGAAGTTACCTTAGTTTTACTTGATATCGATGGCAACTACGGAAAGCTTACGATTGTGCATCTAGGTAGAAGGGGGCTACAAGGCCACAACAGTGGTGATCCATCACAAGTGTTGTAGACATAGGAGGAGGTGACGACTGTATGGAAAGTGATGGCTCACTACAAAAATAGAGGGTGAGGTGTTCTTTGGATGAGTAGGAGGGCAATTACCTTTGTTTCTTTGTTCCCTTGCCATGGCACATCCATAAAATAGGGGAAGAATGAGGGATGATTAAAGGATAACAAGGAAAGGGGAAATTATGGTTACGAAATCACCTAAAAAAATACATGTCCTACTAACCCTTACAAATTCCCTCCCATTGTATACATTTTTGTTTCTTACCTTCCAAGTCAGGATAAAGAATGACTGGAATTATTATAAGAAAATCCAAAGGAGTTTTGTTTAATTCAAACTGTCACCTATATGTCTTGTTCCTATCTCCAAACATTCTCAACTTTTAAACCACATTCCGAAAAACAATAAATGTAGACCACATCCTAGTCTAGATAGAAGTATCTGCCTACTAGAATCTGACTCAAAACATGCTACAATTGTAAAAAATGCCCTAAAAATAAAGATAATATATCTGATATAATTGAATTTATTGAGGAATTTGATTTATTAAAAATTATCACTACATTTTCAAATTTATGATGATCATTCTAAGCTTTAGTTTCAAATTTAGGAGTCATCCAAATTATGGATATCTATGTATAGTCAAACCAAACATTTATAAAAGAATTTATAGATCTCAAATAAAATATTATTACATTACCATATTTTTCTTATTCTAATAGAAAGCTCAAACTATCTACTTTCATAGCCATTCTAGGTCCATTAACTCTGTTAGGTACAAAAAACCTCTAACTTTAGTTTCTTACCATATATATTCAGACCAACTATTTCAATTTAGGAAAGCTAATAAAATAATTTAAAAGGATAAATGACTACATTTAGTTTAACATTTTATATATTTTCTTCAAAAAGATATATAACTTGGTCAAGTATTATTTCATTTTTTGAATATGACTACTCAATCTAATATATAAATTTTTATTTATTTGAAACAATTTAATGATTATGAAACAATAAACCATTTTAATTATCTACATAAAATACATCATTCACATTTCTGATTTACAAAATATCTTGTCACCCTTAATTAAATCTCATTTAATATCACGCTTCATAGTTTTTTTGGGAAGGTGATGGGTCAAAAGCTTCAGTTTTCTATAACCTTCAATTAATGCACCTCTATTGTAGATTTGATCGCACTGTAGTTAATTACATAAATCTTGAAATGTTTAAAAGAAAATTATCAAAATTTTCCTCCATCTTCCTTTCTACTTCTATTTTAAATATATAGTTTCCATTTTTACCAGATCTTGACCAATAAATAGCTATAACTATACAAAATTTCTTAAAAATAACAATATTAAAATAAATCTTAATAACAAATTAACATTCAATCCAAAATGACATGTAAAGTTCATAATAAATATTGTAGATAATATTTCATGCATTTATTGGATCAAAGGATTTGTCCACTAACCTATTTCGAACTTAAAATGAATTCAAAGTTGTTCCTGTCATTAACTACTTTCGAAACAACCATGGGATATTTCTCAAAAGAAGTTACTAAAATGGTAGAACTTCAACATCATGATGTTTGACTAAGAGTTTGATATACATTTCATTATTATTTTAAAATATTAAGAAACAAATCATTTTTTGTCTGTCAAATTATTCTATTTTTGTTAAGTGAATCACGTCGAGCCTTATCTTTCTTGGTTTTATTTCCGCATTCAACATTAATAAAAACATAGAACTTTGACCACTACTGTGTATTTATCTAAGGGTTATTTATAAGGTCTTAGAACTTCAAAATAAATCATGCAATAGTTTAAGTCACTCATAATCCCTTTCTATGTAAAAATTTATGTGATTTTATATGAATATTATTAGAATCAAAAAGTTGGTCAACAAATATTTGTCATTATTTTTCTCATGTATACATATCAATTTGGAAAACTTAATTAACACATACCAATAGCCAAAATACAATTTTACATTGTTGTAGTCATAGATAATTAATGGGCTTAAATGTTCCTACAGATCATTAGATTAGTGTAGAATATGTGTCGTGTGTTTGGCTTGAGCCTCATAAGGATAAAATTATACACACTAGGTTGCTTAGAATTTGAGACGCTAGAATTTTGCCCCCATTTTTGGGAGTTTCATTCTCAAAATTAATTTAAGTTACATATATGTCATTTTTTTGGGTAATCTCAATCTGTGTGGTGTGAGATGTCTCATATATGATATTAGGATTAACTTCTCAATAATTACATAAATCTTAAAATTCACGATAATGTTATTAGCAAATTACATTATAAAAACCACATCATCCTCTAGATTATATATTTTACTTTATCTTTCTAATTTATAGATTATTAGGTATGAATTCTACAAACTCTAACTAATTAGTAAAATCACTAAAAATCATGTATCTATATTGGAATTAGGTGATGAAAATCATACAATCATGTAGAGAAAAGTCCCACAATTCTAAAACATTTTTCTATTATTTTTCTAAACTTTATATAATTTACTATGTATTTTTTTTATTTCTAATAAATGACAAAACACCAATAAATCCATGTACTTAAGAATATCCACCTTTAGTCTTAGTGTTGTGGCCCAATCAAAATCAGTCAAGTTACCTGGGCTTACTCCTTGGTGAGAGCCTAACTTGGACCAAAGAACAATGTATTCAAGAAATCCCATGAAGGTGACTATACCAATATATGAAAAATTAAGAAGTAAAGAAAATGAGAGAGGTAAAATCGGAAAAACCCAAAAGATCATCTTATTCTTTTCTAATGATTCACTTGCACAAAGTATAGAGATACTAGATCTCAAACCCATCAATCCAACTTGAGAATCAGGGCTCCCTTTTTATTGAAGATGAACCCTTTGGACCCTACAGAACCTAGCAATTCCAACTTGTCCAAAAAGTAGTTTGAGGGATGCGTAAAGACTCACAAACTACCACTGTAATGGTTGTCTATATGAATAGACAATGAATTCTAAATAAAAAGAGAGAAATAGTTGATTTAAAGATGGAAAACATCATGACCAAGTTTGCAAGGTCAAGGTGAGGACACGAGTACTATGGGATTAATTTCTTGGATGATATACAAAATAGGAGATGGCTAGAGATGTGATGACCATGTAGGATAAAACACATTATGTTATAAAAGAGAAGATATAACGAGGGAAGTCACGGAATCTCACTATAGGGTAAATTTGTCAGAGATGATCAGATTCACTAGGTCATGGATGTGGTGGTCGGCGAGGTCAATTCACTTCACAGTACTGACCTTGGGTGTCTTGGGGTCAATTGAGGGTGGAGGAGGTCAGGATGAGGGCCACAATGGTTTTTGGGTATATTTGTAGTTGCATGTGATGGCATTCAAGGTTGTACCAGCCATGGAAACAATGTTACATGAAGCCAAATTAGCCATTCCATTAATTAGAAGCAATAGGGTTTGAATTTTTTATCCTTAAATAAGGAATTCCAAAACAAATCTATAGGAGACGAATCTCATCGAGAGATGAACAACACAACGTGAAAATTAGTGTGAAAGAATATGGATTCTTCTTAGTGAAAAAAAGAAGCACAAGGTAGGACAAATATCAACTATCGTTTGATTAAAAATCAATGACTGAGAGGGAAATTAGGTTTTGGCAAGTTAATATAACTAGGTGTGATAGCTAGGAAATTGAACTATAAAAAAACGGAGAAAATAGGTGTGTGACTATATAAAGCATTGAAACTAAAGGGAATTAGTTCTACTAATAGAACCATTTATTAAATTCATCCTTTGAATTTATGTTTCTACCTAATTATATTTGAGGGTTCATCGAATTCTCAAATAAGATGAAATTTTATACATATTCAACATAAGATATTTCGAAATTGAATGAATTTGAAGGAGAAACTAATTTTACATTCTATTTCTACATATCTTATTTAGTCTATGTATAAAATTTCATATTGCCTGAGAATTAGACGAACCCTCAAATATATTTTTAGCAAGAAATATAAATTTAATGGACTAATTTGATAAATGATTAAATTAATATAACAAATTCCCTATAATTTCTTTTCTTTTGTTTGCCACACAAATATTTTCTCAGATTTAGTATAGTTTGATTTCTTAGTTGTCATACCTAGTTTTATTAACAAGCCAAAACCCAATTTCCCTCTTAGTCATTCATTTTTAATCAAACAACAACTGGTCTTTCTCCTTCCTTGAGCTTCTTTATTTTTTTCTCCAATAAGGAGCCAAATTCTTGCACATTAATTTTTTGATTGTTGGTTAATCTCTTAATGAGATTTCTTCTCCTCTAGTTTTATTTTGGAATTCCTAATTTGAGCTTTGAAAACTCAAACCCTAACACTTCTAATAAATGAGGCTAATATGGCTTCATGTAACTCTGTCGCCATGACTAGGTACAACCATGAACACCGTCCCAAGCCCCTACATATACACTCAGAAACCAATATGACCCTTGTCCTTCCCTCCTCCAACCTCATTTGACACAAGACACCTTGAGATAGTACTGTAAAGTGAATTGACCTCACCGACCAACACATCCATGACCTAGTGAATCTGATCACCTCTGACAATGTATTTTACATGACTTTCATCTTTATATCATGTCTTCATAACACAATGTATTTTAGTCTACATGGTTATCACATCTCCAACCATGTCCCCTATTTTTGTATCATCTGAAAAATGAACCCCATAGTACTCGCGCCCTCGCCTTAACCTTGGAAACTTTACTAGGATGTTTTCCTTCTATGACTCATACTATTTCTCTCTTTTTCTTTGGAATTTAGTGTCTGCTCATATGAACAACCATGGCAGAGGTAATTTGTGAGTCTTTGAGAACCCCTCAAATTCTTTTTTGGACTAATTGGAATTTCCAACTTCCTAAGGATTCAAAGTATTCATCTTTAGGCAACAAAGAGTTGTGATTAAGAAGTTGGATTGATGGGTTGGAGATGTAGCTACTCTATATTGTGCACAAACAAATGAACAAGTCTATAATTATATGATGATATTGATCTTTTAATCTATCATTATTTTCATATGCTTGTTGGGTAATAATTTTTATCGTGTGTATATTTTTCCACGAGGAAACCCTAATTTGGTACTTGGACTAAATGAAACCCTAACTTACATGTTGTGACTTTTGTAAACTTTTAATGTACCTCAATTGTGAAATGGTTGATTACTTATTTGTGGGTCCTCAGACCCACTCTATATTAGTTATATGTTCTCATCCCTTATTTAAGCATGGAAATATTTTATCTTGCATGGTGTATTTTCATGTGTGATTGACTAGTGATATAGATGTAGTGATACCATATTTTAAGGTATTGAGTTTTATTCCACTACCATGCTAAGTTTTATTCTTCTGCACATAAGATTTTAGGCATTATGTTTTATTCCCCTTCCATGGATTGTGTTTTGCTCCCTTGCAAAATCTATATTTTATTGCACAGAGGTTTTAGCCCTGCTACCCTTTGGTATGGAATATATGGGTTTTACCCTGCTGTTTTATATATGTTAGTCTTCTTATCACTCACCATGCAAATATTTAAGTTTTTTATATCATTAATGTGATGTTGTTTCATAGAAAGAATCTCTTATTGAATATATTCTTCATAATGTTCTCTTGATATCCATTTGGATGTTCTTTTTCCTTTTGGTTTGGGAAGCATTGATAAAGTTTATTGATGTCCCTTCTCCTAAATATTGCTCAACCATATTTTTTGAACATACCAACATTGTTATGCTGACAACATACATTTTGTATTCTCTTGTTGGGTATGCTCTAGATGAAGGACATGGGAACTTTACATGAGGATATGAACTTGGCTTAGTGGAGCTAACTCGCGGGAGATAGACTTGAGGTAGCTTGTATATCCATCTGTCTCATTCTTCAAGGTTATTATCTTTCACGTGAGTTCCCTAGTGGAGATTATTTTTTTTATTGAATATAGTCATTATAATTTTATTCTATTGTTATACTTTGGTCATTATGATATCAATTTTTCTAATAGATCAAATAAAAGGTATTCATCTAATTATGGAAATTTTATGTGTAT
Source organism: Alisma plantago-aquatica (assembly GCA_963693085.1). Classification (NCBI taxonomy): domain Eukaryota; kingdom Viridiplantae; phylum Streptophyta; class Magnoliopsida; order Alismatales; family Alismataceae; genus Alisma; species Alisma plantago-aquatica. The sequence goes on along the minus strand of OY856411.1, from coordinate 1,252,572,233 downwards.
TTGTTATGGATGACGAGTTTTATTGGATTTATGTGAAGAGTGAATCCCCTCTCAGATTCCACTCCTTATATAATTCTACCCTAATCCACTCCTCATCCTTCGGTACACAAAAGTATTATCAAGATAAATTTTAATTATATATTGAGAGGATCACAAAGAGTCATATATATAATCTTATCTCAAGTACGATGTACCTAAGGCACAACATAATATTATTTAAACTAATGCTAATGGGCTTGAGTAAAATTAGTGAATTCATCTATTATGGATGTAATAACTAACATAAATTACCACATACACTCCCTCTCAAGAAGGAGAGTACACATTATGTATTCCCAGCTTTCACACATGCAGGAGAAGGATAAAGGTGGAAATGACTTGGTGAAGATATCGACAATCTATTGTCCAATCTTAACATTTGGTGTAATGATCTTCTTGGCACTAATTAGATCTAACACAGAGTGGGAGTCAACCTTAATATTCTTGGTGCGCTCATGAAAAAATGGATTATTATCTATATGAATTGATGCCTCATTATCACATTTGAGATTTGATGGAGATGAGAGATAGAGACTTAGTTCTAGAAGAATGTATGTCACCCATCAAATATCACAAGAAGTGTGTACTGTGATGAGAGAGTATCACTTCTATACCCAATAGATAACCAAGTTATCCCATATCCTTAGTGCAAAAATGTAGCTACTGTGCTTGTTTCAAAGTTTAAACCCCAAGAGAAACACTACCAATTTAAAGGATGCAATAAACATAGATGGTGAGGACAATGGTTCCATATTGGGATGTAGAAAGGATGAGGTTGTGATCACTAGAATATCTAGTAAAAGCAAAGTAGCAAAACTCCATTGGGCTTTGTAAAACTAGGACCATAGTGAGGCCATCGAAAGAACATTTTGAGATGGTATACTCTTTTTGAAGACTCCTCCTAAGCACAAAATAATGGAGGCTAGTGTATATAGACTTATTCCTCAAAATAAGCATGAACGACGGAATTTTATATTAACCTAGAAAGGAGACCAGTCCATGTGAGTGGCAAGAGATATCACAATCCTAACAAAAGAAATGTGAGTCATCAGTAAGAAGGTTTCAAAGAAATACACACCATACATTTGAGTGGATTCTTTGTCAAAAAGTGGGGATTTAAGTAGTTCCACCAACCCATTGGACTTGAATTTGATATAGAATACCCATTGAACCGTTCCAACTGGTGTGAAAAATGGACTGGAAACATTTTTCAAAATATGATTGGAATCAAGTTGTTGGACAATGGTTCTTGCAGTACGGGAAATGTTGCATAGGAAACATGTCTGAGAAATTGGTTGAAGAAGAATGTAAAAATGTATACTTTGTTGGAGAAACACAAGACGTGATAGATCCTCAAAAGTGTAAGATTATGCCAGAAGTTGAGTCGATGATGGAGGAATGATATGATTGATAGGAGTCATAGAAGGATGTTTTAGTTACCAGATCCATAGGGTCATAGAGATCAAGATAAAATAACTCAACTTGAGGTGGACAAAATGACAAAGGTGAATCAAGGAACACAACAAAATCATGGGATGTAATGTTGGTGGAGATGCACAAACAATGACTGCAAGGAAAACTATTTTGATAGAGTAGAGATCAAGTTTATTTGCCTTTTCATCAAAGTTATGGACAGAAACATTATGCCCAAATTACCCTTTGAAAGATAGAATAGTAAGGAAAGCTATTTTGATAGAGTGGAGATCAAGTTTATCTACCTTTGCATCAAAGTTATGGATAGAAATAGTATGCCCATTAATGAAATGAGGAAGTTGAAAATCCTTCTCAATGGGAAAAAACTAAAAAAGGTGCCTTGTTCTGTAGGTGAGAAGATGATTGTTTTTGATAAGGTAGTAGGAAGTGAGAACATCCTTGAACAAATAGGAAATTTATAATTTGTCCTGAAAGATAAGAGTGCGAGAAATGTCTAACAAATGATGATTTTTAAATTTTCAACCCCCCTTTCTGGTGGTGTGGGGGTGCAAGAATTATGATGGATGTTTCCGGTGCTAGAACAAATAGAGTACACCTTTCCAAAAACATGTTCTAAAGAATTTTCAGTCCAAAAGATTTGAATGGATGTACTAAATTGCGTTGAGATTATTTTATGCAAGGATTAAAAAACTACCAATCATCTTATCATAGAATTTCAATAAGTACTATCAAGTCATAAACAAGATATCATCAACATAGATAATGAATTAAATAGTCCACAAATGCTATCTCCTAAAAACGTACCACAAATGTCACTATGAAAACATCACAGAGAGCTTTTAAACATAAACAAGTTTTTTGAGGAAAACAAACTCCAATGATGTTTCCCAAAATAATAAGAGTCACATGAAACACTTTATAAACTAGGTAAGGAGAAAATTTTCAATTTTTCAAGAGAGGGATGATTGAAGCATTGATGAAGTTTAGAGGTGTGCACACAAGAAGGGAAGACGAACATCACCGTCACCAATGTAGTACAAATCACCAGCTCTAGAACCCAAACCAGTCATCATTAAATCCCTGATCACAAAATCATGTCCATCAAAGGTGATATTTCAAGTAAAGGAATCAACTAAATTAATATCTCACATCAAATTAAATGGAAATTTGTGAGTAAAGTAGAAGGATTAAGCTTAAGATTAGGTGAGTTAACACTTCAACATTGTTGAAATTTTTTAGTGGACCCATCTGCTAGAGTGATAGATGAAGTAGGAATATAGGACTCGACATGGGATATAAGATGTCACATACCTATATATGTTAGGTCGCCCAAGAACTGACAATTAAGGATAAACTAGATGCTAGCATGTAGGCCTTGACATTACTTTGTTTGGTGCTCAGATGCACTGAAATTTTTGTGGTAGGTTGCATCATCATGTAATCTTGAAATCTTATGGGATTTTAATGATCTTGTTGAGAGGCTTGAAGAAGATGCTCATATACTCTTGATGATATGGACAAGGTGTTTATCCCTTTGGAAACATGAGCAACACCAGCACCATAAATTTGCCTGTAGGGATGACTATGCTTCTAGTAGAACTTCTCCTCAAGGTAACCAAACTTATTGCAATATTTGCATTTGAGTCTTGGAGGATATCCAAGAGACAACCAAAATCTCCAATAGTGAAATTGTAGGAGTGAAATATAGGAGTCGAAAAGCATAATTCTGAAGATGAGAGAAGTCATCTTCTAGAGTGGGGAATTTTTTGCCTACCAGGATGATGTAACAGACATGAGAATAGGTCAAACAGAGGCCATCAAGAAATTTGGCGGTGACGAGATGGAAAAAAATGCTCTTTGGTTTGATCCTCAAAAGAGAAGGCTAAAAGTAATGAAGTTGCCTACAACACAACGACGCCAAGAGTTGCTTACTTTAACAAGGTGTAGTACATCAAGGTGTTTCAGGAAGATGTTCCACAAGTTGATCCAACATTTCTATCGGAAGATCTTCCCATGCAGCCATAAGACCTCGTCTCTACTTTTAGACTAGTTGATTGTGTCCAACGAGTTGTGTTCTTTCTCTTGGTCATTGTATTGTTCACGCTATGGTTGAAACAAGATGAACCATGTGAGCGGAATGGTAGGGTCTCTATAGATGTTTTTCGTTAACATGATTTTGGAAGGGGAAATTTTGTAGCGTGAATGCATTTGAAATTTTGGCATATAAAAATATTTGGAAACATGTGTAAAATAATTTCCTTCTCAATACATAAATATGATTCCCTCCAAAATTTTAGTCAATAATTTTACTTGAATATTTTCCTACTATATACATAAAAATATTTCCTTGAATATCTGTATGTCGACAATTACATTTTCCTACTGGTATTTTTCCACTACAAGTATTCTTTTTCTTGTTCCTTCTGTATAAGAAATTTTTGTACCACAAAAATTTATATTTTATTTTTTGGTAAACTATTTTAATTAAAAATATTTCTTTCTATTTGAGAAAGTTTTGCCAAAAATGTTCTCTGTAAATAAAATAAGTTGTCAAAATTGTCCTCCTCCTTTACATGAATATAGTTCCTTTTATGTAAATTATTTCCTTTCAAATAACTTATGACAAAAAGGAATTCTATACAAAAATGATATGTACGTAAACTTTTTCTTTTAGTAATTTATTATTATCTAAGAGACTTATTTCCCATAAAGTAAAGGCTTCTTCCAAAAGTATATGTCCCTTCAAAAATTCATCTGTATAGACAGTCCCTACAATTTGTTTTGAAAATAATGTATCTCTCTTCTAAGAAACCTTTGTTGTAGAAATCTTCAAATAAGGAAAATATGTATACATAAGAATTTGTTTTATTTAAGTGATATGTAATACGTTAAAATTTATATCTTTGCAAGAATAAGTTTGTCACAGTAGTTCTCATCCAAAAAGTAATCTATGTTATTTTATAATTTTTTTGTCAATGTTTATTCCAAAAGTATTCCATTAATTCTATCATATGGTATATGAAACTGAAATTATATTTGAGTGAACTATATGAAACAAAAATATGTCCACTTCATCTCCAAATAACCATGTAAAGAATAATGTTTTGTAAGTGTAACTCTTCGTTCCCTTTTCCGCATACAAACCAAATGGCTTTTTGGCTCATATTTAGCATGTGAATAGCTTGATATTATTAACGCAAATTAATTTGGTAACTTCAAAAATATGTTATCCTAATTGTAGAAACGGTGATTTCATTGCTCAGATGTCAGTTACTCCGCCAAAATAAATTAGGAAAGAAGTAAAAAATTGACTACAAGTTTAATTTTCCGTTACTGTAAGAATTTAAAGAAATGCCTTAGTTAAAATCAGGCCGTCAGTTTCTTTTGGATTGCAAACTCTAAGTTCAGTTTGTCGTTTAATTGTCATATTTGATGCGCCCCTGAATTTCATTGATTAAGTCACGCTGTCTGGAAGCTCACCGAAATGTAGTCCATTCTGTTCCCCTTGCACGTGAAGCATTAGCTTGTTTCGATTTTCCTCATATATATATATATATATATATATATATATATATATATATATATATGTTTGTGTGTATGTGTGTGTGTGAGAGAGAGAGAGATAAAGAGAGGCATTTTCTTCTCCTCTCACACGTCCGTGATGGAGGTTGAACGTCCAGGAGGGTGATAAACCAATGTGGCATTTATATGTGTGAGGGTGTGTGTATACATAAATATATAATTTATAATTATCACATATCATGTGATATTGTTATTTTTACTATCGTTTGCATTGTTAGAGAAAGTATAAATATCCATACATTACTTGTGATAGCTTATCATGAAAGACACAATTAAATTGACAATGAACTTTGACAATTTTTTCACCAACTAATGATTCTACATTAACTTCACACTATGTTTGTGCACATTATATAGCCCAAATTATTTTCTCTCTCTTTTGTGCTCATTCATTTTATGCAGTTAACCTTACTATTTCTAAGCTATTGGAATAGTTTTATCAAATGTTATAAAGAATACCATGATTTTCGTTTGTTATATTTTACAATAAAAATTAGAAGGCACATAGATAATTATTGATTACTTTAAAATACATCAATTATGGATGATTGTCCTTTTGGATTGTTTTGACTCTTTCATGAGACAATCTACATTACACCATTGTTCATGACATCACCTTTTTCGATTTCCGGCTTACCCCTTTTTACTCAATTATACAACACAGTTGAACGTCTTCATTTGATGGTGTTAGACAAATCGAGAAAATATGTTGAGACAAAAAGTAATTCTTATACATGACTCCCTATTATGATATTGAAAAGACTACATTCTACGGGAGTTTCCCTCTTCAATTGTTTTCATATCCAGTCGCCATTCTGAATTGGTGTTTGATGTCTTCATCCCATTATTCGATCAAAATTGTGAATCTTCATAAAAGATTTTCCGGTTGATAGAAAAATAATGTGTACATATATTATACAATATAAACACTTCAACATAAATTGATTTTGATGAAAGATATTGAAAATCTGGGTAAGCCATATTTTTAGAAAAATGTCAACATGTGTTGGACCCGATCTTGACCCATTATTTGAGAATATAATGTGGGCTGATTTTGACAAAGTGCAAAAAATTGTGGGCCATGATCTGGCCTACAACCCTCTAGTCAAATTTGGGTCTGGTTCTGAGTCCAAGCTTTAGTAGACCCATAACAAGATGACCCAATTCTCAAATATAGTCATAAGGTAGAGGGTAGTAATAAAGAATTTTGAGGAATGTTGTTTTGATTATAAATGAATCTGTAAAGTTCTGTGAGAAAGAGAAAGAGGAAAAAATACTAAGATATTACTAATGTGATATGCCTTTTAAGAAATGAATTAATGGGAGTAAGAGAATTTATTAAATGGTAAAGCCAATAATGGTAATATTATTGGATTTTCAATTGATTTGATACAGAGAGAGAAATACCGTTTATATATTTGGATTTTAGTAGAGAGATAGCATAATGTATTTAATGACAAAACATTTAATAGGAGAGTTCATAAATAGAGTAGGAACGCATGACTATTCTATATAGGACATTCAAAATGAGGTTTGATAAGTAGAAGTGAGACGGAGAGAATGAAACACATTGCGCCAAATTTTGAATGCTTAATTAGGTTCATTGGTTAATTTCTAAAAATAAATATGTCAAGTTAGTGCACGGGGTTAGTGTTTAACCGTGGTATACTAGATGTAAGGGTCCGTAAAAGTAGTAATCTAACAAATTAAAAATTTGATGAAATACATGAAAAAAGATGTAATCAATGAGAAGACATCAAAACAACACTTTTGGAGTATGTTTTTGTGATTGGTTGGAGTTTTTCTAGAGAAAATATGTTACTTCTGTTTAAATGCACAAACTTGATAGTTCTATAATGATATAAGCATAGATAAAGATGGACAATAGAAAGATAGATAGAGGATAAGTTAAAGGCATTCTATTGATGGTTGTGGACTTAAAAGGATAGATTTAATGGTATTTTGTTCAGTAATGTAAGTTCTAAAATGGAGAGGCCAACAACTGTAGTTACATTACATTTCCATTTCTTGGGAGGAAAAAAGAGAGAGAAAAAGCGACAATATCATTGCACATTGAGAAGGAGAGTAAAGGATAGAGAGAGAGAGGAAAAGTTGATGGCTTCTTTCAGAAGTGGATGTGTATCTATTAATATAAGTTCTCTAAGAGTAGAATGTCATCGGAATTTTTCACCAATTAAAAAATGTATATGAATGGAGCCCAATCGTGGAAGTTTCTATGGATTTGGATTTCTAAAAGAAATTTGATGAGACAACTACTGATATTTTTAACATATTTCAAGCTTTTATATAGGGGAACATATTAGTGTATAGAATGGTGACATAGTAATATAGTAGGTGAATGAAATTGTGATATTGGATGAGGTGTCTGGTCACAGATGCATTTCATTTATAATAGGGAAAGTGCTTAACGATGTTGTCTTCCAGAGTAGAAAAAGAAAGTCGTATTAAAGAGGGATTGACAAAAGAATCATGGCAATATAGAAATATAATAAAGGGAAAACCAACATTTTAAAATGAAATCAATCCTAGTGTTTAAGACTTTTGAAAAACAAGTAAATCATGTAGTTAGCATTACATGAACAAAGCCTCTTTGTTCATAATATGTCTTATCATGTAAAGATGAATGGAGTATAATTTACATGTCTTGGTATGCTGACAATTTTACAAAAGTGATAAACACACAAAAATATATATATCAAAATAATACAAATCAAGACTAATTTTGGTGATTAATGTTTGTCTAGTCGTTTAACTAGAAGGTCCCATATTCAAATATAATTTGTTGTAACTCGTGAGTTGTGTTGTCCAAGGGAATTTGTATGTTTATCATATTGCTTTTAACATAAATGTGAATTGTATTATTGTTGAGAATTGTAGTCTAACAGAAGAAGAAAAACGTTCTAAGAGAGAATATGCTAACTTTCATACTCAGGGAAGAAGGGGAGAGACATAGCACCTTCCCAGATAAAAAAAATTGTTGATTCCCACAAATAATGCATCCTTATAGGATCTATGGGGACATGGGAAACAGGATAAATTGACCTATAAAATTTCAACCAAACTTGTTAGACATTTAAATTATATCTCAAGTGAATTCCAATTATTGAAACAAGTAAAGGTGAGCGGAATTGAATAAACCACATGATGAATGAAACAATTAACAGTGGTTCTAACTTTCAAGGTCTGTACTTTGACTACCTAGAAAGGTTAACATCTAAGGTTTACAACCCTTGAGTGCCGCCTTGTATCTATTTCACAAGACTATACACCAAGTGACATCTCTTTTTATCTCGAGAGTAACTAGCTTCACTTACTGGATAACGATCCAAGAACCTTATAAGGCACTTACCTTCCCTTACTTATGTGGACATCCCCTTCACCATCCTTAGACAAGGAATATTTTAAAAATCATAATCTTGTGGTAAAAAGTGATAGGAAGTAAGGAAAGCATCACACATAACAACTAGGACAATCTCTCTTACAAATGAGTTACTCACTCTAATGATTGTGACAACCAATCAAGCCGAAGAGAGTTGTTAGGAGCTATTTGGATATCTTAGCTACAGAAGAGGAGTCACATGGTAACTTTAGAAAGATCCCATATAGGTCCTATTTGTAGTTGAGGGTGCCTACCAGCTAGTGGACTTAGTTAGTACCAATCCTAACAATTTTGTGGGATTGATAGGGTGACCAACCAATATATTTATAGTTTGTATCCCCATCTAGTAGTTAGTTTGCACTATAAAAATATCTATAACTACAATAGTTGGTCAAATATAAGGACCAAATTATCGGTCAAAGACACTAGTGACCAAGTCCAAGCAAGATCGGTCACTCAAGTTTCAAGTTTGAAAATTCAACTAATTGACCTCTCTAGACACGTGGTCTTTCTCTGGTCATCCGAATTTCACCAGAACAAACTCGACAACTGCAATTAATTAGAAAATTCTTGTAAAATGTCTTCAACTATGTTTTCCTAATGAAAACTCCAGCAGTGAACACTATTGTGATTGAATTTTCTAATTTATCTACATGAATTTAAATTTACACTAATTAAATTTTTAATAATTTAAGCTTATTTCCAAGTCATACAAACATAATAAATAGTTTACATTAATGTTCTTCAAAGAAAAATAGTTATCCTTAAAATTTGGTCCTTGAGCATGTATGACCTAATTTTCTTTAAATTTGGGTTTCTAAATTTGAGCAATTAGAGTGTGTCTATAAATATGAAATGATCTCAATACGAATGTTGGAACATGAATTAAATGGTGAAGTCGTCATAAAAGTATGGGTAATGTGATAACCTCCTATTTTAGTCGATTATCTTAGTCTTTTTCTTTAGTTTTCCGCACTCTTTTTAAGTTAAAACTATATATAATCCCAAATTTACCTTTTTTTGTAAATATACCATCAGACTAACTTTTCCCTTTTTTATATGCAGAAAAACACAAAAACAAATCATAAAAGATTAACTCAGCCTCAAGACCGTATGGAGTCAAATGGTCCCAGGACCGCATGAAGCCAACCGGTCTCGAGACCGCATGGAGTTCAAACGGTCTAAAGACCGCATGAAGCCAACCGGCCTTGAGACCGCATGGAGTCACACGGTCCCAAGACCGCATGAAGCCAACCGGTCCCGAGACCGCATTGAGTTCAAACGGTCTCAAGACCGCATGAAACCAACCGGTCCCGAGACAGTGTGGAGTTCAAACGGTCTCAAGACCGCATGAAGCCAACCGGTCCCGAGACCGCATGGAGTTCAAACGGTCTCAAGACTGCATGAAGCCAACCGGTCCCGAGACCACGTGGAGTTCAAACGGTCTCAAGACTACATGAAGCCAACCGATCCTGAGACTGCGTGGAGTTCAAACGGTCTTATGACCGCATGAAGCCAACCGGTCCCGAGACCGCATGGAGTTCAAATGGTCTCAAGACCACATGAAGCCAAACGGTTTCATGGTCCAAACGATCTTGAGGTCCCAAACGGTCTTGAGGTACAAACGGTCTCCAAACCGTTTGGACTTCACTTAAGGCCTATAAATAAGACCCCAAGGGTCCTCCATCGAAAGAAAAAAAAGAAAGTTTTCAGACGTCCAAAGGCTGCCTCAATCGTTCCAGAGCTCTTGCCACTTCCATCCTCCGCCCTGAGGCTGCCGGTCTGAGACCCATACTCCATCCTGAAGCTACTTTCTCCTTCTTCACCAAAGAAGGTGGGAAGGGGAGATCTCATTGTCATGCAACCTACGAAGACTGGTGTATCGTTCTCTCTTTCTCCAAGGGGTTGACTTTCCTCTCTCCTTCATGGGGATGACGCTCTCTCTCTCTCTCTTCTCGCCTCCTTCTTTGTCCTGGTCATGAGGGAGTAGTTTCCTTCACTAGGGTGATGGGAGTAGCCCCGCTACCCATGCTTTCATATCATGTAAATGTAATCCTTAGGTTGTAATATAGAGTTCTTATCTTTGTTAGTTCGACATCAAATGATTAATGAATGCATGTTGATTGATCTCCAACTTGTGTTATCTTTTATCTTTTAGTATGAATTATCTACGTTTGTACTATTAGATTTGAAACTCATTTGTATCTTGATTCTTGGTGCATGTATCCACCATGCATCTATTTCGGTATCTAGAAGTGTATCTAAATAAGTGGAGTAAACTCACTATCATCCGTTGCACTTTCATACTATGAAATGGAATCAGTTGACGTATGGAAGTGCAACCTTGGTAAGTTGAGGAACACACTTTGCGAGGGGAATGATGTAAAGTAATGTGACCATTTGATCAGGAATGGCTGGCGTTGCAACATTCCCGTACTTCTCGTAGTTAGATTCTCCAAAAGGAGGCTAAGTCTATAAGAATATTAACTGATTGGACTCTTTTTGTGGTTATGTTTTGCTTTGCATGTGTTGATCGATGTGTAGTGGCGGTGAAAAACCGATCACACCCTAGTGATCTTTTATCATAGTTTAACTAATTAGATTTACTTGCTTTCTTTACTTTCCATGTTCTTAGTTTAAAACATCAAAATCCAACTTTCGATATAAGTGCCTGCTAGTAAGTGACTAAGTGAAATTCCATACGTTTTCTATCTTATTTCTTGCAACAAGAACGTTGTCTTTTTGGTTTGATCCTAAATCTGTACTACGATAAGGATTCCATACTCATATGGGGTTGGAGCATTTATCTAAGCACCAGTTCTAGGTAAACCTAGGGAAGACATAAAGTCTCTAGGGTTTTTGGTGCATATTTGGTACTCCCATTGGAAGAGTAATCTTTTGGTGTAAGTCCCAGCTCCATCAAGAAATGGCGTCGTTGTCGGGGACAACGGAACGTTGTAATTCCACTTAGTAACTTTCTAGTTGGTTAGGATTTTACACTTTCTTTTTAAATCATAACTCTATATCTTCTTTAAACTATCATATATTTGCTATTATCTAAAGGTGTTCTCTTTTCTCTACTAAGGTAGAACACGTGCATGCGATCATCGCATAATTGCAGATTCTCCCCTGATCCGGAGTTCGACTCCGAGGTAGAGAGAACTTTCCACCGTCGAATCTGTCTCAATCGCCAACGAGCCAGACAAATGGCTGACGAACAGCACCAGGCTGCTTTGGTGATGGAGAGGGTAAATGCTGCCATCTCCGCACAACGGGCACAACTTATCGTAGACACCCGTTCCCAAATCCAAGTGGAGATACGTACAGAAGAGCAAGCCCTCATAAGAGCTGAGACTCAGGCAGCAACCCAAGCTGCTCAGCTGGAGTTAAGGAACAAACAACTGAGGGACTACGATGTCCCGAAGAACTATGAGGATAACCACCCGGTCCGACCTCCAATTATCAATATCCCAAACTTCGAGACCCGAACCCAGTGGATCCAGATTATGCAAGGCATCTCCTTCTCCGGTGGTTCAGGAGATGATTGCATGGACCATTTGAAAAGGTTTAAAGCGTTATGCCGCCTAGTCCCGCAAGCTGGTGTCACTTTTGATGCGATAATGCTCCATCTGTTCCACTTCACCGTATCTGGGAGGGCCCTGAGTTGGTACAACTCACTGGACAGAGAGCCCATAATAACCACTTGGGCTCCCCTAGAGGAAAAGTTCTTAGAGAAGTTCTTTCCACCCTCACTGACCTATGAAATCAGAGGGTAAATCAATCGCTTCTCTCAGCTACCTGGAGAGACCCTTGTTGAGGCATGGGAAAGATTTAAAGAACTTTTGCACAAATGCCCCCATCATGGAATTTCCTAGAATCAACTGATAGAAACCTTCTATCGGGGAGTGAGCGATGATATTAAACAGTTCTTAGATTCCTCATCTGGAGGAAACTTCCTGAGAAAGAATTACGAGGACACATGGAAGATTGTTACTCTTGGAGCTGAAAACCAGTCCAACTGGGGACGGTCAGTCGGTAAAGGTGTCCTCAAGGTTTTAAAGCTGAAGAATCTATAGAAATGAAGGCAATAGCTGAGGCCTTGAAAATAATTGTTCATAAACATCAAGCTCTCAATACTTCTCTCGGAGAGATTGATAAGAAGAAAACTCTACTAGTTCAACAAGTTAAAGCCGTCACAGGATCCTGTGAGGCTTGTCATTCTTCTGACCATCAAACTCTATCCTGCAGTATGTTGTATAATGTGATGATGGATCTACATCCACCACCATAACCATATGAACCTATCACTGATCAATTTGGAGATCAGATTCCGGAACAAGTCAACTCCATCCACACTATTCCTGGACAAGTCTACTACAATCCCAATCAACCGAGGATTCATCCTGGATTCTAATATGGGAACCCTTCTGAAACTCCAAATCCACAACATTAGACACAGGGAGGATCTGATAGTAGGATACCACCTGGGTTCTCAAACAATTTCAACCAAAATCAAGGGAACTCCACGAACAAATTCCCTAGGGATAACTACCCTAGGAATCAATCAGCCTACTACCAGTACACTCATCCCCCGCTCCATCCACAGCTACATACGCTACCACTTCAACAATCTCAACAAACCCAATAACAAAGTGCTCTGAAAAATGCTCCTGCCCAACCAGAAGATGAAATATCCTTGATAAGGCAGATGTTACAATCACAGCAAACTACGCTTGCTAACCAACAGGCTCAGCAGAAAGCAGTGGAAGCCCAGTTTGCCCAGATTGTTGCACAGTTGAAGCCTCCGACAGGCACATTTGCTGGGCAGCCTGAATCAAACCCTAAGCACGGGCAGAACAGACATGAACAGTCGAATACTATGCCAACAACATGACAATGTTACAACTTCGTCGAGCCAGCAACGTAAACCCAAGGCGCTACTTGGGAGGCAACCTAAGATTTCCTTTTTCTCCTTTATGTCCTGTTCTTTTATTTTTCCTAGTTTTATTCTATGAAAATACAAAAAAAATTCACATAACCAAACTATAAAAAAAAAACAAAAAAAAACAACATAAAAATATATAAATAAAAAAAACATAAAAATATAAAATCTTTTTTGCCTTTGCCCCTCCAAACGGTCTTGAAACCATTTGGACTCCAAACGGTCTTCAAACTGTTTGGAGCCAAACAGTCTTGAAACTGTTTGGACTCCAAACGGTCTTCAAACCGTTTGGAGCCAAACGGTCTCGAAACTATTTGGAATGCAAACGGTCGCTAACCATTCCCTATAAATATAAACCCTACCCCTTCATTTTTTTTCTCTTCTAACTCTCGAACTTCTTTTGTTTCTGTTCTATTGCTCTTGCTTTCTCCTATTCCCGCGCGATTCTCCTCCGGCGACGTGGTTCCTGTGTGCTTGCACAGCAACCGCACCTCCGTCCACCGTCCTGTGCTTCCTCACCGCCTCCATTACCACCTACTGAAAGGTAGTCTGACCTTCTTCTCTTCCGCCATCATCGCCGCCGGCGCCACCATCGGCTCTGTCCACCATCGCCGGAACCACCATCGTCTTTTCCATTTTCACCAACGACCCTGCCCACCGTCGCCGTCTTCCCCACCGTTTCCATCACCAGAGCCACCGCCACTTTCATCGTTGTCTTCATCGCCGTATTCACCACAAGATTCACTGTCATTTTTATAATCGTTTTCACCATCGCCCTTATCGACGATGATCACCGCCGCTTTCTCCGTCGTCGCCAATGCATCCGCCGTCGCTACGCCATTTTTCCTTCATCTTCGCCTGCGTCGATGGCTACGCGACGCTTCGTTCTCCAAACGGTCCTTGAAACCGTTTGGGACCAAACGGTCCTGAAACCGTTTGGGACCAAACGGTCTTCAAACCGTTTGGTCTTCCACATTCGTTTAATTTCCATAAAATTACAAAAACATCTAAATATTAATAAAATCAAAATATGTTATTCTAACCCTTGATTTCTCATTCTACAGCAATGGCATCACCAGCAACGAAGGTCGTCAGATTTGAAGACTCTGAAATCTGGACAAAAGAGGAACTGCTGAAAGAACAAGACATGCTTCAGAAGATAAGAGCTGACTTCAACAGGACCGAGAAGGCACCACCAAACATCAAAATAATAGACGTCTTGTGTGACCTTGATCCCTAGAAAAAATCTTAGCTGAGGCACCTGAAGAAGAAGTTGAGATCTCTACTTCTAATGATGAAGGCTCGAAGTACAATCCTAACTCTGAAGAGGAATCCCCTGCCAAAGAATAAAAGGGGAAGCACAAGGTCCTGGAGACTGCATCTGGGCAACCCTCCAAGAAGCGGGCAAGGAAACAAGTTCGACCTACCTCTGCCATGGATCAACCCTTCGCAAAAGCTACCACCACCATCCCTGCTACTACCACCACTACCACCACCATTCCTGCTACTACCACCACCACCCCTGTTACCACCCCACCTTCACTCCCATCACCACCACAACAACAACACCAGAAAAGCTCTTCATCCAAACCAACCTCCCCATTGACAAAACACTAAAACCCACCAAGTATGTGTGCTCCAGCATACTGCGGAGGATGGGGATATATGATCGCATCTTCGACGTGCTAGACAAAGCCAACCTTCCCAGGTTGTGCCTAGTACCTGAAGTATCCTAATCTGAACCCACCACAGAGTTTTTCACTTTTCTGACCAAGAGCCTGTCGACATCATGGAAAGGTCACGGGACAGAGGTGACAGAAGGCTTGTCACCCAAATCTTTGACAGCAAGGTTGTCCTGACAGAAAATATGCTAAACACAATCTTCATTGACAACCAGGACCAGCTGCGGAAAGCCATGGAGGTGGGGACCGAACATTCAGAGTTCAACAGACACAAATTCTAGAAATCTCAAACTGGGATCCCCACCTATGACATGAAGACATGCAAAGCGTCAAATATACACTCTGGCTTTGTGTGCACCCTGCACAAAATTCTCACTGGCGCACTCTTCCCCAGGATAGAAGGGGGAACGTTATAATTTCAGATCTTTTCGTTCTCTGGTCTATTCTTAACGAAAGGTCGGTCAATATCGGACAACAACTGATCCAGAAACTATCAACCTCCATCCTGGGGAATGAGATCTGCATGGGGGGGCATGTCACATCTATTATCAAATACCTCAAGATGGACAGACCCCTACCCCGCTGCATGCAACTAAAGGGCGACATCCTTACCAATGAGCAAACTATGAAGAACTCTTTCATTATCAAGGAAAAGGATGGGAAATTACATTACGTCTTCTTCCCGATGGTTAAGTCTTCCAGAACACGTATACCACTTCCGGAGCTAGCAAATTATGACATCAAACAACTCCTCTTCTCGGACGAGGAGCTTTCACACCTTCTAGCTTCGGTTAAAACAACCGAAAAGAAAGTGACAGCGAGATAGACAGAGCTGAGCATCACAGCCCTGACAACTCGACCAACAAAAATACCTATCAAACGGCCTTCTAGAAGGCAGTTGCAGGCCCAACAGCTGTCGGGGACACCAACATCTAGGCCAAATCCTGAGGCCGAGAAGCTCCATGAAGAAATCTTAACCTCCTCCTCAATCGACTCTTTCATTCAGAGTTTACATGAGAAACTAACTTCTGCCACCACTCCACCTTCCACCATTCCAACATCTACCACTCCTCCCTTCTTCCCCACATTCACACAACCTTTCACATCCACTTCATCACCCCTATTCCCTTCGGGCTCTCCTTTCTCCACCCCTATGCCCGGCTTTACCACCTTCCCTTTCACCTCTGTAGTTTCCACCCCATCGCTATCACTACCAATGATTTCACCTCAAATTCCACCACTTTTCACATCTGCCACCACCCCGACACCACTGGTGACTACATCCACAGTCACTACGCAGCTCAGGGCATCATCAATGTCTCTTTTGCAAGACACTAATACCATCCCACGCAAACCCCAGCCATCCTACCCTTCTGCTCCTGGGGTCCCTTTTGCTAATATCAATGAGGAATTTGACCATCAATTCGACGATGTCCGAAACCTCCTCACCGATACTTCTAATATATTAAATTTTATTTTTTCTTGTGTGCAGGGTTTATCACGACAGGTGGCCACGATTGACGAACATCACCGAGCCTTGCCCACCATCATCCAAGGCTTCCAACAATGACAAGATGAGGTGGCTAAGCAAGTTGAGCACATTAACAGCCACTACAACACCTTGCCGGACCTAGTCCTTGGAGCAAAGCATCAGCAAGAAGCCACGACGAAGCAAGTCTATGAGATCTCCATGCAGACTCAGCCTCTGCCAGAGACTCTCCGCGAGCTCCAGCAACAACAAAAAGTTCTGAGCTCGCACTTGGACACCATCAACATCACACTTACACAGCTACAACATCGCCAAGAGGAGTCCAATAATGATGAAATCCAGCAGTTACGTGCTCAAGTTACAAATCTTACAACACGTCTCCTCTCCGCCGAGGGCAGATACACCGACATCAAAGAAACCCATGATGCACTGCTCGAAAAACATGAGCATCTGCAAGTGGCTTTCGATGAGTTACAAGCCACCCATCGACGGTGCAAAACGTCCGTAAGTAAAAAGCAAGCAGACAAGGCTGCAGACGACAAGGATGGAGATGATGACGAAGAAGACGACTCCGACTCATCTGCTGACTCCAAGAAAGACACCACCTCTGGTGACAAGCATGATGACGGCGAGGACCTAGGAAATGCGGCAGGACCTTCTCACAGAGGTTCCGACAAAGGTCACTACAACAGTGACAATCACCCCAAGTCCCCACACAACGACAATGTCAACATGTCATACGGGGACCAATTCTTTGGTTATTCCATGTTGGGATCCATCGGGGAAGCGACCAAAGACGCAGCCTATGCTGATTTCCAACAATGCATGCTAGGAACCAATGCCAGCCCACCAAAAACAACTGCTCCACCTCTCTCCACACCTTCTCCCTATGACGAGGGCGAGGCAGAACGAGTAAGTTCAGACACCGATGAAGACCTCGATTATGCCTCCGACTCGGATGACGATCTACCAGGCCATGAACAGGCCTTAGAACAACCTGCTTCTCCCCCTCCACAAGAACTTCCCCTGCCACCACCTCTGCCGCATAAAATCATGACCTAGATATGGCGGCCATCTCCACTTTAGATGCTCAGGACATTTTTATACTGAACATTATAGTGGATGACGCAAAGGCAGGGGAAGATATAATTTATCACAACACCAAAACTAGGTGTAAGATGACACGTGAAGACTTCCACAACATCCTTTGACCCCGGTCCATGATGCCTATGGCAATCTTCCGTGTCCTCCTCGCCAATAGTATAGAAATGTACAGAAGTCTTAAGCGGCAACAACCAGTCTTTAACGCCTCACCCGCTCTGTCTATTGGCCTTTTATACAAAGACATAAGAGCAAAGTTGATCGAGCGGCTGTGTGCTGGTTTAGCACGTCAGGCACGTTATCTGACCGTGCCTTTCCAAGTTTCGGACCACTGGCAATTTATGATCGTGGATACGAGGCTCGGGATGCCAAGGTGTATAATTTCTGTGGCGCCGAGCTACCAGTCGACACAATAAACTTCGTCGGTGAAGAAGCAAGAGAAGCAAGGTGTATACCCTTCCGGCTGCTTAAATTAATTTGGGATGCCTGCCCATATCTTCGCCAAAATTGGAGCCAACCTTGGTTCAATATCATAAACCCCCAAGTCCAAGCCACCGAGGGATCTGGGGATTGCGCTTTCTACACCATACGTCACATCCAAGCGCTAAACCAAGAAATCTCATTTAATGATCTGGTTGCTGAAGATTTTCATTCCTTACGTGGACGTTATGCCATGGAGCTAATCTGTGATAGACAGTTCTTTAAGGACCCAACTATGGCACCAGATGATGTTCCCTGCTACCTTTTCTCAGCTATCCAGTGACCGCAGCGGCGACCCTTCCAACAAACTCTGAAGGACTCAGAAGAGACCAAAGCGCCAACCGCCGATACTGAGCAAGCTAAAAGAAACATCAATCCTCTATCTACAATCGAACCAACCTTTCCTGATTTTGATCGCGATACTTGCAAAGGTCTCTCCAACCTCGAATTGCGTCTCATTATGGCGCAACTCTCAGCCGAAAAAGATGGTCTGGTATTCATGTCTCGGGACATTCTTGTAATGGCATACACACTACGAGAGACTTTACAGGTCAAAGGATCCCTCTTTGTAAGCCTTATGGCCGCCTATCAGTTTCTACTTGGCGAAAACAACCCAATAATATACATGGCGTCCCCATATATAAAAGATGATCTTCTAAAGCTCAAGAACTTTGGTACAACTGACGCACTGATCTCCTATCTCCAGCACACAACGCCGACGTTCATCATGTTGTCTTTCCTATATCATGAGCAATGGATGCTCCTGGAAACAAATCTCCCAGAAGGAACAACCACAATATATAACAGTTCTGATAGCCAGTACAATGCACGACAGAGAAACTACGTTGTGACACTAAAGACGCCAACAGAAGTAGTGGCAAAGGGGTGCACCGAAAAGTTAATCGATTTTCTGAGTCAGCATACAAGGGCGTACGACAAAGAGCATTTTCACTGCCCCTCCTTTAGCCACAAATGCCCCCAGCAAATTCAAAAATCAAATGATTGCGGCTTCCACGTCCTCTACTGGATGTACACTATCATCGTTCTCCAAAGACCAGTAGAAGAGATTACCGATGTGGATTACCACACTCTATGTGGACAGTTCACATCCAATCTACTTCATTCCCTGGGGGCAAATGCAGATTTACCTTAGCCTACAACCCTTGTCCTAATTACTTCTCAACCTATCACTTTGACACTCTGAGGACAGAGTGAGTGATAAGTTGGGGGGGTACATTAGAAAAGGGTGAGGTATCATTTTCTACACCTCTTTTTCTCTATCTTCCCTTTCTTTTCTGTTAGCACTTTCTATTTTTCTTCTTTTATTTATTCTTTCTCTTTATACAGTTCTTTTTAACTTAAATTCCTTTGGAGTAGAATCACTCTCATTTAACTCTATAATCATGTTAGTCCCCAAAAGAAAATAGCACTTAGACATTTAATGGCGATTTAATAATGTCACTCCACTATTGATTTTTATGCTTTTGCTTCAATTCTTTATCTGACTATCCACTGGTCAAAATCAAGGCAGAAATAAGCCAAGCTCTCAAGGATGAGAGGGGAATCAGGCAACTTCCAAATCAAGAAGTTCTGCAAGTGGACCACAAACCAAATAAGTGCATGTTGAAAAACTCTAAGAACAACTTTCCTCTCTCTAAAATAAAAGAGGCTTGGCCGCCCAAAATAATTTCCCAAACAAAACCACAAAACCCAAGCCTGTGAGTTATCGAATAAAAGCCAGAGAGACGAATAAAATTATGAGAGTTGTGCCATGAATAAGGATCTATATAAAGAACCAATGAAGGTCTCACCCGGCCAGCACATTCAGCTGCCCTCACAAAGGCAGATGTGTCATGCCCGTCAGTGAAACCCTAAGGTATCTAAATATATGAAAGGCTTATAAAGGGCTCACCCGGCCGGTACATTCAGCTGCCCTCACAAAGGCAGATGTGTCGTGCCCGGTAGTGAGATCCTAAAAAGCATAGACAACCCCTCCCCCACTTGAAGGGGGAGTTACACTTCAAGCCTTTAGCCAACCCTCATACCCTCTCTAGCTTCCAGTAGGTCTTTTAGAGAGGTATAAAGCTGATTAGAGCCAACAACACACACAAAATAAAGATGGTCCCAATGTGAACTACGAGATACGAAAAGTACCTGAGACCCAAGCAACTCTCGAAACCTTAAAGAGTCAAGGCAAACAATAAGACTTGATATGACCTTAGGGGAACTCAGGTTAAGAATTGAAGCAAGAATATGGAAATCCTAATTAAATAAAATCGCCTCGCCATTACATATCTCGGCTCTATCTAACTTGAGGACAAGCTAGACTCTAAGTTAGGGGGGTGATAACCTCCTATTTTAGTCAATTATCTTAGTCTTTTTCTTTAGTTTTCCGTTCTCTTTTTAAGTTAAAACTATACATAATCCCAAATTTACCCTTTTTTGTAAATATACCATCAGACTAACTTTTCCCATTTTTATATGCAGAAAAACATTAAAAAAATCATAAAAGATTAACTCAGCCTCAAGACCTCATGGAGTCACACGGTCCCAGGACCGCATGAAGCCAACCGGTCCCGAAACCGCATGGAGTTCAAACAGTCTCAGGACCGCATGAAGCCAACCGGCCTCAAGACCGCATGGAGTCACACGGTCCCAAGACCGCATGAAGCCAACCGGTCCCGAGACCGCATGGAGTTCAAACGGTCTCAAGACCGCATGAAGCCAACCGGTCTCGAGACCGTGTGGAGTTCAAA
Organism: Alisma plantago-aquatica; assembly: GCA_963693085.1. Classification (NCBI taxonomy): domain Eukaryota; kingdom Viridiplantae; phylum Streptophyta; class Magnoliopsida; order Alismatales; family Alismataceae; genus Alisma; species Alisma plantago-aquatica. The sequence goes on along the minus strand of OY856411.1, from coordinate 1,252,551,328 downwards.
CGGTCTCAAGACAGCATGAAGCCAACCGGTCCCGAGACCGCATGGAGTTCAAACGGTCTCAAGACCACATGAATCCAACCGGTCCCGAGACCGCATGGAGTTCAAATGGTCTTAAGACCGCATGAAGCCAACCGATCTCAAGACCACGTGGAGTTCAATCGGTCTCAAGACTACATGAAGCCAATCGGTCCCGAGATCGCATGGAGTTCAAATGGTCTCAAGACCGCATGAAGCCAAACGATTTCAGGGTACAAACGGTCTTGAGGTACCAAATGGTCTTGAGGTCCAAATGGTCTCCAAACCATTTGGACTTCACTTAAGGCCTATAAATAAGACCCCAAGGGTCCTCCATCGAAAGAAAAAAAGTAAGTTTTCAGACATCCAAAGGCTGCCTCAATCATTCCAGAGCTCTTGCCACTTCCATCCTCCGCCTTGAGGCTTCCGGTCTGAGACCCATACTCCATCCTGAAGCTACTTTCTCCTTCTTTGCCAAAGAAGGTGGGAAGGGGAGATCTCATCATCGTGCATCCTACGAAGACTGGTGGATCGTTCTCTCTTTCTCCAAGGGGTTGACTTTCCTCTCTCCTTCATGGGGATGATGCTCTCTCTCTTCTCGCCTCCTTCTTTGTCCTAGTCATGAGGGAGTAGTTTCCTTCACTAGGGTGTGGGGAGTAGCCCCTCTACCCATGCTTTCATATCATGTAAATGTAATCCTTAGGTTGTAATATAGAGTTCTTATCTTTGTCAGTTCGACATCAAACGATTAATGAATGCATGTAGATTGATCTCCAACTTGTGTTATCTTTTATCATTTAGTATGAATTGTCTACGTTTGTACTATTACATTTGAAAATCATTTGTATGTTGGTTCTTGGTGCATGTATCCACCATGCATCTGTTTCGGTATCTAGAAGTGTATCTCAAGAAGTGGAGTAAACTCACTATCATCTGTTGCAACTTTCATACTATGAAATGGAATCAGTTGACGTATGGAAGTGCAACCTTGGTAAGTCGAGGAACACACTTTGCGAGGGGAATGATGTAAAGTAATGTGACCATTTGATCGGGAATGGCTGGCGTTGCAACATTCCCGCACTTCTCATAGTTTTAGATTCTCCAAAAGGAGGCTAAGTCTACAAGGATACTAACTGACTGGACTCTTTTTGTAGGTTAAGTTTTTCTTTGCATGTGTTGATCGATGTGTAGTGGCGGTGAAAAACCGATCACACCCTAGTGATCTTTTATCATAGTTTAACTAAGTAGATTTACTTGCTTTCTTTACTATCCATATTCTTAGTTTAAAACATCAAAATCAAACTTTCGATATAAGTGTCTGCTAGTAAGTGACTAAGTGAAATTCCATACGTTTTCTATCTTGTGCTTGCAACAAGACCTTTGTCTTTTGGGTTCGATCCTAAATCTGTACTACGATAAGGCTTCCATACTCTAATGGGGTAGGAGCATTTATCTAAGAACCAGTTCTAGGTAAACATAGGGAAGACATAAACTCTCTAGGGTTTTTGGTGCATATTTGGGACTCCCATTGGAAGAGTAATCTTTTGGTGTAAGTCCCAACTCCATCTTAATGTAACTTTTGGAGTCAACATTCTCCCCATCAAGATGGCAACCCTTCCTAAATACAGTGTAAACATGATGATTAAGAAGATTTACCTATGCATTTTAAGGGTATCTTGATTTTGGAGTAAAAAATTTTCCCCTCAACTCATACTTTCTAATATGTTTGTTAGTTTAAAATAAAATGAAATTCTAGAGAGACAAACTAAAATTTCACAAATATCATTCCATTCACATAAAGTGCAAATTAGATTGATTTCAATATATCTTGATATTCTCCCTCTTTTCCATACCACAAAATGGGGTGGGCTTAAGATAATATTAAGATCTTGTCCAAACAACATATTCGACAAGATGAAAACATCTAAACAAGCTAAGATGCAATTTTTCATAACATATCATCAATCTATGCACAAGATTTACTCAAACTAAAAGTACGTTTTCATTCAAAAATCATGGTTTGAGTATCAAATAATATGAAACATGTGGAAATAAAGAACATACAACATATGCCATGATATGAAATGAAATGCATTTCCTCAGATACAAGTTTCCTTAATAATAGTGATAAAAATCACAAAATACAACTCTAATAACGCTCTAGACTAGAGTTAATAATCCTTGGAAGGGCCATAGTATTCCTCATTACGCTCAGTGTAGGGTGAGAGGTCTATATAAAGTTAATTTCCTCTTGTTAACCATCATTTTCATAATCCTCCACACACCCACATGAAATTGTATCACCCTCATGTTCACTTCCTCTTCTACTTCTATCTCCACATTCATATGTTTAAACTACAGAGCCACCTCTCATTGAGTTGTGTTTAGATCTTTATGCCACTATCAGCAATGCCATGTGCCTAGTGGTATTGGTAGGTGGGAAAAAGAAACAAAACTAGTAATCATAATAGGGATTCTAGATGAGGAGCTAGGTCCATGAAGATAAAGCCATTGCATGAGGTGAGGGGTCAGGAGTAGTAGGGGAAGTAGAGGGGGTGTAGTGGGAAACACAATAGACTAGTCTTATACATAAGGTACATACTTGTAAAGGTGGATAAGGTCGATAGGTTCCATTGTATATGGAATAGGTAGAGGTTCAGAAGATGCCATGTGGTTCATGATGTGCTAGATATTTTCATGGAGGTTGGTGGGGTCTTGGTAAAGGTAGCAATTGATCTTTCAGAAGTAATAATTTAATACATCATGTATCCATACAAGTTTCTCATTTCCCACAGGGAAAGAGTTAAAAATAGGAGGATGAGGCATGTGTGGTGGTGGAGTGGGTTGAGATGACTAACTAGATGGTGGTGGATGAGAGATTAAATCATGATAACATCCAAGTTTAGGCATATATGCTAATTTTTTCATAGTTCTTTGTTGATTATATACTTAAAATGTCTGAAATAACTCTAGATTCTTATCCTTCGATAATTTACATCTTTTTCCACAACTAGCCAATTTTGGGATCTACATTGTTGCCTCTCCTCTATGGGCTAAATGTTGGAGTTTTAAACAAAAGGTCTCAACTCGCTTATAACCTGTAAGTGTATGGGGTCAATTGTAGTCGAGTGTCAAACTTAAGGAGCTAGGTCAGCTAGGTGCAAAATTGTTAACTTTCATTAGTCTAAGTCAAATTACAAAAGTTGAGTTGATAACAGATAGCTAAATGGCAAGTAACAATAAAAGAGCTTGGGTTAAAGGTTCAATTCACAATTTAGAAAATCCTAGATATGAAATTTCACTATCACACCATCACATCATGCATAACTACAAAATTAAATCAAGCAGTCAATATGCAAGGAGATTGTCATCATCACACACCACCTGGTGTCGTGATATGGTTCTCTTCATCGCATAACACTCCCGTGTTTATGCTAGATTTGAACAAAAACTAAAAGCCTCAACATACTCCAGTCATTCCCATGGTCAAGAGTATATTGCCATGAATCCTACTCCCTACTTCCTCATACATCCTCCCAAATATACAAGAAAGCATAAAACATGCATAAAAGGTAGCCAACCAAGCATACAATATTGGAAATCATTAAGAAGCATATTAAATAAAATTCAATATAAATTTTGAAATATAATGAGTAATGACATGGGAGCTACTCTCCCATACCCAAGAAAAGAGTTCTACTTGTCCATAATGGAGATGCACAAACACATTACATAATTTTTAGAGTTTTGTATGGCTAAAGAGAAGAAAAAGCTAAAGGAACCAAAAGTGTATACAAGGGGAAGTAGAACTCCATCTAGAGGATGAGATTCTACCCTTGGAGCTACTTGAACTCAGTCAATTCTCCCACCAGAGAAGCTTGAGTAAGAAGAAAAGCTCTGTTGTACTTTTTGGAGAAGAAATGGAGAAGAAATGAAGTAGAATGGACGTTTTTTTTATCAAAAAATTCTCTTCTTCCACTCCAAAATTTCCTTCCTTTGATATGAAACTTCTCTTAAGGAAAGGGGCTTCCAAATGATAAGTGATAACCGCCCAAAAGGTTGCATTTGTATTTTAAAATGAGGGGCGGTTGCTTCTGATTTCTATAGAACCTGATAAAGACATGGTGTGTCTTCAAGGAGACACATCGTGTCTCGTCATGTAACTTGTCGACTAACTGCTTCTGCGTGAGGGGTATATAGTGTCTCCTTAGAGAAAAACAAGTATCTATCATTGGATTTGATCTGGGCATAAGGCACATGGCGTCTTCAATTAAATACATATATGTGTGCATTGGAAGCAAGTCAGAGTCGGCCTCTGGATCGTGAGGACAAGTCGTGTCTTGATAGACACACATCATGTCATTTTGCTCTAAATTTTGGGCACTGAGGCTACTGGAATCTTACACACCCGTGTGCTTAATAGCATATGGTGTGTTCCTTGTTGTGTGAGCCTTTCGGGGAAGTTACACGTCATGTCTTAAATAATACACGTTGTGTTCAATGTTGTTTCTTCAAAAATGAACTCTGAATCAACTGCAAATCAAGGGGAGGTCCCACTGAGGTCGAATTTGGATTAGGCTATCTCCAATTTGACATCTTTAATGTGATCCTTCAATCAACGTCATGCAACAAGTATGATAACTAAAAGATGGCGAGTTAAGTACGATTAGAGACTAAACGGAAGGCAAAATGAATTGAATTTGTGTGCAGATGTGATATCCCAAGACCGTATGATGAGGTATTGATATCCCAAGATAGTGTGATTATAGTGAAAGCCTTTTGTGGTTGTGTGATGGCATGGTATCATGTGATGATGAGACTAGTATATGCTTCAATTGTCTTATATCTTCTGAAGTTGTATTATATCCTTATCTTTGTAGAGTTTGTTTAGGTTTTATATGTTGTAACTTCAATGATGCTAAAAGATATTCAATTGGAATAACTAATCAAGTGAAACCCTAAGTATATAGTTTCCATGTGCCATAGATCCATATTCAGCATCAGTACTTGTTGATGGTGAAACCGGTTTTCCCTTAGTGGCAACTCGGAGTCATATATGGTTGAGTATATGCATTTCACATAATTGGCTATTGTCAACCCTAGTAGGAGAATGGTCGAGGTCATATCTCAATGATGTGATACAATATACAAACTTTATATTTTTTGAGGATGTGTACAGTCATACCTTAAAAGGAGTGTGGTTGCTGTCATAACTCAGTTTACTAGTGTTGTGCCTATATACCATGGTATACAAGGTTGTTTAGCGGTTGGACTTTATATGTCACTACTGCATACTCAGACTGACTGAGGGGAGCGGTGAGATAATTGGATCCCAGATCTTCCATTGATCTCATATGCCACTGATTTTGACATAGTAGTTGTCAGTTGGAAGATGAGTGATATACCTCATTCCCTCAGGGAATAATAAAAGTCTCAACAAAATCATGGATTGTACTCTTTTAGGGTCAAATATGAATAACATTGGATGTCCCCTTTTCCTTATCCTTCTACTATTTTCTTGAAATATTATGTGGTAAGAGAAATCTACTTTTATACATATACTTCATATTCTTTTTTAAAGAATTAATTGTTCTTCTACTCAATAATTATTGCCTAAGTTGCAAAACCTGCTTCATTAGATTAATACATATCTTTTAGCTGCATTTTCTCAAGTTGTTAAGTATATTTTCTACCTACTTCAGTTTACTTGTTCTTTTAATATACATTGGTAGAGAGTTATATCTCTTACTGGGATGTTTGGTTTCACCCTTTGGGTTTCCACATCTTTTAGGTGGTCTATCATGAGGAGGTATAGGTCATGTTGTTGGAGCTAAGTAGCAAGAGGAGCAGTAGTTACTAGTGTTTTGTAGTAGAGTCCTATTTGTTGTCCCTATACACTCAGGTCCTTGGGGGAGTTTTATAGATGTTGTATATTGAGATGATGGTTTTGGATTTATTCCTTTGTTGTTCATATATGGCATGTAAAAAACATAGATGGTGAGGACAATGGTTCCATCTTGGGACGTAGAAAAGATGAGGTTGTGATCACTAGAATATTTAGTAAAAGCTAGATAGCAAGAACTCCCCTGAGTTTTGTAAAATGAGGACCACAGTGAGGCCATCGAAAGAGTGTTTGAGATGGTATATTCTTTGTGAAGACTCCTCCTAAGCACAAAATAATGGAAGTCGGTGTATATAGACTTTTTCCACTAAATAAGCGTGAAGGAAGGCATTTTATATTAACCTAGAAAAGAGACCATTCCATGTGAGTGGCAAGAGAAATCACAATCCTAACAAAAGAAATGTGAGTCATCGGCAAGAAGGTTTCAAAGAAATACACACCATATGTTTGAGGGAATTCATTTCCAACAAGTGGGATTTTATCAGTACCACCAACCAACTGGAGTTGAATTTGATAAAGAATACCCATTGAACTGTCCCAACTGGTGTGAAAAATGGACTTGCAACATTTTTAAAAATATGATTGGAATCAAGTTGTTGGACAATGTTTCTTTTAGTATAGAAATTGTGAATAGGAAACATGCATGAGAAATTAGATGAAGAGATTGTAAGAATGTATACTTTCTCATAGAAACACAAGATGTGATAGATCTTCATAAGTGTAAGCTTATGCCAGAAGTTGAGTCAATGATGGAGGAATGAAATGATTGATAGGAGTCATAGAAGGATGTTTTGGTTACAAGATCCATAGGGTCATAAAGATCAAGCTAAAAGAACTCAACTTGAGGTGGATAAGATGACAAAGGTGAATCAAGGAACACAAAAAAATCATGGGATGTAATGTTGGTAGAGATGAACAAATAAAGATTGCAAAGAAAACTATTTTGATAGAGTGGATATCAAATTTATCTGCCTTTGCATCAAAGTTATGGATAGAAATAGTATGCCCAAACAACCTTTTTGAATGATAGAATAGCAAGGAAAACTATTTTGATAGAGTGGAGATCAAGTTTATCTGTCTTTGCATCAAAGTTATGGATAGAAATAGTATGCCCAATAATGCAATGAGGAAGTGAAAATCCTTCTCAATGGGAACAATAACTGAAAAAGGTGTCTTGTTTTGTAGGGTAGAAGATGATTGTTGTTTGATAAGGTAGCATGGAGTAGGAATATCTTCGAATAAATAGTAAATTGGTAATTTGGCTTAAAAGATAAGAGTGCGAGAAATGTATAACAAATGATGATTTTTACATTTTCAACCCCCCCTTTCTGGTGGTGTGGGAGTGCAAGAATTATAATGGATTTTTCCAATTCGAGACCATATAGAGTACACTTGTCAAAAACATGTTCTAAAGAATTATCTCTCTAAAAGATTTGAATGGTTGTATTAAATAGTGTTGAGATTATTTCATGCAAGGATTGAAAAACTACCAATCATCTTATCATAGAATTTCAATAAGTATTATAGCCCAGACCACGGTATGAATAGAATGGCAAATTTAAAAAAAAAATCATAAGAAAGATAACATCAACATAGGTAATTAAGTAAAAAGTCCACAAATGTTATCTGCTAAAAAGGGACCACAAATGTCACTAAAAACATCAGATATAGCTTTTTAACATAAATAAGTTTTTTAGGGAAAACTAACTCCAATGATGTTACCCAAAATAACAAGAGTCACATGAAACACTTTATAAACTAGGTAAGGAGGGTTCTAAATGTTTCAATTTTTCAAGAGGGGTGATTGTAGCTTTGATGAAGTTCTAGAGGTGTGAACATAAGAAGGGAAGACGAACATCATTGTCACCCATGTAGTACAAATCACTAGATCTAGAACCCAAACCAATCGTCATTAAATCCCTGATCACAAAATCATCTCCATCAAAGGTGATATTTCAAGTAAAGGCATCAACTAAATTAATATCTCACATCAAATTAAAGGATAATTTTTTAGTAAAGTGGAAGGATTAAGCTTAAGATTAGGTGAGTTAACACATCAACATTGTTGAAAATATTTAGTGGACCCATCTTCTAGAGTGATAGATGATGTAGGAATATAGGGCTCGACATTGGATATAAGATGTCACATGCCTATATATGTCAGGTCACCTAAGAACTGACAATCAATGGTAAACTTGATGCTAGTATGTAGACCCTGAGATTAGTTTGTTTGGTGGCCAGATGCACTAAAATTATTGCGGTAGGTTGCATCATCATGGAATCTTGAAATCTTATGGGATATTAATGATCATGTTGAGAGTATTGAAGAAGATACTCATATACTCTCGATGATATAAATAAGGTGTTTATCCCTTGGGAAACATGAGCAACACCAGCACCACAAATTTGCCTATAGGGATGACCATGCTTCTAGTAGCACTTCTCCTCAAGGTAACCAAACTTATTGTAATATGTGCATTTGGGTCTTGGATGATGTCCAAGAGACAACCAAAATCTTCAATAGTAAATTTTTAGGAGTGAAATATAGGAGTCAAAAGTCATAATATTGAAAATGAGAAAAGTCATCTTCTAGAGTGGGGAATTTGTTGCCTACCAAGATGATGTCACAGACATGAGAATAGGTCAAACTGAGGCCAACAAGAAATTTGACAGTGACGAGATGAAAATTCTCTTTGGTTTGATCCTTAAAAGAGAAGGCTAAAAGTAATCAACTTGTTGGTTAGGATAATAATAGAGTCGTACTATTTGTCAATGGTCCTATCTCTCTCTTTTTACTGAAAAGTTCATTGCAAGTTTTATAGAAAAACATTCTTTTCTTGCATGTAGTGATGATGAGAAATGTTTCCACATTTGTTCATAGTTTTGTAGAATATATATTTGGAGAAATGGACAAGCCCATATTGTTCTAAAGCTAGATTTTGACTTAGCTATTTTCCTATTTCCATTCACAGGTATCTTCAACAGGCTTCTCTATGAACATCACCTTGTCTCTGGAACCAAGATTTTTTTTAAAAGAATCCATCTATACCACATAGTTATCTCCATTTAAATTATAAATGGAGATTGGAGCACTATCATTATACAAAATAGTCTGAGGTTAATATTTTCCTTCAACCTTTCCTAAAAACATGATGGGAAACTAGACACATCAGAGGAACAACAGTGGAGATGGATGATGTTGAATCAATCACATCTGTAGAATAGTCGTAGAGATAGACAATCATTTATGATATATACAATGAGAGGATATAGCTAGTTGGAAGGAATCATGAATGAAGCACTATTACAGGAAGAAAATGCTCGGATAGGAAAAATGTAAATGGACCCTAAAAATCAACATCTTTCACCCATGTACGTAGGGATAACACATGGGGAAAAAATAAAAATAAAGTGGTTAGGATGTTGTTATATATAGTTGTAGAAAAGGATCTCTACCATGTTATACTCAAGAAGTGATGATCAAATAAGGTGGATGACAGTAGAAGGGAGGAGAACAAGTGAAAAGCCCATAGAGGTTGCTATGCCTGAAAGCACCTTGTCAAGGGTGATGGGTGCAACTCCTAAAGGGATGGTAATGAGAAATTCTGAATGAAAAAGATCGAGTTGTCTAGATTAAAGAAACCCTATATAGAGGGCAAAAGAAGAGGCAAACCACGTCAAATTAGTGTTCATCTAGAGCAAAGGCATCAATTGCCTGCCAACTAGCGGGCAGGAGGGCATATGCATAGCAAGAGAGGAGAGAGAGATAATAAGAAGAAGAATAATAACAAGAAGAAGGGAGAGATGGGGGTGATTTCTCCTCTTGAAACCCTAAGAGTTAAATAATTTCTTATGATACGATGTGAAGAGAAATTCTTATTACATGTTGTGAGGATTATAGAGAGCCATATGTGTAGCATTGTCCCTAGGTATATTGTACCACAAAAACAACATAACATACACTAAAACAATGCTAATGAGATTGAGTACAGTTAGCCCATTTAGCTATTATAGAGATAATAGATAACATAATACCACCAACAAGGATAACATGTGATGATGGGAAACAATCATCATATTGTGAGTTTTGTTTTCTAGGTCTACTAATAGAACTGCCTTGAAAATAAGGATGTCAGGACAAATATATTTTGGGTATTCAAATGGAAAAGAGATGTCCAACATTCGAGGGTGTTGAAGATGTCTTCCAATGGGAATTGAAAACCATGTCAATGAGACTCTTTACTTAGGCCTTGTTTTGTTCAGCCAAGTTCTAGTAGATTAAACTTGTCCAATGTAGATAATTAGAGAAAATCTACATAGATCCATCGACTGAGTTTATTGATGAAAACTCGATTGATTCAAATTGTTGTGACTAAATTTACTAATTAACCAACATACACTTTTAATTTTTCCTTATTATATCAGTTACATGTTTGAGCCTAATATTATTGGGCACATATTGAGCTATAATTTTGGATACTTGAGCTATAAGAAACACATTATAGAGCTTTCCATCTGGATCTAGATCTAAGATGTTGAACTCATGAGTGGATGGAAATTCAAGTATGTTGTTGGATTTATTGGTTGTCACCTTTCCTCCAATCACTTCAAAAAATGTAAGAAGAGATTGAATTATGTGTCTCGATGTCAACATGTTGTCCCTTACTATTGGTGCCTCATTATAATTCCTTCAATAAAAGTTAAAGATAAAATCATGCTACTACTATCCCATTTTCCCAATGTTTTCTTCCTATATTACTTAAAATTTTGTTAATCAAGAGTCTTTGGATAGAGAACACTCATATTTTTACATTTATACACAAAGTATAATTATTTATAGATTTTAATAAGTTTCTTCTAAAAAGGTTACCCAATTGAATTCCTATAAGATATTGGACTCAAAGTTTTAGTTGCAATTCAATTTCTTTTATTAAAAAATGAATAATTCCATCAAATATCATTGTAAATGTCAAAAGGAAGTTAAAATAAACATGGAAAATGAAGTTCTAACTCATTAGAGATCTATTTATATACTTAAGAATAACTCTGAGATTAAACTAATTTTAAATCATACACACCATAAAACTTATATTTGGATTGACAATTTTGGCTTGGGAAGTGCACCTAGTGGATCACACTAATATACCAAGACCTCCTCTTGATAAATATTGTTAATCTTTACCCAAAATGGTTGACATATTCAAGAAAATGGTGATCATAATGGGCCTAATTTTTAACAAAACTTTGAATTGAGGGGAGTGTTCTAATCCACCACATGGCAAGACTAGAAAATTAAAGCAATATGCAAGTCCTAGTGGACAATTCCCAATCACACTTAGAATTGTAGGGAGTGTTTCTCCAATTCCTAAAACACCATCATCATTCTGTGATATAGATAAAGTTACATATACCCCCTAATCAGTCCATTACACTTTGTCCTTGTCTACTCTCCTAGTGCTAGAGTGCAAAACTACCCTGTACTTCAAACTCCTAACCTTATGCTCTGTCTTTATGATCCTGCCTCCACGACAAATTTTTAATAAGTCACGAGGAAACACAATATCTAAGGAGGTAAAAAAAGTGCTCCAAATATTATAAATTTACTTTATATTTACTCTAACTAGAGTTAGATTTTATTTTTCTAATTGTTCCAATAATTTCATATATTTTGAATATTAAATGTTCAATTAATCTATTATTAACAAGAGGAGTTATATTTATTTCTAATTTCCCAAATTTATTGACTTCAAGATATTGTATCTTTCTTATTTATTTAATTAAATGATGTATACTAGTTATATATATTTTTATTGCTACAATCATGTAGAAACCCCATTTTGGGAAACCTTTTGAATATAATGCTTACAATTGCTTAGGAGATGTCTCAATCATTTACTCCATACCCTAAAACCAAAAGAAACACCCTAAAACTATGTGAAACCCACCAATTAGCCACCTAGTTTGACTTTAGTTTCCTATTAACTAAGGCATGTGTCTTATAAAATCCTACATATGGATACAATTCATCATCAAATTATCTTCTTGCCAAAACCTGACAATATCCCATTTAAAAGAACTCCATAGTAGGTTTGGATATGATATTATGTCTAATTAAGGAAATTAAAGATATCTCTGCACATTATCAACAACCCAAATTCAGTCACAAAGTAACCCAAGAATGTCTCACGGCCTAACATATGCATGGATCATTGCGCAATCATATGTGATTTCTAAGAAAAAATATATCTTGTGATCAACTCTTATTATCTTACCTTGATCATGTTTGAATGATAAAATAACATGTCTAAACATCTAGCTATGACCCCAGAATTATAACTAAGGTATTCCCATGCCCTTGTATAAGTTTTTCATATCTAACCATGCCAAAGAAATCCTAGAGTAGCATGTGCACCTAAAGTTAGTGACAACCTCCAATGGACGGTTCCAAACTTTCCGTAGCCATAAAAAATTGTCTCTGCCCTCCCAAAAGTAGGATAAGTTTATAAGAACACCAAAGATCTCTATTGTCCAAGGGTAAATCAAGGTGGTAGAAAAATAGCTCTATGTATCCGTTTTCACTTCCTCTTAACAATTACAGGAGGATCGAAGACTTAAGCATTGAGTGACCTCCTTTATTACTATTGTATTTTTCAAATTGAAAAACTTTACCATGGTTTCAAATGCATGCTTTCATCCTTCACGGTTGCTTGTTCCATCAAAAATAGGAAATATCACTAGGGATATAAATGGGTACGTGTGGACCCATGGGCCCGCAAATCCAGACCCTTTAATAACCCATCACAGGTCTAAATTTTTGTACCTGCATACTTGTGGACCTGCATACCCCTGAACCTGCATATATGCAGGTCCACTAATGGGTATGGTTGGACCTAAACTCGCTAGACCCGCATAACTACCATACGTAAATAACTATGTAAATAGTATGTTATTTATATCATACTTTACTAGTCCAACTAATACAATACTTGAGATTATATCATACTATTATTATGATAAGGTTGAGACTAGTCTTCTAATTAAGAATTAATTATTCTAATTACAATCATGAACAAAATATGTAAACATAAAATCAAACAGTACAGGTATATGATACATAATTAAAACACTATGACGATGACTACAAATATGTAAACAATTAACTAAACTATTCTTCAATATATAAAGTATTATATTATTTAATATAACTATATCATATTAACATCCTACATGATAGAAATATCTCATTATATTATAAAACATAGAACTTTGTAAATTTTCCTACCGAAAATTTATGATGTTACATAGAGAACCACTTATCTACATACCCACTCCGTATAACTGCTATTATTATGGGTATGGGTATGGCGCGGGTCTAGGTTTTATAATGCGGTCTAGAACTGGAACCACACCGGCTAAATTAAATATGCTATGGGTATGGGTATGGCTAGAACCACACTATATCACATGTGTGGGTACAATGGACTTCGAAACACCTTCACATTTCACAACATGGTTCCATAAATAGATATTTAGAGGAAATCAACATTTTCTCAACAACGCATCAAATTGTATTCTTAATTTTAAAGTTCTCATGAATAAACTTAGTGGCGGCTTCATATTTCAAGTTTTATGCCAAAAACATGTACCTCATGTGGATTCATGTTTTTAGGGTCTTAGATAGTGGCAACTCCTCTGGGGAACAATGTTATAGTTGTTGATCACAGTGGGACATGAGACTACATAGGGTTTCATCAAGTTTTACATTTATGAGTGCATAGGCAACAAACCAATCCATGAATGCAGTGGCGAATCTTGACCTAACTTTTTTAGGGGGTGCAAAAGTACCACATGTACATTTAATGTCTTCCAAGAATAAAGATAATGATTTTTTCTCTTATGTAAGTATTACCTTTATCATAGAAAACATTGGTGAGATAATTAAGTATGTGTTTGCCTTCCATTTCAATATGATTTTTTAAATTTTATTATTACCATATACATTTAAAAATGAACATTGAGTATAAATAATATAATTAAAACATAAAACTATATATAAATATAAATTTAACATATATTTATTAAAAATTTAAACTAGCATATAGTTTCATACTACTAAAATGTGTCATTTATTTTTTAGATTTTATAATTAAGTGATTGTCATTTTCAAATACTTTGACAAAGTGTCTTTTAAAGGGAAAAATCATAATACCAAAATGAAAAGCAGGGTCTATTTTGTCATGAAGTTTCATCTTCATAAATACTTCTATCACATTCAAACATGGGAGTTGTGATAATAATCAAAAGATATAAAAAGATAAACAAGTCTTTATTATATACAAAAACAAGATGTTACATTTGAAAACACTAAAATTTATGACATAAATGTAAGATAGAGTAGCATATTGTCTAAACCGTGTGAAAGTGAGAGTCTATATAGCAATAAAAAATGATAGAGATGAGAGCAGGAGAGAAAAGCTATTTTTGTATTGGTTTATCAAAGTGTTCGGGAAAGAAAGGAAAGGGATCAAAATGGAATAAGAGGGAAAGATTATATTTTATTTTCTACCACATCTTTTTTATTCAGATAAGCATAAAGACAAATACATGAGCAGCATGTTGTGGGATATCATAAACTACGAAAAAAGTTATAGGAAAAAATAAAGGTAAAATTTTAATTTTAAGAAAAAATATAAGGAAATATTCCAAAATAAAAATGGTAAAACATGAGTTGAACCTTTCAATACATATAAAATTACATTTGAATAAATTGTTAGCTACAAAATTTGAGAAAAACATAGATACTACGTGTCATAGATATGTCGATTATCTTGAAGAAAACATTAAAATATACTGTTTAAATATAGTTAGATAAAGCTTATCTAACTATATTTAAACTTTATATTTTAAAGCTTTATATATAGTTAGATAAATCTTTATATATTAGTGAGTAACATGTTGAGATATAGAGATAAATATATATGTATATCACAATCAGTTTAAAAAGATACATGTAGTACATTTTCTGTAGAAAATATATTATTTTTTATGACATCCTTCTCTCTCATCATACAAAAATAGTAGTTCTTAAAACCATACTCTATTCTCCCTTATATATTTCACTTTAAAATTTACATAGCAAATTTATCATAGGCCTCTATTTAACTAAATAGTTCAATGAAAAGACAATATACAATTATAGTGTAACTATAATTTTAATATAATATTTCATACACAAATCACAATTTTACCAACTCTACATTATTTGTATTGTTTATATTTAAGTTTCCCAATACATTCTATTTATTTGTTACCATTTTTCGTAATTTACTTGTATGTATATGTTAAATAATTACTTTATAATTTTATTTTATAGATATATTTGCACATTTCAAAATAAAATATCAAAAAATTAAGTTAATTATATAAATGTGGTCATCATTCCAAACCAAAATTTCTGTTATTTTAAATTATCAATTGATTTTAGTGGATTATAAATGTATTTTAGCACTTTACTCGTAGTTGAATTATAGTTTTACATAATCACATGTAGATAACTTTTCTTTAATATCTTTCAGGAGGCCATGTCATAGAATAACATAATATATCTCAAAAATCTAACATGGTATCATAGTAATATATTTTTTTCTAAATATTTCTAGTGACCATGGCCCACATTTTCCCCTATGGAGATCTACCACTACATGAATGTTTAACCAGATATGACACAAGATCATTGGGAGTGTGTGTCACCGATCATTCATCATGCAAGAAAACATGCACATGTATGGATATGAAGAGTTGTAAGAGGCAACAAGGTATGGTATGAGATTGAAAATTTTTCGGTTAGGGATGAAACTTCGGGATAACATTAACATGGTGAGGGTTTCATCCCTGACCACTCAAGCTAGATCTTTATCATTTTTACTTATAGTGCTCAATTCATTGAATCTTCATAGCCCAATTTTCTAGGAAATAATTGGATAGTGCAACCCTTCATATTGATCTATGTTAAATTCTTCTCCAAGATTCAAATTATGACACATATCGTTGGTTACTCCACTATGAGATGTGAGGAAGACAACAAAAACATAAAACCTTATGCAACACGTATTTCATATTACTTTCTAGTTTTTCCACAATTGATTTAAACCAGTTATATATACCAAAATAGTTAAAAAGTTAGGTGGTAATTAGCTGTTGAGATGCACGGAAGATTGCAAACTTGAATACCCTTGTACAACAAGTAATCCTATCATTTTTTGATTTGTTCATGACTATCTTGGACAAGTTCCAAAATTATACCTTGAAATTACTTTAGTAGATGAAGACTTTGGCAGTTTATAAAATTAATATCCTTTTCATAGAGAAAAATAAGATTTTCATCTCATATGGGAGATGCACATAATATAATACATGACTTGGGTATATAAAATACTCAAAGCAAAGTTTTCAACATTTGTAGCAGAAATTAGTGATTTGTTTGAAGAGTGTATGCCTTAAATTTAGCCACTTACTTCATTAAAAAAACTTTTAATATAAGTAAGTCTATCTAGTAGTTGTTTACAAGTAAAAAAGAATGTATTCCAACTCATTAGGTCATTGTGTATGAAAAATAAATAGATTAGAGGCAAGGAATTAAGTTGACACTTCCAAGTAACAATAATTATTTGAGCATAAAAAAGGACATGATCAAGATTTAACAGAGTTGCTTTCTGATTTCTTCACCAAGGATGGCTCAAGTTGATTCGTATATATGACATCCAGAAAGGAGAGTCTCGTAGTTCAAATGTTTCTTCTGTGCCACTCTCATAGTCATATATCCCTGAATCGCGATGATGTCTGTTTAAAAACCGGGGATGTGGAGGCTTAAAGGAGTAAGTAGAGAGTTACAATAATCAATTGATTTGATAAAGAGAGAGAAATATCATTTATATATTTATATTTTAGTAGAAAGTTGGCATAATGTATTGAGAGTTCATAAATAGAGTAGGCAAGCATGACTATTCCATATAGGACATTCAAAATGAGGTTTGATCGAGAGAGTAGGCAAGCATGAATACTCCATACGTTATAAATCGGTGGTAATGACCCATCGCCCACGTCAAAGTAAATGGTTTTTTAAGCATGTAATAAAGTAGAAGTGAGAGAGAGAACTAAACACATTGCGCCAAATTTTGAATGCTTAATTAAGTTCATTGGTTAATTTCTAAAAATAAATATGTCAAATTAGTGCACGGGGTTAGTATTTAACAGTAGTGTAGATGCTAGATGTAAGGGTCCGTAAACGTTGTAATCTAACAAATATAAAACTTGATGAAATACATGAGAAAAGATGTAATCCATGAGAAGACATGAAAACAACACTTTTGGTGATTTATGTTAGTCTAGTCATTTAACTAGAAGGTCCCATATTCAAGTATCAACTGTTGTAACTCGTGAGTTGTGTTGTCCAAGGGTATTTGTATGCATAGTATATTGCTTTTAACATAAATGTGAATTGTATAATTGTTGAGAATTGTAGTCTAACAGAAGAAAAAAACTTTCTAAGAGAGAATACTAATGCTAACTTTCATACTCAGGGAAGAAGGGGAGAGACAGAGCACCTTCCCAGAAGAAAAAAAAATGTATTAATTCCCACAAATAATGCAACCTTGTAGGATCTATGGGGACAGAGGGAAGGGGGCAAATTGACATATAAAATTTCAACAAAACTTATTAGACATTTAAATTATATCTCAAGTTAATTCTAATTATTGAAACAAGCAAACGTGAGTGGAATTGAATAAACCACATGATGAAGGAAACAATTAAGAGTGGTTCTAACTCTCAAGGTCTATACTTCAACTACCTAGAAAGGTTAACATCTTAGGTTTACAACCCTTCAGTGCCACCTTGTATCTATTTCACAAGAGCATACACCAAGTGACATCTCTTTTTATCTCAAGAGTAACTAGCTTCACTTAGTGGATATGGATCCAAGAACCTTAGAGGGGACTTACCCTCCCTTACTTAGGTGGACATCCCCTTCACCTTCCTTAGACAAGGAAGATCTTAAAATCATAATCTTTTGGTAAAAAGTGATAGGAAGGAGGAAAGAATCACACATAACAACTAGGGAAATATCTCTTACAAGTGAGTTATTCACTCTTATGATTGTGACAACTAATCAAGCTGAAGAGAGTAGTTAGGAGCTCTTTGAGGAACAATATCTCAGCTACATAAATGAGTCACATGGTATCTTTAGAAAGATCCCATATAGGTCATGTTTGTAGTTGAGGGTTCCTACCAGCTAGTGGACTTATTTAGTACCAATTCTAACAATTTTGTGGGATTGATAGGGTGACCAACCGATATATTTATAGTTTTTGTGACAAAGTGGGTTTTCTGGCTTAATTTTGAGGATGAAATGTGTTTTAAGGTGTGTAGGATGTGATGTAGTGGACTTTTGTAATTCTAAATGTCCAATGACATAAGTGAAATCATATAGTTGAGTTATATTAAGAGTTCCAAGATTTTGACAAAGTAATTGTGTTGATGTGATGTTGATATCATGGTTAAGATCTCTCTTTTTATACCTTTTTGAAGTATTTAGTTGGATGATCAAATAGATGAGTTTTGACACCAAACATTTGTACAAGGTACCTTGAGTTGTGAGAAAACTATGGTCAAATTTTGGTGGCAATCGGAGCATCCTAGAAAGAGTTATCTAGGTTTGAATTTTGTAAAATGATATGCTTTATCAAGGATTAATAGACCTAAGTTTGCTAGCTTGAGCCTAAATTAAGCTGTGGCATGCCCCTTGGCTTTGGGCTGGGTCCGCGGGCCTGCTTGCAACCCTAGATTGTCGATCCAGCAGCTATAATCCTTGAGAAAAGAATGCCACATATTCACTTGGTGATGAGGCTGATCTAAACCCTTGGATTAGGATCTGAGGGATGCCATCTTGTCCCCTACCTTGCGGTTACAGCAAGGAAGTGGGATAGTTGAACCCGTGCCCACCCTGGACACCACTCACTGAGATCGTGGGGTGATGGGGAGAGCTGATCAAGAAGTGGGATTCACTTCCCCTTTACGAACCAATTGACACCCTGAGCGGGTCAAATGACCAAGCAAACAGGGAGAACGACCCACCCTTTTCCATTGTCTCTCCACTGCAAGGAGGAGGTAGTGTCCAAGATTGCAGAATAGAGGTATGGGGTTCGTAGAGGAGAATCGAGAAAGGGAAAAGAAAGAGGGAGAGTAAGGGAATTGAGTTGGGGCTTTTCCGGCCACCTTCGCCAAGAGTTCCATGGCTGATGAAATCAAATTTGGTCAGGAAAGAAGATAGAGCTTGACGGGAAGCAAGGAGGGCATCCGACCACATATGGATGTGTTAGAAAAGTTTAGATAGGTCGTACGATGCTAAGGGGAGCCTGAAGTTTGGAGTTGAGGTGTCGAGGAGCTCTGCCCCTTTTGGATCTGCCTCAGAGGTTGGCTAGGGCGGTGACCTTGCGGACGCGACAACTCAGAGGTTCATGTGGCACCCCAAGCATAGTGGCGTTGAAGCTCATGGATGGATAATCTTACCTCGAGGAAGGTCTAGTCTTCAAGGATCTCTTGGTGGAGATGTTCCCCTGCGGCGGCGCCCTGCTCGACAGAACGCGAGACTGCGTACGTGAGGAAATGAGCTGAGGAAGGGGGAGCGGACTGATCCGACTCCCTGTCAACCACTCTGAACCGGGTCCAGGTCTCTGAATAGGAAGACAAAATCAAATAAGGAGCCACGCCTCTCATAGGCCACACAGCCGCACGTGATTGGCTACAAAAGGTAATAATTCAGTAAATGCTCAGTTCGTATATAATACCTAGTATTTCAACTCTTTGGTAGTCAAGTGATGATAATAAGTACTTCAACTCTTTGGTAGTCAAGTACTTGAAAGTGATCCAACTCTTTGGTAGTATGATCACATTATGAAATGATCCAACTCTTTGGTAGTTGATCATAAGGCCTTAATGCATTGAACCTTCGGCGGTCAATGCATGGATGATATAATGTAAAATATGTTTAAAATATGTGTTCTCTTTTGCTAATGAATATCTTTGTGCAAGTATACACTTTTCTTATATTATTTTGTTACTGCCAAGTATATTAGTTTTATCTTATTGCCAAGATATGATGAGAGGTATTAAAAGACACGTAGAAATACTCAATACAATATTCTTGAATACTGTGATGACGTGTACCACGTGTAATCTTTTGTTTAGGTTGTGGTTATTCTCTTGAAGATCCAGGATAGTGAGAGTTGTATGGCGAGCTGATGTACATGTGCACTTGTTGTCTTAATATCATGTAGTTTCGATGTAGTACATGTATATGTATAAGTTCCTATTCAAAATGTAATATCAAATGTTGTAATAATTCATGTTGTAATTATATGTTGAATGGTGAATTGTGTGTATGGTTTTATTATTGTTCATGTGCATGTGCTACTGATTGTTTCCTTCTGACTTCCTCTGATTTTCACTGAGCCTAGTGTGGGGTGTTTAAATTGGGATTCTCACTGAGGTGAGGGTTTCAATTTGGATGTCACACATCAAATTTAGTTTTAGAAAATCCGAAGATGTCACAGGTGGTATCAGAGCATGAACTATAGCAAAGCCTGGCATTTTCTCATTATGCAACTCAAAACCAAAGAACCTTGAACTTAATAATCTTTTAGGGTTAGATTAGTCATCTTCTAGAGACTAGATCTGACCTAGCCTCTAGGTTAGCACCTAGATTTCTGAGAACTAGGTCTAGACTAGTGCTTGTGGCGTAGCAAGTCCTTAGATGTCATTCTTTCCTTGTAGTGCAGTGGTATGGGGCGTTGCACTATTTGGAAATGACGTGCATCAAGGGAAGAGAAACCCTAGACATATTGCACACGTTGTCTAGAGTAGCTACACTAGTCTACCCCTTGTTCTCACCCTTTTCACTAGTTTTCATGACACTGTACTATCTACCATGTGTGGGACACTGATTTTCAGGATTTGGTTTTTTATTCAAATCATGATCAAACCGTGATAGTTTTTTTCTGATGCTTGTTTTATTGGAGAAAAACTATATAAGATTTTATTGTGCATATGTATTACAAAAATGTGTCCCCACACATGTACGAGTAGGAGGTAGTGATGCAACCTAAGTGAAAGTGAATGACATCAGTCTAGAAGAGAGAGTAGTTCTAGATTAGATGTCTAGAGCCTTTTTGATATATATGATAGATGGAATAGTTGAAATAAGTTTTGATGATATGACGTAAGTTTGATAGAGATGATATAAGATAGTTTATGATGATATATGTTGTCTTTGAGGATCTAAGTTCAAATTTGAGGTTTTGAGATAAGTTTTGATGATGAAAGTAACTAAGCTTTTATGAGATAAGATATGTTAAGTTAAGACAAGTGATTCAATATATCTGGTAATGTGGCCGGATCTTCTCTCTCTAGGGTTCACTCCCGCTTCACTCTAGATCTCCCTGACGGCTACTGCTGGGGGGAGGGAGTGCCGCATTGATGGCTTCCTCCCCCTGCCCTTTCAACAGTCACGGTGGTCTCCGAGCTCGAAGCGTGCAGTGAAGAATTGGAGCGGGAAGTTGTGCAGTGCGCCACCTCAGATGTGCTGAGATATGAGGAGATGAATAACGTTGTGAGATCAGTATCTGGGCCAGAGTTTAGCGCTTCAAAAATTTGACTCCATACCGTTAAAGGGAGATGGATGGAGAGAGACATGCTCAACCAGATCCAAATCGTGCTTGCTGCTCCATCACGCAGGTGTTGATAGGGTTTCCTCCCAACCTCACCAGCACCTCTTTCTCTTTCCTCTAAGGATACCAGGCCTTCCTGGGCGGAGAAGGCCCTCGTCTGTGTCCTCGATGTGTCGTGGGAATTTGACAGTGAGTGGGCCCTGTCGTTGGGCGGATTACTTCTTTCGACCGGCTTGGCAACACGTTCCCTCCATCGGCGATCCTGTTTGCTGGCGATGCGCCCCTACTGCCAGTGCTCCATGGGGGTTATTGGTTGTTTCTCATTGAGGAAGTCTCTGTGCAAGATATTTCCTAGACTCAGGCTTCTATGTTTCCAGGATCCTTGCACACCAAGTGTTCGACAGATGGGTCTACTACCACCAAGGGTAGTGACCATCTGAGGAAGTCTTCATCGTCCAAATGGGACTCACCGATTAGGGCATTGTTGCCTTGTCTGGAGGCCACACTCTGGGACGTGCTCATAGGGAACGTTCTGGATGTGAGGGTCCATGGACCTCCAACTCATCTTTGACAACTCTTTCTTCAAGGAGTTCCTCACTGGTGAGAAGGAAGGTCTCCTACAGCTCAACAATGACAAGGTCATCCGGTTGGCGTTCTTTTATAGGACAACATCAGAAAGAATCACTGATCCACCTCGATTACTCTAGGACAGTTAACAAGGACACTGTCAACCTTTTGGTTGATGAGTCTTTGGTTTTTGAGGATACCTCGGACAACAGGAAAAAGAAAGTGGAAAGGAAGAAAAGAGATGGGGGATGAGGTCAGTTGAGCTGCTCGGTCTCCCTCTTCTTCTTGTGCTACAGGTCTCCAGTTATGTTTAAGGAAAGATCAATTGATCTCTTGGTGTTGGTGTTAGAGGTTCACCTTGCTCTCTGCTTAACTGATTAGTCCACACAACTTTCAGAGGGATGAGGTTACTATCAGTGTGCGAGTGATTGGTTAGCAGGGACTTTCTGTTCTAAAGAACCCAACATTTTGGAGATCTTCTTGGTGTTTCCTTTGTTTGCCAGAGAATGTATGATCTAGATGATAGAAGGAATTTTTCCTTGTTTTCACATCCTCCTGTCGTTCCAGGATACTGTAGGTTTGATTCGACTACCCATGCCTCACAATTTCTGAGGGATGTGCATACTGTCAGTGATGGCCTGCGTAGTTAGGATTGGTTCTCTGCTAGTTCTGTTAGCTGTTGGAGTTGTTTTGTAGGTTTGTTTCCTCTTTTCTTCTAGATAGTAGGCTGCTTTTGTAGCTTTATGTGGTCAGTCTTTTGCTTTTATAGTTTTTGTATGTTCTCATCTAGGTATGTTATGGGGGCGCAAAAATCTTTGTACCCAAAGTTTTGGGCATCATCTTTTTTAGTAACCTGATTTTTTACCGACCAAAAAAAATTAAGACAAGTGGTGAGTCAGCATGAGCCTCAAGTTCTTTTACAAAGGAGGACCTCTAGTGTTAGGACCAGTTTGGGGTTAGCTCAAGAGAGAGAAATACCCACAAGGAGAAGGTCAGAGAACCTAGACTCCATGATATGAGAAATATGTGATATGATATGTCCTAAACTAGAATACTCCTGAGTGAATGAGTTGAGTTGCTTTATGCATGATTCCTATAGTTTCTTGAACCCTAGATGTCCTTGGGAGGACCAAACCCTAGAGACAGAGAGAGGCTGGATATATCTACATATGTGATTATGAATATGAGTGCCTACCATCTCGGTGAGGGAGAGAGCCCAAGACCCCTAGAGGAGGTAGCTATGTTAGTTTCTATGAAGCCTCATGCTTGGGTTGGTGGTTTCCCACATAGGAATCTAGTGGTGTATATAAGCGAGCTTTGGGTAAGATGTTTCATGGTTAGAGACCTATGAAGAGTATGTCATAGCATGTTTTGGTTTTTCTTTATGTGGCTAGAGCTTGTAAATATATCACTAGTGCCAATGAGGTATACCTAAGAACCCTAGACCGAGAGGGAAGATATAGTTTGTACATATGAGAAACTCATAGAGTTGAGTTAGCTCAGAGAGACTGAGCATGGCACTACCCTCAAGTATAGGTTAAGGGAACCTCATTTGGACTTGCTGATGTATGTTAATAAGCCACTTGTATAAGTTTTTTAACCATGGTAAAACATATGTAAAGATGTGACCTAATCTTGAGACGTGATATATGGATATGATATGATGGAAACCTAGAGATGGTTTAATAGATATCAATGCATAAATGGTTAACCATATACATGAATAATGATGATAATGTGAAATTGCTGTCTAATCTTTTGATGAACTCACTAGTAATGTTGCAATTTATTATGAACAATGAAATAAGATCATATGAATGCAACATGTTACATGAGGTTTTAATCTTAGTGCTTAATAAAGATGAAAAATATAGTTTGATAGTTAGAACAACATAATGATTATGACACCTTGATATAATCTAGATGGATAAAGTGGGTTAACTATAGTTAACTCCCTTTTAAAAGGCATGTGTTAATGTTGAACATGTTCTAACAATTAGCTCATTAAAATGTTGCTGACATGGTAATATTATGGGTTAACTTTAGTTAACTCCTTATTAACATGATATGATGTGGAAATCCTAATGCATGGCTAAAGATAAGGAAGCAAATCTAACATATGAGTTATATGATGACATAACCTAAGCTTCTAAACACTTGTTTGAGCCTTGTATGGAGTGAGGCTTCACCCTTGAAGCTTTTGAAACCTCCTAATAGTGCTTTGGATACATGGTTTTAGGTAACCTTTGCGGATATGTTACACATAGAATGGTGCCTACATGTGGATGAGAGCAAGATAAGTTTTTCCCTAGAAGTATGAGTATGGTATACTTTCGAGGATGAAAGTTCTTTTAAGATGTATATGATGTGACAAAGTGGGTTTTCTGGCTTAATTTCAAGGATGAAATATCTTTTAAGGTGTGTAGGATGTGATGGAGTGTACTTTTGGAATCCTAAATTTCCAATGACATAAGTGAAATCATATGGTTGGGTTATATTAAGAGTTCCAAGCTTTTGACAAAGTAATTGTGTTGATCTGATGTTGATATCATGGTTAAGATCTCTCTTTTTATACCTTTTTAAAGTATTTAGTTGGATTATCAAATAGATGAGTGACACCAAACTTGGGTGCAAGGTAGCTTGAGTTGTGAGGAAACTATCGTCAAAATTTGGTGGCAATCTAGGCATCCTAGAAACAGTTATCTAGGTTTGAATTTTGTGAAATGATATGCTTTATCGATGATTAATAGACCTAAGTTTGCTAGCTTGAGCCTAAGTCAGGCTGTGTCACACCCTGTGGCTTTGGGTTGGGTTCGTGTAAAGAAGTGAAATCACCTCCTTACTAAAAGTTTGAACAATCAAACCTCCAATCCAAACACACTCAGAAGGTATGATGGAGTGGGTGTACAATTTTCAAATCTTTATATAATGGTAATCAATAGACCAAAGTATAGAAGCGGAATAAAAACATGATTATATTCAATTATAAAACAAAGGGTTACAAACTTACATCATAAGGATCCATGTGGAGGAAATCTAAACCACCTCAAGATTGTCTCCAAGCTTCATCATCACAAACTAAGTCCAAGTCAACATGACATGCATCCAAGTCTTCCACCTAGGGTTGGAAGCATACCCCAGCAAAAGAGAAACAAAAGGAAACATCAGCAAAGGCAGGTATGTGCATACTAAAAAGCAATGTGAGCAATTTACAAAGGATAATGGATGCCAAATTAAAAGGCTACCCATGCAAGAGATAAGTACCACCCAAATGGGTATCAAGAGAACGAATCACATTAAAGGAGATACTTGCCATAAATCATAATAAAAAGGATTGTGCCATAAATAAATCCACTACCATGGTGGGAAACAAAGCACAAGTAGGGTACACACCCCACAGTCAATATCCTGCATGCATGCGAGATAAACATAGCCCTAGAACAATATAAACACAAATGACAGCCAAGGCTTCACATCCTTACAAACCTGATAGAGAATGACTCACCGCCAAACTCCCAAATATATAAAACGAGTCAAGACACACATCTTGCCTAGGGTACGAGGTTCCTTGTCGTCCAAAAAGAGCAAGAAATATCACATCTGCTATAAACAAAACCAATGCAATTATACTACTCTAGTGCAACCGAATCACATAGCATGTTTAATGTAGAGGCAAGTAGAAAAGTATAGTCAGAATTAACAAGGTTGCCATTGCACAATGGACAAATCAAACATATAAACAAATCCACTTCAAAGTGAGCATATATCACCAAGTAAACTTCCACATCATAGTGGGGATATAATACCAAAAGTCCAGCATGCACGGAGGCATATGGAACAGATTTAAGAGAATATCCATGATCATAAGATCAATAATAAAATAAGATACTTCACATGAAGCATGATATTCAAAAGAAAAGCTATGGTTTTTAGGTTATTGTCCATAGAACCAAGAGAAACACAAAATATAGGTGAATTTCTCAACATGAAGTAATAGGGGATACAACATACCTTAACTTCAGAGTCAACGATCCAAATTCCAACTAGAACTAAGCCTAGGCTTCCAAAGAACCTATTATGCATATATGTGGAATTAGGGTTAGTTTCCATTAATTATTCAAAACCCAAAAATATCCTTTTTATTGATATGTGATTAGGTTATAAAAACTATGCCATGTATTAGGTTACATTTTTAGAGTTTAAAACATATTTTATTGTATTTTTCTGACATTTATATATTTAGTTATGAATTAAACAAGTTATTATCTTATGTAATTAGATCCATTAAAATCACCTCTATAAAACATCAGATTCAGGCGACCAAACCAAATCCATTAGAAATCTTGCATTTTTCTGAATCCAATGAGTATTTTTTTGTAATTTTTGGATTAATAGATAATTAGTTATGATTATTTAACTATCAACCAATCAAAAAATTCTGATAAGGCACTAGAAAACATTATCCGGATATACATAAACCATGCTGAGATGTACCAACCAGCACAAGCCATCTGGCCCGGGGACCCTCGGCCAACAGGAGCAAGGATCAACATGATAAAATAAAACACAGGGATGAAAAGATGGTATTGCCCTCGATCGAAGAACAAAAACAGAACAAGGAGGGAGGGTAGATAAGTAATACATCGCTGGCCCATCGTCTTCCCAAGATAGTTGCGCCATGGCAGCAGCTTATCGAGGGTGAGAATTGGGCAAAACTGGGGGACACGATGAACTTCAAACCCAAGAGCAAAATGCAAGTAGAAAAGAGCGAGGAAGGTTACCCAAGCATCAATTCCGTCGTAGAGGATCAGGTAGCTCGACGGTTGGGTGCATTCCGACCGAGAGGAATTTGAGCACATGACAGGACCACACACGATTACGGAAGAAATTGAGACGAGGACCGGTCGAAGGAGTTAAACCAAAGAGTTACCAGCACCAAAAGTAGGCAAACAAGGACGAGGGCACCACTGCCACATCACGGGAAGATAGGATGGAGAAAGGGTTTTGGGGGTTCTTTTATAGGGAATGAGAGGGGTGATGTTAGGGGTCTGGTTGTACGGAATCTTTCCAGGAACCCAGTGGTGAAGAAATTGCGCAAAAAGGTTGAGATTTGAGCGAGATATCTACAATACAAAATTGCTAAAAACGTGGCATGTACTCCTACTCCGACACGAGCTAGGAAACGGCCTCAGCGATGTTAGATCGCAGATCAACAGTCCAAAATCAATCCGAAATTGGGAAAAAGGAAAGCAGGCGTGACAGGGAGATAATATGATTAAAACTAAAGTTTTATTAAATTAATTTTCCTTTTTCTCTCTCCTCTTTTGAGGGCTCAAACATTATCCAAATTAAGTGGAATTTTGCACAGAGGCTAATTAAGGCATGTAGATTTCGATTATGCACTTAGTTTTGCCTTTTGGAAACTTTTAATGGTTTAAATAATTCAAATATCATTTTCTCTTTCCTTCTTCATTAATGGCTTTAGGATTATCCAAATTTTATGAAACTTGACCCACAAGTCATACTTAACATTTAGATTACGAATTTGCCATCAATTTTACATATTGGAGTTGTTTGAGTATTTAATCAATATTTTGAAGGTTCTACACACTTTCTCTCTCCTGATTTTAACTTTTAAGCAAACTTTCTCCAAATTGGATGAAAATTCATCCCAAGGCTATATTTATTATATAGAGTATGAATATAATATTATTTACCTATTTTGGGATCAATTATTATATTTATTTATTAATTACACTTTTTAGGCAATTTCTCTCTCTTAACTGACCATATTATTTCAAGGTTGTCCAAATTAAATGAAAATTAATATATAGGCTTATTTTTTATGTGTAGATTACGAATTTGAAGTCTATTATTTAATTTGAGGCTTTATTACATGAGTTATATCATCTAGTCCATTAGACGCCCATTAACCATATTATGCATGAAAGTAAGTTATTTCTCATTTTATTATAACCAAATAAATTATATGACATATTAGATTACATTTTTCATGCATTATATTACTAGGGTCACTCTAACCTTAAAGTTGTTTGGTCAAACCCAAAAGGTTAAACTTCTAGGGTAGAGTCCAAGGTCCGGTATGTTACAACACTCCACCCCTTAAAAAGGATTTTGTCCTCGAAATCAATAGATCCAAACATCAACTATCAACTATTCTCCACCCCTCAAATGGTTCAACCTAACAAGTCAAACTAAACAACTTTTTAAATCTACCCACATCTCTTAGTGATGAATGTTTTAGAGATTTATGTTTCTCATGAATCTAACTATCAAGTCACCACCTAGGTTTGAGCTTTAGGTCCTTGTGTCTCTAACCTATCAACCCTACATGAACATCCAAAAGTCATAGGGTAGGTTAACTATACCTCTACTTCAATCCTAGTAACAAAACTAGGGTTAGATTATACTCAACTAGAGTTTCAACTTCATTGTGACTTAGTTTGAAAAAACATCGACAAACCTGAGAAAACTTTTGTACGTATAGTAGTATAATGAAAATAATTTTTGGAGATAAGAATCATTGCGAGGTGAAAACAAATAGTTGGCCAAAACTCAATGAGAAAACCAAGTCACAACTTTTCCATTTCAAGACTTCTTAATCTCATCCTGAAATAGAGACTTATTGCATAAGAAGATCATCATTGATCAAATCTAGGGTCAACATCTCACTTAAAGGTAACTAACTAAGTCAAGGGTTTTAAAGGGTCACAAAATTAAAATAGTCGATTCCGACTACCATGGGCTCTGATACTATGTTGTAAAGAAGTGAAATCACCTCCTTACTAAAATTTGAACAATCAAACCTCCAGTCCAAACACACTCATAAGGTATGATGGAGTGGGTGTAAATTTTCAAACCTTTATATAATGGTAATCAATAGACCAAAGTATAGCAGCAGAATAAAAACATGACTACATTCAATTGTAAAACAAAGGGTTACAAACTTACATTATAAATATCCATGTAGAGGAAATATAAACCATCTCAAGATTATCTCCAAGCTTCATCATCACAAACTAAGTCCAGGTCAACATGCCATGCATCCAAGTCTTCCACCTAGGGCTGGAAGCAGACCCCAGCAAAAGGGAAACAAAAGGAAACATCAACAAAGGTTGGTATGTGCATACTAAAAAGCAATTTGAGCAATTTACAAAGGATAAGGGACATCAAATTAAAAGGCTTCCCATGCAAGAGATAAGTACCACCCAAATTGGTATCAAGAGAAAGAATCACATTAAAGGAGATATTTGCCATAAATCAATATAAAAAGGATTGAGCCATAAATAAATCCACTACCATCACTACAAAAAAACAGGTTTTTAGTGAAGGTTATTTGTGAAGGACCAAAACCCTTCAAAAATATTGAGTTTTTATGAAGGACCGTCCTACGCAAATGAACTAATTTCTTTCAGCCGAATTTTGTCTTCAAAAGACAATTAGTGAAGGTCTAAAATCCTTCTAGAATCCAAAATTTCCGTCACCGGGTTCCCACCAAAAATTCCCGCCCCACTAATTAGTAATTAGTAATTAGTAATTAGAAGTTTAGATTAGTAGTGGAAACCGTTCTGTTCCTTCCCTTGCGCCCCCACCCCCGCATTTCCTGTTTGATCGTCTGCGGACGACGACGGGCGACGGGCTTCGTGCCCGACGGCGCCCCAGCGGAAGACGGCTGTCAACTGCCTGCAAGAGTGACGACGCCTTCGCCCCCGACGGCGCCCCATCGGAAGAGGTTGTCAACTGCCGGCAAGAGCGCCCCCCTCCTCCAGCAGAAGCAGCGCCCCCCTCCTCCAGCAGAAGCAACGCCCCCCTCTCCAGCCTGGTCGATTAGCTGGTGTCTGCAAAACGTCACAAAGAAGCCATGTATGTATCTTCACATAAGACATTGATACAGTTGTGGATCAGTTACTGCTAGAGATGGCAATGGTGTGGTTTTGCATCAACCATTCCCCCATCCATTCATACCACACATAAAAAGAACGGAGCGCGTGCCCACTCCATATTAAATGGTATATGTGGTATTAAACTACTGGGTAACCACGGTTATCCTTCCACCCAAACTAGTCGGTACTGTATGTGTGCATCGGCACATGCTTACACATTTTATACACAAGTGACATCCGCTAAATAACTGGAGCAATTTACAAAATGATAGTCACAGTTAACAAAAGTCCCCGACTATTCGACCTTCTCAGCTTCGTCACGCAGAAAACGTGACATCCGGATTGCTGTCAGTTGTTTTAATGGATTTTCATTTCCCAGACCACACCCACCGATACATTTGGCTATCCGCACCACTCACCCATTCACCATCGGGTGACCAGAAAAATGGGATGGAGTGGTATGGTTTACGGTAATCCAATGGTTTATGGATTTAATTGCCATCCCTAGTTACTGCATCATGCTACTAGGAGTTCCATCAAACTATGAATGGAATAGTCGGTGAAAAAGTGTTGAAGGTTTTTGTTCCTTCGTTGTCTTTCTCAATGTTTTGTTAATTTGCAGCATGATACATGTCTAAGTAACTGGAGCCTTTATAATATCACAGAGAGGAATTAGCGTGATGTTGGCTATAAATTATAGGAGCTACGATTGAACATGACCACTGCATCATTGTAGAGCACTTCTCTTAATTAGTATCAATAACTACCCAAGAGCAGTGAGCCCTCACCTCAATACTTCCACTGACAAAATTAATTACAAGAGAAACCATTGGCAAGTGTGAGGATAGGCCTACATCTCCATGGGTACCGTGTTTACCGCACATATCACTGGTATCAAAAAATACAGATTTGGCGTTGATAATGATGTCTTATGCATTCGTCTCATGGATGCTGACTATCCCTATTGCAATGGAGTCACGTTCAAGATGCATTCTATCACCTTTGACAACATATTTGATGTGTATTTGTTATCAATTTTTACAATCAAAGAGTGAAAACAACTAAGAATCAAACATAATTATTTATAATAAGCCAGAATCATACAATAAGCCGGCCAAACTAGGCCCAGATGTTGCCATTAGCCAATCAAATGCACCGTTCGGGAACGCGTTCGGTAGGGACCGGCAGCGTCTGGGCAGCTTCGGTCAGCGGCTCACAGCGTAAACGCGAATGCACTAACACCTGTGGATTCTATCGCTTAATAATTGCGATTTTCAGTATTATAAGAACGGTCATTGCCGAACGGTGCATTTGTCTGAAAGTAGCGGTGGTCGTGGTGAGCTCGCCCTGCTTCGACCTTGAGGTAGGTCTGCTCGTCTCTACAAATAAAGCTTCATTTCTATACCATTAGGTCCCGTTTGTATAAAACTATCACGAGCACATCTGGGCCTAGTTTGGCCACTGCCATCACAAATCCCAGCAGTCGTCTACAGACATTTGATGCTTGCCGCTGGAACCGAAGAATGCCAGCTGTGCAAAGTAGTGTTGTGCGCCTCGTGCGTACCTGCAACCCAAGCAAAATGGCACGGAAGATGGCAGTTGAGAAGCACCCCATTTCTGACAGGATTTAAAATCCAGCAAAGCTCTATATTAGGTCTCGTCTGGCCACTGTTATCGTAAGTACTGCTAATTATGTGTAAATTGAGATGTAGTTCGGCAGCGATACATTATCTATTGTATTTAATTCGGTATTCATCTTCGTTAAATGGCGAGATTCAGAATCCCGTCGTGTTTCGCGGGACTGAACATTGCGGCGAAGTCAGCCCCGTCGTCATCTTTTGTGTGGCGTCGTCAGCTTGTTCGCATACTTGTCTTCAGCCTGCTCCGCAACACGGCTCCTAGTTCTGATGTTCTTAAACTCAAATACCGTATACGTATAAAACTACCTGTATTTTATATGTCAGCGGCCGAACGGCCCCTTAAAGACTATCTTGCGGTAATCATAAGTACGGAATATAGAGGTCCTAAGTATCATTTATTACATCAACTACTAGTAGTCCAGATGATCCCGTCCAAACTAGGCCCTGTATTCCTAAGTATTAGGAGTTTAACTGCAACAAAGTGGAATGCCGTTGTTCGTAAATTCCCAGTTTGGGCTGAGTCAGCTTGCTTCGGGATAAGTACAGTCCAACTGAAAAAAAATAAAAAAATGGGAAATGAAAAAAATAGAAAATGGGAATTATGCGGAAAAGTAAAATAAAAAAAGTCAACATACGGTGAACTATTCTGGAAAAGGTTGAAAAATGGGTAATATATATTTGGTGATGCATTATAAACCTTATAATTGTACATTTATATTAGTTGTGTAAAATAATTAGCGCTAATGAGCCCAAAAATAGGTTAGGTCTTTTTAAGATTCTAGGGATCAAAGGAAATATATTTGTTTTCATTATATTATGTCTAGAGACCGTATTCATAGATGTATGTTGGTAAAAAGTATTACAATCAAAAGTTTTATCTTTTATTAAATTTTTCATCTAATTTATAAGGAATTTCTATTATATTTTTCTCTTGTTCAGCTTTATTTTTTAGTTGTAATGTGACTGTAATCCTCTTTTTTACTTGTATGTAGATGGATTTCTTGCGGGATAGAAATTGGATGTATATTGGTAATAGGATGCAAAGTGAAGTATTCCAGTCTGGTTTACAAAAATTCATTGAATTTGCACGTACCCATCAAATACCACCCAGACCGGGAAATTTAATTTGTCCTTGTAAAACATGCTCTAATAGATACATTAAATCATAGGATGATGTATTCTTGCATGTTTTACAAAAAGGATTTGTCCGTAGCTATGATGTCTGGACATATCATGGGGAGATGATCGGGAGGAATACAATAAGTGCAACGTCTACTAGACCTACATCTGGAAATATGCATCAAATGTTGGGAGATATATTTGGAATGGGCGATACAAGACATGCCAGTGAATTTGAACTCGAGGAGGAGCCTGTAAATTTTAACGCCCAACGCTTTTTCAAGCTTCTCAAAGAAGCCGATCAACCACTGTATGAAGGTTGTAAAACTCACTCCAAGTTGTCCTTCCTGGTGCCTTTGTTATATCTGAAGGAGGAGTCTGGATGGTCAAATAATTCTTTTACAAAGTTGCTAAAGTTGATAATCTCAGCCTTCCCAAAAGAAGGCAGTCTGTTTCCTGAGAATTATTATGGATCAAATAAAGTTGTAAAAGACCTTGGCCTCAAAAAAGTTAAAATTGATGTCTGTCGAAATGACTGCATGCTCTTTCGTAAAGGTTCATCAAAGAAATAGATGTGTGATACTTGTGGTGAGTCTAGATGGAATGAAAAGACATATAAAACAAAGGGCAAGAAGGTAGTTGAAAAGGTGATGTATCACTTTTGTATTATCCCTCGTCTGGAGAGACTTTACATGTGCCCTTCAGTTGCAAAAGATATGATGTGGCCATTTAAAGAAAAAGGAAATGATGGTCGTATTCATCATCCCTCTGACACGGAAGAATGGATCTCAATAGATAGAGAATTTCCATACTTTGCTGCTGAACCACGAAATGTGAGACTTTCTCTAGCTACAGACGGATTCAATCCGTTTGGAATTATGAGTGCTTCAAACAGCACATGGCCTGTACTATTAACCCCTCTCAATCTCCCTCCTTGGCTTCTTCTAAAGGAGCCATACATAAAGATGTCTTTGCTGATCCCAGGTCCTCATATGGTTGGGAATGATATTGATATTTACTTAGAGCCATTAATTGATGAGCTTCAAAAACTTTGGGGTCAGGAAGTTAAAGTATATGATGCTTATAGCAAGAAAAACTTCACTATGCGGGCAATGATCTTATGGACCATAAATGATTTTCTGGCTTATGGTGACCTTTCTAGTTGGAGCACCAAAGGGAAAAAGGATTTAGGTTGCCCATCTTGTAATGTAGACACCTTATCCAAGTGGCTTCAATTTGGCAAGAAACAATGTTATGGTTTCCATCGACGTTTCTTGAAAAACAATCATATTTATAGGCGTGATAAAAAAAGTTTCAATGGAGAACAAGATTTCCGTCAACCGCCTAGGCATTGGTCAGGTGATGATATACTACAATAATTTCAGGGTTGTACAAACATCACATTCGAAAAAACTAATAAACGTAAAATCTCTACAAATGGACATCAGCCATTGCCGCCTGGATGGAATAAAATAAGTATTTTTTTGACTCTCGTATTGGAAATATCTGTTGCTGAGACATAATCTGGATGTAATGCACATAGAAAAAATGTCTGTGAGAACATCTTGAACACTTTGTTGGGCGACTCAAAGAAAAGTAAGGACAACTTACAAGCTCGTCAAGATCTAAAACAATGGGGTATCTGAAGGGATTTGTGGCCAGTTGATTCAGGGAGCCATTATTACTTACCTCCAGCATCTTTCACAATGAGTAGTACGGAGAAAGAGAAGTTTCTATTTGTTTTACAAACATTGAAGGTTCCTGATGGATATTCTTCTAACATATCTAGGTGTGTCAACATGAGAGAGAAAAAAACTATTGGCATTGAAGAGCCACGATTGTCATGTTTTAATGCAACAACTTCTTCATGTTGCCTTGCGGAACTGCATAGGCCTAGATGTTTATAAACCTATTGCAAGCCTATGTTTATTTTTCAATAAACTTTGCTCAGATGCTATTGATGTAGAAGAATTTAAGAAGCTTGAAGAAGACATTGTTGTCACACTATGCCAGTTAGAGAGAGTTTTTCCTCCATCATTCTTTACCACTATGATGCATTTGCCTATCCATTTAGCTTATGAAGCAAGGGTTTCCTGTTCTGTACGGTATAGGTGGATGTACCCCATTGAGAGGTACTTGAAGAAACTCAAGAATTATGTCAGAAATAAAGCTCAGCCCACCAGTTCTATTGCTAGAGGCTATTTGGCAGAAGAATGTTTGACATTTTGTGCTAGATATCTACCTGATTTTGACACAAAATTCACTCGTACTCCTCGTAATGTTGATGACTCTCCTATTAGAGTGGGAGTACCAAAACACTTTTATGTGCAAACCTTAGAACAAGCCCATCGAAATGTACTATTTAATACTGACATGTTTGATGATTACAGAAGGTAATCAAACTTTTTTTTTCAATGTTAAATAGTTTCTAATATAGACTAACCACAACTTTTGAATTTTTCCAATAACCAGTGAACACATGATAAAGCTTCAAGAGGCTGAACCAAATATCACACTACGTGCTTTAGAAAAAAAACACGCAACACAATTTGCTAGCTGGTTGAGAGAGCATGTAAGTAATTTATAAATTAATAAAATTTTATTTTGAAAGAGTATTTAATCCCTTCTAATTTTTATGTTGATAAATTAGGTAATATGTATGTGAATGGATCATCCAAAGGATGTTAGTGAGGAGTTGAGATGGATATCCCAGGGTCCTTCTATAGATGGAATGTCATATGAAGGCTATTCAGTAAATGGATACTGATTCCGCTCAAAACATGTTGAAAGCACTTCTAATACACAAAATAGTGGGGTCTACTTGGTGGCAGATACATCTAGTTATTCAAGTGGGAGGGATAAAAATCCTATTACGGCTACAATTACATATTATGGACAATTGGAGGAGGTCGTTGAGCTATGTTATGGTCCAGACATAAAAATACCATTGTTTCGGTGTGCTTGGTTTGATGAAAGTTCTTCTAACGGTTTGCGCATTGACAAATATGGTTTCACACAACTCAATTTCTCAAGGAGACACAATCAAGATGAGCCATTCACTCTTGCATCACAAGCAATGCAATGCTTTTATGTAAAAGATCCTGATGATGATAATTGGTTCACTGTTTTGAAACTTCCACTTCGAAATTATTCTGAAGTACCTATTGTTGAGGATTATATGAGTGGCACACAAGTTCATAGTGGTAACAACCACACAAGTGATGATATCTCCTGGTCAAGGAATGATATGCATGGATCATTTGTTGCTAGGGAGCCCGAGAAATAAAGTTGTTTTGATTAGTTGTTGCAAACCTTAGTGAATGATCATGCTTGCAATATTTTTCTTTGTCGATTATTATGTTTTGGTTCAAGGATATTGCCTTGTCATTTGTCCCTTTTTTGATCTTATGTGGGATGAGGAATTTTTTGTGTTGATATAATATTTTTCTTTGTGGATTATTATGTATTGGTGCAAAGATATTGCATTATCATTTGTCCCTTTTCTTTGTGGATTATTATGTGCTTACAATGTTCTACATTTATTCCATAAACTGTTGGACTAACCTCTTATTCATTGCTACAATTGTTATGTTTTCATCTTATACAGGATGAGGAACACAAGGTCAACTATGTTGGTTCATCCTGCTTTCTACTCCCCTCTCACTCGAGGAGTGAAGGTCGAGTTGTTGGTGGATATATATGGTTGCTATTTCAGTTCAGAATGAAGTTTTTCTCTTGGTTTTTTGATGACTTTGAAGAGGTTTCGAGAACTTTCCTTTACGGGTTGAGGCTGCCTCTGCTGTTTAACCTGAAGATTTTATTCCTGGCCTGGATGCTTGTTTTTGATGGGTCTTGGTTCTTGATCTTCCCCTGCTGGTTCTGACAGAGTTTGGGTCTGATGATCCCTTTCTCCCTGGTCCAAAGATTCCCCAGCCTTGATGGGTCTCATGCTGCTGTTTCATGTTTCTTAGCCCATTCTTTAGGGCTGGTTTGATGGGGTTTTTTCTGTTGTTGCCTTTGATCTGGGCATTCCCTTCTTCGCTCTCATTTAGGAATAGAAAATCAATAAGCAATCATGTGTGTGCATTTGGGAATAGAAATTCAATAAGCAATCATGTGTGTGCATGTACGTAATTAATTATCAATGTGTTTATCATTTGTATAAATGTTAGTGTGTGTATATATATAAATATATATATATATATATGTGTAATATTTGTATTTATATACAGATTATATTTTTTGTATTACATCTGACTTCTTCCCAACTATTTTGACCAATCTTTCACCAAGGATCATGAATTAACATTTGGAGGATTTGATCAGCATTCTCACTCTACTAGTAAAGGCATAGGAACTTCTTGGATGTGATTCATGTTTATACTTTTACTAGTAAAGGGATAGGTCTTTTTTTTGGTTCTGTACCTATGTGATATTTAGTTTGAATCCTGCATTACTTTCCATTATGATGTTCATTTATTAATGAAAACTATATTTTGGTTGACAGTATGTGAAGCAGGTTCTTACTTCGTCTAGTGACCACCTGCAGAAGAAGCAATTTGCTTATATTTTAGCCCAACAAGTATGTCTTTTTTCGAACTTGAGCTTCCAGTAGCATAGTGATACCATTTGCGTTCACCTCTTTTTATTATGGGTTGATGCTGAAATCGTGATATCTGAAGTGGTTCTTGAAGTATTGCACCTTGTGAAATGCATTACGCTGCTGCTTGAAAATATTTGAACTGAAAAACTCAAAACCTTTTTATTTATTAAATAAATTCTTTGCTTGGTGAGAGGATGAACAAGTACACTTTTAAGATATTTCAAATGTGTTTTGTTGCTTTTAAATGGTATTTAATACTAAACAGATTCTTGATTTTCTTTTCTTCAAATCTAGGGAGTCGTATTGGAGCTTGACGAAGAAATGTCGGCAGATGATGATGAAATAGAAGCTTTGCAAGAAATTATAAATAATATAAAGTTAAGTGAAGGGTATATTGCTCTTGCCCGTGATGTTGAAGTTATGGAGCCAAAATCTCCTGAGGACATTTACAAGGTGTGCATATTTTTTTTTTGCAGCAGCTTTGTTCTGTTCTATTGTAGTTTATAAACTGATTAAACATACGATCCTCAGTATTAACATTCACTAACCACACCATTTACAAGTGACTTACAAGACAGACTGACACCACCTAACTTGAGTCATCCTTCCGCCGCATGAGGCCCATGCCATTATACTCAACTTGCTCCATTGTTTGCAGTTGAGAAAAGCCTGGCCGGACAGAAAACTGTGATTATTTTTATAATTGTTCCCCCAAAGTCTAAGATGTCTTCCATACCACACAAGTTTCCATCTTAATTTTAGCTCTTGAACATTCAAACTCATGACAGGCTGCAAACATTAGGTTACAAGTTCCGGTAGCAAGAGTGATACTAAGACAACACAGAAAATTACCAGTATGCAGCTGCCCACTAAACTGGCAGATTTGCACCAGAAAATTACCAGTATGCAGCTCAAAGAACTATGGCATCACTAGATTCATACGCACAGATTCCCTTGACTTTTCTTTTGGCAAGCAAGAGGATATATCATTGATTAGACTTTGGTTTGCAATTAGAAAAGAGCCACCCACAAATTAGGCATTTTGCTTACTTCTTACATTGCCATTTTTTATTACGAATAAGTAGCGCTTATGGCACTTATGTAGCCTGTACTTATCAGTTATCTAAATAAACCTGTAAAATCAAGACCAAATAACACACTATAATAATGCAGTCACTATTGACGTAATAATGACAGCTGAAATATACAGCTGACAGAACGGGGCCCCATCCTAGCAAAATACCTTCATAACCTCGCATAGCAGAAACAAAATAAAAAATTATGTGTGTTACTTGTAAGTAATTATCATGTTAGCTTCCGATATCCTTCTCGACCAGATGTCCAAATATTCTAGGACTTATCCTTCACAACCGTATCAGGAAAGGTAAATTATGATCTACACTTATGAAGAAATGCATCTTATAACTGAAGAAATTCGTTTTCCTTCATGAGATGCAGATTTCTTTTAGTCTAATATTTTTAGCTATTTAGACATTTGAATTTCCATTCTTTGCAGAAGTAGTTGCTGAATACTTTTGTGATGGAAACTTAAACTTTAAATGTACGAAATGCAAACTAAAACAATGAGCTTCGTTATATCTGTGCAGAAATCTCACTTCTTCTGGTTTGACCGGTGAAATATCTAATGCTATAGGCAATCTGACACAACTGCAGAGTTTGTATGTGTTCTGAATATATTCTTCATTTAGTTACTTGATTAAATATGTCAACCTGATCAAGAAACTAAACAACCCACCACAACGTTCGGTTGTATTATATATTTTTGTTTTTCTGACCAAAAGAGTTCTATTATATAGTTTTCTGTCATTTGATAGCCCTGGACAATTTTTTCTACTGATTTCTGTAGTAGTACTTTGTACTAGTTTATAGCTTACAGACATTTTGCTTTTGTTTGTTGACGTTAGGGATCTATCACGAAACGGCTTGACTGGAACGATACTGAATTTTTTGGCAGACCTTACAAAGCTGACGTTCCTGTAAGTGTTGAAGAATCATGTCAATAATATTTATGTTATGGAAATGGGGATAACGTATAAAAGCAGTCACTTTTTCTTACGTTGTTCAACATCACCTCAATTGCAGCAACCTAACTGGCAACAATATGGAAGGGTATGTTCCACAAGCCCTTCTAGACCGATCTATAGCTGGGTCATTGACGCTCAAGTATGGCTCCCAATGGCATATTCTTAATTTTATACTAAGATCAATTTTCGGGTTTCCTTAAGCATGCCCCTAATTATCTTATACCATGCTACAGAGTAGGAAAAAATTCAGATTCTTGTAATTCATCGGTAGCTTGTGAGAATCAGCAGAAAAGTACAACCAAAATTCTCCCAATTATAGCAGCTACAATCGGTTCCGTTACTGAATACTTTTATGCGATACTGTTGAATAAAGTTGTTGCTGAGATTCCTTTTCTTGTGGCACGAGCCTGGTGAAGCTGTTTCAAGGGCTGCTTATAGGTGGTTCTGTTAAGTTGTTCTTCTCTTGTTGGCTCGGGGGGTGTAGGGGGTGTTCCACCTGCTGGTGCTTTGTTGTTGGTTGTTCCTACGTATGGTTGTTCTGGTAGTGAGGGTTCTGAGAGGTGTTTGGTTTGGTGGTTGTTTGCCTTCTGCCGTCTAATGAGATGATGATAATAGCTTGCCTGCTTTGGGTCTGTGGTTGGATCCATCGTGTAGGATGATATGCTGAGTTAGGAGTTATTCTTGATGGTGCTTTCCTCTGGCTGTGAGGGGTTTGTCTTGGTGGTTTCTGTTGATGATTGTTTGGCTCTGGTTGTTCCCTTTGAAGTGGGTCTGTTTCGTTTATTATCTTCATTTCGTTTGTCGTTTGCTTTTGGGACGTCCTGCTGGAGTCTTGGTTGCTGTTGTCATTCTTGCTGCTCCATTCTTGTTGCTCCTTTCCTGCTGTCATGTATTTTTTTCTGAAGATATAGGATTTGTTGGCGGGTTTGATGATGCTCTTCAATCTTTGTAACTGTTACAGTGATGGTGAAGTTCTCTTGAGCTGTGGCTGATGGTACCTCTCTGGTTCCTTTGTACATAGTTTTTGTTTTTTTTAGCTATCTTCTCTCAGAGGGTAGCAAGCATTGTATAGACACTTTGTAGAAAATACAAAAAAAACAACACAAGTTTTCACCGACCAAAAAAAAAGTTGTTGCTGAGAAAGAAGAAACACTTGAGATCCTTGATTCTAGAAAGAAAACAATAGAGAATCTAAGCCAACAATTAGCTTGTGAAGGAGAGGAGCTTCAGTCGCAGGTTAGTTATTTCCTATCTGTTACACACATGTTCCATATAATAGATATAACTCTAAATTTTTCTTCTCCTAATCCATTGACTGATGTTATCTTTTATTCAAATATCTAAGATCTTTGAAGAGAAAAACAAACTCAATGAGAAGTATCAAAACACAAAAGAGGAACTTGAAGCAGTTATAGCTACATTGGGAGCACAACTAGAAGAGGAGAATTTAAAGGAGAACTATTTAAGTAGGGAAGTTGAAAGTCTCAAGACTGAAATCCTCATCAAGTCGGAGATGGAAGCAAGAATATCAGAACTTGAGTAGCGATTGCTCTATGTTGGGTGGCAGGGTGGTCGTGCTTCCCTATGTGATTGGCTAAAGGAGTGATAAAGTCATTGGCTAAAAGGAGTGACAAAGTCAAAATGTAGATATATATTTATATTGAAATTTGTATTGATTAAGAGAAAAGACCCATGTCCTTCCCTATGTGATGAACAATTTTTCCATGTGAAATAAAAAGAAATGTTTCAAAGGAGTGATTTATTATGTTTGTTGTGTCTTATTAACTAGACCTAAAAATATCATTTGGGTCTGATAAAAGAAGGGTAAAACCTCATTGACAAACAAATAAATGTACATCATAGTTGTAATTCATGGGAAATTAAGTATATTTGTGAAGGCCCTAGAACCTCATAGACAGTTGTGAAATTAGCCTTCACAAATGTATTTGGGAGGCCTGGAAAGTCTTTTTGTGAAGGTCAAATAGTCCTTCAAGAAAGTATTTTTGAAGGCCCTAGAACCTCATTGAAAGTTGTGCAATTAGCCTTCACAAATGTATTTGGGAGGCTGGGAAAGTCTTTTTGTGAAGGTAAAATAGTCCTTCAAAATAGTATTTGTGAAGGCTAGAGTCTCTCATCAAAGTATTTGTGAAGAGGCTTTTAGAGTAGGACTTTTTGTGAAGGAATGCCCTTCAACCGAATTCTTTTTTGAAGGAGTTAATGTACATTTGTGAAGGAATCATCCTTCACAAATAGCCAATTTTCTTGTAGTGCATGGTGTGAAACAAAGCACAAGTAGGGCACACACCCCACAATCAATATCCTGCATGCATGTGAGATAAACATAGCCCTAGAACAATATAAACACAATTGACGGCCAAGGCTTCACATCCTTGCAAACCTGATAGAGAATGACTCACCGCCAAACTCCCAAATATATAAAATGGGTCAAGACACACATCTTGCCCTGGGTAGGAGGCTCCTTGCTGTCCCAAAAGAGCATAAAATATCGTATCTACTATAAACAAAACCAATGCAATTATACTACTTTACTGCTACTGAATCACATATCATGTTTAATGTAGACGCAAGTAGAAAAGTATAGTCAGAATTAACAAGGTTTCCATCACACAATGGACAACTCAAACATATAAACAAATCCAGTTCAAAGTGGACATATATCACCAAGTAAACTTCCACATCACAGTGGGCATATAATATCAAAAGTCCAACATGCACCAAGTCATATGAAACAGATTCAAGAGAATATCCATGATGACAAGATCTATAATAAAATAAGATACTTCACATGAAGCATGATATTCAAAAGGAAAGATATGGTTTTTAGGTTATTGTCCATAGGACCAAGAGAAAGACAAAATATAGGTGAATTTCTCAACATTAAGTAACAGGGAATACAACATGCCTTAACTTCAGAGTCAACGAGCCAAATTCCAACTAGATCCAAGCCTAGGCTTCCAAAGAACCTATTATGCATATATGTGGAATTAGGGTTAGGTTTCCATTAATTATTCAAAACCTTAAAAATCACCTTTTTATTTATATGTGAATTAGGTTATAAACACTATGCCATATTTTAGGTTATATATTCTAGAGTTTAAAACATATTTTATTATATTTTTCTGACTTTTATATATTTAGTTATAAATTATGCAAGTTATTATCTTATTTGATTAGATCCATTAAAATAAACTCTATAAAACATCAGATTCAGGTGACCAGACCAAATCAATTAGAAATCTTGCATTTTTCTGAATCCAACGAGTATTTATTTGTAATTTTTGGATTAACAGATAATTAGTTATGAATTATTTAACTATCAACCAATCATAAAATTCTGATAAGCCACGAGAAAACATTATCCGGATATACATAAACCATGCTGAGATGTACCAACCAGCACAAGCCACCTGGCTCGGGGACCCTCGGCCAATAGGAGCAGGGATGGACATGATAAAATAAAACACAGGGATGAAAAGATGATATTTCCCTCAATCGAAGAACAAAAAAAGAAGAAGGCGGGAGGGTAGATAGGTAATACATCGCTGGCCCATCTTCTTCCCAAGATAGCTGCGCCATAGCAGTAGCTTCTC
Source organism: Alisma plantago-aquatica (assembly GCA_963693085.1). NCBI lineage: Eukaryota > Viridiplantae > Streptophyta > Magnoliopsida > Alismatales > Alismataceae > Alisma > Alisma plantago-aquatica. Next base: position 1,252,508,200 of record OY856411.1, on the reverse strand, counting down.
GAGGGTGAGAATTGAGCAAAATTGGGGGACACGATGAACTTCAAACCTGAGAGCAAAACACAAGTAGAAAAGAGCGAGTAAGGTTACCCAAGCATCAATTCTGTCGCAGAGGATCAGGTAGCTCGATGGTTGGGTGTGTTCCGACCGAGAGGAAGTCGAGCACACGACGGGAGCACACACGATTATAGGAGAAACTGAGACGAGGGACCGGTCGAAGGAGTTAAACCGAAGAGTTACCAGCACCTAAAGTAGGCAAACAAGGGCGAGGGCACCACTTCCACATCGCGGGAAGATAGGATGGAGAAAGGGTTTTGGGGTTTCTTTTATAGGGAATGAGAGGGGTGATGTTAGGGGTCTGGTTGTGCAGAATCTTTCCAGGAACCCAGCGGCAAAGAAATTGCGCAAAAAGGTTGAGATTTGAGCGAGATATCTACAATACAAAATTGCAAAAAATGTTGCATGTACTCCTACTCTGAGCCGAGCTAGGAGACAACCTCAGAGACGTTAGATCACATATCAACGGTCCAAAAGCAATCTGAAATTGGGAACAAGGAAAGTAGGCGTGACAGGGAGATAATATGATTAAAACTTAAGTTTTATTAAATTACTTTTCCTTTTTCTCTCTCCTCTTTTGAGGGCTCAAACATTATCAAAATTAAGTGGAATTTTGCATAGAGGCTAGGTAAGGCGTGTAGATTCTGATTATGCACTTAGTTTTGCCTTTTGGAAATTTTTAATGGTTTAAATAAATCAAATATCATTTTCTCTTTCCTTCTTCATTAATGGCTTTAGAATTATCCAAATTTTATGAAACTTGACCCACAAGTCATATTTAACATGTTGATTACGAGTCTGCCATCAATTTTACATATTGGAGTTGTTTGAATATTTAATTAATATTTTGAAGGTTCTACACACTTTCTCTTTCCTAATTTTAACTTTTAAGCAAACTTTCTCCAAATTGGATGAAAATTCATCCAAAGGCTATATTTATTATATAGATTACGAATATAACATTATTTTCCTCTTTTGGGGTCAATTATTATATTTATTTATTAATTACACTTTTTAGGCAATTTCTCTCTCTTAACTTACCATATTATTTCAAGGTGGTCCAAATTAAATGAAAACTGATATGTAGGCTTATTTTGATGTTTAGATTACGAATTTTAAGTGTATTATTTAATTTGAGGCTTTATTACATGGGTTATATCATCTAGTCCATTAGAGGCCCATTAAAAATATTATGCATGAAATTAAGTTATTTATCAGTTTATTATCACCAAATAAATTCTATGACATATTAGATTACATTTTTCATGCATTATATTATTAGGGTCACTCTAACCTTAACCTTATTTGGTCAAACCCAAAAGGTTAAACTTCTAGGGTAGGTTTCAAGGTCCAGTATGTTACAACACTCCACCCCTTAAAAAGGATTTCGTCCTCAAAATTAATAGATCCAAAAATCAACTAGTAACTATTCTCCACCCCTTAAAGGGTTCAACCTAAGAAGTCAAACTAAACAACTTTTTAAATCTACCCACATCTATTAGTTATGAATGTTTTAGAGATTTATGTTTCTCATGTATCCAACTATCAAGTCACCGCATAGGGTTGAGCTTTAGGGCCTTGTGTCTCTAACCTATCAACCCTACATGAACATCAAAATGTCATAGGGTAGGTCAACTATACTTTTATTTCAATCCTAGTCACAAAACTAGGGTTAGATTATAATCAACTGGAGTTTCATCTTAGTTGCGACTTAGTTTGAGAAAACATTGACAAACCTGAGAAAACTTTTGTATGTATAGTAGTATAGTGAATATAATTTTTGGAGATAAGAATCATTGTGAGGTGAAAACAAATAGTTGGCCAAAACTCAATGTGAAACCAAGTCACAACTTTTCCATATTAAGACTTCTTAATTTCATCCTCTAACTGAGCCTTATTGCATACGAAGATCATCATTGATCAATTCTAGGGTCAACATCTCAGTTAAAGGTAACTAACTAAGTCAAGGGTTCTAAAGGGAGACAAAATTGAAATAGTCGATTCCAACTACCATGGGATATGATACCATGTTGTAAAGAAATGAAACCACCTCCTTACTAAAAATTTGAACAATCAAACCTCCAGTCCAAACACACTCAGAAGGTATGATGGAGTGGGTGCACAATTTTCAAATCTTTATATAATGGTAATCAATAGACCAAAGTATATCACCGGAATAAAAACATGATTATATTCAATTATAAAACAAAGGGTTACAAACTTACATCATAAGGATCCATGTGGAGGAAATCGAAACCACCTCAAGATTGTCTCCAAGCTTCATCATCAGAAACTAAGTCCATGTCAACATGACATGCATCCAAGTCTTCCACCTAGGGTTGGAAGCATACCCCAACAAAAGAGAAACAAAAGGAAACATCGGTAAAGGCTGGTATGTGCATACTAAAAAGCAATTTGAGAAATTTACAAAGGATAAGGGACATCAAATTAAAAGGCTTCCCATGCAAGAGATAAGTACCACCCAAATGGGTATCAAGAGAAAGAATCACATTAAAGGAGATACTTGCCATAAATCAACATAAAAAGGATTGTGCCATAAATAAATCCACTACCATGGTGGGAAACAAAGAACAAGTAAGGCACACACCCCACAATCAATATCTTGCATGCATGTGAGATAAACATAGCCCTAGAACAATATAAATACAATTGGAGGCCAAGGCTTCACATCCTTGCAAACCTGATAGAGAATGACTCACCACGAAACTCCCAAATATATAAAATGGGTCAAGACACACATCTTGCCCTGGGTACGAGGTTCCTTGTCGTCCCAAAAGAGCAGGAAATGTCGCATATGCTATAAACAAAACCAATGCAATTATACTACTCTAGTGCTACTGAATCACATAGCATGTTTAATGTAGAGGCAAGTAGAAAAGTCTAGTCAGAATTACCAATGTTTCCATCACACAATGGTCAACTCAAACATATAAACAAATCCACTTCAAAGTGGGCATATATCACGAAGTTAGCTTCCACATCACAGTGGGCATATAATATCAAAAGTCCAACATGCACCAAGGCATGTGAAATAGATTCATGAGAATATCCATGATCATAAGATCAATAATAAAATAAGATACTTCACATGAAGCATGATATTCAAAAGGAAAGATATGGTTTTTTGGTTATTGTCCATAGGACCAAAATATAGGTGAATTTCTCAAAATGAAGTAATAGGGGATACAACATACCTTAACTTCAGAGTCAACGATCCAAATTCCAACTAGATCTAAGCCTAGGCTTCCAAAGAACCTATTATGCATATATGTGGAATTAGGGTTAGATTTCCATTAATTATTCAAACCCTATAAATCACATCTTTATTGATATATGAACTAGGTTATAAAAACTATGCCATATTTTAGGTTATATGTTCTAGAGTTTAAAACATATTTTATTGTATTTTTCTGACTTTTATATATTTAGTTATGTATTATACAAGTTATTATCTTATTTAATTAGATCCATTAAAATTACCTCTATAAAACATCAGATTCAGACGACCAAACCAAATCCATTAGAAATCTTGCATTTTTATGAATCCAACGAGTAGTTATTTTTAATTTTTGGATTAATAGATAATTAGTTATGAATTATTTAACTACGAACCAATCAGAAAATTCTGATAAGCCACGAGAAAACATTATCCGGATATACATAAACCATGTTGAGATGTACCAACCAACACAAGCCACCTGGCTCGGGGACCCTCAGCCAATAGGAGCAGGAATCAACATTATAAAATAAAACATATGGATGAAAAGACGATATTGCCCTCGATCAAAGAACAAAAATAGAAGAAGGCGGGAGGGTAGATAGTTAATACATCGCTGGCCCATCTTCTTCCCAAGATATTTGTGCCATGACAGTAGCTTCTCGAGGGTGAGAATTGGGCAAAACCGGGGGACACAATGAACTTCAAACCTGAGAGCAAAATGCAAATAGCAAAGAGCGAGGAAGGTTACCCAAGCATCAATTCCGTCGCAGAGGATCGGGTATCTTGACGATTGAGTGCGTTCTGGCCGAGAGGATGTCGAGCACACGACGGGAACACACATGATTACGGAAGAAATTGAGACGAGGGACCGGTCTAAGGAGTTAAACCGAAGAGTTACCTGCACCTAAAGTAGGCAAACGGGGGCGAGGGCACCACTGCCACATCGCGGGAAGATAGGATGGAGAAAGAGTTTTGGGGGGTTTGTTTTATAGGGAATGAGAGGGGTGATGTTAGGGGTCTGGTTGTGTAGAATCTTTCCAGGAACCCAGCGGCGAAGAAATTGCGCAAAAAGGTTGAGATTTAAGCGAGATATCTACAATACAAAATCGCCAAAAATGTGGCATGTACTCCTACTCCGACCCGAGCTAGGAGACGACCTCAGAGATGTTAGATCGTAGATCAATGGTCCAAAAGCAATCCGAAATTGGGAATAAGGAAAGCAGGCGTGACAGGGAGATAATATGATCAAAAACTAAAGTTTTATTAAATTAATTTTCCTTTTTCTCTCTCCTCTTTTGAGGTCTCAAACATTATCCAAATTAAGTGGAATTTTGCATAGAGGCCAATTAAGGCATGTAGATTCCGATTATGCACTTAGTTTTGCCTTTTGGAAACTTTTTATGGTTTAAATAAATCAAATATCATTTTCTCTTTATTTCTTCTTAATGGCTTTAGGATTGTCCAAATTTTATGAAACTTGACCCACAAGTCATATTTAACATGTTGATTATGAATTTTCCATCAATTTTACATATTGGAGTTGTTTGAGTATTTAATTAATATTTGGAAGGTTCTACACACTTTCTCTCTCCTGATTTTAACTTTTAAGAAAACTTTCTCAAAATTGGATGAAAATTCATCCAAAGGCTATATTTATTATATAGATTACGAATATAACATTATTTTCCTCTTTCAGGATCAATTAATATATTTATTATATAGATTACGAATATAACATTATTTTCCTCTTTCAGGATCAATTAATATATTTATTTATTAATTACACTTTTTAGGCAATTTCTCTCTCTTAACTTACCATATTATTTCAAGGTGGTCCAAATTAAATGAAAATTGATATGTAGGCTTATTTTGATGTGTAGATTACAAATTTGAAGTCTATTATTTAATTTGAGGCTTTCTTACATAAGTTATATCATCTAGTACATTAGAGGCCCATTAACCATATTATGCATGAAATTAAGTTATTTATCTTTTTATTATCACCAAATAAATTATATGACATATTAGATTACATTTTTCATGCATTATATTATTAGGGTCACTCTAACCTTAACCTTTTTTGGTCAAACCCAAAAGGTTAAACTTCTAGGGTAGGGTCCAAGGTCTGGTATGTTACAGTCTGCGTGGCCTGCTTGCAGCCCTAGATTGCCGATCCAGCAGTTATAATCCTTGAGAAAGGAATGCCACAGATTCACTTGGTGATGAGGCTGATCCGAACCCTTGGATTAGGATCTGAGGGATGTCAGCTTATCCCCTATCTTGCGGTTAGAGTAAGGTAGTGGGACAGCTGAACCCGCGCCCACCCTGGACACCACTTGTTGAGATAGTGGGGTGATGGGGAGAACTGATCAAGGAGTGGGATTTGCCTCCCCTTTACAAACCGATTGACACCATGAGTGGGTCAAATCACCAAGCGAATAGGGAGAATGACCCACCCTTTTCCACTATCTCTCCACTGAAAGGAGGAGGTGGGGTATGAGAGTGCATAATAGAGATATGGGGCTCGTGGAGGAGATCTGAGAAAGGGAAAAGAAAGAGGGCGAGTAAGGGAATTGAGTTGGGGCTTTTCCGGCCACCTTTGTCGGGAGTTCCATGGCTGACGAAATAAAATTTGGTTAGGAAAGAAGATGGAGCTCAACAGGTAGCAAGGAGGGAATCCGACCCCATATGGATGTGTTAGACAAGTTTAGATAGGTTGTACAATGCTAAGGGAAGCCTGAAGTTTGGAGTTGAGGTGTTGAGGAGCTCTGCCCCTTTTGGATCAGGCGTAGAGGCTGGCTACGGCGGCGACCTTGCGGATGGGGCGACTTAGAGGTTCATGTGGCACCCCAAGCATCTGTGGGAGGCCACGCGGTGGTACTGAAGCTCATGGATGGACAATCTTTCCTGGAGGAAGGTCTGGCCTTCAAGGATCTCTCGCCGGAGATGTTCCCCTGCGGCGACGCCCTACTCGACAGAATGCAAGACCACGTACATGAGGAAACGAGGTGAGAAAGGGGGAGCAGACTGATCTGACTCCCAATCAACCACTCCGAATCAAGTCCGGGTCTCTAAATAGGAAGCCAAAATCAAATAAGGAGCCACGCCTGTCATAGGCCACGTGGCCGCGCCTGATGGGCTACAAAAGGTAATAATTCAGTAAATGCTCAGTTCGTATATAATTCTTAGTAATTAGCTTCGTTGTCTGAAAAATACAATTGATATACCAAAATGTTCAGAAAAATGTGTTAAACAAGATGGATCTATAATATCAGGCTTTTGATGAACTAGTATCAGTTATATCATGTAAAATGTGTAATGCTTAGATCTTGAGTAATAAATATTAAATGATGACATAAATTTATGGAAAACTGTCAGTAAGTCCATAACCATGTTTACAATGCATATAATGTCAGATATGGTCATGTTATGACACGAACTCATGTAATTTGCTCCATATGCTAATTAGGGTTAACAACCCTAAATAAAATGTAATAAATACATTAATGATCAATAAATGGTGAAATTTACATAATACTCTCATATCAGTAATTGGAAGATGATATTTAACTATAAGATCAGTAACTATGCACATAAATTTTGTTACATGTTAAATGACCCTAAAATGATGAGAAAACCTTACTTGGGTTAATGCATGTAACCTAAGCTAACATGTTCACATAATAATGTGACACATGAGTATATTCAGTTAATAAACCATAGTTTGGAAGATAACATCAGTAATAAATACCAAGACAAGAAGATAAGACAAGTAATGATGCACATAACTTAATGATCTAAGGTAAACCCTAAAATGGATATAACTAGGGTTAAGATGATGAGAATCTAATGCATGCATGTGATCTTGTCCTAACCAGGGGTTTGACCAAGATATAGTTGACATCAGGAATATGAGGATATGATGATTAGGTTTGTTCTTGATCAAGGTACGTCATTACCTCTTACTTGGCTTATTATACAATATGTTTGTGTTATATGTGTAGTAAAATACTTGGCATATGATATTGGATGAAATGATTGTTCTTGTATGATATATTGCATAATTTTCCATACTTATTGATATGAACACATGAAACATAATATATTTGTTCCATTATATCTAAGCACTTCAACTCTTTGGTAGTCAAGTGCTAGTAATAAAGTACAACTCTTTGGTAGTCAAGTACTTGAAAGTGATCCAACTCTTTGGTAGTCTGATCACATTATGAAATGATCCAACTTTTTGGTAGTCAATCATTAGGCATTAATGCATTCAACCTTTAGCGTTCAATGCATGGATGATATAATGGAAAATAAGCTTAAAATATGTGTACTCTTTTACTAATGAATATCTTTGTGCAAGTATACGCTTTTCTTATATTCTTCTGTTTCTGCCAAGTATATTAGTCTTATCTTATTGCCAAGATATGATGAGAGGTATTAAAATACACGTAGGCGTACTCAGTACAATATTCTTAAATATTGTGCTGACGTGTACCACATGTAATATTTTGTTTATGTTGTTGTTATTCTCTTGAAGTTCCAGGATAGTGAGAGTTGTATGGCGAGCTGATGTACAAGTGGACCTATTATCTTAAGATCATGTAGTTTAGATTTAGTACATGTATATGTATAAGTTCTTGTTCAATATGTAATATCAAATGTTGTAATTATATGTTGAATGGTGAACATGTGTGTATGGTTTTATTATTGTTCATGTGCATGTGCTACTGATTGTTTCCTTCTGACTTCCTCTTATTTTCTTCTTCTTAGCCTAGTGTGGGGCATTTAAATTGGGATTTTCGCTAAGGTGAGGGTTTCAATTTGAACGTCACACATCAGATTAAGTTTTAGAAAATCTGGGGATGTCATAGTTTTTATTCCCATCTAGTAGTTAGTTTGCACTATAAAAATATCTATAACTGCAATAGTTAGTCAAATATAAGGACCTGATTATTAGTCAAAGACACTAGTGACCAAGTCCAACCTAGGTTAGTCAGTCAAGTTTCACGTTTGAAAATTCAACTAATTGACCTCTCTAGACACATGGTCTTTCTTTGGTCATCCGAGTTTCACCAGAACAAACTTGACAACTACAAATAATTAGAAAATTATTGTAAGATGTCTTCAACTATGTTTTCTTAATGAAAACTCCAGTAGTGAACACTATTGTGATACCTCTCACTTCGACCTCTGTAGCTATGGCGGGTGAGGCCGCCGCTGATACGACGGCTTGCCCGTTGCTGGGGGCCTGGGCGGAGAGAGTGAGCAAGTCGTTTAGGGTACAGAAGGCTTGGCGTCCGGAGGTGGAACTTGATGATCCAAAAGAGCCTTTCTTCAGAAACAATGATGCGAGACCTTGGCTAAAAATGCCTGAACCGGTGATGGAAGCCATGGAGGATTACCACAAAACCTCGGTGGTGGTCCAGGTCTTCGGAAGAAGATGCATACTACAACAACTCTATGGGTGGATGTAGAGAACGTGGAAGCCAAAAGGAGAGCTACAGATATCACCCCTGAAGGATGGGATGTTTCTAGCTCGGTTTGCTAATGAGGAAGACATGGCTGTGGCTATGGATAAAGGACCATGGTTCTTTGACAGTAAGCTGGTTATCACTTGGAAATGGTCGCCGGAGGGGGATGTGAGTCGGGCGGGACTCACTGCGGAGCCAATTTGGGTTACCATACCGGATCTGGGAAGGCATTGGTCGAGGAGGGCTCTGTCGATCATGGCTTATGCGATTGGAACACCGAAAGTTATCGACTTCGTCTCGGAAGGCAGATACATGGGGGCGCCTCATTTGTGTGTTGAGATCACAGCTGATAAGCTACCACCACCGACTATCATGTTGGAACTTCCAGGCGAGCGGGTGATGGAGGTGAAGGTTGTTTATGACGCTTTGCGTGACAGATGCAACGCCTGTAAGGTGTTTGGGCATTTGAAAGAATTATGCCCAAATGCCCTGAAGACGGGGGAGATGGAGGCTGATGCTCGAGGCAGGTCAAAGAGTGTTAGACCAAGCAGGAGCAAGGGGAGTACAGCTTCCGGTAAACCTAGGCTGCAGCAATCGACAATGATGGTTCAAGGCGCGGCTTCAACAAGTACCAATGGAGAATTACAGACGCTTGCACAAGGTGGGGTGATCTTGTAGGGGACAGCTTCTACCAACGTTGGAGTGGTAGTGGAGAAGGAAGGGGAAGCGTTACAAGACCTGGTAGTGGGTGTGGCTGATACCGCACCTTCTCAGGTACCAGTGACGACTGTGGTATCAGATACCCCTACGGCGGACAGAGTAACTGTGTTGGCGGTGCCTAGAGAGGATAAGGGGATGGAAGGGTTGGCTGTGGTGTCTAATTCCTTTCAGGACCTGGAGGATTTGGTAGAGGAGGGGGAGGTAGATCTGGGTAGCGCTAAGCATTCTACAAGGAGCGGTACGCAGGTGGAAAGGGGAGGAAGAGGAAGGGGAAGGGGAAGAGGAAGGTTGGGGTCTGTTGTCATCTCCGGAAGGGGGGGGCAATCTAGCTGTTCCAAATGAAAGTGATGGTGTGGAATGTCCGTGGGGCTTCTCTACTAGCCAAACAGAGAGTCCTGCGGAAAATTTTAGAGGAGAAAGATGTTCAGCTCGCAATTTGTTTGGAGACTAGAGTTAGAAGGGAGGTTAGTGAGAGGATCATGACCTTGTTTCCGAGAGGGTGGGAGTGCACCTCTAATCTGGAACAAGTGGACGGAGGCAGAATTGCGGTGGGGTGGTGCCCTGTGGTTTGGGATGTGCAACCAATCTTCGAATCTGATCAACTGATAATGCTTAGTTGCATCAATAGGGGTGGTTTTCATTGTGTAATATCAGCTGTTTATGGATCTAATGCAGAAAGGGAAAGAAGAAGGCTTTGGGAGTGTATCAGGAACATGACTCAGCAGGAGCTACCGCATTTGGTGGTGGGTGATTTCAACAGCACCAGAAAGGCTTGCGAGAAGAAGGGGGGGCTCCCTGTTCCAGACTCCATACTTGGTAGATTTAATGATGTCGTTAATGAAGCAAACTTAATTGAGTTGAACATGAGAGGTGGAATCACAACATGGCACAATAAGAGAAGCCCGGTCAGAAGAATTTCCAGCAATATAGATAGGGGTTTGGTGAATGTGAGATGGTTGGAGATCTACCCGAATGCATCTATTGCTTTAGGTGCACACCCCAACAGTGATCATGCATGGATGATGATAGAGTTGAGAAATACGAGCATGCCTAATTGGCCTTTCAAATTCTTAAATCACTGGTTGGAGTGGCCAAACTTCTGTGAGATGGTCAAGAATGCTTGGGAGGTGGACATTCAAGGCAATCCTATGTTCGTAGTCATTGAAAAGTTGAAGAGGGTGAAGCAAGCACTTAAGATCTGGTCCAAGGAGCTAATCAATTTGGACAACCTGGTGAAAGAGGCTAGAACAGAATTTTCAAAAGTGGCGGGAGCATTAAGGATGGACCCCAATTGCAGCAGTAAAATGGAGGAGGAAAGCAGAGCTGGTAAACGACTCACACAGTTAGAGAAGGCTCAGGAAATTTATTATTGGCAGAGAAGTAGGTTAAAATGGATTAAAGATGGTGATACTAACTCAAAGGTTTACCATGCGGTTGTTAAGAAAAATGATATGAGGGACCACATCCATAACCTCATTGATGAGGAAGGAAATTTGGTTGATGAAGTTGATAGAATGGCTAAGATTGTAGTTGATTTCTTCTCGGACAGCTAAAACTGTGATAATCTGAATGAAAGAAACAGAGTGGATTCCAAATTACAGAATAGAATGACAGATGAGATGAACAGAAGTCTGCTAAAGTTAGTTGATGATGAAGAAATAAAGAAGGTTGTTTTTGCAATTGGTGCCTCTAAGGCCCCGGGGCCGGATGGGTTTAATGCAAAAAATTTTCACAACTACTGGGAGACAGTTGGTGCTGATGTTTGTAGAGCAACCCGTTGGTTCTTAGTTGGTGGAAGGATGGTGAGGCAAGCCAATCATGCGTTCATTAGATTAATTCCTAAAAAGACTTCTCCCACTGAGATCACAGACTTTAGACCGATAGCGTGCTGCAATGTGATATATAAGATCATTTCTAAATTGATAGCGTCTAGATTGAAGTTGTTGCTGCCGGAGCTCATTTCCCCAAATCAAGCGGCCTTTGTGAAGGGATGGTACATATCAGATAATACGTTGCTAGCCAAGGAGTTTCTGGTTGATTTTGGAGTTAAGAATTCCCCAAGTAAAGCTTGTATTAAGACGGACATATCTAAAGCATACGATCATGTGAAATGGGATGCCATCTAGAGTTCGCTTATAGCTTTGGGATTTTCACAAAGATGGATCGATGTGGTCAAACAATGTGTGCAGACTACATCCTACTTTGTGTTGATCAATGGGGTGTCGTATGGGATGTTTAGGGCTTCAAATGGCCTGCGCCAGGGTGATCCTCTATCCCCACTTCTATTTACTACTGTTATGGAGAATCTTACAAAGCTGAGTGATAGTGCGGAAAGAGATGGTCAAATTAAAGCTTTCAAGGTAAGGGGAGTTAAAGTATTAACACACATGATTTTTGCAGACGATGTCCTGTTCTTTATAACAGGACATTACAAATATCTCAAGAATGTGAAGGGCCTGATGAAGGAATTTGGGCTGCTGTCCAACCTGTATATGAATGCTATTAAATCCAACATCTTCCTCTCTAGATCGTGTGATAGTAGAAGGGGGAGACTGAAAGAGGCAGTTGGTATTCTATTGGGGAGATTTCCTACCAAATACTTAGGAATACCAATCTCAGGGGGTAGGGGAAGAGGAGTGGACTTTAAGGTGTGTGTTGATAATCTCAGAAGCTTGGTCGAAAAGTGGAGTGGACTTAGAATCTCGATGGCTGGGAGAACTGTTCTCATCAAAACGGTCCTTACTGCGAAGATTAACTACTGGAGCAGACAGACGGAAATGCCGATGTTCATTCTTGATAAATTCAGAATTATCATGGCTGGTTTCTTATGGGGTGGAGGAGCGCATGCGGTGAGCTGGAGCACAGTGGCTCAACCGTTGTACGCTGGGGGCTGGGTATCTGCTGTCCCAACTCCATAGCGTGGGAAGCTGCTGCAAAGAGAGTAGATCATTTCCAAAACATTTTGGATTCCCCTTGGACGAGATGGATGAAAGTAAGATATGGGCAGTTGGGGGATGATTCCAAAATAGGGGAATCGTCTGTTTGGTGCAAGATGATGAGAATATATAAGGAGCTGGGAGCGTATTATCAACTACAGCAGCAGCATGGGTTCAACGACCCGATTAGCAAACTGTGGAGGATCAGGAAACAGCTACCGCAGGTCATGTGGTTTGACGTGTTTTGGATTAAACCCAGATGCCCTAAATGGAGCTTTGGTTCCTATAGGGCAATCATGCGTAGACTGCCCACAAGGGACAGAATCATTAAATGGGGGTTAAACTGTGATCCCACTTGCCTCCTTTGTTATAACGTGCCTGAATCACATAAACACATCTTTTTTGAGTGTGATTTCTCAGCTTATCTGTGGAGAAGAGGGTGCCTTAAATGTGGGTGGGGTGGTTTGGCTCCTCTTAACTTGGATGAGGCTGTGGAATGGCTGATCGAGAGAACAAGGAATAATCTCAAGAACAGATTTTTGGGGGGAATCTTCATTACTTCACTCATTTTCCATATATGGGGTGAGAGGAACTATAGGCTGCATGGTAAGAGACCAAGGGATAACATGATAGTTTTTTATGTAATTAGTAATAGCATTTTGTGGTTCTTCAAAGCTGACCCGAGGAGCATGGCGGGTATAGATAGCATGGCTATGAGGAGTTGGGGTCTCCTGTAAAACTTGTTTAGTATACGGGATTTTGTTGTGTCCCCTATACTTTGTTGTTGAGATAGTAATATTTTACCTTATCCAAAAAAAAACACTATTGTGATTGAATTTTCTAATTCATCTATATGAAATTAAAATGTACACTAATTAAATTTATTACAATTTAAGCATAATTCTAAGTCATACAAACATTATAAATTGTTTACATCAATGTTCTTCAAAGAAAAATAGCTATTCTTAAACTTTGGTCCTTGAGCATGTATGGCCTATATTTCTTTAAATTTGGGTTTCTAAATTTGAGCAATTGGAGTGTGTCAATCAATATGAAATGATCTCAATAAGAATGTTAGAACATGAATTGAATGGTGAATTCGTCATAAACATATGGGTAATCTAACTTGTGGAGTCAACATTTTCCCCATTAAGATGGTAACCCTTCCTAAATACATTGAAAACATGATGATTGAGAAGATTTACCTATGAATTTTTAGGGCATCTTTATTTTGGAGTTAAAAATTTTCCCCTCAACTCATGCTATCAAACAGGTTTGTTCGTTTAAAAAAATGAAATTCTAGAGAGAAAAACTAAAATTTCACAAATATCATTCTATTCACATTAAGTGCAAATTAGATTGATTTCAATATATCTTAATATTCTCCCTCTTTGCCATACCACAAAGTGGGGTGGGGTCAAGAGAATATTAATATATTGTCTAAACAACATATTAGACAAGATGAAAACATTTTAACAAGCAAAGATGCAATTTTTCATAATATATCATCAATCTATGCACATGATTTACTCAAACTAAAAATATTTTTTCATTCAAAAATCATGGTTTGAGTATCAAATAATATGAAACATGTGGAAATAAAGAACATACAACATATGTCATGATATGAAATGAAATGCATTGCCTCAGATACAAGTTTTCTTAATAATATTGATAAAAATCACAAAATACAACTCTAATAACATTGTAGACTTCCTTGGAAGGGCCACAATATTCTTCATTACAGTCAGATATAGGGTGAGAGGTCTATATAGAGTTTCCTCTTGTTAACCATCATTTTCATAATCCTCCACACACCCATATGAAATTGTATCACCCTAATGGTCACTTCCTCTACTACTTCTATCTCAACATTCATATGTTTAAACTAGAGAGCCACCTCTCATTGAGTTGATTTTAGGTCTTTATGACACTATCATCAATGGCATGTGTTGATTTGTCAGTAGGTGGGAAAAACCAACAAAACTAGTAAGCATAATAGGGATTCTAGATGAGGAGCTAGGTCCATGAAGATAGAAGCACTGCATGAGACGAGGCATCAGGAGTAGTAGGGGAAGTAGAGGGGGTGTAGTGGGTAACACAATAGAATAGTCATATACATAATACATAATTGTAAAGGTGGATAAGGTCGATAGGTTCCATTGTATATGGAATAGGTAGAGGTTCCGAAGATGCCATGTGGTTCATGATGTGTTAGATATCTTCATGGAGGTTGGTAGTGTCTTGTCAAAGGTAGCAATTAATCTGTCTTAAGTAATAATTTGATGCATCATGTACCCCAAAAAGTTTCTCATTTCACATAGGGAAAGAGTTAAAACTAGGAGGATGAGGCATGTTTGGTGGTGGAGTGGGTTGATATGACTAACTAGATGGAGGTGGATGAGAGATGGAAGCATGATAACACTCAAATTTAGGCATTTATGCTAATTTTTTCATAGTTCATTGTAGATTATAGCATTGATATGCCCGAAATAACTCTAGATTCTTATCATTTGATAATTCACATCTTTTTGCTCAACAAGCCAATTTTGGGATCTACATTGAGTCGCCTCTCCTCAATGGGCTAAATGTTGGAGTTTTAAAAGAAATGTCTCAACTCTCTTATTACCTGCAAGTGTATGGGTTCAATTGTAGTCAAGTGTCGAACTCAAGGAGCAAGTCAGCTTGGTGCAAAATCGTTAACTTTCATACATCTAAGTAAAATTACAAAAGTTGAGTTGATTGTAGATAGATAAAAGGCAAGTAACAATAAAAGAGCTTGGGTTAAAGTTTCAATTCAAAATTTGGAAAATCCTAGATACGATATTTCACTACCACACCATCACATCATGCATAACTACAAAATTAAATCAAGCAATCAATATGAAAGGAGATTGTCATCATCACACACATCCTGGTGTCGTGAGATGGTTCTCATCATCGCATAACACTCCCGTGTTTATGTAGATTTGAAAATAATCTAAAAGCCTCAACATACTCCAGTCATTCCCATGGTCAAGAGAATATTTCCATGAATCCTACTCCCTGCTTCCTCATACATCCTCCTGAATCATAAAAGAAAGCATAAAACATGTATAAAAGGTGGACAGACAAGCGTACAAGCAACAAATCATTAAAAGCATCCATGTAGAAACAAATTAACTGACATTCAATATAAATTTCGAATTATCATGAGTAATGACATGGGATCTACTCTCCCATACCCAAGAAAAGAGTTCTACTTGTCCATAATGGAGATGCACAAACACATTACATAATTTTTGGAGTTTTGCATGGCTAAATAGAAGAAAAGGTTGAAGGAACCAAAAGTGTAGCTAAGGGGAAGTAGCACTTCCGCTAGAGGATGAGATTCTACCCTTGAAGATACTTCAACTTATACAATTCTCACTCCAAAAAAGCTTGAGTAAGAACAAAATCTCTACTGCACTTTTGGAGAAGAAATGGAGAAGAAATGAAGTAGAATGTAGGTTCTTTCTCAAGAATACCTCTTCTTCCACTCCAAAATTGTCATACTTTGTTCTGAAACTTCTCTTGGAGGAAAAGTGCTTCCAAATGACAAGTGATAATTGCCCAAAAGGTTGCATTTGTATTTTAAAATGATGGGTGGTTGCTATTGATTTCTATAGAAACTGATAAAGACATAATGTGTCTTCAAGGAGACAAGTCGTGTCGCATCATGTAACTTGTCGACTAACTACTTCTACACGATGGGTACAGGGTGTGTCCCCTTAGAGACACATGTGTATCTATCACTAGAGTCGGTCTGGGCATAAGGCACAGGGGGTGTTCGATTAAATACATGCATGTGTGCATTGGTAGCAAGTCAGAGTCGGCCTCTAGATCGTGAGGACACGTCATGTCTTGATAGAGACACATCGTGTCGTCTGCTCTGAATTTTAGGCACTGAGGCTGCTAGAATCTTACACTCCCATGTGATTAATAGCACATGTCATTTTCTTTGTTGTGTGAGCCTTTCTGGGAAGTTACACATCATTTCTTAAATATTACACACCATGCTCAACGTTGTTTCTTCAATAATGAACTCAGAATCAATTGCAAATCAAGGGGAGGTCCCACTGAGGTCGAATTTGGGTTGGGCTATCTTTGATTTGACATTTTGAACATGATCCTATAATCAACATCATGAAACAAGTAAAAGATGGTGAGTTAAGTATGATTAGAGACTAAATGGAAGGCAAAATGAACTAAATTTGTGTGAGGATGTGATATCCCAAGACAGTATGATGAGGGATTGATATCCCAAGACAGTTGTGATTATAGGATAGCCTTGTGTGGTTGTGTATGACATCGTATCTGAAATGACCACCACTAAACTGACATCCAAATCATTACTAATTATTTGGAATAATCATAAGCAGTGGATTAATAATTTAACTAAAATTTAAAACCATTTGCAAGTAGATTCTTTTCTAGGAAACTTTTATAGAAGATCCAAAACATATATATATATATATATATCATGATTCACATTGTACGATAATATTTATTCTCATCTCGAGGACAACATATAATAGTTTCTCTAACAACATATATACTGAAGCAATGTAAAACCTCGAGGAATACTAGCCAAAGTCCTCAAATTGTTTACGAAACCATTATGAATTGACTCTAAGGACTTGAGAGTACAAATATGACACATAGGACTTCTATCTACAAGACATTATAGATAATACACTCAACCTGAGTTCTCACTGCTGCCTCACCTATCGTTCCTCCTCTGTAGAAAGGTCTCCACCGCCTCGTACACATCCACCTAACAATTGTGGATCCCACAGGGTGAAACAATTATCCCATTGAGAGATATAACTCTTCATCGACCATATTATTACCACAGATAAGCATTATAAAACTGAGCAGAGGTTCTTTTATATTAACAGGCAGGATTAATCATTGTAGGAATAGAATAAAGTAATATCCTTACTTAAGGAGAATTTTGCATCTACCCATGGTAGGGTTATAAATCATCCATCTACTTTACAAGGAATGTAAAGAAATATAAATAACATATATCAATTAAGATGTATAACTTAATTGGACATCAAACAATGTTTTTTGTATTTGATCCTTAAGCAAATATGCTACACGGTTGAACATATTTTAATAATCACACTTATGACCTAAGGAGATGAAGCATACCCAGTATATCTCCAACCGACCACACATTTCTCACAAGTCGGTACCATACAAGGTTAATGAAAGATTCAGTTGCCATGACCTCACCTATCTCGGTCAGTAGGAGACCACTTAGGCTTAGTAGGACATCTCGTATCAGCTGCAAAATAGTTGTGCCAGGGTACAAAGACATCCTCGCTTAGAGATACAACATCATTTGTGCTCTCTTAGGGGAACCTCTACTAACAACCATCCCCTCTTACAGAGTTACGGTCACTTAGGCACCATACTCTGAGTTATGGTCACATAGGAACCATACTCTAAGCCACGGGCCAATTCACCGTGCTCATTCACTTTGAGTTTGTAAGGGAATTGGCTCATATTTGTCCACCCTTACTTATGCCCCCCACATATTAAAAAATATGCATTTTGGGTTATGTCGCGGGGAACCCGTTTCACCATTCAACAAATTTTGACGCTGATGGATCTATGGTTAGGGCAATGTTTTATGGTTTCTACTGATATATTAAGTGCATTACATCATTCATGGGATCTCAGTCCCTTACCACATTACTGGGAATTCACATCCCTTCACATCATTATTATCATGATCACTGGAGTTGGGTATTCAAACCCTTAGATCATCACTTAGCATTGTTACCACTATAATAGGTAACCATTACCTCTAGGTCCTCAGACCAAGGTATTCATTTCACTTGTTGTACAAGTATTCCTCATAGCTCACATTGTTTTAATTAAACATCTTGTCACCTCTCACTAGGTAAGAATTATTCATATGGCTCACCAGGCCATTAACATCTTGTAACCTCTCACTAGGAAACAACTATTCACATGGCTCATAAGGCCATTACACATCTTGTCACTTCTCCCTAGGCAACAACTATTCACATCGCTCACAAGGCCATTACACATATTGTCACCTCTCACTAGGAAACAACTATTCATATGGATCACAAGGCCATTAATCATTATACTTGTTATAAAAGTATTAAACATGCCTTACAAGGCTTATGCAATAAGAGAAATACAACCTTCCCATTATCAGGGTTAGGGTTTCTCTTTATAGCCGAATAGGGTTTCATGTTCATATTATTAAACCAAACCTTAATTCGTTACTCCAGACACCTAGGAACATACAAGATATCATAAGTATTCAATCATACTTATTTTTATTCTCACCATTTATCATTAAATGATCATCAACACAAGGTACGTGTTTCTCTCTCATCCTCACTAGGATACTGAATACATCATACTTTTGGTTCAATCCTCCTCTTGAGGAATATAAGTCCATCATTAACAATTTACATTATCTTTTAATTAACAACACATTCAACATATGTCATTCAATCAATCACACAAGATTGAAGTGTCCCTATCACATTGGATATCAAGATGTGTGTGCTATCATGTTGTACTTTTAAGCCACATTCTTTACTTAATGTCATGTATCCATATCGGGCATGTGGTATAACCACATCACATGTCATGTTTTAGGGTGTATTCCCTAATCAGCATATCGTGTACCCATATCAGATGGAATATCACTTAGATCTTATCACTTCAAATCAACTTTGTATCAGGTATGAGCTAGGTGCTTGACCCCATATCAGGTATAAGCTATGAGCTTGGTCCCATATCGTTCACCATATCAGGCATAGAATATATGCCTCATCATGTATCGTTCAAGGGTTTACACAAGATATCAAATTGGTTTCCCATCCAGGATTTTCATATCGGGTATCCATGTTGGGTAGAATATTGGGTTTCCATGTTAGGTAAACCCTTAGACTCATAACCCCTTCAATCCCTCAAGCGTTAACCTTATCCCATGGGTACTTGACAAGCTAGGTGACTTTTTGAATTATCATATCCATTACACCAATGATAGGGTATATCGGGTTTCAATCCATCCTCTAGGGTTTTCCCACTATATTTGGTAGATTATGCCATATCGTGCATGAGGTATGAATTGAACCTCACATCATTCACAAGGTAGGAGTAGGTGCTATTCTTATCATCCAAGGGATATCAATCATAACATACATGTGGTAACATTCACCACTCATCTTGGTTTAACCATCATCTTGGGTTTCCAACTCTATGTTGTTTAGAGTACTTATTACCTCTATATCGTGTAAGAGGTGTAGTCTAGACTTGTATAGTGCATAAGGGTAGGTGGGTATCTCCCATATAGTGCAAGGGCATGGGTTATATCATGTATGAGCTATCATCTATTTGTATATCAGGTTAACCCTAACTTCGGTTTCATATCGGGTTGAGGTACTTTAACCATATCAGGTTACACTTTGTTCTTGAATCCATACTTGATATTGTGCATAAGTGTTTACTCAATGATTCATATCTTGCATCAGATATTTGCTTCAAGGTACCATGTTCTACAGGTATATTACATGATCATATTGTGCAAGGAGCACTTGCTATTCTCACTCATATTGGGTTACCAAATTTTAGGGTTTCATATTAGCTTACAAGTATACTTTAGACCCTATACCGGGCATAGAGTTTATACTTAACTTCTTATCATGCAAGAATATCATGAAAGCATATGATGCAAGCATATCGTGCAATAATGTCATGCAACACATCATGCAAATGATGTATGCACATACTCATATCGGGTTAGAGTTACTTGTGTGTGTATTTGAACCCGATATCACTTCATAAAGTGATACCATCTTCTTCAATCTCTAGACCTTTGTTCTAACTATTATAGTTTCATAGCAACAAGTCTAAGAAATTACTAGAACTCATAATTTCATCAACTTTTTTAGAAGATTTTGGAATCAAAATTAGTTCATTTAAGTATAGAAATTTAGGTGATGAATAATAACATGATTGAGTTCAAGTTATATAACCTGCCTTATGAACAACTTCAAAGCTCGAAGCTCCAAATCTTCACGTTCCTAAGGTGGAAGATGAACTCCTTCAAGGTCTGAGTCTCGTTCACCACTCCTCCATAGACAAGAAATCACCATAGTTAAGCACTTGGTGAAGAAGGAATGGAAGGAATATCCATAACCTGATATCCATCTTCACTATGGTTGAAGATGACCAAATCCTTACCTAAAGCTTGGTGCTCAAGATAACCTTGATCCTTGAGATGCTTTGAACAATACCTAAGGGGAGTTTCATGATATCTTCAAGGGAGAGTGTTATGAGGATTGTAAACTTTCATATGTTGGTGAATGGTGAAGTATATATACTTGGATTCATGAGAAAAAGCATGTAAGAGGTGTCTTTGTCTCATGCTACTAGATGACACGTGTCCATGCATGGTTGACATGTGTCCATTCATGAACACATATATATCTTGCCACAAACGAGTCTTGAGGATATCCTAGAGACAATATCTCGGCCCTTACTTATCTTGTTGGACAAGTTATCTCATCTTTATCTCATCAAATAAGCAACCCGATACACTTTTTGTAAGGAACTTGCAACCTATCATGGACCACCTCCTAGAGGTGATCTTCCCATAATGGCCCTTGCCAAGGCCCAAAAAATTGATAGGAGGCTCCTACTATGGCTCCTTGGCCGATAGGGCTCCTATGTCAAGTCTACAACACGATACAACACATATAAGGCTTTTGCCTTCAACTCATTCTTGGTCTTTCATCACCAAGAGTATCATCACTCAATTGTGATTCAAACATAGTGTCTCCTTCTTTATATTTCCTCTAAAGATACATAGAGGGAGTAGGGACACTCTAGCGGTGGTAATTTGCATTTCAACCCTATACATTGGGTAAATTATATATTATACCAAAATTGGTGCACAAAGTACTAGCATTGTTCAAACAAATTATAACTTGGGATTTAGGCTTCCCACAAGCCACCACTTAGAATAATTCACTTTCTTGTGATACTAAAACACTTAGAACACATTCCAAACGTATATTTTGCGATGTAACCCCTTATCTTGGGTAAATTGCAAATTTCACTTAGACTTTCATATAATGCACACATAGTTTGCCATTAAGCTCAAACTTGAAAACAAACTTCACAAGAAGCCTTAATTACTTTCTAGGAGATTATAACGAGTTGGTAAGTGTCTTACTTAAGCAAAACTTCTAGGGTTAAGCCATAACCCAGGTCAGGGGTATTACAGTATCATGTGATGATGAGACTAGTATACGCTTAAATTGTCTTATATCTTTTGAAGTTGTATTATATCCTTATCTTTGTAGAGTTTGTTTAGGTTTTATACATTCTAATTTCATTGATGCTAAAAGATATTCAATTGGAATAACTAATCAAGTGAAACCCTAAGCATATAGTTTCCATGTGCCATATATCCATATTCAACGTCAGTATTTGTTGATGGTGAAATAGGTTTTCCCTTAGTGGCAGCTCAGAGTCATATACGGATGAGCATATGCATTTCACAGGATTGATTTTTGTCAACCCTAGAAGGAGAACAGTCAAGGTCGTATGTGAATAATGTGATACAGTATACATACATTATATGTTTTGAGGATGCATACAGGCACACCTCAGAAGTAGTGTTGTTGCATTCGTAACTCCGTTTACTAGTGTTGTTCCTATATACCAAGGTGACATGGTTGTTTTGTACTTGGACTTTATATGTCACTATGGCATACTCAGACTGACCAAGGGGAGTAGAGAGATCATTGGATTCCATATCTTCCATTAATCTTGTATGCCACTGGTTTTAACATAATAGTTTTTAGTTGGAACATGAGTGGTATACTTCATCTCCTCAGGGAATAACAAAAGTCATAACATAGTCATGTATTGCACTTGTTTTTGGTCAAATATGAATAACATCGGATGACCCCTTTGTCTTATCCTTGTACTAATTTCTTGAAATATAATGTGGTAATAGAAATCAACTTTTACACATATTCTTATTATTCTTTTTTAGAACATTAATTGTTCTTCTGCTCAGTAATAACTGCCTAAGTTGCCTAACCTGCTTCATAAGTTTAATACATATCTTTTAGTTGAATCTGCTCAAGTTGCTAAGTATGTTTTCTACCTACTTTAATTTACTTGTTCATTTATTATACATTTGTGGAGAGTTATATCTCTTTCTGGGACGTTTGGTTTCACCCTGTGGGTTTCCACATCTTTTAGGTGGTCGAGCACGAGGAGGTAGAGGTCATGTTGTTGAAGCTGAGTAGCAAGAGGAGCAGTATCTATGTAAAGGTTGGATTTGCTGCTAGTGTTTTGTAGTAGAGTCTTATTTGTTGTCCATGTACACTCAGGACCTTGGGGGAGTTTTGTAGATGTTGTATATTGAGATGATGTTTTTGGCTTTATGCCTTTGTTGTACATATATGGCATGTATGTATGTGAACAAGTTACCTCTTGTAAAAGGTTGTGACCAGTGAACTAGTGGGCCAATGGACAGTACTATGTAATAATCATTTGGCAGGTATTATATATGCATGTGTCTTATGTGGACTCTTATATAATAAGTTCCATCTTTTGTGCCTATGTGAAAATGGTCTTAATTTCTTGTGTTTTATGGTAAGCTGGTTGTTTAGTAGTAATTCAACAGTTTATTTTGGGTAATCATGATTTGTGTGGCATGGGGTGTCTCATATATGATATTAGGATTAATTTCTCTATAATTACATAAAACTTAAAATTCACCATATTATTATTAGCAAGTTACAATATAAAAAGCACATCATGCTCTAGATTATATAATATTGAGTTTACCACATATTTTACTTTATTTTTCAGACTTATGTATTACTAGTTATGAATTCTATGAACTCTAACCAATTAGTAAAATCACTAAAAATCATGTATCTATATTGGAATTAGGAGATGAAAATCATACCATCATGTAGAGAAAAGTACCATCATTCTAAAACGTTTTTTTATTATTTTTATAAACTTTATATAATAAACCATGTATTTTTTTACTTCTAACAAATGAGAAAACACCAATAAATTCATATACTTAAGAAAATCCAACTCTAGTCTTAGTGTTGTGGCCCAATCAAAATTAGTCAAGCTACTTGGGCTTACATCATGGTGAGAGCCTAACTTGAACCAAAGAACAATGTGTTCAAGAAATCCCATGAAGGAAACAATACCACTATAGGAAAAATTATGAAATAAAGAAAAATGAAAGAGGAAAAATTGGGAAACCCCACAAGACCATCTTGTTCTTTTCTTACACTTCACTTGCACAATGTATAGAACCGCTAGATCTCAAACCCATCAATCTAACTTGAGAATCAGGGCTCCCTGTTTCCTGAAGATGAACCCTTTGGACCCTTCAAAACCTAGAAATTCCAACTAGTTCAAAAAGTAGTTTGAGGGGTGCACAAAGAATTGAAAATTACCTCTACAATGGTTGTGTATACGAACAGACACTAAATTCTAAAGAAAAAGAGGGAAATAGTATGATCCAAAGATGGACAACATCATGATCAAGTTTGCAAGGTCAAGGTGAGGGTACAAGTACTATGGGGTTAATTTATTGGATGATATAAAAAAGAGGAGATGGCCAGAGATGCGATGACTATGTAGACTAAAACGCATTGTGATATGGAAGACAAAAGATATAAAGAGGGAAGTCAGGGAATCTTACTATAGGGTAACTTTGTCGAAGGTGATCGGATTCACTAGGTCATGGATGTGGTGGTCGGCGAGGTCAATTCTCTTCACAGTACTGACCCTGGATGTCTTGGGGTTAATTGAGGGTTGAGGAGGGAAGGACGGGGGCCGCAGTGGTTTCTAGGTATATATGTAGTGCCATGGGATGGTGTTCAAGGTTGTACCTAGCCATGGAAATAATGTTACATGAAGCCAAATTAGACATTTCATTAATTAGAAGCTATAGGGTTTGGATTTTTGATGGTTAAATAAAGAATTCCAAAACAAATCTAGAGGAGAAAAATGTCATCAAGAGATGAACCACACAATGTGAAAATCAGTGTGCAAGAATATGGATCCTTCTTAGTGAAAAAAAAGAAGAACAAGGTAGGAGAAATATCAACTGTCATTTGATTAAAAATCAATGACTGAGCTGGAAATATGTTTTTGGAAAGTTAATATAACCAGGTATGATAGCTAAGAAATTGAACAATAAGAAATCTGAGAATATAGGCGTGTGACAAAATAAAGGATAGAAACTATAGGGAATTAGTTCTACTAATAGAACCATTTATCAAATTAGTCCTTAAAATTTATATTTCAACCTAAATTTATTTGAGGGTTCATCAAATGCTCAAACAAGATGAAATTTTATACATATGATACATAAGATACGTAGAAGTTGGATGAATTTAAAGGAGAAACTATTTATACATTCCATTTCTACATGTCTTATTTAGCCTATGTATAAAATGTCATCTTGTTTAAGCATTAGATGAACCCTCAAATATGTTTAGCAAGAAATATAAATTTAAAGAACTAATTTGATAAATGATTTAATTATTAGAATATATTCCCTATAATTTCTATTCTTTTATTTGACACACATATTTTTCCCAGATTTACTATAGTTTCAATTCGTAGTTGGCATACCTAGTTTTATTTACTTTCCAAAACCTAGTTTCCATCTCAAGTCATTCATTTTTAATCAAACAATAATTGATCTTTCTCCTTCCTTGAGTTTCTTTCTTTTTTTGTCCAAGAAGGAGCCAAATTCTTGCACACTAATTTTCTCATTGTTGGTTCATCTCTTGATGAGATTTCTTCTCCTCGAGTTTTATTTTAGAATTCCTAATTTAAGCTTTAAAAACTCAAACCCTAATACTTCTAATTAATGAACTGGCTAATATGGCTTCATGTAACTCTACTTCCACGGCTAGGTACAACCGTAAACACCATCCCCAGCCCCTACATATATGTCCAGAAACCACTATGGCCCTTGTCCTTCCCTCCTCCAACCTCAATTGACCCCAAGACACCTTCGGACACTACTGTGAAGTGAATCCACATCATCAGCCACCACATCCATGACCTAGTAAATCTGATCACCTCTGACAAATTTACCCTATAGTAAGTTACATGACTTCTATCTTTATATCATGTCTTCATAACACAATGTGTTTTAGTCTACATGGTTATCACATCTCCAACCATCTCCCCTATTTTTGTATCATCTGACAAATGAACCCCGTAGTACTTGCACCCTCTCGTAGACTTTGGAAACTTGATTAGGATGTTTTCCTTCTATGACTCACACTATTTCTCTCTTTTTCTTTGTAATTTAGTGTCTGCTCATACGAACAGCCATGGTAGAGGTAATATGTGAGTCTTTGAGCACCCCTCAAACTCCTATTTGGACTAATTGGAATTGCCAGCTTTGTAAGGATCCAAAGTACTCATCTTCACGCAACAAAGAGTTGTGATTAAGAAATTGGATTGATGAGTTCGAGATGTAATTACTCTATACTTTACGCAAGCAAAGTGTACACGATACATAAGATGGTATTATAAGTTCTCTCAATTTTACCCCTCTCCTTTTCTTTTCTTCTTTATTTTTCCTATAGTGGTATTATCTCCTGCATTAGATTTCTTGCACACATTGTTTTGTCGTCCAAGTCTGTCACTCACCATGCTGTAAGCACAGGTCCCTTGGCTAATTTTGATTGTTCTAGACCACTAAGACTAGAGGTGGATTTTCTTAAGTACATGGATTTATTAGTGTTTTCTTGATTGTTAGAAATTAAAATATACATAGTAAATTATATATAGTTCAGAAAAATAATAAAAAAATGTTTTGGAATTTTAGGACTTTTATCTACATGTTGGTACAATTTTCATTGCCTAGTTCCAATATAGATATGTGATTTTTAGTTATTTTCCTAATTTGGTTAGAATTTTTAAAATTCTTACCTATTGATCTATAAGTCAGAAAAATATAGTGAAGTATGTGTTAAACTCAGTAATATATAATCTAGAGCATGATTTGGTTTTGATAGTGTAATTCATTGATTATACTATGGTGAGTTTTAGGATTTATGTAATTAATGAGGTTAATCCTAATATCATGTATGTTATTAATAGGTAGCTTGTGACCCTAAGGTGGAACTAGGGTTGACCATGAACATATCTAGACACATCTTGAGGTAAGTTGCATCCCTTGTTGTCTTACTGGGAAATCACCCATGTTTGTATCCCTCTCTTGGTCCTTTAGGACATACTATCCTATACACATTCTCTATCTTTTGAGTGGTTGATCAATGTGTGTAAATATATGATGATATTGATATTTTGATCTATCATTTTTTCATATACTTGTTGGGTGATAATTTGTATCGTGTGTAAATTTTTCCATGAGGAAATCATAATTTGGTACTTGAACTAAACAAAAACCTAACTTATAGGTTTTGACTTTTGTAAATTTTTAATGTACATTAATTGTGAAATGGTTGGTTACTTATTTATGGGTCCTCAGACCCACTCTATATTAGTTCAATGCTCTCATCCCTTATTTAAGCATGGCAATATGTTATCTTGCATGGCATATTTTCATGTGTGATTGACTAGTGATAACTAGATATAGTGATACCACATTTTAAGGTATTGAGATTTATTCCACTACCATGCTAAGTTTTATTCCTCTGCACATAAGATTTTAGGCACTAAGTTTTATTCCCCTTCCATTGATTGTGTTTTGTTCCCTTGAAAAATCTATATTTTATTGGCACAGAGGGTTTAGTCCTCTACCCTTTGACATGGAATATATGGTTTTATACCCTACTATTTTGTATATGTTAGTCTTCTTATCACTCACCATGCAAATATTTAATTTTCTTATATCATTAATGTGATGATAGAAAGAATATCTTATTGAATATCTTCTTCATAATGGTTCTTGATATCCATTTGGATGTTCTTTTTCCTTTTGGTTTGGGAAGCGTTGATAAAGTTTATTGATGTCCCTTCTCCTAAATATTGTTCAACCATAATTTTTTAACATGCCAACATTGTTATAATGACAACATCCATTTTGTGTTCTCTTATTGGGTATGTACTATATGAAGGACATGGGAACTTTACATGAGGACATGGAATTGTCTTAGTGGACCTAACTCTTGGGAGATAGGCTTGAGGTAGCTTGTATATCCATCTGTCCAGTTCTTCAAGGTTATTATCTTTCATGTGAGTTCCCTAGTGGAGATTATTATTTAATCTTATTTATTGAATATAGCTATTATAATTTTATTCTATTGATATACTTTGGTCTTTATGATATCCATTTTTCTAAAAGATCAAATAAAAGGTATTAATCTAATTATGGAAATTTCATGTGTATTTGTTATGGATGATGAGTTTTATTTGATTTATGTGAGGAGTGAATCCCCTCTCAGATTGCACTCCTCATCTGTAACATACCGAGTTCTAGACTTTTTTGCCTTTTGTTCCTCTTTCCCTTCTTTTCCTTTCATTTCTATCTTCTTTGGCATTTCTATGTAATTTGTGGAGAATATGATGGTTTAATGAACATTTGTTCATCTTTTTTGTCAATGTTTTGGTTTATGCACAAATACCTCAGTGAAAGCTTAGTAATGGGTTTAATATGTAAAATATCTACTTAAGTGCTAAAAATGATAAAGAAGTTCGTTCTAGAACTTTCTAGGACTTTTTAGAATATGAAAAAGAAAGGAAAACTCAAAATATAAATAAAAGAGATGATAAATGTAATAATTGGAGATAATATGGGATATTATTGGATAATAGGAGATAATGTGGACTATATTATTCCAAAAATACCAAATAGGAAACCATGAGATAATTTGATATGCAAATTCGTTTCCTTGAGCCAAAAGATACTTAAAGGCCAAGTATCATCTAATTTGGATAATATATAAATAAATAAAAAGCATGTATTACAAGATAATAGGAAATAGGCCAAGAAAGAGAAATGAAATATCTAATGTCCTCAAATTGGAAAACTAATCCCGAATTCGTAATCTAGATATGGAAATAAGCCATTAGGAAAATTTTAAACTAATTTGGATGATGTTTGGATAATATGAAGGGAAAGGAGAGAGAAAGCATGTAGAACCCTCTTTTAGATAAATAATTAAATAAATGACATCAAAACGATTCAGTAATGGCCAAATCATATCTACGGCATCAAAATTGACATGTGGGTGAAATTTCACCATAATTGGATAATCCTAGAGTCATAAATGAAGGAACAGAGAGAAAATAAAGATTTACCTAATTATCTAGCTTAAGTTTCTCAAAATGTAAAATAAACTTTATATTCAAATAGTACACCTCGAAAATAGATAGGATGTCAAGTTTCATCAAATTTGGACTTTGTTTGGGAATCCAATTAAGGAGAGAGAAAATCATGAGTTTATGCATTATCACTTTGGTCGAATTCTAATTCAATTGGGAAAATGATTTGTCACGCGTCTAGTATATGATCCACACGATTAGATGGTTTGTGTCTCTGAGTGGACCCATGACTACATATCCAATGGCCAATAGTCATCTCCTACCTTGGTTCGATTTGGGAAACAACAAGCTTATTTTTGAAATTTTAAAATCACAATATCTTTCTCGTCTCTCAACCAAATCAAGTGATCTTTGTCTCTCTGGACTCCTCTCACAATTCCGAACAAGTCTATCCCAAATTTTTGGTTTTTTGACAATTATTTGAGGACTTCCCATTCTAACCCCAAGTTCTAAAACCCTAGCGTACATCTCCTCACCTATATATACCCCTACCTTTGACTTCCTGGGATCCTTTATAACTCAACCCAACTCCCAATTTCAGCTTTTGTCATCATTTTCACCCCCACCAAGTGACTGAAGCTCATGAGCTTGTAGTGGATCTTCCTCCCTTGTCTCTCCATCTTTGGCCAGAAAACAGGTCCCGTTAGGTTCATCTTCCTCCCCTCTTTGTTTGGAGTACCTGTACGTATATTTTCATCGAGTATAGTATTTTTTCCCAATACACACACATGTAGTAGTAGCTACTCATTGGCCATGAATCAACTTGGGTTGGGGAAGAAAGCCCCATGTCATTTTACCTCTTTACCCCTTTGTATTTTCTCCGTTTCTTCTCCGACTCACGTGACAGTCACAATAGTCATTTGATTCTTTTTTTATCCGCCTTGACCGAGGTTTGACCGAGCGCCCGGGCTGCTAGTAGAGCGCCAGCAAGCTACCAGTGAAGAATGGGGCCACCCAACGATTGGGCCAGGTCATGGAGACGTGGTCCCCACTCATCTCCCTATCTCTCTCTCTCCGTCTTGATCTCTTGGTTTTAAATGCTAGTGCCTACGTGGCACCTTCTGATTTTCCGAGATTCAACAATGAATATCTTTTTATTTTTTGGTCCAAAATGAAAATTAAAATGTGTTGGAATCAAGAAAACATAAGCTATCTAATAAAAATATTTTTTATGCTTGATTCTGATGTTTTCACAAAAGTTCTTTTGGTGTAGATTTAAATTTACTAAAAATCACAAAGAATATCCCTAAAAGTCTATATCTTGAAAACATATAAAATTGTATGTTATTTTGACCAGAAGAACCTAAATAAAACAATAGTGATGTTTTTAGTGTATGATTCGATGGTTTGTGGAAAAATTTGATAGTTTTGGGGTTTTGAATCTTTTATGAATGAATATAGTATTACTACATGGATATAATGATGATATTAGCTTAATTGGACTCTGATCTCATTTAAAGATTCTGAAAAGAGGTTTCTAGGATTCAAAAGAATAAGGTATGTGCATTTACTCCTTAAGTTGGGAATATTTGTGTCTTAACCTATACTTTTCCTTAATGAAGCTCATTTGAACCCTATATCCTATATTCATGATTCTTTTGCTATACTTGTCTCATAATCTATTTTGGAATATTGTTTTATGGGTCTTCGTACCCCTCTACCATGTTCTATTGGATTAACGCTATTACTTTCCATTGATTCTATCATGATGATTTTATTAGACTAACTAGCTATAGTAGCGGTACTTATGTACAACCACCCATAGTTGGGGAATGTGCTATTTCTCTGTTGGGGGATGTGTTATTCTCCCCCACACACGAAATATGTGCAGATGACTCAGAATATGTTATTCTCCCCTCACCCTTTAGTTGAATGTCCAGTAAGTGCCTCGACCCTACTTAGTTAAGGTAGTCAATATTAATCATGCATGCAGTTCTTTTATTATACTTTGTTTATGGTAAGCATCTATTGAAAGCTTATTTTATATATGGCATCATTCTCTTATTATCTTCATCTTAGGATTATGCTTGTTTAGGTTTCACTTGTGGTGGTAGAGGTTGTTGCTCGATGAGGTGGTTTCACAGTTGTAGAACCTTCCTTGCTAGGAACAGTGGTGGTGACGCTATCTTCTTACTAAGACTTCCTCACAGTGGTGGGACCTTGACCTTGCTTGAGGAGCAACAGCGGCACTCGTATACAGTTGAGGAGTCATACACAGCTATTAGAACATGACCAGTTGAGAGTGAGAGTGAGGGAGGAAGCTTGGGATTAGGGTTCAAAACCCACTTTCTTGTCCTTGGACACAACGTGTCTTTTTGAGGACACAACGTGTTCGTTTACAGAGGTCTCCATCTTGTTTTTGAACGCACTTTGACTGTAGAGTACACAACATGTATAAATGGAAACACGATATTGTGAGATTTCAAAAACCAAAGTTGAAGTCACCTCCACTGATAACGACATGTCATGTGCAAATAAAGACACGACCTGTAACATTCCAGTTGGAATTTGTGCACTCTTTACCTAATAACTACAAGACGTGTCAAATAAAGACACGACATGTGTTTTTATAGAAAAACTCCGTTCTTTTGAAAGACCTGTAGGACACAACATGTTCTATTTAAAACACATAATGGATGATTCCAATGAGTGTCGACTATTATCTTACATGCTCTGTAAAAAATGGTACACGTTGTGTACTTTTTAGAATATGCGTAGTCATCCCTTCTCTGGTTTGGCGACACAACATATGCAAATAAATACAAGTCATGTCTTTCTGAATTTCTACATAAATTGTCTTCCTTGATTCGCACGGGCAGAGATCATGATGTGTATCTATGAGGGTCTAAATTATTACATTCATCCATGATAATTTTATTTTGGGAATTGAAAAATGTCCTTGACTGAAACTAATTAATAAAATCTATCCTAATTTGGGGTCAACCACCACAAGTTGTTGCGTTAAAGTCTAGAGTAAGACTATTCAACTGGTTGATCACGAATCTTGGAGGGACCAAGAGGCTCTCTTGTCAATCTCCTCTCCTATAGTATATTGTAACTTGTACCTTTGTCCATTAACTTTGAATGTTGATTGCTTCCCTTGTAGCTCCACCTTCCCATGCGAATACACTTTCACGACTAAGAATGGTCCAGACCACTTAGATCTCAATTTTCCTCAAAAGAACTTGAGTTTGGAATTCAGCAATAGAGCTTGGTCTCCTTATTTGAATTATTTAACCTTGATTCTTTTGTCACGTAATCTCTTTGTCTTTTCTTTGTATATCTTGGCATTCTCGTATGCATCCATTCTGAGTTCTTAGAGCTCCTAGAGTTGAAGCAATCTTTTCTCTCCTACATTTCTTGGGTCGTAGTTGAGGAATTTGATTTCCCACAATGCTTGTCCTCCAATTCTACATGTAAGTGACATGATTTATCGTAGACTAGATTGAGAGGAGTTGTCCCTATTGGACTTTTAAAAGTTGTCCTTGTATGCCCATAGTGCATTGTCTATCTTTTCTGCCCTATCCTTTCTTGATCTCAAGATGGTCTTTTCTAGAAAAGCTTTTAGTTGACTATTAGAGATCTCCACTTGGCCTGATGTTTGAGGATGATAGGGTGTGGACACCTTATGATTCATTCCATACTTTCTAAGAATATTGTTAAAGTTCCTTTCATTGAAATGACTGCCACTATTAGATAGTATTGCTCTTGGGAGTCCATATATGGGAAAAATGATTTTTTGGAATAGCTTTATTATGGACTTTGCATATAGTGCTTGAGTGGGGATTGCCTCCACCCATTTGGATACATAATCACAGGCTACTAGGATGCACTTGCAGCTATACAAGGATAGAAAAGAGCCATATAATCTATGATCCACACGTTGAAGACTTCTTTTTCCGGAATTGAATTCAACAACATTTCACCCCTCTTTGAAATTCCCCCTGCTCTTTGATAATTGTCACAAGCCTTGACAAATGTGTGCACATCATGGAATAGACTTGACCAATAGAAACATGCTTGAAGAATCTTGGCTGTAGTCTTATCCTCTCCAAAGTGTCCACCCTAGAGAGAGTTTGACAATCTAAAATCACACTAGTAATCCTTCATTGGGAATGCATCTCTTAATAAGTGCATATGTGCATTACTTAAACAATAGAGGATCGTCCCAATAATATAATTTGACATCATGCAGGAACTTTTTCTTTTGCTGGTATGTGAAATCAAGTGGAAAGCGTCTGGTGGCAAGATAATTGACAAAATCAGCAAATCATGTCAAAGCAAGAGAATTTACCATATAAAGCTTACCAATAGGATATATGTCATCAATTGGAACCTTGTCTTCAACACTTGTAGATAGGTGTGAGAGATGGTCAACTACATTGTTCTCAGTCCCTTTTTTATCTTTGATTTCCTAGTCAAACTCTTGTAATAGCAATATCCAGTGGATGAGGTGAGGTTTGACATCTTTCTTGCTAATAAGGTACCTTATCGCAACATGATCAGTATATACTACGACCTTGGAACCCACTAGGTATTGTCTGAATTTTTCAAAGGCATAGACAATGGAAAGCATCTCCTTCTCAGTAGTAGTACACTTGATTTGTGCATCATCTAGGGTCTTACTTCCACAATGTATGGCATGAAGTTTGTTGCCTTTTCTTTTTCCTGAAACTGCTTCTATGGCGTAGTCTCTTGCATCATACATTACATCAAAAGGATCACTCCAATCTGATGGTTGGGTGATGGGAGCTAAAACTAGGGCATCTTTCAATTTTCAGAAAGCAATTTGGCAAACATCATCAAACATGAACTCGACATCTTTTACTAGAAATAAAGGCTTTGTAATCATTGAGAAGTCCTTTATAAACCTTTTGTAGAAACATGCATGTCCCAAGAAGCTGTGAATTTCTTTCACATTAGTTGAATTTTACATCTTTTCAATAACCTCCACTTTAGCTTTATCCACTTCAATTTCTTTGCTTGAAATAACATGACCTAGAACAACCTATGTATGCACCATAAAATGGCACTTCTCCCAATTAAGCACGAGGTTGACTTGTTTTCATCTCTGCAAAAGTTTAGTTACATTAAACAAACAATCATCAAAGGAATTTCCATTAATACTAAAGTCATCCATGGATATTTCCATAATCTTTTCAATGTAATTAGAAAAAATAGCCATCATGCACCTTTGAAAGGTGGTAGGGCCATTATAAAGCCCAAAGGGCATCCTCCTATTAGCATAAGTTCCATAGGTGCACGTAAAAGTGGTCTTTTCTTGATTGGGTGGCTAGATGGGAAATCTGGAAGAACCCACTATAGATGTCAAGATAGAAAAGTAAGAATGATGGGCAAGCCTTTCTAGCATCAAGTCCATAAAAGGTAAAAAGAAATGATCTTTCCTTGTGGATTTATTTAAATTTCCAGTAACCAATGCACATTTGCCACCCAATGAAGATTCTTATTTGTATTCATTCGTCATTTTCCCCTTTTATTATAGTTGTTCCTCCTTTCTTGGGCACAACATGTATAAATGTCACCCGAGGACTATCACTTATTGTATAAATAATTCCAGCATCTTTAAGTTTGAGAATTTCTTTTTTAAAACTTCCATCACATTTTGATTTTGTCTCCTTGGGGGGTCTATGCATGGTTTGGCATTTTCCTCCAAATCTACTCTATGCATATAGATATAAGGGTTAGTTCCTTTGAGTTCATCAATTGAGTACCCTATCCCATCTTTACAGCTTCTAAGTTTAATTAAGAGTTTTTCTTCATGATCATCATTCAATTCATCATTTATAATAACTGGAGAGGTGGAGTTTGGACCTAAGAAAGCATTCCTCAACCCTAGTGGGAGGGGTTTTAATTCTACCAATTTGTTTGGATTTATGATTTTTCTTTCCTCATTCTTCTTTGAATCTTCTTCACTTGGTGGAATATTCAAAAAGGGTTTTAATTCTACCTATTTGTTTGGAGTTGTGGTGTTGTTTTCCACATTCTTCTTTGAATCTTCTTCACTTGGTGGAATCTTCAAGGTTTTATAAATTTCCTTATTGAAAGTGACTTTTTCATCTTCTTCTTCAAGACCCTCAAGAGTAGTATCAACAAAATTCTTTTCTTTCTCAAGCAGTGTATCAATAGTATCAACCAAACAAAGGTACTCCTTAGAGTTGGGTGCCTTCTGGCGTCATAAATAGATAATACAAGTTCTTCATCTCCAACTCTAGTAGTGATTTTTCCTTCTCTAACATCAACTAGATAGCCTGTAGTACGTAGGAAATGTCTTCCAAGAAGGACGGGATTGGTTGGGTCTTCATGCATATCCAAGACCACATAGTCATAAGGAATGAAAAAGTTTCCTATCTATACGAGAACGTCTTCAATCACTCCTCTAGGGTATTTTATCAAAAGATCAGCTAGCTAAATTATCATTAACGTCAGTTTTCAGTCTCCCAAGTCCAACTTTTCCCACAAAGAAATAGGAATCAAGTTGATGCTAGCTCCAAGATCAACGAGGCCTTTATCAAAAGTAGAGTATCCAATCTCGCAAGGGAGAGTGAAAGCACCTTGATCATATAGTTTTTTAGGCATACGATTCTGGATGATAGAGCTTAGCCTTTTAGATATCATGATAGTCTCGACTTGACCAGACCTTCCTTTCTTTGTTAGGATGTCCTACAAGAACTTAGCATAAGAGGGCATTTCTGCTATGACTTCAACGAGAGGTACATTAACATAAAACTTGTTTAAAATATCCATGAACTTATGGAACTTAACGTCATCCTTTATATTAGCAACCCTGTGAGGGAAAGGGGCATGAGGATTGCTATAAGAATCACCTTTATGGAGATTTCCAATAGATTTCTTTCTTTGATTTTCAATAGTCTCCTCAGCAGTAGTGTCAACAACCTCTTTTGATTTCCTGTTGGAAGGCAGTGTAGACCCTCCTATGACTTCTCCACTCCTCAAAGTTATACATTTACAAGTCTCCTTTGGATTCATAACTGACTGAATGGGCAAAGGACCTAAATATGTTCCTTGGTTGGCTAAATCTTGTTGACCTATCTGGTTCTCCAACATCTTAGTGTGGGTAACAAACTCATCAAAGTTAGAGGATAATTGTGTGATAGCATCTTTGAAAAGATTTTCATGTGCCTAGAACTCATAACTCTATTGGATTTGTGTGGTGACAAAAGTCTCAAGGAGTATTTCAAAGCTGGATTTTTGCAGTGGATGAGTCACTTGTTGAAATTGATTGAAGTTCCTATTGTTTCTATTATTATACCTTGGTGGCTATTGACGGTTGGAATTCATTGGCTGACGATTCCTCATAGGTTGTTGACCTTGAGCTTGACCTTGTTGTTGGTTCTGCGAGTTGTTGTTCCTATAAGAAAAGTTATGATGGTCTCTTTATCTTGGGTTATAGGTCTCAAAAAAAGGATTATAGGCTTGTCTGTTATTAAAATTGCCCACAATATTGAGTTGTTCTTATGTCTCAGTGGCATTTAGTTGGGGTGTAAAACAAGAAGTAGAATTGTGGCTGAATGTTCCACACAACTCACATACTTGCTCAACTACTTGGATAAAGTGAGTGGCCAGGTTTTCCAACTTCTGAGTCAATGCATCAAGTTCGGCTACAATTAGGTCCACGATGTCCATAGTGTGTTTCCCACTGGACTTCTCACTTTAGCCGGTGGAAGAGAATGTTGACTGTCCTTATTAGAACTCCACTAGTTGTGGTTGAGTTCCATATCTTCAATAATGGCATAAGCTTCACTATAGGACTTTTTCATTAAGGCTCCCTTTGCAGTGACATCAATAGACATACGGGTGTTGTAGAAGAACCTGTTATAGAAAGTTTGAAGTAGCAACTAGTTGGTGAAACCATGATGAGAACAAAGTCATTTAAGATCCTTAAATCTCTACCATGTTTCATAAAGCATCTCACCTTCTTGTTTATTGAAGTTTGTGATTTGGTTCCTCAGCTGGGCCGTCTTGCTAGGAGGGAAACACTTAGTGAGAAAAGCATTTAGAGACTCATCACAGCTCTTAATGGAAATTTTTGGAAATGAAGAGAGCCATGCCTTGTCCCAACCTCATATGGTGAACAGAAATAGGAGTAGGGTGCTCCTTTAGCTGGAACACCATTGATCTTAAAGGTGTTCATATACTGGAGAACTCCAGTATTTGAAGATTCGGATCTTCCATACGAGTTCCACCAAAGCAACTTTGTTGGATCATCTACATGATTGTAGGACTGATGGAGAAGTTATTGGCTTCTATTACAGGATGATCCATGGCCCCTCAAATATTGATGGTTGTCGGAACAGTGAAATATTTGAGCGGACGGTTGTCCACCATCACTGATTCTTGAAGAAGATTAGGTGAAGGTGGTGGTGTAGGTGAAGAATGTGCTGATGAAGGATGTGATCCCTCCAAACTTGAAGAATTGTCACTAATCCTTGCTCTCCTATGGCTATAAAAGGTTCTCTCTATTCCTAGGTCCAGAAGGTCTAATATTTGTAGACCCCTATTAAAATGACACATGCAACATGAAAAGAAAAAAATGAGTGAGATTCACAAAAGCAAACATGTACCATGATATAGGATATGAAAATGATGACTTAGTCTCAATTACTAGTTAAATCTTCTACTCTAACTAAAATTATTGTAGCTCCCCGATAATGATTCCAAAACTTGTTGGAGTTATAAAATAAAGATCTCAACTTTCTTATCACTCGCGAGTGTACGGGGTCAACTTTAGTCTAGTGTCAAACTCAAGGAGCTCGGACAGCTAGGCATAAAATCGTTAACTTTCATTAATCTAATTCAAATTACAAAAGTTGAGTTGATTAAAGATAGCTAAAAGGAAAGTAACAATAAAGAACTTAGGTTAAAGGTTCATTTCAAAATTTCGAAAATCCTAGATATGAGATTTCACTACCACGCCATCACATCATGCATAACTACAAAATTAAATCAAGCAGTCAATTTGCAAGGACATTGTCATCATCACACACCTCCTGGTGTTGTGAGATGGTTCTCTTCATCGCATAACACTTGTGTGTTTAGATAGATTTGAACACAATCTAAAAGCCTCAACTTACTCCATCCATTTGCATGGTCAAGAGCATATTGTCATGAATCCTACTCCCTAATTCCTCATACATCCTCCTAATTAGTACAAGAAAGCATAAAACATGTATAAGAGGTGGCCATCCAAGCATACAAGTAATAAATCACTGTAGGCATCCATGGAGAAGCAAATTAACTAACATTCAATATAAATTTCAAATTCTCATGAGTAATCACATGGGAGCTACTCTCCCATACCCAAGAAAACAATTCCACTCGTCCATAATAGAGATGCACAAACACATTGCAAACTTTTCAGAGTTTTGCGTGGCTAAAGAGAAGAAAAAGCTAAAGGAACCAAAAGTGTAGACAAGGGAAAGTAGAACTCTGGTTATAGGATGAGATTCCACCCTGGGAGCAATTTCAACTCATACAATCCTCCCTCTCGAGAAGCTTGAGTGAGAAAAAAAGCTCTATTGCACCTTAGGAGAAGAAATGAAGTAGAATAGAGGTACTTTCTAAAAAAAAACTCTTCTTCCATCCCAAAATCACCTTCCTTTCCTCTAGAAATTCTCTTGAATGAAAAGTGCTTCCAAATGACAAGTGATAGCCGCCCAAAAGGTTGCATTTGTGTTTTCAAATGAGGGTATTGCTGCTGGTTTTTGTAGAAATTAATAAAGACACAGTGTGTCTTCGAGGAGACACATCGTGTCTCGTCATGACACTTGTGGATTAATTGCTGCTGCACAAGGATTACATGATGTGTCCCCTCTTAAAAACATATTGTGTATCTATCCCTAGAGTTGATCTAGGCATAAAGCACACAGAGTATTCTAGTAAATACATGTCTATGTGCGTTGGCAGCTAGTCGGAGTCGACCTTTGGATTGTGAGGACACGATGTGTCTTAATAGAGGCATGTTGTGTCGTCTGCTCTGCATTTTGGGCACTGAGGCTGCTAGAATCTTATGTGCTTGTGTGCTTTATATCACACAACATGTTCTTTTTTGTCTGAGCCTTTCTGGGAAGTTACACGTCGTGTCTTAAACAAGACACATCGTGTTCAATGTTGTTTTTCAAAAATGAACTCTGAATCAACTGCAAATCAAGGGGAGGTCCCACTGAGGTTGGATTTGGGTTGGGTTGTCTCCAATTTGAAATTTATAACAGGTATCATGATCAACATAATGAAACAAGTAAAATAACTAAAAGATGACAAGTTAAGTATGATTATTGGCTAGATGGAAGGCAAAATGAGCTAAATTTGTGTACAAATGTGTGCAAAAGTAGATATTAAATGCGCACATCACTAAATCTCTTCTTCTTCTCCCTTCTTCTACTGTTCTATTTATATTCTATACCAATGATAGTCTTCATCCTTTGTTAAGTGCCAATTATGATTGACCATGGATAGTTGAGCTCCTTCTTGGCTATGTATCCCGTTTTGGGCATGTTTATGTACTTTTACCTTAAGCAAGTAATCTTATTTTAGATCTAGTATATGCTTTCTATTCTGTCTTCTCTTTTTGGTTTTGATTGCTAGTTTGGTTGACCTAATTTGATTTCTATCTATATCAAAATATTCATTGCAGAAATATATAAGAGAAGGTGGTTTGGATCATAATTTGAAAAGAGAATAGTTTAAGGCGATCTGTGATGAACTAGAGACATGGACGACTATGTCCATCCCGATAGGGTTAAGCCCACCATCAGCTTCTATCCAAATCACATCTGTTACTAACATCTCAGAATATTCTAGACCCGAAAGGGTATCTAGAATTCTAAGGTGTTGATTTGTCATCCTCGAGAGAGGTTTCATATCTTTGATAGATTATAGTCACGCTGTGTGAAAGAGAGTGAGATAACCCCCACAGGAACATATACCATCGTATGTACCATGTTTGAATGTAGGTTTCTTACTGAGGTGTTTGAGGGTTTTCTATGCCCAAGAATGGGTGCATAAATGGCCCAATTTGTGGTTACATAGCCAAAAACTCCTCTTTGATTAGTACAATCTTTTAGACTCTATTTTGTTTTCTTTACCTTGTTTTGTTTTATTTCATGACATTTACAAGACTACTTCTAGTTCCTTACTCTTATCAACTATTGAATTGGATCCGCTGACTTAAGAGAGAGATCTTAAGTGTTATAAAAGAGTGAAATCACCCCTTTACTAAAACATTTAAAAATAAAACATTCATCCCAAACATACTCAAAAGGTATGTTGAAACAAGTGTAAAATTTTCAAACCTTTATATATATGGTATACAAAACACCAAAGAGTATTGCAATTGAATATAATTCTATGACTGTAATCAATTTTATAAAAGTGTACATCATATCTCCCATATAGGATTTACAACAACAAAAGGATCTAGACAGAGGGAAATCTAAACTACACCAACTTTGTCTCCAACAAACAAATTCATGAGATAGGTCCATGCTTAAAGCCATGTATGGTACATACTATGGTACATACTATAGGGTTTTACCCTATAGTAAGATTACATGACTTCTATCTTTATATCATGTCTTCATAACACAGTGTGTTTTAGTCTACATGGTTATCACATCTCAGCCATCTCCCCTATTTTTGTATCATATGACAAATGAACCTCGTAGTACTTGCACCCTCTCCTTGACTTCGGAAACTTTATTAGGATGTTTTCCTTCTATGACTCACACTATTTCTCTATTTTTCTTTGGAATTTAGTGTCTTCTCATACGAACAACCATGGCAGAGGTAATATGTGAGTCTTTGAGCACCACTCAAACTCTTGTTTAGACTAATTGGAATTGCCAGCTTCAGAAGGATCCAAAGTACTCATCTTCATGCAACTAAGAGTTGTGAGTAAGAAGTTGGATTGATGGGTTGGAGATGTAGTTACTCTATACTTTACGTAAGAAAAGTGTACACAAAGCATATGATGGTATTATGGGTTCTCTCAAATTTTACCCCTCTCCTTTTCTTTACTTCTTTATTTTTCCTATAGTGGTATTATCTCCTGCATGAGATTTCTTGCACACATTGTTTTGTCATCCAAGTCTATCACTCACCATGTTGATAGCCCAGGTCCCCTAACTAATTTTGATTGTTCTAGACCACTACGACTAGAGGTGGATTTTCTTAAGTACATGAATTTATTAGTGTTTTCCTGATTGTTAGAAATAAAAAATACATAGTAAATTATATGTAGTTTAGAAAATTAATAAAAAAATATTTTGGAAATGCAGGACTTTTCTCTACATGTTGGTACAATTTTCATCGCCTAGTTCCAATATAGATATGTGATTTTTTAGTTTTTTTCCTAATTTGTTTAGAATTTTTAAAATTCTTACCTAGTGATCTATAAGTCAGAAAAAAATAGTGAAGTGTCTGGTAAACTCAGTAATATATAATCTAGAGGATGATTTGGTTTTGATAATATAA
This sequence comes from Alisma plantago-aquatica, assembly GCA_963693085.1. Lineage (NCBI taxonomy): Eukaryota > Viridiplantae > Streptophyta > Magnoliopsida > Alismatales > Alismataceae > Alisma > Alisma plantago-aquatica. The sequence continues at coordinate 1,252,466,882 of OY856411.1, read as the reverse complement.
TTCATTGTTTATACTATGGTGAGTTTTAGGATTTATGTTATTAAAGAGAAGTTAATCCTAAAATCATGTAAGTTATTAATAGGTAGCTTGTGACCCTAAGGTGGAACTAGGGTTGACCATGAACATATCTAGACACATATTGAGGTAAGTTGCATCTGTTGTCTTATTGGAAAATCACCCATGTTTGTATCCCTCTCTTGCTCCTTTAGGACATACTATCCTATACACATTCTCTGTCTTTTGAGTGGTTGATTAATGTGTGTAATTATATGATGATATTGATATTTTGATCTATCATTTTTTTCATATACTTGTTGGGTGATAATTTGTATAGTGTGTATATTTTTCCATGAGGAAACCATAATTCGGTACTTGAACTAAATGAAACCCTAACTTACAAGTTGTGACTTTTGTATCAAGAACCAACTTAGGTGACGTCGAGGCGACAACCTAGCGCGAGTGGAGGATGGCACGGGGTCGTGGTGGGAGAGGGCAACACCGAGGGCGACAACCTAGAGCGAGTGGAGGAAGGGGCAAAACGATGTTGAGCCATCATCAGCTCCTCCAATCGGTCAACTGGAGGTCGATGGAGAAGGAAGCGGTGCCAATTTAGAATCCCTACAGGCTAGGGCTCAAGACGGTGCCTCTACCAGCCATCCCAAGTCACCGCCGAGCTGCTCCGATGTTGGTCCCATGCCTCTTCTCCTTGCAGATTGGTTATCCACCAGTAGACTAGGCAGGGCTGAGATCTCATTGGATCCGATAGAGTTTATCGAGACGGCGCTCAAGGAAGGCGTGAAGTGTGTCTCTATCTCAATCCAGGAGTGCTCCGCTCCGTCATGGGAGGAGTATCTTTCTTTTCGATTTGTTGGTAGAAAATCCTTCAGCGGTTAGCTTATAGGATGGATGTGAAGGAAGTGGCGCCCTAGTGGCCCAGTCGACATCGTTGCTGAGGAGCGTGAAGGCTACTTTGTCAGGATGTCGACGGAAAGTGAAAAGGAGTGGGTTCTCGACGAAGCCCCTTGGTTCATGGATGGATCCCTGTTAGTTGTCCATACATGGAAGCCAAGGTCATCGCTTCTGCCCCTCTCTTTCTCACGAGTTCCAATCTGGGTCAAGATGGAGAACCCTGGGCTTCCATGGACTAAGCGGCACATTGCCAGTGCTGCAAGCACCATGGGTGTTCCAGTGGATTATGATGATCATTTGTTTGTTGTTGGCTGTCTTGGTGACGCCCTGGTCTGCATTGAGATTAGTTGTGAAGGCAAGCTTCCAAGTAATGTTACGGTGGAGGTGGACTCATCCCCAAAATTCCTGAAGGTGGAGCCGATTGCTCGGCCGGTGGTCTGCCCCAGCTGTAAGAAGTTTGGGAATAGGGGGATGTCGTGTCCCCTGAAGCCGAGGAAGCCACCACTAGGGAAAGACGTTCAGGTCAAGATTGGCAAGGTTGTCATTCGACAAAATGCCAAGGTTAAATCCAAGCCTGCAAAGACGATTTGTGAGGTGGTTTGTGACAATAGTGCTTGTAATAACCAACCTGAGTTGGATGATAAACTGCGGGAGGTTATAGCTCAGCAGGTTAAGGACACTGTCATTGATAGTGCACGAGAGCTCTCCTTTTCCGAACCTCCTGTTGTTGTCAGCCAAGTGTTGGAACCCGACATGGTTGGAATTTTTCCCCTTTGCGACTTCAGTAGCTTGGATTTATGGTGGGAACTGGAGATAGCCAGAAGAGGAAAGGAAGCTTTAGCTTCTGAGTCTTGGATGCCGAACAAGGTTTGGAGTAGTTTCGAGTTTTCTACTCAGCAGTAGGATAGGGGGGAAAACCTATTCGAAGAAGAGGGGTCTAATGATTTTGATCCAGAATCGGGTCATTGGGATTCAAAGTACTTGGACTATGACCAATCTTGGTCTAAAAGGAAGAAGAAGTATGGGAGGAAAAAGGTTGGCTAGACATGTTCTCTTTGTACTTTTGTTTATGCTTTCCTCTTGTTTCTATGAAGGCATATGTGTGCCCAAAGCTCTAGATATGTTTTGATTTGACCTATGATCATGGATATGTAACCTGTCTAGAATCCATCCTTTCAGTATATGAGTATAACGTTATGGAGGATAGGGAGGCTCTCATATTCCATGGACATGGGTCTGAAATCCTTGCCATTGAAAGGTCTTTGAACAAGTATATGCAGATTGGAAGCTTTTTGATAGGTTAGGAAGAGTTGGATGTCTGTTTTAGGTTGATTGTACTTGCTGTCCTAGTTGCCTATGCCTTCTTTAGGAGCCTAGAGATCACAATTTGAAGATTTTTTTCTTACTTAGTTGATTTTCTGGTCTTTTGTAAGTTGTGTTGCAGCTGTTAGGCTGGTTAGTATATGATAGCTTGACGTTCATATTAGCTTTTACTTCTCTCTTGTGAGGTTCATTTGTTGGACCTTTTTTGTTTCTGGATGCCTATCCTGTTTGTAGGGGCGCATGGCATGTACCCAAAGTTTTGGATTATTTTTATATAGCAACAAAGTTTTTACCGACCAAAAAAAAAGTTGTGACTTTTGTAAACTTTTAATGTACCTTAATTGTGAAATGGTTGGTTACTTATTTATGAGTCCTCAGACCCACTCTATATTAGTTGAATGTTCTCATCCTATATTTAAGCATGGAAATATTTTATCTTACATGGCATATTTTCATGTGTGATTGACTAGTGATAACTAGATGTAGTGATACCACATTTTATGGTATTGAGTTTTATTCCACTACCATGCTAAGTTTTATTCCTCTGCACATAATATTTAGGCAGTAACTTTTATTCCCCTTCCATGGATTGTGTTTAGTTCCCTTGCAAAATCTATATTTTATTGGAATAGAGGTTTTAGCCCTCTACCATTTGACATGGAAGATATGGGTTTGTACCCTGTTGTTTTGTATATGTTAGTCTTCTTATCACTCACCATGCAAATATTTAAGTTTTAATGTCATTAATGTGATGTTGTTTAATAGAAATCATCTCTTATTGAATATCTTCTTCATATTGTTTCTTGATATCCATTTAGATGTTCTTTTTCCTTTTGGTTTGGGAATCTACAGAAATGGCTGATAAAGTCACTTTTCAAGGTGTCGGTTGTATACAAAAACCGACACCTAAACTTTACAGTGTCAGTTGATAACATAAATCGACATCCAATCTATGAAGGTCGACCAGACACGGGTACCGCTTTTATTAAGTGTCGGTTAATTAATAAACAACCAACACCTAAACTCAACCGCCAAAACCAAAATTCCAGCGAAAGAATTGGCTCCAATATTTTACATATGGCATCGGTTCGTAACTAAATAACCGATGACTAAAGGGTATTCGCGAGACAGGAATAGTTTTCGGTTGTCTTTTACTCAAAAACCGACGACTATAATGTAGTATAGGTGTCGGTTTTTGGAAAAGAACTGACACTGTTGGTTTAGTTGTCAGTTTTTTTAAATTACTAACACTAATTGTCAACTTAATAGCTCACCAGCGTGACCGATTCTTCCCCTTTCCCTGTTTCATTCCCAATTTCCTGATTAGGTCCGACGATTTCTTGCTCCCTGCTGCCGCCGCGCTCTGTCGCCGCCGCTCCTTCCACGTCGCCGCCGCCGTTCTCACCGGCCCTCTGTGCTCCGTGCTCGTCAGCGCTCCTCTTCTCATCACCGTCGTCGCCCGCCCGCCGGTAGAAGCTAGCTCTCCTAGCCTCGCCGCCCTCTCCGCCGGTAGCAGCTAGCTCTCCTAGCCTTGCCGCCCTCTTCGCCGCTCCTCTCCTCGCCACCGGCAGCTGCTAGGTCTTGCTCCGGCTGCTACTCCTCTTCCCTCAAGGTGCCCGCCCTGCCTTCTTCCTTCTTCCTTTGCTCCGGCGGCTGCTGGTGGGCATTTTTTTATTTATTTACTTCCTATGAGAATCAGTTTTAATTAGGGCTCATACACATATTGATGTAGATAAACATGTTAGAATAAATGCTAAAAAGGTGTGATTTTAGGGTTTATGTACTGATTTTGTGCTTCTACTGAGCTGAATCCTCAATTGTCTATACAATACATGTTCTATGATAAGCCTTAGTTAATTTAATATGCATACTTTGTATGTAAGACATAGTAATCGGGTAGTGCTGTATATCCATGTAAATTACATGTAACTAATCATGACATATATTTTAGAATGCATACTTTGGTTAAATTACTGTTGTATATTTTGATCAAGTGATGATATGTAAATGTAGCAATAAGTTAGTAAGGTATCAATGATAAGTCTGTTGTAATGTGATGCAAAATAGTTATTGTATCATGCATATATACTTAATACTTTTTTGTTTTATAGTTGTATAGTGTGTTTTATGTGTGGCAAGTCTATTCTTTAATAGTTTAGCTATAATCATTGTTTAATAGTTTAGCTATATTCTTGGTGAGAATCCTAATCACCCTTATTGCTTAATGATAAACTGTAATGCACACATGTGAAATGGAATGAACTTTTCCCTAAATTGCCAATCATGCTTTTAAAGACATCAATAATCACCCTAACTTGAAGATTAGGATTTATTATATATAATAATGACATCACATGTATTTGTTAACCCTAGACCCTAATCTTGTCCTAATATATATTTTTTTCTCTTCTAAGTTTCAAGTCCATTCATCATTACAAGTGATTACATAGATGTTCTAAGGTCGTTTACATAGAAAACCCAAAATGCAAACTTGTAGCCATTTTGACTTAGAACTTGACCCATTCTAGGGTTTGGATTTTAGATCCTTTTCATGTACCTAATTCCTGTAAACATTCTAGGGTTTGATTTGAACTTGACCCATTCTAGGGTTTGATTTGATTAAACCCTAACATTGATGAAACCCTAACATGTACATATCGATTATTGTGTTTGTTGGCCTAGAAACTCGTCCAAGATTTACTCATTAGGAGTAAATCTTGGATAGTCCCCGGTTTGGGACTGTCTTTGAACACCTAATCTCACTTAGGATGTAAGTGTATAATGTGTATTGGGTTTTCGAGAAAATTTCAGAAGCATTTACTCGTTTGTTCTCTAAGTACATATGTACTTAGAGAACAACGGGGAAACGCTGCCGAAATTTTTTTGAAAACCTAATACACATTATACACTTACTAGTGAGATTAGGTGTTCAAGGATAGGATAGGTGGTACACATTTATTATATATAAGAATGACATCACATTTGTTTGTTGGTCTATAAAGTGAACAATCTTGGATAGTATACCCTAATCTTGTCCTAATATATACTTGTTTTCTCTTTGATCATAGAATGGATAGATCATGGATGTCCATTCGCAATCACTGCACCCCAGAGTTTATTTCTGGTCTTGACCAGTTCATTAGATTTTCCGAGGAGCATAGGAAACAACCTGGAGATAGGTTCTACTGTCCATGTAGGTATTGCGGTAACAACTTGAAAGTCAACACTGGCGACGAAATCAAAACTCATGGCATGTGCAATGGGATTATACAAGGCTATACAGAATGGCACTGGCATGAAGAGATTTCGAACTCGAAACTAGTGGATGTCGATAGCAGTGCCTGCGTGGAAGAAAAAATTGCCTACGATGACGTAGATGTGAATGAACTAGTTCCAGTACACATCGTTGATGCGATGCTGGATAGTTGTGGGGTTGAGCACACCGATCCACCTCCCATTTTTAGAAACATTGTGCATGATGCTGAGATGTCGTTATACATTGGTTGTACTAAGTTTATGAAGCTTAGTGTTGTGTTGCGATTGTATAAGTTGAAAGTGAACAATAGATGGAGCAACAAAAGATTCACGTCATTGTTGTCTTTGTTGAAAGAAATGCTTCTTGAAAGAAACGAGCTGCCAATCTCAACATACCAGGTAAAGAAATTGTTGTGCCCAATGGGAATGGATGCCAAGAAGATACACGCATGCCCGAATGATTGTGTATTATTTCAAAAGGACTATGCAGATTTGAAAGATTGTCCAAAATGTGGTGCGTCACGGTATAAATTGACGACTTCGGGGGAGTTCAAAACTGGTTCTCCTGCCAAGGTGATGTGGTATCTACCTATAATATCACGGTTTCAATGCTTGTTTGCCAATTCGATAGATGCGAAGAATTTGAGGTGGCATGCAGATGTTAAGAAAAATATTGGTGGGATCCTACGACATGCGTCTGATTCCCCATAGTGGAAGAAGTTTGATGTAATGTACCCTGAATTTGGTGAAGAAGTCAGGAATCTAAGACTTGGGCTTTGTACGGACGGGATGAATCCATACGGGACATTGAGAAACCAACATAGCACTTGGCCAGTCATGCTTGTTATATACAATCTTCCTCCCTGGTTGTGTATGAAAAATAAGTACGTAATGTTGTCATTGTTGATATCAGGCCCTAAACAACCTGGAAATGACATCGATGTTTATCTTGAACCTCTGATTGATGACTTAAAGAAACTCTGTGGTGAAGGTGTGATAACCTATGATGCTTCACGAAGAGAGACATTTCATTTGCATGCTATGTTGTTTTGCACTATTAATGACTTTCCAGCATATGGGAATTTGTCTGGATATAGTGTCAAAGGAGCTAAAGTGTGTCCTATATGTGAAGAGAACACTGATTCAACAAGACTAAAACATGGCGGCAAGAATGTATATCTCGGTCATCGAAGGTTTCTTCCAAAATTCCTTCCGTATCGTAGGAAGCGCAAAGCATTCAATGGATTGAATGAGGAACGGAGTGCACCTAAACCTATACCAGGGGAGGTTGTTTATGAAAGAGTAAAAGACTTTGTCAATGAATTTGGTAAGAGATCACAATGTACTACACGGAGTGACAATTCTTCATTCAAGAATAAGTCAATATTTTGGGATCTTCCTTATTGGAGTTCTTTGACAGTCAGACATTGTATCGATGTAATGCACGTTGAGAAAAATGTTTGTGATAGCATCATTGGTACTCTGTTAAATATACCAGGAAAGACTAAAGATGGGATAAAATCCAGACTAGACCTATGTGAAATGGGAATAAGGTCAGAATTAATAGAATTACGTGAAATGGGTAATAAAAGAACATACTTACCTCCCGCTTGTTACACATTGTCTAGAAAGGAGAAGAAAGCTTTTTGTGAATGCTTGGTAAATGTTAAGGTGCCACATGGTTACTCATCCAACATCCGTAGATTGGTATCATTGAAAGATCCGAAGTTGATAGGTCTTAAATCTCATGATTTTCACACTTTAATGCAACAAATATTGCCCGTGGCAATTCCATCTATATTGTCGAAGCATGTAAGGTTTGCAATAACCAGACTTTGTTTCTTTTTCAACAGTCTCTGCAGCAAAGTTATTGACCCTGAGACTCTCGATAATTTGCAAAGAGAAGTGGTTGTTACCCTATGTCAGCTTGAGATGTATTTCCCTCCTTCGTTCTTTGATATCATGGTACATCTTGTTGTCCACTTGACTAGGGAAGTGAAAATTTTGGGACCGGTTTTCCTGCATTGGATGTATCCCTTTGAACAATACATGATCATTTTTAAAGGTGATGTTCAAAACCGTTATCGGCCTGAAGGGAGTATTATTGAAGGTTATGTGGCGAGAGAGGTTATGGATTTCTGCAATGACTTTCTCAGTGGTAATGACACTCCTGATAATGACAAGAATATTGATAAGCTATTTGGCAAAGGAATTTTGGGATCACGTGTGAATGTAATCAGTCGCGAGCAGTTGGAACAAGGTCATTTGTATATTTTACACAACATGGACGAAGTGAAAGTTTATATCGAGGAACATACCAATTTCATCAAAAGACAATATCCTCGAGCCAATACAATGTGGCTTGCTAGAGAGCATAACAAGACTTTTATTAAGTGGTTTGAAGATAAAGTCTTACATCAACTATCTCAAACACCAGATGCTATTACTGAGACTATCAAATGCCTTGCCTTTAAACCAAAGTTGAATGTTATGTCTTATGAAGGGTATGACATTAATGGATTCACATATTACACAAAGCACCAAGATGATAAGAGTGTCGTCCTAAACAGTGGTTCACCCTTCAAGCATCGACTATGTTTTTTGCAAGTGCAAAGGATAAGAGTCCACGTGAAGCTAAAATGTCATATTACGGTGTCATTGAAGAGATATGGGAATTTCACTACATAGATTTCAGAATTCCGCTCTTCAAATGTAATTGGGTTGATAACACCAAAGGAGTTATAGTGGATGAATTGGGTTTCACTTTAGTGAACTTTGAAAAGATTGGCAAGAAGGTCGAACCATTCATATTGGCATCACAGGCAAAACAAGTATTTTATATCGATGATCCTGCAAATGATAAATGGTCAGTTGTTCTTCATGGTAAAAGACAGTTCATTGAAGATCCTATAGATGAAGAACAGTATTATGATAAGTATGATGAATCCAGTCCATTCTCAGTTGGGTTGCCAACACCAACAAATATTGAAGCTAATGATTATTTGTATGTGCGCGGAGATCACAATGAAGGATTGTTAATTGATAAAAAATCGTAATATTAGAGGTTTGTTTTGTTTTATACGTTTTTATTTTTCTGAATATGCGAACTTTTGAATTACAAAAATACTGAAAATTTAATGTGAATTACTTTATAATGTGAGCTTTACAATTTGAATGTGAATTACTTTATAATGTGAATTACTTTACAATGTGAACTTTACAATTTGAATGTGAATTTGCAGATGGCTGACCATTATGATGACCGTGCTGATGATTACCGTGAGGGTGAGGACATCAATGCACTGCCTCACAATGTAAGTTTTAAAAAATATCATATATTTATATCTATATGTCCATTTATAGTTATATCTTGTAAATGTGTTTATTTTGTCAAATTTTAGGTTGATGATGCACAGGTACCATCTGAAGAACTTGATGCACTTGATCATTAACACCAAAAAGTTGACAAGAGAAGGGGCATCACTATGATGAAGAAGTTAATTGCGCAAAAGGGCAATGGACCCAAACTTGTTGTGGATTTTGATAATGCAGGAAATGCATGTGGTGTGAATCGTAATTCATTTGTTTCATATCTTGGGTTTGTTACTCGTATCCATTGCGGTTGTCACTTAGATTCTTGGCGTAACGTTTTTAAGGAGAAGAAAGACACAATATGGAGGGATTTATGTGTGAGTTATTATTAATTTGCAATTCTATTTTGTAGATTACTAAATTTTGGATACTAGTTAATAGCAATTCTATTTTGCAGAGTATATTTGAATTGGATGAAAAGTTGCATCGTAAATACGTGATGCAACGTTGTGGGAGAGTCCTAAGGAACTATAGGACAAATCTCATACGAGAATGCATAAAAGAAGTTGACAAGAGGATGAAGACAACCACTGAACAGTGGAACTTCCTGGACAAAGAAGAATGGGAGGCGTTCGTCGCTTCAAGAAAAACTGATGAATTCAAGGTATTAGGCGTCAGTCTCAATCTCATTATTAATATATGTTGTATTCACCTATTGAAGATTAATATTTAGTGTTACTAACCAAATCATTAATGTGCATACTAACTAGGCCCTCAGTGATGCACAAAGATCAAGGCGTGCGATGAATGTGTATGACCACACAATGGGTCCAAGAGGATATGCAGGCGTTCACCAAAGACTATAGTCTGAGGCTACTACTCAGGAGTCATCTACCTTAGGTAGCACACCTCTGCCTCGCCAAGATGTCTGGATAGCTGGGAGGCAAAATAAGAAGGGAGAAATAACGAAGGCCGCAACTGCCGAGGCAGCTGCAAAAATGGTAAAATATAACTCTTACAACAATCATTTGAATATTGATTATTTGTGTTGTTTACTTAATTACAAATTTTTGTTTTGGCCATTAGTTGTAGCGCCCCCAATCTCGCATTAACCGCAAACCACAAGATTAGGACGCGACAGGTGGAATTAACACATATAACCAACCATTCATTACTTTTTTTAAAACAACTAACGACATTAATAGAGAAATCTGAATTATGTTGTAAATAAGACTAAACAAGCTGCGGAAGCATTTCTATTAAACTGACAAGGAATATAAACAAAATCTACAACATATTGCATTGTTCAACATAAAATAAAGCATAACAGTTAATTTACATCTTTGTACACATTCTCTCTCTCACTCACACCTTGTCCCGAAGATCGAGGGGAATGGACTAAGAGACCTTCTATCTAGACTAACTACAAACCTTCTAACAGCTAAGCGTTAGGATGATACGATCCTTCTGACTCCTGATGTTAGTGTTGACCTGAAAATGTTTGAGTAGAGGGGTGAGCCTACTCGCTCAGTGAATAACATTTCACTTAGCTATCAATAAACAACTCGTCAGATTTATTAACTGAAAATAAACAGATATACAGTTTAAGCAGGGCAGTTCTATTGACATAGCAGATGTATAGATAAAAATCACATTTCTATGCATCATCAGATATTTCAGATAAATAGACAGATTTATAAATTTACTGTGAATCCTAAGTGAATACTTATTCATTTTATTGTTATGCCCTAAATATATGCAGTGTACTCTGCATATAAAGATCCGTAACAAGTCCATGCTATGATCCCACCGTACAAGACTTAGCGACACACCCGGGAAATGCTAAGTCTGACATTAGCCCTGCTCTGCTACAGGACCCCTGGCTCCCTGGCCAGAAACATAGGCTCTACGGCCTCAAAGCACTACTCTGAGTGCACCCAACTTCTCCTTAAACCTGAGTACACCGACGGAGAGTCACAGGGTTACCTTCGTGACACAAGCACGAATGGTGTTAGATAACCAAGTTTTATTTTCTTTTTCCCAGTGCCATTGTGACACAAGCACGATTGTTGTTAAACATTGCTTTTCTCTTTCCTCGTTTGTCCGTGACACAAGCACGGATGATGTTGCAACACGAGTTTCACCCCTAAGAAACAGACCTTCTTTTAGGGGTTCTACGGTGTTAGGGCATCTATTCTATTAATTAATTAACAGATAAACAACTTAGCAGAGATATCATATTACAACTATAAAACATAGAATTTCCTCTCCTTTCATCACTTATATCACACATTCCAAGTTCCAATGAACTTATCATTCTAACAATGTACATGCTACACTGGTTTAAAGTCATATCAATTGATACTGAAGCAAATAAGCATTTAAAATGAGTTTAATAATGATTTCTAAATGAACTGCCACTCACCCACTTCGGTGTGTTCGTATACACCGAAAAACGTCCACAAACACGCCTAATTTTGCCCTTTACAGCAACGTGCACGCCGTGCACCTAGGCTGCACGCCGTGCACCTTCAGTGCACTTCAGTTCTACTTTTCTGCACCTTTGCACGCCGTGCAAACTGACTTGCACGTCGTGCAAACTAATTTGCACGCCGTGCACCTGGGCTGAAACTCGTTCCGCTATCTGTAACTTTGCATGCCGTGCAATCTGACTTTGCACGCCGTGCAACCTGCGTAGAAACGGAAATTACAGGAAAAGAAGAGGAGATTGGGGTCGATTCGGTGGACGATTCTTACCCGAATCACTCCTATAGCTTCGGAATAACCTAGCAAGCACTTGGCAAGAAGAAAGAACGGAGGGGGAAGCACCGTTCGCTCCCTAGACCATCCCCATGGTCGGCCTCTTCACGGCTACAGGAGGAAGAAGAACGTGAAGAAGAAGAAGAAGAAGATGCGGCGGGTTGATTTGGCTAGAGAAGATGGGGAATCGAAGAAGAACGCAGTTGGGGAGCTCAAAATCGCCCAACTTTCTCCTCTAGCTCTCCCTCTCTCACTCTCCCTTTTTCCTCTCGCTCTGCTCTCTCTTGAACGGGCAACAGAAGAATGAACTATCGTTCATTCAGAGTCGGCTAACGGAGCTAAAAGGGAAAACTGAAGGAAAGGATAAGGCAGGGCGCCCAGGGGGCCGGATGCAATTTGCCCGAAACTTTCTGAAATTGCACATAGGTCCCTGAACACCAAAAAGTCCATATCTTTTTACTCGTAGGTCAGTTTCGCGTGATTTCTCTGGAAACGGATCAAGCATAAACTTGTCCTCAACCTCAGGACAAGAGAACAAACTAATGATACATTAACACTTGCTCAAACTCAAAACATAATTAACGAAAACAGGCTTATAACTTAAAACATCAGCTAAACACATGCTGAACAGGTTACTTACGGGATAAGCTCGACGCGGGTCGTAACAATTCCTCTTTCCCTTATAAGAATTTCGTCCTCGAAATTCCTAGAAGAGAAAAGGGAACTTGTCACGCATCTCAGACTCTAGCTCCCACGTAGCTTCTTCAAGATTATGGTTTCTCCATAAAACCTTCACTAAAGGAATCTCGCGGTTCTTAAGCTTTTTGATCCGGTGATCAATAATCTGCACAGGTCCTTCAACATAGGACACATCTGTCCTAAGCTGCACCGGTTCTGAATCTAGAATCTTATCTGTACCAGGATGACACTTTTTCAGCATAGATATGTGGAAGACGTCATGAAGATTTGCCAACTCAGACGGCAAATCCAACCTGTAAGCTACTGGTCCAATCCTCTCAACAATAGGATATGGACCCATATATCTAGGGGTCAACTTACCCCTCTTGCCAAACCTCAGAACTCCCTTCCACGGTGAAACTTTCAAGTAAACCTCGTCACCAACCTCAAACTCAAGAGGTCGACGACGTCTTTCAGCATAACTTTTCTGTCTATCCTGTGCAGCTTTCAACTGATCCCTGATCACAGATATCTTTTCTGTAGTTACATCAACTAGCTCAGGTCCAAGAATTTTCTTTTCACCCACCTCGTACCAACAAACTGGCGATCTACACTTTCTGCCATAAAGAGCTTCATATGGGGCCATTCCAAGACTAGAATGGTAACTGTTATTATATGGAAACTCTATTAGGCCAAGGTGTTCTTCCCAGTTACCTCTAAACTGTAGCACGCATGCTCTTAGCATGTCTTCAAGAGTTTGGATGGTCCTCTCAGATTGACCATCTGTCATTGGGTGAAACGCTGTACTGAACTTCAGCCTTGTGCCCAACGCATGTTGTAACTGATTCCAGAATCTAGATGTAAACTTTGGATCTCTGTCAGAAATAATGGAGACTGGAATCCCATGCAACCTGATTACCTCATTCACATAAATTTTAGCCAGCTTTGAAGCGTCAAAGGTTGACTTGATAGGAAGAAAGTGAGCAGACTTAGTTAGTCTATCCACAATCACCCATATCGAGTCTGAACCCTTAGGCGTCCTGGGTAATCCTACCACAAAGTCCATCGTGATGTGTTCCCATTTCCATTCTGGTATAGGAAGCGACTGCAAAATACCAGCATGTTTCTGATGTTCAGCCTTAACCTGCTGACATACCCCGCACCTAGCCACGTATTCAGCCACATCCTTTTTCATGCCAGACCACCAGTACAGCTCTTTGAGGTTCCTGTACATCTTTGTGTTACCTGGATGCATGGCATACATAGAAGTATGCGCTTTCTCAAGAATCTGCTCTTTCAACTCACTATTTCCAGGTACACACAACCTATCATGAAGATACAACATGCCTTCATCAGAAAACCTGAACTCTGTTCTCTTACCCTCTGACATCTCCTGCATGATTTGCCACAACTCATCATCACTCTGCTGCAATTCCTTTATCTGATTATAAAAAATAGGTCTGACTTGCATCTGAGCAATCAACCCACTCTGTCTTGTCACTTCTAAGTCCAAGTTCAACCTTCGCATATCTACGAGCAAGTCTCTCTTGAAACATGCCATAGAAAATGCATTGGCTGAAGAATTTGACTTCCTACTCAAGGCATCAGCTACAACATTCGCCTTACCAGGATGGTAATCGATTGTCACATCATAGTCTTTAATCAGCTCCAGCCATCTGCGTTGTCTCAAATTCAAGTCCTTTTGAGTGAAGATATATTTCAAGCTCTTATGGTCTGTAAAAATCTGACATGTCTCACCATACAAGTAGTGACGCCATGTCTTAAGAGCATGAACTATAGCAGCTAATTCCAGATCATGAACAGGGTAATTCTCTTCATTCTTCTTAAGCTGTCTAGATGCGTAAGCAACAACTTTACCTTCTTGCATCAGTACACAGCCCAAACCTCTCCTAGAAGCATCACAGAACACTGTATAGCCTTTTTCTGCTTCTGGCAGAACCAACACTGGTGCTGAAGTCAACCTTTTCTTTAAAATCTGAAAACTTCTCTCACAGTTATCAGACCAAACAAACGGTACATCCTTCCTCGTCAAGCGTGTCAAAGGTGATGCTATCTCACTGAAGTTCTTTATGAACCTTCTATAATAACCTGCCAAACCCAAGAAACTTCTGATCTCAGTAGGAGTCGTAGGCTGTTCCCACTGAAGCACAGACTCAACTTTCTTAGGATCCACGCTGACTCCATTTCTCGAGATAACATGCCCAAGGAATGCTACCTCAGCCAACCAGAACTCGCACTTGCTAAATTTAGCAAACAACTGGTGTTGTCTCAACAACTGCAACACTACTCTCAAGTGTTGCTCATGTTGTTCATCGTCTCTGGAGTAGATCAGAATATCATCTATAAAAACTACAATAAACTGATCTAGAAATGGTTTGAAAATCCGATTCATCATATCCATAAAGGCTGTTGGGGCATTGGTCAGCCCAAACGACATGACCAAAAACTCATAATGCCCATACCTGGTTCTAAAAGCTGTTTTGGGAATATCAGAAGCCTTTATCCTAAGATGATGATATCTGGACCTCAAATCAATTTTAGAAAAGATCGTCGCTCCACGCAACTGATCAAACAGATCATCTATTCTTGGAAATGGATACTTGTTCTTTATTGTGATCTTGTTCAGTTGCCTGTAATTTATACAGAGACGCATGGTACCATCCTTTTTCTTAACAAACAGGACTAGAGCACCCCACGGTGAAGAACTGGGTCTAATGAAACCCTTATCTAACAACTCCTGCAACTGCACCTTGAGTTCTTTCAACTCTGCAGGTGCCATTCTATAGGCTGGCAGTGCTACTGGATGACTACCTGAATATATCTGGATTTCAAAGTCAATATCTCTGACTGGAGGTAAGCCTGGTAACTCTTCTGGAAAAATGTCAGAAAACTCACGAACTATAGGTACATCATAAACACTGGCGGTGCTCTTCTCTGCTCTGGTGTCAATCACATGAGAAAGGAATGCTTCACATCCTTTCTGTAACATCTTATCAGCTACAACAGTTGATATTATGCACGTAGGCAGAACTTTCCTGTCTCCAGTAAAGACACAAGAAAATTCTCCTAATTGAAAGGTAGCTTCCTTTTTCCAGCAATCGAGTTGCACTCGATATGTTTCAAGACAATCCATACCCAAGATGACTTGAAAGGTGTTTACATCCAAGGGTATGAGATTAGCAGCAAAAGTGAAACCTCCGTAAGATAACAAGCATCCGGGACAGGACTCGGATAAAACTGTTGGTCCACCTAGTGGAACCCTCAACACTAACTCATCCGCCAACTCTTGAGTTAACATATTAAGTTCAACAACTAAAGAACGTCGTATAAAAGAATGAGTAGCTCCCGGATCTATCAAAACTGAAACTGGTATACTACTAAACAAAAGCATCTCTCCTGTAACAACCTGTGAAGAGATTATACCTTCCTGAGGTGTCAAAGAAAAGAAACGTGCTGAAGCTCTCCCTCTGCCACGTTGTCCTCTCTGACCACTCCTTCCACTAGAACCAGAAGCCACAGAAGAACTTGGAACATCATGGTATTGAGGCTGGAAGGCTTGTGATGCTGCTTGTTGAAGCTGAGGACATTCCCTTTTAAAGTGTCCAACTTGTCCACAAAAAAACAACTCAGAGCCCGACACTGACCAGAGTGAAATTTTCCACAGGTATTACATACTTGCATTTCCTGCCTCTGTGGACCTGTCACTGACATTGACGACCCTGAAGACTGTCCACTAGCGGCACTGCTCCATCTTCCTGGGTTGTATTCTCCTCTACCTCTAGAAGTATTGACATCCTCAGATCTCTGCCTGCCAAAACAACCAAATCCACGCCCAAGTTTAGAAAAGAAGCCTCTACCTCCACCTCTGTATCCACTACTGGACTGCCCTCTATTGAAATCTACAGATCTTTTCTTAGACTCGGGCACCCTGTCAGCATTCACAGATTCTTCAACCTGTCTGGCAGCCTCAACAAATTCACCAAAATTCTCTCAGTTCCTCCTACTAGTAGCAGAAACTGTATGCCGGATCTCTGGCCTTAGCCCTTCCTGGAACCTTCTGCATCTCTCTATGTTTTCAGGAACAAGCTGCGGACAGAAGTTAGCTAAGCGTGTGAAAAGCGCTTCATACTCTGTAACTGTCATGTTCCCCTGCTTGATATTCTGCAACTGCCTGATTTTCTCATTAAGGAAAGTGGGTGGATAGAATTTGAGATGAAACTCCTTAGAGAAATCCTGCCAGGAAAGCTCTGTACCTCTCCTCTTTTCTTCCACCCCACGCCACCACAACTCTGCATCTCCTGTCAGAAGGTAGACTGCATGATTGATCTTCTTGTCTTCTGGAAGCTCCATAAGACGAAAGACCTTCTCAATCTGTCTAAACCACTCATCAGCTTCTGCGGGATCTGTGGTGCCACTGAACTCTGTGCCACCAAGCTTCTTCACAAGCTCATAAGATCGCATCAGATCTTTACTGCTAGTAGAAAAAGATTCTCGCCTATCAGCCTTATACCTTTCTTTGGTTTCTAGGAACATCCTGTACATCCGAGATGCTTCATCCATGTGGTCACCACCACCTGGACCCAAGTACCGCGGATCAGGACCAACATGGCTCTCAGCCTGATCATCACGATCAAAGCCTCTTCCCACCATCTGCAATGATATAATAGAATATTTCCTATTAGAAAACTACAGATAGAAGAAAGACACTTAAACCTTAATCCTATTGGTCTCTTATCGTCCCCTAACCTTGAGTAACTAAGTACTCAAACCTAAGCTCTGATACCAAAAATTGTAGCGCACCCAATCTCGCATTAACCGCAAACCACAAGATTAGGACGCGACAGGTGGAATTAACACATATAACCAACCATTCATTACTTTTTTTAAAACAGCTAACGACATTAATAGAGAAATCTGAATTATGCTGTAAATAAGACTAAACAAGTTGCGGAAGCATTTCTATTAAACTGATAAGGAATATAAACAAAATCTACAACATATTGCATTGTTCAACATAAAATAAAGCATAACAGTTAATTTACATCTTTGTACACATTCTCTCTCTCACTCACACCTTGTCCCGAAGATCGAGGGAAATGGACTAAGAGACCTTCTATCTAGACTAACTACAAACCTTCTAACAGCTAAGCGTTAGGATGATACGATCCTTCTGACTCCTGATGTTGGTGCTGACCTGAAAATGTTTGAGTAGAGGGGTGAGCCTACTCGCTCAGTGAATAACATTTCACTTAGCTATCAATAAACAACTCGTCAGATTTATTAACTGAAAATAAATAGATATACAGTTTAAGCAGGGCAGTTCTATTGACATAGCAGATGTACAGATAAAAATCACATTTCTATGCATCATCAGATATTTTAGATAAATAGACAGATTTATAAATTTACTGTGAATCCTAAGTGAATACTTATTCATTTTATTGTTATGCCCTAAATATATGCAGTGTACTCTGCATATAAAGATCCGTAACAAGTCCATGCTACGATCCCACCGTACACGACTTAGCGACACACCCGGGAAATGCTAAGTCTGACATTAGCCCTGCTCTGCTACAGGACCCCTAGCTCCCTGGCCAGAAACATAGGCTCTACGGCCTCAAAGCACTACTCTGAGTGCACCCGACTTCTCCTTAAACCTGAGTACACCAGCGGAGAGTCACAGGGTTACCTTCGTGACACAAGCACGAATGGTGTTAGATAACCAAGTTTTATTTTCTTTTTCCCAGTGCCATCGTGACACAAGCACGATTGTTGTTAAACACTACTTTTCTCTTTCCTCGTTTGTCCGTGACACAAGCACGGATGATGTTGCAACACGAGTTTCACCCCTAAAAAACAGACCTTCTTTTAGGGGTTCTACGGTGTTAGGGCATCTATTCTATTAATTAATTAACAGATAAACAGCTTAGCAGAGATATCATATTACAACTATAAAACATAGAATTTCCTCTCCTTTCATCACTTATATCACACATTCCAAGTTCCAATGAACTTATCATTCTAACAATGTACATGCTACACTGGTTTAAAGTCATATCAATTGATACTGAAGCAAATAAGCATTTAAAATGAGTTTAATAATGATTTCTAAATGAACTGCCACTCACCCACTTCGGTGTGTTCGTATACACCGAAAAATGTCCACAAATATGCCTAATTCTGCCCTTTACAGCAACGTGCACGCCGTGCACCTTCAGTGCACTTCAGTTCTACTTTTCTGCACCTTTGCACGCCGTGCAAACTGACTTGCACGCCGTGCAAACTGACTTGCACGCCGTGTAAACTAATTTGCACGCCGTGCACCTGGGCTGAAACTCGTTCCGCTATCTGTAACTTTGCACGCCGTGCAATCTGACTTTGCACGCCATGCAACCTGCGCAGAAACGGAAATTACAGGAAAAGAAGAGGAGATTGGGGTCGATTCGGTGGACGATTCTTACCCGAATCACTCCTATAGCTTCGGAATAACCTAGCAAGCACTTGGCAAGAAGAAAGAACGGAGGGGGAAGCACCGTTCGCTTCCTAGACCATCCCCATGGTCGGCCTCTTCACGGCTGCAGGAGGAAGAAGAACGTGAAGAAGAAGAAGATGCGGTGGGTTGATTTGGCTGGAGAAGATGGGGAATCGAAGAAGAACGCAGTTGGGGAGCTCAAAATCGCCCAACTTTCTCCTCTAGCTCTCCCTCTCTCACTCTCCCTTTTTCCTCTCGCTCTGCTCTCTCTTGAACGGGCAACAGAAGAATGAACTATCGTTCATTCAGAGTCGGCTAACGAAGCTAAAAGGGAAAACTGAAGGAAAGGATAAGGCAGGGCGCCCAGGGGGCCGGATGCAATTTGCCCGAAACTTTCCGAAATTGCACATAGGTCCCTGAACACCAAAAAGTCCATATCTTTTTACTCGTAGGTCAGTTTCACGTGATTTCTCTGGCAACGGATCAAGCATAAACTTGTCCTCAACCTCAGGACAAGAGAACAAACTAATGATACATTAACACTTGCTCAAACTCAAAACATAATTAACGAAAACAGGCTTATAACTTAAAACATCAGCTAAAGACATGCTGAACAGGTTACTTACGGGATAAGCTCGACGCGGGTCGTAACATTAGTGGGTCCTACACGAGCTAAGGAAACAAGGCAAGTTCATCCCTGAGGAAACAAGGGATGAATTGACAGTTGCTTTGGGTAACCCAGAGCATCCTGTACGTGTTAGGGCTGTAGGCGCAGGTGTGGGCATCAAAGCTTTTTTTGGGTCATCTCAGCGCAAACATGTCCAAAAAGTGGGACTTTCACAAGAAGAGGTAACATATTCTTTCTTGATAATGTTACTGTAAAAGAGAATTCAATAATGAGAAGCTAATATTTATTTTATCCGTGTATAGGTCGATAAGATATTTGAGAGGAAACTCCAAGAAGCAATGAAAACTTGGCAGTCATCTCAGATTGCACCTCAATAGACAATACCTATAGCTCCTACTGCAGGCTCTACTCCTACTGTAGAGTTTGGGAGTAATCATGTAGAACTACCACCTAGCACATCCGCTGTAAGTACTTTTATGACATAGTAACTAGTTTTTTAATTCAAGATGATATGTATATATGAAATTGTAGTCGTTTCAAAAAAAGATGATATGTATATATGTATATAACATTCTTTACATAAAAATTTGTAGAGGGTTGAAGCGATGCCATCTAAAAAGTAATGAATATGTCGTTGCATAGGCGTCGTCTTACCCATCCCTACCTGGGGATCAGTTTCACGGGTCTCCATTACCAGCTGGTTAGCTTCGTGTGAGCCCGGTACATATAATGCAAGGATGGGCAGATCTTCAATTGCCATATGCCCACCTAGATTGTGAAACGCTTGGTGAG
This sequence comes from Alisma plantago-aquatica, assembly GCA_963693085.1. Classification (NCBI taxonomy): domain Eukaryota; kingdom Viridiplantae; phylum Streptophyta; class Magnoliopsida; order Alismatales; family Alismataceae; genus Alisma; species Alisma plantago-aquatica. Next base: position 1,252,446,732 of record OY856411.1, on the reverse strand, counting down.
GCAGAAGGAGGAGTGATATTGTGGGGAAAAGAGGATGTCATCTTTACTGGAACTGTATGATAAATTTACATTATGTTATATTGTTTGTGTGTGTATATGATGTCAGTTGATCTAAAATTATATATATATATATATATATATATATATATATATATATATATATATATATATATATATATATATATTTACAGGTTAAAAAGAAGACACCCACAACATCTAGGCCTCCACTTCCACCTCCTACATTACCTAGTTGGGTTCCACAGGACCTACCTGTCCCGTTAGGTCCTAACTGTAGCGGTATGGCAATATGGTTAGGCGAACATGATATAAACTGCCCTATAATTGTTTCTTCCGATTCAGATTCTACAGGTTAGGCATACGAAACCAAACTATTTATACAAGATATTTTGGAGTTGTTTAGATATGCATGGCTAAATACATTTGTGATAGAGCTATAGATAAGGTGAGATCTTCTTTATACATCCATATACCTTGTGTATGATCTGGTGATCTGGTTTCTTATTTATTAATGCATGTGTAATTAATACATATTTTGCAACTACTTAGACAACATATGTGCAGATTTTGGATTCGAACATGTAGGGTTTTTGATTCCATCTTTTATTAGTCTAGTAGCTAAAGACCCTACGTCAGTTCAACAATAATGTTGTGAGGCTTTTACAAATTTTGCTGTAAATAAGAAGACGGTGATAATGGCTCCATTCAATGTAAAGTAAGTTTACTTTGCTTATTATAATTTGGACTTAAGAAAATTACATTTTTATTGTGGATTTTGAGTTATTAATTTTTAACTTTTTTACCTCTAGTGGTAAGCATTGGGAGTTACTGGTTATTCTCCCCGAGACGTTCACTATCTATTATCTAGATCCTAAGGGGAGTAAATTGAATACAAGATTTGGACACATAATGAAAATGGCATTATTCCGGTGAGAAATATTTCATTTTCATATCTGTTAACGTATGTTATTACATTACTATTTAATTGAAATGTTTTGTGTTACATTAACATGTAGGGGTTTTGATGAGTTCAAAAAGGCTGGAGGAAAGGTCCCCACAAAAAAGAACCAGCCAATAATTTGGAAGAACATACAAGTAAGTTCCCGACTGCAATATATGTATATATTATTTATGTGAACAATGTTTATTTAGTTGTATTTTTTAATATTTTGTATGTTTGAATTTATAGTGTACTACACAAGACAACGGATGGGCATGTGGATACTATGTCATGCGATATATTCACATGATTATCAAACATGCCGCACTGGATATCGAGTGTATTGCTACGGTATTATATAGTCTCATTAGATAATATGATCGAAATATATCAATCTTATTTATAGCTCATTAATTATATATATACATCACTCTTTACAGGTGTTTAAAACTGACCCCACTACAGGAAATGACTTACTAGATGTCCATGCTCCCTATACGATGGGAGAATTAAATGAAGTAAGAGAAGAATGGGCAACACCCACACAAATAGTGGGGGTTTTAAAATATAATTGGGATGATGATAGCGAATAATGACTAAACAATGATATTTTGTAAATGAATTTCTGAATTATAATATATGTGTGAATGTTTCTACATGTCTGCATGTTTTTACATGTGTCTGAGTGAAAATGAATGAAAGTGTTGGTTGTTATATGAATGTTTCTACATGTGTGGATGTGAAATGAATGGAACTACAGATTGCTAGCTACATGAATGTTTCTAAATGTGTGATATAAAATGGAAGTGCAGGTTGCATTGCTAAATGCATGTGTGAATATATATATTTTTCTGTTAATTTTGCAGGTTTGTGGCCTATTGTTGGCTGATATCAATGGATGTCGTAAAACCTGCAGTTCATAATTGAACTGCAGGTTTCTCATCCTGCGACCAACCACTGCAGGTCTGCAGACTGACAAAAAAAACAATAGGCGTCGGTTGTTTGTATAAAACCGACACACAAAGTTATAGTGTCAGTTTTATAGAAATAACCGACACCTATTTCCTGTGGTGTGAAGATATATGGTGTCAGTTTCTTACTACAAACCGACACTGATAGTGCCCAAGATGCCGCCAATAACAGGCGTCGGTATTTGTATAAAACCGACACATAAAGTTATAGTGTCGGTTTTTTAGAAATAACCGACGCCTGTTGTTTTGGTGCGAAGACATATTTCGTCGATTTTTGACTTATAACCGACACTGATAGTGCCCAAGCTGGCGCCCTATCTGTGGCGCATAGGGTTTGGGCGTCGGTTTCTTATCTAATAACTGACGCCTATAGTGCCCTTATGGAGCGTTTTCGGTCGCGCGCGAAGAGTTTGGGTGTCGGTTCTGGAACGGACGCGTGATGGGTGACCTTTTAGTGTCGTCCACATAGGTGTCTCTTAGAAACTAACACTAAAGTCCTTAAATAATCGACACTAAAGGTAGGTTCTGTAGTAGTGAAAATTGATAAAGTTTATTGATGTGCCTTCTCCTAAATATTGATCAACCATATTTTTTAAACATACCAACATTGTTATACTGACAACATCCATTTTGTGTTATCTTGTTGGGTATGTTCTATATGAAGGACATGGGAACTTTACATGAGGACATGAATTTGGCTTAGTGGATCTAACACTTGGGAGATAGACATGAGGTAGCTTGTATATCCATCTGTCAAGTTCTTGAAGGTTATTATCTTTCATGAGAGTTCCCTAGTGAAGATTATTATTTAATCTTTTTTATTGAATATATCCATTATCATTTTATTCTATTGATATACTTTAGTCTTTATGATATCCATTTTTATAAAAGATCAAATAAAAGGTATTCATCTAATTCTGGAAATTTTATGTGTATTTGTTATGGATGATGAGTTTTATTTTATTTAAGTGAGGAGTGAATCCCCTCTTAGATTCCACTCCTCATCTGTAACATATCGAATTCTAGACATTTTGCATTTTGGTCCTCTTTCCCTTCTTTTCCTTTCATTTCTATCTTCTTTGGCCTTTCTATGTAATTTGTTGAGAATATGATGGTTTAATGACATTTGTTCATCTTTTATGTCAATGTTTGGCTTTATGCACAAATACCTCAGTGAAAGCTTAGTAATGGGTATAATATTTAAAATATCCTCTTAAAAGATAAGAATAATAAAGAAATTCATGCTAGCACTTTCTAGGACTTTTTAGAATATGAAAAAGAAAGGAAATATCAAAATATATATAAAGGAGATGATAAATGAAATAATTAGAGATAATATGGGATATTCTTGGACAATAGGAGATAATGTTGAATATATTATTCCAAGAATACCAAATAGGAAACCATGAGATAATTTGATATGCAAATTCGTTTCCTTGAGCCAAAAGATACTTAAAGGCCAAGTATCGCCTAATTTGGATAATATATAAATAAATAAATAACCTTTATTATAGGATAATAGGAAATAGGCCAAGAAAGAGAAATAAAATATCTAATGTCCTCAAACTAGAAAACTAATCCCGAATTCATAATCCAGATATGAAAATAAGACATTGGGAAAATTTTCAACTAATTTCAATGATGTTTGGATAATATGAAGAGAAAGGAGAGAGAAACATGTAGAACCTTCCTTTTAATAAATAATAAAATAAATGACATCAAAATGATCCAATAATGGCCAAATCATATCTAGGGCATCAAAATTGACATGTGGGTGAAATTTCATCATAATTGGATAATCCTAGAGTCATAATTGTAGGAAGAGAGAGAAAATAAAGATTTACCTAATTATCTAGTTTAAGTTTCTCAAAATGTAAGATAAACTTTATATTCCAATAGTACACCTCCAAAATATCTAGGATGTTAAGTTTCATCAAATTTGGACTTCTTTTGGGCATCCAATTAAGGAGAGAGAAAATCATGAATTAATGCATTATCACTTTGGTCGAATTCTAATTCAATTGGGAAAATGATTTGTCATGCGCCTAGTATATGATCTGCATGATCAGATGGTTTGTGTCTCTAAGTGGACCCAGGACCACATATCTGATGGCCAATATGCGTCTCCTACCTTGGTTCGATTTGGGAAACAGCAAGCTTATTTTTGAAAATTTAAAATCACAATATCTATCTCATCTCTCAACCAAATCAAGTGATCTTTGTCTCTCTTTACTCGTCTCGCAATTCCGCGCAAGTCTATCCCAAAATTTTGGTATTTTGACAATTATTTGAGGACTTCCCATATCAGTTGATGTCCTTTTTCACCCCAGGTTCTAAAACCCTAGCATACATCTCCTCACCTATATATACCCCTACTTTGACTTCCTGGGATCCTTTATAACTCAACCCAACTCCCAATTTTAGCTTTTCTCATCATTTTGACCCCCACCGAGTGACCGAATCTTCTGAACTTGTAGTGGATCTTCCTCCCTCATCTCTCCATCTCCGTCCAAACAAAAGGTCTCGTTAGGTTCAGCTTCCTCCCCTCTTTCTTTGGAGTACTTGTATGTAGATTTTCATTGAGTATAGAATTTTTGCCCAAAACACAGACATGTAGCAGTAGCTACTCATTGGCCATGGCTCAGCATGGGTTGGCAAAGAAATACCCATGTCATTTTACCTATTTACCCCTTTTTATTTCCTCCATTTCTTCTCTGACTCGCACGACGGCCACAATAGTCACTTGATTCTTTTTTTATTTGCCTTGACCGAGGTTTGACCGAGCGCCAGCAAGCTTCCAGTGAAGAATGGGTCCGCCCAATGATTGGGCCAGGTCATGGAGATGTGGGCCCTACTCATCTCCCTCTCTGTCTCTCCGTCTTGATCTCTTGGTTTTAAACGCCAGTGCCTATGTGACACCTTCTGATTTGCCGAGATTGAATAATTAATATCTTTTTATTCATTGGTCCAAAATGAAAAGTAAAACTTGTTTTGGAATCAAGAAAACATAAGCTATCTAATAAAAATATTTTTGATGCTTGATTCTGAGGTTTTCATAAAAGTTCTTTTGGGGTGGATTTAAATTAACATAAAATCATGAAGAATAGCCCTAAAAATCTATATCTCGAAAACATATAAATTGTATGTTATTTTGCCCAAAAGAACCTAACTAAAACAATAGTATTGGTTTTAGGGTCAGATTCGATGGTTTGTGGAAAAAATTGATAGTTTTGGGGTTTTGAATCTTTTATGAATGAATATAGTATTACTGCATGGATATAATGATGATATTAGGTCAATTGGACTCTGATCTCATTTAAAGATTCTGAAAAGTGGTTTCTAGGATTCTAAAGAATAAGGTATGTGCATTTAGTCCTTAAGTTGGGAATATTTGTGCCTTAACCTATACTTTTCCTTAATGTAGCTTATTTGAACCCTATATCCTATATTCATGATTCTTTTTCTATACTTGCCTAATAATCTATTTTGGAATATTGTTCTTGGGTCTTGGTACCCCTATACCATGTTCTATTTGATTGATGCTATTACTTGCCATTTATTCTATCATGATGATTTTATTAGACTAACTATCTATAGTAGAGGTACTTATGTACAACCACCCATAGTTGGGGAATGTGTTATTTATCCCCTGGGGGATATGTTATTCTCCCCCACATATGAAATATGTGTAGGTGACTAGGAATATGTTATTCTCTCATCACCCTTTGGTTGAAGGTCCAGTAAGTGCCTCAAGTCTACTTAGTTAAGGTAGTCAATATTAATCATGCATGCAATTCTTTCATTATACTTTGTTTATGGCAAGCATCTATTGAAAGATTCTTTTATATATGGCATCATTCTCTTACTATCTTCATCTTAGGATTATGCTTGTTTTTGTGTCATTCGTGGTGGTAGAGGTTGTTGCTCGATGTGGTGGTTTCACAGTTGTGGAACCTTCATTGCAAGGAATAGTGGTGGTGACGCTATCTTCTTACGAAGACTTCCTCACAGTGGTGGGAACTTGACCTTGCTTGAGGAGCAACAACGACACTCGTATATAGTTGAGGAGTCACACACGACTATTAGAACATGATCGGTTGAGAGTGAAACTGAGGGAGGAGACTTGGGATTAGGGTTCAAAACCCACTTTCTTGTCCTTGGACACGACATGTCTTTTTGAGGACACAATGTGTTCGTTTACAGAGGTCGTCTTCTTGTTTTTAATGCACTTTGAATGTAGAGTACAGAACATGTATAAATGAAAACACCACATGTGAGATTTCAAAAATCAAAGTTGAAGTCACCTCCACTGATAATAACATGTCATGTACAAATAAAGACATGACCTATAACATTCCAGTTGGAATATGTGCACTCTTTACCTAATAACTACCCGACGTGTCAAATAAAGACACGACATGTGTTTTTCCAAAAAAACTTAGTGCTTTTGAAAGACCTTTAGGACACACCATGTTATATTTAAAACACATAATGGCTGGTTCCATCGGGTGTCAACTATGATCTTACATTCTCTATGAAAAATAGTACGTGTCGTGTACTTTTTAGAATATGCGTAATCGTCCCTTCTCTGGTTTGGCAACACAGCGCATGCAAAAAAATACAAGTCTGTCTTTCTAAATTTCTACATAAATTGTCATCTTTGATTCGCATGTGCAGAGATCATGATGTGTATCTATGAGGGTCTACATTATTACATTCATCCATGACAAGTTTATTTTGGGAATTAAAAAATGTCCTTGACTGAAACTAATTAATAAAATCTATCCTAATTTGGGGTCAACCCCCACAAGTTCCTGCGTTTAAAGTCTAGAGTAAGACTATTCAATTGGTTGATCATGAATCTTGGAGGGAGAAAGAGGATCCCTTATGAATCTCCTCTCCTACGATATATTGTAACTTGCACCTTTTTCCATTAACTTTGAACGTTGATTGCTTCCCTTGTAGCTCCACCATCCCATATGAATAGACTTTCAACACTAAGAATGGTCCAGACCACTTAGATCTCAATTTTCCTCGAAAGAAATTGAGTTTGGAATTGAACAATAGAGCTTGGTCTCCTTCTTTGAATTATTTAACTTTGATTCTTTAGTCATGTCATCTCTTTGTCTTTTCTTTGTAGATCTTGCCATACTCGTATGTGTCCATTCTGAGTTCTTCGAGCTCCTGGAGTTGAGGCAATCTTTTCTCTCCTACATTTTTTAGGTCGTCGTTGAGGAATTTGATTTCCCACAATGCCTTGTGCTCCAATTCTACACGTAAGTGACATGATTTCCCGTAGAATAGCTTGAAAGGAGTTGTCCCTATTAGACTTTGAAAAGTTTTCCTTGTACGCCCATAGTTCATTGTCTAGCTTCTGTTCCATATCCTTTCTTGAGCTCAAGATGGTCTTTTCTAGAATAGCTTTTAGTTGCCTATTAGAGATCTCCACTTGGCCTGATGTTTGAGGATGATAGGGTGTGGACACCTTATGATTCACTCCATACTTGCTAAGAAGATTATTAAAGTTCCTTTAATTGAAATGACTGCCACTATAAGATATTATTGCTCTTAGGACTCCAAATCTGGGAAAAATGGTCTTCTCGAATAGTGTTATTACGGACTTTGCATATAGTGCTTGAGTGGGGATTGCCTCCACCCATTTGGATACATAATCACAAGATACTAGGATGAACTTGTAGCTATACGAGGATGGAAAAGAGCCCATATAATCTATGCCCCACACGTTAAAGACTTATGTTTCCAGAATTGAATTCAACAACATTTTGTCCCTCTTTGAAATTCCCCCTGCTCTTTGACAATTGTCACAACCCTTGACAAATGTGTGCACGTCACAGAATATACTTGGTGAATAGAAACCTGCCTCAAGAATCTTGATTGCAGTCTTATCCTCTCCAAAGTATCCACCCTAGTGAGAGGATGGCAATCTAAAATCACACTAGTAATCCTTAATTGGGAATGTATCTCTTAATAAGTCCATCTGTGCATTGCTTAAACAATAGAGGATCGTCCCAATAATAGAATTTGACATCATGAAGGAACTTTTTCTTTTGCTGGTATCTGAAATCAAGTAGATGGTGTCTGGTGGCATGATAATCCACAAAATCAGCAAACCATGTCATAGCAAGAGAATTTACCACATAAAGCTTATCAATAGGATATATGTCATCAATAGGAACCTTTCTTTCAACACTTGTAGATAGGTGTGAGAGATGGTCAGCTACATTGTTCTCGACCGCTTTTTAGCTTTGATTACCTAGTCAAACTCTTGTAATAGCAATATCCAGCGAATGAGGTGAGGTTTGGCGTCTTTCTTGCTAATAAGGTACCTTATCGCAACATGATCAGTATATACTATGACCTTGGAACCCACTAAGTATTGTCTGAATTTGTCGAAGGCATAGACAATGGAAAGCATCTCCTTCTCAGTAGTAGCATACTTGATTTGTGCATCATCTTGGGTCTTACTTTCACAATGTATGGCATGAAGTTTGTTGTCTTTTCTTTGTCCTGAAACTGCTTCTATAGTGTAATCTCTTGCATCACACATTAATTTAAAAGGAGCACTCCAATCTGATGGTTGGGTGATGGGAGCTGAAACTAGGGCATCTTTCAATTTTCAGAAAGCAATTTGGCAAACATAATCAAACATGAACTCGACATCTTTTACTAGAAGGGATCATAAAGGCTTTGCAATTCTTGAGAAGTCCTTTATAAACCTTTTGTCCAAATGTGCATGTCCCAAGAAGTTGTGAATTTCTTTCACATTAGTTGGAGTTGGCGTATCAATAACCTCCACTTTAGCTTTATCCACTTCAATTTCTCTACTTGAAATAACATGACCTAGAACAACCTATGTCTGCACCATAAAATGGCACTTATCCCAATTAATCATGAGGTTGACTTGTTGTCATCTCTGCAAAACTTTAGTTAGATTCAACAAACAATCATCAAAGAAATTTCCATAAATACTAAAGTCATCCATGGATATTTCCATAATCTTTTCAATGTAATTATAAAAAATAGCCATAATACACCTTTGAAAGGTGGTAGGAGCATTATAAACCCCAAAGGGAATCCTCCTATAAGCATAAATTCAATAGGTGCACGTAAAAGTGGTCTTTTCTTGATTGGGTGGGTAGATGGGAATCTGGAAGAACCCACTATAGTTGTCTAGATAGCAAAGTAAGAATGATGGACAAGCCTTTCTAGCATCAAGTCCATAAAAGGTAAAAGGAAATGATCTTTCCTTGTGGCTTTATTTAAATTTTATGTAATCAATGCACGTTTGCCACCCAGTCAAGATTCTTATTTGTATTCATTCGTCATTTTCCCCTTTTATTATAGTTGTTCCTCCTTTCTTGGGCACAACATGTATAAGAGTCACCCAAGGACTATCACTTATTGTATAAATAATTCCATCATCTTTAAGTTTGAGAAGTTCTTTTTTAAAACTTCCATCACATTTTGGTTTTGTCTCCTTGGGGGGTCTATGCATGGTTTGGCATTTTCATCCCAAGCTACTCTATACATATAGATATAAGGGTTAGTTCCTTTGAGGTCATCAATTGAGTACCCTATCACATATTTATAGCTTCTAAGTTCGTTTAAGAGGTTTTCTTCTTGATCATCATTCAATTCATCATTTATAATAACTAGAGAGGTGGGGTTTGGGCCTAATAAAGCATGCCTCAATTCTAGTCGGAGGGGATTTAATTCTACCAATTTGTTTGGATTTGTGGTTTTCCTTTCCTCGTTCTTCTTTGAATCTTCTTCGCTTGGTGGAATTATCAAAAGGGGTTTTAATTCTACCTATTTGTTTGGAGTTGTGGTGTTGCTTTCCTCATTCTTCTTTGAATCTTCTTCACTTGGTGGAATCTTCAAGGTTTTATAAATTTCCTTATTGAAAGTGAATTTTGCATCTTCTTCTTCAAGACCCTCAAGAGTAGTCTCAACAAAATTCTTTTCTTCCTCAAGTAGTGTATCAATGGTATCAACCAAACAAAGGTACTCCTTGGAGCTGGGTGCCTTCTGGCATCATAAATAGAGAATATAAGATCTTCATCTCCAACTCTGGTAGTGATTTTTCCTTCTCTAACATCAACTAGATAGCCTATAGTACGTAGGAAATGTCTTCCAAAAAGGACTGGATTGGTTGGGTCTCCATGCATATCCAAGACCACAAAGCCATAAGGAATGAAAAAATTTCATATCTATACGAGAACGTCTTCAATCACTCCTTTAGGGTGTTTTATCAAAAGACCAACCAACTAAATCATCATTAACATCGGTTTTGACTCTACCAAGTCCAACTTTTCCCACAAAGAAATAGGAATCAAGTTGATGCTAGCTCCAAGATCAACGAGGCCTTTATCAAAAGTAGAGTCTCCAATCTTGCAAGGGAGAGTGAAAGAACCTTGATAATATAGTTTTTTATGCATATGGTTCTGGATGATAGAGCTTAGCCTTTTAGATAACATGACCGTCTCGACTTGACCAGACCTTCCTTTCTTTGTTAGGATGTTCTACAAGAACATAGCATAAGAGGGCATTTCAGCTATGACTTCAACTAGAGGTAAATTAACATATAACTTGTTTAAAATACCCATGAACATATTAAACTTAACGTTATCCTTTGTATTAGCAAACATGTGAGGAAAAGGGACATGAGGATTGCTAGAAGAATCACCTTGATGCAGATTTCTAGTAGATTTCATTCTTTGATTTTCAATAGTCACCTCAATAGTAGTGTCAACAACCTCTTTTGATTTCCTATTGGAAGGTAGTGTAGACCTTCCTATGACTTCTCCACTCCTCAAAGTTATAGATTTACAAGTCTCCTTTGGATTCATAACTGACTGAATGGGGGAAGAACCTAAAGATGTTCCTTGGTTGGCTAAATCTTGTTAAGCTATCTGGTTCTCCAACATCTTAGTGAGGGTAACAACCCCATCAAGTTTATAGGATAATTGTGTGATATCATCTTTTAAAAGATTTTCATGTGCCTGAAACTCATAATTCTACTGGATTTGTGTGGTGACAAAAGTCTCAAGGAGTCTTTCAAAGCTAGATTTTTGTAGTGGATGAGTCACTTGTTGAAATTGATTGAATTTCCTATTGTTTCTATTATTATACCATGGTGAGTATTGACAGTTGGAATTTCATTGGCTGACGATTCCTCATAGGTTGTTGACCTTGAGCTTGACCTTATTGCTGGTTATGCGAGTTGTTGTTCCTACAAGAAAAGTTTGGATGGTATCTTTATATTGGGTTATAGGTCTAAGAAAAAGGGTTATATGCTTATCTGTTATTAAAATGTCCAACAATATTGACTTGTTCTTGTGTCTCAATGGCATTTAGTTGGGGTGAAAAATAAGAAGTAGAGTTGTGGTTGGATGTTCCACACACCTCACATACTTACTCAACTACTTGAATAAAGTGAGTGGCCAGCTTTTCAAACTTCTGAGTCAAGGCATCAAGTTCGGCTACAATTAGGTACACGATGTCCATATTGTGTTTCCCACTGGACTTCTCACTTTAACCGGTGGAAGAGAATGTTTACTGGCCTTATCAGAACTCCACTAGTTGTGGTTGAGTTCCATATCTTCAATAATGGCATACGCTTCACTATAGGACTTGTTCATTAAGGCTCCCTTTGCAGTGGCATGAATGGACATACGGGTGTTGTAGAAGAACTTGTTATAGAAAGTTTGAAGTAGAAACCAGTTGGTCAAACCATAATGAGGACAAAGTCGTTGCATATCCTTAAATCTCTCCCAGGTTTCATAAAGCATCTCACCTTCTTGTTTATTGAAGTTTATGATTTGATTCCTCACATGGGTCGTCTTTCTAGGAGGGAAACACTTAGTGAGAAAAGCATTTAGAGACTCATCGCAGCTCTTAATGGAACATTTTGGCAATGAAGAGAGCCATGCATTGGCTCGACCTCATAAGGTGAATGGAAATAGGAGTAGGGTGCTCCTTTAGCTGAAACGCCATTGATCTTAAAGGTGTTCATATACTGGAAAAACACTGTTATGTGAAGTTTCAGATCTTCCATACAAGTTCCACCAAAGCAACTTTGTAGGATTGTCTACATGATTGTAGGACTGATGGAGAATTTATTGCCTTCTATTACAGGATGATCCATGGCTCCTCAAATATTGATGGTTTCCGGCATAGTGAAATATTTGAGCGGACGGTTGTCCACCATCTCCGATTCTTGAAGAATATTAGGTGAAGGAGGTGGCGTAGGTGAAGAATGCGTTGATGAAGGATGTGATCCCTCCAAACTTGAAGAATTGTCACTCATCCTTTCTCTCCTGTGGCTATTAAAGGTTCTCTCTACTCCCGGGTCCCGAGAGTCTTATGTTTGTAGATCCCTCTTAAAATGACACATGCAACATGAAAAGAAAAAATTGAGTGAGATTCACAAAGGCAAACAGGTACCATGATATAGGATATGAAAATGATCACTTAGTCTCAATTACTAGTTAACTCTTCTACTCTAACTAAAATTATTGTAGCTCCCTGGTAACGATTCCAAAACTTGTTGGTATAAAAGAAAGATCTCAACTTTATTATCACCCACGAGTGTACGGGGTCAATTTTAGTCAAGTGTCAAACTCAAGGAGCTAGGTCGGCTAGGCACAAAATCGTTAACTTTCATTAATCTAAGTCAAATTATAAAAGTTGAGTTCATTACAGATAGCTAAAAGGCAATTAACAATAAAAGAGATTAGGTTAAAGGTTCATTTCAAAATTTAGAAAATCCTAGATATGAGATTTCACTACCACACCATCACATCATGCATAACTACAAAATTAAATCAAGCAGTCAATTTGCAAGGAGATTGTCATTGTCACACACCTCCTAGTGTTGTGAGATGGTTCTCTTCATCGCATAACACTCCTATGTTTAGATAGATTTGAACAATATATAAAAGCCTCAACATACTCCAACCATTCCCATAGTCAAGAGCATATTGTCATGAATCCTACTCCCTACTTCCTCATACATCCTCCCAATTAGTACAAGAAAGCATAAAACTTGTATAAGAGGTGGCCAACCAAGCATACAAGCAACAAATCATTGTAGGAATCCATGGAAAATCAAATTAACTAACATTCAATATAAATTTCAAATTCTCATGAGTAGTGGAATGGGTGCTACTCTCCCATACCCAAGAAAACAATTCCACTCGTCCATAATAGAGATGCACAAACACATTGTAGAATTTTCATAGTTTTGCATGGCTAAAGAGAAGAAAAAGTTAAAGGAACCAAAAGTGTAGACAAGGGAAAGTAGAACTCTGGTTAGAGGATGAGATTCCACCGTGGCAGAAGTTTTAACTCAGACAATCCTCCCTCTCGAGAAGCTTGAGTGAGAAAAAAAAGCTCTATTGCACCTTAGGAGAAGAAATGAAGTAGAATAGAGGTACTTTCTAAAAAAACCTCTTCTTCCACCCAAAAATCATCTTCCTTTCCTATGGAAATTCGCTTAGATGAAAAGTGCTTCCAAAGAACAAGTGATAGCCGCCCAGAAGGTTGCATTTGTGTTTTAAAATGAGGGCAATTGCTGCTGATTTATGCAGAAATTGATAAAGACACAGTGTGTCTTTGAGGAGACACGTTGTGTCTTGTCATGTCACTTGTGGATTAATTGTTGTTGCACAAGTATTACATGATGTGTCCCCCTTAAAAACACATTGTGTAGTTGTCCCTAGAGTTGATCTGAGCACAAAGCACACAAAGTGTTCTATTAAATACATGCATGTGCGTGTTGGCAGCTAGTCGGAGTCGGCCTTTGGATCGTGAGGACACATTGTGTCTTGATTGAGGCATGTTGTGTCGTCTACTCTGCATTTTGGGCACGGAGGATGCTGGAATCTTACGCGCCCATGTGCTTTATATCACATAGCATGTTCTTTGTTGCCTGAGCCTTTTTGGAAGTTACACGTCGTGTCTTAAATAAGACACATTGTGTTCAATGTTGATTCTTCAAAATGAACTCTGAATCAACTTCAAATCAAGGGGAGGTCCCACTGAGGTTGGATTTGAGTTGGGATATCTCCCATTTGAAATTTATAACATGTATCATGATCAACATCATGCAACAAGTAAAATAACTAAAAGATGACAAGTTAAGTATGATTACTGGCTAGATGGAAGGCAAAATGAACTGAATTTGTGTGCGGATGTGTGCTAAAGTATATACTAAATGCGCACATCACTAAATCTCTTCTTCTTCTCTCTTCTTCTATTGTTTTATTTAGATTATATACCAATGATGGTATTCATCCTTTGTTAAGTTCCAACTATAGTTGAGCTCCTTATTGGCTATGTATCATGTTTTGGGCATGTTTATGTACTTTAACCTTAAGCAAGTAATCTTATTTTAGATCTAGTATGTTTTCTATTATGTCATCTCTTTTTGGTTTTGATTGCTAGTTTGGTTGATCTAATTTGATTTCTATCTATATCGAGATATTCATTGTAGAAACATATAAGAGAAGGTTGTTTGGATCATAATTTGAAAAGAGAATCGTTTAAGGTGATATGTGATGAACTAGATACATGGATGACTGTGTCCATCCCAATAGGGTTAGGCCCACCATTAGCTTCTGTCCAACTCACATCTGTTACTAACATCTCAGAATATTCTAGACCCAAAAGGGTATCTAGAATATCTAATGTGTTGATTTGTCATCCTTGAGAGAGGTTTCATATCTATGTTGGGTTATAGTCACGCTGTGTGAAAGCGAGTGAGATGACCCCCACAGGAACAAATACCATAGTATGTACCATGTTTTAATGTAGGTTTCTTACTGAGGTGTTTGAGGGTTTTCTACTCCCGAGATTGGGTACATAAACTGCCCAATTTGTGGTTACATACCCAAAACCTCCTTATCTTTGATTAATACATTCTTACAGACCCTTTTTTGTTTTCTTTACTTTATTTTGTTTTATTTCATGACATTTTCTAGACTCCTTCTAGTCCCTTACTCTTATCAACTATCGAATTGGCTTAGCTGACTTAAGAAAGAGATCTTATGTATTATAAAAGAGTGAAATCACCCCTTTACTAAAAAAATTATAAATAAAACATCCATCCCAAACATACTCAAAAGGTACATTGAAATAGATGTAAAATTTTCAGACCTTTATATATATGGTATACAAAACACCAAAGAGTATTGCAATGAAATATAATTCTATGACTATAATGTATTTTATAAAAGTGTACATCATATCTCCCATATAGGGTTTACAACAACAAAAGGATCTAGATACAGGGAAATCTAAACTACACTACCTTTGTCTCCGAGAAACAACTTCATGAGATAGGTCCATGCTTAAAGCCATGTACTCCTTATCCTATTCTTAGGATGGTCATCCATGCTCTTGTTGCACAACTCTGATCCTAGGCCTTGCTCAACTCCTTGATCAAACCCTGGGTGGTTGGGAAAGCACCCAACAAAACAAAAATCAAGGTATGTGTCAAAGATAATGAACACAGACAAAATATAAGAAATAAAATGGAAATAAAGGCTAAGATTTCATCATAATAAGCATAATTAAATATAGTCAAAGGAATGAAGCATAATTAAATAGAACTTGCCATAACAATATAGTAAAAGTTTGCATGCATGTTTAGTATTGATTGGTTTAACTAAGTAGGGTTGAGGAACCTACCACACCTCAACCAAATAGGTGAGGGAGAGTAACACATTCCAGTCACCTACCAAATATTTCATATTGGGGAGAGTAACACATTCCCCTGCACAAATTTAGACATGCCCTGTCTATGGGTGGTTGTACAAAAGTACCACTACACTAGTTAAGTAGTCTAATAAAATCAACATGCTAAAAAGTTATGGCAAGTATAATCATAATACAGTAGAAACATGGATGTGGGGTACAAGACCCAAAAAATAAGTATCAAAACAAATTTTTTAGGCAAATATAGTAACGGAATTAACAAAAGAGGAATTAGGGTTTCATAAAAGCCTCATTTGGGAAACTAGGTTAAGATTTGCAAATATTCTAAACTTAGATGTAAGGAAAATCACATACCTTTTGTAATGAGATCCAATTACTTCTCTTTCACTACTTTAATCAATTCCAAAGCTCACTTTTCCTATTTTCAATATATAACCATGTGTCTGGGTTTTACATATGTGTAATGGTAAGGAAACCCTAACTTTTGTACTTTTTGTACAAAACTCCAAATCATTCTCCAAAAACATCACCATTGATCTTATTAGGTTCTCTTGATTAAGAAAACATATAGTTTTGTCTATTCTGGAGTTATGAGGATTAAAGTGCATTTTTGGCGATATTTATATATTAAATTCATTTTTTGAAAACACCTTCTCACAAAACTGAAAACTAAAATCAAAATTTTTTAATTAGAAAGATTATATTTTTCTAATTCCAAAAAATATTTTACTTTAATTTTTGCACAAAGAAATCAAAAGATATAAATTTTACATTTTTGACCAATCAAAAATTACCACAAGCAAATAATCGACAAAAAGCCAAAGAGAGGGATCATACCGTATGACTTGTCCCAATAGCATGTAGGAAAGTCATCATTCAATATCCTATCCAGCCGCTCGCTTGACCTGCGCCAAAGTAAAAGAAACACAAACCCAAAAGACTAAAAAGCCCTTAGTGGAGATAACAAGCTTGAAAATAAAGTGGGGACAAAATTGACAAAATACAATGGGGATTCATCCCCTTTCTCAGTGTTCACCATAGACACACATGAAGCAACAATAAACCATACGAATTCAGGCAGATCCACAAACATACACGATTCACAAAACCAAGAAGATAGAAAGGAAGAGAAGGAGGTGGTGAACTCACACACCCAACAATTGGGTTGGCGACGCCGCCATGTTCCCACGAGATGAACCACAAAAGCATAAAGGAAGAAGCCACGTGCGACTACCAAACTCATGAAAAATAGAAAAATCAGTAGGGGGAATTCAGGGTGCGACAGAAACAGAGAGGTAGTTCCCCTTTTATAAGGTTGGGTACCGAAACATAGGCTATCTGGTCATGAAAGCCACCAAGCGTGAGCTTTGGGCATTTCTAAAAAAATGGAAACTAGAACATGAATTATAGCTTGCCTTGGTGGAATCCTCTCCCCATTCTAACGCAACAAAAATTACAAAAAAAAATCATTGAGAAACAAGTGAGAAAATCCCAAAATTCCTAACCTCTAGGCTGACTTCGCTGTTCACAAATGCGAGTTTTCTTCGCAAGGTGGAAGAATATTGGGAACCACCTGATAAAAAGTTGAATGGCCGAGATCTTGCGCACCAGATGTGACCACGTCACAGAGAAAAAAAAAGGAAAACCTTATGCAAATCAAAATCTGATTAAAGAGATGCATTAAATTTATTTCATTTTTCTCTCTCCTCTTTTGAGGGTGCAAACAAACTCCAAATTAAGTGAAATCTAACACTGAAGCTAATTTGAGTATGTAGAATCCAAATATGCATTTATATTCTCCTTTTGAAGAATTTGATTCATTAATTAAGCAAACCTTATTTTCTATTCCCTCATGCATTAATGACTCTATGATTCTCCAAAATTTATGAAATTCATCCATAAGTCATTTTAAGTGTGGTGGATATGAATTTGCCATTATTTATATTTTTGGAGTTGTTTGATATTTTGATTAATGATTTGAAGGTTCTACACACTTTCTCTCTCCTAAATTGACCTTCTCATCAAATATTTTCCAAATTGAGTGAAAATTGAACCAAAGGCCTATTTTAGCATCTAGAATGCAAATTTGTCATTATTTTAGTTTTTTAAAGACTTTATTATTTTATTTAATACATTTAAATCTTATCACTTATTTTATCCTTTTAATGAATTAGAGGTATCTAGAAAATTTCTAAATATATGAAACTTGGCTTATAAGCAGTACTAAATGTGAGGAACATGATTTTGGAATTAATTAATTATTTAACATATTATATACTATTTTGGCCTTTAAGTTTTTTTCTCTCTGGTAGATAAAATAAAATGGTGTAGGAACTCTAGGACCCCTCAAATGGTGGAGGAACTCTAGTATCCCCCTACTTCTCTCCCATCCATCCAACCATGGTCTATCTTCCAAAAAAATGCAAAGAACATCCATAAGCGCATTTGATGATAAAACACATATTGAGAGAAATAATGTGTAATCTAACAGGTATAGATGTGATTGAAGTGCAATAAGATATAAGATGAAGCCCTAAAATAGGAAAGCATTACCGCCTCAAACTTACAACATACTTGTCCTCAAGTATTCTCCAACTCAATCTCTCTTTAATTTTCAACAAATAAGAAATGACAATTGCATTGTAACATATGTATATTTACTAAATGGGATCAATGATGACTAAGTACATGTATTCCACCTCTCTCCTCTCCTCTTTCATAAACCAATCATGATTAAAGTACTAATCACACAATTTCACATATTGAACACAGAATACACAATCAATCCATATGGTTGTCATATAACTCTGGATAAACCATTTCATTGTAGATGATAAACAATGACTAATTTTGTTGTTTTAAATTCATGCATTCAGTCTCACATGTCAATCTACACTAAGTGTCCTACGTGGCTGTGAAAAAGGGTAAAATGATCTAGGTTTTTTTTATTTCCAAGCTCCCTGAGCATGCAAATGGAAGAAAGGGTTGCGGTAAGGGGTTGAAGTTATATTACATAGGAGCACTCATCTTTTATTTATTCATATGATATTACATAGGATCATCTTTATTTTCTTTTTGCAATTTTTTTTCTTTTCCCTTTGTGTAGCTAGGGCCCATGATGATAAGAATGAAGAAGGGGGTATAGATATGGCCAACCAAAACTTTTGGTGGTGGAGAAGGCTAAATATGTTTACTTTTGCATTCTATTAGGAGGAGAAGAGATAAGAAATGATGAAAGAAAAGTGAGTGAAAGAGTGGTCACTAGTGTGGGTTTTAACATGAGATCTCCTACATGAAGGTTACTTCAAAAATTTCATCAAATAATGACACACCACACCAATGAGAAATATGAAAACCATATTTTTATCATGAGATTCTACAAACCCTATGTGTTTGCAGCTTGCTTCAATCACAGTTCAATGAAGTAGTTCACAAGTGTGAGATAGATGATTCACATGTAAAAGGTGAAGAAATGAGGTCATTTACCGATATATTATGAGAATTCACATCCATTTGTCAAAGGTTAACATTTTCAATACCACAAGTAGAGATTGGGTTAAAACATGATTTTAGGCAATAGCTTATAAATTTCTAAAACATTCCAAACGATACCAAACTACTTTCAATCACATCTACACCTTCATTATGGAACAAAAATCAAGAAACAAGAAAATCCTAGCTACAAGCATGCAAAAGTTTCAAAAAGCAACATGATATGTATTGCATGGCAAAAGGAGCAAAAAAATTAAAAATTATGCAAAATTTGCAAGAAAGTAAACTACATGGCATGCAAGTATGCAAAGTAAATAAAATCTAATCTATATAGTAGGAGCAAAAAAATTAAATGGTAGGATGAAATGCAAAAATATTGACATAAGGGCATGCCTCCCTACCACCTCAAACTTTTAGATCATGTTGTCCTCAACATGACACTAAAGTTTAGGAATGATAGGGAACACTATCATGGCTGTTATGGTGGCTCTGTGGTTCTCCTCCCTATGGTAGGGGGTATTTTTAGTGGCTACCCCAATATCCTGACTGTGGAGGTAGGTAGGTCTTCTAATATCCTAATAGCGCTCCCCACCAGTCCTCCTCTATAAAACCCTAGTTTTCATATCATATAAGAGGAGGAAAATTTTTTCAACTTAGGAGTTTCACAAACATGATACATTACAATAATAATAGAGATAAAACCAACACAACTTAGTGTATATGTTCTCATTAATTACTAGAATACAAACTTGGTTACATAAAACTTTATAAGAAAGACTAAGTACATAGAGAAAAAGCCTATACTCTATCTATCACCTTGGGTCGTGTAGATGGTGCCCGACCAAGCAAACCTCTCCTAAAATTCTTGATGATTCCTTTATCATAAATGAACTTCCTAAAGATTAGTACATGCATACATCTCGTATTTTGCCATGCAGAAAAGGAAATATAGGTTAGAGTAAGTGGCACTTAATTTCTAATAAGTTAAATATGAATATACTAAAACTGAAATCTGAACTAATATCTAAAAACTATACACTTATACTTAACCAATGTGTCTTTTATTTACATCTTGTATCTTATTTTTGGACACCATTATACGACAAGTCCTCCACTATTGAAGTTGAAGTTCCCTCTGTGGTGCATGATACCTCTATTGGCACAATGTTCCCTCTATTGACATTGAACTGTCCTCTCCGGTGAAACACAACCTCTATTGGCACAACATGCTCTCTGTAGACACTAAAGTGTCCTCTATGGGGCAACATACCCTCTATTGGAACAATGTAACCTCTGTGATAAATGCAGTCTCTAGCTTACTGTACCCTCTAAATCATCTTGGGACTCTCTAATGAGGACCTATCATATAATGTATATAGTTAATGTTTTGATGTCATTTTCTATCTCTATTCTTAATTTCTTATGTCTGAATCTTAATGTATTACCTCTAAATCTATTTTTAATTCCTTATCTCTGATTCTTAATCTCTTATCTCTGAATCTGACCTTAGTTTCTTTTCTGTAAATCTTAATGTCTTATCTCTGCCTATGTAACTATATCCTTAGTTTTAATATAGATCTAACTCTAAATCTAAAACTTGATATTCTTATTGTCTAGATAGATTACAATCTAAAATTGTAATTAATATAATGAATTAATTAATTTTGATGTCTGATATATGACATATTAGTCTAAGGCTTGAAAATTAAACTAAACATGGCATAAAAGTATTTAGTGTCTAAAAGTAATATAAATTTCAAATATCTAAAATCTAAAAATTGGCCTACATGACTCAATCTGGATGAAATATGATTGTTCAAATCATGACAAGATATGAAATACTAAAGTCTGAAAGTAGTGTAATCCCTAAATTACTTTGTAGGAAGGTATTGAATGAATTATAATAATACCAAAACTCAATGGACATTGCCCACTTATGTTCGATAGTGATGATTTCTTTATGTTCTTGATCCTTTTTTTTCAATAATCTAATCAGTTGGACATCACAAATTTCTATATGTCCATGTGTATCCTTAATCTTGTATACCAAAATATGATTCTTACTTAGACTATGAAACTCTAATGTAAAACCATGATAAAAATCTTGGCGTTTAATGTATACCAAAACTCCCATTATATAATAACTATCACACTAATACTCAGGTAAGCCATAACCAGTCACATTATGTACTATGCATGAACATCTTAAGCTATGACCAAAAGAAAAACTTCAAACATAATCATCTCTCTTTATTTACTATTATTAATTTGAAATTAGATATAAATACCAAAACTCCATTCTATAATGGTTAAGCATATGTAATGTAAAATCTCATGAACATCCATAAACCACATCATATTATATCCTCATTAGTATAAAAATAAATACTAATTTAAAATAGTATGAAACTTGATCAAACTTTGAAAATAATAATGATATCATGTAATAGAGTCTTCAAAAAAATATCAAATAATTTCATAAACAAACTATGGGTGGAATATCCAAAATTCTCTTACTAGGAATTATATCAAACCTTAGCAAAACTTCAATTAGAATGACTAGACTTTGGAATCATTTTAAACACATGAAAATATAATGGTCGTAAAACATTCATTAATTTTGATAGTTGTTTGCTATTTAATGCATAAAGAATCAAAATCATATAAATTTCAATACACATAACATATTAAATAATAAACATCAAAATCATCTTCTAAAAATATTTTTAGAATATAGTACACACAAAATACTTTCTAGTGAAATCTTGAACTCCCCAAATCGACACTCAGAACTCGAGTTATGATTCTGTAAAGTTAGCTTAGTTTTACCTGATATCAGTGGCAACCACAGAAAGCTTAATCTTGTGCATCTAGGTAGAAGGGGGCTACAAGGCCACAATAGTGGCGATCCATCACAAGTTTTGTAAGCATAGGAGGAGGTGAAGATGGTATGGAAAGTCATGGTGCACTACAAAAATAGAGGGGGAGGTGTTCTTTGGATGAGTGAGAGGACAATTACCTTTGTTTCTTTGTTCCCTTACCATGGCACATCCATAAAATAGGGGAAGAATGAGGGATGATTAAAGGGGAACAAGGAAAGGGGATTTTATAGTTACGACATCACCTAAAAAATACATCTCCTACTATCCCTTACAAATTCTCGCCGATTGTATACATTTTTTTCTTACCTTCCAAGTCAGGATAAAGAATGAGTGGAATTATTATAAGAAAATCCAAAGGAGTTTTTTTTATTCAAACTATCACATATATGTCTTGTTCCTATCTCCAAACAGTCTCAACTTTTAAACCACATTCCAAGAAACAATAAATGTAGACCACATCCTAGTCTAACTAGAAGTATCTGCCTACTAGAATCTGAATCAAAACATGCTACAATTGTAAAAAAAAGCCCTAAAAATCAAGAGAATATATCTGATATAATTGAATTTATTGAGGTATTTAAATTTATTAAAAATTATCACTAATTTTAAAATTTATGATGATCATTCTAAGCTTTAGTTTTAAATTTAGAAGTCATCCAAATTATGGATATCTATGTATAGTCAAACCATACATTTATAACAAATTATATTGATCTCGAATAAACATTATTACATTACCATATTTTTATTATTCTAATAGAAATCTCAAACCATCTACTTTCATAACCATTATAGGTCCATTAACTCAATTAGGTACAAAAAACCTATAACTTTAGTTTCTTACCATAAATATTCAGACCAACTATTTCAATTTAGGAAAGCTAGTAAAATAATTTAAAAGGATATATGACTACATTTAATTTAACATTTTATATATATTCTTCAAAAAGATATATAACTTGGTCAAGTATTTTTCAATTTTTTGAATATGACTACTCACTCCAATATATATATATATTTATATATATATATATATATATTCATATTTGTTTGAAACAATTTAATGATTATGAAACAATAAGCCATTTTAATTATCTATATTGAATACATCATTCACATTTATGATTTACATAATATCTTGTCATCCTTAATTAAATATTATTTAATATCACGCTTCATAGTTGTGTTGGGAAGGTGATGGGTCAAAAGCCTCAGTTTTCTATAGCCTTCGATTAATGCACCGCTCTAGTAGATTTGATCGCAATATAGTTAATTACATAAATCTTGAAATGTTTAAAAGAAAATCATCAAACTTTTCCTCCATCTTCCTTTCTACTTCTATTTTAAATATATAGTTTCCATTTTTACCAGATCGTGACCAATAAATAGCTAAACTATGCAAATTTGCCTAAAAATAACAATTTTAAAATAAATCTTAATAACAAATTAACATTCAATCCAAAATGAAATGTAAAATTCATAATAAAATATTTTAGAAAATGTTTCATGTATTTATTGTCTCAAAGGATTTGTCACCTAACATATTTCTAACTTAAAATCAATTCAAAGTTGTTCCTAACATTAACTACTTTCATAATAACCATGGGATATTTCTCAAAAGAAGTTACTAAAATGGTAAAACTTCAATATCATTATGTTTGACTAAGAGTTTGATATATGTTTCATTATTATTTTAAAATATTAAGAAATAAATCATTTTTTGTCTCTCAAATTATTCTATTTTTGTTAAGTGAATCACATAGAGCCTTATCTTTCTTAGTTTTATTTCTGCATTCAACATTAATAAAAACATAGAACTTTGACCACTACTATGTATTTATCTAAGGGTTATGAATAAGGTCTTGGAACTTCAAAATAAATCATGCAATAGTTTTAGTCACTCATAATCCCTTTATATGTAAAAATTTATGTGAATTTATACGAATATTATTAGAATCAAAAAGTTGTTCAACAAGTATTTGTCATTATTTTTATGATGTATATATATAAATTTGGAAAAATTAATTAACACATACCAATAGCCAAAATACAACTTTACATTGTTGTGGTCATGGATAATTAATGGGCTTAAATGTGCCTATGGATCATTAGATCAGTGTAGCATATGTGTCGTGTGTTTGGCTTGAGCCTCATAAGAATAAAATTATACACACTAGGTTGCTTAGAATTTGAGACACTATAATTCTACCACCCTTTTTGGGAGTTTCATCCTCAAAATTAACCTAAGTTACATGTGAAGATGCCCACCTCAAGAATTCGCTATGACTAACAATATTTACGGCAGCTTTCATCTCATATGCATCATTATATCATTTTAGACTTCTTACTTTTATATAAATTATAAAGTTCATAGTTTTAACCTTACTGGCCTTCATGTATATGTCCTGTTCTTTTGTCTAACTGAATCATTTTCTCAAACCTTCCTATTTTTCTTTGAAATATCAATACTAAGAAAAATACTCTATGTCCTTTAGTGGATTATAGGGATCCACACTATGTTGAGCCTACTTTATGGACTTATTCATAATATGTTCTTTATCTTATGTGTTATATTGAAATTTGACCTAAAAATTCAAGGTAAATTAATATTCCTTGGATGTAAATAGTTATTTATAGACAATCTTATTATCAGGTTCTTTTTTAATGTTCCTTATATAAAAAAGGAAATCATTCTCATAAAGATTATTTATCAAATACGTTAATATTTTCTCAACAACCCTTGAAATAAGTCACATAATTTACATTATGAATCATAAATATGACTTTTTGGGTCAAGATATTCCATTACCCCTAAGACATGTAGTAAGGAGGCTCAAATAATTCCATACAAACATTCTTTTAAGATATACTATTGATCTCTATAGTTAAAAATTCACCTCTAAATGCAACTTACTCTAAGTTAAACTTCATGTATATTCAAAAAAATTTATTCTTATTAATATAAGTGGTAAATTCTTGAGTAGGTATGCTCACCTATTTCCTTTACAAGATATCTCAATAACATAATCTATGAGGTTGGACATGTATACAAATTACTTCTCATAGGCATGGTCTTGTTCCTTTATTCTTTTCTAATCTCATGAATAATTTTTATGTCTTATAAGCATGCATGAGATGTCAATACTTTTATGAATAGTATAACTCGATGTACTTATAATAACATTAGGTTCAAGAAACTATTTGTTTGGGGGTCTTAATATCAACTATGTCACTGGTCATCTCTTGATATATACTAGCCACATATATACTTAAAGATGCCCTATACTTATATTTACACCTTAGTAGTGCACCTCCCATACCACATGCACTCAAAAGGGTGAGATGAGATTTTGATGTCATAACATTTCCCCTTAAATTTCATATGATATGTGTTTCGGACCACACATCATTGAAAATATAGAGGTCATGTTATAGGCTTATATACAATTAATGCCAATGATCTAGAGGCAAGACATGCCTAATTTCATTAAATATCTCAAATTCTATCATGGACTAGACATATTTCTTGGTCTCTACTATCATTGTCAAATGTTTGTAAGAAAGGTTACTTAACTACCAACCTAACTATTTATTTTTATTTAATTTATCTAGGATTCTATTAAAGTCATCTAGACTAAGACTATGAGAATTTGTGTAATGGACATTTGCATCATTGCTCGGATACCATATTATAACACCATAATTTTGATATCATATGAGCGGAAGCAATTTTGTTTGAACTTGGGAGTATCACAAACATGATACATCACAATAATAATAGAAAAGGAACAAACACAACTTTGTGTATATTCTCATAAATTCTTAGAATATTGTAACACCCCTCCCTAGGGTTATTTACATAACCTAGCGGAAGTACAGCCTGATCCCCAACATTATCCATAATGTGGGGTACTTGGCATTTCAGGGAGGGATTATTACAACCATGACATTCATTGCACAAAATAGAGTTTAAATAAACCATCACAGGATCAAGATTACAATTTCTCATTCTCAAACCTTAACAGAGTTTACATGCACATACATATGGTAAAAGGAAAAAGATCTATAAACTGGGTATGGTTGGCACCCCACCAAAGCTCTTCTCCTCGTAGGTCCCTGAGCTAGGGTTTCCTCCTTAGATTGACTTCCCTCCTTAGCTAGCTTCCAACCTGTGGGCATCACGCCCCACAGCCATGCATCAAACAAATGGTAAGTGGATTGAACATGTTATAATATAAGAAAACTTGAAAACTGGAAATAAGCATTAACATTAAACATGGAATATTGAAAAGTCATGCATTTTCTTTTTAGATCAATTTCTTTTATCTTAACCTATATAAGTAACCTCGGGTTGCACAAATATGCCTCTTCTCTTATGCACCGAAGTGCCTCTTAGGTTGCACCGAAGTGCCTCTTCTCTTATGCACCGAAGTGCCTCTTCTCTTATGAGGTACTTATATAAGCTTCATTTTATCATTCTCTTTCTCTTAATACTCTTATCTTAACATTTAACTTCATTTGTAACTTTATCATTAAGATTCATGAAAATGATATTATACATAATATGCAAATCAATTTATCTCAACTTTACTCACTTTAGCAATTAAGAACAGTAAATAACATAATCATGGCATCCATTGAAATCCATACATGCATAATAATTCAAAACAAGATAATTATATGTTCAATTGCATGGACCACTTACTTTTCACTTGGAGAGTGAATTCTCTCTCTTCCTAGGTTGAGTGAGTCCTAACCACTCTATGGGTCTAAAGAACCCTAGTTGTCCTGTTCCAAGCATATGTCACATCAAAATATATTTTATTTAAAATCTTAAACCCTAAATTCCATTTCCTATGAAACCAACATTTGGCAATTCAAAATCAGTCTCTGAAAACAACATATACGGATTCCTCTCGAAAAATCCTTTCCAAATCATATTTTTGCTCATTTTTCTGAGCATCGAGCGATTTACTATGAATTAATGAAAATACACCAATCATAAATTAGGGATATGCCACATGGGCCAATGAGAACCCGCCACATAGGCGTGGGTCTCGCCCAGGTGGATTAGCGGGCAAAGTGCCTAAAAAAGTGTGCAAAGACTCATATGCCCTTAGGGGCATTTGCTGACTCTAGCGTGACACGGGGGGTAGGGCAGTCAAAACCCCAAGTGAATTGTTCTTGCGAGAGGCTACGAAGAACACAGCCATGGAGTCTCTGATCTCGTGACCCCAGATCCCGAATGGCAACTCATCGGAGAAAACCAAGGCCAAAAACATGCTCCCCAGGTGCCTCCGATCCCAGTGAGCCAAGGTGTGGCCCTGGCAGTGGTCGACAACCCAACCCAGGTGTGTCGCCATGGCACAGACCCTACTGGGGGTCGGATCTTGGGCATGCATCGCAAACAACTATTGAAAATGGGTCGAAGCTCACTGCGAGGTCAAGGCGGAAAGCAGAAGAATCCGTTTGACGAGAAGCTACTGGTGGAGCACCTTTGCATACCAAGAACAAGCAGAAAATAGGGGAGTCAAGCGGGGTTATGGAACCCAGAGTTCAGATCGGTAGGGTGAGGAGACGAGGGTGGAAAAATGCTCCCTACTATCTCACGAACCCAGGTGATGAAGAACCAAGGCTGGAGATGCACCGTAAGGCCGAGACGACGAGCTCCGGTGAGCACTTCCACCGAGCTCTATAGGACACAGTGTTTGGGGACAACCTGAGCCAAAACGACAAAACGAAGACAAAGTACAGAGGTCAAGGATGCTCACCGCACTTTCTATTAAGCGGAGGTGAACCGAGGAGGCCGGGCAAAGCCAGGTCGCCGGAGATGATAACTCAAGTTGTTCGGGGAACCTCAGGAAATTGGAGATGCAATTGAGGGTGGAGGTGTGAGCCTCAGGGCTTGGTCGTCCTCCTGAGACCTGGAGGCGAGGAGGGGAGGAAGTGTGGTGGCGGCTGTGTACATCGGCGGAGAGGGCAGCG
Organism: Alisma plantago-aquatica; assembly: GCA_963693085.1. NCBI lineage: Eukaryota > Viridiplantae > Streptophyta > Magnoliopsida > Alismatales > Alismataceae > Alisma > Alisma plantago-aquatica. The sequence continues at coordinate 1,252,418,704 of OY856411.1, read as the reverse complement.
TCGGCCCTAAAGGGCGTTTCCTATATACTCCACGAGAGGGAGAGTTCAAGGGATCGGCGGATGCGCATGAGAGAGACGAAGTTAGAGCCGCAATAATCTCACAAAACCGATAACTGTAGAGGGAGAAATCAATCGTTGAATAAAACGGCTGTAGGAGTCTCTGTTGCCTAAACGAGCGGGAGGTAGGGGATGAGCCAGATACCCTCCGATCAACATCGAACGACTGAAAAAGGATGCGCATGAAAAGTAACGCGTGACACCTAATAAATCCCAGACTTTAGGCAAAACGATTTAATTAATGAAATTGGATTCAAATCTAGGTCAAATTAAATTCAAATCTCTCTCCAATTAATTGGAGGGTCAAACATACCCCAAATGAGTCCAAATTTGGAGCATTGGCTATTTAAAGGGTCTAGAATATTCATAGACAATTAGATTTCGGTTTTCTCAACGTTTGGTCCACATTTTCTATTTTTGTTCCTTATCTTAATTTAAGTGTACAAACTAATTAAATAATTAATATAAAGGTTTCCTTGGTGAGTTCTTGCTCCAAATTACGAGATAAACAATAGTTGCTTATTTCAAAATCGTTCCACACCTCTTTATTACTTTCTTGTGTACTTTATTTGGAGGAGAGAGAGAAAATGAACATTAGGGGTTTTATTTTGAAATATATAAAAAGAAAGGCATACTTGTTGTCCAAGTGGTTTAAATTTCGAATTTCTTTATTCTTCCTCTTTCTCTTTCTCTTTCCTTACTTTTATATTTATTTAATAAAAGAAAAGGGTAAGACATATTATCATTATTACACCTATTTGCAACACATTAATATAAAAGAAACCTATTTGGAGCCCTTTATTATTTCTCTTTGTATTAAAATCCTAGAAATGGACAAATTGCATTAAGACTCTTAACAAAATATTATTTAAGGAAAACTACATAAAAGGCTTTATTTTGCTCTTAAAATTAGGGATGTTACATTACTACCCACCTTAATAAAATTTCGTCCTCGAAATTTTCTAGGGTACTACCCACCTTAAGGTTTACCTAACCTTTTCATTCATTGAAAAATTACGTTCAATTATGCTCAATATTTTGCATTGTAAAAGTATCTATATATATGTATGACATTCATGTGACATGGGTTAACTTTTACTTTGGTCTTCCTCTTAACCGATACTTAAGCTTTATTAAACCAACCCATAATCATATTTGAGGCATTTGACTCAACCTTGTCATGACTACCCATCACTAGGTGCAGATGCCTATCGAATCTTAGGTCATTTAGGTTACTCCTACATTCCTAGATATGTGGTGATCAGGCACATACCCAGAGATGTGGGGTCTTACTATACTACCTCTCACTCGCCTACTAATGCACATGTCCCATACCACATGCACCAGTAAGAAAGGAGAAATGCAAGATAGGTCTTATGCTCATGACATTTCCTCTTTAAGTCTCAATTGGGTGGCCATAACCAATGAGAGTGGAGAGTTCATATCATTAGCTAGGTTTAGGTGGACACTAGATAACCATCTATCCTTATCACTTCTATTCCTCTTCTAGTCATTCTAGGGCGTGACATATTTTCTTGGGAATCTATTACTAAATCCTAATTTTATACCTTCACTCCAACCATGGCTACCTTTTTGTTCTCACCTTTCTTCTTAGGAGTCATCACTATGAAAAAGACATAAACTACATGAGATCATGAGAAAAGCCTGGTGGCCAACCATATTTTGGCTCTGATACCATTATTGTAACACCCCTCCCTAGGGTTATTTACATAACCTAGCAGAAGCACAGCCTAATCCCCAACATTATCCATAATGTGGGGTACTTGGCATTTCAGGGAGGGATTATTACAACCATGACATTCATTGCACAAAATAGAGTTTAAATAAACCATCACAGGATCAAGATTACAATTTCTCATTCTCAACCTTAACAGAGTTTACATGCGCATACATATGGTAAAAGGAAAAAGATCTATAAACTGGGTATGGTTGGCACCCCACCAAAGCTCTTCTCCTCGTAGGTCCCTGAGCTAGGGTTTCCTCCTTAGATTGACTCCCCTCCTTAGCTAGCTTCCAACCTGTGGGCATCACGCCCCCAGCCATGCATCAAACAAATGGTAAGTGGATTGAACATGTTATAATATAAGAAAACTTGAAAACTGGAAATAAGCATTAACATTAAACATGGAACATTGAAAAGTCATGCATTTTCTTTTTAGATCAATTTCTTTTATCTTAACCTATATAAGTAACCTCGGGTTGCACAAATGTGCCTCTTCTCTTATGCACCGAAGTGCCTCTTAGGTTGCACCGAAGTGCCTCTTCTCTTATGCACCAAAGTGCCTCTTCTCTTATGAGGTACTTATATAAGCTTCATTTTATCATTCTCTTTCTCTTAATACTCTTAACTTTACATTTAACTTCATTTGTAACTTTATCATTAAGATTCATGAAATGATACTATACATAATATGCAATTCAATTTATCTCAACTTTACTGACTTTAGCAATTAAGAACAGTAAATAACATAATCATGGCATCCATTGAAATCCATACATGCATAATAATTCAAAACAAGATAATTATATGTTCAATTGCATGGACCACTTACTTTTCACTTGGAGAGTGAATTCTCTCTCTTCCTAGGTTGAGTGAGTCCTAACCACTATGTGGGTCTAAAGAACCCTAGTTGTCCTGTTCCAAGCATATGTCACATCAAAATATATTTTATTTAAAATCTTAAACCCTAAATTCCATTTCCTATGAAACCAACATTTGGCGATTCAGAATCAGACTCTGAAAACCACATATTCAGATTCCTCTCGAAAAATCCTTTCCAAATCATATTTTTGCTCATTTTTCTGAGCATCGAGCGATTTACTATGAATTAATGAAAATACACCAATCATAAATTAGGGATATGCCACATGGGCCAATGAGAACCCGCCACATAGGCACGGGTCTCGCCCAGGTGGATTAGCGGGCAAAGTGCCTAAAAAAGTATGCAAAGACTCATATGCCCTTAGGGGCATTTGCTGACTCTAGCGTGACACGGGGGGTAGGGCAGTCAAAACCCCAAGTGAATTGTTCTTGCGAGAGGCTGCGAAGAACACAGCCATGGAGTCTCTGATCTCGTGACCCCAGATCCCGAATGGCAACTCATCGTAGAAAACCAAGGCCAAAAACATGCTCCCCAGGTGCCTCCGATCCCAGTGAGCCAAGGTGTGGCCCTGGCAGTGGTCGACAACCCAACCCAGGTGTGTCGCCATGGCACAGACCCTACTAGGGGTCGGATCTTGGGCAGGCATCGCAAACAACTATCGAAAATGGGTCGAAGCTCACTGCAAGGTCAAGGCGGAAAGCAGAAGAATCTGTTTGACGAGAAGCTACTGGTGGAGCACCTTTGCGTACCAAGAACAAGCAGAAAACAGGGGAGTCAAGCGGGGTTATGGAACCCAGAGTTCAGATCGGTAGGGTGAGGAGACGATGGTGGAAAAATGATCCCTACTATCTCACGAACCCAGGTGACGAAGAACCAAGGCTGGAGATGCACCGTAAGGCCGAGACGATGAGCTCCAGTGAGCACTTCCACCGAGCTCTATAGGACACAGCGTTTGGGGACAACCTGAGCCAAAACGACAAAACGAAGACAAAGTACGGAGGTCAAGGATGCTCACTGCACTTTCTATTAAGCGGAGGTGAACCGAGGAGGCCGGGCAAAGCCAGGTCGCCGGAGATGATAACTCAAGTCGGTCGGGGAACCTCAGGAAATTGGAGATGCAATTGAGGGTGGAGGTGTGAGCCTCAGGGCTTGGTCGTCCTCCTGAGACCTGGAGGCGAGGAGGGGAGGAAGTGTGGTGGCGGCTGTGTACATCGGCGGAGAGGGCAGCGTCGGCCCTAAAGGGCATTTCCTATATACTCCACGAGAGGGAGAGTTCAAGGGATCGGCGGATGCGCATGAGAGAGACAAAGTTAGAGCCGCAATAATCTCACAAAACCGATAACTGTAGAGGGAGAAATCAATCGTTGAATAAAACGGCTGTAGGAGTCTCTGTTGCCTAAACGAGCGGGAGGTAGGGGATGAGCCAGATACCCTCCGATCAACATCGAACGGATGAAAAAGGATGCGCGTGAAAAGTAACGCGTCACACCTAATAAATCCCAGACTTTAGGCAAAACGATTCAATTAATGAAATTGGATTCAAAACTAGGTCAAATTACATTCAAATCTCTCTCCAATTAATTGGAGGGTCAAACATACCCCAAATGAGTCCAAATTTGGAGCATTGGCTATTTAAAGGGTCTAGAATATTCCTAGACAATTAGATTTTGGTTTTCTCAACGTTTGGTCCACATTTTCTATTTTTGTTCCTTATCTTAATTTAAGTGTACAAACTAATTAAATAATTAATATAAAGGTTTCCTTGGTGAGTTCTTGCTCCAAATTACGAGATAAACAATAATTGCTTATTTCAAAATCATTCCACACCTCTTTATTACTTTCTTGTGTACTTTATTTGGAGGAGAGAGAGAAAATGAACATTAGGGGTTTTATTTTGAAATATATAAAAAGAAAGGCATACTTGTTGTCCAAGTGTTTTAAATTTCGAATTTCTTTATTCTTCCTCTTTCTCTTTCTCTTCCCTTACTTTTATATTTATTTAATAAAAGAAAAGGGTAAGACATATTATCATTATTACACCTATTTGCAACACATTAATATAAAAGAAACCTATTTGGAGCCCTTTCTTATTTCTCTTTGTATTAAAATCCTAGAAATGGACAAATTGCATTAAGACTCTTAACAAAATATTATTTAAGGAAAACTACATAAAAGGCTTTATTTTGCTCTTAAAATTAGGGATGTTACAAATACAAACTTGGTTACATAAACTTTATAAGAAAGACTATATACATGGAACAAAATCTTGCACTCTATCTAACATCTTGGATCATGTAGATGGTCCTCCACCAAGCAATGTTGTCTTGAAACTATTGATGAGTCCTTTATCCTGATTGATCTTTGTAAAGATTAGTACTTGTGCTCATCTCTTTCTCACCCATGCACAAAATGAAACCTAGGTTAGAGTAAGTGACATTGAATTTCTAATAAGATAAACACGAATATACTATAACTAGAACCAATATTTGAAAACTATAAACTTATATTGAATTTATGTGTCTTTTATTTTTGTCTTTTATCTAATTTATGGCCACCATTATTGAATAAGTCCTCTATTGACATTTAAGTGTCCCCTATGGTGAAACACACCCTCTGTCGGCACAACGTGCCCTCTGTTGACACCACAATATCCTCTATGGTGCAACACATCCTCTATTGGAACAATATGCCCTCTATTGACACTATAGTGTCCTCTATGGTGTAGCACACCCTCTGTTGGCACAACATACCTTCTGTGACATCTAGAGTGGTTGGTTTAGTGTTCCCTCTGAATTGTCTCAAAACTGTCCTATTGGTATGTATGCCTAGAGAGACAATCATATGATGGTTGTAATGGCGTAACTTGTAAATTATTTGATTAATAATAAAGGAAATATTCCAATAATATTTTGTTCAATTTAATTATGAGATAATGAAGTAACATAACAAATTTCTAAGGAATGATATTACTCAATGACTTATGTCTTTGGGTTGATGACCTGAACAATGAGATCATCTAGATGTTACAAATGTATACCTTATTATTATATCCCTACTTAGATGTTATTGTGGAAGGATGATAAGAAATAATAACACATAAGACTAGAGTGTTGGTTCATGATAGAATCTCATCAGTCATGATATGTGATATAAAACCAAACACATAGATACTTGTTAGAGAATTGTCTATCAGACAGATCCACCATAAGTAATACATGGAAATCTCAATTGGTAGTCAGAATCATATCTTATAGTGTTGGTGGTGATTGTGGTTCTAAGACATGAAATCACTATTCTCATCACATGTTGTTTTATGTACTTTAACATCATCCATCGTGATTCTGATTAAGGGTTGCCATTAAGGTTATTATCGGATACACTGTGACACATAGGGGTGTTTGTAACTGATGTAGATGGGATTTGTCCCTCCTATAGGAGTATAATATCATGGCTACTTGATAAGAAAAACTGAGAAATTCATGACCATGCTCATGTGAGTCAATATGTGACATTTTGCTTACATATTTCTAGATAGTATGCTCTCATTTAAGGAACATGGATTGAATGATTAAAGAGGGTGAAGATTCCATTCCTTGAGTTCAATCTCGATATCGGTGATAAAGGAACTATACAAACCTTATAACACCGATCAGAGATTGTAGGTTAAAGTTGTGCTCCAACTTTCAAATTACTTGGGTAGCAATGATGCATTACTAGACACCTCGCTTTGCTTGTGATTTCATATTTGGTTATTGCTATTCACTTCTGATGCAATATGGAACCTATAGGGTCACACACATTAGATACACTTGGAATAGGAGTTCAATCATAAATGATAATTAAATAGATTGCTAAAGTGTTTAGGTATTCAATTTAAATAATGATTGGCTGAATGGATTTTGAACTAGCTGGTTCAAGTGTTGAACGGGACGGTTGGAGTGTCATGTTTATTGGATATTGCATTGGCTAAATTCTAGATGAATTGGGGCATGAACTGACCAGATCACTTAGTGAACCAATTGGCTCAAAGTTTCAAGACGACCTGCTCATGGAAGAGACGCCCATTTTATGGATCAATTCGATTGCATCAAGGATTAGTGTCGAAATCATGTCATGCATTAATTGGATTAGAATTGCTAACACAATAGTTATTGAGAAACATGATGAAATGACTAGTTCACTTGGTGAACCTATCGGCTCACATGCCAACCGATCGGTTCACCAGTGAACCGATTATTTTTTTTCTTGTTGGTTGTAAGAATTTATGAATTTGATCCATTCTACTCATGCATAGATTGGGAACCATGACCCTAATCCTCCTATAAAAAGAGGGATAGTAGGGGCTTCACAGAGACTCAACTCAATTGCTTCTGACAATTGTTTGTGTTATCTAGTTGTGGTAACTAAGACAAACAGAGGAAGTCCTACTCGATAAAGGGAGGGATACCAAGGGAGAACAATTGTGGGTGAGCATGTTGTTGACTAGTACACCAATGTGAAGGGACAACTCCTTCTTGTTCGTTCTTCTAGAATGAAAGGCTTTCCTGATGGTTTTTGTGGACTACTCTAGAGGCATGGATCTTTTCCCTCTACGAGGACAATGTCAACCTACTACCTGTAGTGAACAACTAGGAGGCCGACGTAGATTTTGAGTGCAACTTGAAGAAAGCACACACTACAATGAGGAGATTGTCTTTGGACTTGCTATAGGGTCAGGTATATCCTCTAAACCATTTTTCCCATTGCATAGTTATTGATGCATTTCGTTGGTTAAGGGGGAATATTGAAGTTAAATTTTTGCTTCCTCTACCTATTCTATTGCCATATTTCCTTGTAGTAGTATCGAGGCCATGTCAGTCTACTATGTTTTGGGATAATCAATATGATTGAATTTTTGGTTTTTGTTGTTTATTTATTGATTATGGTGTTAATACTTTACTGATTAATGTGTATATCCAATTAGAAACCACATAACACCCCAACTAATATATATATATATATATATATATATATATATATATATATATATATATATATATATATATATATATATATATGAGATATGATATGGTATGATACATGAGTAATTTACACATCGCCCTAAAGGTGAGTTTTTATGGTGGATGTAAAGTATGGTTATGGCAAATAATCCTATATATCTTTTCATGGTTGTGTGCTTGGTTGTTCCTATTTTATCTCAGTTTCCATACTGATTCTCTACCTTATCTTCCAACTATAAAAATATTATTGTCTCCTACCTATGCTCCCCTCAAATTTCACTTGATGTTTCTCTTTTATCTCGTAATTTGTAATATCATTAGGATAGTTTGATTTCTTACTATGACAAAGAAGAAGATTCTCGGCACCAGACCAACCGACCATATTGAAGGTGAGCTAACATACTGGAGAACCAAGGAGGAGCCAAATTGATCACCTAGTGGCCCCAATCGATCGACTAGAGGATCTAGAAGATGGTGGAATGGATACCACTCGACTAGGGTGATGAACAATCTATTGGCCAAGAGGAGAGCCAATCAATTTAAGGGTTGACCAATCAACCCAGATTGGCAAGCACAAATCTTAATCAACAACGAGTTTCCACATGAGAAGCAGACCCTAGGTGGTGGTAATTCTTTATGCCTCCATGGAATTACAATATAATGGTCATAACCATCGCTTACATTTATTGCATGTTTCCATTGTGGAATATAGCATGTATATGATGCGTACTATATATATGTGGTGATTGAATAATGCACATGTATTTATGAATACAAACTCCCTTAGTAATATATTAAGTCTAGAGTGCTTTTCATTAACAAAACATATGAACAGTTTGATCGAACATATGTGGGCATGCCAAGCATGGTTTGTTGTCTATCTCATGGAAGTGTGATGGTAATAATGTGTGCATGCCAAGCGGGGTGCATTATTATTGTGTTGGCTCATGGTCAGGATTATCTAGGTGTCCTTAATGAGATTAAGTATCTAGAGGCATCCAAATGACTATGGCAAAGAGTTGCAAATATCATCTATCCAAGAATTGCATAAGATGCAATTAGCAAATGCTTCCTACCTTAATAATTGACTATGGACGTTGGTATTGGCTAGGTAATAGTTGAATTGTTTTGGATCTTGGCTCACTAGAAGGTTGTATGTTGCAATCTTCAGAATTGTTATATGAGGGCTATCAATTTGAATAAAATAGTGTGAGTGATAATTATTTAAAGGCCTAACTGAATATCATCATTTCTAAATCAAATCAGATCAAAAGGGTTATGACAAATGAAAAAAAATCAATTGTATAATCAAATGGAAGTCAAATATTCATTGTGATTTATCCTTAGGAAGGAAAATTTAAATGAGACAAACTTCCAGGACTGGTTTTGGACTTTGAGAAAGGTTATCTATGACGAGAACACACTCGATGTCCTAGAAATACCAATGCCAGAAATGTTGGCTCCTGATGCACCTAGGGCTGAGGTGGATGCTTACTAGAACATGCAACAATCCCTTAGATGTAAAGCACCTTATGTTGAGCTGTATGAAATATTAGTTTCATAAGTAGTGTGAAGATATGGGGATACTTTAGATGGTAACACATATTAAGAACACGAACCATAAGCACACAAAGCAAGAAATGTATTGTGACAAAGTAGATCTTTGGCTTAATTTTGAGGACAAAATTTGTTTTAAGGTGTGTAGGATGTGATGGAGTGATCTTTTGAGAGTTACAAATACTTTGGTAAAGTTTGGAAGGTGATGGATGTTGACATCATGATTAAGATCCCTAAGTATATGACTTTTGAAGTGTTTAATTGAATGGTCAAATAAATAAGTCTTGGGACCAAGATTGGGTGAGATGTAGCAGGGGTGATTAAATGCTATGTTTAAAGTTCCATAAATTTTTATGTTAATTCCTAAATGGAGTTATGTAGGTATGATTATAGTGATAATGTACTTTCAATGTACATCAAGGTCTATTATCTTTCATCCATAAGTTGTGATACACATAACTTGGTTAAGAGGTTGCGGCTATGGCATGAGTAAGCCACATATCAGCCTTCAAGATAGCTCATCATGACCCTTAGATGTAATCGATAGCCGACTATATCAATTCATGCAACAGTTATGGTAAACAGCAGGATGAGAACATGGTAGTAGACTCGTTATTCTCAAATTCATAATGCAGTACCCCACATCATTGAACTTGGGTTGAGAAGCGATCAGCAACCGTTGTTGATCCTCACCGCATCACGGCTTCTGTATGACTCATTATTTTTGCCGTGTGAGTATAGGGAGACCGAGATCCAACCCCCATCGCTACTTGCCCCCTTCCGCTGGGTTTCAGGTGGCGCGAGTGCAAGGTAGGGGACAAAGAAAGAAGAGACTTGGAGTACAGTAGAGAGACGAGGGCGAAGCTTGGGCGGCCGACCGCTGCTAAAGATCTTCACCCAAGCGGCGGTGCCTGTACACGCACAGAACAACCCACGGAGGTGCTCAAGCAGCGTCAGGAAGAGAGCAAGGATCATCGTTGCCTGACCGCCTAGGAGCCTCATCGGACTGGACATCTGGAGGGCATCATAGGTTCTAGTGACACATAACCTCACAGAGAAGAGGGTCTGCGGCCAGAGAATAGGGTTGTGAGGGAAGATCGGTCGGCGTCGAGGAGGAGACGCACAGCGTGCAGACAGGTGTGAAGAGGGAGACTGGATGGCGGCAGGCTTGCCAATCTTCTCAGAGGAGCCACCAGCACCAAAGCCATGAGGCCAGCGGTGCCAAGGGATGATGGACGTATCCTATGGTAGTCCTAGAAGCTAACCGGGAGCACCTTGGCTCTACCTTTTGCTTTTCGGAGCATCCCACAGTGGTGACGCCCCCGCAAAACACAAAAAGCGGGCAAGGAATCACAAAATTGGGAGTTTTCGAGCTTCCTTGCTGCAGTTGGAACTGGCGAGGAGGAGGGGGATATCATGGCTGATCTCCTGTCGCAAACCTTTCCTCGCAGAGGTGGCAGTTTTCAAGAGAACAAGGCATACAACGTCAGGAAGAGGCGACTTGGAGGAGATCGCCGGAGCAAAGCCTAGCACCGACGTTGGTGCTTCTCGGAAGAAGGGTCGGTCGTTTCCTTGCTTGCAGAGGTGGTCGTTTTCTAGGTAGCTCACGCACGTAACAGCTGGGCAACGACGGCGGTGGGCGCTCACCTGTGTCTCGCGCTGAGAATGTGAATGAGAGAGAGAGGATAGAGAAAACCGGGTCCAGCTGTGTGAACTGCTAGAGAACCAGGCAGCCAAGGAAGGAGCCATGCCCCCATAGGGCCATGTGGCGGCCTCTGATTTGAAGAAAAAGGTAATAATCTCATAATATTATCAGATCTTATAAAAAACGTAGAAATTAGCTCTGTAATCAGAAAAATGTGAATAAGGTACCAATATGCTCAGAAAAATTTGTAGAACAATACTGAAGCATAATATCAGCCTTTTAATACTTTGATAATAGTGATATTATGTAAGTTGTATAATGCTCATATCATGTGTAATAAATATCAAATGAAGATGTAAAATTATGAGAACATGTCAGTAAGTCTACATTCATTTTTATAATCCATATGATGTCACTAATTATTATGTTGGGGGCACGAAATTATTTATTTTGCTTTATATGGCTAATTAGGGCTGATAACTCTGATTAATATGCAATAAATACATTTTAGATCAATAAATGTTGAAATTTGTAGAACTCTCATATATCAGTAACTGGAAGCTAATGTGGAACTCTGATATCAGTTATATGCACGAAATTCATGTTATATGAAGAGCACCCTTAATACATGGGATGTAACCTTAATATGGTTAATGAAAGTGACATAATGTTACATACGTTCACACAATAATGTGACACATGAGTATATCCAGTTGATGAACTATAACCTAGAATATAACATCAGTAAGATAAATATAAGATAAGAATGCAAGTAATCATGAGAATATCCTAATGAGTAAGTAAATCCTATAATGGATATAATTAGGGTTAAGATGAGATGTATGATGATGACAACCTAATGATCGTATGTGATCTTACCTTTATTAGGGTTTGACCAAGAGGTTAGATGACATCAGGAATATGTGATTAAGTTATCTCTTTGGAAGGTACACCATTACCTCTTACTTGGCTTATTATACAATATACTTGTGTTATATGTGTAGTAAAATACTTAGCATATGGTATTGGATGAAATGATTGTTCTTGTATGATATCTTGCTTGATTTTCTATACTTATGGCTATGAACACATGAAACATAAGATATCGGATCCATCATATGATAACACTAAACTCTTTGGTAGTATAGTACATTGAAGTGATCTCAAAATCCTTGGTAGTAGATCACATGTGTTAGATCTCAAACTCTTTGGTAGTAGATCACACGTTAAATGATCTCAAGCTCTTTGGTAGTAGATCATAAGGCCTAAAAACATAAAATCCCTTAGGGGCAGATGTACGAGATATATGATGGAAATGTGCTTAAAATATATGTGTTCTCTTTCTTGTTAATGAATATCTTTTTGCCAGTATACACTTTTCTTATATTTCTTTAAAACTTCCAAGTATTAGTTTTATCTTATTGCCAAGATACGATGAGAGGTATATAAAAGACACGTAGGCGTACTCAGTAGAATATTCTTGAATATTGTGTTGACGTGTACCACATGTAATCTTTTGTTTAGGTTGTGGTTTATGATCTTGAAGTTCTAAGATAGTTGAGAGTTGTGTGGCGAGTTGATGTACTTGTGGACCTATTGTCTTAAGATCCTGTAGTTTAGATGTAGTACATGTATATGTATAAGTTTGTTGTTCAATATGTAATATCAAATGTTGTAACAATTCATGTTGTAATTATATGTTGAATGGTGAACATTTGTTGTGGTTTTATTATTGTCCATGTGCATGTGCTTGATGAGTGCATACTCATCATGAAATTCAATTACCTCTTTGGAACAATTTTATCTCTATTCCACATCTTTTTACACTAATGTGAATCATAATGCATAAAACTACCTAGTTGATTCAATAATCAAGATTTTAACTAAATATCTTTCATTTAATGCAGGAAAATCAAGCGACTCCATGCATACGATCCCAAGACCATTTGGTCCCATTTGGTCTCAAGACCGTATGAGACCATACGGTCTCAAGACCGTTTGAGCTCATACGGTCTCAAGACCATATGAGCCCATAGGTCTCAAGACCATTTTCCGCGGTCTCAAGACCGAATGCCCAAACCGAATGGAGCGCTGCTTTCCAAGACCGCATGAGTGCACAGACCGTATGAACTCACGAGCGCTGCCAAACTGAATGCCGAGACTGAATGCCGAGACCAAATGCTCCAAACCGTATGGATGGAGAAACCAAAGACCAAGACCGAATGGCCGATCAAAGCAAACCGTTTGGTACCCATACGATCTCCAAACCTTTTGGTGCCCAAACGGTCTCAAGACCGTTTGGCGCCCAAACGGTCTCCAGACCGTTTGGGGTCAGATCTGAAACTATAAATAGACCCTCAAGGTCCCCATTTGAATGCATCGGTTCCGGACGCCGACAGGCTGCCAGGGCACCACCCCGATCAAGTTCCACCTACTGCTGGTGTTGCGTCCAAGGAGGCCAAGAAGAGAAATAAGACGGAGCAAGGAGCACATCTTCTTCACCGGGCTGCGTCCACCCTCTGCACCGAGCTCATGGCGGATCTATCTTTCTCTCCTATACTTCTTGTATCTCGTATCATGAGCGAGTAGTCCTCTTTCGCTGGGGTGCGGGGACTAGCCCCACTGCCCATGCAAACCATGTTCTTTTGTTAAACTTTCCATGGCAATGTATATAACTCTTCATTTTATTGTTTATCTTTAAGCTTGTGGGTTGGTTATATGCTTGGTTTCATCTTTGTGCTCCCTATGTTGCGATAACTTCAATGCATGGTACGAACGTTGTTTAATGAGTTTGACTCCCTGACTAGAAATAGAAGGGGATTCCTTGAGGTCGTAAGTGTGTGATCCGCGAGAGGACGAGCCATCTAGCCTTCGGTGACGCTTCTGTGCGCCTAACGCCTGTATAGGGGGTTCACAACCTTAGTTGTATTTTGTATCATATCGCTAAACGTCGATATTTCCTTGCATGTCACCCTCCTTCTTGTTTATCGGTTAACGCGGCTGACTCCCAAACTAGAAATAGGATGGGATTTCATCGAGGTCGTAAGTGTATGATCCGCGAGGGGATGAGCCATCTAGCCTTCAGTGACGCTTTTGTGCGCCTAACCCCCGTATGGGGGGTTCACAACCTCCGTGGATTTCTGTATCTTCAGAGCCGTAAGACATGTGATCCGGATGGCGATGAGAAATAGGCTGCTATGGTGATGCTTACGTGGACCTAACGCCCGTATGGGGGGTTCTACAGCAGCTCTACTTGAAGTGTTATACCATGCCTGGATTGTTTGCAAAAGAGTATGTTTGTGTGTGTAGCGGTCGTCAAACCCGGTACCAACCCAGCGATTCCGTATCATTGATCTAAACCCATCTTTTATTCCGCATTTACTTTCTTGCAATTAGTTTAATCAAACCCAAATCAATCAATTGTTCTAAATATTAGTTTTACTTGAGCTAGATCTAACTGACAAAGATTCTTAAAAACGTTGTCCTTTGGGTTCGATCCTCAACTATACTGCGATAAGACCCATCCGCTTGCGGGTGGTATTGCTGCACTTGGTTTTGGTAAAATCTCGGGGATATAACCTCCGAGTGAATTTGTTAGTGCATTCAAAAGCCACGTCAAATTCTGGCGCCGTTGCCGGGGACAACAGAATCAGTCAGTCAAATCTAGTTCTTCTAAGACTAATCTAGGATTTTGTTTTTCTTTTGAAACTATTGCTCATCTACTTGACCGTTATTCTACTTTGTGGATCTTACTTTCGAATCTTTTCCAATTTCAGGTGCTCTTCAACGTTTAGTGCATGCACCGATCAGACAGTCCCGGACTCACAGCGAGCTTTGATCCCAAAATAGATAGAACCTTTCATCGACATATTCGAGAAAATCAAGCAAGGATGGCGCAAGAAGAAGAAGTAGCCCGCAGAGTAGCTCAAGCCATCAATGCGCAGAGAGAGAGGCTCATGCAAGAAGTTAGAGATGTGGTTCAACAGGAGATCTTAGCAGCACAGGCAGCAGCGCAAGCACCCGAACTTCAGAAAGATCTTAGAGAATTCTCTATCCCAAAGGTCGCGAATGTCTATCATCCGGTGCAGCCTCCTCCCATCGAAGCTGCCAACTTTGAGATTAGAGCACATTGGATAACTTTGCTTCAAAACAGCCCCTTCTACGGCAAACAAGTTGAAGACAGTCAAGGTCATCTTCTTAGATTCATCGACTTGTGTGCCATGACAAAGCAAAATGGGGTCTCCGATGATGCCATTCGACTCCTCCTTTTCAAGTACTCTCTTGCTGATAGAACCATTAGTTGGTACAATTCACTACAGAGTGAAGTGCCCATCAAGACCTGGGAGCAGCTCCAAAACGCTTTTCTGGAAAAATTCTACCCCCCATCTCTTACATATGAAATCAGGGGACGAATCACAAATTTCACTCAAGTCCCAAGAGAAACCCTTGACGAAGCTTGGGATAGGTACAAGGAGCTCCTATGCAAATGCCCACACCATGGAATTCCTAAGAACCAGCTGATAGAGATATTCTATAGGGGTGTGGAGGATGACGTAAAGATGTTCCTTGACTCCTCGTCTGGAGGGAACTTCATGCGGCAAAGTTACGACAGTGCATGGAGAGTAGTCACCCTGGGAGCAGAAAATCAAGCCAACTGGGGCAGATCTATCGGTAAAGGAGTCTTAAAGGTAGCCATGGCTGAAGCTATCCCAGAATACAAATCTATAGCTGAAACTTTGAAGGTCTTAGTTGCAAAGCAAGATCACATAGAATCATCCCTTGTTGCAATTGGAAGAGGACATTCTCCTACAAGGTAACCAGAACAAGTCAAGTCCACTTCTTTGTTTTGTGAATCATGCAAAGGCACTGATCATTCCACACTGTCATGCAATGTTCTCTACAATGTTGTTTTAAGTAATGCATGTGGACAAGGAGATAATTGCCAGATGGAGAATCTTAATGCTAATAACACCATCCCTGGGCAGAACTATTACAATCCTAATAAAAATAGGAATCACCCAGGCTTCCAATACAGAAACCCTTCAGGAGCTATGAACTCACATCAATTTGGTCTGAACAATCAACCCAGGGGCCCATCTGGTTACTAGTTTAACCAACAACAAAACTTTGGAAATCTAGGAAACTTCAAAGGGAATCTTCATAACAGAAACTACAATAATTATCAGAACAATTCTCAGTATCAAAATCTGAATCAACAGCAAGGTCAGGCAGGATCCATCCCTTCCGATGATAAGCTATCAACCATTGAAAAGTTGTTGCAAACGCAACAAACTGTGATAGCAAATCAACAAGCCCAACATAAAGCTATTGAAACTCAACTAGCTCAACTTGCTGCTAGTATTAAGCCACCAGCCGGAGTTTTTGTCGAACAACCTGAGAACAAACCGAAACATCTTGAGCAGCTGAAGGTTGTCGCCACTAGATCAGGAAAAAATTATTCGGATCCCCCAATGAACACGACTGTGGTTATCCATGATGAGAGTGAACCTGTGATAGTCCAAGACTTGACAACACCAGAATTGCAACCAGAGGAAAACGATACTGATAAGGGAAGTTCTGAAAAGGTTGCGGATGAAGAAGCTGAGACACCAAAGCAAGTTATTCCTGTATATAAGCCTCGTGTTCCTTTCCCATCCCGTCTGAGGGAAACCAAGCTTGATACTAGATTCATCAAATTTAAAGAGGCTATGAAGAAACTCCATGTTGACATACCATTCTTAGATGATCTTAATGAGATACCAGCCTGGACCAAGTATATAAAGTCGCTTCTCACCAAGAAGTACATCACTGAAGAGAATGAAACTGTAAAGCTGGCTACAACCACGTCAGATATCATACTTAGCAAGATGCCAAAGAAACAGAAAGATCTGGGGTCCTTTGGAATCTCATGTCACATTGGTGACTCATCATGCAAAAAGGGACTAGTAGATCTTGGTGCAAGTATTTCTATTATGCCATTTAGTTTATGCAAGAGATTAGGGTTCGCAGAATTGCTTCCAACAGCTATGACCATTCAACTTGCGGACAATTCGATCAAAAGACCGTTAGGAATTCTCGAAGACATCATGGTCAAGGTAGGCAAGGACGCATATGTTCCATGTGATTTTGTCATCATGGACATAAAAGAAGACACCAAATACCCTCTTATCTTCGGCCGTCTGTTCCTCGCAACTGCAAGAGCCCTTATTGATGTCGAAGTAGGAACCTTACTGCTAAGGTTAGGCAAGGAAACTCTCGAATTTAAAGTTTTTGAAAGTATGAGAAGACCAAGTATACAGGAAGAAGTATATCTGATTGATTGCATTGAGCAATTGTCACAACTGACTAAAGAGTACGATGAGTCATGCGATCCCTTGGCAACTGCTCTATCCGACCTATTTAATGACGAACCTATTGACCAACAAGACAAGGATTGCAATGAATTCCCCAACTCTACTAAAGAGAATGCTGAAGCTACTTACAAAGAACTAAAGACTACTGGAACTATAGAAGAAACTAGTAAAAAATCAGAACCTCCTAAAATGAAGCCCCTACCTGTAGGACTGAAGTATATGTTTTTAGACGATCTCAAAGCTTGTCCAGTGATCATAAACTCTGATCTAACAACCAAGCAAGAAGAGAAACTTATGGAGGTATTAAGGGAGAGCAAGAAAGCCATGGGCTATAAGATGAGTGACCTCACAGGGGTCAGTCAAGCCTTGTGCATGCACAGAATCGCCATGATGGAAGACCATAAGCCAACCATCGAGCATCAACGAAAGTTGAACCCAAATATGAAGGAAGTGGTCCGTCACGAGATCATCAAACTTCTTACAGCTGGAATAATATACCCAATATCAGACTCACCATGGGTAAGCCCAGTTCATGTGGTACCCAAGAAAGGAGGGACTACCGTTATAAGAAATGAAAACAATGAGCTCATCCCCACTCGAACAGTCACTGGGTGGTGGATGTGTATTGATTATAGAAAATTAAACAAGGCCACTCGAAAGGATCATTTTCCTATGCCCTTCCTCGATCAAGTTTTAGAAAGATTGGCCCGTCAAGAATATTACTGTTACCTGGATGGTTATTCTAGATTCTATCAGATTCCCATACATCCAGATGATCAAGAAAAAACAACTTTCACCTGTCCCTTTGGGACATATGCCTTTAAAAGGATGCCTTTTGGCCTGTGTAATGCCCCCGCAAGTTTTCAACGTTGCATGACTGCCATTTTTGCAGGGCTTACTGAAACAGTTATGGAGGTCTTCATGGATGATTTTTCTGTATATGGGGACTCCTTTGATTCTTGTCTTAAGCATCTCTCCATGGTCCTCAAACGTTGTGAAGAAGCACATCTGGTGCTAAATTGGGAGAAATGCCACTTTATGGTAAAAGAAGGCATTGTCTTGGGCCACAGGGTTAGCAACAGAGGAATTGAAGTTGATAAAGCCAAGATAGAAGTCATATCTAAATTGGAAATTCCCACAAATGTAAAAGAAGTTCGCGCTTTCCTTGGTCACGCTGGATTCTATAGAAGGTTTATACGTGATTTTTCCAAGATAACAAAGTCGATGACCAATCTACTTTTAAAAGATGCTGATTTCAATTTCAATGAAGAATGCGTCAAAAGTTTTGATAAGCTGAAGAAAGCCCTTACAACTACCCCCATCATTAGAGCTCCCGATTGGGACTACCCCTTTGAAATTATGTGTGATGCCAGTGATTACGCGGTGGGTGCGATCTTAGGATAATGCATAGAGAAGAAACATTATTTGATCTATTATGCGTCGAAAACCCTCGACGGAGCTCAAAGGAATTACGCTACTACTGAGAAGGAACTTCTGGCAGTCATCTATGCCTTCGATAAATTCAGATCCTACCTTATTGGTTCGAAGGTCATCGTTTACACAGACCAAAAATGCTATCCGTTATCTTATGGCGAAGAAGGATGTAAAGCCAAGGCTGATCAGATGGATACTCCTTTTACAAGAATTTGACCTAGAAATAAGAGATAAAAAAGGGATGGAGAATGTCATGGCAGATCACCTCAGTCGCATCCACACTCTGGATGCTGAAGGGATTCCGATAAACGATTCCCTGCCAGATGATCAGCTTACGAGGGTCTCAAGATTAGAACCATCGTATTCCGACTTTGTAAACTACCTTGCCGCCGGAATCATCCATCCCCAATACACTGGGAACGCTCTGAAGAAATTTATGCATGATGTGAAGCATTACTATTGGGATGAACCATATTTTTATAAACTCTGCACAGATGGATTGTATAGACGTTGCGTCGCCGAAGAAGAAGCCCATTCCATTTTAGAACAATGTCACTCAGGACATGTAGGCGGCCACATGAGCTCAAAGAAGACAGCTTTAAAAGTTTTGCAATGTGGTTTCTTCTGGACGACCTTATCCAAAGATTCCTACGATATTTTCCAATCATGTGATAAATGTCAAAGGGCCGGCAATATAACCAAGAGAGATGAAATGCCACTGAATCTATGGCAAGAAGTCGAGATATTTGACGTTTGGGGAGTGGATTATATGGGACCATTCCCATCTTCCAATGAATTCTCGTATATCTTAGTGGCAGTCGACTACGTTTCAAAATGGGTCGAAGCTATCCCAACTGTCACTAGTGATTCAAAACTCATCATCAAATTATTCAAAGATATCATCTTCCCACGATTTGGAGTACCGCGAATCGTGATTTCTGACGGAGGCTCCCATTTCATTGAAAGAAGCTTTGAAGCTTTATTAAGAAAATATGGTGTCTCACACAAAATCGCTTCACCATACCATCCACAAACAAGTGGACAAGTCGAGGTATCCAACCGTCAACTCAAGTCTATTCTCGAAAAAGCCGTCGGACGCAATCGAAAAGACTGGTCAACAAAAATCAAAGACGCCTTATGGGCCTACCGGACCGCTTATAAGACTCCCCTTGGGACTACACCTTTTTGATTGATATATGGAAAGGGTTGCCACCTGCCAGTCGAACTAGAACATAAGGCATGGTGGGCAATTAAACAAATAAACTTCGATATGAAACAAGCGGGTCAAGCCAGAATTCTGCAACTCCATGAGTTGGATGAACTCAGAATGTCAGCCTATGAGAATGCACGAATCTAGAAGGAACGTAAAAACTCTGGCATGATGGACATCTGAAACGAAAAGACATACGAGTGGGAGACCAAGTTCTAGTTTTCAATTCCAGATTAAAACAGTTCCTAGGGAAATTCCGCTCACGTTGGTGTGGACCTTACATCGTCAAAAGCATCTCTCCTCATGGTGCTTTCTCTTTATGGAGTGATAGGTCTGGCGAATTTATAGCAAATGGTCACCGCTTGAAAAGATACTTCACTTCAACTGACAAAGGCACCGAAACAATGATAGAACTGGCAAATCCAAAAGACCCACCATGAAGCTAAAGGATGTTGTCGAGCCAACGACATAAAACAAAGGCGCTTGTCGGGAGGCAACCCGATCAAGAAATTTTTTTTACTTCTCCTTTTCAAATTTCGTTTCTTACCTTATAGTTAAATAAAATTTGCCTTATGAGAAAATTTTCCTTACAGGATACGAGATCGGAGTGGCGCTGACCAAAACGAAATCATTCTCAACATTCATACCTAGTGTTACCTTTCCCCTCCATCTTGAATTTAGGGTTTGCTCGAGGACGAGCAAATCTCTAAGTTCGGGGTGGAGGGTGGGTGGTGCGTACTTCACTTCCATAAACACCCTCTTTCATTTAAGTTATCTTTATCATAAAAACAATTTTCAAAATTTTTGAACAGATACCTGATGAAATTTTGACTCTTGTCGATAAAAATGTAACTAACTATCTTGCTATGCATTTTCGATCATAATATCCTCCTTTTCCGAAGTGAATCCTCAAGAGGACTGACTTTTGAAACTTGCCTTTTACCTGAAACCATCCTGTGAAGCTTATGATTCCTAACATCATAATACTTTTTTACAAAATGATAAGTATCTGTCAAACTGATAGGGATCAAACACGTCGTGCTTCCTAACTGACTAGTGGAACAATGGCTCAGAATCCACACTGGATCCGCATCAAGTCATTAGTTGAGCAGAGTATGACAAAGAGAATAACCCGATTTTGAATTGTAAATCAAGTTGCATTTTGATCTGAACTCTCTTCTACACTTCTTCTATCATCTTCGTATCCCTCCATCCATCAATACCACCAAAATAGCCAAACTTGTGCCAAACCCTAAGTTCGGGGTAGCACGCCATTTCCCCCGTATCCACTTCTTCCATACCCCTTCAAATAAATAGAGGCGTACCACCAAAAATGCAATCTTGAGTCGAATAGAGGAGAGATTTGCAAATAAAAGATGCCAAAGTGCACACAAAAAGAAATGCAATCTCGAGTCGAATAGAGGAGAGATCTGCAATAAAAGATGCCATAGCGCACACAAAAAATATATGTAATAAATGAAATTGCAAAACAAATAAAAATCTCAAGTCGAATAGAGGAGAGATTTACTTCTTCTTTCCATACCACCTTTCACTCCTTTTTCTACAAAATGGCACAATACATGCCCCACCATCCTGAACTACACCAGTGTCAGATCGTATGCATACTTGTTGATTATGCGGGTATCTCAAAACTCCTACAAAACTCTTCGATATGCTTGGTGTTGGAAAAAGTGGGGAGGAAGCGTTGTTGGGAAACGAACTCAGGAACGAAGCTATGGAAAGACGTGTTTGGTGGTCCCAGGAAGTTAAGGTACTCATTCACACTGGGCAGAAAGAAAACATTTGTGATGTGAAGATGAAGAAATCATACAGATCAAAAGTATTTCATTAGGAAACAGTTTCAAATTTTATGTTACTCGAGGACGAGCAATGATTTAAGTTCGAGGTGTTTTGATGAGTGCATACTCATCATGAAATTCAATTACCTTTTTGGAACAATTTTATCTCTATTCCACATCTTTTTACCCTAATGTGAATCATAATGCATAAAACTACCTAGTTGAATCAATAATCAAGATTTTAACTAAATATCTTTCATTTCATGCAGGAAAATCAAGCGACTCCATGCATACAGTCCCAAGACCGTTTGGTCCCATTCGGTCTCAAGACCGTTTGAGCCCATACGGTCTCAAGACCGTTTGCCGCGGTCTCAAGACCGAATGCCCAAACCGAATGGAGTGTTGCTTTCCAAGACAGCATGAGCGCACAGACCGTATGAACTCGCGAGCGCTGCCAAACTGAATGCCCAGACCGAATGCCGAGACCGAATGCTCCAAACCGTATGGACGGAGAAACCAAAGACCAAGACCGAATGGCCGATCAAAGCAAATCATTTGGTGCACATACGGTTTCCAAACCGTTTGGTGCCCAAACAGTCTCAAGACCATTTGGCGCCCAAACGGTCTCCAGACCATTTGGCGCCCAAACGGTCTCCAAACCGTTTGGGGTCAGATCTGAAACTATAAATAGACCGCCAGGGTCCCCATTTGAAGGCATCGGTTCCGGACGCCGACAGGATGCCAGAGCACCACCCCGATCAAGTTCCACCTACTACTGGTGTTGCATCCAAGGAGGCCAAGAAGAGAAAGAAGATGGAGCAAGGAGCGCATCTTCTTCACCGGGATGCGTCCACCCTCTGCACCAAGCTCATGGCGGATCTATCTTTCTCTCCTATCTTTCTTGTATCTCGTATCATGAGCGAGTAGTCCTCTTTCACTGGGGTGCGGGGACTAGCCTCGCTGCCCATGCAAACCATGTTCTTCTGTTAAACTTTCTATGGAAATGTATATAACTCTTCATTTTGTTATTTATCTTTAAGCTTGTGGGTTGGTTATATGCTTGGTTTCATCCTTGTGCTCCCTATGTTGCGATAACTTCATTGCATTGGTACAAACGTCGTTTAACGAGTTTGACTCCCTGACTAGAAATAGAAGGGGATTACTTGAGGTCGTAAGTGTGTGATCCGTGAGGGGACGAGCCATCTAGTCTTCGGTGACGCTTCTGTGCGCCTAACGCCTGTATAGGGGGTTCACAACCTTAGTTGGATTTTGTATCATCTCGCTAAACGTCGATGTTTCCTTGCATGTCACCCTCCTGCTTGTTTATCGGTTAACGCGGCTGACTCCCAAACTAGAAATAGGATGGGATTTCATCGAGGTCGTAAGTGTATGATCCGTGAGGGGACGAGCCATCTAGCCTTCGGTGACGCTTATGTGGGCCTAACGCCCGTATGGGGGGTTCACAACCTCCGTGGATTTCTGTATCTTCAGAGTCGTAAGACATGTGATCCGGATGGTGATGAGAAATCGGCTGCCTATGGTGATGCTTACGCGGACCTAACGCCCGTATGGGGGGTTCTGTAGCAGCTCTACTTGAAGTGTTATATTGTGCCTGGATTGTTTGCAAAAGAGTATGTTTGTGTGTGTAGCGGTGGTCAAACCCCGTACCATCCCAGCGATTCCATATCATTGATCTAAACCCATCTTTTATTCCGCATTTACTTTCTTGCAATTAGTTTAATCAAACCCAAATCAATCAATTGTTCTAAATATTAGTTTTACTTGAGCTAGATCTAACTGACAAAGATTCTTAAAAATGTTGTCCTTTGCGTTCGATCCTCAACTATACTGCGATAATACTCGTCCGCTTGCGGGTGGTATTGTTGCACTTGGTTTTGGTAAAAGCTCGGGGATATAACCTCCGAGTGAATTTGTTAGTGCATTCAAAAGCCACGTCAGTGCTACTACTGTTGTTTCCTCTGACTCCCTTGATTTTATCTTCTTAGCCTAGTGTGGGGTGACTAAATTGGGATTCTCAGTGAGGTGAGGGTTTCAATTTGGACGTCACACATCAGATTAAGTTTTAGAAAATTTGGGGACGTCACAGGTGGTATCAGAGCATGAACAATAGCAAAGTCTAGCATTTTCTCATTATGCAAATCAAACTAAAGAAAACCTTGAACTTAATAATCCATAGGGTTAGATTCGTCATCTTTTAGAGACTAGATCTAACTTAGACTCTAGGTTAGCACCTAGATGTCTGAGAACTAGGTCTAGATTGGTGCTTGTTGACTAGCAAGTCCTTAGATGTCGTTCTTTCCTTGTAGTGCAGCGGTATGGGACGTTGTACTATTTGGAAATGACGTGCATCAAGGGAAGAGAAACCCTAGACATATTGCGCATGTTGTCTAAAGTAGCTACACTAGTCTACCCCTTGTTCTCACCCTTTTCACTGGTTTTCATGACACTGTACTCTCTACTATGTGTGGGACACTCATTTTCTGTATTTGGTTTTTGATTCCAAACGGATTGAATACCGATAGTTTTCTCTGACGCTTGTTTTATTGGAGAAAAACTATATAATATTTTATTATGTATATGTATTTCAAAAATGTGTCCCCATGCATGTATGTGTGGGAGGTGATCATGAAACCTAAGTGAAAGTGAATGACATCAGTCTAGAAGAGAGAGTAGTTCTAGATTAGATGTCTAGAGCCTTGTTGGAATGTATATGATAGGTGGAATAGATGATATAAGTTTTGATGATATGATGCAAGTCTTATATAGATGATATAAGATGGTTATGATGATCTATGCTTGTCTTTGAGGACATGAGTTCAGTTTTTAGGATTTGAGATAAGTTTTGATGATGCAAGTATGCATTCTTTTATGAGATAAGATATGTTAAGTTAAGACAAGGTTGTGAGTCAGCATGAGCCTCAAGATCTTTTACGAAGGAGGACCTCTAGTGTTAGGACCAATTTTAGGGTTAACTTCAGAAAGAGTGAGACCCATTGGGAGAAGGTCAGAGAACCGAAACTCCAAGATATGAGAATTATGAGAAATATGTGATATGATATGTCCTAAACTAGACTACTCCTAAGTGATTGAGTTGAGTCGCTCTATGTATGATTCCTATAGTTTTCTTGAACCCTAGATGTCCTTGGGAAGACCAAACCCTAGAGTCAGAGAGAGGCTGGTTATATGAACATGTGAGCATGAATATGAGTGCCTTCCATCTGGGTGAGGGAGAGAGCCCAAGACCCTGGAGGTGGCAACTGTGTTAGTTTTGGGACAACCTTATGCTCGAGTTGGTGGTTCCATGTAGGACTTTAGTGGTGTATGTATAAGAGAGTTTTGGGTAAGCATGTTTCATGGGTAGAGACCTATGAAGAGTATGCCATATCATGTTTTGTTTTTTTCTTATGTAGCTAGAGCCTAGAAGGCTATCACTAGTGCCAATGAGGTAATTCGAGAACCCTAGGCTAATAAAGAGAAGATAAAGTATATGTATATGAGATACTCAAAGAGATGAGTGAGCTCAGAGAGATAGAGCATGGCACTACCCTCGTGGTATGGGTTTGGAGAACCTCAGTTGCACTAGATGAAGTCTTGATATATGTTTGAGGAGCCTCTTGTATATGTTTGTTTAGCACAACCATGATATAATGTATGTAAGGATGTGATCTAATATTGAGATGTTATACATGAAAGAAATCTAGAGATGGTTTAATACATATAAATGCATAAATGGTTAACCATCTACACGAATAATGATGATTATGAAAAATTGTTAATTAATCTTGTGATGAATTCATTAGTAAATGTTGCAATTTATCATGAATAATGAAATAAGATCATATGAATGAAACATGTTACATGAGGTGTTGATCTTAGTGCTTAATAAAGATGAAATATAAAGTTTGATAGTTAGCACAACATAAAGATTAGGACACCTTGATATGATCTATATGGATAAAGTGGGTTAGCTTTAGTTAACTCCCTCCTAAAAGCCATATGTTAATGATGAACATGTTCTAACAATGAGCTAAATAAAATGTTGATGACACCTTGACATAATCGGTTAACTTCAGTTAAATCCTTTAGAACATGGTAATATGATGTGTAAACTGTGATGTGTGGGTAAAGATGAAGATGTGACCCTAATATGTGAGATAGGTAATGACATAACCTAAGTTTGTAAACCTTAAAGTGGTACCCTACATGGACGATGTTTTCCCTTGGAGTATGAGAACGACTTATTTTTGAAGACGAAACTTCTTTTTAGATGTATATGATGTGACAAAGTAGATCTTTGGCTTAATTTTGAGGACGAAATTTGTTTTAAGGTGTGTAGGATGTGATGGAGTGAACTTTTGAGAGTTACAAATGCTTTGGTAAAGTTTGGAAGTTGATGGATGTTGACATCATGATTAAGATCCCTAAGTATATGACTTTTGAAGTGTTTAATTGAATGGTCAAAAAATGAGTCTTGGGACCAAGATTGGGTGAGATGTAGCAAGGGTGATAAAAAGCTATGTTTCAAGTTCCATAACTTTTGATGTTAATTCCTAAATGGAGTTATGTAGGTATGATTATAGTGATAATGTGCTTTCAATGTACATCAAGGTCTATTATCTTTCATCCATAAGTTGTGATACACATAACTTGGTTAAGAGGTTGCGGCTATGGCATGAGTAAGCCACAGATCAGCCTTCATGATAGCTCATCATGACCCTTAGATGTAATGGGATAGCCGACTATATCAATTCATGCAGCAGTTATGGTAAACAGCAGGTTGAGAACATGGTAGTAGACTCGTTATTCTCAAATCTGTAATGTAGTACCCCACGTCATTGAACGTGGGCTGAGAAGCGATCAGAAACCATTGTTGATCCTCACCACATCACGAGTTCTGTATGACTCATTATTTTGATTGTGTGAGTGAAGGGAGACCGAGATCCAACCCCCATCACTGCTTGCCCCTTTCAGCAGGGTTTCAGGTGGCGTGAGTGCAAGGTAGGGGATAGATAAAGAAGAGAGTTGGAGTACAGTAGAGATACGATGGTGAATCTTGGGCGGCAGACCGCTGTTGAAGATCTTCACCCAAGTGCAGGTGCATGTACACGCCCAAAACAGCCCACGACGGTGCTCAGGCTACGTCAGGAAGAGAGCAAGGATCATCGTTGCCTGGCTTCCTAGGAGCCTCATCGGCTTGGACAACTGGAGGGCGTCGCAAGTTCTTGTGAGGCCATAACCTCACGGAGAAGAGGGTCTGCGGCCAGAGAATAGGGGAGTCAGGGAGGATCGGTTGGCGTCGAGGAGGAGATGAGCAGCGTGCAAACAGGTGTGAAGAGGGAGACTAGACGGCGGCGGGCTTGCCAAACTGCCCAGAAGAGCCACCAACACCAAAGCCAAGAGGCCGACAGTGTCAAGGGATCACGGACGTATCTTATGGTAATCCTAGAAGCTAACCGGGAGCACCTTGGCTCTGCCTTTTTCTTGTCGGAGCATCCCGCAGCGGCGACACCCCCGCAAAACACAACAAGCGGGCGAGGAATTGCGAAATCGGGAGTTGTCGAGCTCCCTTGTTGCAGTTGGAACTGGCTAGGAGGAGGAGGATATCATGGTTGATCTCCTGTTGCAAACCTTTCCTCACGGCGGTGGCAGTTTACTAGAGAACAAGGCACGCAGCGTTAGGCAGAGACGACTTGGAGGAGATCGCCGGAGCAAAGCCCACCACAGACACTGGTGCTTCTCGAAAGACAGGTCGGTCATTGCCTTGGTTGTGGACGCAGTCGTTTTCTAGGTAGCTCATGCACAGAACAACTGGGTGACGACGGCGGTGGGCGCTCACCCGCGTCTCATGCTGAGATTGTGAACGAGAGAGAGGAGGATAGAGCAAACCAGGTCCAGCTGCGTGAACTGCTAGAGAACCAAGCGGCCAAGGAAGGAGCCAAGCCGCCATAGGGCCATGTGGCGGCCTTTGATTTGTAGAAAAAGGTAATAATCTCATAATATTATTAGATCTTTAATAAATCATAGAAATTAGCTCCATTGTCAGAAAAATGTGAATAAGGTACCAAAATGCTCAGAAAAATGCATAGAACAATATGGAAGCATAATATCAGCCTTTTAATACTTTGATGACAGTGATATTGTGTAAGTTGTATAATTCTCATATCATGTGTAATCAATATCAATTGAAGATGTAAAATTATGAGAACATGTCAGTAATTATTATGTTGGGTGCACGAAATTATGTAATTTGCTTTATATGGCTAATTAGGGCTGATAACTCTGATTAATATGCAATTATAGTTAAGATCAACAAATGTTGAAATTTGTAGAACACTCTATTATATCAGTAACTGAAAGCTAATGTGGAACTCTGATATCAGTTATATGCATGAAATTCATGTTATATGAAGAGCACCCTTAATGCATGGGATGTTACCTTAATATGGTTAATGAAAGTGACATAATGTTAAATACATTCACACAATAATGTGACACATGAGTATATCCAGTTGATGAACTATAACCTGGAATTTAACATCAGTAAGATAAATATAAGATAAGAATACAAGTAATCATGAGAATATCCTAATGACTAATCAAATCATATAATGGATATAATTAGGGTTAAGATGAGATGTATGATGATGAGAACCTGATGATCGTATGTGATCTTACCTTTATCAGGGTTTGACCAAGAGGTTAGATGACATCAGGAATATGTGACTAAGTTATCTCTTTTGAAGGTACTCCATTACCTCTTACTTGGCTTATTATACAATATGCTTGTGTTATATGTGTAGTAAAATACTTGGCATATAGTATTGGGTGAAATGATTGTTCCTCTATGATATCTTGCTTGATTTTCTATACTTATGGCTATTAACACATCAAACATAAGATATCGGATCCATCATATGATAGCACTAAACTCTTTGGTAGTACAGTGCATTGGAGTGATCTCAAACTCCTTGGTAGTAGATCACATGTGTTAGATCTCAAACTCTTTGGTAGTAGATCACACGTTAAATGATCTCAAACTCTTTGGTAGTAGATAATAAGGCCTAAAAACATCAAATCCCTTTGGGGCAAATGTACGAGATATATGATGGAAATGTGCTTAAAATATATGTGTTCTCTTTCTTGTTAATGAATATCTTTTTGCCAGTATACACTTTTCTTATATTTCTTTATAACTGCCAAGTATTAGTTTTATCTTATTGCCAAGATATGATGAGAGGTATATAAAATACACGTAGGCATACTCAGTACAATATTCTTGAATATTGTGCTGATGTATACCGCATGTAATCATTTGTTTAGGTTGTGGCTTATGATCTTGAAGTTCCAGGATAGTTGAGAGTTGTGTGGCGAGCTGATGTACAGGTGGACCTGTTGTCTTAAAATCATGTAGTTTAGATGTAGTGCATGTATATGTATAAGTTTGTTGTTCAATATGTAATATCAAATGTTGTAACAATTCATGTTGTAATTATATGTTGAATGGTGAACATGTGTTGTGGTTTTATTATTGTTCATGTTCATGTGCATGTGCTACTACTGTTGTTTCCTCTGACTCCCTTAATTTTCTTCTTCTTAGCCTAGTGTGGGGTGACTAAATTGGGATTCTCGCTGAGGTGAGGGTTTGAATTTGGACGTCACACATCAGATAAAGTTTTAGAAAATATGGGGATGTCACATGAATAATATCTCAAAGGCTCTCTTTGAATGAAAGATGACAGAGGGAGATTCGACACTCAATATGATTGGATGTATGGAACATCTAGTAGAACTGGGGTTCTCTTTGAGACAAGAGTTGGTCATAAATATGATTCTACAATCATTGCTTGAATTATATAGCCATTTTATTGAATTTTATCACTTAAATAATATGGCCAGACCATTGTCAGATTTTCTTGTCATGTTGATTAATGGTGAATCAAGAATGAAGAAGGACAAATATGTGATGGTGATTAGAAGAGTCGGGTTCAAGGATGAAAGAAAGGCCATGAATACATTTGAGGCTATGCCCAAATGCAAATCTTCAACACTCAAAATAAGGAGTAAGAAAAGTACAAAAGGTATCTATCCTTTGTACTTGAAGGCATTCAGGAACAAGAAGATGGGATAGTGATCTCTAAGATAGGTATATACATTATTGAGATAAATTTATCTACTTCTTCATCATAGGTAGTAGATATCAGATGTGGATCTCACAGATACTAAAATACTAAAACATAACAACTCAAACAAAACATATCTTTGTCATTGTCATCTAGAGAACATAAATGAGAATTGCATATTTAGATTCCATAAAGATGGTTTTTTGGACTCGTTTGAATTTGACTCAATAGAGACATGTAAATCTTGTTTGTTGGGCAACATGACCAGAATTCCTTTAATGGTAACAATAATAGGGCTTGTGATCTATCAGGACTCATACATACTAATGTAAGCAGTGCTTTTAGAACAATTGCTAGAGGTGGATATCAATATTTCATTTCCTTCAATAGTGACATCATTAGGTGCGGTTATGTTTACTTGATTAAACATAAGTCAGAAACTATTGAAAAGTTCATGGAGTTTGTAAATGAAGTACAAAACCAACTTGGCAAGAGTATTAAGGCACTTCATTCTGATCAATGTGGAGAATACTTAAGAAAAGAGTTTGAGGACCTTCTGCGAGCCCGTGATATCATATCACAATAGACTCCACCTAGAACACCTCAACACAATAGTGTATCAGAAAAATAAAATCACACATTTCTAGATATGGTTCGATCAATGTTAAGTTTAGCTAAACTTTGAACTACCTTATGGGGATGTGCTCTACAAATGGTCGCATTTACACTAAACCCTAAGATATGGTACCAAAAGTGTTTCAATGTATCTTTTATAAAGATTTGGGATTGTTAAACTTATGTGAGAAAGAAGTTTCTTGAAAAACTTGGACCTAAATCTGATCAATGTTATTTTGTTGGATATCCTAAGGAGACCAAAGGATACTACTTTTATTCCCTATCTAACAACAAAGTGTTTGTTGCCAAAGATGTTGGATTCCTAAAAAGGATTTTATTTCCAAAGGAACCAATGGGAGGAAAGTGAAAATTGAAGAGGTTCGAGATCAATAAGAAAACATTACATAGATGGATGTACAAAATGAACAATAATAATCACAAAATGTAGTGGAATCTCAAATTCCTCAACAAACACATGAACCTCACAGATCTAGTAGGACACACCTTGAACCTTATATATATGGATATCATGTGACTTAGGAAGTTAGTGTTTTGGTCATATATGATGAGCCAACAACCTATCTAGAAGCTACAAAGTGACTAGAGTCTAAAAAATGGCTTGAAGCCATGAGATATGAGATGGAATACATGTATGACAACAAGGTATTGACCTTGATGGATCCACCAAAAGGGGTAAAGTGTTGAATGCAAGTCGGTCTTCAAGATGACGGATGACATGGATGGTAAGGTAATAAGGGAAGATTGCCTGTAAAGGGCTTCAGACAAGTTCAATGTGTTGACTATGAAAAAACCTTTTCTCCAGTTGCCATGGTTAAATCCGTCAGGATCATGTCTACTATTGTAGCTTATCCCGACTATGAGATTTGTCAGATGGATGTTAAAATTGCATTCCATAATCGGAATCTTCTTGAGGATGTGTACATGACACAACCTTCATTTTGACAAGACGGTCAAAGAGTTTGAATTTAATTAAAACGAAAATGATCCTTGTGTGTACAAGAAGGCTATTAGGAGCATGATTGTATCCCTCATATTCTATGTGGATGACATACCATTGATGTGAAATGACATTCATACTTTAAAAAATGTAATGACATGGTAGGAAATGTGTTTTCTTTGAAAGACTTGGGCAAATCATCCTACATCTTGGGAATTAAGATATATCGAGATACATCAAGAAGGCTTCTTGGACTAAGTCACAGCACATACATCAATAAAGTGTTGAAGAGGTTCAATACGGAGACCTCAAAGAGAGCAAATATGCCCATGGAGCATGGAGTTACCATGTCTAAAGCTCAATGTCACAGTTCTTATAAAGAAATAGAATTCATGAATAAGATTCCATACACATCTACAATTGGATCCATCATGTATGCAATGTTGTGTATACATCCTGATGTCTCATCTGCCTTCAGCATGATGAGAAGATATCAGTCAGATATAGGTGATTCTCACTAGACATTTGTGACGAACATCCTTAAGGACTTGAGAAGAAATAAGGATTAGTTCCTTGTCTACAGCAGAGATGAAGAGTTGCTAGTAATGGGTCACACTAATGCAAGCTTCCAAACTAACAAAGATGATTACAAACTGCAATATGAATTCATGTTTTGTCTCAATAACGAAGTTGTGAGTTGAAAGGCTTCCAATAATGAGATAGTTGTTGATTTCACAATAGAGGTCAAGTATATTACTCCATCAAATGCAGCAAAGGAAGCTGATTGGATCAAGAATTTCATCACTAAATTTTGGGTATTTCCAAGCATAAGAGATGCAATTGGATATATTGTGATAACAATAGAGCTATTATAAAAGATAAGGAACCTGGACCACATCAACGTTCCAAGCATTTGGAAATGCATTTCCATCCCATACGAGAAATCATACAATAAGGAGATGTAAATATTTTTAGAGTACCAATCGAGAACAATATTACCGACCCCTTGACAAAAGCACTATTGTTGTAAAATCATGATGGTCATGTTAGAACACTTGAAATAAGATTCATGGATGATTCGCTCTAAGTGAAGTGAGATTTGGTTGGTATGTATGTCCAGAGAGCCAATCATATGACAATTGTACTCACATAATTTGTAAATTATTTGATTAACAATAAAGGAGATCTTCAAATTTATCATGTTTTATTCAGTTATGAGATAATGAATGAACATAATAAATGTCTAAGGGTTGATAACCTAAAGAATGAGATCATACATATGCAAAGAGTGTTACATTCTTATTATCTCACTTGTCAGATGTTATTGTGTAAGGCTGATAGACAACAATAACACATAACACAAGCGTGTGAGTTGGTAGATGACAAAATATTATTAGTCATGATATGTTATAACAAACCAAACACATAGGTACTTGTTAGAGAACAGTGTATCAGACAGAACCACCTTAAGAGTGATACATGGAAACCATAATTGGTAGTTAGAATCATCTCTTGTAGTGTTTGTGATGATTGTGGTTCTTAGACCTAAAATCACTACCCTCATCACATGTTGTTTGGTGCACTTTGGCATCATCCACTATGATTCTGAATAAGGGTTTCCATAAAGGTGATTATCAGATACACAATGACACATGGGGATGACTTTAAGTGATGTAAATGGGATTTCTCCCTCCTATAGGAATAGGATATCATGACCGCTTGATAAGCGATATTGAGAAATGCATGGCCATGCACATGTAGTCAATATGTGATATTGAGCTTGCATATATATATCAAACATTATGTGCGAGTTCAAGGAACATGGATTGAATGATTGAAGAGGATGAGGATTCCTTGCCTTGAGTTCACTCTAAATATTAATGAAAAAGGAACTATACAAAAAAATTAACACTAATCACAAATTGTAGGTTGAAATTGTTCTCCATCTTTCAAATTACTAGGGTATAAATGATGTGTTACTAGGTGTCTCTCTTTAAATGTGATGTTGTATTGGTTATGGACATTCACTACAAAAGTAATATCGAATCAATAGGGTCACACACACATAGGATACACTTGGAATAGGATTTTAATCATGAATGATAATTAATTTGAATTCTGAATTGTTTCGGTATTCAATTTAAATAACAATTGATAGATGGACTCTGAACAGACCAGTTCAAGTGTTGAACTGACCACATGGAGTGTCAGGTTGATTGGATAATGCATTGGCTGAATTCTAGACCAATCAGGACATGCAACCACTAGTTAACATAGTGAACCAATTGGCTCAAGGTTGCCTGACAACTGACTCATGGGATGAGATGCCCTTTCATGGATCAATTTGATTACATCAAGGATTAGTGTTGATGTCATGTCATGCATTAATTGGATTAGAATTGCCAATACAATTGTGATTGGGAAACATGATGAAATGACATATTCATTGGGTGAACTGATAGGCTCACATGTCAACGAATTGATTCACTTATGAACTGATCTTCTCCTCTCATAGGTTGCAAAAATTCTTGAAATTCCAGTACCTTCCAATCCCACATAGATTGGGAATCCTGACCCTAACCCTCCTATAAATAGAAGGGTAATGGGGGATTCCCAGATACACAACTCAATTTCTTCTGAAAAATGTTTATCTTCTATGGTTGTGGTAACTGAGTGAACCCAAATACGTTCACCAGATAAAGGGAGGGATATCATAAGAGAAATATTGTGGGAGAGAAGTTGGTGACTAGTACACTAATGTGAAGGGAAACTCCTTTTTGTCCGTTCTTCTAGAATGATTCAATTTTTTGGTGGTCCATGTAGGCTACTCTAGAGGCATGGAGCTTTTCCTGCTAGGAGGACAACATCAATCTGCTTTCCATGGAGATCAACCAGGAGGCTGACAGAAATGTTGTTCGAGTGTGACTTGATGAAAGGGCACACACTACAATGATGAGATTGTCACTAGACTTGTTCCAGGACTAGGTATATCCTCCAAACCATCCTTCCCATTGCATAGTTATTGACACATTCCATTGGTTAAAAGGGAATATGGTAGTTAAATGTTTGTTTCCACTGCCTATTCTGTCACTATATTTCCCAACATTTGGGTAGAGGGGGCTATGTTTCCACAACAATGGTGATCCTTTACCAGTGTTGTAAGAATAGGAGGAGGTGACAACTATATGCCAAGTGATTGCACACTAAAAAAAGAGGGGGAGGAATCGTCTTAGAGGAGTACGAGGTCAACTATCTCTGTTTCTCTATTCCCTTATCATGAAACATTTTTAAAGGAGGGGAAGATGAAGGTTGAAAAAAGGAAAACAGGGTAAGGGGAAATGATGGTTATGGAGGCACCCCAAAAATACAAATCCTACTAAGCCTTATAAATTCCCTCACACTGTACACATTTCTGTTTCTTATCTTCAAGCCAAGATAATGTATGAGTGGAATTATTATAAGAAAATCCAAACGAGTTTTATTTAATTTAAACGGTCACCTATATGTCTTCTTATTTGTCTCTAGAACTATCAACTTTTAAATGACAATTTCAAAATATAATAAATGTAGACCACATCCTAGTCTAACCAGAACTGTCTACCTACTAGAATCCAACCCAAACACATTATAATTGTAAAAAATGTCCTTAACGTCAAGAGAAAATATCTTCTATAATTGAATTTAAAGAGGCATTTCAACTGATTAAAAATTATCAAAAAAATTTTAAAATTTACGATGGTCATTCTGAGCTTTACTTTCAAATTTTAGACACAACCAAATTGTGGATATCTATGTATAGTCAAACCAAATATTTATTACAGATTATATAAATCTCAAATAAGCATTGCTACATTATGACATTTTTCTTATTCTAATAGAAAACTCAAACAACCTATTTTCATAATCATTCCATATCCATTAACTCCAATGTGCACAAAAAACCTCTAACTTCAGGTTGCTTATCATAGATATTCAGACAAACCTCTACTTAGGAAAGCCAAAAAAATCATTCATAATGGTAGATGACTACATTTATTTCATTGTTTCCTATATATTTTTAAAAAAGATATGTAACTTGGTCAAGTAATATTTCAAAATTATTGTTTATGATTACTCACTCCGATATATATTTGTTTTTGTTTGAAAAAAAGTGTGATTATGAAACAATAAATAATTTGAATTATCCAGATTAAATGCATCATCCGCATTTCCGATTTAAATAACATCTTTAGCCATAAATAAGTCTCCTTTTCCATATCACACTTTTTACTTGTGTTGGAAAGGTGATGGGTCAAAACACACACTTTTGTATAGCCTCTGATTAATATACCACTCTAGTAGATTTCATCACACTATAGTTAATATTTAAATCTTGAAATATTCAAAAGAAAATCATCAAACTTCTAGTTTATCTTCCTTTATACTTCTAATTTATATATATGGTTTCCATTTTTACTACAGTTTGACCAATATGTAACAAAAGTTATATGAAGTTCCCTAAAAATAGCAATCTTAAAATAAATCATGAAAACTTCTTAACATTTACTTTCAATAAAAAATGACATGTAAAGTTCATAATAAATATTGTAGAAAACATTTCATGTATTTTTTGCCTCAAAGAATTTGTCACATAACCTCTTTCTAGCTCAAAATCAATTCAAAGTTGTTCCTATCATTAAGTTCTTTCAAAACAGCCATGAAATCTTTCTCAAAAGAAATTACTAAAATGGTGGTCTTCAATATCATGAAATTTGACAAAGAATTTGATAGTTGTTTCATTATAATTTTAAAATATCAAGAAACAAATCATTTATCTTCTCTAAAATTATTTTATTTATTTGAAATGAATTACATCTAGCCTTATCTTTCTTGAATTTATTTCCTTATCAAATGCTTACCCAATAGTAATAGAACTTTGACAGCTAATGCATTTATCTAAGGATTATAACAGAGCTCTTAGAATTTCAAAATAAAATCATTCAATATTTTTAATCAGCTATAATTCCTTTTTTTTGTAATTATATACATATTTTTATGTGAATATTATTAAAATCAAAACATGTTCAGCATGTATTTCTCATTATTTCTATGATGCATATATGCATACTTTTGAAAAAATTAATTAACACACGATAATAGATAATATACCATTTTACGTTATTATTACTAAGGACAATTACTCAAAATGTGCCTATGGATAATTAGATCAATGTAGCATATGTATCATGTATTTGGATTGGGCCTCATAAGGATAAAATTATACATTGATTACTTAGAATGTGGGATGGTACATCTCCCCATTGGGGTTTCCTCTGAACCTGGGCATGCTAGAAATGATACATATGGTTGATCTCAAGGTGAATCTATTGAGGATCTAAGCATAATGCAACATATGTACGTTTAAAACCCTCTTGTTCCCTTAGGATGCCATCTTGAGTCCTTTAAATACCCTCCATATGTGCATGTATCGTTGACATGTCGTAGGCATTCATTATGGGTTGATGCGGATCTACTATCTCTATCTCTTGTCTCTGCACCCTACGAGGCTCTCTCTCTCCTCCACTACTCTCCTCTACTCTACTAGTGGTGACTCTCCAAGTCCCTCAAGAAGATTTGTGGGATTTTTGTACCATGTGGGATGTTGCTACCATGCATCCATGGCATGATCCTTTTCCCATCTCAAGGTATCCAAGAATCTTGGACAGATGTCATATCCCTCTAGGAGAGGGGTGGCAAGGTATAGTAGCTTAAGTGACACTCCTGTATACAGGGGATTCACTAGATATATGATTTTCTGATAAGCCATTGAAATCATTAATGAACACATAAGATATTGCAAGTCCATAAGCTTTCCTCCACCTAC
Organism: Alisma plantago-aquatica; assembly: GCA_963693085.1. Classification (NCBI taxonomy): domain Eukaryota; kingdom Viridiplantae; phylum Streptophyta; class Magnoliopsida; order Alismatales; family Alismataceae; genus Alisma; species Alisma plantago-aquatica. Next base: position 1,252,381,448 of record OY856411.1, on the reverse strand, counting down.
CTTGGTGTAACCAAAGACATCATGACCTAGGGATTGGGAAATAGATATCACAATTCCTCTCATCATAAACGGATTTTATCTCTTGGATGGAATGGTCTTCATATGATCAATGGTAAGTGTGCCTAAGTTTACATGCTTCCCTTTTTACATCTATCCTAACACAAATAAATCTTTATTAATAAGACTTCCTTGGTTCTCATACTGAGAAAAAAGAGTGTTTTCTAAGACATTATGCACATATCTCAAGTAGGGTTTATGGATCATGCTAGTTTTTTTATTTCTAAACTAAAATGAATGTATACTAGGTGAACCTCTACCACTTAGTTTAGTAACTTACATTATCCCAATTCATCTTCCCTTGACCAAGTTGGTCTGCTACTTCATGGGTGGGAGTGAAAATCTGGTTGAGAAAAGCGACAGTGATGAGGTAAGTCTGATTCCCCAATCTGACACTAAGCGTATTGCTTGTGACTTTCTCAAAAAAAGAAAAGAATTATTGTGTGAGTTCAATATAGGTTTCCTCAAGAGTCATCAGTATATTAAATAATCCCAATTCACTCATGAATTCCTTAAAATATGACTAGATACCCAAGGACTCCATTATCTCCTAGAAGGTGTAGTGAGTGGCAATCATCCTACGTGTCAAGCACTCTGGATGCTTTGTCTTCTTAGACCGAGTGTTCCTTGCACTTGGGTCCTCCTCTTACTATTCATTTGATATATCCTCATGTGGTGCATGTCACATCTCTTCATCCTCATCATCAGCAAGTAGCTGCCTTCGGGCTTGCGGCTAGTGTTGTGGGTGTGGAGTGGTTGATGATGTCAAAGGTTGGGTCGCTGAGGTGGATAGTGGAGCTACTGTAAATGGTGGTGCCTCTCTTGACTAAATTGAGGGATGGGATTCCAAAACCCATTTTCTTAGTGTTTGAGCTATGGACTCTTCCACCATGGGTCTAGTGATTTTCCCAAGCTAGTTGTCGCCATATGGGGTATTTCTTCATGCGAATTGAAGGCGGACGATGGCGATGGAGCAATGAGAGATGTTGTTGGGGCATAAGATGAGACATTCTTGGTGTGATAGTCATATGAGATAACTTCCTTGCTCCTTGTCACCACTTTATCAGCATCTTTCTTCATTTTGGGTAGATTTGGGTTAAGAAAATGAAGGTAATTACATTTTTTGTATTTTTTCATATGTGTGGTGGAATGGAGAGAAAGGAGAACATATGGTGGTGGAAATGGGGTGAAAATGGTTTCTGGTGGTAGGGAGAACATTAGGAATGTGATTTGGGGCGGACTGAAGGTGGAATGGTAGAGAAATTGGGCTTGGGAGATGTTGGACGGTGTTGTATGACCACAAGAATGCACAGAACAGCCATGGTATCACGCAAACTGAAGAATGGAAGTGAACTATAATTGTTGGAATTGGGCATCTAAGTATTGGGCCCACATGTATCATGGCTGTGTTGTGTCACATGACCATGTGTATGGCTTGTAGCATGGTATTGTTGTGTCACACTACTCGTTCTATCGTAGCTTCCACTCGACCATGTTTCCTTGCACATCCATTCTGGGACTGATTTTCTTTTCTTGAATTTTATTGATTCTCCTATTGATTTGAGTGTACATCACGGCCATTCCTTGGTACCACAGTTGTGGCGGGTATGATGATAGTTCATTTCACTCTAAATTTCATCAAAACATCAAATCATTGATCAAAAGTTATTTTTCATGAATCTTCTTACACATTAGTTATGCTTTCCTTCATTTCATCACTCTTTCACCTGTGCATCTAAAAACTATACAAAAACTATTAAAACAAGTGTGTGTATGTGTTTTCTTGGAAAAGTGTTAAAATAACCAAAAAGTATAAAAATGAAAGATCGGGTGAAAAAATTCCCAAACCTAGGTGAATTGCCTCCCACTAGTGCTAGATTTAACGCCTCCATCAGGTCTTCTTGTAGATTCCTCAATCACTCAACTATTTGGCATCATCTTGCATTCACTCTTGCAATAGCTTCACCTCTCATTTCCATTAAAAAGGTGTGTCACGTTCCATTGACTGTCATGAAGTCTGCCATCTAGATCTCCCTTTTTCAAATAATCTGTCAGACTTTTCAAGTGACCATGTTCAATATCCTCATCTCGATCTTGTTGGGTTGGGTCTTGAACATGTTGATCTTTATCTTCATGTCCATCAACGAGACCATCATTGTGCCAGAATGAACATGTATCTCGAGATCAGTTGTAGATAAAAATGGTCTTCTTAAGATGATGGGAATATTCCAACCCTTTGGGTCCATGTCAAGAATAATGAAATTTGTAAAGAAAATTGTTGCCCTTTCTTTGCCTATCTTTACTAAAACATCATCCATTTTTCCTCTTGGCACCTTGATGGAATGATCCACAAATTTGAGAGTGCAATGATCTGGTTTCAACCTACCTAACCCCAGCTCAACATAATCAAATTCATGTTAGATCCCAAATCAAGTAGGGATTCATCTATTCAATGTCCCCTTATGTATCTAGGTATGAGTAAGGCTCTTGGGTATTTCCTCTTCATGGGAAGTGAGTATTGGATGGTAGGACTAACTTGTTCAGTCAACTAGATTTTCTTAAGCATTTTCCCTATTGTCTTCCTCTTCACAGTACACAAGTGATAAACTTGGCATAAGATCTAATTTTCTTGATAGAATCCAACAATGGAATATTCACCTTCATTGGGCATAAAACCCTCTAGAATTTAAACATTGTGTTTTGCCTCCTTTTCACTGCCAATGGCTCATCTAATACTCCATGGAATGGTGCTCACATGCTTTTGCAACACTTCAATCAACATGATTTTCTTGTGGAATCACATGATGTGGGAAACTATGGAATGTAGAACCTATAAATGGAGTATAAGGCCAAAAACACAGTATCACATGCACAACATGAGTCATCACATCATCATCTTCAACCATTTCAATCACAGTACCACATTTGTGCTGCCTTTGCCTTGTCTTATCAATATTTCTTTTGATTTTAGGTTGCTCAAGAGATCTTCCACTACTTAGAACTGTCACATCATTTCCTTTCTCATGGTGGAGAGGAGGAGGTTTTTGTGGTTGTGGATGAGTTGGAGATGACACTTGATATCAGAATTGAGGTGGAGGAGAAAATTTATGTTAGTAGTTGAAGTGGTGGATGGTTGTGGTGGTGGAGGGGAGGAGTTGTATAAGGCTTGGTATGTCCTTGGAAATGGTAAATGGGTTGCATTTGCATTGGACTGGACTATAGAAAACTTGAGAAGAATGTGTTGGTCCACGTGCTTCATTGAAGTTCAATATGGGTTGGGAGGACAAATTTTCTTCCACTTGAAAAGCAAGTATTGAAGAGAGTTGCTTAACTTTTTTCTCAAGTTTTGTCACATTCCTTTTCACATCATGAAAGCTTTTCAACATACAGAGAACTTCATCCTCAAATCTTGAGCTATATCTTGGACTTTTTTGTTTCAGGTATCTATAAGGGTGAGGTGTCTATACTTAATCACCAAAGTATTCAACAAAAAGTTTACCAAATGACACAAAAATACTCTCACTTGGTTCTTCATTAAAATCACCATTTCTCCAAGAATCTTCAGCATTTGTGGGTTTGAATCACTATGAGATGGAGATGTCACACCAAAGGGACGGTCACCATCATTCATCATGCTAGAAACTCAGATCCTTGAACTTTTTGCTAACTGATCAAACAAAGGCCATGCCTCCTCAGGTGGCTTAGCCATAAAAGCTTCTCCACAAGAAGAATCCATTGTATCTTGACCCATTTGAGATAGACTGGAGTAAAAGGATTGAACTAGCTGCCATAAATGAATTTCATGGTGTGGACACTCTTTCAACATATTTTGAAATCACTCCCAAGCATCATGGAACCACTCATTTCCCACTTGATTGAAACTCACTATAGCACGTCGCATTTTTGTCAACCTGAAAATGAAGTAGAATTTCCTCAGGAAGGCATTCTCCATCTCATACCAACTCATGATGTCCCATCTTGATTCATACCAATCTTTGGCTTTGGCTTTAGGGGAGAATTACAACAAGGTAAACCTGATTGACTCATCACTTCATGTCGACGTCCTAAGTGTAGAGCATATGTCAAGAAAGGAGTTCAATTTCTTGTGGGGCTTCTCACTCTCTGATCTATAGAAGGTGGGGAGGAGCCCAAGAAGACCTGGAGGGATGAAGAACTTCTCTCCTAGAATTTTATCCATTCTATAAACAATTGGTGATTTATATTTGGTAGGCATGAAGTACTCTTGAAGTTGTTTTTGAGTTGCATTTTGGCATTGCATCTTGTCTTCCATGGGTTGTTGTCACATGCACAAGGCACAACCAAAAAAAGAGGACAAGTTAGCAAACTAATATGCACAAATAATACATAGAATAAAGAATAAAGAATAGCAATGATGAGGTCGTAGGAAAATATCAAAGCAAAACTAACTAGCTAGGTTGAGTGCCTTTGTAACACCCAGGCCCACTGTCGAAGGCTCTAGTAGAGTTTCAGGAATGACGATTGGCCCCATAGACCACCACTAGCCTTAACTGCGTGCTTTGTCCACATGCACGTGCAAGTCGGGGTCAACTTCCCGACTGGTCACCCATCCCAGTACTACTCTAAGATGAGAATGCTTAACTATGGAGTTCTTAGTGATGGGCTCCCGAAAAAGGAGATGCACCTTGGTGATATGGGTAGTATGATCATTCCTTTAAGACCATGTTATTCGAGGCCTCAAATCCTGGGATGTTACAATCTCCCCCACTTAGACTCTTGACGTCCTCGTCAAGGCTCAACTATATGGCCTCACAATCTGACCCCATTTCAGTGCAGACCCACAATGGCCCATGGACACCCATCTCCCGTCCACGGCTACCAGTGCAAGGGTGGCTCCATCTCGTCTCTACGGATAGCCCTTTCCAACTTGCCTTGACCGCACGGCTCAAGACTGGCATGCCACATGCCCATGTGGGCCCCACCTACTGGAGGGGTTCTGGCTCTTCTATAACCCATCAAACTCATTTATGTTCTATTATATTTGGCGAAGTATAACTCATACTAGTTCAACCAAGCAATCATATCCAAATATGAGCATTCAAGATATTACATATCATAGGCAACCAGAAAACTAGTCTTATACTTAATAAGAACCCATGTACCTGAGTTCAGAGAATTCTAATCATATCCATGATCATCTAGATAAACTGGTCAGCACCTGATTAAAACAATTAATCATCATTAATATATGTACATCATATTCTTGGTAATTTTAGGTCCAAGTTAGGGTTTGGCCAAATCTAGGTGTTACTGATCTAAAATGTGTCTATGGTGTTTTTATAGTGATCCAAATGTCATTCTAAGGGTCTAGTTCAGATTTCATAATTTTCCGATGATAGGTCTATTTTCTAGAACTAAAAAGAGTTTAAAAAGCATTAATTTGCTCATTAATAAGGAAAGACATAACATTTTGGCATTAATATCAGATTAGAGTCCACTTATGGTTTCTAAGTGGTATTAGGGTTCCAAGAATATTTTCTCGTATTTTGTATCCATCATTTGCTAATTATACAAATTAAATGAACCCAAAAGAAGCATTTCACCCAAAATTGAATATCATCAATAGTTGTGCCTCAAAATCCAAAACTAAGGGTTCAGTAATATAGGGGATCATTTTATAAGTCTAGAGGTATTTTCGGGGGATTTATAGGCCAAGGGAGCTATTTTTGATCAAATTTCTAACATTTGTACATTATATAGAAAATAAATATGAATTACCTTGATGTGAAAAAGATGGACCGTTGGATCTAGACCAGGAGTGTGTGGATGCATGCCATGTAACCCTTCAACTTTGCTCATGCTCAACACTATAGAGCAAGGGTAGAATACTGTCCAGTGGCTGGTAAACGTGGTCTCGTCGAATGTGGAGAGTGGAGACTCAGCTCCTCGCGACTCAGGCATCTTTACCCTCCCCCTCCTTGGTCTCGTTCTTTCTGCCTAACAGGGGAGCAGCAGCTGCCGCAAATCTAACCTTGGTGCACCTTCGATGATGAGGAGACCATCCTCCTGGAGGTCTGAAGAGGCTAGAAGCTCGTTTCGTCCCCCTATATCCCACGACTGCGGACATGCTAGGTTGGTGACCAGCATCTCGGCAAGGCCGAGCTTGCCGGCGCGGAGCGCCGCTGCAGGTAGGAGGAAGGGAAATCACCAGTTGGATCCTCTATTGGCCCCAACCTCAGCGCTAAAGGTGATTTGGGGGTAGCGGTAGAACATAGCAACAGGAAAGGGGCATCGGTGCTAGAGATGATCCCTTCTCTACTCGATGATGCACAACCAACTACGGCATCATAGTAGCTCGCGGGAGGCATTTTGCCATGGTGGGGTGTCTTGTTTCTGAGGAAGAGGAGTTCCATGATCCCTGATCAAAGCTTCTCTGAAGCCTTCCGTCGGAACTTGGTTGTGGGATCTCGAAAACAGCCTCCCATCCACCCTCTAATTCGACCGTTGCCATCAATTGGATGACGGAAAAGAGGCTTCTGCTTCCATGAGCGACGCCGCCGGAAAGTGATCATGCTCCAGGATCGTCCTCACAAGGAGCCAAAAAAGGGTTGGTGGGGTATGTTTTCATCTCTGTCAAGTTAGGGTGATAAGCTTACGGCTTCTCTCCATAGCCAGGGTATTGGAAGCCTCTGCTGGATCCATCACACCAGATGGAACGCTCTGTGCTCCCCCTGGAGTTCTGTAGATCGAGTTCCTCCTCAAAACCAGTCTTGGTCCCCTCTGCAGCAACTACAGTGGTGGATCTCGATGGCCATGAAGACATGGAAGTGCAGGCAGAGCATCAACCTCGGCCCACCACCTGTGAGTTGTAGAGGAGAGGTACAGGGAGATCCACCCAGGATCATCTGCCTACACACCACTATACCCGCACCAAGGGGAGGGGGTCGTTGAGATCCTAAACATGTGGCGTACTTGGCCAGTTCAGCTTAGACTTCGATTCCTCCTAATGACTCCCTCCACCCTGAAGAATGGTCACCTGCTCCTCAGTTTGTGGAGGTTCAAGAAGAATTATTAAGGATCGTCTAAGATACAACCACAGTCAATCAGACCTGATGTTACCCAACTGGGATGGTGCCCACATGAGTCGCACCCCTCTCCACTTGACTGATCATGTATGACGATACTGGTGAATTAATCTCGGTCTAAAGACAATTGGTTCCAATTTTTTGATCAATAATCAAGCAATACGAAAACTCTCACAGGATATACATTAGTTTCCCCAGCACATGGTCTAGCATTCAGCCACATCCAAATACCCAACATTTCGTTCATTCAAATTCATTCCTCAAATAACCTCATAATAAATATATAAACCTTGAATTCAATTTAAGCAATCATCCAATATTGGTTCAACAAGTCCAACAACACTTGTTATGATCCTAAAATACCTCAAGGCTCATCAATTGACCACTTGATTTTATTACGACTACTAAATCGACCTCTTGCACTCATAAGTATCCAAGTCGGTGAATAAAAATCTATTCATTGTGATGGATTTCAAATAGATCTAATAATCATTCATTGCATCTATGCTTACCCTTTTTAAGTGAAAGAGTCTAAAATTGAATTATTAACCCCTCAATTTGGTACTAAACATTTACATAACATTCATGATCTTCAATTTCTATATGGGGTATCTAAACCCAAAAAAAATCCAGGTTATCACAGCCTTTCTCCTCGACAATAGTGCTAGAAATCTTGGGGTGTATTTCCGAACCCCGAGATTTACACACCTAAATAAGTTGAGTTTGATTAGATGCACTCCTAGAGGATCAAACACATAATAAGGAATTTCAAATTCATAAAGGGGTCTAAACTGACACACCCACTTAGACTAAAACACAAGTGTGTGGGGTCATGTCATATTATAGGAAAGTGGCAAGTTAGGGGTCAAATCTAAGAGAGAAAGAGGGCACTAGAGCTAGGTTAGTTTGGGATAGGTTCCTACTGTAGAGTCTATTTTTGAAGGGCTTTAGGTTGATATTTTATTGCACTAAGGGTTGAACAAGCAATTACATAGGAATAATAATCATAACCTAAATTACCCTAGACAATTTATTTTGATGAGAAAGGAAAGACAAGCTAAGTAAGAAAAAGCAAGAAAGGCAGATAACTACATTAAGGCAAGCAAGAAGGGATCTATGCTATACTAAACTAGAAACGTAGGAAAAAGATCAATTGAAGACCTGAACTAATAAGAACAAAGAAAGAGCGAGGCGATGAACTAATTAAGAAAGTAAAAACCTCATTAAGATGACACTTGATAAGCAACAAGGTAATTAGGGTTTTAAAACAATAAGAGTAGTGTGGGCTGTTTTGGGAAATGCATTTTCCAATTGGGTCAGGATATTATCATGTCAACATTATTCTTTCATTTATATTACCAAACCAAACACAAGTTTGATGCTAATGAATTGCCCTAAACTACCAATTGGCCATGGGTAGGGTAGATGTGTATAGGGGAACCAGTCCCTAACACCTTCTACCACCCTTGTGAGACTCACTTGGATTAGGGTTTACGTGTAATTCAATCAGGATCGAATCAAGGCTAGGTTTCCAGTATAGAAACTCTTAGGGTAATTAGGGGCCAAGGGTGGCAATGGAAGTTGGAAGTGAGATTTTCGACCACACATCATCCACATTCTAGCATTGAGAAGGCTCCAATCTAATTGAAGTAAATACTTCTATGGTAGCTACTTAGATATCTCACCTAGGTGTAGGGGAATTGATTAACATGTAGGAAGGTGAATATCTAACAAGGGATCAACTAATTAATTGGACCTAGGAGCGATTCCCAAAAAGATCCACATATAAGAAATTTTCCTAGAATCTAGGTGATTTCAAGCACAAACCACAAAATAATTATGGGAAATGAGATAGAAATAGAGCATAATAATTGAAAATGAAATTACCTTGTTTACATATTATTTCCTCCCAAAATGATATCAAAGTAATATTTTTAGCCCCAAACAACCCACCTATGGGGCCTAGCTACTCATAGAAAAAGGAAATACAAAAGTGAGGAGAAAGATGTAGAAGTAGCCATGAAGCTCGATGTAGATGAACGAATGCTCCTCTCTAGATACTGCAATGGAATACAACAACCTCCTCCAAGGTGAAATGGTATGGAAAGATGGTGGAAAGTGGTCAAAACCCTAAGAAACTAGGGTTTTGATGGTGAAATGGTCAGATGGAGGTGGAATGGTGATGGAATGACTAAGGGGAGAAAATGGAGAGCTAGAAGGTAACTGTGGGTGGCCTAACTTGTGCTCCAACTCCCACCCATGTATATGTAGGTGGTTGGATGCATTAGGTTAATTGGGGTTAAAAGGGTAGAATAGTGAAGAAAATTGGGTAGATTTACAATTAGCACAACTGTTGTGGGTAGTGGGTAGAATGGTCGTGGTGGAGTGGAATGATCGAGGTGAAAAATGGTGAAAGTTACAGTAAAATTTTGGTTTTGAATTGGGGGGTGGCATGGCCATGGTGGCCACCACGACTGTGATGGGTCCTTGCTGCACAACTGTGGTGGCCCACATGGTCGTTTTAGATAGAGATTGAGCTAGTCTTTCTGTGGAACACACCCATTCTGAGTGCGGCCAACACGGTCGTTTTGGATGCCACGACCATGATGCTATCTTCATATCATGACTGTGCTGGCTAGAACAGTTGTGGTGTTGAGCTTTTCTTCAACTCTTGAAGTGATTCTCTCTCTGTGATTTTAACTAGATCATCATGGTCATTCTTTGGCAACATGATTGTGTTTGGGACTTCACTTGCACTATGAGCTTCAACTTTGGATTTCAATGGTCATCATTGCTTCACTTTACTCTTGGCTACTGGGTAGGTTGGGGAAGATCTTAGGCATTCATTGGACCCCTCCAATGGTGAAGGGACCCTAGGATCACCCTCCTTCTCTCCTATCATCCAAGCAAGGTATAAGTACTTGAATAACATACAAAGAATGTCCATAAGTTCATTTGATGATAAAACAGATTTTGAGGGAAATAAGATGTAATCTAACAAGTATAGATGTGATTGAAGTGAAATAACAGAAAAGATGAACTGCTAAAATAAGACTGCATCAATAATACAAGTCATAACCACAAACATCAAAATACAAATATAAAATTGGAATCATATTCCTTTGGTCCCACTTAGTTAAGATGTCAAGTTTCACACAAAAAATAATACTCAAAGTCTTAATTTAATCATGAAAATTATATATATGTTAAACTCCAACATATTAAATAACATATTGGTTGACTCCAAAGAGTAAAAGTAATTATATATTTAGTTTCTATATATCTTATTTTATTCTAGGTGTAAAATTTCATCTCATTTGAGCATTAGAAGCACCCTCATATTGATTTTGGAAAAATATAAATTTTGAGGACTAATTTGATATATGTTTGACCGGACTAAATCACACTCCAAAATGAGAGGATCCAAAGAAGTAGGACTCTTAAATTTATAACTTGATGCTTACGCCCCCACAACTATTATATGGGGTGTGATGAAGTAAATCAGGGTCGATCCATAGGGACATGGAGTGGTATGTGCTAAGAATGTAGAGCCTTGGCTTAGTTACACCAATGTAAGAGTGAGATAAAGTTTTGTGTCCCTTAGGGAAGTGATGATACTTTAATAAGAAAGTAAAACAAATTGAGTAAAATAAAGCAAGAAGCAAAATAAGAGAGTAAGTAAGATCAAAGAACAAGATATAAAGTATGGATGGGAACTTTGATCATTTTTTACCATGTAAGGTCTCTCACCAACATGCAATACTCACACCCATTGTATACCCTTAAAAAGATTACAAGAAATCATCATAGATGTCTATTCCCTCATCTCTTGATCTTAGGATATATCTAGATTATGAGGTTGTCTCTCTCTCAAGATGGCAAACAAAGAATCACAATAAAACCATATGATCATTTGCATAAGAATTCAAACATTCTCATACATTCATGCAACTCCATAACACTTAGATAAGGTTAACACTACTCTTTCGAGTAACTAACAATCAAACATTACAAGATGGTAAATCATACAAGTGAAGCATCAAGACCATGAATATGGAGATAATCATTGCTAAGAGCATACATTGAATAGACATCAGTATATACATGTTGGGAAATCCTTAGTGGCTACCCCCAACACAATCTAGGTGTTAGCCACTCATGTTGATGAGCAACATTATAGATTTACAAGTTATGTATGACATGAAGAAGGTTGGCAGAAGGAAGGAATGGGAGGGATGAAGGAAATAAACAACTTCAGGGAGAAGAAGATACAGCAACAATGTTCTAGAATATTCTAGATCCATGGACTAGGCCCTATGATCTGAGGACAACACGGAGGTATAGAGGGTGTGTCCCTACTTCTCTTTCAGTTAATGAAGAATTTGGAATAGTCTGGTGGTAGGTGGTGTAGAGGTTTTCAAACTCTCCTTCTTCAGACTTCACAAATTGATGGGGGAGTTGGTTGATGACTGATGAAGGAAGGAGTCAGATGCAGTGGATATTATGCATCTCACGAGGGTGGCAACCCTCTTTTCAGTGCCCCATGTATCCTACTTATATCTTAGATCACGTGCTAATTTGTTGCATCACAAGACTGGCTATGGGCATATGTCTTAGAAAGAGTGTGTAACTAACTCAAATTACTATTCTGTACAATCATAGACTCTTTGAGTATACAACTATCCCATCAGTTTCTGTATGGCTATCAAGAGACTAGGGTAATCGAATGACTTCAAATAGATTCATTATATTAGTGTTTTGGAGTGTGAAGAATGTTGTTATGTCAACCTTAAGTCAAAACATATGCATCATGGATATGTGTGGTTAATCCCAAGATTCTCCTTCTCAGATCAAGATTTGTGTTACTCATATTGCCAATTACGACCTTCTTCTGAGGGTGGATTTCTCTATCATGATTCAATGATAGTTCCTTTCCTGGCCATACTTGAGCAAGGGTCTGGTTAGAGTTAGCTTTCACATCTAACTTTCATTTTATGGATATCCTAACTATTATGATGGGGTAGGATAAGGCTGAAGTGTTTCTTACCTTTCTCAGGTTTTCTCAACCATGACTACTATTATGATGATAGTGTTACCTGATTTGGGTCCTAATGTAATCTCAGGTGGGGTTATATGAGGTTCCCTTATAAAGGAAAGTGGGAAATTGTAAAGAGTGACCCAATAGAGGGCCCACTCAATGGTAAAAACATAAGCCAAGAAATATTTAAGCAGCGGAAAACATAACTATTTACAAAGTTACAAAATATGCCCATGAAGATAACTTTATTACTCTAAGGTGGTACATAAATTGAAAATGTTACATCTATCTACACACAAGCCCATCTGCAGAGGGTAACAAGGTTGTCTCAAGTTATCCTTATGTTCACCAATGAGCTCATAATCATCCTACGTCTCGGCCCTACAAAGCACATAAATCTGGATGGAGGGAACACCCAGAAAAATAGGAAAGAAAGGTATGAATCAGCAAAAGCTGAGTATGTACATTAAAAGATTAATTAGGGCATTTAAAAAGTAAAGTAAGATGTTCCCATAAAAAGGGGCCCATTAAAGTTAGGTAAGTTTCAATGAGAATAACAAGAGAAAGAATTTCCAAAAGAATGAGGCATATAAATAAACAAATGAAATAACACATCTTGCCATTAACCATTGACAATATCATAACAATCATAATAATATGCATGTAGATATATTAGACTAAAGTAACTATAGTAAGGCCATGTCACCACTGAGCCATTGGCCTAAGTAAAATGGGTGGAAAAGCACACCCTAGGTGGAAAAACACGCCTCTGTATATATAAGGGTAGAAAAATATACCCCGGGTAGAAAAGCATACCCTAATGGTAACGCATAAGCGTCTACAATAGTTAAACTAGTCAAACTATCTAACATGCATAAATAGAGTGGCAAGATATACCTTTCACAAACATGTGGCATGATTTAAGCGCAATAACTGATGGGGTCATTAACGCAATTTAACATTATAGTAATTTCAAAAGAATAATAATAAATCCAACTGAAAGTATATGAATTGTCCAACAAATGAAATAAGAGCAAGTATTTCAAAAGATGCCTCATTATGGAAAAATTTAGTCATATAAATGTCCAATTATAAATAGGGAGAAGTACATACCTCCAGTCTAGTCTAAGTCAAATAAACGATCACCTAAGTCTGAGCCAAGTTTAACATCACCTACGCGTAGATTATAGTTTATGTTAATATTGTTTCTCATACAACATTAAAGCCCATAAACACTTCCTCCAAATCTCAGTTTGGTCTAGCAATCTGATATTCGGAACAATCATCTGATTTCTCAACACTCACAACACTCATCTATATATCTACCGACGTAAATATAAATTGACTCGGTCAAGCCAAGTACTGAAAGCTATAAACAATGAAGCTATAAACAATGAAGCAACCGGAAAACAATGTCTACTGCCGTCAGGTTTCCCACACCATCGTGACCAGTTAATGGGATTCAAAACGAGAACGAACGGCAATATGTGTATCTGTTATCCGGTGACAAATACGGTCTCATTAAATGAAACACGACTATTTAAATCCTTCTAATCATGGTAGTTTTGAAATCACTAAATAAAATGGCGACTTCGCTTTCTAGTTTCCCAACCTCAACGCAAACAACTGTGCTAACTGGTTTTCCAGCCTCAGCATGAACGGACGAAGTTAGTGATTCCAAACACGGAGCAACCTGCTCCTCTCACTCGCTCACTGTAGGGCAGTCCTGAGAGTCGGGTTCTTGCTCCAACGATGAACCCCTGTTAGCAGCGTCACCCACAAAGGTGACCGGTCTCCTTCCGGCCCCTTGAGATATCCGATCACAACTGTGATCTCGATCAGTAAACGGAGAAGACGGCGGCGTCCAAGCAGCGACTGGGCGGATTCAGAATGCAAGTCGGTGCCAGATATTGGTCCAAGTTGGGGCGTTCAGCCGTGGTAGCAAGGCTCGAAGGTGGACACCGGTCAAATCAGGATGAAACAATGATCTACAAAAGCAACCTCAAAACAAACTGTGCGACCTTCCGGAGTCAAGACAGTTGCAAATTTTCGGATTGGAAACAGGCAGACGAGCGTCGATCAACCGTATCCCCCGGCCACCCAAAATCTTCTCACGACTCTGCGCTGACTGATACTCAATAAACAGGGATCCAACAACGTGCTGTCAATACGATGGCGAGCACCTCAAGAAGGCAAAACAGGGTATTTCGTCAACCCAGAGATTGGGAAAGAATCAACGCGCACAGAAGACAAGGACAAATAGTTAGGGGCTGTAGATGATGCCCTTACCTTTAATTGACTCCAAAACGACCACGGCACTGTTGCAATCTGCTCCTCACCGGAGACGAGGGTTACTCCGGCACGAGGATTCTACGACACACAAGAGAAATCGAAATTGGGATTAGGGATCAGTAGAGGAGGAATCACACTACTTGTGTGAATGATTTCGTGGCGGTGGAAGTTAGAAGACAAGATGGCGCGGTATCAAAGTGATGACAACGGTTAATGGCCAGGGCACCACATGCCTCAATTATGGGTTCCCTTGACTGTCCAGATCTCCTGAAACGTCTTCCGGTAATAACTCGGACAATGAAGACAATCGGTGGAGGCCATCTATGGATGAACAATAGTAACGTCCGCTCACTTTGTAAGGGAAACGAAGACTAAACCTCACTTCGGTTCTGAACGCATTTGCTTTAATCAAAATATTAATATGCGGTTAAGACCTTGGTCAACTAGCGTCACATGCATAAACCGGATCATCATGGCCAACTTTGCATATTTCGTTCCAATGTAATTAAATTATGCATTGAGCATCTTTTTTTCTTCCTCTCCTAAATCGTAGTCTAGCAATGAAACCAACAAGGAACATACTTCTATCGTCAAGAGTCCATTTCAAATGTGTTAGGTGTAGATACTAATCAATGAGTATTAAATATCCTAATAAAGGATAATTTATTTTCTAAATCATTACAATAGATTCTGGGTATTTTCTCCTCAATAAAAGTTTCTCTAGTATAAACGGGGATATAATCATATATGGCCTCACACACAAGGTTTGTACAACTATCCCTCAATATGTGAATTAAATCCCCATAATTCCTCAATGTCACACCCACGTATGATTATGTGAATGGATGGTGATTTAAAGTCAAAACTACCCAAGATCATTATCAGGGTCAAAAATACTACTCAATAAAGTTTAAGGGAAATAGGATTTAAGATTTTTTTTTGAAAAAGGAAAATAGAGGTGATACCTAGATTTGAGGTCGTTAAAGAACACCACCCCTTAAAAAGGATTTTGTCCCCGAAATCCACCAAGCTACAACTCAAAATACTAAGCTGTAATTTTCTTAACCAATTATAAATTTCTAATTCACTAGACAAAGTTAATATAGGGGTCCTAGCATAACATAGTCACATAACAATTGTATGTAGAACCCAATGTGAATTTACATTACATTATCCATCACGTCTTATTATCTTCTCATATTGTGAATTAGTCTAGGAAATTTACACTATGAATGAGGATGATATCATCAACTTTAGTTTTTTTTCTACATAATTAAGGAGGTTTGTCCAGCATAATATCATGATGTTTCGTATCCCTCTGATTAGCAATTTTTTATGCTAATAACCATTTATTACAACTATTGACTAATTTAAGTTACAGACCTAAGTTTACAAGGCTCCATCCCTTAAAAGGACCAATCTAACCATACATCGAGTTAAGAGAGGTAGCCGACAAGAGTGTAGCTATTATATTTATTCTTCTTCCTATTAAATCTTATATCACACTCATGCTTAGGGTCAAAGGGTTGAACAAAAGAGTCAAACATTTCTTCGCTAAAGGGCCTATCTACTACTAAAACTTTCTTGTAGTGGTGACTTGGTTCCAAAACCATCATTAAATCCAAAACGTTTTCTTTTTGTAAATATAATATAATAATGAAAATATGTTTGACAGTGAAAACCTAGCGATGGGAATCCAAAATGGCGCCAAAATCAATCAGGGAACCAAGTCAACCACTTTTACCATGCACCACATATACTATCACCCAAACATCACTTGGTCTTCACAAAAGAGGCTTCTCTACACACCTCATCAAAGATTACAACATGCATATGCCAATTCTAAATGAGAGAATACATGTTTTTTTCTAGCATGCAGTGAACCTTTAGTAGGTCCAACTAGGAACGACCTTCATTATTTCACCATTCTCTTAATCGTGATCTATGCCATCACATCCCAAAACATCATTTATTTATAATACCATAGATAAGCATGATAAGAATATATTAGGGACTCTACTACCTTAGTTGGCTTTCCTTCATGGTGTCAAGACAAGCACATGTGAACTAGATAGTCAAACTACTCTCTATCTCATACATCAGGTAAACTAATTACACAACGGCGATGAAAGAGTGGTCAACTCTTTTAGGGATCAATCCTAGATGTACCTACCTCACATGACCTCAGTGTTGGTGCACATTCGAAGTTTTAAGTAATAGAGAATCAATTGCAGCTTACAAATATAATTGTGTCTCTAAATGTCCTCGAGGGAAACCAACATGGTACAAAGTTTTATTATGTGATCCAAATATGTGATCACTCGGTTATAAGACAAGGAAGATCAACATTATAGCTACATTATGGGTATGTAAGGGATAAAATATAAAGGATCATTACTTCAAACATATATCTTCCTTCAACAAACCCTCATTTATGAGATATCACAAGTTCAGCTAAGATAGTATCCAACCCTTGGATGGAGAGTGATGAAGCTGGGACTTACACCAAAAGATTTTACTCTTCCAATGGGAGTCCCAGATCTTTGCACCAAAAACCCTAGAGAGGATTGATATCTTCCCTAGGTTTACCTAGAACTGGTGCTTAGATAATAACTCCAACCCCATAAGAGTATGGAAGACTTATAATAGTACAGATTTAGGATCGAACCCAAAAGACAACGGTCTTGTTGCAAGCAACAAGATGGAAAACGTACAACACTTCACTTAGTTATTTTACTAATTGGCACTTATATCGAAAAGTTGGATTTTGATTGGTTTTTAGACTAAAACATGAAAAGTAAATAAAGCAAGTAAAACTAAGATTTAACGGATGATGATGAATCACTGGGGTTAAGCAGGTATTTACCACCACTACACATGCATTGTATATGTACTAAGCAAAGCAAGACTTATAAGCAAGATACATGGATGTTCCACAAGACCGATGCCTTATAAGATAAGAGCGATGCATTGCATCCTTCGATGTTCCACAAGACCGATGCCTTATAAGACAAGAGCAATGCATCGCATCCTTCAAGGGTTAAGTAGCTCTCATTCGGTACATTTCTACGTGTCAATGAAGATATGTAGTCTCCAAAGAGAGAATCTTACTCAACCTCATGAAACGTGCATCTAAAACTAACAAGCGAGCGATAATTATCAAATCGAATAGTATCTTTGTAGGCCTAGTCTCCTATTCGGATAACCTAGCTACGAGAAGTGTGGGAATGTTGCAACGCCAGCCATTCCCGATCAAATGGTCACATGCTTTACATCATTCCCCTCGCGAAGTGTGTTCCTCGACTTACCAAGGTTACTTCCATACATATGGAAGTACAACGGATGATAGTGAGTTTACTCCACTCTTTGAGATACACTCCTAGACACCGAAACGGATGCGTGGTGGATACACACACCAGAAACCAACACTAAATCGGTATTCGAGTCTCGAGAGCAGTCGTAGACAAACCACAACAAAAGACAATAGATGCATACAAGAACGTGGCCATCATTCAAGCATGTATGAAATGATTTAGTATTAAAACGAAATGATAACATATTTTTAGTACAAAGTACAAGACATGGGCAGCGGGGCTAGCCCTCGCGCCCCAGCGAATGAAACTACTCGCTCCTCATAGAGGTAACAACAAAGGAGGAGGCAAGAGGTGATAGAAAGAACAACATCTCCACTGAGGAGAGAAGGTTGAATCCCTTGGTGGAGAGAGCAACGATCTTCACCCTTCGTGGCTTGCTTGATGACACATCTTCTCCTCTCACCTTCTTTGTTGATGAGAGAGAAGGTAGCTTTGCAATGGAACGTGAGTCTCAGACCGGCAGCCTCGGGCAGTGGATGGAGTTGTTCTGGTACTAGAGAGGCAGCCTCTGGACGTCTGAGCTCTCGCTCAGGGATGGCCCTTGGGGTCTTATTTATAGGCCTTGAGTGAGGTCCAAACGGTCTGGAGACCGTTTGGGTTCAAACGGTCTTGAGACCATTTGGCGTCAAACGGTCTTGAGACCGTTTGGCGTCAAACGGTCTTGAGACCGTTTGGCGTCAAACGGTCTGGAGACCGTTTGGCGTCAAACGGTCTGGAGATCGTTTGGCGTCAAACGGTCTTGGAACCGTTTGAACTCCATGCGGTCTTGGGACCGTTTGGCTTCATGCGGTCTTGGGACCGTTTGAACTCCATGCGGTCTTGGGACCGTTTGGCTTCATGCGGTCTTGGGACCGTTTGAACTCCATGCGGTCTTGGGACCATTTGGCTTCATGCGGTCTCGGGACCGTTTGAACTCCATGCGGTCTTGGGACCGTTTGGCTTCATGCGGTCTTGGGACCGTTTGAACTCCATGCGGTCTTGGGACCGTTTGGCTTCATGCGGTCTCGGGACCGTTTGAACTCCATGCGGTCTTGGGACCGTTTGGCTTCATGCGGTCTCGGGACCGTTTGAACTCCATGCGGTCTTGGGACCGTTTGGCTTCATGCGGTCTCGGGACCGTTTGAACTCCATGCGGTCTTGGGACCGTTTGGCTTCACTCGCCCTTGAGGCTGGTTTATTCTTTTATGATTTTTTTGTGCTTTTTCTGCAAGTATAAAAGGAAAAAGTTAGTTTGATGATGTATTTACAAAAAGGGGTAAAATTAGGTTTATGTACCGTATAAACGTAAAAACAGTATGGAAAACTAAAGAAAAAGACTAAGATAAACTACTAAAATAGGAGGTTATCACCCCCCCCCTAACTTAGAGTCTAGCTTGTCCTCAAGTTAGATAGAGCTGAGACATGTAATGGTGAGGCGATCTTATTTAGGGTCTCCATACTCTTGCTTCAATTCTTGACCTGAGTTCCCCAGGGGTCATATCGAGGCTTATTGCATGCCTTGATTCCTTTGGATTTCGAGAGTTTCTTGGATCTCAGGTTTTTCCGTATCCCGACGTTTGCCTTGGGACCACATTTATTTTGTGCATGCCGATGACTCTAATCAACTTTATACCTCTCTGGAAACCTACTGGAAGCTAGAGAGGGTATGAGGGTTGGCTAAAGGCTTTGAAGTGTAGCTCCCCTTCAAGTGGGGGAGGGGTTGTCTATGCTTTTTAGGATCTCACTACCGGGCACGACACATCTGCCTTTATGAGGGCAGCTGAATGTACCGGCCGGGCAAGTCCTTTATGAGCCTTTTCATATACTTGGAACTTTTAGGGTTTCACTACCGGACGCGACACATCTGCCTTTGTGAGGGCAGCAGAATGTGTCGGCCGGGTGAGCCCTTTATCAGTTCTTCATATAGGTCCTTATGCGTGGCACAACTCTCATGATTTTATTCGTCTCTCTAGCTTTTATTCAAAAACTCACAGGCTTGGGTTTTGGAATGAGGATTTATTTTGGGCGGCCAAGCCTCTTCTATTTTTGAAGAGAGGAAAGTTGTTCTTAAAGTTTTCCAGCATGCACTTATTTGGTTTGTGGTCCACTTGCAGAACTTTTTGATTTGGAAGTTGCCTAATTTCCCTCTCATCCTCGAGATCTCGACTTATTTCTGCCCTGATTTTGACCTGTGGAGAGTCAGATAAAGAATTGAAGCAAAAATATGGGATCCATAGTAGGTGGAAATTGATAAATCGCCATTTGATGTCTGAGTGCTATTTACTTGTAGAGACTAACATGATTCTAGGGTTAGTTGAGGTGACTATTTTTGAAAAAGAATTGTAAAAAGAATTAAGACTTAAAGAATTGTAAAAAATTTTAAGAATGAAGAAATGTATGGAAAGTTTTAAAGAAAAAGGGAGTATAGAAGTTGATACCTAGCCCTTGTCTGATGTATCCCCCCCTAACTTATCACACACTCTGTCCCCAGAGTGGCAAAGTGATAGGTTGAGAAATCATTAGAACAAGGGCTGCAGGTTAAGGTAGATTTTCGTTTGCCCCTGGAGAACGGAGTAGTGTAGATGCGAACTACCCACGTAAGGCTTGGTAGTCCACGTCAGTCATTTCCTCCACTGGTCTTTGGAGAACGATTATGGTGTACATCCAGTAGAGGACGTGGAAGCCGCAGTCGTTGGATTGTCGTATTTGCTGGGGGCATTTGTGGCAGAAGGCGGGGCGATTGAAGTGCTCCTTGCTGTATGCCTTAGTGTGCTGACTCAGAAGCTCAATTAATTTTGCAGCGCACTCTTTTGCAATTTTTTCTTGATATTGTCTAGCAGATCCTTTGCTTGATCCTACTTCAAGTTACTGTGGTAGCCGCTGCCTTCGACATCAGTTTCCTTGGGATGTCCTACTTCATCATCCATGGATTAAGTCAGGTAGCTGCTATTCTCAATATTGATTCCATCTTCCATGTTGCCACTAACTGGAGGATGTTCTTTGTTCAAGTGCTGCTTGATATGTGCTGCTTGGTTACACAAAAGTTCATGATATCTTTGTCCTTCAGAAGTAGCTCAAATACAAATACATCTCCAATCCTCAGATCGTTTTCTATCTGAAAGTCATACCAACCAACACCCATTTTGGATATCCTACGGTTCCCATCCTGATAGTGAAAAAGTTTTACGGGAAACTGCTTTGCTGAATAACTAAGCAATGCTCGACCAATTCCCCAAATGTTGTTCAGCTTCACAAATTGAGAGGGAATGCGCAAGTAAGTATTTTTAGAAAAGACGTGATGTTGCAGCCTTGCGCTTTCCCTCTGTCTCTTGGGCAGAGGAGTCTTCATCGGGGTTCGGTGTGTAGTCCGAACCTTCATCATCGTCCGAAGAGATGTGCTCGACGTCTTCTTCAGGAGCCTCACCCTGGCATTTGGTGAGGCGGGTTATTTTACACAGGACGTCGATGATCTTGGTCTTGGGAGGGACGGCTCTGGTGGTTTTGTAAGTGTCCCTTATTTGTATGAGCCTGTCTCGCTCCTCCATCATCTGCTCCCTTGTCAGAGCAGGGGCAGTTCCTGATCCGGAAGCCTTGTTTGACGCCACTTCTAAAAAAAGTATGAGTTTCGTAATTAGAGAAGATTTGAAACAATTTAAATTTGATTTGTAGTTATATCTTTTACATTTTGTGAAAGCAAAAAGGAAACGAAGACCGAACGGTTTCAGGACCGTTTGGTTCCAAACGGTTTCAAAACCGTTTGGTCCCAAACGGTTTCAGGACCGTTTGGTTCCAAACGGTTTGAGGACCGTTTGGCCCCAAACGGTTTCAAGACCGTTTGGTTCCAAACGGTTTGAGGACCGTTTGGCCCCAAACGGTTTCAAGACCGTTTCGTCCCAAACGGTTTCAAGACCGTTTGGAAAGCGAAGAGTCGCGAGTTGTCGGCGTGGGAGAAGATGAAGCAGCGCGACGGTGAAGAATGCGCCGGTGACTTCGACGATGAGGAAAACGATGAAGGAAACGACGACGGCGATGGAGGCGACAAATGTGGTGAAAACCGTGGTGAAAGAGAACAAGAGAGTCGGTGATTGCGAAGAAAGCGGCAACTGTGCGATGATGAAGCCATGTCAGAGCGGCGCGGCGGTGGAGGTGACGGGTCGGTTGATGAAACCGTTCGATAACGACGGCGATGACAGCGTAAGCAGCGACTGGCGATGTGCGATGGCGTAAGCGGCGTCGGGATGAGCCACGTGCTTGGAGTCGTCGGACTACCTTGCGGAAGGTGGACGGAAGGGTGACTTTGCGCTGATGCAACAGGAGCAAAAAGGGAAGTTCTTCGCACGAAAGCTCTGGAGAAATCGAAGGTTTGAAGAGAGAAAGACGGAGGGGTAGGGTCGATATTTATAGTGATTGGTTGGTGACCTTTTGTATTCCAAACGGTTTGAAGACCGCTTGGTCCCAAGCGGTCTCAAGACCGTTTGGTCCCAAACGGTTTCAAGACCGTTTGGTCTCAAACGGTTTGAGGACCGTTTGGGCTCCAAATGGTTTGGAGACCGTTTGGAGTCCAAACGGTTTCAGGACCGTTTGGCTCCAAACGGTTTCAGGACCGTTCGGCTCCAAACGGTTTGAAGACCGTTTGGAGGGGCACAAAGGGTTTATATATTTTTATGTTTGTTTTTGAGTATGTATATTATTTTTTGTATTTTGGTTTATGAATTTTTATGTTGTTTGTTTTATGTATTGTTTTTGTAGTTTTGGTTATGTAGATTTTTTTTGTATTTTTAGATTAATGATGAAAGAACTTAGAGAAAGCAAGAAAATAAAAGACTAGAAGTAGAAAAGATGATACTCAGGTCTTGGGTTGCCTCCCAAGAAGCGCCTTGGTTTTATGTCGCTGGCTCGACGAAGTTAAAACATTGTTAAGCTGTTGGCATAGTATTTGATTGCTCATGTCTATTCGGCCCATGTTTAGGGTTCGATTCGGGCTGCTCAGCGAAAGTGCCTGTTGGGGGTTTCAACTGTGCAGCAATCTGAGCAAGCTGGTTTTCAACTGCATTTTGTTGGGCTTGTTGGTTAGCTAGCATGGTTTGCTGAGACTGAAGCATTTGTTTTATTAAAGATTGCTCATCTTCCGGCTGCGCGGTAGTATTTTTCTGAGGGCTTTGTTGTTGAGTCTGTTGAGTATGCAACTGCGGGTGAAGCGGGGGATGAGTGTACTGATAGTAGGCTGATTGGTTTCTAGGGTGGTTAGCCCTAGGGAAATTGTTCATTGGGTTCCCTTGACTTTGGTTAAAATTGTTTGGAAACCCAGGAGGCAGCCTACTGTCAAATCCCCCTTGTGTCTGATGTTGCGGATTCGCGGTTCCAGATTGATTCCCATACTGGAACCCAGGATGGTTCCTTGGTTGGCTGGGATTATAATAAACTTGTCCGAGAATAGTATGGATGGAGTTAACTTGTTCCGGAATCTGAATTTCAGCCTGGTTGGTGATGGCCTCATAGGGTTGTAGTGGTGGATGTAGATCCATCATCACATTATAGAGCATTCCGCAGGAAAGAGTCGGATGATCCAAAGCATGACAAGCCTCACAGGATCCTGTGACGGCTTTGACTTGATGAACCAGCGGGGTATTCTTCTTATCAATTTCCCCTAGAGTTGTCTCAAGGGTTTGCTGTTTATGAGCGATTGTCTTCAAGGCCTTGGCTATTGACTTCAGCTCCATAGATTCCTCAGCTTTAAAGACTTTTAAGATGCCTTTTCCGGCTGACCGCCCCCAATTGGACTGGTTTTCAGCTCCTAAGGTAACGATCTTCCAGGCATCTTCATAGTTTTTCCTCATGAAATTTCCTCCAGACGAGGAATCTAGGAACTGTTTAATGTCATCGCTTACTCCCCTGTAAAAGGTTTCAATCAATTGATTCTGTGAGATTCCATGATGAGGGCATTTGCGTAGAAGTTCCTTGAATCTTTCCCATGCCTCAGCGAGGGTTTCTCCAGGTAGCTGGGAGAAATGGTTGATCTGCCCTCTGATTTCATAGGTCAGCGAGGGTGGAAAGAACTTCTCCAGGAATTTTTCCTCTAGAGGGGCCCAAGTGGTTATAATGGGTTCTCTGCCCAGTGAGTTGTACCAACTCAAGGCCCTTCCAGATAAGGTGAAGTGAAACAGGTGGAGCATTATTGCGTCGAAAGCAATACCAGCTTGCGGGACCAGGCGGCATAATGCCTTAAACCGTTTCAAATGGTCCATGCAATCGTCTCCTGAACCTCCAGAGAAGGAAATTCCTTGCATAATCTGGATCCACTGGGTCCGGATCTCAAAGTTTGGGATATTGATGATCGGAGGCCGGACTGGGTGGTTGTCTTCGTAATTCTTTGGGACAGCATAGTCCCTTAGTTGCTTGTTTCGTAATTCGAACTGAGCAGCCTCAGTTTCTGCTCTTATGCGGGCTTGCTCTTCTTCTCGTATCTCTGCTTGTATTTGGGCACGGGTGTCTGCAATGAGTTGTGCCCGTTGTGCGGCGATAGCAGCGTTGACTCTCTCCATCACCAAAGCGGCTTGATGCTGTTCGTCAGCCATTTGACTAGCGCGTTGGCGATTGAGACGGATTCTACGGTGGAAACTTCTCTCTACCTCGGAGTCGAACTCCGGATCAGGGGAGAATCCGCGATTATGCGGTGATTGCATATATGGGTTCTACCTGAGTAAAGAAAAGAGATCACCTTTAGATAATAGAGAAAATATGAAAGCTTCAAGAAGATGGCGAATTATGATTCAAAAGGAAAGTGTAAAATCCTAACCAATTAGAAAAATACTAAGTGAAATAACAACGTTCCGTTGTCCCCGGCAACGGCGCCATTTTTTGATGAAGCTGGGACTTACACCAAAAGATTTTACTCTTCCAATGGGAGTCCCAGATCTTTGCACCAAAAACCCTAGAGAGGATTGATATCTTCCCTAGGTTTACCTAGAACTGGTGCTTAGATAATAACTCCAACCCCATAAGAGTATGGAAGCCTTATCATAGTACAGATTTAGGATCGAACCCAAAAGACAACGGTCTTGTTGCAAGCAACAAGATGGAAAACGTACATCACTTCACTTAGTTATTTTACTAATTGGCACTTATATCGAAAAGTTGGATTTTGATTGGTTTTTAGACTAAAACATGAAAAGAAAATAAAGCAAGTAAAACTAAGATTTAACGGATGATGATGAATCACTGGGGTTAAGCAGGTATTTACCACCACTACACATGCATTGTATATGTACTAAGCAAAGCAAGACTTATAAGCTAGATACATGGATGTTCCACAAGACCGATGCCTTATAAGACAAGAGCGATGCATTGCATCCTTCGATGTTCCACAAGACCGATGCCTTATAAGACAAGAGCAATGCATCACATCCTTCAAGGGTTAAGTAGCTCTCATTCAGTACATTTCTACGTGTCAATGAAGATATGTAGTCTCCAAAGAGAGAATCTTACTCAACCTCATGAAACGTGCATCTAAAACTAACAAGCGAGCGATAATTATCAAATCGAATAGTATCTTTGTAGGCCTAGTCTCCTATTCGGATAACCTAGCTACGAGAAGTGCGGGAATGTTGCAACGCCAGCCATTCCCGATCAAATGGTCACATGCTTTACATCATTCCCCTCGCGAAGTGTGTTCCTCGACTTACCAAGGTTACTTCCATACATATGGAAGTACAACGGATGATAGTGAGTTTACTCCACTCTTTGAGATACACTCCTAGACACCGAAACGGATGCGTGGTGGATACACACACCAGAAACCAACACTAAATCGGTATTCGAGTCTCGAGAGCGGTCGTAGACAAACCACAACAAAAGACAATAGATGCATACAAGAACGTGGCCATCATTCAAGCATGTATGAAACGATTTAGTATTAAAACGAAATGATAACATCTTTTTAGTACAAAGTACAAGACATGGGCAGCGGGGCTAGCCCCCGCGCCCCAGCGAATGAAACTACTCGCTCCTCATAGAGGTAACAACAAAGGAGGAGGCAAGAGGAGATAGAAAGAACAGCATCTCCACTGAGGAGAGAAGGTTGAATCCCTTGGTGGAGAGAGAAACGATCTTCACCCTTCGTGGCTTGCTTGATGACGGATCTTCTCCTCTCACCTTCTTTGTTGATGAGAGAGAAGGTAGCTTTGCAATGGAACGTGAGTCTCAGACCGACAGCCTCGGGCGGTGGATGGAGTTGTTCTGGTACTAGAGAGGCAGCCTCTAGACGTCTGAGCTCTCGCTCAGGGATGGCCCTTGGGGTCTTATTTATAGGCCTTGAGTGAGGTCCAAACGGTCTAGAGACCGTTTGGGTTCAAACGGTCTGGAGACCATTTGGCGTCAAACGGTCTCGAGACCGTTTGGCGTCAAACGGTCTTGAGACCGTTTGGCGTCAAACGGTCTGGAGATCGTTTGGCGTCAAACGGTATTGGAACCGTTTGAACTCCATGCGGTCTTGGGACCGTTTGGCTTCATGCGGTCTTGGGACCGTTTGAACTCCATGCGGTCTTGGGACCGTTTGGCTTCATGCGGTCTTGGGACTGTTTGAACTCCATGCGGTCTTGGGATAGTTTGGCTTCATGCGGTCTCGGGACCGTTTGAACTCCATGCGGTCTTGGGACCGTTTGGCTTCATGCGGTCTTGGGACCGTTTGAACTCCATGCGGTCTTGGGACCGTTTGGCTTCATGCGGTCTTGGGACCGTTTGAACTCCATGCGGTCTTGGGACCGTTTGGCTTCATGCGGTCTCGGGACCGTTTGAACTCCATGCGGTCTTGGGACCGTTTGGCTTCATGCGGTCTCGGGACCGTTTGAACTCCATGCGGTCTTGGGACCGTTTGGCTTCACTCGGCCTTGAGGCTGGTTTATTCTTTTATGATTTTTTTGTGCTTTTTCTGCAAGTATAAAAGGAAAAAGTTAGTTTGATGATGTATTTACAAAAAGGGGTAAAATTAGGTTTATGTACCGTATAAATGTAAAAAGAGTATGGAAAACTAAAGAAAAAGACTAAGATAAACTACTAAAATAGGAGGTTATCAGAGAGTCACAAGCAAACTATGTTGCATTAACTCCACATTGCAAGAAAGACTAGAATAAACTCAAAGGATCTAGTTCAACCGTCATGTGCTATGATAGAATACCTTAAAATCTACAAATCATGTCAACATCCGAAGTTTGTATCCATGCATGCATAGTTCACATAATGCATGTATCATATGCTAGGGGGAATGATTTTTACTAGGGTTACACAAAATTATGTGAGTTCAAGTCAACCTACTCTTTCAATAGTAGATGAATTGTCCTCCCCTAAGGAGGGAGGTAGAGGCTACTTTCTAGGAGAGACAACCTTTATGTATAGAAAGCTATGCATATAAAGAGAGGGTAGGATTCCACATACTTTGATTGAAATGCATATATACCACCAAATTGGATAGGGATGAAATCCTAACTGGTAAACACGACTTAGGTTTAGGTATGATCACTGTTCGGGAAATCGGTCCGCACAGCCGCATATACTCCCGCATATACCTATTCAGTCACCCTACCACACCGCATATTACTAATTGGACCACTAAGCGGTCATGGGCCGCATATACTCCCGCTTGGCCGATTAAGCGGCCGATTAAACTCCGCTTTTTAAAAACCCCACAACTAATGTTCACACATTTTGTACATACATGCATATATATACAGGCGTTTCATTATATATATAAATTGAGATATAGTCATTGAATTATATGTATACATTGTAATACCTATAAAAAATTTGCACACGCATTTGTACATTTATTCGAATACCATTTGATATATTAACATCTATAGATACATATACAATATATCTAAATATACAATCACATATTTATGCATGTATATATACATTTTGATTTATTCACATTTATACACACTCTACATATATCTATATATCGATTTACCTATATTTTAGTAATTGTACATATATTGCAAACACATTCTATATATAGACATATATACATAATAAGCATATCATACATCATACATGCATATTAATATGTTTATAAGTAAATAGATGTACATGCCTACTCTATATATTTTAATTTATGATCTCTCTATATTATTTTATATATAATTAGTTTATTAAAATAAAAAAAATCCAAAACCGCATATACTCCCGTATATACTCCCACATACCGCATATACTCTATGCAGTACCCTCTCCGCCCGTACACCGCATACCGCTTTCCTGAACCATGGGTATGATAACAACCTCTAAAGGATCATCTATCTATTAAGGAACAATCTAGGATAACTTGAAATAGTCTAGTTACCGACTGCTTAGGATCTGATACCATTCTGTAAAGAGTGAGACCCAATAGAGGGCCCACTCAATGGCAAAACAAAAGCCAAGAAATAATTATCAGAGTCAAAAATTACTACTCAATAAAGTTTAAGGGAAATAGGATTTAAGATTTTTTTTGGAAAAAGGAAAATAGAGGTGATACCTAGATTTGAGGTCGTTACAGAAATTTTACTTTCTGGATTGTTCCTCTCAATATCTTTTGTATTTTGTGGGAAACTCTCATGATGTTATTCCTACTTGGCTTTTATTCTATCCCATAGGCTTGAGTTAATAGGATTTCAAGGTTGTTTTGGGTCGACAAGTCTCTTTTTGATCCCAAAGTAGGGATTTAAGCACCATAAGAGAAAGTTATTTCCTCTTTGCCAGGGTTATGTGCTTTCCTACCCTTACTTGAGATGTAGGGTGATCAATCAGAAGTGTATCAAACTAAGTCATCCTTAGATTGAGGGTTCATCTTGGAAAACATGTTTTGTTTTTCATTATATAGTATCGTAGGATAAGGCCTATGTACAAACATTATCATGCTTGAGTTTTAGGTGGATTAAATAGCTCAGACACATCATTCTTGAAATAATTATGCTAAGAGTTAATCTGAAGAAAAGAAATTCTAAGAGTGAAGTTTCAAAGACACTCTGGAAAGTTGGATTCAAAATTTTTCATTAAGATTTCCTAAGTATAAAGAAAATTCTCATTGAAATTTTGAAAGGCTAGATTGTGTACATTTGGCAACATTGGTCTTCTTCAAGAATATTTAAAATTTTAAGAATTTTGTACAAATTTAGGTAAGAAGGTAAAGCAATGCAAGATGATTGATCATGAAAATATACCAAGTTTGCCTATTTAGACCCCCCAACTTAACATGCACTTGTCCTTAGGGTGTCAAAGAAAGAGGTTGAGTAAAAATATGCAAATTTAGTGTTGCAATATGGGTATTGCCCAATCTGATTTTAGTATTTCTAGGGTATATTCTCCTCGAAGGCGGTAGTAATAATCATCTTGATATAATTTCACCTTCTTGTCTGTCATACCAAACATCTGCATCCAGAAGATCATATGAAAGTTGTAGTGATTGGACCCTGGTTGTTGCTTAGGGCTTATGTGGCAGAATTGAGGTTTCTCAAATTTAAGCCCTTCTTTGGGAAGTCATCACCTGAACATCCTTATGAGCTCGACGATCTTTTTGGCCACCTGGGATACTTTTTTTCAATGACACTTTTAGCTATTTTGTGTTGAGGTGCCCTTTTTAGGAAAAATTTAGCATCTAAGATGTTGTATAAGATCAATTTTTCTCTTTTAAATCCACTGAAAGAAGTGTCCAATGCCCATCATGCAGAATCAGGACAAATATGAAGTTTTGTAGATTGTACTTCAGATGATATATTAAACGTTTAAGTTCCCTTGATTCTTTATTATGGAGAATGTCTCTGACAATGGCATAATATGCCATGTAGACATTGTCAAGCTGGAAAGCTAGAATCAAATGACAAGATGTCATGACAGTAACCATCATATAACCTCCCAGCCTGAGAATTTCCTAGAGGTCTGGTATGAGGACTTGGATACTATTGCGTTTGAACATAGTGACAATCTCGTCTTCCCTTGTTTGGAGTTGTTCCATGATGAATGCATATCTTCTAATGATAGATACTAGCATGCGTCCTTATCAAAAAAATTGAATGTGGGTTGTATCGGATTTGTAGTCACTAGCTTTGTTTTTTCTTCTCGCTCACCATGGCTTGTCTTTTCTTTTTCTTCTACCTCTTCTTTAGCTCCTTCATTAGACAAGGTAGGTGCTTCCACCTCCACATTTTCCTCTGGTGCAATCCATTCTGGTTGAGATGGTGGATTTTTTTCTGGCATTGGAATTGTGGGTGTTGCAGATAGAGGATTGGTATGTCGTGGTGGAGGTGAATGAGTTGTTGTCTTGGAGGGAGGGGCTATCGGTCAAGATGAGTTGATGTTAAGAGGGGAGGACTCTTTGTCTTGTTGCAGTTTCCCTAACTGTTCTCATCAAGGGACATTGATGGTAGGGGAACTAAGGAATACATCATTCTTGGTAAATCTTCCATGTGTTTATCATAGAAAAATCATCTATCATGGATAATTTATAGGACATACTTATCTATTAAAGTATGAAGCTTTCAGCAACTATTTATTCAAGTAGAATTCCCCTATTCAATGCTTAAATTATTCTCCATACTTTGGAGGCTCTTTGCCCAGAATCAGGCAATTGTTAATGTGTTCTATAGTTAATGTTGAATTACTTCCATTTCGGGCACTACCACCCGTTTGTATCCTGAATGAGACATTTTATCTGGGTTGGTATCATTTGTATAGTAGGTGTCTTTGGCTTCTCAAATAGAACTCACTCACAAGGCAGGTCCTTGACGTCGACACTATGGAGGGTGGTGTGCCTTTTCAATAGATCCACCTTAGTCAGCAGTGTGTGGTTGAAGGCCTTGAAAGGTAGAGTGATGTACTGAAGAGTTCAAATTATGTGCAAAGTTTCTTGTAGCTCTACAATTGACGACATCAAGAAGTTTTGCACATATAATTATGTATACAAGGTTGATATGGCATTGAAGATTATTCATATCTTGTCACTATACATATATTGTTCGATTATTGTGCCACACAAGACCTTGAAGAAGACTTTGCTTATATTATATATGTATCTGAAGATCGATTGTAGGTCATTTCTTATTGGGTGATAACTATTGTTGTTGTAGAGGATGTCATCTTTTGCCTTATCATCCTATAAAATACTGGCTAGTACATTGATGTGATAAAGGAACATTCCTTCTACTGACATCATGTCCATGTTCTTTGTTTACATGGTAGTGATGGCGGTGTTGTTGGATCAACAATTTTTGTAGGAGGTAGTTCTGGAAACTCAATGTGTACCACTCTGAAGGGAGAATTTACAAACATCTACCTATGTTCTCCTCATTGTGTTCTGCAATGTCCTCCTCCATTTGTACCACAAAATATACTTGGTGAAATTTGTCAATGACTGGTTCATCTAGTAAGATTTCATTGACATAATCCTCATAGTTGTGCTGAGGCAGTGGGGTTTCACAGTTGCTAGAGAATCTAAGTGGTTCATTATATCCTTTGTTGACTCTAGTGCCTCCTCCCTTCCCTCTGTTGCTTGTAGCTTTAGCACATTCTCACCTCTAACATCATCTTCTACACTGTGAGTGGCCTATTCTAGGATTTCTTGGGTACCTTGATATTCTAGTTCGGTAGGTCCCTTCTCTCTTCATTGTAGGTGGAGTATCTTAGTGATGATGGGGAGTTGACACGTTCTTCCTCCCTAGCGGGCACGTCTCAATTATGAATTGACTCCTCCTTGCTCTCTTTGGAGTACACTTCTATAGTGACTTCACCTTCTATAGGCGGTGCAACCTTGTTGGGTTGTATCGACTAGCACCATGCATGTCAACTATCAACTGTACATCAGCTTCATCTACAGTTGAGGGTGAATCTTTCTTATCATTTCCTCATTGTTTCTTCAGTGGATTTTCCTTGTTAGAGGGTGATTTTGGTGTTGCCTCCCTACTTGTCCTTTATCTGTCTTGTAATCATTCATTTTCTTGGAAAAGGTCTTTGCAAAACTATCAGAGGAGAGCAGATTTGTGTGTCATTTCCGCAAAGGGCCTCTATCACCTGTACTTGATTTGTAATTAGTAGTTGCATATATTGTTGTAGACTTTGTAGGGGCTGAATTTCAGTAGGTATTTTCTCCACCTGTAATGTTAGTATAAACAAGTTAGTAGTAATAAATGAAAAATTTTGAGCTGAGGTTAGGGAGATCTCATGGATGTTGTCAATTTCTTGCCCTATCTGCATAAATCTCTCTGTGGAAGAAGCTCTTCATTGTTGTCCTTTGTTCCTACATGAGTTGGTTTCCTACTCGGGTGCCTTTTCTTGGATGGAGATTTTTTTCTCCCTACTGACGTGTAGGCTCGGATCAGCCTTGTGCCTAGACAGAGGTGCTTCTCTATTGAAGACCTCTCATCTTGACTATTCTAGGCTTGCTAGTCGAGGCAGCAAATGATTTTCTTTTGATTTTCTTCTAGCCCTCTCATCAACCACTTCATCAACATGGGCATCGCTTCTAGCTTCTTTTGATGCAGCGTGGTGAGATGCCATATTTTCATTTATAAAGGATTCTACACGTACCTTATCTCGTCCTGCTGTTTCTTCTGGTACCTCTAACATGAAGTTTCTGCATGATTCCATGGAGATAACCATGAAGTCTACACCAGTCCAGATGTCCTAAGGTATCTCAGGCATACATCAGTCATGATTCTCTACTGGAGAGACTCATTTGTCTTGTTGTATTTCCTCTATTATAACATGTGTAGGTGTTGTCACCTGAGGTTATGGGTGCTCTATTTCAGTACGTGATGCCTTATGTGTGGGGAACCTCTTTCTCTTTGCTAACATTTTTTTTGGCAGACTGACGGTAAGCTTTTTCCTTTTTGGTTAGGTAGATGTATCTTCTATATGAATGGTTGTATCCTAGTTGTCGCTTGTTTAGTTGTAGATTGGAGAGGTATAGATCCGTTGTTCATTTTTAGTATCACATCGTCCCTGAATTACAACTTATAATAGTTGTAGTTGCACATCTCAGGGAGGGGAAGGAAATCTTTTCTATGGTAGAAATTGTAGAAATATTTATCTCCTTCTTTTCTTAAGATTTTGGTAATCATCTGGTATTTTCCATCTACCAAGCCATCCCCATCGATTTTGTTGAAAATTTGTAGTTTGTTGGGGAAGCCTAGGTGATGGGTGAAATTGGTGATTAAAACGCCCATGTAAAAATCACTTGATCCCTCGAGAGTTATTGTTGCTACCAATTTGTCAATCAAGATCCTCTAAATGTTGATCGGTTTCTTTTCAAATACGATCCACAATACGTGGAGGTCCATCCTGGTGACATTTCCATTGTCAATTCTAAAGTATAGGGTGTTGACAAATAGCTTATGTAGAATTTGCATCATTCAAAAATTCATCATTGTGTCCTTGTCCTTTGCTAAGTTAAACTTGCATTTATTCTACAACTTTTCTCAAGTCTTGTCAGTGTTGAATCCTCGAGCTTCTTTGTCTCCTCTAGACTTATATGCTTTTGTAGCTTGTTCATAAGAGTTAGTGAAGATGGAGTTCAGCCACTGTTCCACAATTATGTAATCTTCTATTCACGTTTCCAGCTTGTAGGGTCCCCAACACTCTATAGCTTCCTCTTCATTAACCATCTGCTTCTTAAGAAATGACATGAACTCCAGAGTGAGTTTGACATATGAGGGCTGATTGTTGAAGTATATTTTATAGATCCGTGCATTTTGTAGATGCTCCCCACCCTGTCATATATCCCTAACTTCCTCAAGTTTCCATATCATTGAAACTTGTGGCCTTGAGGGTCTTGTGGCCACACATGACCTGCCAAGTGTTTATATGTTTGTCATCTCGAGGAAGGAAGAAATTATCAAGTTGTTCTTTACGAATGCCCTCTGTTGCTTCTAGGATGACCCTAGTAGAGGGGTCGGCGGAAACTACAGCCTCTGCTTGTTCCAGTTCTGGTACCCTACTCATTTTTCTTAGCCTATTTGTAGGAGGTGGGCTAGTTGCTTTTCTCTTCTTCAAAGTTTGGGCTTCCATTTCTTCAGATGATTCATACTCTAATGTCCCCATTTTTGTTGATATACTAGTGTCAGAGGAACTGTCATTATTGGAGGAGTCCCCATTTGTAGAAGGCTCTCCTGAGGTTGTTCCCTCTCTATAATATTCCCTACCCCCCTGTATTGGCACTGGTGGGGCTTGATTACCCATGTGGGTTGATGTACTCAACCCCGCCCTCTTCCTGATTGAGTGGTATCCTAAATTATAGTTGACATATTGGTAATTGTTTCTTTGCTAGAATCACCTGCCATTTTAAACCTTTATTGTGCAATGTAGGTATATATTAAATATCTCTTTCAAAGTTAGTCCAATAATTAAAAGAAATTTTTTGATTCAAGGTAGTAAAAGAACTGATACTTCAGTCTAGGAACCGAAAGAATTGATGGTTCGAAATGAGGTAGAGTTGTGTGCTAAGTGTTGGAAATAATCAATGGATTGGTAGAGTTTAGAGAAAAGAACCAACAGTTCGATCTAAAGGACAGATGATCCTGTGGCTGCAAGAAGCGGGGAAAGAACTAATGGTAAAGAATAAAAGGGGGAGGGAAGGGTGCTTTCTATGCTAAGTGTTGTGGAGCCTAGAAACTCAGGATTTAAAGAACTTGGGTTCTTCCAAGGACAAATAATTGATGATTTTCCTTAGAGTATCCCAAACTAAGTAAAACAACTAATGGTTCTTTAGAGCAGATGTAAATGAAACAACCAAAGAGCCCTCTAATCATAGGAACCAAAGGTCACCGAACCTAGGCGGAGGATCTGATGGTTCAAATGAAATGCAGACCAAAAGAAATGAGGTCTCTGCTTACTCATGGTTCAAAAGATCTAATGGTGGGAAGTAATGGGAGGTTTGCAAAAGAACCAATGGTTTAAGCAGGAAAGCAGTGATTCTTATACAAAACAAAGTATAGGCACGTCAAATGAGAATGGTGAAAGAAGAAAAATATCCAATGGAGGAGGGGTTACCAGCTTCTGATGCCTTCAATCATTGTGTTTCTCCTCTCTTATCCAACAACCATCTGTACCCATAGCACATTGCGGTCAAACTTGGGCTCTGACGTCATGTGCTATGTATACCTTTGAGATTCCCCAACATCTTAGCTCATTGTACTTCCTCTAGATGGATGTAGGGGACGATGCTTGAGTTTCAAGGAGGATTATTTCAATCATAAGTTAAATTTAGGATTAGGTTAACCTCCGTTGAGGTTGGGGGCTAGTGTTAATAGCTCGATTGTTCTTTTACTTCTTGTACTATTGGTATAAGTGGGAGAATCAGGCCTTCTTTCCTTTTAGAAACTGACCTTTAGCTTGAGGGGTCCCAGGCATTCCAAGGAAGCTTTATTGTCCAACTTCAAAAATTACTGATGGTCTCTACTTGATTAAAATCTGATGGCTTCACTCTCCCAAGTTGAAACTATCATTTCTTTGAGAATCGATGGCTTGTCTGTGACTGTCTAGCAACCTGACTGTCATAATCAGATAGTTTGGAAAAATCTTATCCATACTGTAAAACCATATAAAGATCAAGGAAAAAGCTACTAAGATCATCAGATAATAGACACAGTCAACCCATTAGATCTTTGACAAGATCAAGACCGCCTAAGGAAACCAACTACAAACCCATTGGAACATGGAAAAAGATAAGTAATGGCTCATGTGATGCAACAAAGACATCATATTGTCTTTTCTTCACCATCGGATCTCCATATCTGCCAAACCATCAGGTTATGAGAGATATTTAATATTATTTACAGGATATTGACTCAATCACTTCATGTTTAATTTCCCTTGAAAGATGTTTTGCACAATTCCCACAGTGCCTAATTTAAATATATATCATGCACCAAAATCAACATAAGTTTCACATCCCAAGATAGAATTTAATGTTCAAATATGTGTACACAGGAAAAATATATTTTTAGGTGCACTTTAAAGCTTTTTACCATCTGAACTTCACACAAAACATCAGGAACGGGACTATAGAGAGAGTCAGAATCTGTAGGGTGAAAAGAAGGCAATCAGTGGTTATCTTTATTTCCTAATAAGAAAGTAAATTTTTCTCTTAACCAAGATACAAATAGTGATCACCTATTCCACTTTTTTCTCCTCCCCTTTTAGTGTTTCCAACCCTCCTTCCCCTACAAAAGTAGGGGGGACTCCACAAGAAAAATCATTGAGTCTTAGCTGTAAATTGATTCTTAGTTGAAATAGAATCTTACTTTGTAGTCCTCAATTTCATACTGGAATTTTCTTTCAAATTTGTAATATTTCATTTTTACAATACAAATTTGGTTTTTTGTCTCTGGATCTTTGTTATTCTCATTCTTCACTTCTTGTTCTTTTCTCTTAGAATGGAGGATTAAGGGATCAAGCTATTTAACTGGAACCACCTAGATCTCCTTGGAGATTCTTCTTCCTATGGTCTATGGCTTATTTCCTTCCTCCTTTAGCTTCCCCTCTTATGGCTAGTGAGTAGTATTCTTACCAAGGCGAGGATAGCAACCCCTTATTCATACGATGATTAGATTGAAGTTTTATACGATTTATTAGACAAATGATTTTTTTATTTAAAAATTGACGCTTTTAACAAAGTGGTCTCTCATTTTCATAGTTTGTTAATCTTGATGGATGCAACTATGGAACCCAAAACTTAGAATAACTAAATCGAGTTCATGGGGATTTGGATGAGACCTCAGAAAAGTCCCCATTATGATGATTGAACTAGGATTCGTGATGCCAGGGTCAATGGGTTCACAAGGAGTTCATCTTTTATGAATCATTTATGAATGACACATATCTTCCTTTATCTTTATTATTGTGTCATTTCTTTAGTCTCATTTCACATCAACTTGGGTGGTGAAATCCCTTGTCTTTAGTATTTCTTTCTTTTGATTAGTTGATCTTCAATTTAATATCTTTATTTATTGTTTTAGTTTTAACAAACTCTCAAAAAGACTTTAATTTTATATTCTCAGAATCATATTTGAATTCAACCATCCTCTTTCTCCGTCTTTGTGGATCGACCATTATATACTTGCCTTTATCAAAAAGTAGAAAATGGACAAAATCTAGGATAATCTTCCTAGTGATCAGTGTGCTAAATGACGCACATCTATTTGGCGTCATTTTCGGGGATGGCAAGGTTGTTTTTCATATATGTTTGCTTATATATATTATATAATTTAATTCATATTTCTCTAACTTGTATGACTTTAGTCTTGTTCTATATTTTCTGTTTCATAATTTCTTTCTTTTGATTTTTGTAATTTTTTGCCTACTGAGTAACATTCTGATAGTGTATCTCCTCCTTCTACCGAGTTTCCATTCTGGCAGTATTTCTTTCTAGTTTATTCTCTTTGTAATTTTTAATCTTGTTCCATAATTTATTTTTGTTTCATAATTTTTCACATGTTCAATAATGTTTAGGCTGGTTCTATAATCCCCTGCTTAGATTTTTGTAATTTCTTTTTGCCTTCCGAGCACAATTCCTGAATTGTATCTCCTCTTTTTTCTGAGTTTCCATTCTAGTAGTATTTCTTTCTATTTTTTTTTGTAATTTTAGTTCATTCCATAATTTCTTAGCTTTATAATTTTTGGTTCTCTTTGTAATTTTGACTAACCCCTTATCTCGTGATCTCTCTACTTGCTTTTGTTCATTGACATATCTTTCAAGATTTTTTTCCAAATGGAGTGGGCATCCCAATATCCATTTCGATGTTATAATTGCGGTCTTTACCACCATGCATCTCTTATTTGTCTGATTTTACCCCCATACTTATGGTAGGATATCTTATAATTATGAGCCCTTTCATCATGGTGGAAACAACGTGAATCCAAATTTTTCTGAGAACCATTATGAGAAACCTTGTGATCCATATTCATAGGGGGGTATGATCACCAAAATTTTGGGGGGTATGACCCACAAAACTTTGGGGGAAATGGACCTTTTTAGATACTCGTTGTAATCCTTAGAAAGAAGAGAAACTTAGGGCCCTATCGAAGATGACAGGGAAACTGAACACCAGCCAAGCCTTGTTAGCCACTCTACTAGAAGCCCAATACCAAAACCCAGATGTTCCAAATATATTCCTCCATGATTCGATGACACCTTGTAATATTGAATCTCCCCACCAAGATGGATGCAATATAAATTACAATCCATCATCTTCTGAAGATTATTATGTGGAGCAATGCCATAATCAATATGAGGAGCACAAGGCCCAAGCATACCATGACAGGTATGGTGAGGACGGACAACTTTTTGGCATGTATAAGTATATGGTGAAACTTAATTAAATCATGAACTGGAAGAGAGACTGAAGGCCCTAGAGAAGGAGCAAGCAGACGGACAAGAAAAATTTGAAACCAGTCAAGTCCTATTAGCTATCTTACTAGAGGCTCAATCACATACTTCCCGTGTAGAGCTTGAGCAACCCAAGATAGTTCTTCTTGACGATGAAGACAATGATCCTATTTTTGTGTCATATATGTCGAATACTGAAGAAATAGCACAAACCCTGGAGTCATACTTTGCATATGATGAGGATGTTGGTATCCTTACCTTTCCTTTAGAGACTCTATTACTCAAATATGAAAATTCAAAGTAGGAGAGTCATTCTAAAAATCCAACAAGCCCTCCCATCCTTAACATAAATCCAAATGATATCATAGAACAAAATCCTTTTTAAGTCTATTTTGGATAATGAGCATCTAGCCCCTTTTGTGACACAAACCAGATCTCATTCCACATATGACTAATGTAGAAGAGGAGATACCACCCTTGGAAGAAGCCCATACACCCCCTTCTATTGTTTACAAGGAAGATGTCCTCATCCCTTCTAAATCTTTGGGGATCCCTTGTACAAAAGAATTAGAGCCATATGTTATATCAATAATGAAACTTACCAAACCCAATGTTGATGGTGTTATTTTTTAAGAGAAGCAAAATACTTCTATAAATAATTTGAAATATTTTGTATCGGCATAAACTCCCCTTATGAATGTCATTATGATGGTGGAAAACTTGAGCCAGATCCTCCACCTAGACTCTGTACATCTTGCTATACCGACATTATTGGTCGAGTACCCTTCGACCTCCCCCAATCCACATCCGTCTTCAACACTTCCCATACTATCAAAGGAAGATCTATGGATCTTATTGAAGGGAATGTGAGGTGAAATAAAATATAGGAACCTCACTGAGCTTCCGCGATTACCCTATCATAGGGTACACTATGAATCTCCTCTGATAAAGGTCCCAACCCTCATACACATCCCCTTCATCTAGACATTTTTTGAGCTACCAGGACATCCTGGCAAACCCAACAATTTTCTTCCCTTCATATTGGGTTTGGATTTTAATCGGGACAAGAAAAAATCTAAGTCTAGGGTGGAGGTGGGTGATATGTTTCTATTCCCCCCCCTTATCTTTTTTTTCTACATGTTGTCTTTCCTTATTTTGCATATAATTGCTTTTATAATTTCTTTTTTTATGGCAATTATCTAGTCGGCCATGTTTTTATTTCTTTTGTTGCAAAAAGGTCATTGTCTAATTAGTCAATATGAATATACATTTATCATTGTACCCATTTGAATTTAGTAAATATTTTACAAAAGTTGTTACAAATTGCCATGTCTAAAACCACCACGTCACCTAGGATTGCAAAATAGCATCTCTCATTGGAAAAATTAGTGAGATGTATGGAATCAATCAAAACCAAAGACAATTTTTATCTATTTTTAAATTGTGGATTAACTTGATATAAATCTTGTATAATATGATTGACATGAATATTCTTTTTGATGAAATGAAATTTTTGAAAAAGAAAATAACGGTGTGAAGTTATAATCACAAGGACACCTTTTGTTTCCCCCTTATTTTCTTTCCAAAAATAAAAGGCAAAGAATCACCACTGGATAAAAATCAAGTACGGGGTGGCATGTTTCCCATATCAAAAATTCCATACCTCACAAAGGGGCGTACTACCAATATATGTCAAAATTGCACATGAAAAAATTGTGTCCAATGTAGTCACAACTCCATAAATTCAAATCATGAGTCGACTAGAGGCATAAAAAAAATTAATTACTTCCTTCTTTGTTTTCACACCCCACAATTTCATCATGTTCTCTTGCAACAACTCACATAAAAAAATATAATAATAAATTTGAGTGTGTCAAAGCTTAAGTAAGATGAAGCATGTTTTCCTATAAAGTCTTGATTTAGAAACACGATATGATATTTGTTTTTGATAGAGAATATAGAGTTTTGTATTTTGTGGTTTTAGGAGATTGGGTTGCTTGGCAAAATTTGGATATAAGGACTACAGTGATGTTATAAAGGTGGGGATGACATTTTGAGAGTATAAATTAGAATTTATTTGTAATTCAATTTGTTTGAGGACAAACAAAGATTCAAGTCAGGGTTATTTTGATAAATGTATATTTATCCTTTTTATTTACATCTTTGAGATTTTTTAGGATTATTTTGTAATTCATTTTTTCGTTTTGTAAATGTTATTTTAATATTTTTTGGATTTTTTATTATATTTAATATTTTTATAGGAAAATGACTCAATAAGTTCATGTTTAATTTCCCTTGAAAGATATTTAGCACAGTTCTCATAGTGTCTGATTTAAATATATACCATGCACTAAAATTAGCATTAATCTCATATCGCAATGTGGAATTTAATGTTCAGATATGTTTTGGAAAGGGAATTCGAATAATTACAGGAAAAATATATTTGTGAGCGCACATTAAAGCTTGTGCCATCAGAAATTCACATGAAACATTGTGACAGGATAGAGAGAGTCAAAATTTGAAGGGTCAATAGAAGGCAATCAATGATTTTATTTATTTCCTATTAAGTAAGTATATTATCTTGACCAAGACACAAATAGCAGCCACCTCTACCAATTTTGTTCTCCTCTTATTTCAGGTTTTCCACCCCTCCTTCCACTATAAAAGGAGGGGGGACTCCACAAGAAAATCATTGAGTCTTAGTTGTAAATTGAGTCTTAGTTGTAATAGGATCTTACTTTCTAGTCCTGAATTTTGTACTCACATTTTCTTTCACAGTTGTAACCTTTCATTTTTACAATACAAATCCGGTTCTTCATATCTAGATCTTGGATAATATCATTCTTTACTTCTCGTTCTTTTCTCTTAAACGGAGGATTAA
This sequence comes from Alisma plantago-aquatica, assembly GCA_963693085.1. Lineage (NCBI taxonomy): Eukaryota > Viridiplantae > Streptophyta > Magnoliopsida > Alismatales > Alismataceae > Alisma > Alisma plantago-aquatica. Next base: position 1,252,340,413 of record OY856411.1, on the reverse strand, counting down.
AGGATCAAGCCATTTAACTGGCACCACCTAGATCTCTTTGGAGATTCTTCTTCCTGTGGTCTATGGCTTCTTTCCTTTCTCCTTTTGCTTCCCCTCTTATGGATAGTGAATAGTATTCTTACCAAGGTGAGGGATCAACCCCTTATCCATGTGATGATTAGATTGAAGTTTTACACAAATTTTTAGACAAATGGTTTAAGATTTGAAAATCGGCGATTTTAATGAAGTGGTCTCTCATTTTCATTAGTTGTTAATCTTGGCAGATGTGACCATGGAACCCAAGATTTAGAACAACCAAATCTATTTCATGCGGATTTATATTACAGTTCAGAACAATCTCCATTAGATGATTGAACTAGGATCTTTGAATTCCAGAACCAATGGATTCATGGGGAGTTCGTCTTTTGTGAATCATTTATGAATGTTTCACATACCTTCCTTTATCTTTCTAATCATGTGATTTCTTCAGTCTTGTTTTACATCGGCTAGGGTGGTGGAATCCCTTAGATTTGGTATATATTTCTTTTGATTAGTTTATCTTTAATTTAACATCTTTATTTTTTGTTTTAGTTTTAATAAACTCTCAAAATGGATTTTACTTTTTGTTCGAACAATCATATTTGAATTCAACCATCCTCTTCCACCATCTTTGTGGATTGACCCTTATATACTAGCCTTTATTAGAAAGTAGAAAAAGGATAAACTCTAGGATAATCTTCCTAGTAATCGGTGTTCTAAACGAAACACATCACTATGCAAAGACAAACATCTAATGGTCTAGTGATTTCAAAGGGTATTGAGGAACCAGGCTTCACAGATAATTTGATAGTTTTATAGACTTGAAAATTTAATGAAAGAGTGAATCTTTTGATGTCCAATGGATATTGCAACTTACTATATGTATGCTAAATTAGAAAGCTAAACAAATTACTCATAAATCCAAATAAAATTAATTAGAAATTGAAAACATCTATACTTGAAAATAAATATTGAAACTTTAGAATGATTACTAAGGGGGTCCTTCGGTTGCCTCACAAGAAGTGCTAATTTATAGTTCTTGGATTGCCTGATAAGGGGGTACTTGGGTTGCCTCACAAGGGGTCCTTGGTTTGCCTCACAAGAAGTGCTAATTTATAGTCCTTGGTTTGCCTCACAAGGGGGTCCTTGGGTTTCCTCACAAGAAGTCCTTGGTAGTCTTCATCAAAATTCCTCTGGTGGTGTGGGTGGTGATTTCCATAATTGGACCTCCGCTCTTCTTAAGAATGCTTCATGTTTGTGATATTACTTAATCCTATGTCCATTTACCTTAAAGGTCCTTGATGTGCACAAATCATATCATCTTTTGGATCATGTTTGGTTGCATATCCATGTTGTTTTGACTCAAATATCACTCTCATTCATGCTAGATTCTATATTTTTAGCTAATATTACTTGTCTCATGGTTTGGATTGTAGGTACTACATATTGCAATGAAATTATGAGGAATATATCATATGATCTGTTATTGGATCACTCCTCAAGTATCTACATATTTTGGGGTTCGAAATTACGCAAATACCACTTTTTACGGCATGTAAATCAGACCTACACGCTGAAAGTTATGAGCAGAATATACAACAGTCCAGAACAACCAGATGCACATCGTGCACCCAAAGTGCACGTCATGCACCTGGGAGCGTCAAGAAAACCAAAGTTTCTGGAAAGCTGCACGGAGTGCATTTCTTCAGCGCACGCTGTGCACAGTGCATTATGGAGCCATTGGCACGTCGTGTCTTAAAAAAGACATGTCGTGCACCTGGGAACGTCGAGATTGAAGTTTCTGAAAAGTTACATGGCGTGCATTACTTCTATGCACGCCGTGCACAGTGCATTCTAGGGCAAACTGAAAGTTTCTGGAAAGTTGTACGACGTGCTTCTGACAGTTTCAGCATTTTGAAAAATATGATTTTTTTTCAAAATAAAGTGGGAACTTAATGGGCGGTTATGCTCGGTAATTTGTGTCAGTTCCCTCATCCCAGACCAAGCCTAGAGAAGAGGAGGGTGATTTGGAGGAGAAAAGAGGTGGTTTCTTGCCAAAGGAGCCCATTTCTTCTTCTCTTCTTCTCCATTGTCTTCTCCAAGGTGCAACCAAGCTTCCCCAACTTTGTGCAGCTTCTCAGGAGGGAAGGTTGTCTGGTTTGGAGCAGCTGTAGGAGTGGAATTTTGTCCTCAAGTCCGAATTCTACCTTTCTTGGGTTACACCTTGGGATTACTTAGCCGTTCCTTCTCTAAATCATGTTGAATTCTGAAAATTCTACACATTTTTTGTTGCACACATTTATGGACGAGTAGTTTTCTTTTCTTGGATATGGGAGAGTAGATCCCATGTCATAGCATGTTTGGAACATGGTAATTTCATACTAAATACTTTGTTGCTTGTTTTTCCAAAAATAAATTGCATGGGTGAGTAGCTCCCATGTCACAGTATGTAAGGAACATGATAATTTCGTACTAAATGCTAAGTTGCTTGTTTTTCCACCTTGTGAGAATTGGTTTCTTGCTTCTTGCATGTATGGCTGGCCACTTTATGTGCATGTTTTATGCTTTCTTACTTGATCTCAGAAGATAAATAGGAGAGTAAGGAGGTACTCTCTGGGCAACTCCTTCTTTACCACGAGAGTGGAAATTATGGAGTTGAGGAGTAGGTTTGTGATCCAAAATGAAATTCCTACATGAGAGTGTTGTATTGAGTTTGGATCGTTGTACTTGCACTGAGAGGTGAAGTGTAAAATACAACACTCCTTTAAAATATGTTCTTAGTATGTTTAAATTTCATGCTCCTATTTTATGCTATGATATGTTGGTGAAATCCTAAGTCCAAGATCCTTCCATATTTGAATCTTAACCTTTCTTAAGTGATAATTTACTATTTTTTTTCAAATCTATAATTTAGTTGTTCCAATCCAATCATCTTGTGTAAAACGATCTAGATCATTGAAAATCATAACTCTTGCGCCTAACTAACCAACGCTCCTTGTGTTCTAGCTCGACTACAACTACTCTCGTATACTTGTGGGATATAACTAGTTGAGTAAAAGATCATTCTTAATTATCGAAACTCGTTAGTGTAAACAACCAACATGTTTTTGGCATCGCTGCCAGGGAGCATCAATATTCCTGTTAGAGTAAGAGTTGTTGATAAGTAATGAGACTAGATCACAACCTTCATATCCACCGTCATATCCATAAATCATAATTCATCATGATCATCATAATTTTTTGTATCTTCCATGTTTGTTTTTGTATCTCATTCACTTTGTTTATTTGCAGGAGCATATGGGGTGTTCATAAAAAGATCCTTGAACTGTGCATATCTCTACATTCAGAAAATGAACACATCATTTGCAACCCTCATGGAGCAAGGAGTGAAACCCACACATGTATGGAGGAGTCACAACCACACAACCATCATCCATGTCACCATCATCCAAATGACATTCACCCATGCCACCTTCATCACACCACCATCATTCACACCTAATTCACCACCATCATATACACCACCAACACCCATACCACATTCTTCTACACCCTCATATCCACCACATTCATCCATACCACATACACCACCACCATCTACATCACATCCACCCAATCCTCTGGATCCACATGAAGAACTAGTCAAGGAGGATGACCTTCCTCTTAAGGACTACTTTGGTAAAGCTGCAATGTTATTTCAAAATTTGAGGCAGAGGAGTTTTCTATTAGCCCATCCATCATACAATTGCTACAGCTGAATGCATTTGGAGGGACACCAATGGAGGATCCAAACCTCCACATTGCTGAATTTCTACAGTTGCTAAGCACTGTAAAGATATATGGCGTTCCTACAGATGGGATACGCCTAATTCTTTTTCCATTCTCTCTTAAAGATAGAGCCAAGGCATGGCTCTATACTTTGCCAAAGAATTCAATCGACACTTGGGAGGAGCTTCTAAAGATCTTTTTGGCAAGATATTTTCCACCTGGAAAAACTTTACAGCTAAGGAGTCAACTCATCAATTATTCTGAAAGGGATGGAGAGACCTTGTATGATACATGGGAGAGGTTCAAAGATCTCCAACATCTTTATCCACATCACGGTCTAAGCATTTGGCTTCTATTGCAATCTTTCTATAATGGATTGTGGGACAATACAAGGATGTCTATTGATGCAGCTGCAAATGGAGCTTTAATGAACCAATCTAATGGAGAAGCCTATGCTATTATTGAAGATATGGCAGAAAATAATTACCAATGGAGCTCGGATACAAGCTACCAGCCAACTTATTTATCTACTACATCCAAGATACAAGTGGGGAATCACATGGTTGCTACTATAGACATGAATGCAGAAAAGCTAGACACTTTATCACAAAGGTTTGAGATGCTAAGCACACAACCATTTCAAGCAGCCAATATTACTTGTGATGCATGTGGTTTGCTTGGATACTCATCTTATACATGTTATGCTTCTTCTATTTATTCTCCAATGGGATACACTCCACCGGGCATCTACAACAATGCATAACCATATTTCATATAGCCACAACAACCACAAGTAACTTCTAGATTAGAGTCCATGCTTGCAACATTTATTTCAACTCAAATGTAAAAAAATGAGGAGTTCCATCAACAAAGACAATCAATGAAGGGTGTCAGTTGCCAACTCTCTTCTAAGGTGAACGATATTGCCACTCATGCACACATCTTGGAGAAACAAATTACCCAACAAGCTCTTTTTAGCAAAGAAGCATTTCTACCTTTCTTGCCTAGTCCACCAGAGATGAATCCTACATATTTTAGGTTAGTGACATTGAAGAATGGAGTTGTTATAGAGGTATATCCTTCAAAGTATGATGATGTTGATACCCATGATGATTATGAAGTTGCAACTAAAGGAGAGAAATCTACAACACATGCTCTACATGTTGATTCTTCAAGCAAGCCACGAGTCCTTCCTCCTCACACTCTAGATGACATATTGCTTTATAATGAGAACACTCTTTCCAACTCATATTTTGATGATGCTTCAAAGGATAATGAAAAAACAAATAGTATTGGCATACAAAAGACTATTCTTACTACAGCTCATAGGTGTTTTCACTTGCCCCAAATCAAGGACATATTTGCAAGGAGGCATCAATCTTTAGCACAATAATTTCCAGCTGCAAATCAAAGCACCAGTCCTCCATGGACTTTGATGTTTCTACCATGATGAGGTACCCGGTTGCAACCTTTTCAGTTTGATTTATGCAGTGAGGATACTATATATTTCAAGATTAGGGGGGAGAAACTGGATGGTAACCTAGTTCTTTTAGCTTTTTCCTTTCATGTTATTTGCTTTATGTCATTTGCTTTTGTTTTGTGTCCGCATTTCAGTCTTTGTTTTCAATTCTACTCTTCTTGTGGCATATAGTATGATATGAGGTTTATATTTTATATGTGGATAAAACTCCTATTCTTAACTAATTATCCTATTTTGATGAGAAATATCATTTGGAGAAATTATAAAAGACATGCATTGATCAAATGAAACCTTTTGGCCATCAACATGTGCTTAACTATGGTTTATGCTTATAACCTGAACATTCATCTTTCACATCCTTGATTGCTTAAAACATGTAATGGTTTCAATTTTTATGAGTAAATCAACTTTACAACATCATTTGGGATACGGGATGCCCTTGTCAAGCTCTTAGTGCATTTTCAACCACTCTTTCAATGAAAAATTTTCAAAACAAATGAATGAAATCTTGCTAATGTTGCAATTTAGTTGACTCTCCTATGTTTTGGAAAAAAATTAAAATTTCTTTTGGCTTATCTCATCTGTATACCTCATAAAAGATGGCTAAATTGCCCTCATATCATGCTAGCCTAGTGTAAGTCTGATTTGGCCATGATGGTTAGGTGGTAGGTCTTAAAAGAGGGTAAAATACCCCAAATGACATTATGTGTGCATAAGCCTACATTAGCAGTCGAGTTTCGGAACCCATAATCCATTGTCATATCATTTTTGGGAAAGAAGGAGAGTACATCTAAAATTGTCAATTTTAACTAAGATTTCATCATTTGTATCCTTAAGAGTTTAGAGTTTGAGTTGCACATCCACTAATTGCTTGGCTTGGTCATCCAAATTCTACGTAGTGTTGTTTAATTGTTCTACAACCACCCCTGCTGAACTAAAAATCTCTTTCTTGGGTGTTTAAGTTCAATTGATGGCTATGAGTATAAACATATTGATCATGGTAGGTTTAGTCTTATACACATCTTTCTTTTCATTTGATCTATGCATGAAATTGACAATTCTTCATTTGTGTTTCTATGCTCTTTTTGCTTTACGAAAAGCAACGGTTTAAGCTTAGGGGGATTTGATATGCACAAATCATATCATCTTTTGGATCATGTTTGGTTGCATATCCATGTTGTTTTGACTCAATTATCACTCTCATTCATGCTAGATTCTATATTTTTAGCTATTCTTACTTGTGTCGTGGTTTGGATTGTAAGTAATACATATTACAATGAAATTATGAGGCATATATCATATTATCTCTTATTGCATCACTCCTCAAGTATCTACATGTTTTTGGGTTCGAAATTGTGTTAAATTACCACTTTTTACAGCATGTAAATCGGACCTACACGCTGAAAGTTACGAGCAGAATACACAACAATCCAGAACAGCCAGATGCACGCCATGCACCAGGGAGCGTCAAGCAAACCAAAGTTTCTGGAAAGTTTCACGGCGTGCATTTATTCAGCGCACACCGTGCACAGTGAATTTTGGAGCCATTGACACGATGTGTCTTAAAAAAGACACGTTGTGCACCTGGGAGCGTCGAGACTGAAATTTCTAGAAAGTTACACGACGTGCATTACTTCTGTACATGTCGTGCGAAGTGCATTCTAAAGCAAACTGAAAGTTTCTAGAAAGTTGCACGACATGCACTTTGGGTGCACGACGTGCACCTGGCAGTTTTAGTATTTTGAAAAATACGAGTTTTTGTTTAAAACGAAGTGGGAACTTAATGGGTGATTATACTCGGTAATTTGTGTTAGTTCCCTCATCCCAGAGCAAGACTAGAGCAGAGGAGGGTGATTTGGAGCAGAAAAGAGGTGGTTTCTTGCCAAAAGAGCTCTGTTGTTTTCTCCAAGGTGCAGCCAAGCTTCCCCAACTTCGTGCAGCTTCTCGGGAAGGAAGGTTGTCCGATTTGGAGCAGCTGTAGGAGTGAAATTGCGTCCTCTAGTCGGAATTCTACCTTTCTTGGTTTACACCTTGGGATTACTTAGCTTTTCCTTCTCTAAATCATGTTGAATTCTGAAAATTCTGCACATTTCTTATTGTAAACATTTATGGATGAGTAGTTTCCTTTTCTTGGATATGGGAGAGTAGCTCGCATGTCAGAGCATGTTTGGAACATGGTAATTTCATACTAAATACTATGTTGCTTGTTTATCCAAAAAAAGTCCTCGTCATAGAATTGTAGATCTCCATCATTCTTGATGGATGTATTTTTGGTACAGTGAAGGGTCCTAAACAACTTGACTTAACTTACCTGGGAAGAACATGATGCTCGAATTCAATAGGAGGACTTTGTCTCCTTCTGAAACTTCCTTTCTTTTCAAGTGGGCATCATGCCACACCTTGGTCCTTTACTTGTAGATTCTAGCATTTTGTAAGGCATTTAGCCTCATATCTTACAATTCTTTCAACTGAATGATTGTTTTCTTGCCAGGTAGGGTTGGGTCCATATTTAGGAATTTGATTACCTAAAAGGCTTTGTATTCTAATTCTACTAGTGGGTGGAAAGATTTCTCATGAATCAGTCAATAGGGAGTAGTCCCTATTAGAGTTTTATAGGCAATGTGGTACGCCCATAATGCATCATCTAGCTTCATCGTCGAGTCCTTTCGAGTGCGACTAACATTTTTTTCCAAAATCTACTTGATCTATTAATTGGAAACTTCTACTTGTCCAAACTTTTGTGGGTGATCTGTATATACCTTCTATCTAACTCCATAATTCTTCATTTAGGATTCAAATTATCTTTCTTCAAAGTGGGATACCCCATCACTAATGACAGTATGTGGGACACCAAACCTAGGAAAGATGATCTTTTCAAATAACACGATCTTGAATTTTGATTCATAAGTGGGGTAGTTATAGCTTCCACCCACTTGGATACATAATCTACTACAACCAAGATGTATCAGTTGCTCCATGATGGTGAGAAAGGACCCATGTAGTGTATTCCCCTGACATCAAAATTTGCACTTCTATTGATTCTTACATTAACGTTTCATTTCTCCTTGATGGCAGGACAGTTGAACCCATTTTACCATGGTTTTTTATATCAACAATTACTTCTCATGGCAACAATTTCCACCCAATATCTCCTGGGCTTCAACAGCATAATTGTTGTTGATTTTTGTAGAGGATCTTTTTTAGTAACTATGATTCTTTACAAGTGGTCGGAGATGACATTTTCCATCCCTTTCTTGTCTATGATTTCATAATCAAATTCTCACAATAACAGAGGCCACCATAAGAGTTTGGGGTTGGTCTCCTTTTTCTTCATAAAGTACTGGATGGATCCATGGTTAGTGTACACCTTAACTTCTTATCCTATCAGATAGGATGTGAATTTGTGAAAATAAAATACTATTTCTAGCATCTCTTTTTTTATGATGGTGTAATTGACTAGGGAATCATCTAGGTTTTTCCTGGGATAGTATATCGCATGATGTTTATTATATATTCTTTGTCCAAGAACTGCTCCAATATCATAGTCACTTGCACCACACATTATATCCAAAGTTAGCTCCCAATATAGACTTGCAAGATCATAGCTATTGTCAAAGCATTTTTCAGTCTCAAAGGCTTCAAGGAATTCATTTGTAAAGTCAAACACAACATCTTTCACGAGTAGATTGGATAGGGTTTGACAATCTTAGAGAAGTCTTTCATTATCCTTTTGTAGTATCCAACATGTCCTAGAAAACTTTTCACCCCATTTACTAATTAGGAGGTGGGAGTTTGGACATGACATCTAATTTACTCTAATCAACTTTCATCCTTTTTTTTGGAAACCTTGTGTTTGAGAACAATATCATCGTGTAACATGAAATAGCACTTCTCCCAGTTCAGTACAAGTTGCTTCTCTTCACTTCCTTTTAGATCTTGGAATAGGTTCCTTAAACAATTGCCAAAATAAGTTTCATAGATGGAAAATTCATCCATGAAAACTTCTATGATGTCATCTAACAAATGATAGATGACCAAATTCATGCACCTTTGGAATGTTGCAGGTGTGTTGCATAAGTTGAAAAAAAAATTTTGAAAGGCATAAGTTCCATAGATACATGTGAAGGTAGTATTCTCCTAATCATCAGGGTGGATAGGAACCTGATTGAACCTTAAATATCCATCTAGAAAGTAAAAATATGAGTGATGAGCTAACCTATCCTGGACTTGATCTATAAATGGGAGTGGAAAATGGTCCTTCTTGGTGGCGTCATTGTGCTTTCTATAGTCTATGCACATTATCCACCAAGTCACGATTCATGTGGCTACCTTATCCCCCTTTTAACTTTTCAAGGCTGTCATTCCTACTTTTTAGGTAGAACATGTATTGGACTTACCCAATTGATGTTGCTAATCAAATATATAATACCTACAACACGTAGTTTAATGACCTCCTTCTTAATCTCCTCCCCCAACATCTGATTCAAATTTCTTTGAGGTTGCGCCTGAGGTTTGACAGTCTATTTTAGATCTACCTGGCTCATGTAAATATTTGGGCTTAACCCCTTGATGTCATCTACAGAGTACCCTATGGGTTTTCTATGGAGCTTGAGTTCATTCAATAATTTTTCTTCTTGGCCTTTTGTCAGGTTATAATTTATGATAACCAGGTTCCTCTCTTCATAGTCAAGAAATTCATACTTCAGACCCTCATGGAGCTGCTTCAGCTCCATCTTTGGCTTCAGTGCTTTTTCTCCTTTAGTGTTTGTTCCAAAGAGGTGTATTTTGCTATTTTAATGGCCTCTTCTTCATCATCACTACATTTTTCCTTTGGTTGATACATATAGTTCAAGATCTCAAAAAGTTTAGGTTCTTTGATACTGGAGTCAGGATTGTTTATGGATCTAATGAGTGGATCAACTATAGTGTTTTCCTCATGGACCTCTTTGCAAAATTGGTAGTGATTGTCAAAGAAATAGGCCGACTTGAAGAGAGTTGGTCCTCTCATGGAATCGTGAACATGAAAATCGATGTGCTCATTTCCTTCCTTGATGTTGATGATCCTGACTATAACATCTATTAAGGATCTCCCAGTGGAGAGGAATTGTCTTCCAAAAATCATTGGACGTATGGGGTTTTTGACGTTATTAATCTTGACTATATCACATGAAATGAATAATTGCCCCACTCGAATATGAACATCTTCCACAATCCCTTCCAGTGTCATGAAGGTGCGGTTAGTTAATTTAATTTTAATTCCTATTTTAACCTTATCAGATTGCCCTAGCTCTGAGATAGAGTAAGAGGCATAAGACTAATGCATGCTCCAAGGTCTGCTACGCCTTTTCTCACTTCATTGTCTCCAACATTGAATGGGATGGTTAACGCTCCTGGATCATTTTGCTTTGTGGGCATCTTTTCTTACTCAAAAGCACTGGAAATCTTTATGAGTCTCACCATTTCCACATGGTCTCTTCTCCTTATCTTTCTAATCAAATATTCAAAAACCTTTACATAGGTTAGTTTCCTCACTGGCATCAAGGAATGAGATATCCATGTGTAGTTTCTTCACGACTTCCATAAAATTTTTAAACCTTCATTTCAAGTGAGATTTGATTAGTTTGTATGTATAGGGAACACTTAGTGCATAGGGATCCCTATTTGCAAAGGCCTCCTCAATGGGGTCATATTCCTTCTCTTTGATTGTCTTATTTCCCTTGTCCTTTTCTTTTGCCTTACACTTCTTAGTAGATACTTCAACTATAGGTTCATCCTCTTTTATAACAGGTTTGGTATGGGACTTAACATTAGATGCTCTTGCCTTTTGGATCTTCTAAAACTTTTTCAGAATGGAGAGTGGCCATTTTCGCACTCTTAGTGTTAGAAGGTATCTTTCCCTCCAGGCTCTTAATCAACTTTGACAGTTGTACCAAATGTTGATCAATTTGTTTTTGGTGGGTATGCATGCCTACCATCTGGGCCTTCAATCCCGCAAGTTATGTTTGCATTTCCCTTAACACAATAGTTTTGGTAATATCACCTTGGGTTAGTTTCTTGTGTACTGACGCTTGCCTCTTTGTAAATTCAAAAAGTTTAGACATCATATCCAGCTGGTTGGTAGTTTTTTTTTACTTTGTCTTAACTTGTCCCACTTGAATTTCTATTCTTATTCAAAACTTAGCCTTGGTATTTGTTTCTATTTTTTTGGTAAGTTGTGTTGCGGTTGAACACAGTTACTCCTCCACCTCTTCCATAACCTGGTTATTTTTTAGGTTGGTTGTTCAACTCATGGGCATTTTCAACCATGTCCTTTCTTCCATAGGAGAACCTCATATGGCCCGGTCTCTTGAAGTTAATGTGTGAGACATTTTTAGTTCCTTATTCATCATTGTCCTCCTCAAGTTGGGTATAGATGTTGTTGTGGATATCGTACCCCTCTTCCCCACAAGTAACACATTTCATGACTTTTTTTACTGGTTTCTTTCCTTTACCCCTAGAGTAGTCGTAGTAGTGTTGAGTATTCCCTCCTTTCTCATTGTTGACCTGGGTTCAATCCTCAGAATTGGCACCAAAAACTTGACTTACATAAATCACACATCCAAAAAGGAGCAGATCTAGAGTGGGGAGACTCTTCAATTTATTAGTCAACACTCATGCCCCTGCAACTATTATATGGGGTTTGATGTAGTAAATTGGGGTCGACCATAGGGCCATGGAGTGGTATGTGCTAATAACATAGAGCCTTAGATTATTTACACCAATCTAAGAGTGATATAAAGTTGTGTGTTCCTTAGGGAACAATGGTACTTCAACAAGGGAGTAAAAAAATATGAGTAAAACAAACAAAGAAACAAAACATGAGAATAAGATCAAAGAACAAGATATCAAGTATGGATGAGAACTTGGATCGGGTTTCACCATCTAACATCTATCACTGACATGGAATACTCACACTCATTGTATAACATTAACAAGATTACAAACACTCATCGTAGTTGTCTATTCCCTCTCTCTCGATCTCAAGATAGATCTATATTATGAGGTTGTCTCTCTCGAGATGGAAAATAAACAATCATAATAAAACCATATGATCATTATCTTATGTGTTGCAACATGCTCATGCATTCAATCAAATTCACAACACTTAGATAAGGTTAATACTACTCTTTTGAGTCACTAACAATCAAGCATCACAAGATGGTACCTAATCATGCAATTGAAGCATTAAGACTAAGAGTATGGACATAATCATTTCTAAGAGCATATATTGAATGGACATAAGTATAGACATGTTGGGAGATCCTTAGTGGCTACTCCCAACCTAAGCTAGGTTTTTATCCACTCATGATGATAAGAAACATTATGGATTTAGATGTGTTGTGCAACATGAAGAAGGTTGGCAGAAGGAAGGAATGGGAGGAGTGAAGGAAATAAACAGCTTCTGGGAGAAGAAGATACACCAACAATGGCCTATAATAGCATGATCGATGAAATAGGCCCTCTGATATGAAGATGGTGTGGTAGTGTGGAGAGTGTGTCCCTATCTCTCTTTTAGTTGATAAAGGAGCTGGAATAGTCTGGCAGCAGGCGGTGTGGAGGCCATCAAACTCTCCTTCTTTAGACTTCACAAACTGATGGGGGAGTTGGTCGATGATGGGTGAAGGCTGGAGTTGGCTGCAACAGAGCTCTTGCATATCACTAGGGTGATGGCCCACTTCTTGGTGCCCCATGCATCCAAATTATAGCTCATATTGGGTGTTGATTTCTTGTGACCAGATGAGCCATCAATTCTTGACATCCAATGGTCACCTTATAGTTCCTAGACTAGCCATCAGTTGTTGAGAAGTGATGGTTCAACTGACGCTCCTTGGTAGATGTACATCTCTGTGGGACATTAGTTTGGAAACTGATGGTTGGCTAGGTGATGGCTTATTTCTCTACTATGGTCTCTGTCACTTGGAGAAATCGTTGGCATCCTTCTTCAGTGGTAAAAACCATCATTTCACAAGTTACTTTTATGGGGGATAGTAGTTATCTTCAAACCAAGGCATAAGTGGAATACATGTGCAAAATACGGGAAAGCGAAGGTAACTTTACAAAAGGAAATAGGATTAGAAATACATATGACTCTACACAAGAGTCTTGGTTTTTAAATATACTATACCTAAGTAATTAACTCTATTTCTATTGCTTTCTATGTCACTTGTCTAAAGTATTACACTCCCCTCTTATCCATTCTATATATGCCCCTAAATGTAGCGAGATCTCAACTAGACTGAAGAAAGAGCTAGTTGTCAATAATTCAACACTATATTCAGCAAGACCGTCTGTCATGTCGTTAGAATCCCTATGCACATTTTGTAAGCCCAACCATTGTCACTCACAGTTTTTTGTAAATTGATAGAACTTTTTCTAATCCTACAATTTGGGGTTGCCTCATCATCAAGAATTTAGACAAGCCTCAAATCATCAATTTTCATGATGGTAAATTTGGTACATTTGACTGATGAAAATACACCTTAGACCATTTGAATACCATCCTACTTATAAATACCCATCCCTACCCCCATATAATAAATATTTTACAAAATCTCTTATTGTCTGTGGGAAAAAGGACCATCGGAGGTTCATAAAAAGTGAAGTTTGTGGATGCATGCCTAGGATCAAGCATCCTTGGGATGAATTCAAGTCTTAGTCTTGTTTCTTGCTCACAACACATAAAATATATTCTTCTAAAACTTTTTGTTTATTCCTTCTCTCTTCAACCTTGTCCCAGATACATGGTGTTACACATTGGAAAGTTGTACATATAGCTAAGGTACCCTCTTTTCTTCTCGATTTTGCTCTAGATACACCTAATTCTTGGGAAAGAAATTTTCTAGGAGCTTTTAGAGGACAAATCTCATATCCTTACTAATCTTTTTATGGTTTACTTCTTAGAGTTTTTTTTCTTCAACCTAAGAGGAGTGTATAACTTTTGATGCAATTATTACCAATTTATTACATGCATAATATAAATCTTCTCCAAAAATCTGTAAAAAAATCAGAGATGGTCCTTTATGAAACGATTTACTAAGCGCGATGGTAATTCAAATATTTAAGTATCCTTTCGAATCTAAGTGCATTTCCTTCTATACATTAAGTGTTTCTTTTTAGCATGTTAGAATTGAAACTTATAATGTAAGTTCAAAAACTCTAAAAAATGTTGATTTTGGGCATTTTGGTACCTGATCAAAGGAAATTTGACCCACATGATAAACCTTGATGTATGGTAGTTACCCAATAAAAAGGATTTTATTTACATTATGTTTCTGTGATCATGATTTTATGAAGTTCTATTAGTTAAGATTGCTCTTCCATGCTAGGTTTTACCTCATTTTGCCCAAATTCTTAGAAATAGTATAGCTTTTACATACATTGGAGTTTTAAGTTGAATTTTGGGTTATAGCTTGCTATGAATTGTTAAGATCCTAAAGAATTTTGGATGCTAATGAGATTCTTACAAGGATTTATCATTGTTTTGGTCTGAGTGAAAAATTCAACTTTTAAGTGCCCTAATTTGAGATTTGGTCCTTTTTATGGCCATGGATGAAAAATAAGCCATGATACAGTAACATGGAATTGTTTCATACATATTACATCTCTGAAGTTGCAATCCATTACTGATTTTACAAAAGTACATTTAGGAGTTTGTATGTAAGTTGTTTGATGTAGTCAAAATATTTGATTGGCAATGAATCAAATGTAACCTTAATCTATTGTACTCTGAGATCGTGGAACTTTCTTAATGTCAGAACTTGTAGGATAGTGAAATAAGTAATCACTATAGCAATTAGTTGTGATAAGGAGTTTGGAGTCATATATTGTTGAGTATGCAAGTGGAAGGATTGTTTTTATCTATCATCCTGACTTCAAGTTATTTGAGAATTGCTTGCATCTTGATCTTTATTGATAGAGAGAGGTTGAACAGTTGTAGACGGGATTTGAAGATTTATACCATATTATTGGTGTTGCGTCCCATGTATCTCATATGCTCCAGGTTTCCAGTGGCATGATTGTTGTACCCCTATTGATAGGTCAGATCATAGTGCCACTATAGTATGTCACTTGTACTAATGCAAGGGGAGAGATCTTTAGGATTCTGGTTATCCAAAATCTTATACAAGATCAACTACGATTTTGCAGTAGTCAGCTAGTAGTTTGAGTGGTATGCCTCAAACTACATAGGGCTTAATAAAATATGTAATGTATTCATGTTGTGCATCTATTATTTGGCAAGCACATTGTATGAGAGTCATTGGTTTACTCATCTTGGTAGTATCATATGTGATTTTTAGTTTTGCATGTTCAGTTATTCAGTAAATATACTTTTATCTATATTGGTTCATCTTGTAGACTCTGATTAGTTCTCTAACTTATTATATTATTTTCTTTAACCAATTTAATTTCATTAGTAATACATGTTATCAGTTGTTATATCATATTGTTGAGACTTGAGGTCTTTCCCAGTGTCATTTTCGACACCCTTCTAGGTGGCCAAAAAAGTGGTTGGACTGTTAATTAAGAGGAGCCTCTTGTTAAAGACTACTAGAGTTGAGAATCAGTGTGTCTTTTGTTAGAGTCCTAGAGTTGCCCTTGTACTCTCGAGTCTTGGTAGGGGGTTGTATATGTTGTATATTAACTTGATTTTTTTGTTGTAGGACATGTACTTTGTAAATGTTGTAAGTATCTGACAAATACCTCTCATTTATAGGTAGTGGTTGAGGCCACCAAACCCATTTATAATTACTTGATTTAAATATATGTGAAGTTGTTCCTTTATGCAAGGTGTTATATGGAATATTTGCAATTTTTATTTGGTTTTAATTTTATACCATTTTTGTAATATGTTTAATTAGGTGTTTTATCAGTGCTTTGGTTTTGAGTAATGTCAATTTTGTGTAGCAGATTGTCACACTGATGGGGATGGTGGTAAAGGTATTGGGTTGAGTGCTAGTTTACCAAGCAACACTATTAAAAAGTGTACTTGAATGTGATGATGATCTTGGTGCAACCTTGCCACTATGGGTAGGGTTGCTGGTGGATTTTTACCAGTGAAGTAGAAGTATTTTTATATTCATGATTTCAAGTGGTATATAGGCCATAACCAATGGATAGATCTAGCTAGAGATTGAAAGAGTCATTCTATCCTTATCTATGTAGCAAGTAATATGGTACACAATTGAGTTTATTCTATTAGATAAAATCTTGCTCTTTTACATAGGAGAGGGAACTAATACGAGGAATGGATAAAATGTTAATGGGAAAAATATAGTTTGACCCATTTACATAATAAAAACAATAACTAATAACTCTAACACTCCCCCTCAATCTTGTGTCTAGTTTTCCAATACTGACAGAGATCATGATATACCATATTAAAGTTGATCACCATGAATTTTGTAATACAAAAATTAAAGAAGTTGAACACTCCCCCTTAAGAATATAACACATGGAAAGTAGCAAGCATGTTTTCTCTCCTTAATAAAGAGAGGACCATGGTAAAAGCAACAATTTCATATGAGACTTGCCCTAAAATTGATTATCACCAAACCTGTAAGAGAAATCATGAATAAACATCATAACCTTTAGTGAGCATCCTAAATAGATGATGGTGAAAGATATTTGTAGAATCCAATTAAGATCGTTTTCTATGTAACCCCTCATATGAATCGACAACACCTAAATGATGCATACTAGTTGACATAAGAGTATTCCTATAGGAATATTGCACTACAGTAGGTTGGGAATGTGTTTGACTTACACGACTATAGTAAAGATGTGCCATAGCAGGTGTCAGCAACCATAGATGAATATATGGGAATTAACAACATGTGCACATTAATGATATTCTTTTCTCTATATATGTCTCCCCCTCACAACAACCATGAAGAATAGAACAGTCATTGTAGGAAGACAATGTTAAGGGAAATGTTGGAAAATATGTAAGGAAACCTATAACACAAGTCAATGAGCAACATGACCCTATTACACATATTAGTGTATAAAAACAAAAAGGATCTGTGTGGGACTCAATTATGTGTCTTATTAGTCGTATGTATAGTGTATATTGGGAAAATAAAAATATTTGATGGAGATAAGGAATGGACATCAATAGTGATGTGGGTTTGAGACACCATTATGAGGAGTTGCACATGCTCGAGTAGGTTTTAGTTATAGTTTAAGTACCAATAGATGACACTTGTGAAACCATCAGTCACTAGGCCCTTGTGGAGCTCCACATCTCTAAGGTGGATTATCCTCATGGATCTAACAACAAGAAGCTTGAGGATTACATTGCACATGTGTCATTCTTGTGGAGCATTTCATCAAACGATTCTACTTTATCTCACTCTGGATCTACTGTAGGAGTCTAGAGAGGTTGTATTACCACCTTTTTTATTTCAATGAAGTGCTTCTTATGCTCTCCACCCTAAATTTTACATTCATCAATGTTATCTCCAAAGGTAGGAGAAGTTTCTATTTGGGGCATATTTTTTTCTTAGAGAGGGATATATTGATATATGCTAGATTAACAATTGTGGCATGTATCTTGTCAATGACCTGGTGAAGATCTACAGGGACCAAACTTTGTTGTTGAAGATGATGATGGATTTGGAGGTGCAAGAGCCCACTGAAGAGATACTAATAGAAAAAAGGATACTTGAGGGACTACTATTAAAGGTAGAACTAGGAATCCTACCGGTGGCACAACAAATAAGGGGTGGTTGTATACTAGCTAGGGATTCATCTTCTTTTCTCCCTCTTGCATGATGTCTAGGGCTTTGGATCTAGGCTCTGATAAAATGTGGAAAATAATAAGGAAAGCAATTGAGTTGATTTTTTTTATAAAATTATGCTCCTATATATTAAAAAGGGAACCAATATAAGGCATGGATGAAACCCTAATGAGACACATGCAATTGGACCCATTTACATAATAAGCACACTAACTAATAACTCTAACAAATTTTCTGTTGGTTCAACTAGATTGAGCATTCTATGAGGGTAGGATGGCGGATCATAGGAAAATATACTAAAGGGATAAATACACCCATAAAATCATGATACGAAGTAAAATTTTCAAGAGATTTAGTGGTACAAGGTACAAGGAAAATATACTAAAGAGATAAATACACCCATATATATATATATATATATATATATATATATATATATATACATACATATACATATATATGTATGTATATGTATACACACACAGACACACAGATATATATATATATATATATGTGTGTGTGTGTGTGTGTGTGTGTGTGTGGATGGGTGGGTGGGTGGGTGTCTATGTGTGTGTATGTGGAAATATAAGTGAATCATTCATGATATGAGGGTGGAGATTCCAAGGTGAACATATGGGTAATTAGCTAAAAAACACTAAGACATGTGACTAGAGGCAAAGCTAATGGTGGTATATTAAGAAACCACGAGGGTATCATAGTTGGAGGTGAGGCTTACAAGGCCCATCGTGGTTTCGGTAATTTTTTTCCTATCATCTAAAATTATATCATGACTATGTTATACTGAGACTATATCTCCACCTTTACAATCAAATATTGTCATAAAGTTTTACCCCATACGTGGTGAAGGCTAGAATGAAACAAAAGGTGATATCTCATCTTGAAAACCCGGAAGGGTTATATATGTGACCCTTCTAGCATGGTTGATACAACAACCTCCTTATTTGAAGAATTATACTCTCAACTCATCCCTTCTTAGGACATGGGTGATGATCCATTTTTTATAACCTTATCATAGAATGTTTCATAGGGGATGATATTATGACAACCTACACATACTCTTCTGAAGAGAAAGTCTTTGCCATCATATAAATGATGGGTAGAGGTGTTGCATCTGGCTTGTATGGCTTTTATGTTGGTTTTTATCTGGTGGTTTGGGACATGATAAGACATGATATCACGGCCTTGTTGATGCTTTCATCAAATGCGGGGTATGCCACAGAAGCCTTTTTGTAGTCATATTGTGCTAATACTGAATCTTGAGCACGCATCTGATATAGTCAAAAACTTCATACCAATTTTGTTGGAAAACATGTACCTAAGGATTTTGGATAAAATTATAAACAATCCCCTTTTTTCGTTTATCCCGTAGATCATCTCTATTGAGCAAGGAGCATATGTGAGGACCCATGATGCCATTGACAACATCGGGTTGACAAATGAACGAGTCTATGACATCCAAAGAGGTGGTGATCATCCAAATTTGATTGTGAAAGTTAAAATGCTTAAGGCTTATGACATGTTTAGTTGGCACTACTTGCGCATTGTATTATCCCAAGTTGGCATGATACAAAATGTTATTGACCTACGTCTTAGTTTACTATGTAATAATTGTATGAGTATTGCCATGAATGACATCACCACTGGATTATTTCATATGTGTTGGGGCCTCAAGCAAGGAACTCCATTATCTCCTTTTCTCTTCATTCTTTTGAAGCAGATATTATGTAGGTGGGTGAAGCTAGTCGAGGGTGCAGGAAATATTACCCGTTACCATACTAGAGGTAAAGGGATTCCTCCTAACATAATCCTATATGTTGAAAACATTATCTTTTCATGTATGCTACATTTTCTTATCTTGGGTCAATGGATTCCACCTTTAGAGACTATGAGTCCCCAACTAGGCAGAGAGTCAACGAGCTAAAATTTGGAATCATGTGTAGAATGAATGATGATACCAATAACTTAATTTTGTCCAATCTAGGGATCCCCTCCATTGGGGATGTTTTCATATATATTGGAGTTCTAGTTGTTCATGGCAGATTAAAACCATCTGTTATGAGTTTTTACTCAAAAAGATAAATAAGAATATTGTCTCACTGAAGGATAATTTAGGATCTTCTATTGTGTTGATCAACCATTCATTATCTTTTCTTTCCCTCTATGTGATGGCTGCTAAAAATCTACCGGCCACTATTTATAAGCATCTAAGCAAACGTTTTTCATCTTTCTAATGGATAGATCATGAATATAATATTCAATGTACCTGGGTATCAAGGGACATGTCACAAGAGCTATTAATCAAGGCAGTCTTGGTCTTCCATCCATACAATTATCCTCAAAAACATACATATCCAAGACATGTTTATATATTCTTGTTGGATAATCTATGCGGTCTTCTTTTTGTAGGGAAAATACTTTACTAACTTGCATAATTGCTTAGGAATGTTTCAAGTATGGATCTTTCTCCTCCCCATATTGGCATAAAGTATGGAAATAAAGTATAGAAATGTTTTTTGGATGTCTTCCCTCGATGTAGATGGGTTTTTGGAAGAGGAAACAACTAATTTTGTAATGATTTGTGGTGTGAACAACCTCTTCATGGCTTTGCTTTAATGCTTGTCGATCTATTTATTGATTTCAAGGTTCAATATTTTTAGAATTTTAATAAGAGATGACACTTGATTACACTCTTCCACCTCATTGAAAATGAAGGTATTTAGATGATTCTTGCTTCATGTGTTGTCGTGGATGATATTGATAACATTTAGTAGTGGATGTTGGAAGACAACAAAACCATTTCAATAAATTCTACCAAGGCTTTGATCGTCAATGTGTAGAAAAATATGGAAGCAGAGTAGGCAACGTAAATAAAATTTTATGCGTGTGTTTTCTAACTAGAAGATCATGTTAACAATAATGCATTAGGAAGTAGGTGTATGTAACATCTCAATTTTCATAGTTAATTTAAAACTTACAAAATGTTTTTGTTAAATAAAGATATTTTAAAGGATCAATATAAAAAGGCCGCAAAATAATATTCCTTATATAGAAAATAAGTAAGGAAAATGAAAAAAAACTAATACTTTTATATTTCATATATGCCCATAATGTTGTACAATTAACTCAAAAGTATGGATACTAATTTCCCCTTTCCCTTTTCAATATCCTATCCTTGAGTTTATTTAAAAGAAATAAAAAAAACAAAACAAAAGAATTGAAATTCAAAAATATGGAATAGACTACTTGGGCAAGAAGTTTTCCTTTTTCTTTTTGATAGATTTTAGCATAAAAAGAAAGTATCATTGGCCTATTTATATCTCTCCTTTCTTAAATTACAAAAGGAATGATAATTTCCCCTATGTACTATTTAGAAAAATATGAGATAAGTTGTTGTAAAGAAGTGAAACCACTTCTCTACTAAAAAGTTGATCAATAGAACCTCCATTCCAAACACACCCAAAGGGTATGATGGAGTGGTTGTAAAGTTTTCAAATATTTATATAATGGTAATCAAAAGACTCAAAGTATAGAAGCGGAATAAAAACATGACTATATTCAATTATAAATAGGGGAACATATTAAACTTACATCATAAGGATCCATGTAGAGAAAATCTAAACCACCTAAAGATTGTATCCAAGCTTCATCATCTCAAGCTAAGTCTAGGTCAAAAAAGCCTTGTCATCCAAGTCCTCCACCTAGGGTTGGAAATATACCCCAGCAAAAGAGAAACAATAAAATACATCA
This sequence comes from Alisma plantago-aquatica, assembly GCA_963693085.1. NCBI lineage: Eukaryota > Viridiplantae > Streptophyta > Magnoliopsida > Alismatales > Alismataceae > Alisma > Alisma plantago-aquatica. Next base: position 1,252,318,600 of record OY856411.1, on the reverse strand, counting down.
GCAAAGGAAGGTATGTGCATACTACATAGGAAATTGAGTAACATTATGAAATAAAGGCAATCAAGTATAAAGTAAGGCTTCCAATGCAAGAGATAATTACCACCCAAATGAGTATCAATAGAAAATAATCATAAAAAAGGATACTTTCCATAAAGCAAAACCATAAACAATGTGCAATATTGGCACATAAGAAGGTACACCCCAATCATCATCAATATCATGCATGCATGTGAGATAAGCATAACATAAGAACAATATAAACATAATTGGCATCCAACCCTCATAAAGTTGAAACCTAATAGAGAAAGGAATATTGCCAATCTCCCAGTATATAAAGTTGAGTATGGATTACTACCACACTCGATTACAGAGGAATTGTATATTGCCACCCTCCAAATAAACAATAGGGGATTACTGCCCAAAACCAATGTAATTACACTACTCTAGTACTACTGAATCATACATAATATTTAATGTAGGGGCAAGTAGAAAGTATAGTCAGAATATACAATGTTTCCATCACATAATGGATATCACATACATCCACAAGTAAGTGGGAAAAAGATATCAAAACATCCACATCATAGTGAGCATATATCAACAAGAAAACTTCCACATCACAGTGGGCATATAATATCAAAAGTCCAACTTGCACCAAGGCAACAAGACACGATTCCAAGAGAATATCCATGATCACGAGATCCATAACAAAATAAGATACTTCACATGAAGAATGATTTCAAAAGAACAAGACAATGTGTAGGCTAATGTCCATAGGACCAAAAGTAATACAAAAATAGGCTAATTTCTCAACTAGAATAATTGGGTCTACAAACATACCTCAACTTTAGAGTCAAATTGATCCAAAGTCACATCTAGGTCCAAGCCAAGGCATCCAAAAAACCTATTAAGCACATATGTAGATTTTGTATCAATTTCATGAAAATTATCCAAACCCTAAAAACCACCTTTTTTATTATATGTGAATTAGATTATCAAACCCATAAAATATTTTTGGTTACCTTTTTTATTACAAAACATATTTTATTATATTTTTTGACTTATAAATAATTAGTCATGATTTTTATAAGTTAATTAATCTTTAATTAGATTCATTGAAAATACTTGTTATTAAACATTATATTTAGCCTTCAAAACATATAACATTATAAAGATCTTATTTTCTTGATTCCAACGAGTATTTATTTGTAATTTTTAGACAAGCAGTTCAAAAGTTATGAATTTTTCATTCTCGACCAATTAGAAAATAAGGAAAAGCCAACTCAGCGAGAAAAGTTGGCACGAAGGAGAGGGTGGGACCCACCGCATGTGATTGCCCAATTAGAAGCGACCTAGTCATGGGGTCAATGATTGAGTCAGCCACGCCAAAGGCAACAGAAAACTACAGTTGAATTACCAAATTACCCCTACTTGGGAAATAAAGAACGAAGGAAAAACAAGGGCTAGGTGAGTAAAGACACAAGGGAGATTCATCCTCCCCAGGTCACACCATGGCCACCTCTACCGCATATAGGAGCTTGAGAAGATTTGGGCAAAATCACAATTTGTCGCCAAACTTAAAACTGAGAGAAAGGAAGGCAAGACGGGAAAGAATCGGACTAACCGAGAGCATTAATTTAGTCGGAGAAGCATAGAGGAGGAAGGAAGAGGCACCAGAATGCTTTGGTTGATGATCCCTCTACCGGTAGCCAAGCAAGTGATAATGGAAAAATTAAGATAAGAGGAGTGTCTCTTAGGGGCCGAGGACAATTTTGGGAAAAATGCACAAGGAAGAGCAGTGACACCTCTATGAAAAACCCTAAAGAGATGCAAATTGGGCATCTCCTATATATACAACATTTGATCACGAGTAAATGATCAACTAGTTTGGAAACAAAGAAAGAAACCAATGGAAGAAAAATGGTGGAAAACAATTGAGAAATGAAGATGCTAGAAGGAGTAGAACTCCTACTATTACTATACATGTCCGACGGGTCTCCTGCTCGAGGTAGGGGACAAGGCTCAACCCACACAATCTAGATCGGATGGTCCACAAATCTTGTGAAATTGGGAAGGCATGTGATAGGGAAACAATCTGTGGGCAATCATTTAAATTTGTGTGACATTTAAATTAATTTCGAATCTAGCTTGTATCTAGCTTTAATATATATAACTCGACACTAAACAAATGTGTACAAGTGTACATGATCAATGTAGGAGACGTGGCCAAGCACATATATGTGGAAGTTAGGCTGCCTAAGACATCTTTGTTAATTTAAATATGTGAGATAACACGTTAGATAGATATTAACTAAAACTAAACTAAGGAAATAAATTAAATAAAGTAATACAAAACCAAAGAAAAGTGTTATGACAACTTTGACCAAATAAGAGAAGTATATTCAAGCTATATATGCCACATATAAAAATGACTACGTACCTCTCCCTTGAGTGTATACAATCCTTGCACACCCCAACTAGCACCTAATATCTAACCTTAGAATGAAACGTGGTAGACTCTTGTGAGATTATCAGACTTTCTCTAAAACAGTATGAATAGGATCCGAACAACTACCAATACCACTCTCAAATATCATGGATGAATAATTTATTTGAGCAGTCAAACAGATTTGAAAAAAACCAAACTTGGATTTCACATTAGTTAGCTAGCCTAGATCCTTCCTAGACAATAAAATTCGAGTTTTACATGGCTTTTGTATACAATTTCCATATGGATCATTTAACTTGATTTTTATGCATTAAGTATGAGATAATGTTAAATTTTTTTCATTAACTATTCCTTTGATTCAATTTCAAGATAAGAAATTATTACCCACTCAAGAGTTATCTCATACCTTTATGCCTTTTGTGAAATATTTTCTTATAGAGAAAAAAATAATGATATTTCCCTCATATGTATACAAAAGGAAACAATAAGTCATTTATTGTTTGTCCAAGTGAGTAACTGTAACATACCGGATCTGGGACCCTACCCTAGAAGTTTGACTTTTTTGGTTTGAATAATATTGTAAAGAAGTGAAATAAATCCACCTCTCTACTAATAACAATGGTAAGCAAAATCCAATTTAGATAACAGCGGAAGATAAAATTTTGACTATATTTATTTAAATAAAGTGTACATAAAAAATTTCCCCAAAATGGGTGTACGTGTTTTATACAAAATGAAGATGTAAGTGGAGGGAAGTCTAGACTACTCCACTTTTGTCTCCAAGCAACATATCCATCAGCTAAGTCCAAGTCAAGCTAAGATCTTCAAGTCCTATTCATCACCTTGTTCCACATCTGGGTGGTTGGGAAGGCACCCAGCAAGGGGGAAAGGAAATTAAAAGTGTGTGTCACTAAACTATAGTAAAGGTGACAAGATAAATATAACAAGTAAATCAAGATAGGGATTCATCAAAAGATGAGACATCAAGACAATGAGGCCATATATATAAAAGGATATTTCAATAGATGTTTGCCATAAACAAAGTAAAACAACAACATTGCATGTATGATTAATATTGACTATGTTAACTATGTAGGGTTGAGGCACCTACTGGACCTTCAACCAAAGGGTGAGGGGAGAATAACACGTTCCCAGTCACCTACAGATATTTCATGTGGGGGGGAGGGGGAAGTAACACGTTCCCCAGGGGAGAAATAACACATTCTCCACAATGGGTGGTTGTACATACAAGTACCACTACACTAGTTAATTAGTCTAATAAAATCAACATTCTAGAAACAATGACAAGTAATAGAATCTCATATGTAGAATATGGCACTGGGGTACCAAGACCCAAGAACAATATTCCAAACTGATTATGAAGCAAGTATAGCAATAGATTCAAGAGAGTAGAATATGAGGTGCAAATAAGCCTCATTATGGATAAGCATAGGTTAAGGAACACATATTTCCCAACTGAAGTGTATTATGCACATACCTTATCATTAGAGCCATAAAATCACTTTTCATAACCTTCACACGAAATCAGAACCTGCTTTCCCTAATATCAACATTAGATCTATGAACTGGAATTAAGTATACTCATTAAAGGTTTAAAACTCTAATATTGCTAACTTTTTGGTGCAAACCTTCAAATTAGACTCTGAAAACATCACCATCGACTTAGTTAGGGTTTTATGACCAAAATGACATTAATATTGTATATTTTGAAGATATGGACTTTTAGGGTTAATTTTAGTGATTTTTAGTTAATTAAATCGACTCGAAAAATACATATTCAAAAATCTCAGAATCAAACCACAAAAAACATTTTTAATGGGTAGAGCTCGATCTCCTAATTTCAAAATATTGTTTTTTTTCTATTTTTTGATATCAGGAATAATTTATACGATTTAATTTACCTAGCCCAACCATAGCCTGCCACGTAGGCAAGGCATGTGCGCACTAAGCAAGAGAAGAGGGGAGTGGGCCCCACACCACTGACCTGGCCCAATGGGCCGTCTCGCGCGTGCGGGCGCTTAGTGGCCCCCCAACAAACGTTCGCCAAGATGGGTCAAGGCGGTCAAAGCGAGGTAAAAGGGGCGAGAAGACCAGAGTTCACTTACACGTAAAACACAACAAAGCAAAGTCGGTCGGGGGAAAAAGGTAAAAATGCGAGGTTATCTTCCTCCCACTGCCTCGTGCCATGGCCAAGAACTGCGAGCAGCTTGGCTAGGCATGGTTTGGGCAAAATCTATATACCCAACTAAACTCGATGTTTAGACATGCAAAACAAAGCTCAGTGCAACCCGAAACTAAAGATACCTTGTATTTAGATGGAGGCCAAGAGAGAAGAGTGTGAGGAGCACCGCAAGCAAGGTATCTACAGTGGCTAGTTGCAGGTCCAAACGTCCACGAAACCCAAAATCGAAGGCACGAGTGAGTTACAAATAAGATGGCGGTCCATGGGGTAGGTATATATATAGGCAAGGGGACCTAGACTAGGGTTTGGCTATGTGGGGGTAGAGGGAAGCGGCACAAGAATTGGGAGTTTCTTAATATTTGTCCAAATGTAAGAATTTTGGAATATATCTGTGCGAAATTTCACGAGGAACTCATAGAACCAAAAATTATCAAAATCCATCGAGTATATCTCCGGATAATTAGATTTGAAAATAGAGAAGCAAGGAACCTATTGCCAAAATGGACCGAGGAAGAAGACAGATCGTGGATCCTCAGATCAAGATCCAACGGCTGAGATTCAGTGCCAAAACATAGTTGTAAATTTGATTCCCATTCAAATTCGACTAAAGTTATTTAATGTTTTTCTCTCTCCTCATTTGGAGGCCCAAACAACATCCAAAATTATCCAAATTTTATATTCTGACTGATTTTGACGCATAGAATTAAAATATGGAATTAGTTTTGCCTTTTGAGAATATTTAATTTGTTAAATAATTTAAAATATATTTTCACTTTCCTCCTTTATTTACGACTCTATGATTATCCAAAAATTACGAAAATTGACCCACAAGTCATATAAAGTATGTTGGATATAAATTTGACATTATTTCCATTTTTTGAAGTCGTTTAATATTTTAAATAAATATTTGAAAGTATTGTACACTTTTGATAACCTCCATTTTGGTGATGTTATCTTAGTAATTTTCTTCAGTTTTCTGCACTATTTCTAAGATAAATTAGACAGAATCCCTAAATATCCTCTCTTATTGCAAATATACTGTTAGATTAACTTTTCCCCTTTTTACTTACAGAAAAAGACACAAAAAAATCATAAAAGGCTCAACTGGTCCCTAGACTGCATGGGCTCACACGGTCCCAAGACCGCATGGACTCACACGGTCCCAAGACTGCATGAAGCCAATCGGTCCCAAGACCGCATGAATTCACATGGTCCTAATACCGCATGGACTCACACGGTCCCAAGACCGCATGGACTCATACGGTCCCAAGACCGCATGAAGCCAACCAGTCCCGAGACCGCATGGAGTCATACAGTCCCAAGACCGCATGAAGCCAACCAGTCCCGAGACCGCATGGAGTCATATGGTCCCAAGACCGCATGAAGCCAACCAGTCCCAAGACCGCATGGAGTCACATGGCTCCAAGACCGCATGAAGCCAACCGGTCCCAAGACCGCATGGAGCCACACGGTCCCAAGACCGTATGAAGCCAAATGGTCCTAAGACCGCATGGAGTCACACGATCTCAAGACCGCATGAAGCAAACCGGTTCCAAGACCGCATGGAGTCACACGATCTCAAGACCACATGAATCCAAATAGGCTCGGGGTCCAAACGGTCTCAGAGTCCAAACAGTCTCGGGGTCTAAACGATTTCAGAGTCCAAATGGTTTTCAAGACCGTTTGGACCCAAAACTGACCAAACCGTTTGGACTTCACTTAAGGCCTATAAATAAGACCCAAGGGGTCCTCCCAAAGACATCAAGTTTCAGACGCCCAGAGGCTGCCTCTACTACTCCAGAGCTATTCCAACCTCCATCCTCGGCCCAAAGGCTACCGGTCTGAGATCCACGCTCCATCCAGAAATTGCTTTCTCTCTCTTTGTCAAAGAAGGTGGGAAGAGGAGACCTCATCATTGAGCAACCTGTGAAGTTTGAATATCGTCACTCTCTCTCTTTCCAAGGAGTTGACTTTCCTCTCTCCTTTATGGGGATGATGCTCTCTCTCTCTCTTCTCACCTCCTTCTTTGTCCTAGCTATGAGTGAGTAGTCTCTTTCACTAGGGTGTGGGGAGTAGCCCCGTTACCCATGTTTTCAATTCATGTAATGTAATCCATAGTTTGTAATATAGAGATGCTTTCTTTTCAGTTCAACATCAGTCGTTTAACGAATGCTTGTTGCTTGATCACCAACTTGTGTTATCATTTATCATTTAGTATGAATTGTCTATGTTTGTACTATTAGATTCGAATCTCGATTGAATGTTGGTTCTTGATGCATGTATCCACCATGCATCTATTTCAGTATCTAGGAGTGTTTTTCAAGAAGTGGAGTAAACTCACTTCCATCGTTGTACTTTCATACTATGAAATGTAATCAGTTGACGTATGAAAGTACAACCTTTATAAGTCGAGGAACACACTTTGTGAAGGGAATGATGTAAAGTAGGTGACCATTCATTCAGGGATGGCTGGAATTGCAAAATTCCCACACTTCTTGTAGTTAGTTCTCCGAAAGAAAACTAAATCTACAAAGATACTAACTGTTTAGACTCTTGTTCCAAGTTATGTTTTATATTGCATGTTTTGATCCATGTGTAGTGGCGGTGAAAGTCGATCACATCCTAGTGGCTCCTTATCATTGTTGACATCCTTAAATTTACTTACTTGCTTTACTTTACTTGCTCTTAGTTTAAAAACAACCAAACCAACCTTTTGATTTAAATACCTACTATTAAGAGATTAAGTGAAATTCCAACATTTTTCATCTTGTTGCTCCCAACAAGACCTTTGTCCCATGGATTCGACCCTTAACTATACTACGATAAGACTTCCACGTATCTTAGCATACATGGGTGGAGTTCTCGATCTAGTATAAGGAAGGCTTAACTTAAAGACTTACAATCTTTAGGATTTTTAGTGGTGCACACAATTCCACATGAGTGGAAGCTCCATCAAAAATTGGTGATGTTGCCAGGGAAAACGGAACATTTTAATTTCATTTAGTATCTTGCTAGTTGGTTAGTGTTTTACACTTTCATTTAATCATTAGTCCATATCGTCTTGAGTTCATTATATCTATGACATCATCTAAAAGGTGTGTTTCTTTCTCTACTCAGGTAGAAGACGAGTATGCAATCATCGCATAACCTCGGATTCTCCCCTGATCCATAGTACGACTCTGAGGTAGAGAGAAGCTTCCACCACCGCATCAGACTTAACTGCCAAAAAGCCAGGCAAATGGCTGAAGATCAACACCAAGATGCACTAGTAATGGAGAGGGTCAATGCCGCCATAGCCGCTCAAAGAGCATTATTGACACTCGTGCTCAGATTCAAGCAGAGATCCAAGCGGAAGAACAAGCCTGCATCTGAGCCGAAAATGAAGCAGCTAACCAAGCTGCCCAGTTAGAGCTAAGAAACAAGCAATTGAGGGACTACGCTGTGCCCAAGAACTATGAAGACAATCATCCAGTTTGGCCTCCGATCATCAACATACCCAACTTCGAGATCCGGACACAGTGGATTCAAATCATGCAGGGCATCTCATTCTCTGGTGGTTCTAGAGATGACTGTATGGATCACTTGAAGAGGTTCAAGGCACATTTCCAACTTGTCCCACAGGTCGGAGTTGCTTTTGATGCAATAATGCTACATCTTTTCCACTTCACTCTATCAGGAAGAGCTTTGAGCTGGTATAACTCACTTGATAGGGAGCCAATAATCACCACATGGGCTCCCTTGGAAGAAAAGTTCCTGGAGAAGTTCTTCCCCCCTTCGTTAACTTACAAAATTAGGGGGAAGATTAACCACTTCGCCCAACTTCCTGGAGAATCACTTGCAGAAGCATGGGAAAGGTTCAAGGAGCTTCTAAGAAAGTGTCCTCATCACAACATCTCCCAAAATCAATTAATAGAAACATTCTATAGGGGAGTGAGTGATGACATCAAGAAATTTCTGGATTCCTCATCTGGAGGAAATTTTATGAGAAAGAACTACGAGGATGCTTGGAAAATAGTCACACTTGGATCTGAGAATCAACCCAATTTGGGATGATCATCCGGCAAGGGAGTCCTCAAAGTTTATAAAGCTGAGGAATCAATGGAAATGAAGGCTATTGCTGAAGCCTTAAAGACCATATCTCATAAATAGCAGGCTCTTGAAACTTTACTTGGAGAATATGATAAGTAGAAAAACCCTCAAGTCCAACAGGTTAAAGCTGCCACAGGGACCTGTGAAGCCTGCCACGCATTCGATCACCCAACTCTGTCATGTGGTCTGCTTTACAATGTGATTATGGATATGCACCCACCACAAAAATAGTATGAACCAATCATCAAACAACCTGAAGAGCAGATGCCTGAATAAGTTAATTCCATTCATTCCATACCTGGACAAGTCTACTATAATCCAAATCAACCAAGAAACCACCTAGGTTTTCAATACGGGAACCCTGCAGGGACTGCCAACCCGCAACACCAGACACAAGGCGGATCCTCCAATAGGTTGCCACATGGATTCCAAAGCAACTTTAATCAAAATCAAGGGAACCCCAGAAATAACTTCCCCAGATCCAACTATCCTAGAAACCCCTCCGCCTACTATCAATATACCTATCTTCCTCTGCACCCAAAATTGCATCCTCAGTTGCAGAAACCTGAATTAGCACCGCCTCCTCAACAACCACATCAAGGACAACAACAACTCACTCAGAAAAATGTCCCCTCCCATCCAGCAGATGAGATGACTTTGATAAGGCAGATGCTACAGTCCCAACAAACCATGCTCGCTAATCAGCAAGCTCAACAGAAGGCGGTAGAGGCTCAACTAGCACAAATTGCTACGCAACTAAAGCCACCAGTAGGTACTTTTGTAGGACAACCTGAGTCAAACCCTAGACACGACCGAAATAGACCAGAGCAATTGAATGTCGTCACTACAAGATCTGGTAGTGTCTTTCACGAAACTACAAGAATCTCTCATGACAATGATGATACACCTGTCTTTATTCCAAATGCAAGCCCGAACCTAGGAACTGAGAAGTCCATAGAGAACGTAAAAGGCAAAGAAAAAGAATAAGCTTCCAAAGAGCCAGAAATTCTACAGTATAAACCTAGGAAACCATATCCGGGAAAATTGCGAGAGACGAAAATGGACACTAGGTTCCAAAGATTTAAGGAGGCGATGAAGAAACTCTATATCGACATCCCTCTCCTTGATGCTCTCTCTGATGTACCGGCTTGGGATAAATACCTAAAAACTCTATTATCAAGGAAATACATTACTAAAGAACAAGAGACTGTCAAACTAGCTCAAACCACCTCCGATATCTCCTTAATAAGATGCCAAAGAAAAAGAAGGACCCTGGTTCCTTTGGTATTCAGCGTTGTATTGGAAATGACTCAAGCAAAAAGGGATTAGCTGACTTAGGTGCTAGCATATCAATTATGCCCTATTCCATGTGTAAACGATTAGGTTTCACTGACTTGCTTCCCACAATGATGACAATTCAGTTAGATGATTCCACAATCACTGCACCTCTAGGAATTATCGAAGATATTCCAGTCAGGATAGGAAAAGATGCCTATGTCCCGTGTGATTTTGTCATTATGGATATCAAGGAGGATCTGAGATACCCAATAATATTTGGTAGACCTTTCCTGGCCACAGCCAGGGCGCTTATTGATGTTGAAGCTGGCACGATCATTCTAAGACTGGGAAAAGAAGCAATTCAATTCCGAGTTCTCAACAACATGAAAGGTCCCAACATTCAAGAGGAGGTCTTTCTCTTAGATGCAATACATCAAATGTCCCAATTAGAAATATTTGAGCCATCTGATGAGTTAGAGAATGTTTAACCAACCCAGAAGTCGAATTTTCTGCAAATGAATTGGTCCAACAATGTTTGCAACACTTAGAGAAAGCTGATGAAGCATCGACAACCAACTTTGAGGAGCTCAAATCTGTCACTATTTTAGAAGCAAGAGAAACACCCAAGGCTCCTGAGATGAAGACTCAACCAACGAGACTTAAACACGTCTTCTTGGACGAAGAAAAAGTATGTCCAGTTATCATCAGTTCCACCCTGACAGAAAACCAGGAAGAAAGGCTTCTTGTTGAGCTGAAGAAACACAAGAAAGCCATTGGGTACAAAATAACTGACCGGACAGGTATAAACCCAGCCTTATGCATGCATATACTGCCCATGGTCGAAGAATTCAAGCCATCAAGAGAACACCAGAGGAGGTTGAACCCCAATCTTAAAGAAGTGGTTCGCCTTGAAGTCCTCAAATTGTTGAAAGCTGGCATAATTTACCCATTTTCAGACTCCCAATGGGTCAGCCCCATCCAAGTGGTCCCCAAAAAGGGAGGAACCAGTGTCGTGCTAAATGAAAAAAATGAGTTTGTACCTACAAGGACTTTGATGGGGTGGAGGATGTGTATCGACTAAAGGAAACTAAACAAATCAACGCGAAAAGATCACTACCCTCTGCCCTTTCTTGACGAAGTCCTAGAACGCTTTGCCCATAAAAATACTTCTGCTATCTAGATGGTTATTCCGGGTTCTACCAAATCCCTATACACCCAGAAGACCAAGAGAAAACTACCTTTACATGCCCCTTTGGGACCTATACTTTCAGAAGAATGCCATTCGGGATGTGCAACACACCTGCTACATTCCAAAGGTGTATGTCTGCCTTTTTTGCAGGATTAACAGAATCTATAATGGAGGTATTCATGGATGATTTTTCAGTTTACGGAGATTCCTTCGATAACAGTCTACTCAACCTTGGACAAGTCTTACAACGATGCGAGGAAACGAACCTCATCCTGAATTGGGAAAAATGCCATTTTCTAGTAACGGAAGGCGTCATCCTCAGACATAGAGTGAGCGACAGAGGGATTGAGGTAGACAAGGCAAAAATCAATGTTATATTGAAATTGTCGCCACCATAAGACGTAAAAGGAGTACGGGCATTCTTGGGTCATTCTAGGTTTTACAGAAGATTTATCAAAGATTTCTCAAAAATAGGAAAACCCATGACCCAACTTCTGACCAAAGACATCGAGTTCAATTTTAATCAAGAATGCCTATAAAGTTTCTCAACTCTGAAAAATGCTTTAATCACTGCACCCATACTAAGAGCCCCGGATTGGACACAACATTTTGAAATCATGTGTTATGCCTTCGATTATTCCATAGGGGCCTTATTAGATAGAGAATCGACAAAAAACCTTATGTAATTAACTACACATCTAAAACACTCAATGAAGCATAGAAGAACTACACTACTACAGAAAAGGAGTTCTTAGCTGTCATTTATGCATACGAGAAATTCCGCTCTTACCTGATTGGAGCCAAGGTCATCGTCTACACTGACCACTCCACCATACGATATCTAATTCAGAAGCAAGATGCAAAACCCAGACTTATCCACTGGATGTTGATGCTTCAGGAATTCGATTTGGAAATCAAAGACAAAAGTCGAGGATGAAGATAAAGTACCTATCTGAGACTCCCTTCCAAATGACCAACTAATGAAAATTACCAATGGATTCCCTTGGTATGCCGACATTGGTAATTATCTAGCTACAGGAATCATTCACCCTTTCGCCTCTCATCACGACAAAAGGAAATTCCTCCATGATGTAAAGCAATACTATTGGGATGAACCTTACCTTTTTCGCCTATGCGCAGATGGACTTCTCTGTCATTGTTTACCTGAAGAAGAGATTACCCTTGTCTTAGAGCATTGCCATTCCGGCCCCACTGGGGGACACATGAGTGCGAAGAAAACCGCTATGAAAGTTCTGTTGGATAAATTGGACATTATGATAAATCCCTTTGTTTCGATGATGACAAACATTTCATTCTTTTTGATCTAACGTGCTACTTGAGTGTTGCAGGAATAAGGTGGATGACAAAGCTCTAGGGAATCCATATGCTTGAATAATTGTAAATGTCATGAAATGTAATCCATTGTAAAACTTGTACAAATATATAATGTACAAGTACTTAGACTTCATGTAAATCAAGAGTTAGATCTTCCCTAGATAAACATCACACTTAGATAGGTCATCCCCTTCAATAGTGTCACATATGCACACTCATACACACACTTAGTGTCTTAATTGAAAAATTGAAACAGGGTCAATCTCGGTTGACAAACTCCTCGACCGAGACACTCTCGGTCGACAAACTCCTCGACCGAGAATGACCCAAGTTGCCGTTAGACACAGCTGACAAAGTAGTTGGCAGTTGGAAATGAACGTTGAACCAGAGAGCCTATCGGTCGACAAAAATTCGACTGAGTAGGTATCTCGGTCGACAATTCCTCGACCGAGATGGACTCTGACAGCAACTACAGAATAAAAGTAACTAGTTGTTACTAATGTGCCTAACTTATACCTAACGGCTAGTTAAGCACTTAGAACCCCCTAGAAAGTGTCTAGAACGTCCTTAAGAACTTGTAGGTCATTACTATAAATAGGACATGCCTTAGGACACCTAAAGTACACCTAAGCTACACTTGTGCTACACTTGAGCTTGAATACTCATTGGCAATCTGTTTTGAGCAATAGAGCAATTCCAACATTGGCTATTCATTCCCATTGCTCCTAATTCGTGTCCTATAGGATAGTATCTGCTTTCCACAACACTTACACTTCTACACTCATTGGTTAGGAGATCAATACGCTTGATATAGGCAAATCAAGCCTTGTGCTTCAAAGGATAAGTTGTACTTTCTATTTTCCTTCTTGTTCCTTTTATTCTTTGCATTCTCCTTGCTACTCCTAGGGTTGGAGGTTGCGAATTGGAGAAGGTTCTTCTCGGAGAAGAAGGTGGACTTCAAGCTACTTCAAGAAGGCTATTGCAATGGGAAGCTACTTCAAGAAGGCTATTGCAACGGGAAGCTACTTCAGGAGGAAGGCTGCTTCAAAGTTGGTGCAATTACTTCTAGGTGAAGGCTGCTTCAAGGTGGTGCAATTACTTCAAGGTGAAGGCTGCTTGAAGGGTTTAGGGAGAGAATTGTAATTTTATGTAATGTCCTTGCGAGGTAATAAAATTAAATTCTTTCCAAATCTCGGTTGGGTAAGCAACCGGGTAGTGGACTGACTACCTTAGTATTTGCTAAGGTAGGAACCACTCTAAATCCTTGTCCCCTTGTCCAATATTCTTGTGATTGGTTGCTTGAGTTAAATAATTGTTTAAAATATCTTTAAAACTCTATTCACCCCCCTCTAGTGTTTTTCAATTGGTATCAGAGCAGGCTTCAAGGAACCCTAACAAGGTCTTGAAGAATGGGTGACTGGGTGCTCAACAACCTTAACCTTGAAGGGACATTTGTTGCTAGGCCTCCAGTGTTTGATGGAACAAACTACACATATTGGAAGAGAAGGATGCAGTTCTACTTCCAAGGCATCAGTTGGGACTTATGGAGGATGGTATCAACCCCATACGAGCTTCCTCAAACACAATATGCAGAGTGGGATCCAAATACGGTAAAGTTGGCTCAAATGAATGCCAAAGTGGTAAGCATTTTATATTGTTCAATTTTAGTAGGAGAATTTAATAGAATATCAAATTGTGACACAGCCTATGACATCTGGCATAGACTGTCCATAACTTATGAAGGTATGGTTCAAGTTAATAACTCTAAGATTAGTATGCTTAAACAGAAGTTTGAACACTTTCGTATGGATCTGAATGAATCCATGAGTGAAATGTTTGCAAAATTATCTTCTATTGTTAATAGTTTGAATGCCTTAGGAAAATCTGTTCTTGAAGAAGATTAGGTATCAAAGGTACTTCGATCACTTCCTCCCAAATACAAGCCCAAGGTGACAGCCATTGAAGAAGCTAATGATCTCACTAAATTGAAAATGGAGCAACTCATTGGCAATCTAGAAGCTCATGAGGCAACTTTAGAAGAGGAAGAAAGAAGAGAATGTGAACGTCAACAAGGCAAAAAGAAGGACATTGCATTCAAAGCATCAACCAAGGACAATCATGACACAAGTGAAGATGATAGTGAAGAAGAAACTCTCATTGTAAATGGTAAGCAATATAAAAGTTTTAAAACTAATAAAACTTCTAGTGTTTCTTCTTCTAGGTGTTTTGAATGTGGAAAAAAGGGACATATGAAAGGTGATTGTCCAAAACTCAAGAAAGGGAAGAAATCATCTCACAAAAAGAAAGAAAGAGCATATAAAGCTGCATGGGATGATTCAAGTGATGATAGTAATGATGGAAAAGAAGAAGTTGAATGCCTCATTGCTACAACAAATGAAGACGAAGAAGAGGTAAGTCTTTTTGATCTACCAAAAGAAGATCTAATTCCTAGTCTTCAAGATACTCATGAGAAATATATTGAGTGCAAGAAGAAACTTAAGAAATCAAATAAAGTAAATGATGATTTAAATGTTAAACTTCTTGCTCTTGTATCTGAAAATGAAGATCTCAAAAAGGAAAATGAAGATTATGATCTTAAGTTAAAATCGCTAGAAGCTAATTGCAGTCTTCTTTCCTTAGAAAAGTTAAACTTGCAAACTCAAGTGAATGATCTTCAGAAACAACCTATTCTATGTTCACACTTAGATTATGATATGGTTGTCAAAGAAAGAAACTCTCTAGTATCTGATTTAGATCAAGCAAAGAAAGATATTGCTAAGTTACAAAGAAATATAAATGAGTCAAGAGGAAATGGCATGCTGAAAATATTCTGAAAATTTCCTCTATCTATAATGGAAGAAGAGGATTAGGATATGATCCAAAGAGAATAAACCCATAAGAGCTAAAGCATCCAAGACTATGATTATGTTTGTACCTAGAAACACAATTCCTAGAAAGATAAATGAAGTTGACTCTATTAGTTGTCATTATTGCATGCGTCTTGGACATTATTCATTTTCATGCCCATATAAGAAAAAGAATGATGATTTAGCTTGGATTCCTAAAACTTAGTAGCTCAAAAATAACTAGTTGAGATTTGACCTAAACTGATTCTTGATATACAAATGTCATATCTCAACACAATCGATCTCTAACTTGCATAACCTTATTTTGCTTGGAATAAATTAACAGTTCTGAAAATATTCCAGAAACTTTGTCGGTTGAGAATCTGTCGACCGAGTGAACCTCGGTCCAGAAATTGTCGACCGAGCATGTCACTGATTTCTAGTCTGCTGTAAAATTTCTGAATTCTTTTTGTAATTGATCAAATTGCTATCTATTTGTGATTAATGACTGTATATATTTTGGAAATTGTGTTAATAACTGTTTGTACATGCAAAACAAAGTATATATTTTGGAAATCATCCCTGAAAAATTATATAAGATTAAATTGGTTTATTCTCTAAATGATTTAAGTAAAAACTAAAATTATGCTTAGTTTAATAAAAAAGGAAATTTTTTTTTATCATTATTCACATGATTTTTCCTAAAGTATTTTCTAGTCTACCCATATAGAAATCATGTGATTACAATCATGGAATTATCATTATATGCTTTTATTGTTCTATCATTACATCATAGATATGATATCACTATTTCATCATGATGATGTTGTGTTAGCACGAATAGATAATGATAATCGTATGCATGGATCCTTGAAGAGACATAGGCAAGCAAAATGATTCATTGGTGATATGTCTCTTAGAAATGCTTGCCAAGAGCACAATGTTATAAAAATTTCTCAATTGGTATCTTTAAAAGACTTGAGATATTAATCGTGCTTTCATTTTTAAGAGGATGTTTTCATATTGAGTATCACTTAACATGCTTTAAAATTGATAATCTAATAAAGTACTTCACATATGAGTACTTAAATTGGAAATCTCCAATTTTTCCTCTTGGTTGAAATAAAATTTGTCCAAGGGGCGCTATGGTCGAAGTCAAGGTCGACCTAAAATAAGCTTTGACAAAATGCTTATTTGGACATCATTTCATTGTACTTAATCTTAGTATACTTTTGATAAAGGTCAAAATCAAAATTTAAAATCATTTGTGACCTAAGAAGCTTTAAATTGCTTTAATGGTAAGATTAAGGGGGAGCTCATAAAAGCAAATTTGATTATTTGATAAAGAAACTTACAAAAATATTGTAAACATCATTTGGAGCTTGTTACGACCTTAGTATTTTTACTCTTGGTTATGAAGAAATCTATGAATTTCTTAAAAATGATATATCTTGTACTTAAAGGAACTCTCTAAACAAATCAGGGCTTAACATCCCTTGCATTTGGGTAGAGACATTTTTATGTACTCTAAGATTAAAGGATTCTCATTTGATTTAGGGCTTAAACATCCCTTGATAAATGAGAAATCAATATACATTCATCATAAGCTTAAGGGAATCTCATATCATTTCAAGGCTTAACATCCTTTGCAAATGATTGAGAAACAAATTGTGGCTAAATTAGACAAAAATGATATTAAATCCATGTTCCAAATAGAATATCTATTTAAGGGGGAGAATAGTATAAAATTAAGGGGGAGAAGAAATAAAAAATATTCAACCTGGATATCTTTTTGAAATGACAAAGGGGAGAAAGAATATAAAATCAAAAATATAAATGAGTTTTCATCTTGATGGCCAGCACTCACTTGCAAAAAAAGAATGGCTACAAAAGGTAATCTTCAGGTATGAAACTCACATGCTTTATATTTCCTTATTTCATATTTAGGAAATGTTTGTCATCTTCAAAAAGGGGGAGATTATTGGATAAATTGGACATTATGATAAATCCCTTTGTTTCGATGATGAAAAACATTTCATTCTTATTGATCTAACGTGCTACTTGAGGGTTGCAGGAATAAGGTGGATGAAAAAGCTCTAGGGAATCCATATGCTTGAATAATTGTAAATGTCATGAAATGTAATCAATTGTAAAACTTGTACAAATATATAATGTACAAGTACTTAGACTTCATGTAAATCAAGCGTTAGATCTTCCCTAGCTAAACATCACACTTATATAGGTCATCTCCTTCAATAGTGTCACATATGCACACTCATACACACACTTAGTGTCTTAATTGAAAAATTGAAACAAGGTCAATCTCGGTCGACAAACTCCTCGACCGAGACACTCTCGGTCGACAAACTCCTCGACCGAGAATGACCCAAGTAGCCGTTAGACACAGCTGACAAAGTAGTTGGCAGTTGGAAATGAACGTTGATCCAGAGAGACTGTCGGTCGACAAAACTTCGACTGAGTAGGTATCTCGGTCGACAATTCCTCGACCGAGATGGACTCTGACAGCAACTGCAGAATAAAAGTAACTAGCCGTTACTAATGTGCCTAACTTATACCTAACATCTAGTTAAGCACTTAGAACCCCCTAGAAAGTGTCTAGAACGTCCTTAAGCACTTGTAGGTCATTCCTATAAATAGGACATGCCTTAGGACACCTAAAGTACACCTAAGCTACACTTGTGCTACACTTGAGCTTGAATACTCATTGGCAATCTGTTTTGAGCAATAGAGCAATTCCAACATTGGCTATCCATTCCCATTGCTCCTAATTCGTGTCCTATAGGCTAGCATCTCCTTTCCACAACACTTACACTTCTACACTCATTGGTTAGGAGATCAATACGCTTCATATAGGCAAATCAAGCCTTGTGCTTCAAAGGATAAGTTGTAATTTCTATTTTCCTTCTTGTTCCTTTTATTCTTTGTATTCTCCTTGCTACTCCTAGGGTTGGAGGCTGCGAATTGGAGAAGGTTCTTCTCGGAGGAGAAGGTGGACTTCAAGCTACTTCAAGAAGGCTATTGCAACGGCAAGCTACTTCAAGAAGGCTATTGCAACGGGAAGCTACTTCAGGAGGAAGGCTGCTTCAAAGTTGGTGCAATTACTTCTAGGTGAAGGCTGCTTCAAGGTGGTGCAATTACTTCAAGGTGAAGGCTGCTTGAAGGGTTTAGGGAGAGAATTGTAATTTTATGTAAAGTCCTTGCGAGGTAATAAAATTAAATTCTTTCCAAATTCCGGTTGGGTAAGCAACCGGGTAGTGGACTGACTACCTTAGTATTTGCTAAGGTAGGAACCACTCTAAATCCTTGTCCCCTTGTCCAATATTCTTGTGATTGGTTGCTTGAGTTAAATAATTGTTTAAAATATCTTTAAAACTCTATTCACCCCCCCCTCTAGTGTTTTTCAAGTTATGCAATAGGGTTTCTTTTGGCCAACCACAGCAAAAGATTTCCATGATTTTGTAAAATCTTACAACAAATGTCAACTTTCTGGCGGCATATCTAAATGGAATGAAATGCCCCTCACCATGTGGCAAGAGATTGAAATTTTCGACGTATGGGGGATAGACTACATGGGCCCCTTTCCTTCTTCATATAGTTTCTCCTACATTCTGGTTGCAGTAGATTATGTCTCAAAATGGGTAGAAGTTATACCCACAGTGACCACTGATTCCAAACCAGTCATTAATATGTTTAAAGATATCATTTTTCCCAGATTTGGAGTCCTCCAAACTGTCATATCTGATGGAGGGACCCATTTTCTGGAATGAAGCTTTGAAGCCCTCCTAAAGAAATATGGAGTTAACCATAAAGTTGCCATGCCTTACGATCCACAGACCAGTGGTCAGGTTGAAGTTTGAAATAGACAACTAAAGGAAATCTTAGAAAAAACAGTCAATAGACACCGCACTGACTGGTCCACCAAGCTTCCTGATGCCCTTTGGGCTTACCGAACATCTTATAAAACACCAATTGGGACAACCCCGTTCTGTTTGGTATACGGGAAGTCATGTCATCTTCCAGTGGAACTGGAACATAAGGCATGGTGGGCCATTAAACAACTGAATTTTGATTTCAAAAGTGCCTGAGAAAATAGGAAACTCCAACCACAAGATCTAGAGGAGCTCCGAATGACCGCTTATCAAAGTGCCAGATGTATAAAGAACAAACCAAAATGTGGCACGACGGTCATCTAAAAAGGAAATACATTGCCATGGGTGACAAAGTCCTCCTTTTCAAATCCAAGCTCAAATTGTTCCCCGGAAAACTCCACACAAAGTGGTATGGGCCTTTCACCATCAAACATATATACCCGACTAGAACTGTCATAATTGTTGACAACAATGGAGGAGAAAGGGCAGTCAATGGCCATATATTGAAAAAATACTACACTCCAGCAGATAAAATGCCGAGACAGACTATTGAGATCAGAGACGCCACAACATCACCATAACAACATCAAAACCTCGTCGAGCCAGTGATGTAAAACTCGTGCGCTACTTGGGAGGCAACCTAAGATCTGAGCATCTTCTTTTATCTTCTGTTCATTTAGTTACCTTAGGTTTATCTTTTGAAAATATAAAAATTTATATAACCAAAACAAATATAAAATATAAAAATCAAAATAACCTTAACCCTCCCAAATGCTCTTGAAACCATTTGGAGCCAAACGGTCCTGAAACCAGTTGGAGCCAAACGGTCGCTAAACCGTTTGGATTCCAAACGGTCACTAAACCGTTTGACCTAGGGATTTTGTAAGCTCAACCCCTGAATCCTATAAATATAACCCCCCTCCTTTCTTTCGACTCCAGAACTTTCTTAAACCCTCGTGCGAACACCAATTCCTATCTCCCCGATTCTCACTCTCACGCAACCCACAACATCATCTCGCTGGCACCACCTTAGCATCTGTGGTGCCCACACTTTCGTTGTCGACACTCTCGTTGTCATCTTCCTCACCCACAACAACAAGGTAGACGCTCCACCATTGCTGATGCTTGTACTGTCACCGCGGCTCCCTGTTCTATCACACCATTGTCCTTTTCACCTCCGCAACCATCTTTACCATCATCGACATCTTCGGCGCCTCCGCGGCACCCCCCCTTCCTAGACATCATCGTCCTCATCATCTCCGCCACCTTCTCTATCACTGACCTCTCCCCGACGTTTCACCTGCCAAATAGTTTGAAACAGTTTGGAACCAAACGGTCTTCAAACCATTTGGAACCATACGGTCTTGAAACCATTTGAGACCATACAGTCTTTCAAACTGTTTGGGACCATACGGTCTTGCAACCGTTTGGGACCAAATGGTCTCAAAACCGTCTGACACCAAACGGTCTTGAAACCGTTTGGAACCAAACAATCTTTAAACCGTTTGGGACCAAACGGTCTCCAAACCGTTTGTCTTTCCAAAACCTCCTTCTTTTCATTAAAACATGAAAATATATAAACACATACAAAATCCAATTTTTTTCTTATAATAAACTAGTTATTCTAACACATGACTTTCCATTTTCAGAAATGGCTTCACCAGCAAAGCAACCCACCGGAAATGAAGACGCTCCCTTCTGGACAACAGAGCAACTCGTGGAAAGTCGTGAAAAGCTCCAGAAGTTTGTAGACAACTACAAAGAAACCGGAAAGATTCCACCAAAGGTCAACATCATAGCGGCCATTTGCGAAATTGACCGCATCAACAAGTGTCTGGCTGAGGAACCTGAACAAGAAGTGGAAGAAATATCCTCCAGTGAAGAAGGCTCTGAATATGATCCCAACTCTGAAGATGCATTCCCAGTTGAAAAATCCAAGGGGAAACAAAAAGTCCAAGAAACTACAACTGAACAACTCCCAAAGAAGAGGGCAAGAAAATAGGTCCGCCCCGCCACTGCTAGGGAACAAACCCTTGCAACACCCGCCACTACCACCCCTACTACCAGCCCCATCTTCTCAGCACTTACCACCACCGCACCACCAACAGAAAACCTTTACATCCATACCCTCCCATACATCAATAAAGTATTAAAACCAACAAAGTACGTATGCTCAAGCGTACTGCTCAAAATAGGGATCTATGACAGAATCCTCACCATGCTCGACAATACCAATCTATCCAAACTGTGCTTTGTCCCCGAAGCTTTATATGTCAAACCAACCACTGAATTCTTCACACATCTCACCAAAGAAGTGGTGGACATTATGAACAGATCAAGGGATGGATATGACCGCAGGATGGTCACCAAAAGTTTTGGAAAAGACGTCGTTATAATAGAAAATCGCCTGAATGACATATTCATTGACAACCCGGAGCAATGCAAACGAGCCAAAGTTGCGAGCACAGAGAACTCACAATTCAATAGACACAACTTTTGGAAGACCCTAATAGGGATCCCCTCTTATGAGGCAAAGACATGCAAAGCCTCCAACATTCAGTCTGGGTTCGTGTCACGCTTCATAAAATTCTCACCGGTGCGCTGTTCCCAAGAATAGAGGGAGGAAATTTCATCACTGTCGATCTCTTTCTCCTATGGTCCATCCTACAAGGAAAGGCAGTCAGCATCAGCCGACATATGTTACTAAAATTCTCAGCCTATGCCATAGGAAAAGAAATCTGCATGGGCAGACACATAACTTCCATCATCAAATACCTCAAGATGGACAAACTACTCCCTCAATGCACGAAGATTATGGGTGAAATCCTTACTAACAAACAGACTTTGAAGAACTCCTACATTATCAAGGAGAAGGATGAAAAACTACACTACATCTTCTATCCAACAGTCAAATCTTCCAGGACCCTGCTACCGCTTCCAAAGCTAGCGGACTATGACAAAGACAAATTTCTCTTTACTGACAAAGAGATTACCAAACTCCTAGCTCCGGTCAAAGTACAAGAAAAGACAACCCAAGCAGGACAGAAAGAGCATAGTATAACCGCCCCGACAATTAGGATAACAAAAATACCAGTAAAATGACCACCTAAGGTACGTTTACAACCACCACAGCTGTCGGGGACACCAACATCAAAGTTACAACTGGAGACAGAACGCCCCCCTCCAGAGGAACCAATCACTACCTTTTCCATAGAACCATTCATCATGAGCCTACATGATGAGCTCACCACCACACTCCCATCCACCACCCTCCCACCATCTACCACCACCCCACCACCCTCCACAACAATCCCTCCACCCACATCCTCCACTACCCCATTTTTCTCCTCAAGCACCCCCTTTTCCACCCCCAACACCCAGATTCACATTCTCTGCTCCCGTCTCCACCCTCTTTTCCTCAACTTTTTCATTACCTCATATCTCACCCAGCCATTTACCATTCCATTCATCCGCCACCACCACGACTCCGCTGGTGACTCCATCTACGGTCACCACACAATTCGTGGGACCATCACCTGTGTCTCCTTCACAAGGCACTACCACCCTTCCACCCCGACCCCAGCCATACCACCCTTCCACATCTGGGTTCCCTTTTTTAAATGTCAGTGATGAATTCGGACGTCAATTTGACGCCATCTGAAATCTCCTCATCGACCCCTCTAATATCATGCAATCTATTTTTTCATGTGTGCAGGGAATTTCTCAAAAGGTCGCCAAGATCAACGAGCAGCACAACGCCTTGCCAAGCATTCTCCAAAGCATTCAACAACGACAGGAAGTAGTGGCCAAGAAGGTCGATCATATCGATGAACACTACAAACACTTGCCCGAACTAGTCCTTGGAGTAAAAAGCTAGCATGAAGTGCTGGCTCAGCAAGTTGACATGATCTCTACGCAGACCCAACCCCTTCCTGAGACCCTGCGCGAGCTTAAGAAGCAACAAACTGCTTGAAACACACACTTGGATGACATCACCAACACCCTCACATAGCTCCACAGCCGCTAAGAGGAGTCAGCAAACACTGAGCTTCACCAACTACGTGCTCAAGTAACAGATCTTACAGTGTGCCTCCTCTCTGCCGAGGGATGATACTCAGATCTAAAGGAAACACACGACGCACTACTCAAATCCCATGAGCATGTGCAAGTGGCGTTTGATGAGATACAAGCAACCCATTGGCAATGCAGGAATCCTCCACAACCCAAGCCAATAGACAAAGAGGCAGACGACGATGATGATGAAGATGACAATGATGAGGACTCTGACTCCTCTGCTAACTCCAATAATAGAACCTCCTCAGATGACCAATCTGACGACCCAAGCAATGCTAGGAAGGGCACAAGCTGAGGAGCTGCATCAAAACAAAAAGATCACAATGACGATGATAAAGATCCCAAATCCCCGACCCACATTGACAATGTTAATATGTCCTACGGGGATCAATTCCTTGACTATTCCGCAATGGGATCTCTGGGGGAATCTGCCAAAGAAGCAGCCTTTGTTGAGTTCCACCAATGTCTACTCGGAACCAGAATAAGTCAATAACAAGACACATCAACTCAACATCTCTCCGCACCAGACCAATCGGTGATCCTTCCCCCAGAGCAAGAAGACCTAGAAGAGTCAGCTTGGATACATACAAAGATCTAGAATCAGCTTCTAACTTAGACAAAGACGAAGATCTGCAACAATATATAGACAATCTGGAGCAGATTTCCCCCCTCCATCCGCAAGAGCTACCCTCGCCGCCGCCACTACCGAACAAAATTCATGTTCTTGATCCAATGTCCATCTCTACTCTCGATGCTCAAGTCATCTTCATCCTTAACACCATAGTAGATGATTCCAAAGACGGGGGTGACATTATCTACCAAAATACAAAGACTCAGCGCAAGTTGATGCGTGAGGACTTCCGCTCCATCCTTCGACCACAATCAACGGTGAAGATGGCAGTCTTCTGCGTCCTCCTTTCCAACTCTATCGAAACCTACGGAAGCTCTCGACGGAAGCAACCCATTTTTAACACATCACCGGCTCTAGCAATGAGTCTTATTTACAAAAAATTGCAAAGCAAATCAATTGAACGGTTGCAGATGGGAATTGCAAGGAAGGCACACTACATTACTGTTCCCTTCCAAGTCTCTGGTCACTGGATACTTTTGATCATGGACACCACGGCCCGAGACGCTAAGGTGTACAACTTTTACGCCACTAAACTAAGAGCTCGAATAATCAACTTCACTAGAATAGAAGTCGGGGAGGCCAGATGCATCCCATTCTGACTCCTGAAGTTGATATGGGATGCTTGCCCATCACTCCGCAATAATTGGAACCAACCTTGGTTCCAAATCATCAACCCCCAAGCTCAAACTCAAGAAGGTTCTCGGGATTGTGCTTTCTACGTAATACGACATATCCAAGTGCTTAAACAGCAAATCCCTTTTACTGATCTGGCCACTGAAGATTTCCATTCTCTGTGAGGTCGTTATGCCATGGAGTTAATTTGTGATGGACGGTTCTTCAAGGACCCAACTATGGCACCTAACGACATTCCTCGCTATCTATTTTCGTCCATCCAACGTCCTCTAAAATAGCCATTCAGGCAATCAATAAAGGAGTTGGAGAAACAACAGCCCGCCAAGGCTTCTGAGAAGAAGAATGGGACCCTTACTCTTTTGATCTGGCGGATGATGAAGGGGTTACTGAGTTTCTAACTGGGGCGCCCATCAATAGATCATCTTCACAAATGGACCCCATGTCTGCCATTTCACCTACCTTCCCCAATTTTGACCTCAGTGCTTGCAAATGTCTCTCCGACAATGAACTTCGTCTCATCATGTCAAGGCTTTATGCCGAGAAAGATGACCTCATTTTCATGTCTGGTGACATTCTGGTCATGGCAGATGTGCTATGAGAAACTGTACAGCTAAAAGGGTCTCTCTCCATAAGCTTAATGGTCGCTTATCAATTTCTTCTCTGACAGAATCCCCCTACAACCTATATGGCATCCCCCTACATGAAGGACGATCTATTAAAGCTAAAGAACTTCGAAATAACTGAGGCACTCATCCCCTTCTTACAACATACGACCCCGAAGTTCATCATGCTCCCCTTCCTTCATTCAGAACACTGGATGTTGTTGCCAACAAATCTTCATGAAGGAACAACAATCATATACAAAAGTTCTGACAACCAGTACAATCCAGATCAAGAACATTACACTACGACACCAAGAACGCCTACGGAAAAGATGGTGAAGGAATGTGTCGACCAACTGAATGTCCTTCTCAACACGCATACACAGACATACATCAAAGAACACTTTCATCGCCCCCCCTTCAGCCACAAGTGCCCTCAGTAGATACGCGAGTCAAACAATTGTGGTTTCCACATCCTCTACTGGATATACACCATCATAGTACTTGGAAGACCAGTAGAAGACATGACAGAAGTGGATTATCACGCATTACGAGGGAAGGTCGCCGCTAATATCCTCCGCACACATGGACCCAATAAAGGACTAACAGAAGCCTGATACCCTTGTCCCTGTACTTCTCAAACTATCACTTTGACACTCTACGGATAGAGTGAGTGATAAGTTATGGG
This sequence comes from Alisma plantago-aquatica, assembly GCA_963693085.1. Taxonomy (NCBI): domain Eukaryota; kingdom Viridiplantae; phylum Streptophyta; class Magnoliopsida; order Alismatales; family Alismataceae; genus Alisma; species Alisma plantago-aquatica. Next base: position 1,252,292,693 of record OY856411.1, on the reverse strand, counting down.
GAGGGAGTACATTGACAAGGGTGAGCTATCATTTCCAAAACCCTTCCCTCTCTACATTTTCTTTCAATTCTGTATAAATTTTTACAGTTTTCTTGGCGCATTTAATTTTTGTTTAAAAGCATTTTCCCTATTAAAATAAATTTTGCAGCTCTGTCTTCTCTCTAGATTTTCTTCGGTGGCCGCCGCTTGGGGGATGGGGTGCCTTTTCGGTACCTTCCTCCCCTTGGCTCAACCACAGATGGCTAGGGTTGTTGCAGTTCTCTAGAGGCGATGAAGCATGTGTCCCTTTGAAGATCGTCCGAGATCCTGTTTGGGTCGCGTCTTGGCTAGGCAGAGGAGGAGATGCGGGCGCCGCTGTGGAGTACAGATCCAGGTGCGCGGCGGTTTGACCTTGTCGACTCCATCCTGTTAACGAGTGACGGGTGGAGAGCAGTTGCGCCCTAGATCATTCTCTCTTGATGATGCTCCGTCCAGGTGTAGAGAAGGGGTCCTCTCGATCTCCTCCTCAGAGACCAACTCCTTCTCCCCCGAGCCGTTACTTGGCGTTTTCCCAGCGTAATGGCGACCTTAATTCGCCCTCAACCTGCTCAGTGACGGTGATGGAGGCTGAGCGTTGGTTGGCCGTCGAGATTGGGCGACTCATCTCAGGCTGGTTTCCCCCGATGTAGACGCCTCCATCCTCAGCCGAAGGTCGGTCCTCTTCTTTGATATGGGTGGGTCAGTGTTGGGGCCATGGCTTCTTTCAGCGGCTCTGGTTCCCTCCATGCCCCACTCATCAAAGTCCCTTGGTGGTGTGCATCGATGGAGCTTCGCGGGGGTTGCTTCCATGCTTCTGGATTCCATGTGGATCCACTATCTAGGCAGAGTCTCAGTCGGCGTCCTAAGGGTGATGGCTGGAATGGCGCCATCTGTGGCTCACCCGGTGAGTTCGAGGTTCCATTCTCGCTTTCATCTTAGTTGTCTGTCGGGTTCCTCTCTTGCAACCGGGGGCTCTTGGCTTCTTCGTTCCGCCTTCTGTCTGCTATTTGCAGGTACTCCTGCTAGGTGGTTGGCGAATTGATGTTGTGCAAACAACAGTCGTACCCCAAAACATAACCTGGAGGAGATCACAAGATTTTCTTTTCAATCCAGGTGTTTCTAGTTGTCCTGGGGATTGCAGGTCCTTTGGAAGATGCTTTAATCCTCCATGGATTCCTATCTGGTTCAATATACATCACATGGTCGTTGTTCTGAAGTCAGTCTGCGGATTTTGTAGGAGATTTCGACTGTTCTCTGTCTCCTCCTCTTCGTACATTCTAGGTGAGCATATAGCAAGTGGAGAAAGGCTTCAGAGCACATCAAATGTCGATTTCTTGATTCTTTGACTCTTTCAGCCTGGTGTGCATATTGGTTATCTAACATCTTTGCCAACTTGGGGGTTTCTTCCCCATATGTCCTGTACTTTGGAAGGTCTCCGCTCATGTGCAATAGGGTCTAATCTCTATCTAACCTCATCCGAATGGGTTTGATCTGAATGCCTTGCTCTGTTTCTTTATTTTTGGGTGTTCTTCAGGCTAAACACAGGGTGATGAATAGGTCTCAGGCCCTCAGGTTGTTTGTTTGATGGGTATTAAGTCCTTTTCTACATTGGTCAGAGTTTTTGTTTCTTTAGTATCTTGTTCGCTCATTTGTGAGTTTCAAGTTTTTTGTTTGGATTAGTTTCTGGAGTGTCCCCTGCGTGGGCATTTTGACTCTTGTTGAGCTTCTTAGCTCCTGTCTATGTAATGGGGTACCCAGTGCCCAAAGTTTTTGGTATTAATAGTAACACACTTTTTGACCGACCAAAAACAATTCGCACATAAAGAAGAACATCCCTTTCGGAACAAAGTCATCTCCAGCCAACTTTAGAATCTAACTAGTCCTCAAAAAGTAATAATAAGAATAGCACTTAGACATGTAATGGCGAATATAAAATATCTCCACTTTTTAATTTTCATGCTTTTTCTTCATTCCTACATCTGACTCCCTGCAGGTTAGCATCAAGGCCGAAATAAGCCAATGACTCTCAAGGATGGGAGGGATATCAGGTGAAATCCAAATCAAGAAGTCTCGCAAGTGAACCAAATAAGTGCATGTCGAGAAACTCTAAGAACAACTTTATTCTCTTCAAATAAAAGAGGCTTGGCCGCCCAAATAATTTCCTTAAAAACCCATAACCTAAGCTAGTGAGTTTTACGAATAAAAGCCAGAGTGTTGAATAAAACTATGAGAGTTGTGCCATGAATAAGGATCTATATAAAGAACCAATTAAGGTCTTGCTCGGCCAGTACATTCAGCTGTCCTCACAAAGGTAGATGTGTCGTGCCCGGTTGTGAGACCCTAATGTATCTAAATATATGAAAGGTTGATAAAGGGCTCGTGCGGCCGGTACATTCAGCTACCCTAAAAAAGGCAGATGTATCGTGCCCGGTAGTGAGATCCTAAAAGCATAGACAATCCCTCCCCCACTTGAAGGGGGAGTTACACATTAAGCCTTTAGCCAACCCTCATACCCACTCTAGATTCCAGTAGGATTTTCATAGAAGTATAAAGCTGATTAGAGTCAATGACATGCACCGAACAAAAAGTGGTCCCAATGCAGACTTCGAGATATGGAAGGAACCTAAGATCCAAGCAACTCTCAATACCTGAAAGAGTTAAGGCAAGCAAAAAGCTCTGATACAACCTTAGGAGATCTCAGGTTTAGAAATGAAGCATGAGTATGGAAACCTTAACTAAATAAAATTGCCTCACCATTACATACCTCAGCTCTATCTAACTTGAGGACAAGCTAGACTCTAAGTTGGGGGTGGGGTGATAACCTCCATTTTGTGATGTTATCTTAGTAATTTTCTTCAGTTTTCCACACTCATTCTCAGATAAATTAGAAAAAATCCCTAACTATCCTCTCTTATTGCAAATATAATGTTAGATTAACTTTTCTTCTTTTTACTTACAGAAAAAGACACAAAAAAAACATAAAAGATTCAACTGGTCCCAAGACCGCATGGACTCACATGGTCCCAAGACCACATGAAGCCAATCGGTCCCAAGACCGCTTGGACTCATACGGTCCCAAGATCGCATGGACTCACACGGTCCCAAGACCGCATGAAGCCAATCGGTCCGAAGACTACATGGAGTCTTACAGTCCCAAGACCGCATGAAGCAAACCGGTCCTGAGACCGCATGGAGTCATACGGTCCCAAGACCGCATGAAGCCAACCGGTCCCAAGACCGCATGGAGTCACACGGCCCCAAGACCACATGAGGCCAACCGGTCCCAAGACCGCATGGAGCCACACGGTCCCAAGACCGCACAAATCCAACCGGTCCTAAGACCGCATGGAGTCACACGATCTCAAGAGCGCATGAAGCCAACTGGTCCCAAGACGGAGTCACACGATCTCAAGATTGCATGAAGCCAAACATTCTCAGGGTCCAAATGGTTTCAGAGTCCAAACGGTCTTCAAGACCGTTTGGACTCAAAACTGACCAAACCATTTGGACTTCACTTGAGGCCTATAAATAAGACCCAAGGGGTCCTCCCAAAGACATCAAGTTCCAGATGACAAGAGGCTACCTCTACTACTCCAGAGCTATTCCAACCTCCATCCTCCGCCCAAAGGCTGTCGGTCTGAGATCCACGCTCCATCTTGAAATTGCTTTCTCTCTCTTTGTCAAAGAAGGTGGGAAGAGGAGACCTCATCATCGAGCTACCTGTGAAGTTTGAATATCGTCACTCTCTCTCTTTCCAAGGGGTTGACTTTCCTCTTTCCTTTATGGGGATGACGCTCTCTCTCTCTTCTCGCCTCCTTCTTTGTCCTAGCTATGAGTGATTAGTCTCTTTCACTAGGGGCGGGGAGTAGCCCCGCTACCCATGTTTTCATTTCATGTAATGTAATCCATAGTTTGCAATATATAGATGCTTTCTTTTCAGTTCAACATCAATCGTTTAATGAATGCTTGTTGCTTGATCACCAACTTGTGTTATCTTTTATCTTTTAGTATGAATTGTCTATGTTTGTAATATTAGATTCGAATCTCGATTGAATGTTGGTTCTTGATGAATGTATCCACCATGCATCTGTTTCGATATCTAGGAGTATTTCTCAAGAAGTGGAGTAAACTCACTTCCATCATTGTACTTTCATACTATGAAATGGAATCAGTTGACGTATGAAAGTACAACCTTGATAAGTCGAGGAACACACTTTGTGAAGGGAATGATGTAAAGTAGGTGACCATTCATTCGGGGATGGCTGGCATTGAAACATTCCCACACTTCTCGTAGTTAGTTCTCCGAAAGGAAACTAAATCTACAAAGATACTTACTGTTTAGACTCTTGTTGCAGGTTATGTTTTATATTGCATGTTTTGATCCATGTGTAGTGGCGGTGAAAGTCGATCACATCCTAGTGGCTCCTTATCATTGTTGAAATCCTTAAATTTAGTTACTTGCTTTACTTTACTTGCTCTTAGTTAAAATACAACCAAACCAACCTTTTGATTTAAATACCTACTATTAAGAGATTAAGTGAAATTCCAATGTTTTTCATCTTGTTGCTCCCAACAAGACCGTTGTCCCGTGGATTCGACCCTTAACTATACTACGATAAGACTTCCATGTATCTTAGCATATGTGGGTGGAGTTCTCGGTCTAGTATAAGCAAGGCTAAACTTAAAGACTTACCATCTTTAGGATTTTTAGTGGTGCACGCAATTCCACGTGAGTGGAAGCTCCATCAACTTTCTCTCTCCTTAATTTATCTTTGCAACAAATATTTTCCAAATTGATTAAAAATTCATCCAAAGATATATTTTAACATGTAGAACACGAATTTGGCATTATTATATATTTTGAAGACTTTATTATTTTATTTAATCCATTTACATTTTACCACTTATTTATCCTTTTAATTTATTAGAGGCATCTGGAATCTTTATAAAAATATAAACTTGGTCTATAATCAATAATAAATGTGGGGAACACGATTTTGGCATTATTTAATTTTTTCAACATATATTTAATATTTTTAGTGTTTAAATCATTTTCTCACTCCTGAATAAAATAAATTTTAAACATTGCCCAAATTATATGTAAATTTTCCCAAAGGCTTATTTTTATGTTTAGATTACAAATCTGGAGTTATTTTTCTAATTTGAGGGCATTAAATATTTTATCTCTCTTTCTTGGCTTATTTCCCATTATCTTGTATTAAAGGCATTACATATTTATTTATTATCCAAATTAGATGATACTTGGCCATCAAATTTCTTTTAAGCCATGAAAACGAAATTGATATATTTATTATCCAAATTATCTTCTTGGGTTTCTATTTAGGATTTTCGGAACAATATATTCCTCATTATCTTCTTTTATCCAAAATATTCCATATTATCCCCAATTATTGCATTTATCATCTCCTTTAGTTATATTTCGGGATTTTCTTTCTTTTTCATATTCTAAACAGCACTAGAAAGTTCTAGGACGAATTTATTTATTCTTTTTATCACTTAAGTGGATATTTTGCATATTTGACCCATTACTAAGCTTCCACTGAGTTCTTTGTGCATAAACCCAAATATTAGAATAAAAGGTGAACAAATGTTCATTAAACCATCATATTTTCCAAAAATTAAACAGAATGACCAAAGAGGATAGAAATGAAAGGAAAAGATGGAAAAGAGGACCAAAAAGGTAAAATGCCCAGAATTCAGTATGTTACAGCACTCCACCCCTTCAAGAGGATTTCGTCCCCGAAATTACTAGTAATTAGGGAAGGGTGAGTGTGCAACCTCACATCACAAAACTTTATGTTGTTCCTACAACTATAAAACTTCCACCAAAACTTATACTTCAACTACACCTAAGGGTGCAAAACGTCACATACAACTCATCGTAGGTTGGGTTCTCAAGGATCACTTAAGGTTCCACTATTAAGATATTCTTTTTAGGAAATTTAACATTATTTATATTTTTGTCTCATTAACATTATACTCTTTATGATATCACATTATCATTATTATATTAATTACATCATGCCATATACACTTTATTGCCAAAAGGGGTTATATTTCATTACCATCCATGAAACATTATATATGTATTCCATTTTTCTTACTATGAATTTTAGCACAATTAGGGGTTACTCAATTATCTCAACATTCACTATAATATTTGATCATTAATGACTTGTATTTACACTTCATTATCCTCATATTATCACTTTATTAAGCTATAACAAATTATTTCACATGGAATACTCAATTTATGTCACATCCATTACATATATTTACATTGAACATTATCTTATTGCCACATTATCTTTATTGCTCACATTAATTTCATCATTAATCATTATTCATTTATATTATTCATTTTGCACGTTTATGTGGATCCAATCACTTCATATTCACATTAAAGCCATTACATGTATTTAAATGATCAATGTGAGACATATTACATCTTGTGACTAATCACATGTCTATTAGGTAACAAGGTAACTTGCATTTCATAATGATGACTTGATTAATATGTGATTAAATGATCATATATATCATTTATGTGTATCAACGTAAGTTAACTGATTATGACACTTACATCAATGTATCATGAAAGGCAATAAAGATGTATAGATTAGGGTTAGATATTACAACTTAGGGTTTAGGTCAACATGACCATTATATTGCACTTATTCATTTCTTGGCATGCATTAAGTTATGAATTATAACCTTACTCATCATATCATTAGAGTTTATTGGTTCATGACATTATTAACATCTTACTTATTGACAATTAGCATTGATATCCATATTTTTTGCATTGGATATTTATTAGGGTTTAAACGTATGAATTATTCATTAGTTGACCATTACATGTTCATCAATATGTAAACAAGCATGTTAGGGTTACCATTATGACATGTTTGGTCAAGACCAAGGGTCCAAGCATACTAACCTCCTATTTATGGAGTTAGGGTTTCTAAAGATAGATTAGATAGACTTCAAGATGTTATAGGGTTCCATCCCCCTAAAGAGGATTTCGTCCACGAAATCTAACCACTCAAACATCATCAAACTAACCACACTCCATCCCATAAAGGGTTTGACCTACTACACTAGGGTTAAAGGATAAGTCTAACTAAACTATTCTCAAGATCCATCTTGCTTCCATTGTGCACTCTGATATCTTTCCAAACACCCACACTCTAAGGTCTAGGTTCTAGGGACATAAGGAAACTATCTTGGTATCCATCGTCAAACAAATCAAATTAGGGTTCCCAAAGATATACAACATAGAAGTCTAAGGTTACTATTACCTAAAAGCAAACTATTTTGGGCAATGTGTATTAGCTCAGGCCAGGTCGATATCGTATGGGTACGGGAGTCCTCGTAAACCAAGCTAGTGGTGCGGAGGAAAATATTGCCAGCCCCCGAAACCCTGATCCTTTCTAGAAACCTTTGCTTCAACTGCATGCCCTAATAGTTGCCTAAAGGAAAACCTAAACAACATCAAGTTATGCATATTTTAATTATAAGTATTTCATTATTTTATTCATCAAGGTTCGAATGTGGAATAATTGGTTCCTAAGTCAACCTATCATCAAGGTAGATCAAATCTAGGGTAACCATGTCACTTAAAGGAACTATGCAAATCTAGTGTTCTAACTAGGGAGACAAAACTGAAATAGTCAGATTCCGACTACCATGGGCTTTGATACCATGTTGTAAAGAAGTGAAATCAATCCACCTCTCTAATAATAACAATGGTAAGCAAAATCCAATTTAGATAGCAGCGGAAGATAAAATTTTGACTGTATTCAATTTAAATAAAGTGTACATAAAACATTTCCCCAAAATGGGTGTACATGTTTTATACAAAATGAGGATCTAAGTAGAGGGAAGTCTAGACTACTCCACTTTTGTCTCCAAGCAACATATCCATCAGCTACGTCCAAGTCAAGCTAAGAGTTTCAATTCCTATTCATCACCTTGATCAACATATGGGTGGTTGGGAAGGCACCCAGCAAGAGGGAAAGGGAAATAAAAGTATGTGTCATTAAACTATACTAAAGGTGACAACATAAATATAATAGGTAAATTAAGCTAGGGATTTATCAAAAGATGAGACATCAAGAGAATGAGGCCATATATATAAAAGAATATTTCAATAGATGCTTGTCATAAACAAAGTAAAACAACAACATTGCATGTATGATTAATGTTGACTATCTTAACTATGTAGGGTTGAGGCACCTACCGGACCTTCAACCAAAGGGTGAGCAGAGAATAACACATTCCCAGTCACATGCACATATTTCATGTGCGGTGGAGAGTAACACATTCCCCAGGGGAGAAATAACACATTCCCCAACTATGGGTGGTTGTACATACAAGTACCACTACACTAGTTAATTAGTCTAATAAAATCAACATGCTAGAAACAATGACGAGTAATAGAATCTCATATGAACATGGCAGTGGGTACCAAGACCCAAGAACAATATTCCAAACTGATTATGAGGCAAGTATAGCAATAGATTCAAGAGAGTAGAATATAAGGTGCAAATAAGCCTCATTATGGAAAGCATAGGTTAAGGAACAAATATTTCCCAACTGAAGTGTATTATGCACATACCTTATTATTAGAGCCATATAACTACTTTTCATAACCTTCACACGAAATCAGAACCCACTTTCCCTAATATCATCATTAGATCTACTAATTAGAATTAAGTATACTCATTAAAGGTTTAAAACCGTAATATTGCTAACTTTTTGGCGCAAACCTTCAAATTAGACTCTAAAAACATCACCATCGACTTAGTTAGGGTTTTCTGATCAAAATGACATATTATATTGTAAATTTTGAAGATATGGACTTTTAGGGTTAATTTTGGTGATTTTTAGTTAATTAAATCGACTCAAAAAATACATATTCAAAAATCTCAGAATCAAACCACAAAACATTTTTAATGGATATATCTCGTTCTCCTAATTTCAAAACACTATTTATTTTCTATTTTTTGACAACGGGAATAATTTATACGATTTTATTTACCTCGGCCAACCATAGCCTGCCATGTAGGCAAGGCATGTGCGCACTAAGCAAGAGAAGTGGGAAGTGGGGCCCACGCTGCTGACCTGGCCCAAAGGGTCGTCTCGTGCACGTGGGCGCCTAGCGGCCCCCTAGTAGACGCTCGCCAAGTTGGGTCATGGTCAAAATGGGGTAAAACGGGCAAGAAGACCAGGGTGTCCTTGCGCGTAAAACACAACAAAGCAAATTCGGTCGAGGCAAAAAGGTAAAAATGCGGGGTTATCTTCCTCCCACTGCCTCGTGCCATGGCCGTGAACTGCGAGCAGCTTGGCTCAGCATGGTTTAGGAAAAATCTCTATACCCAACTAAACTCGATGTTTAGACATGCAAAACAAAGCTCAGAGCACCCTAAAACTAAAGATACCTTGTATTTGGACGGAGGCCAAGACAGCAGAGCGTGAGGAGCACCGCAAGCAAGGGGTCTATGGAGTCTAGTTTCAGGTCCAAACATCCACGAATCCCAAAATCGAAGGCACGAGTGAGTTGCAAATGAGATGGCAGTCCATGGGTTAGGTATATATATAGGCAAGGGGACCTAGATTAGGGTTTGGCTACATGGGGGTAGAGAGAGGCGGTGCAAGCATTGGCATTTCTCAAATATTGTCCAAACGTAAGAATTTTGGAATATATCTGTGCAAAATTTCACGAGGAACTCATAGAACCAAAAATTATCAAAATCCATCGAGTATATCTCCGGATAATTGGATTTGAAAAAAGGGAAGCAAGGAACCTATTGCCAAAACGGACCGAGGAAGATGGCAGATTGCGGATGCTCAGATCGACATCCTACGACCGAGATTTAGCACCAAAACACAGTTGTAAATTTGATTCCCATTCAAATTCAACTAAAGTGATTTAATGCTTTTCTCTCTCCTCATTTGGAGGCCCAAACGACATCAAAAATTAGTCAAAGTTTATATTCTGACTGATTTTGATGCATATAATCCAAATATAGAATTCTTTTTTGCCTTTTGAGAGTATTTAATGTGTTAAATAATTTAAATATAGTTTTTCTTTCCTCCTTTATTTATGACTCTATGATTATCCATTAATTACAAAAATTGACTCACAAGTCCTATAAAGTATTTTGGATATGAATTTGTCATTATTTCCATTTGTTGAAGTCGTTTGTTATTTTAAATAATGATTTGAAAGTTTTGTACACTTTCTCTCTTCATAATTTATCTTCCCAACAAATATTTTCCACATTAATTAAAAATTCATCCAAAAATATATTTTAACATGTAAAACAAGAATTTGGAATTATTATATTTTTTGAAGACTTTTATTATTTTATTTAATTAATTTACATTTACCACTTATTTATCCTTTTAATTTATTATAGGCATCTAGAATCTTTCTAAAAATATAAAACTTGGTCTATAATCTATAATAAACATGGGGAACACGATTTTGGCATTATTTAATTTTTTAAACGTATATTTACTATTTTTAGTCTTTAAATCATCTCTCTCTTGAATATTAAACATTAACCAAATTAAATGCAAATTTTCCCAAAGGCTTATTTTTATGTTTAGATTTCGAATTTGGAGTTAGCTTTCTAATTTGAGGGCATTAAATATTTTATCTCTCTTTCTTGGCTTATTTCCCATTATCTTGTATTAAAGGCATTATATATTTATTTATTATCCAAATTAGATGATACTTGGCCATTAAGTTTCTTTTAAGTCAAGAAAACGAAATTGATATATTTATTATCCAAATTATCTTATTGGGTTTCTATTTAGGATTTTTGGAACAATATATTCCTCATTATCTTCTTTTATCCAAAATATTCCATATTATCCCCAATTATTTCATTTATCATCTCCTTTATTTATATTTCGGGATTTGCTTTCTTTTTCATATTCGAAAAAGCACTAGAAAGTTCTAGGACGAATTTATTTATTATTTTTATCACCTAAGTGGATATTTTGCATATTTGACCCATTACTAAGCTTACACTGAGGTATTTGTGCATAAACCCAAATATTGGAATAAAAGGTGAACAAATGTTCATTAAACCATCTTATTTTCCACAAATTAAACAGAATGGCCAAAGAGGATAGAAATGAAAGGAAAAGAGGACCAAAAAGGTAAAATGCCTAGAATTCAGTATGTTACAAATGTAGGCTGGGCTTAGAGTAATTACTATAAATGCCTTAATTGGTTAAGTAATGAAGTTATTAGGCCCTTACTGGGACAAGTAACATAATACATTTTAGAAAGCCTCAAAAGTGAAAATAGACTTCATATTCGTAATCTACTCATCAAAATAAGTCTACATGTCAATTTTCATCTAATTTGGTCTACCTTGAAATAACATTGTATGTTAGGAGGGAGAAAACTACCTAAAAGGTGTGATGAATAAATAAATATAATTCTTGACACCAACAATTGGAAATAAAGGCAAATTCATATTCAACACACTTAACTTATGGATGAAGTTTCATCCAACTTGGATAATCCTATTGTCATTAATACATCAAGAAAGACAAACTAAGTTTTGAAAAATAAATGTAGTAAAAGTTCTCAAAAGGCAAATGTAATTATATTACCGAAATCTACATGCATTAATTGTCCTAAGTGCAAAATTTCATCTAATTTGGGTAATGTTTGAACCCTCAATGTAAGAAAGAGAAAATAAGGATATAATGCTTTCCAACTTTGGTTTAATCAGATTCGAAATTAATTTAAATATCACACAAATTTAAATGATTGCTTTCCTATTGTTTCCCTATCACAAGCCTTCCCAATTTCATGAGATTTGTAGACCATCCAATCTGGATCGTGCGGCTCCGGCCTTGTCTCCTACCCCGAGTAGGAGACTCGTCGGACATGTATAGTAACAATTGGAGTTCTACTCCTTCTAGCATCTTCATTTCTTAACCATTTTCCACAATTTTTCTTCCATTGGTTTCCTTTTTCATTTTCAATTTGGTTGATCCATTACTCGTCTCCAATGCTCTATATATAGGAGATTCCCAATTCACATTTATCCATGGTTTTTCACAGAGGTGTCCTTGCTACTCCTCCTTCGTGTGTGTTTTCCCCAAAACCGTCCTCGGTCCCTAAGAGACACTCCTCTTCTCTTAATTTTTCCATTATCACTTGTGTGGTCGTCAGTGAAGGGATCATTGACCGATGCATTCTGACACCTCTTCCTTCCTCCTCTCTGCTTCTCTAATTAAATTGATGCTCTTGGTGAGTCTGGTTCTTCCCCGTCTTGCCTTCGTTTCTCTCAGTTTGAAGTTTGGCGATGAATCATGGTATTATACAAATCTTCTAGAGCTCCTATTTTTGGTAGAGGTGGCCATGGTGTTGTCCTGGGAGGATGAATCTCCCTTGTGTATTTACTCACCTAGCCCTTGTTTTTCCTTTGTTCTTTTGTTTCCCGAGCAAGGGTAATTTGGTAATTCAACCACAGTTTTCTTTTGCCTTTGGCATGGCTGACTTGGCCGTTGACCCCATGACTAGGCCACTTCTGATTGGGCCAGCACACACAATGGGTCCGACCCTCTCCTTCGCGCCAACTTTTCTTGCTGAGTTGGCTATTCCTTGTTTTCTGATTGGTCGAGAACAAAAAAATCATAACTTTTAAACTCCTTGTCCAAAAAATACAAATAAATACTCTTTGGAATAAAAAAATAAGATATTTCTAATAGTATATGTCTTGATGGCTAAATATAATGTTTAATAATAAGTGTTTTCAATGAATCTAATTAAAGATGAATTAACTTATAAAAACATAACTAATTTTTTATAAGTAAGAAAAATATAATAAAATATATTTTGGACTTAGAAAAATGTGACCTAAAATATGGTATGGGTTTATAACCTAATTAACATTTAATAAATGAGGTGGTTTTTAGGGTTTGGATAATTTACAAGAAATTGATACAAAATCTACATATGTTCTTGATAGGTTCTTTGTATGCCTCAGCTTGGACCTAGATGTGACTTTGGATTAGTTTGACTCTGAATTTGAGGTATGTTTGTAGACCCAATTATTCTCGTTGAGCAATTAGCCTATTTTTGTCTTGCTTTTGGTACTATGGATATTAGCCTACACATTGTCTTGTTCTTTTAAAATCATGCTTCATGTGAAGTATCTTATTTTGTTATTGATCTTGTGATCATGGATATTCTCTTATAATCTTATCTTGTTGCCTTGGTGCAAGGTGGACTTTTGATATTATATTCCCACTGTGATGTGAAAGTTTTCTTGTTGATATATGCCCACTGTGATGTGGATGTTTTGATATCTTTTTTCCACTTACATTTGGATGTATGTTATGTCCATTATGTGACGGAAACATTTTATATTTTGACTATACTTTCCACTTGCCTCTACATTAAGCATGATATGTGATTCAGTATCCCTAGATAGTGTAATTACATTAGTTTTGGGGCAATAATACCCTAATGTTTATTTGGAGGGTGGCAATATACCATTCCTCTATAATAGAATGTGGTAGTAATCCATACTCAACTTTATATATTGGGAGGTTGGTAGTATTCCTTTCTCTATCAGGTTTCAACTTTATGAGGGCTGGCCGCCAATTGTGTTTATATTGTTCTAGTGTTATTATTATCTCACATGCATGTAGGATATTGATGATGATTGGGGGTGTGTGCCCTGCCTTCTAATGTGCCAGTATTGCACATTCTTTATGGTTTTGTTTTATAGCAAGTATCCCTTTTGTTAGGATTATTTTATTTTGATACTCGTTTGGGTGGTACTTATCTCTTGCATGGGAAGCCTTGCTTTATACTTGATGTCCTTTATTTTATAATGTTGCTCAATTTCCTATTTAGTATGCACATACCAGCCTTTACTGATGTATTCTATTATTTCTCTTTTGCTGGGGTATGCTTCCAACCCTAGGAGCTGGACTTGGATGACAAGGCTTGTTGACTAGGACTTAGCTTGATATGTGAAGCTTGGAGACGATCTTGAGGTGGTTTAGATTTCACATACATGGATCCTTATGATGTAAGTTTAAGATGTTCTCCTATTAATAATTGAATATTGTCATGTTTTTTTTCACTTCCATACTTTGGTATTTTGATTACCATTATATAAAGATTTGAAAATTTTACACCCACTGCATCATACCTTTTGAGTGTGTTGGGACTGGAGATTCTATTGTTCAAATTTTTAGTAGAGAAGTGTTTTCACTTCTTTACAACATGGTATCAGAGCCCATGGTAATCGTAATCTGACTAATTCTGTCTCCCTATAGAACCCTAGACTTTTCTAGATATCTCTAGTGAGTTTTTGACCCTAGAGTTGATCAATGAAGATCTTTTGTGCAACAAGGTTTATTTTGAGGATGAGACTATATTAGGAGAACTTTTTATGGAAATATTGTGACTTGGTTCTCGTATTGATTTTTAGGGCACATGTTGGATTTACATCACAAAGTATTTCATCAAAAAAAATTATATTCATTATCCTACTATATGTATAAAACTTTTCTCCATTTTTTCAATGTTTTCTTGGAGTAACTCACAATCAAGAAACTTTAGTTGAGTAGAATCTAACCCTAGTTTTGTGACTAGGATTGATATAAGGGTGTAGTTGACCTACCCTATGACTTTTGGATGTTTATGTAGAGTTTATAGGTTAGAGACACGAGGACCTATGACTCAACCCTAGATGGTGACTTGATAGTTGGATATATGAAAAGCATAACTCTCTACAAACCTTCCTAACTAAGATATGTGGATAGCTCTAAAAAGATGTTTAGTTTGACCTGTTAGGTTGATCCTTTTTAAGGGGTGGAGAATAGTTGAAAGTTGATGTTTGGATCTTTAGATTTTGAGGATGAAATCCTTTTAAGGGGTGGAGTGTTGTAACATACCAGATCTTGGACCCTACCATGGAAGTTTGACCTTTTTGGTTTGACCAATCTAGGTTGAGGTCAAAGTGATCCTAATAATCTAATGCATAAATAATGTTATCTGATATGTCATATACTTCATTTGGTGGTAATAAGATGATAAAGAACTTAATTGGTTAAGTAATGAAGTTAATGGGCCGTTAGTGGGCCAAGTAACATGACACATGTAAGGAAGTCTCAAAAATGAAAACACACTTCAAATTCATAATCTACACATCAAAATAAGTCTACTTGTCAATTTTCATCTAATTTGGACCACCTTGAAATAACATGGTATGTTAGGAGAGTGAAAACTACCTAAAAGGTGTGATTAAAAAATAAATGTAATTCTTGACAACAAATGTTGGAAATAAAGGCAAATTTTTATTCAACACACTTAATTTAACTTGTGGATGAAGTTTCATCTAATTTGGATAATCCTAATGTCATTAAAGCATCAAGAAAGAGAAACTAAGTTTTGAATAATAAATGCATTAAAAGTTCTCAAAAGTAAATTCTAACTGCATAATTGGAATCTACATGCATTATTTGGTCTTTGTGCAAAATATAATTTGGGCAATGTTTGAATCCTCAATTTTAGAAAGAGAAAATAAGGATATAATGCTTTCAAAAAATGTCTTTATTCTCTGTCTCTCCTCATAGGTATGAACTACATAAATACGAATGGGGTTTGCTAAAATTTCATGTGATTTAGTAAATAGAATATTTCAAGTGGATCCAATGTGTGTGGCTCTATAGGTTCCAAGTTATGTTGGTCGTGAATGTCCATAATCTATTTATGACATCGCAAGCAAAGAGTGGTGTCCAGTTACACATCATTTCTACCCTAGTAATTGGAAAGTTGGAGAACAACTTCAACCTACAATCTGTGATAGGTGTAACACTGATTGTATAATTCATTTGTATCTGATATCCAAATTGAACTCGAGGCATGGAATTGTCATATTTTCAATGTTCAATCCATGCTCCTTGAACTAGAATGGACTGTTTGAGATATATGTAACCTCAATATCATATATTGATTCACATACGCATGTGCATACTTTTCCTCAATCTCTCTTATAATGTGGTAAGGATATGAAACTCCTATAGGAGGCAAAAATCCAGCTGCATCACTCACAGTCATCTCAATGTGTCATAGTGCATCTTTGTGGCAACCCTTATTCAATATCATGGTGGATGATGTCAAAGTACAACAAACAACATGTGATGAGTGTAGCAATTTTAGGTCTATGAACCACAATCACCACCTACACTGTAAGGGATGACTATGACCACTAATTATGGTTTCCATGTATCACTCTCAAAGTGGGTCTATCTGATGCATTATTGTCTAACAAGTATCTATGTGTTTGGTTTGATATCACATATTATGATTGATGAGGTTCTGCCATCAACTGACACACACTCTAGTCTTATGTGTTATTTTTGTATCTCAACCATCCAAAATAACATCTGACTAGGGGCATAACAAGAACTTACATACTCTTAACATTGGTAAGATCTCATTCTTTAGGTTGTCAACCCAAAGACATATGTCATTGAGTAATGTCATTCTCTAGACATTCATTATGTTTCCTCATTATCTCATAACTGAATGAAATTGAATAAATCAAAATATTTCCTTTATAATTAATCAAATCTATTTACTTGATATGCCATCACAATCATCACATGGTTGGCTCTCTAGGCATACATACCAACAAAATCCCAATTTCACTTAGAGTCAATCACCCATGAATATTATTCTTAGTGATCTAAACATGCACATCATGTATATGTTGTGCAAGTGCTAATCTAGTGGGTTAGCAACATTTTTCCTTGATTCAGTATATTGCATGTTTCACATCTCTTCGTTGTATGATATCTTGTATAAGTTGGAATTGTCATAGTCTGGTATTTGATATTCCTTGCATAACCAGTATCTCCATTGTTGTTAATGGTTGGAACATCTTGTAAGTTCATCTATATGAACTTCTAGATTCATACAATACTCACTCTTATGTTCACAACACCAGGACGTTCAGCTTCTATTGTATAACTAGAACAATGGTCTGCAGTTCAAAACCCTTTCCAACTTGTAACTCATCTTTTAAGATTAAGCACAATTTTATATTGTGATCATTCTCTATCATTTTAGAAGCTTGCATCGGTGTAACTCTTTACACCTAACTTTTCTTTGTTACCAGAGCGTAACAACTAATCATTTAGTGCTTCTTAAGTACTAATGGATGTTTTCATGGTGTTCCAATGACCTTTCATTGGAATCTGATGAATATTATCTTGTCATGTGAAATACATACAAGATAATGGGATGAGTACATTATATTATATTCATGATAGATCCAAATGTGGATTCATATGGCATCTCTTCCATTCTTCACAAAAATTGGAACACTAGGTTCTTGAGAGATTAACACCATCTTCATCGACATATTATCTCTCACTGAATCCTTCATGTTGGACCCTTTCAGCATATTGGCAGTATATGTGCTCATATTTAGGTTGAGAAACTTTTAGTATTATCTAAATTCCTACCACATAGGGTGTTTCACCTAATCCTTCATACTAAAGTTGATTTCCATGCCAGGTTTCCACATTTGGTATTGAGTGTAGGGAAATTGGGGCGACAGATAAGATAGTAGAAAAAAATTTAAAGCTTGATTCCCCTTAACAGAAGGATTGCATCAAGAACAATGTATCTAAGAAGGAAAGTAACAAGAGATATACCTAATCATGGAGCAAGTCCAAAGAAAACTCTTGATGTAGTAACATGCTTCTTCTCCAAAACATAATGTACTTCTTCTTCAATAGCACCCGAACAGTCGTCATCAATAGCTTCCTGATCTGGCACCATGGATGGTGGTTGGAAGTGTTCCCCTAGTGAAAGACAATGGCCTCCCACCTCTAGAGTGGTCCACGCAGACCATCAGGAACTCTAGGTTTCACTAATAAAGTCAACAGGAAGAAGTTATCCCTTTTGAATGTCAACCTTCTAAGTCGATTCAGTCTCCCACAGTCGTCTCTCCGTTGATATCCCTCCCATTACCGGGTAGGACTTTCTCAGGCTCTATTTTGGTTACCACAACTAGAGAGGACAACATTTGTCAGATCAACTATTGTGTCTAACATTCCCCCAGTACCGCTCTATTTATAGTGTAGGTCCGGGTCAGGGTTCCCAATTATATGACAGTCGAAAGAGATGGATTCACAAATTTTCTTAAACCTGGACATGGAGAATTGGTCATTTTTCATAGACAACCTGTCATTTCATTTGTGAACCAATCATTTCACACACAAACTAGTCGATTCTCATAGTATCAATCATCTTGTGTAGTTTCCTATTCTAAAACAAAGTTGGTAATCAATGCCCAATTTATGCTAAATATGACATCAACATCAATCCTTATTCCAATAAAATTGGCAACTAAACCGGGCAACCCAGAGGTGAACCAATCGATTCACATAGTAAAACGGTCATTTCACAAGTCCAATTCAGACAGAGTTCAACCAATAATGATTCTAATTGACATAACACTCCAACCAATTGGTTTCAATACTTTAACCAGTTGGTTCATAGTCTAGTCAGTCAACTTTGAACCTCAATAGTTTAATTGAATACTTAAACACCATTAGTAATCAAATTAAATATCATTCATGAATATACTCCTATTCCAAGTGTATCTTATGTGTGTGACCCTATCAGTCCAAAATTATGTTGGCAACAAATGTTCATAACCAATTATAACATCACAAGCAAAGAGAAGCATCTAGAAACACATCATTGCTACTCAAGTAATTTAGAAAGTTAGAGAACAACTTCAACCTACAATTTGTGATTAGTAATATCATGATCTAATATTTCCTTTGTCTCTAATATTCGGATTGAACTGAAGGCATGGAATCATCCTCTCAATGGTCAATTCATGTCCCTTGAACTAAAGAAAATTTTCTAAAATTCATGTGAGTTCTCATATCACATATTGAATCACATGAGTATGGCCATACATTTCTCAGTCCTGCTTATCATGTGGCATGGATATCAATCTCCTATAGGAGGGACAAATCCCATCTACATCACTCACACTCAATCCCCATGTGTTACAATGCACCCAATCTCCACCTTTATGGCAACCCTTAGGATCACGGTGGATGATGTCAAAGTATGAGAACATGTAATGAATCTAGTGACTTCAGGTCTAAGAATCACAATCATCACTATCACTATGAGAGATAATTTTGACTACCATTCCATGGTATGCATGTATCACTCTCATGGTTGTCTTATTTGATACACTGTTCTCTAGGATGTACATGTGTGCTTGACTTGATATCACATATCATGACTGATTAAGCTCTGTCATCAATCAACACATACTCTAGTCATATGTATTATTATTATCTATTTTTATTTCACAATAATATGTGACTGGGGACATAACAAGAATGTATATACTCTTACCATAAATATGATCTCGTCATTCAGGTCCTCAACCTGAAGGCATATATCATCGAGTAACAGTATTCTTTAAACATGTAGTATGTATATGTTATCATCGCATGACTAAGACAAACATAATGGATGGAATTACCTTTATTATTATGAAAATAAGTATCTAATACCACACTCCAATCATCATATGATTGTCTCTATGGGCATACTACCAATATACTCCCACTTGCATTTAGAGGAAATAACCCACGAATCTTATTCAAAGTGATCTTAATATTCCATTATGTGTCTACTACGCAAGTGCTTCTATAGATGGTTAGCAACATTTGCTTCAAGATGGTATTTGCATGTTTCATATCTCCTCATTGTTTGACGATTCACATGAGATGGAAGTGTCATATTGTGCTATCTAGGATTCCCATCCTATCTAGTAGCTCCATTTTTGTCACAATATTTTTATTGTGTCATCAATGGTTGGTACCTCCTGTAAGTTTATATTTATGAACTTCTTCATCCATGCATTATCATTTTTTATTCACATAACACCAAGATTCTTGGCTTCTAATGTAGAATTTAAACCACTATCTCTTTCTTAGAATCCTTTCCAGCTTTACGGTTCTCATTTTAAGATCAACACAAATTTATATTGTGATCATTAGTTTTATTTATCTTTTCAGAAGCTTGCATTGATGTAACCCTTTACACCAAAATCTTCCTTATTACCATAACCTAGGAACTAATACTTTTAGTTCTTCTCAATAACTTAAGGATGTTCTTTATGGTATTCTAATGACTTTCACTAGGATCTGATAA
This sequence comes from Alisma plantago-aquatica, assembly GCA_963693085.1. NCBI lineage: Eukaryota > Viridiplantae > Streptophyta > Magnoliopsida > Alismatales > Alismataceae > Alisma > Alisma plantago-aquatica. The sequence continues at coordinate 1,252,272,403 of OY856411.1, read as the reverse complement.
ATATCCTCTCTTCGTGTCCAATAGATATAATATTTTAAGATAAGTATATCTAATATTGTCATCATGTTCAATACATATGAGATAACAAGATGAGTACATACATGATATATCCAATTGTGAACGCAAATGGCATCTATATATGTCTTCCTTTACTTCACAAGAACTAGGACACTAAGCTCCTAAGAGACTAACTCCATGGAACATGGACAAGTTTTCTCTAATTGAGTCCTATATGATGAACCCCTTCAACATCTTACCAATGTATGTGCTCTTTCTTAGGTTCATTAGCTTTGCATATCTATCTCTATAGATCTCAATTACTATCACATAGGATGCTTCACCTAGACCCTTCATAGAGAAGGGACGTTCCTTGCCAAGTTTTAATATATGTAGGATAAGGATGACAGTCCCCATCATTATGTGGAATATAAGTATGCTCCCACAAAATCATTTGTAATCATAGATTTCATTTTCATTTTGACTCAAATCAAATTCTTTAACTACTTGTCAAATATAAGATTTCAGACATGCTTGCTTTAATCATCAAATCGACCATTGTAGCTTACAAACTTTATTTGCAATATTGCATTTATAAAACCTCTAGGTTGTGTATGTGTGTATGCTCATTATTATTCCAACTAAAGAATGTGGTTTTAATATCCATATGCCAAATCTCATTAGTAATAATAAGCTGGAACATCAAGCATGATCATGATGGATTCAACCATGACAATTGGTAAACCAATCTGCCCTTATAGGTTTGTACACTACTATCCATGTCAGTCTTTTCTCAAAGACCCAAATGTACCCAATGGGTTTTACCCCTTTAGGTGGATCCATTGAGGTTATACCTTGTTGGCTCACATGGAGTCCATCTTTGGTCCCATGGCCTCAAGTAATCTCTCAGACTTTGGTCCCTCAATAGCTTTTAGGTAGGTTGTTTACTCATCATCTATGATCAAGTCACAACTTTTGAGTCAGAAGATAGCATAACCTTTCAAACTCAAGGCATGTTCTACATATAACTGTAAGGTTTTGCATTACATAAGGATGTTGAGATTCCACGGCAATTTGTGGTTCTCATTGCTCCCTTTGCACCTCTTTTTTCAGCGAGCAATAGCTCAGATGGTCACAGTATGAGGCCCCTCACTAAGGGTATCGGGTTTGAATCCCCCTGGTGGTGCTATTTGGAATTGTTTCTCTTGTAGCACAGCTTGCCTCTATTCGACTTAATGGGTTATGCTCCTTATGGGATGGGATTGAGCTCCCCAGGTTGTCTCAGAAAAAGCCTTATGAGTCTCTTGGGTTACTAAAAAAAAGTTCATCCAACAGTCATATATTTGCAAATCATTGGAAGAAACCCAAGAACGCCACGTGAAACTAAATCGATTACTCATAAGCGTAATTGCATACCTATATCAAGCATATTTTCAGTCCAAAAAAATAATAAGTGAGATTAACCACACAATCAACAAGCAAGTCAACCTAAAATTTAAGGCATAACATCCATGTGTCACTAAATTATTCTAAAACTTATCTAAGGAATGAATTGGTTCACAAGTTAGGCTTTTAAGTTCACTTTCTTATGTGCCCTTTTTCACTTTCTCAATCCACAAAGCATGTTTTAGGTCTCATACACATTATGTTTGCCACAAAAGGTGCCTTTCATACAAAATTCCCCATCTTTATCATTTTTAAGTCCAATTAGGTTTAGAGAGATAGAAAGATAGACTTTTAGCATTTTCATGTTTATTGGGTTCACAAACCCTAGTTTCCATCATATAATGTAAATAATGAGGTCATTACTCATCTTTTCCACATCATTAGGTCCAAAGTGTATTTTGATCGTAAAAGGTCCACCTTTGATCATCTAAATCAGTTCCATAGCATAGATTCACCAAACTTTAGGAATTAGGGTTTTGAAATAACTTAATACATTAAAGACACAAATTTCATGTACCTTTTAAACTAGATACCAATTTAGGTTCTAATTTCAATTTTTTTGAATGCATTGTATTCTTCTAAGAAAAAACATATATTACTTGTAATTTTTGGCCAAAGAATGGATTTTTTTATCGATTTTGTAAGATTCACCAATTTCCTTGATTTTTCTTATTAGAGGGTGAGAAATTACCTTATCTCAAAAATGCCTACCATTAGATCCATGAGTCTTTGTTGAACAGGATATGTATCATTCAGTTGTGGTTGATCGTGCCTACTCGTATCTGGTTGAGATGCAGCAAAGTCCAGCTGTTCATTCTTTTCGCTGGTCAACGTTGGACCATGATATGATGACCTTCCTCTCTCTCTCTTTCTTGCACGTAGGTTAGATGATGTGGCAGCACTGCGGTGGTGAGGTCACCAGAGGAAGATTAATCTAGAGAAGGAGAGGGAGTTGGGGTGTGTGAGCATGTCGTCTATGCTCTGCGGTCGAGATGAACTATGTGGGAGTCTTTTTATAGGAACAGGAGGTATGGTTTAGGGTTCTCAATCATATGAGAGAGAGGTATGGCAGTGAGATCTCATTCTCGGTCCACATGCCTTGCCTTGGCATGGAATTAATGTGTTTCATTTTTAGTTTGATGAGAGGAACACATCTATCTTCTTGGTTTAATCAGATATGCAATGGGTTGGGAGATTTTCCTTCAAGATTGATCATGTATGTACATGGACCTTCCCTATTTGGGGCCCGATAGGATACGATGCATGAGCTATTGGATCCCTAATTTGAGGGACATCATCACACACGTGGATTAAAATATAATCATGTTAGAAATCAAGATATTGTGACATTTAAATATGTTCCTCTCACTTTAGGGAATTTTAGAAAATTTGTACCTCTTAGATCATGCACCCTTTTAATCCCAATTTTTAAGGGAAAGTTATTAATTTCTTAATCTTATTATGGACACAATTTGAGATCAAAATTACAAAATAACAACAACTTTTCTTCAAGAGCAAGTCTTATACTAAAAAGGCATATTTTATGCATTTAAACTCTTATTTTCTCTTTCTTTCTTTTTTATTCTCTGTATTTCGATTTTTCTAGATATTAGAAGGCAAGTGGAACTAAAACCACCCTATTGTGGCCATTTATGTCACCTTCTAGAGAATTCCATGGTTTTCTTAATAAAACATATGTTATTTATTTTCTTCTTGCCTTTTCACTTATTATCGGTTTTTCTCTTGTCCTTTATCCTTTTAAAGTTTCATTGGCTTATTAAGATAGGGAAAGCAAGAAATCTATCATTCAAGACAATTTTGCAAAGAAACCCAAGTTGTAAAACAATGCACACAAATTGTCAACCAAGCCCTTTTATTAAATAATTGCATAATAATACAACCAACATTGAGGTTATAACATCCTTCCCCACTTATAAGAATTTTATCCTCAAAATCCATCTAATTATACAAACAATTCATGTTAGGATTTTTTTCATGTCCATCTTCAACTCCCATGTAGCTTCATCCTCTCCATGGTGCTTCCATAGAACCTTTACCATCTCTATCTTTTTGTTTCTGAGTTCTTTCACCTTGGTATCCAATATTCTCATAGGTGACTCAGGATATGTTAGCCTCCCCTGGATCTCAATAGGTTCAATGCTCAACACATGACTAGGATCTTTCACATAGTGCTTTAGATTGGATACACGGAACACATCATTCATCATACTATATTATGGGGGTAGGGCTACACGGTAGGCTGTGACCCAATACATTCTAGAATCTCAAACGAACCTACATTTTAGGGACTCAACTTCCCCCTATTCTTAGATATTGCATGGAAGGGTTAGATTTTCAAGAACACATGTTCACCCACAATGAAATGTAAATCAGTCTTCTTTGCATATGCATACGAGTTCTGTCGATCCTGGGCTCTCTTCAACCTTTTCTTAATCAAAGTGACTTTATCAACATAAATCTAAAGTTTCTCTTACCTCAATAAGGTCCTCTAACTAACCTCATCCCAACAAAGTGGTGACCAACACGACCTCCCATATAGTGCTTCATACAGAGACATCTTAATACTAGCTTGGTAGCTATTATTATAGGCAAACTCATATAAAGACAAGTATTTCTCCCATGATCCACCCCAATTGAGCACACAAGCTCTCAATAGGTCTTATAAAGTCTAGATCACTCTCTCTGATTGTCCATCAATTTGGTGGTGGTAGCTGGTACTAAATTTCAGCCTTGTCCCAAGTACTTCATGCACCTGCTTCCATAACTTTGAGATGAACTTAGGGTCACAATAAAAAATAATCAAGGTTTGAATACGATACAAATGGACTATCTCTTGGATATATGTTTCAACTAAGTCTAATACTTTGGTGGTAATATTCAAGGCAAGGAATTGTGTTGACTTGGTTAAGTGGTCCAACACAACCCATATAGCATCATGAACTTTCTTGGTGTTGGGAATACCCACCACGAATTCCATGGTAATCTGGTCTAATTTCCACTCAGGAATCACAATCAATTGTAGTAATCATCAGGTTTGTTGGTGTTCAATATTCACCATTTAGCACGTGAGACAACTGGCCACATAAGTTGTTATGTCTTTCTTCATTTTAGGCCACCAGAAATACCGCTTGAAGTCTTTAAACATCTTGGTAGTGTTAGGTTTTATGGTATACCTAGAGCCATGAGCTTCTTGTAGGATATGAGTCTTCAAGGGTGACTCCTCAGGAACCCAAATATGATTCTTGTATAGGATCCCTCCATCCACACCCAATGATAGGCATGTCTATGATTTCTCCAGCAAGCCTTTTATCTTCTCAAGATCGGGGCTAGCCATCTGGGTATCTACTAACTCGTCAGCAAGTTTGATATTATATGAATGTTAGCCAAATGGATTCGGTCTTCAAATAGTTGTGGAATCCATCTGACAAATTCTTCCAATTCCCTCCACTGGGTAGATAAGGAAGTTGTACATCTAAGTTGTTTCCAACTAAGGGTATTTACCACTACATTGGCCTTTCCTGGGTGGTATGCAATGGTGAAATCATAGTCATTCATATATTCCATCCATCATCTTTTTCTTAGGTTGAGGTCCTTCTGAGTCCGTAGATACTTCAAGATTTTGTGATCGGAGAGGATTTCAAAGGTAGAACCATACAAGTAGTGTCGCCAAATTTTCAAGGCATGTATGATTGTGGCTAACTCCAAATCATGTTTCAGATAATCACTTCATTTGGCTTGAGCCGTTGAGATGCATAAGAGACAACATGCTTGTTCTTCTCTATCACACATCCAAGACCCATTTCATATGCATCACTGAAGACCATGAACCTTCATTTCCAGATGGTATAGTCAGAACAGGTGCTTTGGTCAAGCTTCTCCTTCATCTCTTGGAAGCGAGATTTACACAAATCGGACCATATGAACTTCTCATACTTATAAATGAGTTTGATGAGGGGTAGAGTAGACTTTGAGAAGTCTTAGATGAACCTTCGGTAATATCTGGTCAATTCTAAGAAGCTACAAATTTGAGATGGATTCTTCAGTGTTGATCAATCACGTACAACAAACACCTTGACAAGATCTACTCAAATAGTCCCTCTTGAGATGATGTGTCCAAGAAACATGATGATATCGATCCAAAACTCACATTTCGAGAACTTCCCATAGAACTTATGCTTCCTCATGATTTTAAGGACTCTTAATGATGGCCACGGTGTTGTTGTTCAAAGTCATCTGGGTATACTAGAATGTCATCTATAAACACGATGATAAAGGAGTCTAGGGGAGGTTGGAACACACTGTTCATGAGATTCTTAAATATTCTAGGGGCATTAGACAGTCCAAACGGCATGATTAGGAACTCATAGTGGCCATAACAGGTACATAAAGTGGTTTTTAGTATGTCTTTATTCTTAACTCATAACTGGCAGTACCCAGACGTTAGGTCAATCTTGGAAAAGATTGGGTTGACTTAAGCTGGTCGAACAAGTTATCAATTTTGGGTAGAGGATACTTTTGTTTTATGGTAGCTTGTTTTATCATGCAATAGTCAATGCACATGCAGAGTGATCCATCCTTCTTCTTTACAAACAGGAACGAGTTCCCCATGTCAGGGTACTAGGCCCAATGAAGCCTTTGTCTAAAAATTCATGTAGTTGCCTTTTCAACTCATCAGGGGCCATCCTATAAGGTGCCTTGGAAATGGGATTCGTTCTGAGAGCTAACTCTATGGTGAAATCCACCTCTCCCTCTGGAGGCAGGCTAGGTAAATCATCTAGAAACATGTCTACATAGTTCTGAACCACTTCTATCTCTCCTAAGGGTGTAACCTTGTGTTCAGATCCTATAACAACTACTAGGAATGCCTGACAACCCTTGGACATCATTTATTCTTCTTTTAAGGCCGACACATACAAACTAGTGGTTGCATCCTTCCTACCTCTAATGGTTAAAGGAGGGCGACTAGGTCTCTTTATCACAATCTTTTTCTCCCTATAGTCAATCTAGGTTGTATAGGTATAAATACAATCCATGCCAATTATCACATCAAAGTCATTCATGTCCAACAAAATAAAATCAGTAGGGAATTCATGACTCAGATGTTTAACAGGTAAAATCAGTGTTATCAAAAGAGATAGTAAAATGTGACCACTCAGGGTAGTGACATCCAACATGTATACTAAATTCATGAAATCCAAATAGAGCATAGTTGCAAGATTTCTCAAAATGAAATTATTCATAGATCCACAATCAACCAAAGCTTTCACACTTTAACCCAAAATTTCAAGCATGCCTGCATGGTTTTCATGATAGTCAAACTAGTATTATATTGCATAAGTAAAGATGAGAAAACTACTTTAAGGGTCATTACCCTCTATCAAATAGTTGTAATTATCCTGGACCCCTTCATTTTCAATGGAAAATACTCGATCTTGTCGACACTCTCCTACAGGTGGAACTGGAGGGGTTCTCAATGTTGGCTGTTCCACTAGTGGTGCTGCTACCACTAGCTGAGTTGCCACCCAGGCTTGTCCTCTTAGGTCAAGAAGGGATCATTTAGCTTGGAAGTATCCCTCTTTCTAGTATCATAAACACACCTTTCTTTCAAAGTGACACTGCCCTGCATGGTTCCTCCCGCATCTATGACATCTGAATGATGCCCCTTGTTTTCAATTCTCATTGTGGGGCTTTCCCCTTCCTTCCTTTCCATGATGACAAAAATGGTTCCTTATGTTATCATTTCTTGGTCTAGAACATCCTTCAGTGAAGTTGAGATATCCTTAGGGTTGGTTTTGCCATGGCGTGTCTGTCTCTACCATGTCTAGGACAAAGTTGAGAGCTTCAGAGAGAGTTGTGGCTTGCTCTCCATGGCATGGGGCTTAATGGTAGGGTGAAGCCTATCCAAAAAATGTTCTACTCTCCTTGCTTCAGTCAACATGCAGCCAAAATGCTCTAAAAGGTGAAACTTGTGAGCGTAGTGAATCACAGACAAGTTTCCTTAAACTAGGAAAGTAAACTGCTTTTCCTTTTCCTTCTTGGAAATGGGGTTATGAATCTTGTAGTGAAAAGTTCATGGAAATCTTCCCAAGCCATGGTCTCCTCACTCAGGTCTCGACCCATGATATGGTTCTCCTACCATATATTTTCTACTCCCTTCAGGAGATGGGTGGCTAAAAGAACCTTCTTGGTTGGTTGTGCCTCCAACATGTGGCACCCATTTTCCACTACCAAAATCCATGCATCGAATTTGTCAACAACCTCAGTCTTGACCTCCCCCCTCCCCAAATTTATCAATGTTCAACTTCACAAAATATAATATGGTGGCACCAAGGTGGGGGCAGACGGTTGCACATTCACCGTTCTAATCACAGGGAACATCTATAAGGGTGAGGTAACTGATGGCTTTAGTCAACTTCTTTTGCTGCTCTAAGATGACCATCTTGGGAGTCTATGTCACCATTGGCCCGATCGCAGGTCTAGAGTCAGGAGCATGGCTGGGATCGTCCCTTGCTTCATCTTTAGACATGGGTTCCTCTTTGGTTCTAGGGCTTCCTTCTAGGATCACAATGTGGAAGGGAATGGGATTATGCTCAGGGCCTTTCTCTCCAAAGGCTTCACCTTCACTCTTTCTTTTCTTAGAGGATTCACCTTATATGGGACTTCTCTTCTCAAAAGAGGGCCTCTCCTTACACAAGGGCCTCCATTTAGGATATTCATTGAAGGTGTCATCAGGGATGTCAACAGTCTTGACACGGGCCATGATGTAACACATAGATCACTCTATTAACCATAGTTTCATAAATTAGGGTTATCAAGGCATAAACTGATATCCATGAAATCTTGTTTACAAGCATTTTATTATTTGGTGGAGGATACCTTAATCCATATTATTTGTAACCCCAACTCTAGGGGAGGTGGAGAGAGAGAGAACCTTTAAGAACTTAAAGTTTGTCTAGTGAAAGGAGGTGAAGAAGGGATGAAAGTAGGTAAGAAATCCTTGAGGTATCTTATTTCTAGTCAAATCCTCAAATTTTGGCCAGGCAATCACACAGATTCTGGAAGTCCTCATAAACTGACTAGTGGGGAGGAGAAAAATATTACCAACCCCCAAATCATTATCCTTTTCTAGACACCTCCATCTTTGGAAAATTCTCTAATAACTCCATTTTGGCTCTAAAGAATTTGTAAATTTTAATAATTATTAGAGATTATATTAACAACAAGGCTATGATACCATATGTAATGACCCCATTCCCTAGCAAACCCCAATTAAGGAAGGCCAAGAAACTAGAGTTGTTATCCCAAAAATAGGATCAAATGTTTTTGCACATTATCAATTAAATAAAAAATTCTACTAAACTAACTAAGTTTGATTCAGGATAAAAAAATTCTTTTCATGAAAGTTTACCAAATATAGGATTCCAAGACTTTACCCAAAAAATGTACCAACTAGTTATATCCTCCAAACATTAGACTATCTGGTTCACTTTCAATGTCTTTTTATTTTTTGGTACAGTTTACATCTTGAAGAAAATTAACCTAAAATGCCAACAAACAGAATGTCGATCAGTATAACAAGTTATATAGGTATGTGGGAGAAACAAAACTTCACAAGTAATGGTAATAACATAATTCACCAATTATTGCTTAAAAATCAAATTTAACATTTTCATCATGACTACCTAGTCTAGTTGTCTCCATCCTTTGTCATAACCATTCAGGGCATCATACTGTAGTTGGTCCATTGTCTTCCCCTATTCAGGCAGATGACTTTATCACATCTCCTCGTATTTAGGCTAATGACGTCTCATGTACCCCCTATACAGGCTGGTACCAATTTGTGCCTTTCCATAATTCTAGAGGTGGCCTAGAAATGAGCTAGTCATATCCCTATATAATGTGATAGTCATAGTCACTTTATAGTTGCAAGGAATTAAAGTTCATCCAACATTCGTATATTTGCAAGCCATGTAGAGAAACTTGAGAAATCTACATGAAATGAAATTGATTACTCATATGTGTAACCACATGCCTATCTCAAGAGTATTTGCAGTACAAAAAAGAACCATTATGATTAACCACACAATCAACCAAGCAAGTCAACCTAAAATTTAAGGCATAACATCCATTTGTCACTATATAATTCCAAAACTTATCAAAGGACTGACTTGTTTCTCAAGTTAGGTTTTCAAGTTCACTTTCTTATGTCATTATCCATAATACCCTATTAATCCATTTATTTCCCTTTTCACTTTCTCAATCCACAAACCCAATTTTAGGTTTCATACACATGATGTTTGCCACAAAAGGCATCTTTTATACAAAATCCCCCATCTTTATCCTTTTTAACTCCAATTAGGTTTAGAGAGACAAAAAGATAGACTTTAGCATTTTCATGTTCGTTAGGTTCACGAACCCTAGTTTCCATCATTTAATGTATGTAATGAGGTCATTACTCATCTTTTCCACATCATTAGGTCTAGATTGTCTTCTGATCATATAAAGTCCACCTTTGATTATCTAAATCAGTTTGATATCATATATTACCTAACTTTAGGAATTAGGGTTTTGAAAGCACTTAATACATTAAAGATGCCATTTTCAAGTACTTTTCAAACTAGAGATAGATTTAGGTTCTGATGGCATTTTTTATCAGATTCCTTGCATTTTTCTAAGCAAAAAACATATGTTACTTATAATTTTTGGCCAAAGAATGGATTTTTAATCAATTTTGCAGGATTCACCAATTTCCTTGATTTTTCCTATTAGAGGTTGAGAAATTAAGTTTTTTGAAAAAAACCCACCGTCAGATCCATGGGTCTTCATTGATCGATGCGGGGATCATGCAGTCGTAGTTGATCGCACCCTCTTAGTTATGGTTGAGACATAGTGTAGCCCAACTGTTGATTCTTTTTGTTAGTCAACAGTGGACCACGATTCAATGGCCTTCCTCTCTCCCCCTTTCTTGGTGTTAGGTTAGCTCATGTAGTGGTGGTGTGGAGGTGAGGTCACCAAAGGAAGATCAATCTAGAGAAGGAGAGGGAGTTGGGGTGTGCGATCGTGCCGTCTAAGCTCTGGGGTTGAGATGAACTATGTGGGAGTCTTTTTATAGGAGTGGGAGGTCTTGTTTAGGGTTTTGGATCTTGTGTGAGAGAGGTATGGCGGTGAGATCTCATTCATGGTCCACATGTCTCACTAATGTGTTCCCTTTTTGGTTTTATGAGACAAACACATCTATCTTCTTGGTTTAATCATATATGCAATGGGTTGGGAGATTTCCCTTCGAGATTGCTCGTGTATGTATAGGGACCTTCCTTGTGTAGGGCATGGTAGGGGATGATACATGAGACATTGGATCCATAATCTAACGGTTGTCATCCCTCGTGTAGGTTAAAATATAATCCTATTAGAAATCGAGATATTGTGACATTGAAAGATATTCCTCTCACTTTAGGGAATTTTAGAAAATTCATATCTCTTAACCCATACACTCTTTTAATCCCAAATTTAAGGGAAAGTTCTTAAGGACTTAATCTTCTTATGGACACAAGTTGAGCTCAAAATTTGAAAATGACAATTCCTTTTCTATAAGATCAAGTCTTACACTTAAAAGGCATATTTTATGCATGTAAATTCTTATTTTTTCTTTCTTTCTTTTCTATTCTTAATTTTAGTTTTTCTAGATGTTATAAGGCATGTGGAACTAATACCACCCTATTGTGGCCACTTATGCCACCTTCTAGAGAATTACTTATTTTTCTTAAATAAACCCAAGTTGTAAAACAATGCACACAAAATGTCAAGCAAGCCCTTTTTATAAAATAATTTCATAATAATACAACCAACATTGAGGTTATACAAGTCTCCTTGACGATGAGTGATTAAACCTAGGTACGAGAAATGTGCTAATTGAATACTTGAAGATTGGAATTCTAAACCTTAGAATCACCTTCTCTTTTGCATCCTCCCTAATAACAATAATGTGGGGATTAAGTGGTAAGAGAATGGATTCTACATGATACATAAGCACCACGGTAGATATGTCTATTGAATAAAATGATGGTGAAATATGGAATGATGATGTAACTCCAACATGATAAAATTTGGAGAGTAACCTATTAGAAAGGTCAAGTAAGAGAAAGAAAATTGAAGTGATAAGATAAGGAAGACTTTAGTAAACCTTATGAGATCTAAAGTTTTAATTTCAAATTAAGGGAGTAAAGTCACATCACAATGATATTGGTAAGGATCAAACGCTATAATGTTAGGGTTGTAGTAGCTCAGGGGATGTCACTAATGATTTGACTGACCACTAACATCTCTATAAAATAAAATCTTGAGGACGGAACTAGAAAATGAAAATAGCAATGACAGTAATCTAGGGTTTAAAGGTAGCAAATGAGGAAGATAGATAAAAAAATGGAAATGACTATGAATGGAGGGTAATAAATTATTTTCAAATGTAATAGGTGAGATTTAAATAAAGGGAGAAGTGTTGCATGAGAAAAGCGTAATCTAAAATAAATTCTCTTAGTGAGAGAAAGAATGACCAATAATCTATTCTTACCAAGAATGTTTCAATGTTAGATATGCTTAATCTATATGAACATGATGAGAAGGATAAGTAAGAAGAATCAAGTAGTAGTGAATAAGAAGAGAAATCAGAGGAAATAAATGTCTTTTAGTAATATGTAGGCTTGTTTTTAGAAAGTATAATTTATTGAACGTATATCAAGGAATGTGAATTTGTTTTACATATGATTTCACTTGTCCATGTGTGAGTAATATAATGATTTCAAGAGGTGTAATGGCGTTAATCATTCTTTCTGGTAGTTCATCTCAATATTATATAATTTTTATTAAATCTAACCTTACATATTATGAGTATTTGCTATTTGAGTAGCACAATAGTAAAGTTCAAAATAGCAAGGTGAACTCTCTAATATAGAACAGGAAAAAAGTATAGACTAAATTCTATGAATTGAGATAGTCGGATTAGATCTCCATTACAGAGGTAACACCTTAACAGAGTATGACATGATTGCAAATGGTTGTTTCTCTTTCTCTTTAATGATATTGATTGTGACATAGACAATTCTTTTACTATCATTAAGAAGATTTTCTTTAATTCGATGTGATTAGAACACAAACCAAGGACTCAATGTTAAAAAATACATTAAAATATGAAATATAAGAATATAACAACATGTAATATTTTAGAAGTTTAAATAAACCTTGAATGTACTTTGACCGCATATTTATATTTCTGGGACGAAACCTTATTGAGTGGGGAAGAATTGTTATGATTGTATCTAAGATTAATTGGTAAGTTAGGGTTTATGTGGAGGATTACATACTTGATTAGATTGATCATTGATTAAATATAATGAATGATGATATCTCAATTATGATGTGTTAAACCTAATGAGAACTCCAAGCATGCTATCATTTTTATTAATTATGGTTTGAGAAGTACAAACCCTAGTCAGATGAAATTTGGGTTTTCACATGACAGTCACATGTTGGGTTGGAATGAGAGAGGTAGGAAAAGTACAATGAGAATGGTAGTTGTGGGCTTGGATAGCACGGTCGTGTCTGGTAGCACGACCGTGTTAGGTTGTTAGTGGCACGGGCATACTAGGCCACATGGTTGTTTTGAAAGAATTGAACTGTTGACAACCCTTTGTACACAAATTGGATGAAACCAATGTACTACCGCTGTGGTAGGCAGAAAGGCCATTTTTGGTCCAACCTAGCATGGCCCTAGCAGATTGCATGGCCATTCTTAGGCATTTTCTCTTCAACCGACTGTTCTACATACTATAGTATACCATTATACTGTTTTATTTTTAGTTATATTTTGGTAGTTTAGAATGATCTATAAATTTAATTTGAGATCTTAATCTCAACTAAAATAACATGCTAAATTTTAATAATTTTTTTAGTATTATTTACCTCTAAAACAAACGAATTATAGTAACCTTTATATGACAGAAAAATCTACTAAAATAAGAGAAAGTATAGTGAGGGGTCAGTGTGCAAATTACCCAAGCACCTCAATTGTTATCTATGGTAAATCTAAAACACTAGGAGCTCTCATAATTTGTGATTCATTCTAGAGAAACTAAATCCTAGAAAGAGAGGGAGAATTAGGGTTTGAGAGGAGAGAGTGGTGGAATTGCTCACCTAGGGTTTCCCTATCCAAGATACGATGAAATCAAGTAAGTTTAGCATATTTGCATAGACTTTCACGGTTAATATTATCTCACATGTGAAGATTTTGTCCCTCCTCAGATTTTATCCAAAATGATATCAAATGTCTCCTTTTTCTCACTCTTTCTCCACAATTCTCCATTTCTAGGGTTTCTGAGTTGAAAGGAAGAAGAAACTGGTGATTTGCTAGAGTTTATATATGAGTTTGAGAATTTTAGAGATGAGATTCATTCTAAAGTTATTTTCACACCTTAGGATGAGTGGGTACTTCCTTTAAATAGTGGTTTGCATGAAAATAAGTTAAATCATCAACAATCTCTAATTGCTTAGTATACAACCACAAACCCTAAATTGTCTTTTTGATCTCATTTTTACAAAATGATATGAAATGGATCACTCCTCTATTGTGATGAATTTAAGATGATGAAATCATATTATAAATTTATGCAATCCATTCTAATGAGAATTCCTTAAGTAATTGCAGAGGTTAAGAATAAACTAAAATTTAGGGTTTTCATCTATGACCAAAACTGTTGTATAATTAAGTAAAGAAATTTGTCTATATGAATCTCCTTTTTTATGAATGATTGTTTATCTAAATGCATGGTACATATATGTTAGATAATATCTTGGATTTCATGTGATGTCATTAGTGTTTTCTTGATATCTCAATAAAGAGGGTGAAACCCTAGATGAGTGGAAATTTGGAAATTTGTGAATAGATATTGTGAAATCATTTGAAGTGTTATACTAAAAATCATTGACTTTATTTATTGAATGTTATTATTGATGCATGATGTCTCATTGAATGGTGTAGAAACCCAAATTAACCTCAATTCTAAGGTTTCATACATATGTTGATTGTATATGAGTTATTGACAGTAGTATTTATTCAGTGAATGTTTATGACACATTAAATCCTAATGTGAGTCATTTGATAAGTGAATGAGTTAAATGAAACCCTAAGGATAGGATGTTCCAATGAATCAAGTATTGTGATATAAATGTTTCTCAGTATGTGATGTGGTGATACTTAATAGTTCAATTGTGGTAAATATTATAAGATGATCTATGGAATCGACGGTTCATAAAGTTAAACTAAGATATGTTGATGTGATGATTAAATCATGAATATAAAGAGTGAAATAGAAATTTAGATTCCCTGAACACTATAGAATCCTCACATTATGAGGCATGTGGCGTGGGGAGGAAATGGTTTCTCGACTGGAGGTAGTCTAGATCAAGGTAAGATGAAGTGCACCAGTAGGGTGCAGATGTCTTGACTAGTAGGGCAGACTCCTTACAGTTGTGTGGTACCCAACACAAATCAGGGATGCCGGTGGTACTTGTGTTACACATTGTAGTGATTAGTGGTTAGTAGGTCTAATGCATAATAAGACTGAGGGCTTTGAATCACCGCATGAGTACCCAAGTTGAGAGGTGGAGTCTGAGATATCTGACCACTCCCATTAGTCGTTCAGAGGTAGATGTATCGAGGCCCGCTACTGATGGGTCTTAGGAACATGGGCATGCTTCTAAGCCTTGTACAGTGAGATCATAGCTTTCTACTATTCTTTCACATGTTGTGGTACACCTCATGTGGTTCAAAGCATAGTAAGATGAAAGGGAGGTAACCATGTGTGCAGTTATTCAATTATTCTTTTTATGTTCTTGAGTTATTAGTTCTCTTTCTGATTAATCAAGCATCCTCATATATTGATTCACTCTTGTAAATATCTAGAGTATCTTTCCATATTTATGTTTGTGAATGATTAGTCTTTTTTATTAGAAAATATAGAGATTATATGTTATTCATCCCACTCTCTATTGCAGGCCAAAGACCAGACATGTCTACATTAACATTCTTGTTAAGCCAGGAAGGTATGCTAGAAGTAAAAGAAACGACATTGCTAGAGCTTTTACAAAAGCATGCTATGCAGTCGGCTACATTATTATGTGTTCTCGATATGTGTGAGATGTGTGGTTTCCCTACATCTTCACATAGCATCCTAAGACGCCTCATGTGTGGAGAAAAGTTTGTAGTTGCGGGGATACTTCCAGCAGTAATGTTAACTGCTATGAGTGCATCCGACAGAATGGCTGGCGAGCGCCATCCCGTAGTTTTGCAGAGTTCCATGGCACCTATGATGCTTAGGATTTCCGCTTCTAGTGCCGAGAAGGCACTGCTGGGTGAACCATAACCCAAAATAAAAGTACCATTGCCATCCACAACTTGAATCCCTATCCCTACAGTGTCAATAGAAGATGTGAACGATGCATCGACGAAGATCAAAATATTGTGGTTTGCTGGTGGCCGTGGTTGGGCACTCGGAAGAGTTGGTGTACTTCTCACGGTCTTTAGAAGAGATAAGATGGCCCTAGCCTTCTCCTGGATGAAAGATATTCTTTGGGCAACAGGTTGGTGCTTCTTGTTGTGAACGAGGTCATTCCTGTGCAGCCAAATTGCCCAAGCTGCTATAATGGGCTGAAGTGTGTCCATGTCCGTGCATGGGGAGGATAAGAGACGAGCTATCCATGCATCTTTTGTAAGATTGAAGAAGGGAGTATCAACATGCAGTGCAAGCCAAACTTGTTTACCCTTGTTGCAGTCTCGAAGGCAGTGTATTACCGTGTCTTGGTTGTTATTGCAGACAGGACAAACACCGTCTGTGGGAATGTGCCGGCGAGCCTTCTCCAGATTAGTAAGAATTGCCTTATGTTGCAGCAGCCATAAGAAGGTCTTGAACTTTAGCAGGATAGGCAGGCGCCAAATGGATATCCAGTCCCCATTAAGAGTGATGGGAGAGTCCTTCCTGAGCCATGCGTAAGCAAATTTTGATGTAAGGGAGCCAGAGGTAGTAAATGGCCAGTGCCATGTATCGTCTCCTGCAGCAGTGTCTGGCGGGAAGATGTGGCTGATGTGCCGCCATGTTGGTTCGGGTAAATATGCATACATGAAAGACCAGTCCCATGTGCCGTCGTCAAGGTCCATAGACGCAACACAGATATCATGAAGGCCGGTGGGAGGTACAAAGGAAGGTATCATATCACTAATGGACCTACCATGCAACCATTTACTAGTCCAGACATTTGAGGAGGTGTCCCTATTAATAGTGATTGTTGCCACTTGTTGGATATTTGAAATGTTCTTTTGAATGAAGGACCAAACTGAAGAGAAAGGCTTCTTCACCATTGTGCCATGTTGCATGTACTTTTCCTTCATGACTCGCACCCAAAGTGCATGCGGATTGTTGAGAAATAGCCAAACATTTTTAACATGAGCGCTTGGTTCTGAATACGGGCATCTTTGATACCCAGACCACCTAGTAATTATTTTCTAGGACACCAAGGAGAGGTTATGATGGGCCATGCCGCCAGACCAAATAAAATTCTTCACATGCCTATTTATATCATCACAAAGTGATGGAGAAAGCTGAAAAGATTGCATTGCATAGCTTGGTATGGCCTGTAAAGTGGACTGTGCAAGTGTTATTCGACCAGCGAGAGACAGATATCGGGCGAACCAACTATTCATGTAGTCCTTAATAGTAGACGAGATGGCTGAATGTGTTGATTTATTTACCTGGTGGTGGAGGATAGGGACGCCTAAATATCGGCCCAGATCAGTAGTGCTTTGGATGCCTAGTTTACTATAGAAAGAAAGACGGACTTGTCATGGGGTGTTAGGTGAGAAGAAGCACCAAGATTTTTCCCTTGAGACAGTCTGTCTGGAAGCACGAGCGAATTGGTTGAGAATTTTAGGTATGACCCGAACTTGGGTGACTGAAGCTTCGGCCATTAGCAAAATATCATCAGCGAAAAGCACATGAGAGAGGGGAGGACCATAATGGGACAGCTGTATCGGTTTCCATTCTCCCAGCATTATAGAATTGTAGATAGCCTGGCTAAATCTCTCCATGCATAGAACAAAGATGTATGGTGAAATGGGGTCCCCCTAGCAAACATCTTGGGTGGCTTTGTAAGGCTCCAGCGGTGTCCCTTCCCAAAGGATGGAAGTGTGCCCTTTCGTAATGATTTGCATGATCATATTAATAATCTTTTCAGGTAGGCCCATTCTTTGAAGAGTATCTGAGATAAAAGCCCAACTCATTTTATCAAAATCTTTAGCAAGATCCAGTTTGATGCATGTCAAAGCCTTTCCCGTGTGCTTATTGCGCATGGTGTGGATGACTTCTTGCACAAGAATGATGTTGTCAGTGATCCGCCTTCCGGGAATGAAGCTAGATTGAGTTTCAGACACCCCGTCATGCAGTAGTGGCTTGAGATGTTCCACGATAACCTTAGAGATCAGCTTGAAGCAAGTATTATTCAGAGAGATAGGCCGGAAGTCCCCAGAGGATTGTGGTTGCTTGTTCTTTGGAATTAAGACTGTGAAGGAGTCAGCAAGGCGGTTGTCCACATATCCAGATGAGAAAGCATTTTGGACTGTATAAATGACGGATTGCCCAACCTTGGGTCATTGCTTCTGGATGAAAGAGTTGTAAACACCATCAGGCCCAGGGGCCTTATTCGGTGCCATAAGAAACATGATTTTCCTGATTTCTTTAGGAGTAGGAAGCTTTCCAATATCATTGCAAGTATTATGGGTAGGGTGCATAAAAGCGCCAATGAACCCGGCTGTTGCAGCTTGAGATCTCCGACTGGGTGTGGGGGCAGTCATCTAGTCTTGAAAAAAGGATCTCACCATGACTTTCATATCACTTGGATTGTCAATCCAATTTCCGGAACCATCCTGAAGGCGGGTAATTTTATGAGGCGTCGTCGTGCTTTAACATAGGTGTTAAAGAATTTAGTGTTGTCATCACCCAAGATGAGCCAATTAATGTTTGCTCATTGGCGCCAATCCACCTCTTCTTTAATAAGAATTTTGTTATATTCATATTGAAAATGAAGCTCAATGATGTCAGAGAAAATATAAGGAGAATGGTGGGTAAGAACCTGACGTTTGTTGATGTAATGCATGGTTCTATTCTTTTTCTTGTTGTTAGTGTGTTGTCTTTTCGCATCCCACTTCACCGCTGCATCCTTAAACGCATGAAGGGCATCGATAAAGTCCTTTTGCGGGTCCCAGGATCTAGTGAGAATATTTTGAAAGTCTGGCATCAAGGACCAGCTATCTCTGGTGCAAAAGATACGAGGCCGTCGAGTAGAGGATGAAGTCGTACGCACTAGTATCAGACTGTGATCACTATAAAGTCGTGGAAGAACCGTGATAGAAGCATCGCTAAAAGTAGAAATCGATTGAGCATTTGCAATGACCCTATCAAGCTTTTCCAGGAGCTGCAAGCGTTTGAAGGTAAATAAAAGACCCTCCGCTTTCACATCTGCCAGGACAGTGCGGAGAAGAGTAGAGTTAAACTTCTTACTAGAACGATGGTTGAAAGAGCGACCATTTTGTTTTTCAGAGATGTCAAGCATGGTGTTAAAGTCTCCTATCACTTCCCATGCCCCTTGGACAGTAGTAGAGATCTCTTGAAGTCGATTCCAGAGAAAATCCCGTTTGGAGGGGTTTGGGCTGCCATATACCACAGTAAGATACCAGGAGTTATTGACGCAACAGTGAATGGACTGATGATGGTTTTGGATTATGTCAATAGAACAACGAGCATCATCCCAAAGAATCCAAATTCCTCCAGAAAAACCAATGGCTTCAACACGGTGAGAAGATGATAAACCAAGTTGTCAGATAATACTATCAGCTTTGCAACCACTGATGTGTGGTTATACAATAGCGAGTATCTGCAGTTTGTGATGCCGTCTATAGTCTTTCAAGAGTCTGATTTTTTTCTTGAGGCAAGCCCCCTTGTATATTCCAGCAGAGAATACTAAGCATTAAAAACCAGTTGGAAGGGGGTAGCAACCAATCAGGCAATGGCTGCTCAAAGGCCGACATAGGTATCATCTCCGGCCATCTCATCGTCTAGTATCTCAGTTGTATCTGCATTGAAATTAATAGCCCGAGCTTCTGTTGGGCCTTGATCCATGTTCCCTAGTATCTGCACGAGTTTTCCCTTCTTTCTCTCACGTCCTGGACTCACGGTCTGGTATATAACTCTTCTGTTTCTCAGGATAACACCTCCTCTGTTTCCCCTATCTCCCCAATGAAACCCCTGATGTGTTGGCAGCATCACCATCGGGTTTGCATTTGCGGAGAACTGGAAAGGGGGATCAGGACCTGCATCTTGAGTTCTTCCTGTGCAGACCTCATCTTCTACTAGCCTCACCACTGAGTTGGTAGTCTTACCGCCTTTGTTTGGACCCGGCGATGGCTTTGGTGGCACATCCGAGCTCGAAGTATTTTGCTATTGATGTTTCTGTTTTAGGACTTTTCTCTTTTGTTTTCTTGATTGGGTTGTTTGCCTTTCACCCTCCTTGTCTTGCTTCTAGTCCAGCATTGTTGCTGGAGTTATCTTTGGCTGGATATTTTGCTCAAGAATCTCAGCAGGTTCAGCCGCAGTTGTTAGCTTTTCCCCGGCAGTCTTCTTGGTGGGAGGAGGACGCCGTTCAGGCTTTTTTGAGTGGATCTGTTGTGTGTACATAGTAGGGTTTAGAAGACCTTGGCCTGAGGAAGATGAAGGTTCTGTGGGGGTAAACAGAGTGATAAAATTGCAGTCTTTATCCTCATGTCCAACCCTTCCACACTTCATGCAAACGTTGGGTAAATTTTCATACTCAAGTCGGTATTGCTCGCCGTTGAGATAGATGGTTGGCAGTAGTGGCCTTGTGCTTTCCACTTCCACTGCCAGTCTAGCGAATTTTCCTCGGTGGCCTGATAGTGTTGTAGTATCCACCTTAATAGTCATCCCAACGGCCTCGCCAATGTTGTGCAGCAGTTGGTACTGGTAGAGAAAGACTGGAAGTTCAGGGATGCACAACCATACTACAAGCTTTCGGGGAATGTGGTCTGTTGGGCAGAAAGTCGATGACTAGGATTGAATAGATAGATATTTCCCAAAAATGGTCCATGGACCCTCTGTCATAGCACAAGCATAATTGTCTTGGTTGCCCAGTTGTATAATAAAGTAACCCATCTCAAGATTCACGACACGGAACTGCTCTGTCAGTTTCTAGAGGGATATGATCATGTTAACCAGTACCGAGAATCCGACATTGATTCCAACAACCTTCACAACAACTACAAATCTCCATGGTTCAAGCAGCGGAGGTAAAGCTTTAGGATTGATAGTGATACGGGGGAGAGCTCCACTATGATCGACATGGATGTCTTCCGCCTTGAGCGTATCCGACGAAGTAGGTCTGACGGTCATCTGGTTTGTATGTACACGCCCAGCGGTTGCGTCTTTGTATGACATCGGCGGCGGTGGTGATATCACAGCCGCTTGGCCTTCCCCAACGCCTTCATCCTCGATCATCTTTTCCACGTCTCCGTCCATGCTTGAAGAGATGGTTGGGTTCTGGTCGTCCAGTGTGGTTTCTCCTATCGCATCATCACACCATGGTCGTGGGACGTTGAAGAATCCCCAACCTGCACCGCGTCCACCGCGGCCGCTGGCGCCGCCGCCGCGCATCTACACCCAGTCTTGTTGTCGCCAAACCCTAGCAGAGCGTCCGTTCCACGAACACGACTCCTCTTAGACGTTGAATGATTAGTCTTTTTAAAGTGTATAGTTGTTATAATTAATATCATTTGCTCAATAATATATCTTTAATTATATAAGTGCTTTAAATTATTTTTCTTTTAAGTACTCATTCACTGAGCGAGTAGGCTCACCCCTCTACTCACAATTTTTAGGGATAACTCATAGATTGAATGTTTCATTGCATCACAGTAGATATGCCATAAGAGTTAAGTATAGGATTAGTTAAGTTCATTCGGCCCCTGACACTCTAGGTCCTTGTATAGAAGTGAGAGAGTTGTAAATGATGATGTTTATCTTTGTTTCCTTAATAAGAGAGAATGTATTTGATTATCATGTCGTATGTACATGGAATTTTGGGAAATAGAATGAATGTTTAGATATTATCTTTATTGTGGCATCAGATTAGATTAATCAAGTCTTAACTTCCCTTGTAAAGTTTGTTTATGTGATTTGTTACAAGGAAACAAAGAGTTTGAAATCAAAGAAAAGTTGGGAGAGAACTTTGTATTAAGTATAATCCTCAAACTTAGCCCTAATCTCATGATTAGTGGAAATCATAGGATGTGGGTGTAACACTGTGTGTGTTTGTTTTACATGCTTTCATGTCATGTAGTTTATTTCATGCATTTTTATGTAATGCTTTTAGAAAAATTGCTCTTTTTGTCATTCCATCTCATGTATTGCAAATAATTTGTTGTTTTGAATAGAAGTGTAATTGTTTCAAGCATTGGACATGTGTGTTTATTTATTCTTTGTGAAAAGAATGTAATCTATCTTACTGTTCATTTTGTGCATGGTATGTTTGATTGGTGAATATTACATCGATTAGCTTTCTTGAGTGAGATTATACGTGAATTTCCACTGCTTGTGAAGCCTCTTTAACTTGACATTTCTTCTATAATCTTCTTACCTCTCTACCTCATGAAAGGATGCCAAAGTGCATGTATTAGACTTGGCCACCCCCCAAAGTTTGGAATGACCATATCTATACTCTCTTGCTTCACTCTTGTCATCATATTCCCTCCTTACACATGGGACAAAGAAAAAAAAAGGGATAGCTTTATGTAATAGTCTTTCAAGAAGAAAAGATGAGTGCTCCTATGTAATATCACTTCACTCCCTTCCATAACCCTTTCTTCTATCTTTCTGCCTAGTAGGGCTAGGGTAAATCAACTATAGCCCTCATCCCCTTAAACAAGCCAATTGGGCCATGAGTAGCGAAAGTAAGTGTATGAGGTATCTCTGGCAAGTGAAACCATATTTCTAACCATTTGAATGTGTTCCATGCATGATAAAGTTTACCCAAATCTTTATGAAAATTGCATCACTTGCATATGTTGACGATATCCCATATTCTAAGTTTTGGTGTTTTGTGCTTGATTTACACTTGAAAAATGAAACTGAATAGGGAGTAGTGAATTGCACACCTAATTCATCATGTGAATCATTTTAGCCAATAAACATCACAATGATTGCATTCTCCCTAAATACCTTGATTGAATTGAAACAAAGGTTAAGTTGGAGAACACTTGAGGATAGGTATGTTTTAAGTTTGGTGTGGTGACACATCCCTATTTTAGGACTTCATCTTATGTCTTCTTGCACTTTTATATCACCTAGACATTCTTAGAATGGAAGTTATTCCCCTAATGTGTGATTTCATATCAAATGCACTTATGGACATTATTTGCATGTTTTATAGGTACTTGGATGATGCCTTGATAGACAAGGGAGAATGATAGTGTTCTAGGACTCCTCCACCCATGGAGGGGTCCAACGAAGGCCCAAAAGCTCACCCAATCTACCCCTAGTGGCCAAAAGTCAATTCAAGCAAAGAAATCCATAGATCTCAAAAATTGAAGCACAAGGTGTTGCTAATGACCCCAACATAGGTGTGATTCCAAGGAACAGTCATGCTGACAAATGGCAATCATAGGTTGATGCAAGAATTGACAAGCTACAACAACATCAACATAAAGGATGTGGTAGCCAGCACGGCCGTTTCATAGAGCCATGAGAATTCCCATGCTAGCCAGCATGGTCGTGTTGAAAAAGACCAAAATGGGCATTCCAAGTAGAATAACCTCTAGCCCAACTTGTCCAGCACGATCATGCTACCTAGCACAACCGTTCTACCTAGCACCCACCACGATCGTTTTTCCCAACATGGTTGTGCTACCAGCCTTAATTTTCCCAAATTCAACTTGTCATTTCCCACTCCCTCATAAAAATATTTCCCTCTCTGCACGTCCATGTTAACTCCTACCTACCATAACAGTGTTGCCACCCAAAACCCTACTCTTTCTACATGAATCTACCCAAAATACCCCCACTTAACCTAGTGCTTCCCCACCACCTAATACATACTAGTATGACAACTATAGCATAGAGGTTAGCCATTCCAACAACCTCCTAGCATTCATTTTCACCTCCCTTAGCCTTCTTGAGCTCTCACCTACCCCCATCCATCACCCACTCCATCTCCACCTTCCATGTGATGACACATCCCGCTATCACATAGACAGCGAGGTGCCACATGAAAACATGCGGAAAACACCATAAACCACTGATTACCAAAAATATGGGTTAATTAAAACCGATTGCAAAAAGCAGATAAACTGAGAAACTATTACATTTAGGTCCTCATCCTGCAAGGAAACAAGTTATATAAACATTTACAAGTCTTGATATGTGTCCACATCTTAGGAGATCAGTTGTCTAGCCATCACATGAGTTCATCGCATGTTTATATGTACATAACGTCCCACATCCGGCCAGCAGCAGGATATACAAAGCTTTAACAACTAAACATCATGAAACAACGTCAAAATGCCCCCAAGGACCTGAGAGTACAGGGATAACTCTAAGACTCTACTATAAAACAACCAAAACAACAGCATGTCCATCACTTGCCTTCTACTACTCGTCTTGTTGTTCGGCCGCAACTCCGTGACCACCACCACGTCTAGCTCGAACACCTAAAAAGGTTATAAACTAGCGGGGTGAGACACATACTCCCAGTGAGAAACATAACTCCTCACCAAAACTATAAAACCAAAGGAAGATTAAAGCAATAGCAGCAGATAACTGATAAAAGGTATAACAAGAGTAGTTTATAAAGTACAAATGTTCATACCATCAAGCTTACCAGAAAGTACGGAAGGCATGTACCCAAGTATTTCTTTATGGAACATGATTGACAAGATAAGATTTATAAGATCTTACCACATATCATAAGGAACGTATAAGTAACTGCAAGTATAACAAAATCAACTACACAAGAAAGGCTTCAACCAATGTTCCATGTTTTGCCTTAAGCAATAAATACTAATCAGATAGATTGCATATTGTTATGCCCTGAGGAAGTGAGCCGTATCACTCAAATCCAACCTTCGGTTGTGAAACCCAAGCCGGTGTCATATAAGGTCAATGGAAGAGCCGGACTCCACGACCTCCCACCTCGTGGTCAATGCACGAGTACAACACAAGCAGGACCGCAGTCTCATGCTTAAGTGGCCTCAGCTACAGGGTCAGCTCCCGCAGGCTACCCTCTACCTAGCCCACCTCGGTACAGGTCTCAATCCTAGTATATCTGAGCCACGGGCCTGTTCACCATGCTCTGATCCATGAACACATTCATGCTCCCATATCACATATTTCCTGAGCCATGGGCATGTTCACCATGCTCTACACATATTTTGAGTCTGCAACCGCAGCTGTACTCGTGTCATCTCTATTTTAGGCTAGGAGAAACCTCGCATATTCAACAATATGCACTCCGGATTAACCCGCAGGAGAACCTGTTTCACCATCACCAACTTCTGACGATGATGGATCTATGGCCAGGGCAAACTACATGATATGTTCCACTGTGATTAGTTAGTATATTTTAAATGGATTGCAAGATTCAGCCAAGTTGTATAACATGCAACTAGAACAAGAATAAACAACATGAAACTCAATATCATGCTTTTACTATCATCAACATCATCCTGATCCATCTCAAGGATCATCACATTACCATGGGATCTCAATCCCCATCACATAGTGTCACTGCCTCTCAAGGCTTACATCATCACCAAGGGATAGCAATCCCAGCACTTTAGCTAAACTCAGGTCCTCAGACCAAAATACATCATGCATGTTATCTCAACATCAAGAGTAACCATCAGAACAATGTTACTCAAACATATATACCTCATAGCCCTTTAGCTAGTTATGCATCTGTATGAAACACCTGCATGGTTAGTACAAAAAGATCATATTATCAAACATAGGGCAACATTGATGATTATATACTTTGTCATCCATGCTTCATCCTGTGACCACAGACATAGGCCATATCATCATGCAAAGCATCTAATATGCTTACCATTTACTCAACATTATACATATAATCAAGATGATCACAAACACATGAAATGTCGTGTTAGGATACATAGATGTGATCTACCATATCAAGCATATCAAGGGTTACCATTATAAATCAAACGTGATGCATAAAACAAGATCTGGCATATTGATTTTCCATATAAGGAACAGACCCTCATTAAAAGCACCCACTACCCTCAACAAAGGCAGTATCGGGTAGGGTACTCTCCCTTATCGCCCAACACACAAACCACACAATGGGCAAACAAACCAGCAAGAATAACAGCAGCACCTAGGGTGTATCGTGCAACGCTGTCTCGTGCACCTCCAAGTGTAATGTGCAGCAAGGTCTATCGTGCAACCAAGCCCAAGGGGCGTGTCGTGCAAGGTGTAACCGGTAATAGGGTATCGTGAAACGACGTGTTGTGCAACACAGAGACAATGGCCACAAAGCATGTCGGGCAACTGAGCCTATAAGCATGTCGCACATCACGTGTAACATGCACCATATGTATCGGGCAGGGCTTTCAGCATAGTGTGACGCCCGACACACAAAGGTCAAGGTCCAGAGTGCAACGCCCGACACAACACATCAACATAACGTCCAAGGCTCTAAGTCAAGAGGGGTATCGGGCAACACAAACCCCAAGCCAAATCGGCCAAGATGCAACTCCACAAGGTCGTCATCAACCTCAAGCACAAGGGCACCAAAACCCTAATGGATCAAGAAGATGCTCACCTCTCAACAACCAAGAGAGGGGTCTTGCACACTTCTTATCACCAATCAGGAAACACAAGGTACAACCACAACCAAGGTCCACAACCACCACAAAGCTCACCCTTCAAGTCCATGGTGAGAGGAGGGTGTTTCTCAAGCAACTAGAGCACAAGCTCACCTCTCAACATAAATGAGAGAGGGGTATTGCCCATATTACTAGAACTCAAGCTCACTCCTCTAGACCAAGGAGAGAAAGGAGTGCTGCTCAACAAGGAACCCTAAAACACATGGTTTGGCCAACAAGAACAACTTAAGAAAGAAACTCAACTAACAACATACATAGCCGATATGATCGCAAGAAAGCATACAAGAACATAAGAGAGGTAGTATAGTTAGGGTTAGGAGTTATGTAACCCGCCTTAAGCAAGCTCCTAGCTCCAAGATCCACCACAAGAAGAAAGCAAGGCACTCTAGGGTTCGGCCATGACTAGAGGAAGAAGGAGACTCCAAGAAGGATCGGCCACCAAGATTGCAAGGGAAGAGGGGGGTGCCGTGCACCAAGGAAGAGGGAGACTAAGGAACTAAAGGGATCCTTAGTAAGAGAAAGGGAACACATATATAGGAAAGAATGGAGGAGAAACCAAGGTAAGATAAGGCAAGATGTAGCCCACCTAGGGACACTTTTCCATGAGCAAAGCCACCACTGTAACATGCCCTACACACATGTCCAAGGCCATTGCCACATGCAAGCATCAACACCAAGTGTCCACTAGTGGTGACACAAATGAGGTCAAAGAGGGTCAAAGGGTCAATGGGAGACACACCTCCACTCCACCATGGCCGACACACTCCCATGGGCAACACACTCCCATGGGCGAAACAACTCAGGCTGACACAAGGCTCACTTGCCTGACACAAGGTCTAAAAAGGCAAAGGCAAGGCACAACAAGACCCACCAAGCTCATCCAAGCCCAAAGGAACTCAAGCAATGAGCCCAACCCTTCCTCTCAACACTAGAGGAAGCAAGGAGAGGGAGGAACACCTCACAAGGTGACAAACTTGCCCACAAACCCTAGACTTGGGTTAATTGCAAGTAGCACCTCCAGCTCTCAATAAAGCACCAACAAACCCTAATCACCACTAAAGGTGATTAGCAAGCAACTAAGCATCAGGGTTAAGCAAAGCAAACAGGATAAGCCCTAAATGGAGGGCAGGGTCCTTACAAGCTATAACCCTCTACAAAGGGATTTCATCCTCAAAATTCAAAGATAAAAGCGAGGGATACTTCCTCCTCATCTCTTCCTCAAGCTCCCACGTGGCCTCCTCAATGTCGCGATGATGCCAAAGAACCTTCACAAGAACCAGGTCCTTCCGCTTCAGCTTCTTAACTCTTCTATCAAGGATTGCCACAACACCTTCCTCGTAGGTCACATCTTCATCAAGGTCAACCTCGATTGGTTGTATCACTATTCGTGTATCCGGATGAATTTTTTCAACAAACTGACATGGAACACTAGGTGTAACCTGTGTAACTCTGGTTGTATCTCTAACTTGTAAGCTACCCTTCCCATACGTGCTATGAATGGGTATGACCCCATATATCTGGGTGCTATTTTACCCTTCTGGCCAAACCTTAGAACACCTTTCCATGACGAGACTTTAAGATACACTTTGTCTCCTACCTGGAACTCCAAAGGACGTCGGCGATTCTCTGCGTAAGACTTCTGCCTGTCCTGTGTCACTTTCAACTGTTGTTGTATCACATTGATCTTTTCTGTTGTCTATTGTACTAACTCAGGACCTAAAAGTTGATATTCACTAGACTCATACCAACATAACGGAGATCTGCACTTCTTGCCATATAAGGCCTCGTAAGGAGCCATGTCAATGCTCCGCTGATAACTATTGTTGTAAGCAAACTCTATCAAACTGAGATGCATGTCCCAACTGCCTAGGAACTGCAAAACACAAGCTCGAAGGAGATAATCCAAAGTCTGAATAGTCCTCTCAGATTGTCCATCTGTCTATGGGTGGAAGGCAGTATTGAACCTCAACTATGCTCCCAATGCCTTGTGCAACTGTTCCTAGAATCGACTCGTGAACTGAGGACCTCAGTCGAAAACTATCATTGCTGGCACACCATGCAAACACACTATCTCATCCACATATACCCGAGCGAGCTTCTCAGCTATATATGTTGTCTTTACTAGTATGAAATGGGCAGACTTCACTAATCTGTCCACTATTACCCAAATGGAATCATGATTCCTTGTTTTCCTGGGTAGACCAACTACGAAATCCATAGTTATATGATCCCATTTTCGTTGTGCTATCGGTAGGGGTTGCAACGTACCTGCCGGCTTTTAATGTTCAACCTTGACTTGCTGACATACTGCACACCTAGCCACAAACTCGGCTACATCTTTCTTCAAGTCGGGCCACCAATACAAGTCCTTCAGACTATGATACATCTTGGTGACTCCTGGATGCATAGCATACATCGATGTGTGTGCTTCCTCGATCACTATCTTCCTTAGATCATCAGCATCGGGGACCACCATCCTATCATGATAGCAAACTAGTCCATCCTCAGACTCATGGAACCTGTCACACCTTTTGTTGTCGAGCTCTGACCTAATCAACTGAATTGTATCATCTATTTGTTGTGCATCTTTGATCTGTTGTCTCAGCATAGGCTTGACTTGCATATGTGCTGAAAGTCCAGCTAACAAGGAAACTTCCATCCGCACATTCATATGTTGCAAAGAGACAAACATATCTCGTATATGGCATATCAAGGAACTCAACTTCGTCTTCTTTGAAGAAAGAGAAGAAGACTTTCGGCTAAGCACATCAGCTACCCCATTCACCTTACCAGGACGATACTCGATGGTGTAGTCATAATCATTGATTAGCTCCATACATCGGCGTTGTCGCATGTTTAGCTCATTCTGTGAAAAGATGTACCTCAGATTCTTATGATCTGTAATGATCTGACACACTTCCTCGTAAAGATAGTGTCTCCAAATCTTTAATGCGTGAACCACCGATTCTAACTCCAAGTCATGAGTCGGGTAGTTCTCCTCGTGTTTCTTAAGCTGTCGTGAAGCAAAAGAAACCACATGATCTTCCTGCATCAGCACACAACGTAAACCTTTCTTGGAAGCATCACAGAAAACAACATAGCCCTTCCCAGGCTCTGGCAGCACTAGCACAGGTGCACTAGTCAGCTTTTCCTTCAAACTTTGTAAAGCTTTCTGACACATCCCAGACAAAAGTTACATCCTTCGTCTTCGGCTGTTCCCATTCTGCAATAGACTCCACCTTCTTTGGGTCCACTTTGACTCCTTCTGTAGATATCACATTACCCAAGAAAGTTACTTCTTCCAACCAGAACTCACACTTACTGAACTTGGCATACAACTGATGTTGGCGAAGAAGAGTCAACACTAGTTGAAGATGTCGCCCATGCTCTTGCCTGTCCTGACTATAGATCAAGATGTCTGTAACATCCCTGACCCGGGTTATAGCCTAATTCTAGAAGTTTTGCTTAAATATGTAATTAAACACTTGTGATTACTCTCTGGCATGTAATTAAGTTCCCCAAGAACATATACTTTCAATTTTGGTTCTTTTTAAACAAAGTTGTAGTATTGTTTTGTAATGCAGGGACCTATGTGCAAATTACCCAGTTTAAGGGTTTAACTTGCAAATCTCACAGGTAAAGATTTTCCTTTGATAATGAAGCATCATATGAGTGAATATGATGAGACATGGTGGATTTCCCAAGCTTGGGCATTCAGATGCAGCTTGTGGAATGATCCTAGTGCTTAAAAACCCTAATTTGGAGTAAAGTGCAATTTACCCAAATTGTGGGTGAAACTTGTAAATTACACCTTCTAGAGCATCTTATATGACCCTTTACATCATTTAGGGTAGAAATGATGAAAGGGATACATCAATGAATAATCAGATAAGAAAAATGATCTTTGTGCATAAAATTCACCATGTATGTGTATGGAGACCTTCATATATGTGCCTTAGTTTGCAAGTTGATCTTTTCTACCATTAGATCTTGAGTTTTGATGAGCTTTTCTTAAGTTTAGATGGCTTGGACGTGCCTAAGAAGCAAGGAGGGACTTAGATGAGAATCCCATGTTTTAGAGGTCCTTATGATGTAAAATAGCCTAAAGTATATAAGTCGTTGTCCTTGCAAACCCAGGGAACGGATCCTTCATTCTCTTCACTTCTATTCTTCCTAAAAACGGATAAGGCAAAGCTATGGAGCTCAGGGAGGCGACCAAATAGTTCTCAGGTGAGAAGAACCATCCTCAAGCTCGGATTCTTGCATGAATTCATCATACAAGGTTGGTTTTGTGGATAACACACTTAGTCTTCTTGTTCTAGCCAACCATTCCTATCTTTCCTTGGAAGAATCACCTCTGACCGAGTTGTGGAGATCAAGACACCATTAGTGGCTTGAAGCATGGAAGCTTGGAGCTCCAAGAACAACGTTTAAGGTGGGTTTTATAACTCTAAACTCCTTACTTTATATGCATATCTTTGTTCTTGTAATTTTGTACTTAGTTCTTCTTCTACCTCCCTTCTTCCTTGCACTTTTGCAAGTAAAACAGTGGAATAACCAACCTGAGTAGAGGTTGAAGATGATGGGTGTGTATTACCAGGTAACTTTATCAACCGACCTTGGACCCTTTTGGTCCAAACGGTTGCAAACCGTTTGAAATCAAACGGTCTCAAACCGTTTGATCTCAAACGGTCTTGCAAGACCGTTTGGATCAAAATGGTCTCAAGACCATTTGATAGGGTTGACCAAGTGACGACCATTTGAGGGTTTGTTGGTAACATATTGAATTTCATTCCTATAAAGAATCAAGGTCTAATTCATAACCAATTGATGATTGAAGGCACTTCAACATCCTAACCGTAATCGGGCTATAATTGCTGATTTCAAGTATAGATCTTGTTGAGTTTTGGGTTGAAGGACCCAAACGGTCTCAAGACCATTTGGGGATTCATACAAACGGTCTCAAGACCGTTTGTACACAACCCAAGACCGTTTGGAGGTCTAGGGTTAAGGTAATTTGATGGTTTGAGGGTCCAATTGCAATAAGTTGAAGAATTGATAAAAATGCTGATTTTAGACCTAGTTAGGGTTCAATCTTTATCCAACCGACTTGGTTATGGGTCAAACTCTGGGCAAACGGTCTCAAGACCGTTTGGATGATTTTCAAACGACCTCAAGACCGTTTGGGCCAAGTTTGAGCCCAACTGGAGGTCAATTGATAGGTTCAACCTTGATTTGTTTCACATTGTTGAACATTGATGACTAACCGAGTGAAACACTAATTGAGATGGATTTCACCCTCATTGGCTTTCAATTGCGGGTGAATTTGGTGCCCAATTGATTAATCCTCATCCTAATTGACTCAATTTGTAAGTGGTTAACATGGTTTTGGCCAATTGAGGGCTTCAACAAAGATAACCCTAAACGTTTGTAATTTTTGAACCCCTTTGGAGGTCCAAATGGTTTGGGCCCATTTGGACCAAACAGTCTCAAGACCGTTTGGATCCAAACAGTCTCAAGACCGTTTGAGGCCAAACGGTCTCAATATCTTTTGCGGCAAAACGTTCTCAAGACCGTTTGGGCTCAAACGATCTCAAGGTCGTTTGGACCAATCGATCTCTAGTCGTTTTAGATCAAACAGTTTGAAACCGCATGAGCTTCAAACGGTTTGGAAGTCAACTCTCCCCAAACGGTCAACACACTCAAACGGTCTCAAGACCTTTTGAGGTAAAATGGTCTCAAGACCATTTGAGACCAAACGGTCTCAAGACCGTTTGGTGGTTGAAGGTTGACACCGTTTGAAGGTTTTCAAGGTGGTTTGTACTTAATCAATTGAAGGTGTAATTGGTTCAATGGTGATCTAATATAAACCGTAATGGTAACCTAGGACATTAAGGGACTAAGTGACTAATGAATTGATCCATGATGGTGATCAATGAGGCAAATTACCATTATACCCTTGAAGGGTACAATTGAAGGATACCTTGTTTTAATCAAACCCTAATGTTTTGATTTTGGAGACTTAGCTCATGTTAAATCAATGAGGACTCAACCCAACCTATTTTGGAGTGATGTAATCATCATCTACCATAAGAGGAGAGAGAAAGTCACTACATGTTAGTGAGAGGAGAGATAAAGTATCAAATATGATTGAAACTCAAGTAAAGTACATTCAATGTATATGAATGTGCATGATTAGGGTATGATCCACCTATGTGAGATCATGGAAACTCTAATCATGAAAATTAATGAATCTTAATCCATTTTGAGGCCATCAATGGTGATGATTTTCATACATGATGATGATATGAGTTCAATTCACCATAATGTGAATAGTAAACCCAAATTCTAGGGTGATGACATGTAATGTAAATCTTAAACCCTAATTGATGAAAATCAGGGAAACCTAACTCTTGTAAGAGTAGGAAGATACAGCTTCTTTAAATGAGTTGTTTACTTTTATCAGTTGAATTAACCATGCAGGTTCCTATATGAGGATGATCATATCCAGGTATGGATTATGATACTATATTCATTGAAAGCATGTTGTTAGCTTTATGAATAGTGAAATATCTGGATGCCTTGTTAGTGGCATCTTATGAGATTGATGGGCTGTGAGAGCCATGAGTACCATCAAGGTCATGCTTAACAGATGACTTGTGATGAGAAAATTGAGAAATGATAATTGATGTGAGTTAGACTTGTTACATTATAGTATTCTATTTTCATAGCTGCTATGCTAATGATTAATGTTTGAGAACATGTATGATGTTAAAGGAATACTGAAATGTACCTAACTAATCAAGTATAATCATACCATGTAGAGCCCTGATCATAGATCCATCATTGTCAAGAACAAAATTATGGTGAAACAGGTTTTCCTATAGGAACTCCTAGATCACATACTTTTGAGTATGTGGGGGAATATGGATGTGTAAATCCTTACATCCTAGTGTAGGTATTGATGTAGATGTATCTTAATCCATCAACCCTACACAAAGTGTTTATGCTGTATCACAACCCTTTCAAGGAATCCTCATACCACATCGATGAGAGATAAACAAGAAATCTTTCGATGTCGAAGAGAGTACAGAATGCCACTGTGACTCTAATAGCAAAGTACCAGATTACCCTGGTGAGCTATAGTGGCAGAGACACAAGATGTCCTGCATAGTTATCCTCAATCTGACTGAGGAAGGTGAAGTTCATGAGAATCCTCCTCTTTCGATGACCTTGTATGATACTGAGGCGACTTAACAGTGGTCGGTTGGAGTATGAGTGGTATACCTCATCTCCGCAGGGCTTAAGGATGTTTATAAAACATAATTAGTCGTGTAGTATATCTGCTTAGGATGAACTACGAGATACTGGATTGATGTCACACTGCATAAGTATATACGTTATTCATATTGCTTACATATTGATATTTTGTTGAGTTACCTATCTGCTGTTGATTGCCTTGAAGGCTTCTATTGTTTCTGTTGTTCTTGGTTGCTATATAAAGTTTCTAGTTGAGAGTTATTACTCTCGCTGGGACAATTATTTAAAATTGTCTCACCCCGTAGATTTCAACCTTTTAGGTGGTCGTCGAAGACGGAGGAACCAACCTACAGGTGACCAAACCCAGCAGCAGCAGCTGCACCAAGAGTAGCAGTAAATCTCAGGTGGAGATTCAGTCTGCTGAGTTATGTAGTTAGATAGTCAGTCCTATGTGTCCTCTGTACTCTCAGTTCTTGGAGTTAATGGTCTGAGATTTTGTTTCGATTCTTGAGATTTTGTATCATGTTGTGTATAATTACTCAAGAAGTAATTTGACAAGAGATGTAAATAGTTTATCTCCTTTTATGAAGGAAGTTTTATGATTTCAATGTCTTATCTCAAAATGTTTTAATTTCCCGTGATTTTTGGTATTCCGCTGCTAATCGAATCGCTTCCGCTAAGTTTACTTCGAGGTTTATGTGTTTATCTCGGGTTTTGGAGATCAGAGCCCACAATTAAGTGGTATCATAGCTCCAGGTTCGCTGAGTCTACAGAGACATAGGACTTAGGATGTCGAGTCTATCCTTAGTGTTCCTTCCTTATCTAATAGAATCTTCTGCTCCTCAAGAGAAGAAGATATATAAGGATGTTTGATCCACTTGAGGAGTACATGGTGGAGAGTAGAGTAGCTGCACGCCAAGGCAGTGCAAGGGTCCCAGAAATAGAACAGCTTGTACCTGAGCCACCCAGGGAGACACCCCAGTTTGACCCAGCTGACATGGGTAACCCAGCAGTTCAGTCGATGTTTGGGAAGTTTATGACTGACATGACACACATAATCGACAGGATGCCCATGCTTGCACCTAGGGCACCTGTCCATCCTGAAGGTCAAGGTATCGGGAAGACATTCGAGCGACTTCGTCGTGTTAGAGCTACCGAGTACTTTGGGACAGCCGACCCCGCTGATGTTGATCTATCATTAACATAGTTGGAGAAAGCTTTTAGGATTCTCAACATCCCAGAAGTAGAGAAGGTTAGACATGTTGTCTATCTTCTCAAAGGAAGTGTTGGTCACTGGTGGACCATGGAAGAGCAGAAGAGGCCTGGAATAGATATCTCTTGGGAAGAGTTTTGTCGGGAATTTGTTCATAGATATTTCCCGAAGACCTTCCTGGACGAGAAGATCTCTCAGTTTGAGAGATTGAGGCAGGGCATGATGAACATTAGCGAGTATGAAGCTAAGTTCATGGAGTTGTTGCGGTTCTGTCCGCACATGGCTGCCACAGAAGAAGAAAGAATCAGGAGGTTTGAGAAGGGTTTTA
This sequence comes from Alisma plantago-aquatica, assembly GCA_963693085.1. Taxonomy (NCBI): domain Eukaryota; kingdom Viridiplantae; phylum Streptophyta; class Magnoliopsida; order Alismatales; family Alismataceae; genus Alisma; species Alisma plantago-aquatica. Next base: position 1,252,237,129 of record OY856411.1, on the reverse strand, counting down.
ATGTGGACATGTCTACTCTCGTGTCTGTCCTAGAAAACCGGGAGAGGTTCTCTACCTTCATTGAGTCAGTCCGAAGGATAGAGAAATTTGTAGTTGAGAAGAGGCAAACCCAGAAAAGATATCCATAGTTCCAAGGTTCTTCATCTGGGGATTCCAAGAAGCCTAGATTCTCTGCACCTAACCCTCCACCACCCAGATCGAGTTCTCAAACTTAGTGGTCTCCAAGTAGAGGTAGAGGACGAGGTCAACCGCCTCAAGAGACCCATAGTTCTGCATCAATGTCAGTCACTGGACCACCAAGACCACAACAACTGGAAAGAAGTTGCTACAACTGTGGTAAGGTGGGACATTTGATGAAGGATTGCCGATCTAAGCATGTCAGTGTGACACACCCTCCGAGACAGAATCAACAGGGATCACAAAGAAGGCAATCCCAAGGAGCAACCCGAGGACGTAGACAAGCTTCTCAAGTTGGCTCATCGGCACCACCTCAACAACAGGCGACAACGAGGTTCTATCTTATGAACCCACCAGATGCAGTAGTCGATCCACGGGTTGTGGCACGTCAGATGAACCTTTTATATTCTGATATGTCTAAATCATGTGTTGTATCTGTTTTAATTGACCCGGGTGCTACGCACTCCTTTATCACTCGAAGAGTGATTCATAACTGCAATATGACAGTCAGTCATAGGGTAGATAGTTTGTTGTTAGAGACTCCATTGAGTGGGTCTGCTATTTTGTAGGAGGTATGTTCTCCCTGCATCCTCTTCTTTTTTTATCATCGCATTCAAGTGGATCTTATACCACTTGATATGCAAGGATTCGATATAATCCTTGGGATGGATACCTTGGAAAGGTATAGAGTTGTCTTGGATTGTGAATCCAAGTTGGTTGTGTTTTCTGATGATAGCAACACATGGATCTTTCGAGGAGAAAGAAAGATTCTTCCCACCTGTCTTGTGTCATCTATGTTTGCAGACAAGTTGATGATGCAAGGATGTTATGCATTCCTGGCCCATGTGGTAGATGTTACCAAGGAGAGCCCCAACCCTGCTGAAGTTCCTGTAGTCAGGGAATTCAAAGATGTGTTTCCTGAAGAGCTTCCCGGTATACCATCGCCTCGGGAAATTGATTTTGAAATCAATTTGGTCCTCTATACAAAACCCATAGCCCAGACACCTTATAGGATGGCGCCTTCCGAGATAGTAGAACTCAAGAAACAGCTTCAAGAGTTACTTGAAAAGGGTTTTATCTGACCGAGTATTTCACCTTGGGGTGCTCCGGTCTTGTTTGTTAAAAAGAAGGACGGGTCAATATGGTTGTGCATTGATTACAGACAACTCAATAAAGTAACAATAAAGAATAAGTACCCTCTTTCGAGGATTGATGATCTTTTTGACCAGTTGTGTGGTGCAACAGTCTTCTCAAAGATAGACTTGAGGTATGGATATCATCAACTCCGTATTAAGGACAGTGACATATCCATGTCTGCCTTTAGGACAAGATATGGTCACTATGAGTTCACTATTATGTCATTTGGACTAACCAATGCACCAGATGCATTTATGGAACTCATGAATAGAATCTTCCAACCTTTCCTTGATCAGTGTGTTGTCATCTTCATAGATGACATTCTTATTTATAGCAAGGATGCTCAGCAGCACGAACAACATCTTCGCCAAGCTTTGACCTTGCTGAGAGAACACAAGCTATATGCTAAGTTTAGCAAGTGTGAGTTCTGGCTACTGGAGGTATCTTTTCTTGGACATGTGATATTTGCCTCGAGGTATTCCTGTTGACCCTATAAAGGTAGAATTTGTTCTACAGTGGGAATAGCCGAAGACGCTGAAGGAGATTCAAAGTTTCCTAGGGTTAGCTGGCTACTACCGAAGGTTCATTAAGAACTTTAGTTCTATAGCCTTACCTTTGACCAAGTTAACCCGGAAGGATGTCCCTTTTGTTTGGAGTGATAAGTGTCAACAGTCTTTTTAGCTGTCGAAGGAGAGGTTGACAAGTGCCCCAGTGCTTGTGCTACCTGAACAAGGGAAAGGATACGTAGTTTTCTATGAGGCCTCCATGAATGGACTTGGATGTGTGTTGATGCAGGATAGGCAAATGATCTCTTTCGCTTCCCGACAGCTTAAGAAACACGAGGAGAATTATCCGACACACGATATAGAGTTGGCTGTTGTGGTTCATGCCTTAAAGATATGGAGACATTATCTCTACAGAGAAACATTCCAAATTTCCACAGACTACAAGAATCTCCAGTATATCTTCTCTCAGCATGAACTTAACATGAGGCAACGTCGATGGATGGAGTTAATCAAGGACTACGATTCTACAATTGATTACCATCCAGGGAAGGCCAATGTGGTTGCAGATGCCTTGAGTAGGAAATCAACAACATCAACCATGGATAGAGCACAACTAAATTCTTTAGTATGCTCTAGGAGAGATATGCTTATCTCTTTAAGGCAAGACAATGTGCAGTTGAAGGTGTCATTGTTAGTCGGCTTGTTAGATGAGATGCAGATTAAACCTACCCTAAGAGAGAAAATAAAGGAGGCACAGTTAGTGGATGTTGTAGTTCAGCAGATCAGGTCTGAGTATGGTGAGGAGAAGCGAGATGGTTTCCATGACTCAGATGACCATGTGGCATGCTATCATGGGAGGATGATAGTACCTGATGTGGATAACTTGAGGAAGTTAGTCCTGGAGGAAGCTCATTCTTCAATGTATGCTATGCATTCAGGGAGCATCAAGATGTATCGAAACTTGAAAGATATGTATTGGTGGCCTGGGATGAAGAAGGATGTGGCTGAGTTTGTTCTGAGGTGTCCAGTGTGTCAGTAGGTTAAGGCTGAACACTAGAAGCCTGCAAGAACAATGCAACCTTTACCCATACCACAGTTGAAGTGGGACCATGTGACCATGGACTTTGTTGTTGGCCTACCCAGGACAAGAAAAGGACATGATTCCATTTGGGTAATTGTTGATAGGTTGACAAAGACAGTGCATTTCTTTCCTGTCAAAACAACCTATTCTGTTGAAAGGTTATCACAGATATATGTTCAAGAGATAGTGTGTTTGCACGGAGTTCCTGTCACTATAGTTTCTGAAAGAGGTCCCCAGTTTACTAGTTGTTTTTGGGAATAGTTACATAGAGCTTTAGGCACCAAGTTAAGGTTTAGTACAACCTTTCACCCACAGACTGATGGATAGTCTAAAGGACTATACAGACCTTGGAAGACCTGCTGAGAGCATGTGTTCTCCAGTTTACCGGAAGTTGGGATCTACACCTAAGTTTGATAGAGTTGCCTATAACAATAGCTATCAACATAGTATTGATATGGCACCCTATGAAGCTTTGTATGGTAGACATTGTAGATCACCCTTATGTTGGTATGAGACTGGTGAACATCAGTTGTTAGGTCTTGATGTTGTCCAGCAAACTACAGAAAAGATCAAAGTTATACAACAACAGCTTAAGACTGCATAGGATAGGCAGAAGTCGTATGCTGATAAACATCGTAGAGCCCTAGAGTTCCAGGTTGGAGACAGAGTGTACCTCAAGGTCTCACCTTGGAAAGGAGTTCTTCATTTTGGAAGGAAAGGGAAATTAGCTCCTAGATTTATGGGACCTTATCAAATCATTGAGCAAGTTGGAAAGGTAGCCTATAGACTAGAGTTACCTCACGAGTTGCAGAAGTTACATCCTGTGTTTCACATCTCTATGCTGAGAAAATGTCACCCCGACACCGAGTCAATTCTACAACCTATGGAAATAGAATTCAATGAAGATATAACCTATGAGGAAGGACCAGTGTCAATCCTTGATAACAGAATTAAAAAGTTAAAGAAGACAGATATAAGCCTTGTGAAAGTCCTCTGGAACAACCATGGTGTTGAAGAAGCCACTTGGGAACTAGAGGATGAGATGAGAAGGAAATACCCTGCTCTTTTCTCTTAATACGTTTTATAGATTTTGGGGACGAAATCCTTGTAAGGGGTGGATGATTTGTAACATCCCTGACCTGGGTTATAACCTAACCCTAGAAGTTTTTCTTAAATATGTAATTAAACACTTGTGATTACTCTCTGGCATGTCATTAAGTTCCCCAATAACATATACTTTCAATTTTGGTTCTTTTTAAACAAAGTTGTAGTATTGTTTTGTAATGCAGGGACCTATGTGCAAATTACCCAGTTTAAGGGTTTAACTTGCAAATCTCACAGGTAAAGATGTTACTTTGATAATAAATCATCATATGAGTGAATATGATGAGACATGATAGATTTCCCAAGCTTGGGCATTCATATGCATCTTGTGGAATGATCTTAGTGCTTAAAACCCCTAATTTGGAGTAAAGTGCAATTTACCCAAATTGTGGGTGAAACTTGTAAAGTACACCTTATAGAGCATCTTATATGACCCATGACATCATTTAGGGTAGAAATGATGAAAGGGATACATCAATGAATAATCAGATAAGAAAAATGATATTTGTGCATAAAATTCACCATGTATGTGTATGGAGACCTTCATATATGTGCCTTAGTTTGCAAGTTGATCTTTTCTACCCTTAGATCTTGAGTTTTGATGAGCTTTTCTTAAGTTTAGATGGACTGGACGTGCCTAAGAAACAAGGAGGGACTTATATGAGAATCCCATGTTTTAGAGGTCCTTATGATGTAAAATAGCCTAAAGTATATAAGCCCTTGTCCTTGCAAACCCAGGGAACGGATCATTCATTCTCTTCACTTCTCTTCTTCCTCAAAACGGCTGAGGCAAAGCTATGGAGCTCAGGGAGGCGACCAAATAGTTATAAGGTGAGAAGAACCATCCTCAAGCTCAGATTCTTGCATGAATTCATCATACAAGGTTGGTTTTGTGGATAACTCACTTAGTCTTCTTGTTCTAGCCAACCATTCCTATCTTTCCTTGGAAGAATCACCTCTGACCGAGTTGTGGAGCTCAAGACACCATTAGAGGCTTGAATCTTGGAAGCTTGGATCTCCAAGAACAACATTTAAGGCGGGTTTTATAACTCTAAACTCCTTACTTTATATGCATATATTTGTTCTTGCAATATTGTACTTAGTTCTTCTTCTACCTCCCTTCTTCCTAGCACTTTTGCAAGAAAAACGGTGGAATAAACGACCTGAGTAGAGGTTGAAGATGATGGGAGTGGATTCCTAGGTAACTTTATCAACCGACCTTGGACCCTTTTGGTCCAAACGGTTGCAAACCGTTTGAAATCAAACGGTCTCAAACGGTCTTGCAAGACCGTCTGGATCAAAATGGTCTCAAGACCATTTGATAGGGTTGAACAAGGGAAGACCATTTGAGGGTCTGTTGGTAACATATTGAATTTCATTCCTACAAAGAATCATGATCTAATTTATAACCAATTGATGATTGAAGGCACTTCAACATCCTAACCCTAATCGGGCTGAAATTGCTGATTTCAAGTATAGATCTTGTTGAGTTTTGGGTTTAAGGACCCAAACGGTCTCAAGACCGTTTGGGGATTCATCCACACGGTCTCAAGACCGTTTGTACACAACCCAAGACCGTTTGTAGGTCTAGGGTTAAGGTAATTTAATGGTTTGAGGGTCCAATTGCAATAAGTTGAAGAATTGATAAAAATGCTGATTTTAGACCTAGTTGGGTTCAACCTTTATCCACCCGACTTGGTTTTTGGTCAAACTTTGGGCAAAAGGTCTCAAGACCGTTTGTATGATGTACAAATGACCTCAAGACCGTTTGGGCCAAGTTTGAGCCCAACTGGAGGTCAATTGATAGGTTCAACCTTGATTTGTTTCACATTGTTGAACATTGATGACTAACCGAGTGAAACCCTAATAGAGATGGATTTCACCCTAATTGGATTTCAATTGAGGGTCATTTGGTTCCCAATTGATTAAGCCTCATCCTAACTGACTCAATTTGTAAGTGGTTAACATGGTTTTGGCCAATAGAGGGCTTCAACAAAGATAACCCTAAACGTTTGTAATTTTGGAACCCCTTTGGAGGTCCAAATGATTTGAGCCCATTTGGACCAAACGGTCTCAAGACCGTTTGGGGCCAAACGGTCTCAAGACCGTTTGGGTCCAAACGGTCTCAAGACCTTTTTGGCTCAAACGATCTCAAGGTCGTATGAACCAATCCATCTCAAGTCGTTTTAGATCAAACGGTTTCAAACCGCATGAGCTTCAAACGGTTTGGAAGTCAACTCTCCCCAAACAGTCAACAAACTCAAATGGTCTCAAGACCGTTTGAGGTCAAACCGTCTCAAGACCGTTTGAGACCAAACGGTCTCAAGACCATTTGGTGGTTGAAGGTTGAAACCGTTTGAAGGTTTTCAAGGTGGTTTGTACTAAATCAATTGAAGGTGTAATTGGTACAATGGTGATATAATCTAATCCGTAATGGTATCCTAGGACATTAAGGGACTAAGCGAATAATGAATTGATCCATGATGGTGATCAATGGGGAAAATTACCATTATACCCTTGAAGGGTACAATTGAAGGATACCTTGTTTTAATCAAACCCTAATGTTTTGATTTTGGAGACTTAGCTCATGTTAAATCAATGAGGACTCAACCCAACCTATTTTGGAGTGATGTAATCATCATCTACCATAAGAGGCGAGAGAAAGTAACTACATGTTAGTTAGAGGAGAGAGAAAGTATCAAATATGATTGAAACTCAAGTAAAGTACATTCAATGTATATGAATGTGCATGATTAGGGTATGATCCACCTATGTGAGATCATGGAAACCCTAATCATGATAATTGATGAATCTTAATCTATTTTGAGGCCATCAATGGTATTAATTTTAATACATGATGATGATATGAGTTCTATTCACCATAATGTAAATAGTAAACCCTAATTCTAGGGTGATGACATGTAATGCGAATCTTAAACCCTAATTGATGAAAATCAGGGAAACCTAACTCTTGTAAGAGTAGGAAGATACAGCTTCTTTAAATGAGTTGTTTACTTTTATCAGTTGAATTAACCATGCAGGTTCCTATATGAGGATGATCATATCTAGGTATGGATTATGATACTATATTCATTGAAAGCATGTTGTTAGCTTTATGAATAGTGAAATATCTTGATGCCTTGTTAGTGGCATCTTATGAGATTGATGGGCTATGAGAGACATGAGTACCATCAAGATCATGCTTAACAGATGACTTGTGATGAGAAAATTGAGAAATGATAATTGATGTGAGTTAGACTTGTTACATTTTAGTATTCTATTTTCATAGTTGCTATGCTAATGATTAATGTTTGAGAACATGTATGATGTTAAAGGAATACTTAAATGTACCTAACTAATCAAGTATAATCATACCATGTAGAGCCCTGATCATAGATCCATCATTGTCAGGAACAAAATGATGGTGAAATAGGTTTTCCTAAGGTAACTCCTAGATCACATACTTTTGAGTATGTGGGGGAATATGGATGTGTAAATCCTTACATCCTAGTGTAGGTATTGATGTAGATGTATCTTAATTCATCAACCCTTCACTAAGTGTTTATGTTGTATCACAACCCTTTCAAGGAAATCCTCATACCGCATCGATGAGAGATAAACAAGAAATCTTTCGATGTTGAAAGAGTACAGAATGCCACTGTGACTCTAATAGCGAAGTACCAGATTACCCTGGTGAGCTATAGTGGAAGAGACACAAGATGTCCTGCATAGTTATCCTCAATCTGACTGAGGAAGGTGAAGATCATGAGAATCTGGCTCTTTCGATGACCTAGTATGATACCGAGGCGACTTAACAGTGGTCGGTTGGAGTATTAGCGGTATACCTCATCTCCGCAGGGCTTAAGGATGTTTGTAAAACATAATCATCCGCGTAGTATATCTGCTTAGGATGAACTATGAGATACTGGATTGATGTCACACTGCATAAGTATATATGTTATTCATATTGCTTACATATTGATAATCTGCTAAGTTACCTATCTGTTGTTGATTGCCTTGAAGGATTCTATTGTTTCTGTTGTTCTTGGTTGCTATATAAAGTTTCTAGTTGAGAGTTATAACTCTCGCTGGGACAATTATTTAAAATTGTCTCACCCCGTAGATTTCAACCTTTTAGGTGGTCATCGAAGACGGAGGAACCATCCTATAGGTGACCAAACCCAGCAGCAGCAACACCAAGAGCAGTAGTAAATCTCAGGTGGAGATTCAGTCTGCTGAGTTGTGTAGTTAGATAGTCAGTCCTATGTGTCCTCTGTACTCTCAGGTCTTGGAGTTAATGGTCTGAGATTTTGTTTCGATTCTTGATATTTTGTATCATGTTGTGTATAATTACTCAAGAAGTAATTTGACAAGAGATGTAAACAGTTTATCTCCTTTTATGAAGGAAGTTTTATGATTTCAATGTCTTATCTCAAAAAGTTTTAATTTCCCATGATTTTTGGTATTCCGCTGCTAATCGAATCGCTTCTGCTAAGTTTACTTCGAGGTTTATGTGTTTATCTTGGGTTTTGGAGATCAGAGCCCACAATGTCATCTATAAAGACTACAATGAACTGATCTAACAATGGACAGAACACTCGATTCATCAAATCCATGAAAGTAGTAGGTGCATTAGTTAGCCCAAACGGCATAACCACAAACTCGAAGTGACCATACCTCATCCTAAAATCTGAATTTGGTATGTCATCCACCTTAATCCTCAACTGATGATAATCCGGACCGTAGATCGATCTTCAAAAACATGGTAGCACCACACAACTGATCGAATAGATCATCTATCCTTGGTAACGGGTACTTGTTCTTGATCGTGACTCTGTTCAACTGTTGGTAATCTATACATAACCGCATCAATTCCTCCTTCTTCTTAACAAACAACATTGGAGCACCCCATGGTGACGTACTCGTTCGGATGAAACCTTTCTCCAACAACTCTTGCAACTGCTTCTTTAGCTCTGCCATCTCTACTGGAGCCATCCTATACGGTGTCTGTGCAAGTGGATGCGTTCCTAGAATCAGATTGATCTCAAAATCAATCTCTCGTGGGGGAGGAACACCGGGGAACTCCTCACGAAACACATCCGCAAACTCTCGGACAACCATCACCTCCTCAAGGCTAGGACCTTTCGTTTTGGTATCTACAACATGGGCTAAAAATGCCTTACATCCTTTTCATAACAACTTCTCTGCCACCATAGCTGACACTAGACACTTCGGAAGAATCTTCCTTTCTCCTTGGAAGATCCACTTCTCTCCATCATCAAACACATCTTGCTTGAAACCATAGTCCAAAACAACCTTATACCTCTCTAAGGTATCCATCCCAAGGATCACATCGAAACCATGCATATCAAGTGGTATAAGATCCACTTGTATACTGTGTCCCGAAAAAGATAAGACACAAGATGGGCACTCCTCTCGAAGAATAGAGGAACCATCAAGAGGGGTTTCTAACAACAAGCTATCCTTCTTACAACTAACAAGTAAATGACAGTTTTCAAGTATATTATAGGCGATAAAAGAGTGTGTAGCACCCGGGTCAACTAGAACAGATATAAAGCAAGAAGAAGACATATCAGAATGAAATAACTCCATCTGACCTGTCACCACCCGCGGGTTGACTATCGCCTCCGGATGACTCATAGAATAGAATTGAACCATTGTTTGTTGTCCACGTCCTCTGTTTCCTTGAGCAGACGATCCCGCTTGCGACGCTTGACCGCGTCCTCGCCTGCTGCTACTACTGGGCTTCTATCTATCTTACCCTTGTTGATTCTGCCTCAGCTGTTGCGTTACTTCAACATCTCTACCCAGGTAGTTGAACCTAAAATGCCTGATCTGCCCACACCGATGGCATGCCCTATCATCAAACCGTGGCCTATATGGCCCTATCACTACCACAGAAGATATACTATGTGCTTTTAACGGTGAAGAAACATAACCTCTTCCCTTACTCGGAGACCACTGTGATGGTACACTAGAACCTCTCATCACAGAAGGTGTTGAAAACCTTGACTTCTTGAAGACACCAAACCTCTGTCCCTGGAACTAAGCAGGCCTCTTCTTATACATAGATTCCCTTTTCTCCCTAATTGAGCATTCGATCTTTCGGACAGATTCCGCAAACGTAGCAAACTGCTCACGGTTCTCCAATGCAGAAGCAGGGCTTGTCAGCTCAGCACTCAAGCCTTTCTCAAAACGTCTGATTTGCTCATCATCTGTCGCTGCCATGTGAGGACAAAAACTCAACAAGTCCATGAACTTGGCTTCATACTTGGTGATATTCATCGTTCCTTGTCGCAGGCTCTCAAACTGACTGATCTTCTCATCCAGATGCGTCTTTGGGAAGTATCTGCTGACAAACTCGCACTGGAAAACCTCCCAACCGATCACCTCACCAGGTCACTTCTCCTCCTCGATGGTCCACCAGTGACCAGCACTACCTTTCAGGAGGTAGACAGCGTGCTTGACTTTGTCTGCTTTGGGGATGTCGAAGATTCGGAAAGCCTTCTCAAGATTTGTCAGCCACGGATCTACATCCAGTGGATCAGCCATTCCAGCATAATCCGAAGCTCGGACTCGGCGAAGCCGCTCAAAGGTCTTCCCAATACTCGATGTTTCACCATGGGGAGCATGTGCTCTTGGTGGAGGCACTGGAAGTCTCTCTACCATGAGATTCATTGTAGCCATCATCTGCCCCATAAGCTGTTGGTAGGCAAGGTTTTCGAGAATGGCTCGGTCAGGTTGGGCGACCTCACGCACCCGATCTTCATGTGTCTGCCCTATAGCTCCATCAACTGATGCAACATCATTGTTCCCGGTTTCATGTTCTTCATGGTTTCTAGACATCTTGGCTTTTTCTTCCGCTGAGGGCAGAAGATGATTGTAAGAAAATCTGGAAAACTCACAAGAACAGACACAACCTAGTCCTAGATCCCTGTAGGCTTAGCAAACCTAGAGCTCTGATACCAAAAACTTATGATGACACATCCTGCTATCACACAGATAGCGAGGTACCACGTGAAAATGTGCGGAAAACACCATAAACCACTAATTACCAAAACCATGGGTTAATTAAAACTGATTGTAGAAAGCAGATAAACTGAGAAAACTATTACATTTAGGTCCTCATCCTACAAGGAAATAGGTTATATAAATATTTACAAGTCTTGATATGTGTCTGCATCTTAGGAGATCAGTTGTCTAGCCATCACATGAGTTCATCACCTATTTCTATGTACATAACGGCCCACATCCGGCCAGCAATAGGATATACAAAGATTTAACAACTAAACATCGTTAAACAACGTAAAAACGCCCCCAAAGACTTGGGAGTACAGGGATGACTCTAAGACTCTACTACAAATCAACCAAAACAGCAACATGTCCATCTCTTGCCTTTACTGCTCATCTTATTGTTAGGCCGCAACTCCGCAACCACCACCACATCTAGCTCGAACACCTAAAAATGTTATAAACCAGAGGGGTGAGACACACAGTCCCAGCGAGAAACATAACTCCCCGCCGAGAAACATAACTCCCCATCGAAACTATAAAACCAAAGGAGGATTAAAGCAATAGCAGCAGATAACTGGTAAAAGGTATAACAAGAGCAGTTTATAAAGTAAAGATGTTCATACCATCAAGCTTATCAAAAAGTACGGAAGGCATGTACTTACGTATTTCTTTATGGAACATGATTGACAAGATAAGATTTACAAGATCTTACCACATATCATAAGGAACGTATAAGTAACTGCAAGTATAAGAAGATCAACTGCACAAGCAAGGCTTCAACCAATGTTATGTATTTTGCGTTAAGCAATAAATACTAATCAGTTGGATTACGTATTGTTATGCCCTGAGGAAGTGGGTCGTACCGCTCAAATCCAACCTTCGGTTGAGAAACCCAAGCCGGTGCCATACAAGGTCAATGGAAGAGCCAGACTCCACGACCTCCCACCTCGTGGTCAGTGCACAAGTACAACACAAGAAGGACCACACTCTCATGCTTAAGTGGCCTCAGCCACAGGGTCAGCTCCTGCAGGCTACCCTCTTCCTAGCCTGCCTCGGTACAGGTCTCGGTGCTAGTATATCTAAGCCATGAGCCTGTTCACCGTCCTCTAAGCCATGAACGCATTCATGCTCCCATATCACATATATCCTGAGCCATGGGCCTGTTCACCATGCTCTACACATATTGCGAGTCTACAACCGAAGCTGCACTCGTGTGCTCTCTATTTTAGGCTACGAGAAACCTAGCATATTCAACAATATGCGCTCCAGGTTAACCAGCAGGAGAACCTGTTTCACCATCACCAGCTCCTGACGATGATGGATCTATGGCCAGGGCAAACTACATGATATGTTACACTATGATTAGTTAGTATATTTTAAATGGATTGCAAGATTCAGCCAAGTTGTATAACATGCAACGAGAACAAGAATAAACAACATGAAACTCAATATCATGCTTTTACTTTCATCAACATCATCCTGATCCATCTGAAGGATCATCACATCACCATGGGATCTCAATCCCCATCACATAGTGTCACTGCCTCTCAAGGCTTACATCATCACCAAGGGATAGAAATCCCAGCACTTTAGCCAAACTCAGGTCCTCAGACCAAAACACATCATGTATGTTATCTCATCATCAAGAGTAACCATCAGTATAGTGTTACTCAAACATATATACCTCATAGCCCTTTAGCTGGCTATGCATCTATATGAAACACCTACATGGTTAGTACAGAAAGATCATATTATCAAACATAGGGCAACATTGATGATTATATACTTTGTCATCCATGCCTCATCCTATGACCACAGACATAGGCCATATCATCATGCAAAGCATCTTATGTGCTTACCATTTACTCAGCATTATACATATAATCAAGATGATCACAAACACATGAAATGTCGTGTTAGGATACATAGATGTGATCTACTATATCAAGCATATCAAGGGTTACCATTATAAACCAAACATGATGCATGAAACAAGATCTAGCATATCGGTTTTCCATATAAGCAACAAACCCTCATTAGAAGCACCCACTACCCTCACCAAAGGTAGTATCGGGTAGGGTACTCTCCCTTCTCGCCCAATACACAAACCACACAATAGGGAAACAAACCAGCAAGAATAACGACAGCACCTAGGGTGTATCGTGCAATGCAATGTCGTGCACCTTCAAGTGTAACGTGCAGCAAGGTCTATCATGCAACCGAGCCCAAGGGGTGTGTCGTGCAAGGTGTAATGGGCAACAAGGTATCGTGCAACGGCGCGTTGTGCAACACAGAGACAGCGGCCACAAAGTCTATCGGGCAACTAAGCCTATAAGCGTGCCGCGCATCAGGTGTAACGTGCACCATATGTATCGGGTAGGAGTTTCAGCATAATGTGACACCCGACACACAAAGGTCAAGGTCCAGAGTGCAACACCCAACACAACACAACATAACGTCCAAGGTTCTAGGTCAAGAGGGGTATCGGGCAACACCAACCCCAAGCCATATCGGCCAAGATGCAACTCCACAAGGTTGTTATCAACCTCAAGCACAAGGGCACCAAAACCCTAATGGATTAAGAAGATGCTCACCTCTCAACAACCAAGAGAGAGAGGTCTTGCACACTTCTTATCACCAATCGGGCAACACAAGGAACAACCACAACCAAGGTCCACAACCACCACAAAGCTCACCCTGTCCTGACTATAGATCAAGATGTCATCTATAAAGACTACAACAAATTGATCTAAGAATGCACGGAACACTCGATTCATCAAATCCATGAAAGCTGCAGGTGCATTGGTTAGCCCAAACGGAATAACCACAAACTCGAAGTGACCATACCTCATCCTAAAAGTTGACTTTGGTATGTCATCTGCCTTAATCCTCAACTGATGATATCTGGACCGTAGATAGACCTTCGAAAACACAGTAGCACCACGCAACTGATCAAACCGATCGTCTATCCTGGGTAACGGGTACTTGTTCTTGATCATGACTTTGTTCAATTGTCGGTAATCTATACATAACCACATCAATCCATTCTTCTTCTTAACAAACAACACTGGAGCACCCCAAGGTGACGTACTTGGTCGGATGAAACCTTTCTCCAACAACTCTGCAACTGCTTCTTAAGCTCTGCCATCTCTACTGGAGCCATCCTATACGATGTTTGTGCAACTGGCTGCATTCCTGGAATCGGATTGATCTCAAAATCAATCTCTCATGGGGGAGAAACACCGGGGAACTCCTCAGGAAACACATCCACAAACTCTCGGACAACCGTCACCCCCTCAAGGCTAGGACCTTTCATTTTGGTATCTACAACGTGAGCTAAAAATGTCTTACATCCTTGTCGTAACAACTTCTCTGCCACCATAGCTAACACTAGACACGTCGAAAGAATCTTCCTTTATCCTTAGAAGATCCACTTCTCTCCATCATCATCAAAAACAACTTGCTTGGAACCATAGTCCAAAACAACCTTATACCTCTCTAAGGTATACATCCCAAGGATCAGATCGAAAACATGCATATCAAGTGGTATAAGATCCACTTGTATACTGTGTCCCGAAAAAGATAAGACACAAGATGGACACTCCTCTCAAAGCATCGAGGAACCATCAAGAGGGGTTTCTAATAACAAGCTATCCTTCTTACAACTAAGAGTTAAACGACAGTTTTCAAGCATACTATAGGCGATAAAAGAGTGTGTAGCACTCGGGTCAACCAGAACAGATATAAAGCAAGAAGAAGACATATCAGAATCAAATAACTTCATCTGACCTGTCACAACCCACGGGTTGACTATCACCTCCGGATGACTCATAGCATAGAATCGAGTCGTTGCTTGTTGTGCACGTCCTCTGCTTCCTTGAGTAGACGATCCCGCTTGTGACACTTGACCATGCCCTCGCCCTCTGCTACTACTGGGTTGCTTTCTATCTGACCCTTGTTGATTCTGCCTCAGCTGTTGTGTTACTTCAACATCTCTACTCAGGCAGTTGAACCTGAAATGCCCGATCTGCCCACACCGATGGCATGCCCTATCATCAAATTGTGGCCTAGATGGCCCTGTCACTGCCACAGAAGCTGTACTATGTGCCTTTGACGGTGAAGAAACATAACCTCTTCTCTTACTCAGAGACCACTGCGATGGTACACTGGAACCTCTCATCACGGAAGGTGTTGAAAACCTTGACTTCTTGAAGCCACCAAACCTCTATCCTTGGAACTGAGAAGGCCTCTTCTTATACATAGATTCCCTTTTCTCCCTAACTGACCGTCTGATCCTCCGGACAGATTCCACAAACGTAGCAAACCACTCACGGTTCTCCAACACAGTAGAAGGGGTTGTCAGCTCAGCACTCAGGCCTTTCTCAAAACATCTGATTTACTCGTCATATGTCACTGTCATGTGAGGACAAAACCTCAACCAGTCCATGAACTTTGCTTCATACTCGATGATATTCATTGTTCCTTGTCGCAGGCTCTAAAACTAACTGATCTTCTCATCCAGATACGTCTTCGAAAAGTATCTGCTGACAAACTCGTACCGGAAAACCTCCCAACCGATCACCTCACTAGGTCCCTTCTCCTCCTCGATGGTCCACCATTGACCAGCACTACCTTTCAGGAGGTAGACAGCGTGCTTGACTTTGTCTGCTTCGGGGATGTCGAGGATTTAGAAAGCCTTCTCAAGACTTGTCAGCCACAGATCTGCATCTGCTAGATCAGCCGTTCCAGCATAATCCGAAGGTCCGACTCAACAAAGCCGCTCAAAGGTCTTCCCAATACCCGATGTTTCACCATGGGGAACCTATGCTCTTGGCGGAGGCAATGGCAGTCTCTCTACCATGAGATTCATCGTAGCCATCATCTGCCCCATAAGATGTTGGTAGGCAGGGTTTTTTGGAATGGTTGGGTCAGGTTGGGGGACCTCAGGCACCCGATCTTCATGTGCCTATCCTATAGCTCCATCAACTGATGCAGCATCGCTGTTCTTGGCAGCATGTTCTTCATGGTTTCCAAAAATCTTGGCTTTTTCTTCCACTGAGGGCAGAAGATGATTGTAAGAAAATCTGGAAAACTCACATGAATAGACACAACCTAGTCCTAGATCCCTATAGACTCAGCGAACCTAGAGCTCTGATACCAAAAACTTGTGACGACACATCCCTCTATCACACAGACAGTGAGGTGCCATGTGAAACGTGCGGAAAACACCATAAACCACTAATTACCAAAACCACTGGTTAATTAAAACTGATTGCAAAAAGCAGATAAATTGAGAAAACTATTACATTTAGGTCCTCATCTTGTAAGGAAACAAGTTATATAAACATTTACAAATCTTGATACGTGTCGGCATCTTAGGAGATCAGCTATCTAGCCATCACATTAGTTCATCACCTGTTTATATGTACATAACGGCCCACATCCGGTCAGCAGCAGGATATACAAAGATTTAACAACTAAACATCGTGAAACAACGTCAAAATTCCCCCAAGGACCTGGGAGTACAAGGATGACTCTAAGACTCTACTACAAAAAAAAACCAAAACAACAACATGTCCATCTCGTGCCTTCTACTTCTCATCTTGTTGTTCGGCCGCAACTCTGCGACCACCACCATGTCTAGCTCGAACACCTAAAAAGGTTATAAACCAGCGGGGTGAGACACATAGTCCCATCAAGAAACATAACTCCCCATCGAAACCATAAAACCAAAGGAAGATTAAAGAAATAGTAGTAGATAACTGATAAAAGGTATAACAAGAGCTCCTGGTCACACCGGGACTGACGACTCCTGATCTCACCAGACTGTCGGATGATAGTTGTCCTCCTGAGCGACAAAAACCTCCCTCCTCTGAGGTAGTCCACACAGACCACCTGGAACTCCACACTCCTTGTCCCATAAGGAAGTGGAAGGAGTCGCACCCTCTTGTAGATGTACTAGTCACCGACACACTCTCCTGCCTCCAGTTGCAACTGCAGTTGTCCTTCCCTTACTGCACCTCCCTTTGCGGGTAGCACTTGCTCAGGATCTTTCGATTACCAAAACCAGAGAATGACAACTTCGCAGAGCAACTGATTGCACTGAGTTGTACTTTGAGAAGCCCCCAATACCCCTATATATAGGAGGGTCATGGGATAGGGTTATCCATCCCGGGCAATACGAGACTAAAATCAAGAGTAGAAGGGTTCGAGATTTTCCACAAAAGCAACCAACTCGCAACCTGAACCGATCGGTTCACAAGTGAACCGGTCGGTTGGGGACCTAAACCGATTGGTTCACAAGTGAACCGGTCAGTTGGGACACCTCAACCGGTCAGTTCACAAGTGAACTGGCTGGTTGGTGGTCCTGGTCGGTTCCCGATTGACTTTCCTTCTTTTGTTTCTAATTGGCATTGAATACCAATCCTATTTCCCAATCAAATTGGGTAATTGAAATGAAAGGAAAATTCTCACCAATCCTACTTTCCCAACTTGCTCGGTTACACCAGTTGAATCGATTGTTTCAACACTTGAAGCAATCGTTTCACCCTGATCTTGAGCCGATCGACTCAACACTTGAGCCGATCGGTTCAGCAACCTCAGTCAACTGGTTCATCACATGAACCGATCGGTTGGGAGTGTGTTGTACAGAATCAGTCAATTGCGATTTCAATCAATCTGATACTCCAATCAATATGTCCAACACCTTGAACATTATGATATTGAGCTATCATATAATTGAGTGCTTAATTGAACTACTAAACTCCTTTAGTAATCAATCTAAACATTATTTGTGGACAAAACTCCTCTTCCAGGTTAAATCCTATGTGTGTGACCCTTCAGGTCCTTTTCACGTTGGCAGTGAAAGTCCTTAACATTTATGACTTCACAAGCAAAGAGCGGTGCCTAGTCACACATCAGTGCTACCCAAGTGAAAGTAGAAAGTTGGAGAACAACTTTCAATCCTACAATATGTGAATGGTGTTACAGCGAATGTATAATTCCTTTGTCACTGATATCCCAAATGAACTTGAGGCATGGAATAGTCATCCTATCAACGTTCATTCACTTTCTTGATCTCAGAGTAGATTGGAAGAGATATGTATGACATCAATATCACATACTGATTAACACATGCATGCACACCTTTCTCAATCCTACTCATCAAGTGGCCATGGATATCAAACTCCCTCAGGAGGGACAAATCCCATATCTATCACTCACCCCTCAAAATCCCATGTGTCAAAGCCACCCAATCATCACCTTTATAACAATCCATGTTTCAAGACTGCATTTGATGATGTCAAAGTGTGCCCAACGACATGTGTTGAGTGTAGTGATTTCAGGTCAAATAATCACACTCACCACCATCACTGTGAGTATTGACTGTGACTACCATGTCATGGTTCCATGTGTCAAACTCACGGTGGGTCTATCCGGTACACTTGTTCTCTAACAAGTACCTATTGTTTGGTTTGATATCTCTATATCATGACTAATGAGATTTTGTCATCAACCAACACCACAATCTAGTTTTGTGTGTCATTGCTGTCTATCTACCTTCCACAATGACATCCGACTAGGGACATAACAAGAATGTACAAACTCTTATCATTTTTATGATCTCATCGTTCAGGTCCTCAACCTGAAAGCATACGTCATTGAGTATTGTCATTCTCTAGATATTCAATATGTTCTATCACTATCTCATATGACTGAACCAGGAAGAATTGGAAGCTTGCCTTTGATGTTTATAAAATCAATCTTAATGTATCCCACCAATCATCCCATGATTGGTTCTCAGGGCATACATACCAACAAACTCCCACTCGCACTGCGAGCCAATCACCCTTGAATCATATTCATAGTGATCTTCAAACATGTCCCACATGTTACTGTGCTCTAGTGCGAACATAGTGAGTTATGGCAAGACCTTGCCAAAGTCAGTATAAATTACATGTCTCACATCTCTTCGTTTGCGTCACACGTATGAGATGGAGTTGACGTAATATGTGATCTTGTATTTCTTTGCTAACCTTTAGCCACATTGCATGATCAAGGATTCCATACTTGTCATCAATGAGTGGAATATCTACAAGTTCATCTCATGAACTTCCAGATCCATATAGTATCTACTGTTGTTCTCTAACGCATAGATACTCGGCATTTCCTTTTAAGTGGTTTTATTGGAACACTTCCAATAATCAACAAACTTTCACTTTTATACATCCTATGTATATTTTGCGATTAATTTTCTATCCTTTCGGAAGTTCGCATCAATGTAACTCTTTACATTGAACTCTTCCTTATCTCCATAAAACTAGTACTTCCCAAGTACTTATCAAGTTCTCATGGTATTCCAGTAACCCTTACTGGAAGTAGACAGACATTCACTCGTCATGTCCCACATACGAGTTATCAGGATGAGCACATCATATTTTCATGTCCTACATACAAGATGATGAATGCATTTTATTCTTGCCATGTCTATACATGCAATATAATGATATGATTACATACATGATAGATCCATATCTATTCTTAGTGTTCCCATTCTTCATAAGAATTGGACACTTGGCCTTGGGATACTAACTCCATGTAAGATGGGCAAGTTTTCTCCCACTGAATTTGTGCACACTGAATACTTCAGTACAGATTGCCAATGTATGCTCTCTCTTTTCAGGTCAAGAGATTTTCGAGAACTATCTATATAGATCTCTTATTCCTATCACATAGGAAACATCTCTATCTTCCTTAAAGATAATTTCCACTTTTGGATTTCCATTCTAGAACATTCCATTTCACATCAACATGTGGAATGTGAATACGCTCCCACTAAATCACAGATCCCTTCTTTATCTTTGACATATCAGTCAAACCCTTTGACTATATCATCAAAATAAAGATCCAATTCTGAGTTTCTTGTACTCAATCAATCACATTGATTAGTCCATTATAACTTATAGACTTCATTTGCATTAGTGGATTCATAAACCTTATAGGTTGTGTCACGTACACATCCTTGTTTTATTCCTCATAGGAATGTGGTTTTAGTATACACATGCCAAATGCCTTAGTCATTAAGTTGCAATCAACAAGCATCATCCTTCTCAAAATGATATCCATGTATCTTAACCTTTAAGATTCATTTGCACTTATGGATTTCATCCAATGGGTGCTACCATCAATGTCATACCTTGTGGTTCACATGGATGTCATTTAGGATGTAATGGTCATAAACCATAACTAAAAATTTGGTTCCTCATATTCATCTAGATAGTTGACTCATCATATGAACAACTCATCACATAGATAATTGAGGTGTATCTATTAAGGATATAAGAACTCACAACCCTTGTGATTCTTAATTTCTTTTATTAGTGTGGGGTATTATTTTATTAAGAAGAATTCAGTTATTTGATAATCATTCTCTAATTCCTTAGAGTATGATTCCTTCTCGATTCAGACATCACCATGCCTTAATCATGAGTTCACTATGATACACTATCATAATCACTCATAAGGATCTCAAACATTTGGTCCAAGTATTTCATTCATTGATCTCATCAAGAATTAACACTTTACCAAATTTGTACTTCATCTATGATAATCTTGAACACTTCAAGATATTAATATTGGTATTTCTCTAAACACCATTTGAAGTATTAGAATATGTTCCAAAATACATCACATGTATCATTCCTAATAGGAAAGAGTCTAGATTTATCCATCACATGGAAACTAGAAATGAATTTCTCATGATTGATTCTAATTAGATTGTTTGAGTTATCTATAACTTTTAGGTATCATTTTATCATGTGCATATCAAATACCACAAGATAAATAAGGCATTGCCACAAAGATCATATCTTTAAGATTGAAACATCAACTTTATTAATTGCCATCATTGTCGTACAATGCAAAATAAAGTGTTTCTATCTATTGGCAAAAATGAAATAGCAGTTCATAACTGTATTACATGCCTTATAGGCTGAAAATATACTAAAGTACTCATATCTAAGGCGGAAACACTTGCCCCAATTATGAGTGATTTACACTTTACATCTTGGTATCATATACCTCAAAAAGTGTTACAAGATTACTTTCATTATACCTTTAAGTAGAGATGTATTGTGGGCTCTGATCTCCAAAACCCGAGATAAACACATGAACTTCGAAGTAAACTTAGAGAAAGTGATTCAATTAGCAGCGGAATACCAAAAATCAGCGGAAATTAAATCTTTTTGAGATAAGACATTGAAACCACAAGAACTCCTTTCATAGATCCATGACAAACTGTCTACATCTCTGTTAATTACTTCTTGAGTAATTACACACAACATGACACAAAATCTCAAGAGACGAATCAAAACTCAGACCATGACTCCAAGGACCAGAGAGTACAGAGGACGCATAGGACAGACTATCTATCTATATAACTTAGCAGTCTGAATCTCCACTTGAGATTTACTGTTGCTCCGGTTGTTGCTGCTGCTAATACTGGTCACCTGGAGATTGGGCCCTTCGTCCTTGGCAACCACCTAAAAAGTTGAAATCTACAGGGTGAGACAATTTTAAATAATTGTCCCAGCGGGAGTTATAACTCTTCGCCAGAAACATGATTATTACAGAATAAGAGAATAACAGTACACAAAGAAGTCATATATGTTTTAGGAGTAGTTAGAACAATGTTTCACAAATTGTAATCTATTCCTTCTATTAGAAGCAAAGAAACTCTAAGATACACCCACATGTCTCTTATCTTTTTAGAAGAATACAAGGACATGTGTAACATCTATTTATTATAGAACCGTCATCTCCACATTGACTCTCTTCAGGCTTAGATCATATATCCATCACCTGGCATTATTATTAGGCATATCATGGCCTGTAGCCATACCCTTTCCTACAAGGTGTTAGGATTCCAAAACCACAACATAACTGTATGATTAGTACACATGAAATCATACTTAACCATACTCAAGTGTCACAAGGGTCATTTACATTCATCGCCCAATGGTCTGTAGTTAATCCTTTCATAGGATTAACTTGTAATAGAATTTCACATAGGATCACTCTGTATTAGGATCACATTTCACAAATTAACATAAGGATATCAATCCCTAAACATCTTATTTTATCTGGTCGTCTAAATAATATGACCTTTGATGATCAACAACGCATATACTCATGGCTCCTTCAACCTATCAAACTCATATGTTATCACTTACCAGAAAACATGACATATAGTTATACTTGAAATGTAGATATAAAAAGTTCTTAATGCAAATAGCATTATAATTCTTACCTCGATCTGTTCACCTATAAAGAGGCATGTCAAGCTTAACTCGCATTAGTTATTGGAAGGATATTAATTCTTAATCATCTTATCACTATGATTCAAAAACATGGGTGCTCACACCCTATTATCATCATAACATATGCTATCTAGTGACATGTCAGCATCAAGTCATCCATTAGCATGACCTTGATGTCATTCATGGCTTCCACAGCCCATTAATCTCATAAGATGTCACTAACAAGGCATCCAGATATTTCACTATTCATAAAGCTAACAACATGCTTTCAATGAATGTAGTATCATAATCCATACCTGGATATGATCATCCTCATATAGGAACCTGCATGGTTAATTCGACTGATAAAAGCAAGCAATTCAATTCAAGGATTATTCCTTCACTCTTTCCATAAGAGCTAAGTTCCCTATTTTTCATCAATTAGGTTTTACTATTCACATTTCATGTCATCACCCTAGAATTAGGGTTTACTATTCACATTTCATGTCATCACCCTAGAATTAGGGTTTACTATTCACATTTCATGGTGAATTGAACTCATAATATCATCATGTATGAGGAAACATCATTGTGGATGATCTCAGATTAGATTAAGATTCATCAATTATCATAATTAAGGTTTCCATGATCTCACATAGGTGGATCATACCCTAATCATGCACAATTAAACATATTGAAGGTATTTTACTTGAGTTTCAATCATATTTGATACTTTCTCTCTCCTCTCACTAACATGTAGTGACTTTCTCTCTCCTCAAATGGTAGATGATGATTACATCACTCTAAAACAAGTTGAGTTAAGTCCTCATTGATTAACATAAGCTAAGTCTTCAAAATCAAGACATTAGGGTTTACTTAAAACAAGGTATCCTTCAATTGTACCCTTCAAGGGTATAAAGGTAATTTGCCCCATTGATCACCATCATGGGTCAACTCATTAGTCACTTAGTCCCTTAATGTCCTAGGTTACCATTAGGGTTTAGATTAGATCACCATTGAACCAATTACACCTTCAATTGATTAAGTACAAACCACCTTGAAAACCTTCAAACGGTTTCAACCTTCAACCACCAAACGGTCTCACCGTTTGGGTGCATTGACCGTTTTGATTTTCAAACCGTTTGAAGCTCATGCGGTTTGAAACTGTTTGATCCAAAATCACTTGACATCGTTTGGTCCAAGCAACCTTGAGATCGTTTGAGTCAAAACGGTCTGGAGACCGTTTGATCTCAAACAGTCTTGAGACTGTTTGACCTCAAATGGTATTGAGACTGTTTGGATCCAAACGGTCTTAAGACCGTTTGGTCCAAATGGGCTCAAACCGTTTGGACCTCCAAAGTGGTTCAAAAGCCACATATGTTTAGGGTTATCTATGGTGAAGCCCTCAATTGGCCAAAACCATGTTAACCACTTATAAATTGAGTCAATTAGGGTTAGGATTAATCAATTGGACATCAAATTGACCCTCAATTGAAAGCCAATTAGGGTGAAAACCATCTCAATTAGGGTTTTAAATCGGATAGTCATCAATATTCAACAATGTGAATCAATTCAAGGTTGAACCTATCAATTGACCTCCAATTGGGCCCAAACTTGGCCCAAACGGTCTTGAGGTGGTTTGGACATCATCCAAACTGTCTTGAGACCGTTTGACCAAATTTTGGCCAAAATCCAAGTCGGTTAGGTTAGGGTTGAACTCTAATTAGGTCTAAAATCAGCATTTTTATCAATTCATCAACTTGTTGCAAATGGACCCTCAATCCATTAAATTATCTCAACCCTAGACCTCCAAACGGTTTTGGGTTGCGCCCAAACGGTCTTGAGACCGTTGGAGGAACCCCCAAACGGTCTTGAGACCGTTTGGGTCCTTCAACCCAAAACTCATCAAGATCTATACATGAAATCAGCAATTTCAGCCCGATTAGGGTTAGGATGTTGAAGTGCCTTCAACTCTCAATTGGTTATGAATTAGATTGTGATTCTTTGTAGGAATGAAATTCAATATATTACCAAAAGACCCTCAAACGGTTGTCCCCTGGTCAACCCTATGAAATGGTCTTGAGACCGTTTTGATCCAAACGGTCTTGCAAGACCGTTTGAGATCAAACGGTTTGAAACCGTTTGACCTTAAACGGTTTGCAACCGTTTGGACCAAAAGTGTCCAAGGTCGGTTGATAAAGTTACCTAGGAATTCACACCTATCATCTTCAACCTCTGTCAAGGTCGGTTACTCCACCGTTTTTCTTGCAAAAGTGCAAGGAAGAAGGGAGGTAGAAGAAGAACTAAGAACAAAATTTGCAAGAACAAGACATGCATATAAAGTATAGAGTTTAGAGTTATAAAACCCGCCTTAAACGCTATTCTTGGAGCTCCAAGCTTCCAAGCTTCAAGCCTCTAATGGCGTCATGAACTCCACAACTTGGCCAGGGGTGATTCCTCCACGGAAAGGTAGGAATGGATGGCTAGAACAAGAAGACTAGGTGAGCTATCCACAAAACCAACCTTGAAAGATGAATTCATGCAAGAATCCGAGCTTGAGGATGGTTCATCTCACCTTAGCACCTAGTTGGCCGTCTCCTGAGCTCCAGAGCTTGGTCTTGGTTGTTTGAGAAAGAAGAGAAGTTAAGTGAATGAGGAATCGTTCACATGGTTTACAAGGGAAAAAGCTTATATACTTTAGGCCATTTTACATCATAAGGACCTCTAAAGCATGGAATTTTCATCTAAGTCCCTCCTTGTTTCTTAGGCATGTCCAAGCCATCTAAACCTAAGCAAAGGTCATCGAATCTCAAGATCTAAGGGTAGAAGAGATCAACTTTCAACTAGGGTACACACATGAAGGTCTTCATACACATACATGGTGAATTTTATGCACAAAGATCACTTTTCTTATCTGATTATTTATTGATGCATCTCTTTCATCATTTCTACTCTAAATGATGCCAAGAGTCATATAAGATACTCTAGAAGGTTTAATTTACAAGTTTTTCCCATAATTTGGGTAAATTGCACTTTACTCAAATTTAGGGTTTTTAAGCACCAGGATCATTCCACAAGTTGCATCTGAATGCCCAAGCTTGGAAACTCCATCATGTCTCATCATATTCACTCATATGATGTCTCATTATCAGGGGAACATCTTAACTTGTGAAATTGTAAGTTAAACCCCTCTAACTGGGTAATTTGCACATAGGTCCCTACATTACAAAACAATACTACAACTTTGTTCAAAAAGAACCAAAATTGAAAGTATATGTTCCTGAGGACTTAATTACATGTGAGAGAGTAATCAAAAGTGTTTAATTAAATATTTAAGCAAAACTTCTAGGGTTAGGTTATAACCCAGGTCAGGGATGTTACAAATCATAAACCCCTAACAAGGATTTCGTCCCCGAAATCCCAGGGGAAGAAAGAATAGATTAATCATTATGATGTTATTATGGGTTTGTAATTCACACAAAGTCCCTTTCTTTAGTTACTTCTTATCATTGTTTATGCTTGTGTAAAGCATAAACCCCTAACATAAGGTGTGCATACTTTTGAAAGGAAAAAGCATAAAAGAATATTCTTCATGTATCGCTCAAGAATGCTTACCAACAGAGGAGCATTCGTACCTTAACACAGATAATTTACTCAGTCTATTGTCTCAAAAGCTTCACTGAAGGAGTTCATTGAGTATGCTTACTAAGTAGTTACTGAGAAAATTCACTGAGTATATTCACTAAGTGTTCATTGAGTATGTTCACTGAGTACATTCACTAAGTATTCACTGAGTATGTTCACTAAGTATATTCACTAAGTATGTTCACCAAGTATATTCACTAAGTATTCACTGAGTATGTTCACTGAGCATATTCACTAAGTATGTTCACCAAGTATGTTCACTAAGTATTCACTGAGTATATTCACTGAGTATATTTACTAAGTATTCACTGAATATGTTCACTAAGCATATTCACTAAGTATGTTCACCAAGTATATTCACTAAGTATATTCACTGAGTATTCACTGAGTATGTTCACTGAGCATATTCACTAAGTATGTTCACCAAGTATATTCACTAAGTATATTCACTGAGTATTCACTGAGTATGTTCACTGAGCATATTCACTAAGTATGTTCACCAAGTATATTCACTAAGTATTCAATGAGTATGTTCACTGAGCATATTCACTAAGTATGTTCACCAAGTATGTTCACTAAGTATTCACTGAGTATATTCACTGAGTATGTTCACTAAGTATTCACTGAGTATGTTCATTGATCATATTCACTAAGTATGTTCACCAAGTATGTTCACTAAGTATTCACTGAGTATATTCACTGAGTATATTCACTAAGTATTCACTGAGTATATTCACTGAGTATATTCACTAAGTATTCACTGAGTAAGTTCACTGAGCATATTCACTAAGTATGTTCACCAAGTATATTCACTAAGTATTCACTGAGTATGTTCACTGAGCATATTCACTAAGTATGTTTACCAAGTATGTTCACTAAGTATTCACTGAGTATATTCACTAAGTATATTCACTAAGTATTCACTGAGTATGTTAACTGAGCATATTCACTAAGTATGTTCACCAAGTATATTCATTAAGTATTCATTGAGTATATTCACTGAGTATATTCACTAAGTATTCACTTAAAAGTTTCACTTAGCTCTTCTCATTTAATTTTCCTTATACTCTCTAGATTGTTTTTATAATAGTTACCTGATCAGAGTAATCAAAAGATAACAATCTAGGAGTTCCATACTTGCCTTATCTACAATAACCATATACCTGGACAGGGTATATGAGTATTGAGATTAGGTAGTATGTATTTTGCTTATCATCATATTCCTCGTTCTTCATATCATTATACACACAGAATTTAGCATACTAGATTATTCTTCAGGTATCACATCTATATTTCATCCTTTTCATACATAGTTAAGGGATTTAAAAACAGCAAAATTACATATTTTTAACACATAGAATCCTGATATGTAATATTAAAACAAAACTTATTTCATCTGACCTGTATGGGACGTTTTTCCATGTCCTCTATTATTATAGAGCCTCCCTTGTGAGCCTTGCAGACTCTGTCCTTGGGGTTGAGTCATTATTGTATTCCTGTCTGGACAGTACTTTGCCAGGTGTCCCGGTTGTCTACATAGGTAACAGATCCTGGGTGCAAAGTGTCTATATGATCCAGTTACCGATGTTGATGTTACGTCAGGGGGTCCTCTTGGAATACTACTATGATCCCTACTTCCACTTGACACCCATTGAGTCTAGGTAGGAAATCCTGACGTTGCGGATGGTGTAGAAAATCTTGGTTTCTTAAAACTTTCAGGCCTTTGTTCTTGAGGCTGGGTGTACATCTTCTTACTACTTGTCTGTTGTTTCATGGTTTCCGACCTCTCTATCCTTCTTACTGACTCCACAAAGGTGGCAAACCTTTATCTATTCTCTAGAGCAGACACAGGAGTGGCTAGTTCAGAGTTCAATCCTTTTTCAAAATGTCGAATTCTTTCTTCATCACTAACTGCCATCTGTGGACAAAACCATAGTGACTCCATGAACTTAGCTTCATATTCGCTAACGTTCATATGTCCTTGTGGGATCTTCTCAAATTGAGAGATCTTCTCATCTAGATACATCTTAGGGAAGTATCTATTGACAAATTCTCGTCTGAAAACCTCCCATCTTATTTCTTCGCCTGGTCTCTTATCCTCCTCTATCATCCACCAATTACCAGCACTCCCTTTTAAGAGGTATACGGCATGTTTTACCTTTTCAGTTTCAGGAATATCAAGGATCCTGAAAGCCTTTTCCAGCTCTGTCAACCATAGATCAGCATCTGCTGGGTCAGATGTACCGGCATAGTCTATGGCTCCCACCTGGCAAAGTCTCTTGAAAGTCTTGTCGGCTCCATAACCTTCCTGATGGGTTGGTTCCCTAGGTGCAGATGGTGGCACCCTATCTGCTATGTGTGTTATAGCTGTCAGAAACTTATCAAATAAAGCATGGATAGCTGGGTTTTCTATCTCAGCTGGGTCAAACTGGGGTGGCTCCCTAGGTTGCTCAGGGAAGGGTTGCTCTATTTCTGGGTATCTTGCACCTCCATGTGGTGCAGCATTGCTACTTTCCGCCACGTACCCTTCATGTGGCTCAGACATCCTTATATATCTTCTTCTCCTGAGGAGTAGAAGATTCTATTAGATAAGGAAGGAACACTAAGGATAGACTCGACATCCTAAGTCCTATGTCTATGTAGACTCAGCGAACCTAGAGCTCTGATACCACTAATTGTGGGATCTGATCTCCAAAACCTGAGATAAACACATGAACTTCGAAGTAAACTTAGCGGAAGTGATTCAATTAGCAGCGGAATACCAAAAATCAGCGGAAATTAAATCTTTTTGAGATAAGACATTGAAACCACAAGAACTCCTTTCATAGATCCATGACAAACCGTCTAAATCTCTATTAACTACTTCTTGAGTAATTACACACAACATGACATGAAATCTCAAGAGATGAATCAAAACTCAGACCATGACTCTAAGGACCTGAGAGTACAGATGACGCATAGGACTGACTATCTATCTATATAACTCAGCGGTCTGAATCTCCACCTGAGATTTATTGTTGCTTCGGGTGCTGCTGCTGCTGCTGATACTGGTCACCTGGAGATTGGTCCCTTCGTCCTTGGCGACCACCTAAAAGTTGAAATCTACGGGGTGAGACAATTTTAAATAATTGTCCCAGCGGGAGTTATAACTCTTTGCCAGAAACATGATTATTACAGAATAAGAGAATAACAGTACACAAATAATTCATATATGTTTTAGGAGTAGTTAGAACAATGTTTCACAAATTGTAATATATTCCTTCTATTAGAAGCAAAGCAACTCTAAGATACACCCACATGTCTCTTATCGTTTTAGAAGAATACAAGGACATGTGTAACATCTATTTATTATAGAACCATCATCTCCACACTGACTCTCTTCAGGCTTAGATCATATATCCATCACCTGGCATTATTATTAGGGATATCATGGCCTGTAGCCATACCCTTTCCTACAAGGTGTTAGGATTCCAAAACCACAACATAACTTTATGATTAGTACACATGAAATCATACTTAACCATACTCAAGTGTCACAAGGGTCATTTACATTCATCACCCAATGGTCTGTAGTTAATCCTTTCATAGGATTAACTTGTAATAGAATTTCACATAGTATCACTCTGTATTAGGATCACATTTCACAAATTAACATAAGGATATCAATCCCTAAACATCTTATTTTATCTGGTCGTCTAAATAATATGACCTTTGATGATCAACAACGCATATCCTCATGGCTCCTTCAACCAATCAAACTCATATGTTATCACTTACCAGATAACATGACATATAGTTATACTTGAAATGTAGATATAAAAAGTTCTTAATGCAAAAAGCATTATAATTATTACCTCGATCTGTTCACCTATAAAGAGGCATGTCAAGCTTAACTCGCATTAGTTATTGGATGGATATTAATTCTTAATCATGTTATCACTATGATTCAAAAACATGGGTGCTCACACCCTATTATCATCATAACATATGCAATCCAATGACATGTCAGCATCAAGTCACCCATTAGCATGACCTTGATGTCATTCATGGATTCCACAGCCCATTAATCTCATAAGATGCCACTAACAAGGCATCAGGATATTTCACTATTCATAAAGCTAACAACATGCTTTCAATGAATGTAGTATCATAATCCATACCTGGATATGATCATCCTCATACAGGAACCTGCATGGTTAATTCGACTGATAAAAGCAAGCAATTCAATTAAAGGTTATGCCTTCACTCTTTCCATAAGAACTAAGTTCCCTATTTTTCATCAATTAGGGTTTACTATTCACATTTCATGTAATCACCCTAGAATTAGGGTTTACTATTCATATTTCATGTCATCACCCTAGAATTAGGGTTTACTATTCACATTTCATGTCATCACCCTAGAATTAGGGTTTACTATTCACATTTCATGGTGAACTGAACTCATAATATCATCATGTATGAGGAAACATAATTGTGGATGCTCTCAGATTAGATTAAGATTCATCAGTTATCATAATTAGGGTTTCCATGATCTCACATAGGTGGATCATACCCTAATCATGCACAATTAAACATATTGAAGGTATTTTACATGAGTGTCAATCATATTTGATACTTTCTTTCTCCTCTCACTAACATGTAGTGACTTTATCTCTTCTCAAATGGTAGATGATGATTACATCACTCCAAAACAAGTTGAGTTAAGTCCTCATTGATTAACATAAGCTAAGTCTTCAAAATCAAGACATTAGGGTTTACTTAAAACAAGGTATCCTTCAATTGTACCCTTCAAGGGTATAAAGGTATTTTGCCCCATTGATCACCATCATGGGTCAACTCATTAGTCACTTAATCCCTCAATGTCCTAGCTTACCATTAGGGTTTAGATTAAATCACCATTGAACCAATTACACCTTCAATTGATTAAGTACAAACCACCTTGAAAACCTTCAAACGGTTTCAACCTTCAACCACCAAACGGTCTTGAGACCGTTTGGTCTCAAACGGTCTTGAGACCATTTGACCTCAAACGGTCTTGAGACCGTTTGGGTGCGTTGACCGTTTTGACTTTCAAACCGTTTGAAGCTCATGCGGTTTGAAACTGTTTAATCCAAAACGACTTGAGATCGATTGGTCCAAGCGACCTTGAGATCGTTTGAGTCCAAACAGTCTTGAGACCGTTTGACCTCAAATGGTCTTGAGACCATTTGACCTCAAACGGTCATGAGACCGTTTGGATCCAAACGGTCTTGAGACCGTTTGGTCCAAATGGGCTCAAATCATTTGGACCTCCAAAGTGGTTCAAAAGCCACATATGTTTAGGGTTATCTATGTTGAAGCCCTCAATTGGCCAAAACCATGTTAACCACTTATAAATTGAGTCAATTAGGGTTAGTCTTAATCAAATTGACATAAAATTGACCCTCAATTGAAAGCCAATTAGGGTGAAAACCATCTCAATTAGGGTTTCAAATCGGATAGTCATCAATATTCAACAATGTGAATCAATTCAAGGTTGAACCTATCAATTGACCTCCAATTGGGCCCAAACATGGCCCAAACGGTCTTGAGGTCGTTTGGACATCATCCAAACGGTCTTGAGACCGTTTTCCCAAAGTTTGGCCAAAAACCAAGTCGGTTAGGTTAGGGTTGAACTCTAATTAGGTCTACAATCAGCATTTTTATCAATTCATCAACTTGTTGCAAATGGACCCTCAATCCATTAAATTATCTCAACTCTAGACCTCCAAACAGTCTTGGGTTGCACGTAAATGGTATTGAGACCGTTTGGAGGAACCCCCAAATGGTCTTCAGACCGTTTGGGTCCTTCAACCAAAAACTCGTCAAGATCTATACATGAAATCAACAATTTCAGCCCGATTAGGGTTAGGATGTTGAAGTGCCTTCAACTATCAATTGGTTATGAATTATATTTTGATTCTTTGTAGGAATGATATTAAATATATTACCAACAGACCCTCAAACGGTCATCCCTTGGTCAACCCTATCAAATGGTCTTGAGACCGTTTTGATCCAAACGGTCTTGCAAGACCGTTTGAGATCAAACGGTTTGAAACCATTTGACCTTAAATGGTTTGCAACCGTTTGGACCAAAAGGGTCCAAGGTCGGTTGATAAAGTTACCTAGGAATTCACTCCCATCATGTTCAACCTCTGTCAAGGTCGGTTACTCCACCGTTTTGCTTGCAAAAGTGCAAGGAAGAAGGGAGGTAGAAGAAGAACTAAGAACAAAATTTCCAAGAACAAGACATGCATATAAAGTATAGAGTTTAGAGTTATAAAACCCTCCTTAAACACTGTTCTTGGATATCCAAGCTCCCAAGATTCAAGCCTCTAATGGCGTCATGAACTCCACAACTTGGCCAGGGGTGATTCCTCCAGGGAAAGGTAGGAAGGGATGGCTAGAACAAGAAGACTAGGTGAGCTATCCACAAAACCAACCTTGAAAGATGAATTCATGCAAGAATCCGAGCTTGAGGATGATTCAACTCACCTTAGAACCTAGTTGGACATATCCTGAGCTCCAGAGCTTGGTCTTGGTTGTTTGATAAAGAAGAGAAGTGAAGTGAATGAGGAATCGTTCACTTGGTTTACAAGGGAAAAAGCTTATATACTTTAGGCCATTTTACATCATAAGGACCTCTAAAGCATGGAATTTTCATCTAAGTCCCTCCTTGTTTCTTAGGTACGTCCAAGCCATCTAAACCTAAGCAAAGTTCATCAAAGCTCAAGATCTAAGGGTAGAAGAGATCAACTTTCAACTAGGGTACACACATGAAGGTCTTCATACACATACATGGTGAATTTTATGCACAAAGATCACATTTCTTATCTGATTATTTATTGATGCATCTCTTTCATCATTTCTACTCTAAATGATGCCAAGAGTCATATAAGATTCTCTAAAAGGTGTACTTTATAAGTTTTGCCCATAATTTGGGTAAATTGTACTTTACTCCAATTTAGGGTTTTTAAGCACCAGGATCATTCCACAAGCTGCATCTGAATGCCCAAGCTTGGAAAATCCATCATGTCTCATCATATTCACTCATATGATGTCTCGTTATCAGGGGAACATCTTCACTTGTGAAATTGTAAGTTAAACCCCTCTAACTGGGTAAGTTGCTCATAGGTCCCTGCATTACAAAACAATACTACAAATTTGTTTAAAAAGAACCAAAATTGAAAGTATATGTTCCCGAGGACTTAATTACATGCCAGAGAGTAATCACAAGTGTTTAATTATATATTTAGGCAAAACTTCTACGGTTAGGTTATATCCCAGGTCAGGGATGTTACATGTATGTCGCCTCCTTCTTCTTTTGTTCTTCCAGATAGAGAGGACAATTCCTTTTCCAATGTCCTGGCTTTTGACAATGGTGGAAATTTCCTTTCTTGGTCACGCCTCCCTTGGCCTTGAGAGCTGAAGATGCCTTGGACTCCTGGCTAGCATCAGAACCTTTCTTAGCTTTTCCCTTTCCCTTGCGCTTGGACTTGCCTTTCTTGCTCATGATCACCATCACAGCCTTAGGCTTGTCCTTCTTCATCAATATTTCGGTTGTCCTCAACATGCCCAACAACTCTGATAGTGGCCTATCAAAGTTGTTCATGTTGTAGTTCATCACAAACTGACTATACGATTCTGGCAACGATTGTAGTATCACGTCAGTAGCCAACTCTTGGCTCGGTGGAAATCCCAGTTTTTGCAGGTTCTCCACATACCCAATCATCTTGAGTGTGTGAGGACCAACTGGATCTCCTTCTGTCATGACGCAATTGAATAGTGCCCTTGAGACATTGTATCTCTCTTGTCGTGCCTGATCTTCATACATGTTCTTGAGATGTTGAATCATCTCAATGACACCCGTGTTCTCATGTTGTCTCTGCAACTCATGGTTCATAGAACACAACATCAAGCACTTTGCATCAATGGCATCATCAACATGCTTCTTGTAAGCATCCCTTTCTGCCTTTGGTGCGTTAGGAGCGGGTTCCTCTGGAATTGGAGTATCGAGGACATAGAGCTTTTGCTCTTGAGTGAGAACAATTCTCAATGTCCGATACCAGTTGTGGAAGTTTGTCCCATTTATCTTTTCCTTTTCAAGGACCGATCGCAAAGAAAAGTGATTGTTGTTTGTTACCATTTGTAATACAAAAAGAAAATATGCAATTTTAGTCCAAAAACTCATTTTTGACTTATTTTATTGATTTGAAAAAGTCATGATATAGTTAGGCCTTTAATTAATTATCACTCCCACTATTTTAGTTCAAATTGATAGCCCTCACCATCAATTCGGAAGATTGCAGAGTACAACCTTGTAGTGGGCAAGATCTTGAAATCCTCTAAGTCATGGACTAGCTTGGGTTATCACCCACAACTTAGATCTCTCAGGTAGGAAACTCTTGCCAATTGGATCATATGCAACTCTTGATAAGATGTCATATGAAACTCCTTGCCATGATCATCTTCATGCCTCAAGGTGCTAGATCCAATCTAGGTCACCTTGTTAAGTCTGACCCAAAGCAAACACGATGAATATGCACCCTGCTTGGGTAGACCCACACATTCATCCTTCACGCTTCCATGAGATAGACGGTGCACCACGCTTGGGCGTGCCCACACTTGGTCGATCAAGTTTTTTACGTGTGTCGCATTAGGAAGGAATCTAAAACTTAATATTTAATGAGGGATTTGGTTTTTATAAACATATACAATCCAATCACCACAATACATAGTATGTATCATATACATGCTATATCCCACAGAAAACATGCACAAACGATAAAAGCGATGATTATGCCAATTGTGGGCTCTGATCTCCAAAACCCGAGATAACATGATTTAGACTTAGCGGAAGCGATTCGTTTAGCAGCGGAATATGAAAAATTACTGGAAATTTAAAATTTTTGAAACAAGATTAGGAAAGCATACCATTTCTTTGATAAGAAACAAAATGAATAGTTTACATCTCTGTTAAACCACTTCTTGAGTAGTTATGTACAACATGATTCAAAAATCTCAAGAGACAAAGCCAAAATCTCAAACCATTAACTCATAGGACCTGAGAGTACAGAGACGACATAGGACTAACTAACTACATGACTCAGCAGACAATATCTCCACCTGAGATTCATTGTTGCCCCTGATACTGCTGTTGCTGTTGTTGCTCATCCTTAAAAGGGATCCTTCATCTTCGAAGACCACCTAAAAAGTTGAACACTACGGAGTGAGACAATGTACAAATTGTCCCAGCGAGAGTTATAACTCTTCACTAGAAGCTTTATATAGTAATTCAAGAATACATAAGCAATAAAAGCTCTTAATGTATTCAACAACAGTTTAGTACTAAGTAGAAGTTCAACATTTAAGAAATATGAAGAACAAGAGTACTTATACAATGGGACACCAATTCAATATCTCATAGTTCATCCTAAGCAGATATACTACGCGGTGGATTATGTTTTACAAACATCCTTAAGCCCTGCGAAGATGAGGTATACTTCTCATACTCCAACCGATCACTGTTAAGTCATCTCGGTATCATACTAGGTCATCGAAAGAGTCGGATTCTCATGACCTTCACCTTCCTCAGTCAGTAAGAGGATTGCTTGCAGGACATCTTGTGTCTCTGCTGTTATAGCTCACTAGGGTAATCTGGTCCTTCTCTATTTTAGAGTTACAGTGGCGTTCTGTACTCTCTTCGTCCTCAGGAGATTTCGTGTTTATCTTCCACCGATGTGGTATTTTGTGTTCTCTTTGGGATATTTGTGGTACATCACTTGATATGGATTGTAGTGAAGGGTTGATGGATTACACGTCTACATCAATACCTACACTAGGATGTAAGGTTCTGCACATCCATATACCCCACATACTCAAAAGTATGTGCTCCAGGAGTTCCCTTAGGAAAACCCGTTTCACCATCATTTGGTCTCTGACAATGATGGATCTATGATCAGGGCTCTACATGGTATGATTACATTTGATTAGTTATGTACATTTCAGTATTCTTTTAACATCATACATGTTCTCAAACATAAATCATTAGCACAGCAGCTATGAAAGAAGAATACTAAATGTAACAAGCCTAACTAACATCAATTATCATTTCTCAATTCTCTCATCACAAGTCATCTGTTAAGCATGACCTTGATGGTACTTATGGCTCTCACAGCCCATCAATCTCATGAGATGCCACTAACAAGGCATCAGGATATTTCACTATTCATAAAGCTAAAACATGCTTTCAATGAATAATGTGTCATAATCCATACCTGGATATGATCATTCTCATATAGAAACCTGCATGGTTAATTCAACTGATGGCAGTAAATAATTCATATCAAATAATTTGTTCCACCCTACTCTTACAAGAGTTAGGTTCCCTAAATCTCATCAATTAGGGTTATTCACTTCCTTTTCTTATGATCAGGAATCTTGATTCCTCATCTTATACTTCAATCATGAAGATTCATGCTTAAAAGCATAACTTGGAAATAGGGTTTACCCTATACACATAAGGTTATTGAACCTCTTTATCTTTAAAGCATCATATATTGTAATTTGTACACAGAGTTACATACTTAAAAGCATGATATAGGACTAAGGTTAACATACCTTATCCTTTATTAATTAGGATTTCATGTTCATGTTATCAGTCCAACCATGTAGTACAACATATCAAATCTTGGAAGTATAGCAGGATATGATGAGTATCTACCTTTAATTTCCACATTTATTAAACATCGTATGGATTATCAATTCTAAGAATCAATCTATTTCTCCTTCATATCATACTCTATACTCATTAAGTATATGAATTCGTTGTGCCCCTATCATGGAAAATACCCTCTTACATCTTTTAAAATGGTACAGAGGTTTGAACATTGTTGATGTAGGATAACTCCTCTTGTAA
Organism: Alisma plantago-aquatica; assembly: GCA_963693085.1. Classification (NCBI taxonomy): domain Eukaryota; kingdom Viridiplantae; phylum Streptophyta; class Magnoliopsida; order Alismatales; family Alismataceae; genus Alisma; species Alisma plantago-aquatica. The sequence continues at coordinate 1,252,200,211 of OY856411.1, read as the reverse complement.
GATTGATTTGGCTATACCTCACTTTAATTCTTTACCTGGTAGACCATCTCCAGGGTTTCATAATTATCACACCATAACTAAGCTCATTGGTCTTCCTGCTAGGGTTTTCCATATTTTCAATTCCAATTTAGGGGTTCTCAATCATATCACATCTTCTCTGGACTAGATTTATTGAACCTCTTAGATCACAAGGCATAAGATTACTCATGTTACAACTTGTAATTAGGGTTTCATACTCAAAAGCATAACCCTGAATTACCACATTTATCAGATCACCCTAAATTAGGGTTTACTATTCACATCATGGTGAATTGGACTCATATCATCATCATGTATGATCAAACATCACCACCGATGCTCTCAGATTAGGTTAAGATTAATCAATTATCATAATTAGGGTTTCCATGATCTCACATAGGTAGATCATACCCTAATCATGCACCATTAAACACATTGAAGGGACTTTACTTGGATTTCAAGCATATTTGAGACATTCTCTCTCTTCTCACTAACATGTAAGGACTTTCTCTCTCCTAATGTGGTAAAATATGATTACATTACTCCAAAACAGGTTGGGTTAAGCTTTTGTTAACTAACATAAGCTAAATCCCCAATATCGAGACATAAGGGTTTGCTTGGAACAAGATATCACTCATTTGTACCCTTCAAGGGTATAATGGTAATTTGCCCCATTGATCACCATCATGGGTCAAATCATTAGTCACTTAGTGCCTTAATGTCCTAGGTTACCATTAGGGTTTAGATTAGGTCATCATTGAACCAATAACACCTTCAATTGATTAAGTACAAACCACCTTGAAAACCTTCAAACGGTTTCAACCTTCAACCACCAAACGGTCTTGAGACCGTTTGACCTAAAACGGTCTTGAGACCGTTTGGGTGCGTTGACCGTTTTGACTTTCAAACCATTTGAAGCTCATGCGGTTTGAAACTGTTTGATCCAAAATGACTTGAGATCGATTGGTCCAAACGGTCTTGAGATCGTTTGATCCCAAATGGTCTTCATACCATTTGACCCCCAAACGGTCTTGAGACCGTTTGGATCCAAACGGTCTTGAGACCGTTTGGTCCAAATGGGCTCAAACCGTTTGGACCTCCAAAGTGGTTTAAAAGCCACAAATGTTTAGGGTTATCATTGTTGAAGCCCTCAATTGGCCAAAACCATGTTAACCACTTACAAATTGAGTTAATTAGCGTTAGGCTTAATCAATTGGACATCAAATTGACCCTCAATTGAAAGCCAATTAGGGTGAAATCCATCTCAATTAGGGTTTCAAATCGGATAGTCATCAATATTCAACAATGTGAATCAATTCAAGGTTGAACCTATAAATTGACCTTCAATTGGGCCCAAACTTGTCCGAAACGGTCTTGAGGTCATTTGGACATCATTTAAATGGTCTTGAGACCCTTTTCCCAAAGTTTGGCCAAAAACCAAGTCGGTTGGATTAGGATTGAACTCTAATTAGGTCTAAAATCACCAATTTTATCAATTCATCAACTTGTTGCAATTGGACCCTCAATCCATTAAATTATCTCTGCCCTAGACCTCCAAATGGTCTTGGGTTGTGTCCAAATGGTCTTGAGACCGTTTGGGTCCTCAAAACCCAAAACTCATCAAGATCTATACTTGAAAACAGCAATTTCAACCCGATTAGGGTTAGGATGTTGAAGTGCCTTCAACTCTCAATTGGTTATGAATTAGATTATGATTCTTTGCAGGAATGAAATTCAATATATTACCAACAGACCCTCAAACGGTCATCCCTTGGTCAACCCTATCAAATAGTCTTGAGACCGTTTCAATCCAAACGGTCTTGAGATCAAACAGTTTGAAACTGTTTGACCTTAAACGGTTTGCAACCGTTTGGACCAAAAGGGTCCAAGGTCGGTTGATAAAGCTACCTAGGAATTCACACCCATCATCTTCAACCTCTATCAAGGTCGGTTACTCCACCGTTTTGCTTGCAAAAGTGCAAGAAAGAAGGGAGGTAGAAGAGGAACTGATCGTAAATTGCAAGAACATGCATATGCATAATAAAGCAAAGAGTTTAGAGTTATAAAACCCACCTTAAATGTTGTTCCTAGAACTCCAAGATTCCAAGCTTCAAGCATTTAATGGCGTCTTGAGCTCCACAAGTCGGCCAAAGGTAATTCTCCAAGGAAAAGATGGGGATGGTCGGCTAGAACAAAGAATATAAGTGAGTTAACCATAGAACCAACCTTTTAAGAAGAATTCCTCCATGAATTCGAGCTTGAAGATGGTTCCTACTCACCTTAGCACTACTTGGTCGACTCCCTGAGCTCCAGAGCTTTTCCTTAGCCATTTTGAGAAAGATGAGAAGTGATGAGATTAATTGATACGTTCACTTTAGATTGCAAGGGTGAAGGCTTATATACTCAGGTAGTTTTCCACCTTAAGGACCTCTTAGTTTAAGGATTTCTCATCTAAGTCCCTCCTTGTTTCAAGGATATTCCAAACCCATCTAATATTAAGCAAGGTCCATCAAAACTCAAGATCTAAGGGAAAAGAAAACTAACTTTCAACTAGGATATATATATATATATATATATATATATATATATATGAAGGGTCTTCATGCTCATACTAGGTGAAACTTCTACAAAGGTCATCATTTTTATCTGATTACTTCATTGATGTGTCCCTTTCATCATTTCTTTTCTAAATGATGTCAAGGGTCATAAATATAATCTAGAAGATGCATTTTACAAGTTTTACCCCACAATTTGGGTAAATTGCACTTTACTCCAAATTAGGGTTTTTAAGCACAACAGTCATTCCACAAGCTGCATCTGGATGCCCAAGCTTGGGAAATCCATCATATCTCATCATGTTTACTCATATGATGTCTGACTATCATAAGAACATCTTAACCTATGAAATTTGGCAAGTTAACCCTTCTAACTGGGTAATTTGCACATAGGTTCCTGTATTACAAAATAATACTACAACTTTGTTCATAAGGGACAGAAATGGAAACATATGTTCCATAGGAGCTTTAATTACATACTAATGGATAATTATAGACATTTAATCTCATAATTAGGCAAAACACCTAGGGTTAGATTGTAACCCAGGTCAGGGATGTTACAAATCATAAACCCCTAACAAGGATTTCATCCCCGAAATCTCAGGAAGAAAAAGGGGAAAGCAGATATTGTTTCAGCATTTCATTATTACATCCTTAGGTAACATTTCATTTTTAGGGAGATGTCATAGAATCTTGATCAACATTTCTTAAGATCAAACTCAAGCTCCGATATTTATTTGAGACCATATAAGTGTCTTCATACTCTGAGTGTGTCATCACATCTGATAATCAGCATACTAACCTCCTTTATTATATGCATTAACTACCTCATCAGTTATACATTCTTATCATAAAGAAAAGTTTTTCTCGTCAATCAAGGATTTATTTAACAAACATTCTGGAGAAGGATATGTTTGTTTTAAGAACATAAACCCCTAATAAGGGATGTTCTTAACATTCTTACTTTGGTATTAATTACTTGTGTTATCAACACTTTATATCTCTTTCTTCCTTTTATCATGGAACATTACTCATTACATATATTCTTTCAACCTTTACTAATCAGGGTTGACCTTCTTTATTCTCATATTTCTTATCTTATGATACTCTTTAGGTTATTTTAGATTGACTACTTGATCAGAGTAATCAAAAGATAACAATCTAAGAGTTTCCATATTTACTTTATCACCAGTAATTGTATACCTGGCCAGGTTATATGATTATTGAAGTAAGAAAATATGCATTTGTATAGTACTATGTTCCTTCTCTTTTCTCATCCTTACAATATAAATATTAACTTTACTACATTTCATGTCCAGATCAATTCTTTAGTACCTTATCTTCTTATAGAAGTAAGCATGTAACATGAAACATCAATCTGATACAACATTGAAAGCCTTTATGAGACCAGTCAAGGAAGTTCAATCAATTACTCTTTAAATTTTATCCAAAAGATCATAAAGAGATTTATAATAAATACCATATATCTTGTCCAACCTATCATGGCTCGAGGATTATATCAAATTATTGCATATCAAGTGGTGTAAGGTCCGCTTGAATGCGATAATTAGCAAAGAAAAAGGATGTAGGGAAAGTATACCTCCTGCATAACGGCAGACCCACTCAACGGAGTCTCCAACAATCAACTATATGCCCTATGACTGACTGTCATATTGCAGTTACGAATCACTCTTTGAGTGATAAAAGAGTGCGTAGCACCTGGGTCAATCAGAATAGACGCTACACAGGATTTTAGACATATCAGAATATAAAAGTTTCATCTGACCTGCCACAACCCATGGGTTGACCACTGCATCAGGTGGGTTCATAGCATAGAACCTCATTGTCGCCTGTGGTTGATTTGGTATATATGATCTAGCTTGGGATGCTTGTCCACGTCCTCGAGCTGTTCCTTGAGATTGCCTTCTCTGTGATCCCTATTGACCTTGTCTCGGAAGTTGTATCACACTGACAAGCCTAGATCGACAGTCCTTTATCAAATGTCCCACCTTACCATAGTTGTAACAACTTCTCTCCAATTGTTGTGGTATAAAGGGTTCCTTATCCTTTCTGGATAACCATTGCCTTAGTGTACTAGGTCCTGGTTGCGTTGGTGATACCAGAAACTTCTCCCTCCTGGAACTACCAGGTCTCTGCTTATGGGTTTGTATAGGTCTTTTCTCAATTCTTCCCTTATATTTCCTTTCTGGACAATTAGATCAGATATGTCCAAGCCTCCCACACTTATAGCAATTCTTGGTTTCTGGCTGCATTCTAATTCCTACATTACTGTGTACTGACTCATCAGGCTGAGTTTGAGTATAAACTTGCTCTGAGTTCAAAGCCTCATCATTTACTTCTGCTTCAACCTACTGTTGAGGGTTACATATTCTATGGATATCCAAAACATCATCATTAGGAGATGGTAATCTGAGTTGTATTGCTAGTGCTTGATCCACTAGATACATCATGGTTTCCCTAAATTCTCCAACAGTGATACCTAAGGAAGGATTACTTATCATAGTTGGATTAACTAGGGAAACCTCAGGTAAGTGTCCCTCTACTACTTGCTCCTCAGCACTTCTTCTAGGTGTAACATTGTTGCTTTCTGCAACAACCTTTTTATCTGGTCCAGTAACTGACATAGATGTAGAATTGTGAGCCTCTTGAGGTGGTTGACTCCGTCCTCTACCTCTTCTTGGACACCATTGAGTCTAAAACTCGATCTGGGTGGTGGAGGGTTAGGTGCAGAGAATCTAAGCTTCTTAAAGTCCCTAGATGAAGAACCCTAGAACTGTGGATATCTTTTCTGGATTTGCCTCCTCTTAACCACAGATCTCTCTATCCTTCGAACTAACTCAACGAAGGTAGAGAATCTCTCCCGGTTTTCTAAGGCAGACACGGGAGTAGTCATGTCAGCATTCAAACCCTTTTCGAACCTTCTGATTCTCTCTTTTTCTGTGGTAGCCATGTGTGGACAGAACCGCAACAACTCCATGAACTTAGCTTCATACTCACTAATGTTCATCATACCCTACCTCAATCTCTCAAACTGAGAGATCTTCTCATCCAGGAAGGTCCTCGGGAAATATCTGTAAATAAATTCCCGACGAAAGTCTTCCCATGAGATCTCTATTCCAGGCCTCTTCTGCTCTTCCATGTTCCACCAGTGACCAGCACTTCCCTTGAGGAGATAGACAACATGTCTAACCTTCTCAACTTCAGGGATGTTAAGAAATCTAAAAGCTTTCTCTAACTCTGTCAACCATAGATCTGCATCTACGGGGTCAGCTATCTCAAAGTATTCGGTAGCTCCGACATGACGAAGTCGCTCGAACGTCTCACCGATACCTTTTCCTTCAGATAGGACAGGTGCCCTAGGTGCAGACACAGACATCCTTATATATATCTTCTCCTCCTGAGGAGCAGAAGATTCTATTAGATAAGGAAGAAACCCTAAGGATATACTCGACATCCTAAGTCCTATGTCTCTGTAGACTCAGCGAACCTACAACTCTGATACCACTTAATTGTGGGCTCTGATCTCCAAAACCCGAGACAACACGATTTAGACTTAGCGGAAGCGATTCGTTTAGCAGCGGAATATGAAAAATTACTGGAAATTTAAAACTTTTGAGACAAGATCAGGAAACCATACCATTTCTTTTATAAGAAACAAAATGAATAGTTTACATCTCTGTTAAACCACTTCTTGAGTAGTTATGTACAACATGATTCAAAAATCTCAAGAGACAAAGACAAAATCTCAAACCATTAACTCCTAGGACCTGAGAGTACAGAGACGACATAGGACTAACTAACTACATGACTCAACAGACAGTATCTCCACCTGAGATTCACTGTTGCCCCTGATACTATTGTTGCTGTTGTTGCTCATCCTTAAAAGGGATCCTTCGTCTTCGAAGACCACCTAAAAAGTTGAACACTACGGAGTGAGACAATGTACAAATTCTCCCAGCGAGAGTTATAACTCTCCACTAGAAGCTTTATATAGAAATTCAAGAATACATAAGTAATAAAAGCTCTTAATGTATTCAACAACAGTTTAGTACTAAGCAGAAGTTCAACATTTAATAAATATGAAGAACAAGAGTACTTATACAATGGGACACCAATTCAATATCTCGTAGTTCATCCTAAGCAGATATACTATGTGGTTTATTATGTTTTACAAACATCCTTAAGCCCTACGGAGATGAGATATACCGCTCATACTCCAACCGATCACTGTTAAGTCATCTCGGTATCATACTAGGTCATCGAAAGAGCCAGATTCTCATGACCTTCACCTTCCTCAGTCAGTAAGAGGATTGCTTGCAGGACATCTTGTGTCTTTGCTATTATAGCTCACCAGGGTAATCTGGTCCTTCACTATTTTAGAGTTACAGTGGCGTTCTGTACTCTCTTCGTCATCAGGAGATTTCATGTTTATCTTCCACTGATGCGGTATTTTGTGTTCTCTTTGGGAGATTTGTGGTACATCACTTGATATGGATTGTAGTGAAGGGTTGATGGATTACACATCTTCATCAATACCTACACTAGGATGTAAGGTTCTGCACATCCATATACCCCACATACTCAAAAGTATGTGCTCCAGGAGTTCCCTTAGGAAAACCTGTTTCACCATCATTGTTCTCTGACAATAATGGATCTATGATCAGGGCTCTACATGGTATGATTACATTTGATTAGTTAGGTACATTTCAGTATTCTTTTAACATCATACATGTTCTCAAACATAAATCATTAGCACAACAGCTATGAAAGAAGAATACAAAATGTAACAAGCCTAACTCACATCAATTATCATTTCTCAATTCTCTCATCACAAGTCATCTGTTAAGCATGACCTTGATGGTACTTATGGCTCTCACAGCCCATCAATCTCATGAGATGCCACTAACAAGGCATCAGGATATTTCACTATTCATAAAGCTAAAACATGCTTTCATTGAATACTGTGTCATAATCCATACCTGGATATGATCATTCTCATATAGAAACCTGCATGGTTAATTCAACTGATGACAGTAAATGATTCATATCAAAGAAGTTGTTCCTCCCTACTCTTACAAGAGTTAGGTTCCCTAAATCTCATCAATTAGGGTTATTCACTTCCTTTTCTTATGATCAGGAATCTTGATTCCTCATCTTATACTTCAATCATGAAGATTCATGCTTAAAAGCATAACTTGGAAATAGGGTTTACCCTATACACATAAGGTTATTGAACGTCTTTATCTTTAAAGCATCATATATTGTAATTTGTTCACAGAGTTACATACTTAAAAGCATGATATAGGACTAAGGTTAACATACCTTATCCTTTATTAATTAGGGTTTCCTGTTCATGTTATCAGTCCAACCCTATAGTACAACATATCAAATCTTGGAAGTATATCAGGATATGATGAATATCTACCTTTAATTTCCACATTTATTAAACATCATAAGGACTATCAATTCTAAGAATCAATCTATTTCTCCTTCATATCATACTCTATACTCATTAAGTATATGAATTCGTTGTGCCCCTATCATGGCAAATACCCTCTTACATCTTTTAAAAAGGTACAAAGGTTTAAACATTGTTAATGTAGGATAACTCCTCTTGTAAGATTGATTTGTCTATACCTCACTTTAATTCTTTACCTGGTAGACTATCTCCAGGGTTTCATAATTATCACACCATAACTAAGCTCATTGGTCTTCCTGCTAGGGTTTTCCATATTTTCAATTCCAATTTAGGGGTTCTCAATCATATCACATCTTCTCTGGACTAGATTTATTGAACCTCTTAGATCACAAGGCATAAGATTACTCATGTTACAACTTGTAATTAGGGTTTCATACTCAAAAGCATAACCCTGAATTACAACATTTATCAGATCACCCTAAATTAGGGTTTACTATTCACATCATGGTGAATTGGACTCATATCATCATCATATCTGATCAAACATCACCACTAATGCTCACATATTAGGTTAAGATTCATCAATTATCATAATTAGAGTTTCCATGATCTCACATAGGTGGATCATACCCTAGTCATGCACCATTAAACACATTGAAGGTACGTTACTTGGATTTCAATCATATTTGAGACATTCTCTCTCTTCTCACTAACATGTAATGACTTTCTCTCTCCTCATGTGGTAAAAGATGATTACATTACTCTAAAACAGGTTGGGTTAAGCTTTTATTAACTAACATAAGCTAAATCCCCAATATCGAGACATAAGGGTTTGCTTGGAACAAGATATCACTCATTTGTACCCTTCAAGGGTATAATAGTAATTTGCCCCATTGATCACCATCATGGGTCAACTCATTAGTCACTTAGTCCCTTAATGTCCTAGGTTACCATTAGGGTTTAGATTAGGTCATCATTGAACCAATAACACCTTCAATTGATTAAGTACAAACCACCTTGAAAACCTTCAAACGGTTTCAACCTTCAACCACCAAACGATCTTGAGATTGTTTGACCTCAAACGGTCTTGAGACCATTTGACCTCAAACGGTCTTGAGACCATTTGACCTCAAATGGTCTCAAGACCGTTTGGGTGCGTTGACCGTTTTGAATTTCTAACCGTTTGAAGCTCATGCGGTTTGAAACCGTTTGATCCAAAATGACTTGAGATCGATTGGTACAAACGGTCTTGATATCGTTTGAGCCCAAACGGTCTTGAGACCGTTTGACCCCAAACGGTCTTGAGACCGTTTGGTCCAAATGGGTTCAAATCGTTTGGACCTCCAAAGTGGTTCAAAAGCCACAAATGTTTAGGGTTATCTATGTTGAAGCCCTCAATTGGCCAAAACCATGTTAACCACTTACAAATTGAGTTAATTAGGGTTAGTCTTTATCAATTGGACATCAAATTGACCCTCAATTGAAAGCCAATTAGGGTGAAATCCATCTCAATTATGGTTTCAAATCGGATAGTCATCAATATTCAACAATTTGAATCATTTCAAGGTTGAACCTATCAATTGACCTCCAATTGGGCCCAAACTTGGCCCAAACGGTCTTGAGGTCGTTTGGACATCATCCAAACGGTCTTGAGACCATTTTACCAAAGTTTGGACAAAAACTAAGTCGGTTGGATTAGGATTGAACTCTAATTAGGTCTAAAATCAGCAATTTTATCAATTCATCAACTTGTTGCAATTGGACCCTCAATCCATTAAATTATCTCAACCCTAGACCTCCAAATGGTCTTGCGTTGTGCCCAAACGGTCTTGAGACCATTTGGAGGAACCCCCAAATGGTCTTGAGACCGTTTGAGTCCTTCAACCCAAAACTCATCAAGATCTATACTTGAAAACAACAATTTCAACCAGATTTGGGTTAGGATGTTGAAGTGCCTTCAACTCTCAATTGGTTATGAATTAGATTACGATTCTTTGCAGGAATGAAATTCAATATATTACCAACATACCCTCAAACGTTCGTCCCTTGGTCAACCCTATCAAATGGTCTTGAGACCATTTCAATCCAAACGGTCTTGCAAGACCGTTTGAGATCAAACAGTTTGAAACTGTGTGACCTTAAACGGTTTGCAACCGTTTGGACCAAAAGGGTCCAAGGTCAGTTGATAAAGCTACCTAGGAATTCACGCCCATCATCTTCAACCTCTATCAAGGTCGGTTACTCCACCGTTTTGCTTGTAAAAGTGCAAGAAAGAAGGAAGGTTGAAGAGGAACTGATCTTAAATTGCAAGGACATGCATATGCATAATAAAGCAAAGAGTTTAGAGTTATAAAACCCACCTTAAATGTTGTTTCTTGAACTCCAAGCTTCAAGCCTTTAATGGCGTCTTGAGCTCCACAAGTCGGCCAAAGGTAATTCTCCAAGGAAAAGATGGGGATGGTCGGCTAGAACAAAGAATCTAAGTGAGTTAACCATAGAACCAACCTATTAAGAAGAATTCCTCCATGAATTCGAGCTTGAAGATGGTTCCTACTCACCTTAGCACTACTTGGTCGTCTCCCTGAGCTCCAGAGCTTTGCCTTAGCCATTTTGAGAAAGATGAGAAGTGATGAGATTAATTGATACTGTGGGCTCTGATCTCCAAAACCCGAGATAAACACATAAACCTCGACGTAAACTTAGCGGAAGCGATTCGATTAGCAGCGGAATACCAAAAATCAGCGGAAATTAAAACTTTTTGAGATAAAACCTTGAAAACATAAAACTTCCTTCATAAAAGGAGTTAAACTGTTTACATCTCTGTCAAATTACTTCTTGAGTAATTATACACATCATGATTCAAAATCTCAAACCAACAACTCCAAGACCTGAGAGTACAGAGGACACATAGGACTGACTGTCTATCTACACCAATAGCAGACTAAATTTCCACCTGAGATTTACTGCTGCTGCTGAGCTTGGTCACTTGTAGACTTATTTCTCCGTCTTCGACGACCACCTAAAAACTTGAAGTCTATGGGGTGAGACAATTTTAAATAATTGTCCCAGCGAGAGTTATAACTCTCCACTAGAGGCTTTATATAGCAATCAATGATCAATACAAGAATTAGAAGCCTTCTAAGTAATCAACAGCAGATAGATAACTCAGCAAAGTAGCAAGAGTAAGCAATATGAATAATATATCTACTTACATAGTGTAACATCAAACCAATATCTCGTAGTTTAATCTAAGCAGATATAATACGCGGCTGATTATGTTTTACAAACATCCCTAAGCCCTACGAAGATGAGGTATACCGCTCATACTCCAACCGACCATTGTTAAGTCGCCTCGATATCATACTAGGTCATCGAAAGAGACGGATTCTCATGACCTTCACCTTCCTCAATCAGTAAGAGGATTGCTTGTAGGACATCTTGTGTCTCTGCTATTATAGCTCACCAGGGTAATCTGGTCCTTCGCTATTTGAGAGTTACAGTGGCATTCTGTACTCTCTTCATCATCAGGAGATTTTGTGTTTACCTTCCACTGATGCGGTATCTGTGCTCTCTTTGGGAGATTTGTGATACATCACTTGGCATGGGTTTATAGTGAAGGGTTGATGGATTACACATCTACATCAATACCTACACTAGCATGTAAGGTTCTACACATCCATATACCCCCACATACTCAAAAGTGTGTGATCCAGGAGTTCCCTTAGGAAAACATGTTTCACCATCATTTGGTCTTTGACAATGATGGATCTATGATCAGGGCTCTACATAGTATGATTACACTTGATTAGTTAGGTACATTCAGTATTCTTTTAACATCATACATGTTCTCAAATAATAAACATTAGCATAGCAGCTATGAAGGAAGAATACTAAATGTAACAAGCCTAACTCACATCAATTATCGTTTCTCAATACTCTCATCACAAGTCATCTCTAAAGCATGACCTTGATGGTTTTTATGGCTCTCACAACCCATCAATCTCATAAGATGCCACTAACAAGGCATCAGGATATTTCACTATTCATAAAGCTAACAACATGCTTTCAATGAATGTAGCATCATCATCCATACCTGGATATGATCATCCTCATATAGGAACCTGCATGGTTAATTCAACTGATAAAGCAAGAAATTCAATTCAAGAATTAAGCCTTCACTCTTTCCACAAGAGTTGAGTTCCCTGATTCTCATCAATTAGGGTTTACTATTCATATTTCATGTCATCACCCTAGAATTAGGGTTTACTATTCACATTATGGTGAATTGAACTCATAACATCATCAAGTATGAGGAACATCATCATTTATGCTCTCAGATTAGGTTAAGATTCATCAGTTATCATAATTAGGGTTTCCATGATCTCACATAGGTGGATCATACCCTAATCATGCACAATTAAACACATTGAAGGTATTTTTCATGAATTTCAATCATATTTGATACTTTCTCTCTCCTCTCTCAAAAAGTAGTGAATTTCTCTCTCCTCATGTGGTGGATGGTGATTACATCACTCCAAGATAGGTTGGGTTAAGTCCTCATTGATCAACATAAGCTAAGTCTTCAAAATCAAGACATTAGGGTTTGATTAAAACAAGGTATCCTTCAATTATACCTTTTAAGGGTATAAAGGTAATTTTCCCCATTGATCACCAGCATGGGTCAACTCATTAATCACATAGTACATTAATGACCTAGGTTACCATTAGGGTTTAGATTAGATCACCAATGAACCAAATATACCATCAATTGATTAAGTACAAACCACTTTGAACACCTTCAAACGGTTTCAACCTTCAACCACCAAATGGTCTTGAGACTATTTGAGTGTGTTGACCGTTTGGGGAGGTTGACTTCCAAACCATTTGGTGTTCATGCGGTTTGAAACCGTTTGATCCAAAATGACTTGATATCGATTGATCCAAATGACCTTGAGATCGTTTGAGTTCAAACGGTCTTGAGACCATTTGACCTCAAACAGTCTTGAGACCATTTGGATCCAAACGGTCTTGAGACCGTTTGGTCCAAATGGGCTCAAACCGTTTGGACCTCCAAAGTGGTTCAAAAGCTACATATGTTTAGGGTTATCTAGGTTGAAGCCCTCAATTGGACAAAACCATGTTAACCACTTATAAATTGAGTCAATTAGGGTTAGGATTAATCAATTGGACATCAAATTGACCCTCAATTGAAGCCAAATAGGGTGAAATCTATCTCAATTAGGGTTTCAATCGGACTGTCATCAATATTCAACAATGTGAGACAATTCAAGGTTGAACCTATCAATTGACCTCCAATTGGGCCCAAACTTGGCCCAAACGGTCTTGAGGTCATTTGGACATCATCCAAACGGTCTTGAGACCGTTTTCCCAAAGTTTCGCCAAAAACCAAGTTGGTTAGGTTAGGGTTGAACTCTAATTAGGTTTAAAATTAGCATTTTTATCAATTCATCAACTTGTTGCAAATGGACCCTCAATCCATTAAATTATCTCAACCCTAGACCTCCAAACGGTCTTGGGTTGTGCCCAAACGGTCTTGAGACCGTTTGGAGGAACCCCCAAACGGTCTTGAGACCATTTGGGTCCTTCAACCCAAAACTCATCAAGATCTATACATGAAATCAATAATTTACTCCAAATTAGGGTTTTAAGCATTAGGATCATCCCACAAGCTGCATCTGAATGCCCAAGCTTAGAAAATCCATCATGTCTCATCATATTCACTCATATGATGTTTCATAATTAAAATAACATCTTAACCTGTGAAAATTGCATGTTAAACCCTTAAACTGGGTAATTTGTACATAGGTCCCTGCATAACAAAACAATACTACAACTTTGTTTAAAAGGAACCAAAATTGAAAGTATATGTTCCTGAGGAACTTAATTGCATGCCAGAGAGTAATCATAGGTTTTTAATTACATAATTAGGCAAAATTTCTAGGGTTAGGTTATAACCCAGGTCAGGGGTGTTACAAATCATCCACCCCTTACAAGGATTTTGTCCCCGAAATCGATAAAATGTATTTAAGAGAAAAGAACAGGTTATTTCTTTCTCATCTCATCCTCTAGTTCCCAAGTGGCTTCTTCAACACCACGGTGGTTCTTGAGGACTTTCACAAGGCTTATATCTTTCTTCTTTAACTTTTTAATTCTATTATCAAGAATGGACATTGGTCCCTCCTCATAAGTTATACCTTCATTCAATTCTACTTCCATAGGTTATAGAACTGACTCGGTGTCGGGGTGACATTTCCTTAGCATGGAAATGTGAATCACAGGATGTAACTTTTGCAACTCCTGAGGTAACTCTAGTCTATAGGCTACCTTTCCAACTCGCTCATTGATTGGATAAGGTCCCATAAATCTAGGAGCTAACTTCCTTTTCCTTCCAAAATGAAGGACTCCTTTCCAAGGTGAGACCTTGAGGTACACTCTGTCTCCAACCTGGAACTCTAGGGGTCTACGACGTTTATCAGCATATGACTTCTGCCTATCCTCTGCAGTCTTAAGCTGTTGTTGTATGACTTTAATCTTCTCAGTAGTCTGTTGTACAAGATCAGGACCTAACAACTGATGCTCACCAGTTTCATACCAACATAAGGGTGATCTACAACGTCTACCATACAGAGCTTCATAGGGTGCCATATCAATATTATGTTGATAGCTATTATTATAGGCAAACTCTATCAAACTTAGGTGTAGATCCCAACTTCCGATAAACCAGAGAACATATGCTCTCAGCAGGTCTTCCAAGGTTTGTATAGTCCTTTCGGACTGTCCATCAGTCTGTGGGTGAAAGGTTGTACTAAACCTTAGTTTGGTGCCTAAATATCTGTGTAAGTGCTCCCAAAAATGACTTGTAAACTGGGGACCTCTGTTAGAAACTATAGTGACAGGAACTCCGTGCAAACGCACTATCTCTTGAACATACAACTGTGATAACCTTTCAGTAGAATAGGTTGTTTTAACAGTTAAGAAATGCGTTGTCTTTGTCAACCTATCAACAATTACCCAAATGGAATCATGTCCTTTGCTTGTCCTGGGTAGGCCAACAACAAAGTCCATGTTCACATGGTCCCACTTCCACTGTGGTATGGGTAAAGGTTGCATTGTTCCTGCAGGCTTGTGGTGTTCAGCCTTAACCTACTGACACACTGGACACCTCAGAACAAACTCAGCCACATCCTTCTTAATCCCAGGCCACCAATACATATCTTTCAAGTCTCGATACATCTTGGTGCTCCCTGGATGCATAGCATACATTGAAGAATGAGCTTCCTCCAAGACTAACTTCCTCATGTTATCCCTATCAGGTACTATCATCCTCCCATGATAGCATGCCACATGGTCATCTGAGTCATGGAAACCATCCCGTTTCTCATCACCATACTCAGACCTAATCTACTGAACTACAACATCCACTAATTGTGCCTCCTTTATCTGCTCTCTTAAGGTAGGTTTAATCTACATCTTAGCTAACAAACCGGCTAACAATGACACCTTCAACTGCACATTGTTTTGCCTTAAAGAGATAAGTATATCTCTCCTAGAGCATACTAAAGAACTTAGTTGTTCTCTATCCATGGTTGATGCTGCTGATTTCCTACTCAAGGCATCTGCAACCACATTGGCCTTGCCTGGATGGTAATCAATTGTACAATTGTAGTCCTTGATTAACTCCATCTAACGATGTTGCCTCATGTTGAGCTCATGCTGAGAGAAGATATATTGAAGATTTATATGGTCTGTGAAAATCTGGAATGTTTCTCTGTAGAGATAATGCCTCCAGATTTTCAAGGCATGAACCACAGCAGCCAACTCTAGGTCATGTGTCAGATAATTCTCCACATGTTTCTTAAGCTGTCGGGAAGCAAAAGAAATCACTTGCTTATCTTGCATCAACACACACCCAAGTCCATTCTTGGAGGCATCACAAAAAACTATATATCCTTTTCCTTGCTCCGGTAACACAAGCACTGGGGCACTTGTCAACCTCTCCTGCAACTGTTGAAAATACTGTTGACACTTATCATTCCACACAAAAGGGACATCCTTCCGGGTTAACTTGGTCAAAGGTAAGGCTATAGAACTGAAGTTCTTAATGAACCTTTGGTAGTAGCCAGATAACCCTAGGAAACTTCGAATCTCCGTCAGCGTCTTCGGTTGTTCCCACTGTAGAACAGATTCTACCTTTTTAGGGTCAACACGAATACCCGAGGCAGATACCACATGACCAAGAAAAGTTACCTCTGGTAGCCAGAACTCACACTTACTAAACTTAGCATAAAGCTTGTGTTTTCTCATAAAGGTCAAAGCTTGGTGAAGATGATGTTCATGCTGCTGAGCATCCTTACTATAAATCAGAATGTCATCTATGAAGACGACAACACACTGATCAAGGAAAGGTCGAAAGATTCTATTCATGAGTTCCATAAATGCAGCCGGTGCATTAGTTAGTCCAAATGACATAACTGTAAACTCATAGTCACCATATCTTGTCCTAAAAGCAGACTTGGATATGTCACTATCCTTAATACGGAGTTGATGATATCCAGACCTTAAGTCTATCCTTGAAAAGACTGTTACACCACGCAACTGATCAAAGAGATCATCAATCATGGGCAGAGGGTACTTATTCTTTATGGTTACTTTATTGAGTTGTCTCTATTCAATGCACAACCGCATTGACCCGTCCTTCTTTTTAACAAACAAGATCGGAGCACCCCAAGGTGAAGTGCTTGATCGGATAAAACCCTTCTCAAGTAACTCTTGAAGCTGTTTCTTGAGTTCTACCATCTCTACAGGCGCCATCCTATACGGAGTCTGGGCTATGGGTTTCATATCGGGGACCAAATTGATTTCAAAATCAATCTCCCGAGGCGGTGGTATACCGGGAAGCTCTTCAGGAAACACATCCTCGAATTCCCTAACTACAGGAACTTCAGCAGGGTTAGAGCTCTCCTTGGTAACATCTACCACATGGGCCAGGAATGCATAACATCCTTGCCTCAACAACTTGTCAGCAACCATAGCTGACACAAGACAGGTGGGCAGAATCTTTCTTTCTCCTTGAAAGATCCATGTATTGCTGTCATCAGCAAATACAGCCAACTTGGATTCACAATCCAAGACAACTCTATACCTTTCCAAGGTATCCATCCCAAGGATTATATCAAATTCCTGCATATCAAGTGGTATGAGTTCCACTTGAATGCGATGATCAGAAAAGAAGAGGATGTAGGGAGAGCATACCTCCTGCAAAACAGCAGACCCACTTAACAGAGTCTCTAACAACAAACTATCTGTCCTATGACTAACTGTCATATTACAGTTACGAATCACTCTTCGAGTAATGAAAGAGTGCGTAGCACATGGGTCAATCAAAATAGATACATCACAAGATTTAGACAAATCAGAATATAAAAGTTCCATCTAACCGGCTACAACCCGTGGATCGACCACTACATCTGGTTGGTTCATAGCATAGAACCTCGCTGTCGCCTGGGTTGAGTTGGTGTTGATGATCCAGCTTGAGATGCTTGTCCACATCCCCTAGATGCTCCTTGAGATTGCCTTCTCTATGATTCCTGTTGATTCTGTCTCAGAGGTTGTGTCCCTCTGACAAGCCTCGATCTGTAGTCTCTCATCAAATGTCCCACCTTACCACAGTTGTAGCAGCTCCTCTCCAGTTGTTATGGTCTTGGTAGTCCGGTACCTGACATTGATACAGAACTATGAGTCTCTTGAGGAGGTTGACCCCATCCTCTACCTCTACTTGGAGACCATTGAGTTTGAGAACTCGATATGGGTGGTGTAGGGTTAGGTGCAAAGAATCTAGGTTTCTTGGAATCCCTAGATGAAAAACTCTAGAACTGTGGATATGTTTTCTGGGTTTGCCTCTTATCAACTACATACCTCTCTATCCTTCGGACTGACTCAACGAAGGTAGAGAACCTCTCCCGATTCTCTAGGGTAGACACAGGAGTAGACATGTCCGTATTCAAACCCTTCTCAAACCTTCTGATTCTCTCTTCTTCTGTGGCAGCCATGTGCGGACAGAACCGCAACAACTCCATGAAATTAGCTTCATACTCACTAATGTTCATCATGCCCTGCCTCAATCTCTCAAACTAAGAGATCTTCTCATCCAGGAAGGTCTTCGGGAAATATCTATGAACAAATTCCCGGCGAAACTCTTCCCACGAGATCTCTATTCCAGGCCTCTTCTTCTCTTCCATGTTCCACCAGTGACCAGCACTTCCCTTGAGAAGATAGACAACATGTCTAACCTTCTCAGCTTCCGGGATATTAAGAATCCTAAAAGCTTTCTCCAACTCTGTCAACCACAGATCAGCATCTGCGGGGTCTGCTGTTCCAAAGTACTCGGTAGCCCTGACACGACGAAGTCGCTCGACGGTCTTACTGATACCTTGTCCTCCAGGCTGGACAGGTGCCCTAGGTGTAGGCATGGGCATCCTATCGGTTATGTGTGTCATGGCAGTCATGAACTGCCCAAACATCGTCTGAACTTCTGGGTTACCCATGTCAGCTGGGTCAAAGTGGGGTGGCTCCCTGGGTGGCTCAGGTGCATGTTGTTCTATCTCTGGAACCCTTGCACCGCCTTGAGGTGCACTAGCACTACTTTCCACCACGTACTCTTCATGTGGCTCATACATCCTTATATATCTTCTTCTCCTGAGGAGCAGAAGATTATATTAGATAAGGAAGGAACACTAAGGATAGACTTAACATCCTAAGTCCTATGCCTCTGTAGACTCAGCGAACCTGGAGCTTTGATACCACTTAATTGTGGTCTCTGATCTCTGAAACCCGAGATAAACACATAAACCTCGAAGTAAACTTAGCGGAAGCGATTCGATTAGCAGTGGAATACCAAAAATCAGCGGAAATTAAAACTTTTTGAGATAAAACCTTGAAAACATAAAACTTCCTTCATAAAAGGAGTTAAACTGTTTACATCTCTGTCTAATTACTTCTTGAGTAATTATACACATCATGATTCAAAATCTCAAACCAACAACTCCAAGACCTGAGAGTACAGAGGACGCATAGGACTAACTGTCTATCTACGCCACATAGCAGACTGAATCTCCACCTGAGATTTACTGTTGCTCCTGGTGATGCTGCTGCTGAGCTTGGTCACCTGTAGACCTATTTCTCCGTCTTCGACGACCATCTAAAAAGTTGAAGTCTACGGGGTGAGAAAATTTTGAATAATTGTCCCAGTGAGAGTTATAACTCTCCACTAGACTTTATATAGCAATCAATGATCAATAGAAGCATTAGAAGCCTTCTAAGTAATCAACATCAGATAGATAACTCAGTAGAGTAGCAAAAGTAAGCAATATGAATAACATATCTACTTATGCAGTGTAACATCAATCCAGTATCTCGTAGTTTAATCTAAGTAGATATACTACGTGGCTGATTATGTTTTACAAACATCCCTAAGCCCTGCAGAGATGAGGTATACCACTCATACTCCAACCGACCATTGTTAAGTCACATCGGTATCATACTAGGTCATCGAAAGAGTCGGATTCTCATGACCTTCATCTTCCTTAGTCAGTAAGAGGATTGCTTGCAGGACATCTTGTGTCTCTGCTATTATAGCTTACCAGGGTAATTTGGTCCTTCACTATTTTAGAGTTACAGTGGCGTTCTGTACTCTCTTTGTCATCAAGAGATTTCGTCTTTACCTTCCACTGATGCGATATTTGTGCTCTCTTTGGGAGATTTGTGATACATCACTTGGCATGGATTTATAGTGAAGGGTTGATGGATTACACATCTACATCAATACCTACACTAGGATGTAAGGTTCTACACATCCATATACCCCACATACTCAAAAGTGTGTGATCCAGGAGTTCCCTTAGGAAAACTTGTTTCACCATCATTTGGTCTTTGACAATGATGGATCTATGATCAGGGCTCTACATAGTATGATTACACTTGATTAGTTAGGTACATTCAGTATTCTTTTAACATCATACATGTTCTCAAACAATAAACATTAGCATAGCAGCTATGAAGGAAGAATACTAAATGTAACAAGCCTAACTCACATCAATTATCATTTCTCAATACTCTCATCACAAGTCATCTCTAAAGCATGACCTTGATGGTATTTATGGCTCTCACAGCCCATCAATCTCATAACATGCCACTAACAAGGCATCCGGATATTTCACTATTCATAAAGCTAACAACATGCTTTCAATGAATGTAGCATCATCATCCATACCTGGATATGATCATCCTCATATAGGAACCTGCATGGTTAATTCAACTGATAAAGCAAGCAATTCAATTCAAGAATTAAGCCTTCACTCTTTCCACAAGAGATGAGTTCCCTGATTCTCATCAATTAGGGTTTACTATTCACATTTCATGTCATCACCCTAGAATTAGGGTTTGCTATTCACATTATGGTGAATTGAACTCATAACATCATCATGTATGAGGAACATCATCATTGATGCTCTCAGATTAGGTTAAGATTCATCAGTTATCATAATTAGGGTTTCCATGATCTCATATAGGTGGATCATACCCTAATCATGCACAATTAAACACATTGAAGGTATTTTTCATGAATTTCAATCATATTTGATATTTTCTCTCTCCTCTCTCTAACAAGTAGTGACTTTCTCTCTCATCATGTGGTGGATGGTGATTACATCACTTCAAGACAGGTTGGGTTAAGTCCTCATTGATCAACATAAGCTAAGTCTTCGAAATCAAGACATTAGGGTTTGATTAAAACAAGGTATCCTTCAATTGTACCTTTTAAGGGTATAAAGGTAATTTGCCCCATTGATCACCATCATGGGTCAACTCATTAATCACATAGTCCCTTAATGACCTAGGTTACCATTAGGGTTTAGATTAGATCACCAATGAACCAAATATACCATCAATTGATTAAGTACAAACCACTTTGAACACCTTCAAACGGTTTCAACCTTCAACGACCAAACGGTCTTGAGACCATTTGAGTGTGTTGACCGTTTGGGGAGGTTGACTTCGAAACTGTTTGGTGTTCATGTGGTTTGAAACCGTTTGATCCAAAATGACTTGAGATCGATTGGTCCAAACGACCTTGAGATCGTTTGATTCCAAACGGTCTTGAGACCGTTTGACCTCAAACGTTCTTGAGACCGTTTGGTCCAAATGGGCTCAAACCGTTTGGACCTCCAAAGTGGTTCAAAAGCTACATATGTTTAGGTTTATCTAGGTTGAAGCACTCAATTGGCAAAAACCATGTTAACCACTTATAAATTGAGTCAATTAGGGTTAGGCTTAATCAATTGGACATCAAATTGACCCTCAACTGAAAGCCAATTAGGGTGAAATCTATCTCAAATAGGGTTTCAATCGGATAGTCAACAATATTCAACAATGTGAGACAATTCAAGGTTGAATCTATAAATTGACCTCCAATTGGGCCCAAACTTGGCCCAAACGGTATTGAGGTCGTTTGGACATCATCCAAACGGCCTTGAGACCGTTTTCCCAAAGTTTGACCAAAAACCAAGTCGGTTGGATTAGGGTTGAACTCTAATTAGGTCTAAAATTAGCATTTTTATCAATTCATCAACTTGTTGCAATTGGACCCTCAGTTCATCAAATTACCTCAACCCTAGACCTTCAAACGGTCTTGGGTTGTGACCAAACGGTCTTGAGACCATTTGGAGGAACCCCCAAATGGTCTTGAGACCGTTTGGGTTCTTCAACCCAAAACTCAACAAGATCTATTCATGAAATCAGCAATTTCAGCCCCATTAGGGTTAGGATGTTGAAGTGCCTTCAACTCTCAATTGGTTATGAATTAAAATGTGATTCTTTTTAGGAATGAAATTCAATATATTACCAAAGACCCTCAAATGTTCGTCCCTTGGTCAACCCTATCAAACGGTCTTGAGACCTTTTTGATCCAAACGGTCTTGCAAGACCGTTTGAGATCAAACGGTTTGAAACCGTTTGGACCAAAAGGGTCCAAGGTAGGTTGATAAAGTTACCTAGGAATTCACGCCCATCATCTACAACCTCTATCAAGGTCGGTTACTCCATCGTTGTGCTTGCAAAAGTGCAAGGAAGAAGGGAGGTAGAAGAAGAACTTAAGAACAAAATTTGCAAGAACAAGACATGCATATAAAGTATAGAGTATAGAGTTATAAAACCCGCCTTAAAATGTTGTTCTTGGAGCTCCAAGCTTCCAAGCTTCAAGCCTCTAATGGTATCTTGAGCTCCACAACTCGGTCAGAGGTGATTCCTCCAAGGAAAGGTAGGGATGGATGGCTAGAACAAGAAGACTAGATGAGTTATCCACAAAACCAACCTTGAAAGATGAATTCATGCAAGAATCCGAGCTTGAAGATGGTTCTTCTCACCTTAGCACCTAGTTGGCCGTCTCCTGAGATCCATAGCTTTGCCTTAGACGTTTTGAGAAAGAAGAGAAGTGAAGTGAATGAGGGATCATTCACTTGGTTTACAAGGGAAAAGGCTTATATACCTTAGGCCATTTTACACCATAAGGACCTCTAAAGCATGGGGTTTTCATATAAGTCCCTCCTTGCTTCCTAGGCACGTCCAATCCATCTAAACTTAGGCAAAGCACATCAACATTAAAGATCTAAGGGTAGAAAAGATAAACCTTCAACTAGGGTACACACATCAAGGTTTTCATACACATACATGGTGAATTTTATGCACAAAGGTCACTTTTCTTATCTGATTACTTATTGATGCATATCTTGTTGGATCCTAGATGGGTGACTTAGGTGCTCTAGAGGGGGGTGAATAGAGCTGAAAGCACTTAAACAAAACTCATTAAACCTTCAAATTATATGACAAGATAAGGTTGCTAAATAGGTAATTTGAGTGCAACTAAATCATGCATAGCAAGGATAAGAGAGATTGAACATGCACCAAATTAGACAAGCTATTTAGAGTGGTTCCACACTTCAAACTAGAAGTGTGTCAGTCCACTTGCCTAGAGAGGTCAACCTCTAGGACTTCAACCAATTGCACTCTTATATTCATTAATAAGACATACAATACATGACCAACAAAGGACTTACCTATCCAATACAAAGAGTCTTCAACCTTACCAAGGACTTACCCACTTTGCAAGAGTCTTCGGCCTTCTCCAAGGACTTACCCACTCTTGCACAAGTCTTCGGCCTTGCAGGAATTACCCACTCTTCTTGGACCTTCTGCCTTTGACTTCACCTTCACTCGGAGAAGCTTTCCACCAAGGTCTTACCCACTTAAGCTTGAGTCTTCTGCCTTCTCCAAGGGCTTACCCACTCTAGCTCCAAGTCTTTAGCCTTGATCTTCACCAAGGGACTCCTTCCCTTGTTCTTCTTCACCTCTCTTGGACAAGAGAGAGAACCTTCATCTTCATGATTGAAATGGAGAGATGGGGAGGTTGTGGAAGTAAGAGCTTCACAAGATATACAAATGGGACTAGCTCTCTTACAGATTTCCTACTCACTCTAATGGATGTAGCAAGTGATTAAGCTTAGAGAGAGAGAGGAGGCTGTAGGAAGCACTCAACTATAGAATAGGAACCTCACAAAGAGTTTGTAATGAATGATCAACCTTGGAATGAAGCCCAAGGGGTCCTATTTATAGTTGGGGATGCCTCTTAGCCTTTGGGAACACTTAGGAACGAAAACTAGCCATTTTACAAGTTGCAACGGATCTATTTTCGGTCCCAAAAAAATCTCCAACGGTTGGATTTGCTTTTTCTGCATTCTAGTACAGTCTGATCGGCCGAGTTTCCATAAAGGCAATTCAGCCGAACCGTGGATCGGCTGAGTTTGCAACTTGGCCGAATGGTGGATCGGCTGAGTTAGCAACTCGGCCGAATCCCACAAAAGTTCCAGATTTCATGGATCGGCCGAGTTTATAATTCGGCCGACAAAAAACCATGTTGGGAAATTTTGGAACTTTTGTTTGACCATACAAACGATGGATTTTTGTGTCCCAATAATTTTTCTAAGCTTAATTACAAGTCATACACTCATTTCAAGTGATTACAAAGCAATTCTAAGGTCATTTACATAGAGATCCCAAATTGCACACTTGTAGCTATTTTGACTTGTCTTTTCTCCAATTTGATATGCGCAAGTTAGGGCATTTGGAGTGTGTCTAAATCTAATCTGAAATCACTCAATGTAGAAGCATTAGACACCAATGTGTGGAATGGTTAGTCATCATCTAAACTAGGGTTTAGTCAATTTAGACGTGAGTCAACATTGACCTAATTGACCTTGAGTCAACATTCTCCCCCTTTTTGAAGATGACAAACCATTCCATAAATGTATTGAAAGCTTGTACGTAAAATCATACCTACAGAGAAACCTAGGGGTTTCAATAGGATTGAGCTCATATGCTCCCCCTCAATTGATGCGCATGGAGTTCTCATACTCCCCCTCAATTGATGCTATTTCTCCTGCATGGTTAGCTTTCATAACATTTATAGAAACTATGTCTTCTACTCATATATGTTCTACACATATATGTCTTCTCCCATTTACCTTCTCCCCTTTACATGGACATGCTTCTTTGCTTCATGTAAGACATGCCTTCTCCCTATTGTCAAAAGAAGACATATCTTTCTCCCCCTTTGTCATTTCAAAAAGGTGGGGGTGTGAAGAAACTAAGAAACACCACTTGTTAAGAGGAAGAAGATAACAAAAGTTATATAAGGAGAGTAGAAGAGCACAGATATGGGCTTGTTCAAGCATAGAAAGAAAAGCAAGTTAAAGCATATACTTGAACAACCCAAAATGCAAGATAAGGTGCTGCAGAAAAACAATAAATTACAATTTTGACCCTCAAGATGATGGAATTTGACCAAAAACCATCGGAGCTCATGGAAAAGCGATGAGTCTTGCTCAGAAGGTCGTTTCTGCATGAAAAGCACTAGTCTTGCACCAAAAACTGAAACTGGAGCAAAATCTGCATAAAAATCCATAAATACTCCAATTTCTACATATCATGTAGATCTATGAACCCTGCATCACAATGTTATGCAAGCAACTCAAGATAGTAGATAAGAAATTCAAAGAACAATCTTGAGCATGTATGAGACAAGATACAAGCATAACATATAGATGATCAAATATACCAATTTTAAACAAGGCTAGAACTACATGTATATGAACTACTAGTAGATGATATCACAAGTTAGGACTACTAGTAGGATCTAGATCATAGCAAGAGATATACAAGATAAAGCAAGCTATGAGTAGATATAGAGATATATCCAAACCAAGAGATATGCAATTTTAGAAGCATGAGAGGATATAACTCACTATATATGCATCCTTACCATAAGATGATTACCCCTAAGAACCTCAAGGTTGTATCAAAACAAGATATACACCTATAGAGATATAGCAAGTTAGAGTACAACGGAAGCGATTTTAGACACAACCAAGAGATCCAAAGAGATCATCATCAAAACCTGCAAAACAACTCAAAGCAAGAAATTGCAAGATATAGATATATTAATTTAGAGCAATTAGATAGATAGAGTTGTAAGCAAGATAGACAATGTAGAACAAGGCAATATGCATATATAAAGGTACCAAATGAGAGTGCCAAAGAATAAGGCTATTGGTTGAGAAAATCTAGTTGAGAGGGAAATTCTCACTCAATAAGCCAAATGTATATTCTGTGCACAGTGTAATCGGTCGAGTTTTGAGGAATGACAACTCGACCGATGACAGCTGTTGGCAACACCCATTGGTGCCTATCGGTCGAGTTTCACTAGGGCAAACTCGACCGACAGAGCAGCTGTCAATAAGTACATATATTTCATAAAAACATATTTAAAGGCATGCTAAAATATACAAACCATATCCAAACTTGTCTAAGCAAGTTAGTAATGCACTATAGAAGCATTAGAAACAGATTTTGAGTAAGAGTGTGAAAAGAAACACAAAATGCCACTTTTGACTCAAAAACCATATGTATAGTGCACACTAACTTGACAAAACAAGTTAGAAATGGTTACAAGAAATAAAACATTTACCTTTGTGCTTACCATTACTTTTCCACTTGTTGTCACCCTCTACACATCTCACCTTTCTTCTTTCATGTGGATTGAGAAGTCAATTTGCAATTCAATAGCTCAAATCAATCCATTTGTAAATACCTACAAGAAGAAAGATGAAATGGTCCCCAATCATGTTTTTGGGTCCGGAGGGGTTAGTTTAGAAACCCAAATCCTATTGCTCTTGGGTGCTTTCCTAAAAGGACAACAAGTAGAATAATGACCAATTTCATTGCAATAATAACATGTGCCCATAGTCTTGGAACTAGAGGACTCTCCATGGAATATTGGAGGTCCTTTATCTTTGTTGTTCCCTTGACTACTATCATACCCTAGACCATGTCTACCAATTTGTTTAGTAGTATGGTGTAGGATATCATTAAGACTCTTTTTACCAACTAAGAATCTTTGCAAGGAAGATCTCAATCTATCATTATCATGCTTAAGAGAAGCAATAGTAGAAGACAATTTATTGATATTTTCTCTAGCATGCAAAAGATTTCCTAAGCAAAGAGTTTTAGTTTCATAAGAGTCTTTATCAATATGAAGAGCAGCAACATCATTCTCTCTGTTTTTAGAACTAGAACAAGATTCATGCCCATTGATTTTAGCAAGTAAGGAGGCATTTTCTATTTCTAAATCTTGCAAAACAAAATATTTGTTTTTTTTTTCAGATTTAAGAACATCAATGTCATGCATGAGAGAATCAACAATTAAAGTATGTCCTTCATTAGAATTTGGCATGAGAGGTTGAGCTTCTAGAAATTTAATCTTATCAAGTAAACTAGCATTTTCAAGTTTAAGAGAGTCTACTTGGCTAAGACAATCATTTTTATCATTAAGCAAGCAAGAATTTGCATGTTCAAGATCATTTAATTCTACATACAAATTATCAACAATTTTAGCAAGCTTTTTGTTTTTCTTTTGAGAAGACTTAAGAGATGCACAAATATCATGAATGAGATCAATCAAGGATTCTTTATCTAAAGAGTCTAGATTTACCTCATTTGAGTCTTCACTTGTTGATGCTACAAGAGCAAAATGACATTCTCCTTCATCACTAGAGCTTAAGCTTGATCCTTCACATGAATCTTCACTTGAGCTTGAGTTGGAGGAGCCGCTTGAGCTTGAGTGCCATTTCTCCTTCTTGTGAAGATGGGTCTTTTTGCCTTGTGGGCAATCTTCCTTGTAGTGACCCTTCTTTCCACATGTGAAGCACCGGATGGAGGAGGACTTGCCTTTGTAGAGTCTACCTTTGGAGTACATGGCATCTTCTTTAGCTTGAGAGGATGGAGAGACTTTTTCCATGATAGCTTCAATTTGAGCCTTTATTTCAGCCTTCTTCATTCTCTTAAGATCTTTCTTCCCTTGTCTTTCTACTTCCTCCCTCTTGTCAAGTGTGGCTTCATGAGCTTGTAGATTTCCAATGAGCTCTTCAATAGGAATATCCCTAAGCGACCTTGCTTCTTCAATGGAAGTCACCTTGGATTCCCACCTCTTTGGGAGAGTTCTAAGGATCTTTGAGTTGATCTCTCCACTAGACATAGGATGTCCTAGAACAGCAAGACCATTCAAGATGGTGTTGAGCCTTGAGTACATGTTGGCTATGCTCTCCTCCTTTCCCATCTTGAAGTTCTCAAGAAACCCTTTGAGCATGTAGACTTTGCTTTCCTTCACTTGATCTGTCCCTTCATAAGTGATGCAAAGCTTTCTCCATACCTCATAGGCCATCTCACAAGAGGAAATCCGGTTGAACTCAGTGGGGGTCATGGAGGCATAAAGGATGTGCATGGCTCTTGCATTCAAGGTTGCTTTCATCAAGGTGGCTTCATCCCATTCTTCAATGTTTGTCTTTGGTAGAATGTATGGGTTGTTCACCATTTGCTACATCTCGAGACTTGATCCTTGGATGAAGAATTGAAGTCTTCTTCTCCAATAGAGGAAGTTGCTCCCATTGAAGATTGGAAGGCTGGTCGAGAATCTCCCTCCTTGGTAGTCACCCATCTTCTCCTACTTGTAGAAGTATGCTTGGAGAAGACCCGCTCTGATACCACTTGTTGGATCTTGGATGGGTGACTTAGGTGCTCTAGAGGGGGGTGAATAGAGCTGAAAGCACTTAAACAAAACTCATTAAACCTTCAAATTATATGACAAGATAAGGTTGCTAAATAGGTAATTTGAGTGCAACTAAATCATGCATAGCAAGGATAAGAGAGATTGAACATGCACCAAATTAGACAAGCTATTTAGAGTGGTTCCACAATTCAAACTAGAAGTGTGTCAGTCCACTTGCCTAGAGAGGTCAACCTCTAGGACTTCAACCAATTGCACTCTTATATTCATTAATAAGACATACAATACATGACCAACAAAGGACTTACCTATCCAATACAAAGATTCTTCAACCTTACCAAGGACTTACCCACTTTGCAAGAGTCTTCGGCCTTCTCCAAGGACTTACTCACTCTTGCACAAGTCTTCGGCCTTGCAGGAATTACCCACTCTTCTTGGATCTTCCGCCTTTGACTTCACCTTCACTCGGAGTAGCTTTCCACCAAGGTCTTACCCACTTGAGCTTGAGTCTTCTGCCTTCTCCAAGGGCTTACCCACTCTAGCTCCAAGTCTTTAGCCTTGATCTTCACCAAGGGACTCCTTTCCTTGTTCTTCTTCACCTCTCTTGGACAAGAGAGAGAACCTTCATCTTCATGATTGAAATGGAGAGATGGGGAGGTTGTGGAAGTGAGAGCTTCACAAGATATACAAATGGGACTAGCTCTCTTACAGATTTCCTACTCACTCTAATGGATGTAGCAAGTGATTAAGCTTAGAGAGAGAGAGGAGGTTGTAGGAAGCACTCAACTATAGAATAGGAACCTCACAAAGAGTTTGCAATGAATGCTCAACCTTGGAATGAAGCCCAAGGGGTCCTATTTATAGTTGGGGATGCCCCTTAGCCTTTGGGAACACTTAGGAACGAAAACTAGCCGTTTTACAAGTTGCAACAGATCTATTTTGGGTCCCAACAAAATCTCCAACGGTTGGATTTGCTTTTTCTGCATTCCAGTACAGTCTGATCGGCCGAGTTTCCATAAAGGCAATTCAGCCGAACCGTGGATCGGCTGAGTTTGCAACTCGGCCGAATGGTGGATCGGCTGAGTTTGCAACTCAGCCGAATCCCACAAAAGTTCCAGATTTCATGGATCGGCCGAGTTTGTAATTCGGCCGACAAAAACCCTGTTGGGAAATTTTGGAACTTTTGTTTGACCATACAAACGATGGATTTTTGTGTCCCAATAATTTTTCTAAGCTTAATTACAAGTCATTCAATCATTTCAAGTGATTACAAAGCAATTCTAATGTCATTTACATAGAGATCCCAAATTGCACACTTGTAGCTATTTTGACTTGTCTTTTCTCCAATTTGATATGTGCAAGTTAGGGCATTTGGAGTGTGTCTAAACCT
This sequence comes from Alisma plantago-aquatica, assembly GCA_963693085.1. Taxonomy (NCBI): domain Eukaryota; kingdom Viridiplantae; phylum Streptophyta; class Magnoliopsida; order Alismatales; family Alismataceae; genus Alisma; species Alisma plantago-aquatica. The sequence goes on along the minus strand of OY856411.1, from coordinate 1,252,170,620 downwards.
AATCTGAAATCACTCAATGTAGAAGCATTAGACACCAATATGTGGAATGGTTAGTCATCATCAAAACAAGGGTTTAGTCAATTTAGACGTGAGTCAACATTGACCTAATTCTCCTTGAGTCAACATATCTTTCATCATTTCTACTCTAAATGATGCCATGAGTCATATAAGACACTCTAGAGGGTGTACTTTACAAGTTTCACCCACAATTTGGGTAAATTGCACTTTACTCCAAATTACGGTTTTAAGCATTAGGATCATCCCACAAGCTGCATCTGAATGCCCAAGCTTGGAAAATCCATCATGTCTCATCATATTCACTCATATGATGTTTCATCATTAAAATAACATCTTAACCTGTGAAAATTGCAAGTTAAACCCTTAAACTGGGTAATTTGCACATAGGTCCCTGCATAACAAAACAATACTACAACTTTGTTTAAAAGGAACCAAAATTGAAAGTATATGTTCCTGAGGAACTTAATTACATGCCAGAGAGTAATCACAGGTTTTTAATTACATAATTAGGCAAAACTTCTAGGGTTAGCTTATAACCCAGGTCAGGGGTGTTACAGATACGTTCACTTTAGATTGCAAGGGTGAAGGCTTATATACTCAGGTTGTTTTCCACCTTAAGGACCTCTTAGTTTAAGGATTTATCATCTAAGTCCCTCCTTGTTTCAAGGCTCATCCAAACCCATCTAATATTAAGAAAGGTCCATCAAAACTCAAGATCTAAGGGAAAAGAAAACTATCTTTCAACTAGGATATATATATATATATGAAGGGTCTTCATGCTCATACTAGGTGAAACTTATACAAAGGTCATCATTTTTATCTGATTACTTCATTGATGTGTCCCTTTCATCATTTCTTTTCTAAATGATGTCAAGGGTCATAAAGATAATCTAGAAGATGCATTTTACAAGTTGTACCCCACAATTTGGGTAAATTGCACTTTACTCCAAATTAGGGTTTTAAAGCACAAGAGTCATTCCACAAGCTGCATCTGGATGCCCAAGCTTGGGAAATCCATCATATCTCATCATGTTTACTCATATGTTGTCTCATTATCATAAGAACATCTTAACCTGTGAAATTTTGCAAGTTAACCCTTCTAACTGGGTAACTTGCACATAGGTCCATGTATTACAAAACAATACTACAACTTTGTTCATAAGGGACAGAAATGGAAACATATATTCCATAGGAGCTTTAATTACATACTAATGGATAACTACAGACATTTAATCTCATAATTAGGCAAAACACCTAGGGTTAGCTTGTAACCCAGGTCAGGGATGTCACAGCCATCCTAATGTGATTCCTCGAGCCAAGAGGAATCACGGTCATCTAGGTCTACATCACATGCAACCTGTACAAGATGAACTATGTGCTTTGCCTTCTAAGTAGATCAACTCAACACATGATTGACTTGCTCATTCTGGCCTGGTCGTCTAGTGCCACCAGCCGATCAGTTGGCTCCTCCAACTGATTGGTTCGCGTGGACGTCGTGCATCTCATCATGGCCGCCACCCGCTCATCTCGCTCCTCGAACTGGTCATCAACCGATCGGCTCACTCCTTGAACTGATCATATGGAACGTCCACCGATCGGTTCACGTCTTGAACCAATCGTTTCAGCTGTCGTCTCAATGTCCTCCGTTCTTTGACATAACAGGAAATAAAATCTATCCTATTTTACATTGCATAAAGAGAAACCTCAAGTTACATTCAAGGGGAGCAAAGGTAGGAGAGAAATCTCGAATATTTCGAGTTACATCAGGAATAGGAGAAAGGGAGGATCGGTGCACAGACCGAGATGCAAGCAACCACAAACAACCACACATATATAGGGGTTTATAGGCCATAATCATGCTACACATCCACCACAAAACTCATTTAAGGGCGACGCGTATCGAGTGCATTAATAATACATATCATATATGTAATTGGGATTTGTGGATTTAGGATTGGACAACATAAAGCCAATATTGTTCGCATCGTATGCAATAAATAAAGGCGACAAACCAAAAATCGATCATATCAATATTCCTAAAATATAGAGCAGTTGACGTGGCTCTGATACCACTGTCAGGTTTTAGGGGAGACAGAGATGGCAGTGGAAAAAAAATTTCTCCCCAAACCCAGAACAAGAAAACACATCAACGTCTATATAATAGGAAAGGATGGTTTGTTGAATCATACTTTATCCCAAGGCTTGCTCGGCGACAATACCTCGCGCCTTGCATAGTCTTCAACTCCGGTCTTCGACGGTGTCTGTGGAGCTCCTGGTCACACCGGGACTGACGACTCCTGATCTCACCGAACTGTCAGATGACGGTTGTCCTCCTGAGCGACAGAAACCTCCCACCTCTGAAGTAGTCCACACGGACCACCTGGAACTCCACACTCCTTGTCCCACAAGGAAGTGGAAGGAATCGCACCCTCCTGTTGACGTACTAGTCGCCAACACACTCTCCTGCCTTCAGTGGCAACTACAGTTGTCCTTCTCTTGATGCACCTCCCTTTGCGGGTAGCACTTGCTCGGGCTCTCTCGGTCACCAAAACCAGAGAATGACAACTTTGCAGAGAAATTGATTGCACTGAGTTGTACTTTGAGAATCCCCCAATACCCCTATATATATAGGAGGGTCATGGGATAGGGTTCTCCATCCCGGGCAATATGGGACTAAAAGCAGGAGTAGAAGGGTTCGAGATGTTCCACAAAAGCAACCAACTCACAACCTGAATCCATCGGTTCACAAGTGAACCGGTCGGTTGGGGACCTGAACCGATCGGTTCACAAGTGAACTGGTCGGTTGGGACACCTCAATCGGTCAGTTCACAAGTGATCCGGTCGGTTCCCAGTTGACTTTCCTTCTTTTGTTTCTAATTGGTATCGAATACCAATCCTATTTCCCAATCAAATTGGGTAATTGAAACGAAAGGAAAATTCTCACCAATCCTACTTCCCCAACTTGCTCGGTTGCACCAGTTGAATTGATCATTTCAACACTTGAAGCAATCGGTTCACCCTGATCTTGAGCCGATCGGCTCAACACTTGAGCCGACCGGTTCAGCAACCTCCGCTGACCGGTTCATCACATGAACCAATCGGTTGGGAGTGCAGGTTGTGCAGAATCAGTCAATTGCGATTTCAATCAATCTGATACTCCAATCAATATGTCCAACACCTTGAACATTATGATATTGAGCTATCAATTAATTGAGTGCTTAATTGAACTACTAAAATCCTTTAGTAATCAATCTAAACATTTTTTGTGGACAAAAATCCTCTTCTAGGTTAAATCCTATGTGTGTGACCCTACAGGTCCTTTTCACGTTGGCAGTGAAAGTTCATAACATTTATGACTTCACAAGTAAAGAGCGGTGCCTAGTCACACATCAGTGCTACCCAAGTGAAAGTAGAAAATTGGAGAACAACTTTCAATCCTACAATCTGTGAATGGTGTTACAGCGAATGTATAATTCCTTTGTCACTGATATCCTGAATGAACTCGAGGCATGGAACAGTCATCTTGTCAACATTCATTCACTTTCTTGATCTCAGAGTAGATTGGAAGAGATATGTATGACATCAATATCACATACTGATTCACACATGTGTGCACGCCTTTCTCAATCCTACTTATCAAGTGTCCATGGATATCAAACTCCCTCAGGAGGGACAAATCCCATATATATCACTCACCCCTCAAAAGCCCCATGTGTCAAAGACACCCAATCATCACCTTTATGACAACCCATGTTTCAAGACTGTGTTTGATGATGTCAAAGTGTGCCCAACGACATGTATTGAGTGTAGTGATTTCAGGTCAAAGAATCACACTCACCACTATCACTGTGAGTACTAACTGTGACTACCATGTCATGGTTCCATGTGTCAAACTCACGGTGGGTTTGTCCGGTACACTTGTTCTCTAACAAGTACCTATGTGTTTGGTTTGATATCTCTATATCATGACTAATGAGATTCTGTCATCAACCAACACCACAATCTAGTTTTGTGTGTCATTGTTGTCAATCTACCTTCCACAATGACATCCGACTAGGGACATAACAAGAATGTACAAACTCTTAGCATCTGTATGATCTCATCGTTCAGGTCCTCAAACTGAAAGCATACGTCATTGAGTACTGTCATTCTCTAGACATTCAATCTGTTCTATCACTATCTCATATGATTGAACCATAAAGAATTGGAAGCTTTCCTTTGATGTTTATCAAATCAATCTTAATGTATCCCACCAATCATCCCATGATTGGCTCTCATGGCATACATACCAACACAGACTCCACGACCTCCCTCCTCGTGGTCAGTACACGAGTACAACACAAGCAGGACCGCAATCTCATGCTTAAGTGGCCTCAGCCACAGGGTCAGCTCCCGCAAGCTACCCTCTGCCTAGCCCACCTCAGTACAGGTCTCAGTGCTAGTATATCTAATCCACATGCCTGTTCACCATGCTCTGAGCCATGAACACATTCATGCTCCCATATCACATATATCCTGAGCCATGAGCCTATTCACCATGCTATACACATATTCTGAGTCTACAACTGCAGCTGCACTCTTGTCCTCTCTATTTTAGGCTAGGAGAAACCTCGCATATTCAACAAGATGCGCTCCGGGTTAACCCGCAGGAGAACCCGTTTCACCATCACCAGCTCCTGACGATGATGGATCTATGGCTAGGGCAAACAACATGATATGTTCCACTGTGATTAGTTAGTATATTTTAAATGGATTGCAAGATTCAGCCAAGTTGTATAACATGCAACTAGAATAAGAATAAACAACATGAAACTCAATATCATGCTTTCACTGTCATCAACATCATCCTGATCCATCTCAAGGATCATCACATTACCATGGGATATCAATCCCCATCACATAGTGTCACTACCTCTCAAGGCTTACATCATCACCAAGGGATAGAAATCCCAACACTTTAGCTAAACTCAGGTCCTCAGACCAAAATACATCATGCATGTTATCTCATCATCAAGAGTAACCATCAGAACAGTGTTACTCAAACATACATACCTCATATCCCTTTCGCTGGCTATGCATCTGTATGAACCACCTGCATGGTTAGTACAGAAAGATCATATTATCAAACATAGGGCAACATTGATGATTATATACTTTGTCATCCATGCATCATCATGTCACCACAGACATAGGCCATATCATCATGCAAAGCATCTTATATGCTTACCATTTACTCATCATTATACATATAATCAAGATGATCACAAACACATGAAATGTCATGTTAGGATACATAGATGTGATCTACTATATCAAGCATATCAAGGGTTACCATTATAAACCAAACATGATGCATGAAACAAGATCTAGCATATCAGTTTTCCATATAAGGAACAAGACCCTCATTAGAAGCACCCACTACCCTCACCAAAGCCAGTATCGAGCAGGGTACTCTCCCTTATCGCCCAACACACAAACCACACAATGGGCAAACAAACCAGCAAGAATAACAGCAACACCTAGGGTGTATCATGCAACTTTGTGTCGTGCACCTCCAAGTGTAACGTGCAACAAGGTCTATCGTGCAACTGAGCCCAAGGGGCGTGTCGTGCAAGGTGTAACGGGAAATAGGGTATTGTGGAACGGTGCATTGTGCAACACAGAGACAATGTCCACAAAGCTTGTCGGGCAATTGAGCCTATAAGTGTGTCGTGCATCAGGTGTAACGTGCACCATATGAATTGGGCAGGGCTTTCAGCATAGTGTGACGCCCGACACACAAAGGTCAATGTAACATCCCTGACCTGGGTTATAACCTAACCCTAGAAGTTTTGCCTAAATATGTAATTAAACACTTGTGATTACTCTCTGGCATGTAATTAAGTCCTCAGGAACATATACTTTCAATTTTGGTTCTTTTTGAACAAAGTTGTAGTATTGTTTTGTAATGCAAGGACCTATGTGCAAATTACCCAGTTAGAGGGGTTTAACTTACAATTTCACAAGTTATGATGTTCCCCTGATAATGAGACATCATATGAGTGAATATGATGAGACATGATGGATTTTCCAAGCTTGGGCATTCAGATGCAGCTTGTGGAATGATCCTGGTGCTTAAAACCCCTAATTTGGAGTAAAGTGCAATTTATCCAAATTGTGGGTAAAACTTGTAAAGTACACCTTCTAGAGCATCTTATATGACTATTGGCATCATTTAGAGTAGAAATGATGAAAGAGATGCATCAATAAATAATCAGATAAGAAAAGTGATCTTTGTGCATAAAATTCACAATGTATGTGTATGAAGACCTTCATGTGTGTACCCTAGTTGAAAGTTGATCTCTTCTACCCTTATATCTTGAGATTTTATGAACTTTTCTTAGGTTTAGATGGCTTGGACGTGCCTAAGAAACAAGGAGGGACTTAGATGAAAATTCCATGCTTTAGAGGTCCTTATGATGTAAAATGGCCTAAAGTATATAAGCCTTTTCCCTTGTAAACCAAGTGAACGATTCCTCATTCACTTCACTTCTCTTCTTTCTCAAACAACCAAGACCAAGCTCTGGAGCTCAGGAGACGGCCAACTAGGTGCTTAGGTGAGATGAACCATCCTCAAGCTCGGATTCTTACATGAATTCATCTTTCAACTAGGTGCTTAGGTGAGATGAACCATCCTCAAGCTCGGATTCTTACATGAATTCATCTTTCAAGGTTGGTTTTGTGGATAGCTCACCTAGTCTTCTTGTTCTAGCCATCCATTCCTACCTTTCCCTAGAGGAATCACCTCTGGCCAAGTTGTGGAGTTCATGATGCCATTAGAGGCTTGAAGCTTGGAAGCTTGGAGCTCCAAGAACAGCGTTTAAGGTGGGTTTTGTAACTCTAAACTCTATACTTTATATGCATGTCTTGTTCCTGCAAATTTTGTTCTTAGTTCTTCTTCTACCTCCCTTCTTCCTTGCACTTTTGCAAGCAAAGCGGTGGAGTAACCAACCTTGACAGAGGTTGAAGATGATGGGCGTGAATTCCTAGGTAAATTTATCAACCGACCTTGGACCCTTTTGGTCCAAACGGTTGCAAACCGTTTAAGGTCAAACGGTTTCAAACTGTTTGATCTCAAACGGTCTTGCAAGACCGTTTGGATCAAAATGGTCTCAAGACCATTTGATAGAGTTGAACAAGGGACTACCGTTTGAGGGTCTGTTGGTAATATATTGAATTTCATTCCTACAAAGAATCACAATCTAATTCATAACCAATTGAGAGTTGAAGGCACTTCAACATCCTAACCCTAATCGGGCTGAAATTGCTGATTTCATGTATAGATCTTGATGAGTTTTGGGTTGAAGGACCCAAATGGTCTCAAGACCGTTTAGGGGTTCCTCCAAACGGTCTCAAGATCGTTTGGGCACAACCCAAGACCTTTTGGAGGTCTATGGTTGAGATAATTTAATGGATTGAGGGTCCATTTGCAACAAGTTGATGAATTGATAAAAATGCTGATTTTAGACCTAATTAGAGTTCAACCCTAACCTAACCGACTTGGTTTTTGGCCAAACTTTGGGAAAACGGTATCAAGACCGTTTGGATGATGTCCAAACGACCTCAAGACCTTTTGGGCCAAGTTTGAGCCCAATTGGAGGTCAATTGATAGGTTCAACCTTGAATTGATTCACATTGTTGAATATTGATGACTATCCGATTTGAAACCCTAATTGAGATGGATTTCACCCTAATTGGCTTTTAATTGAGGGTCAATTTGATGTCCAATTGATTAATCCTAACCCTAATTGACTCAATTTATAAGTGGTTAACATGGTTTTGGCCAATTAAGGGATTCAACATAGATAACCCTAGACATATGTGGCTTTTGAACCACTTTGGAGGTCCAAATGGTCTCAAGACCGTTTGGGCTCAAACGATCTCAAGGTCGTTTGGACCAATCGATCTCAAGTCGTTTTGGATCAAATGGTTTCAAACCACATGAGCTTCAAACGGTTTGAAAGTCGAAACGGTCAACGCACCCAAACAGTCTCAAGACCGTTTGAGGTCAAACGGTCTCAAGTCCATTTGAGACCAAACGGTCTCAAGACCGTTTGATGGTTGAAGGTTGAAACTGTTTGAAGGTTTTCAAGGTGGTTTATACTTAATCAATTGAAGGTGTAATTGGTTCAATGGTGATCTAATCTAAACCCTAATGGTAACCTAGAACATTAAGGGACTAAGTGACTAATGAGTTGACCCATTATGGTGATCAATGAGGCAAATTACCTTTATACCCTTGAAGGGTACAATTGAAGGATACCTTGTTTTAAGTAAACCCTAATGTCTTGATTTTGAAGACTTAGCTTATGTTAATCAATGAGGACTTAAATCAACTTGTTTTGGAGTGATGTAATCATCATCTACCATTTAAAGAGAGAGAAAGTCACTACATGTTAGTGAGAGGAGAGAGAAAGTATCAAATATGTTTGAAACTCAAGTAAAATACCTTCAATATGTTTAATTGTGCATGATTAGGGTATGATCCACCTATGTGAGATCATGGAAACCCTAATTATGATAATTGATGAATCTTAATCTAATCTGAGAGCATCCACAATGATGTTTACTCATACATGATGATATTATGAGTTCAATTCACCATAATGTGAATAGTAAACCCTAATTCTAGGGTGATGGCATGAAATGTGAATAGTAAACCATAATTGATGAAAAATAGGGAACTTGGCTCTTATGGAAAGAGTGAAGGCATAATCCTTGAATTGAATTTCTCACTTTTATCAGTTGAATTAACCAAGCAGGTTCCTATATGAGGATGATCATATCCAGGTATGGATTATGATACTACATTCATTGAAAGCATGTTGTTAGCTTTATGAATAGTTAAATATCTTGATACCTTGTTAGTGGCATCTTATGAGATTAATGGGTTGTGGAAGCCATGAATGACATCAAGGTCATGCTAATGGATGACTTGATGCTGACATGTCACTGGATTGCATATGTTATGATGATAATAGGGTGTGAGCACCCATGTTTTTGAATCATAGTGATAAGATGATTAAGAATTAATATCCGTCCAATAACTAATGCGAGTTAAGCTTGACATGCCTCTTTATAGGTGAACAGATCGAGGTAAGAATTATAGTGGTATTTGCATTAAGAACTTTTTATATCTACATTTCAAGTATAACTATATGTCATGTTATCTGGTAAGTGATAACATATGAGTTTCATAGGTTGAAGGAGCCATGAGTATATGCGCTGTCGATCATCAAAGGTCATATTATTTAGATGACCAGATAAATAAGATGTTTAGGGATTGATATCCTTATGTTAATTTGTGAAATGTGATCCTAATACAGAGTGATACTATGTGAAATTCTATTACAAGTTAATCCTATGAAAGGATTAACTGCAGACCATTGGGTGATGAATGTAAATGACCCTTGTGACACTTGAGTATGGTTAAGTATGATTTCATGTGTACTAATCATACAGTTATGTTGTGGTTTTGGAATCCTAACACCTTGTAGGAAAGGGTATGGATACAGGCCATGATATCCCTAATAATAATGCCAGGTGATGGATATATGATCTAAGCCTGAAGAGAGTCAATGTGGAGATGATGGTTCTATAATAAATAGATGTTACACATGTCCTTGTATTCTTCTAAAAAGATAAGAGACATGTGGGTGTATCTTAGAGTTGCTTTTCTTCTAATAGAAGGAATAGATTACAATTTGTGAAACATTGTTCTAACTACTCCTAAAACATATATGACTTCTTTGTGTACTGTTATTCTCTTATTCTGTAATAATCATGTTTCTAGCGAAGAGTTATAACTCCCGTTGGGACATTTATTTAAAATTGTCTCACCCCGTAGATTTCATCTTTTTAGGTGGTCGCCAAGGACGAAGGGACCAATGTCCAGGTGACCAGTATTAGAAGCAGTGGCACCCGGAGCAGCAGTAAATCTCAGATGGAGATTCAGACTGCTGAGTTATATAGATAAATAGTCAGTCCTATGCGTCCTCTGTACTCTTAGGTCCTTGGAGTCATGGTCTGAGTTTTGATTCGTCTCTTGAGATTTTGTGTCATGTTGTGTGTAATTACTCAAGAAGTAATTAACAGAGATGTAAACTGTTTGTCATAGATCTATGAAAGGAGTTCTTGTGGTTTCAATGTCTTATCTCAAAAAGTTTTAATTTCCGCTAATTTTTGGTATTCCGTTGCTAATTGAATCGCTTCCGCTAAGTTTACTACGAAGTTCATGTGTTTATCTCGGGTTTCGGAGATCAGGGCCGACAGTCAAGCTCCAGAGTGCAAAGCCCGACACAAGACAACAACATAATGTCTAAGGCTCTAGGTCAATAGGGGTATCGGGCAACACCAACCCCAAGCCATATCGGCCAAGATGCAACTCCACAAGGTCGTCATCAACCTCAAGCACAAGGGCACTAAAACCCTAATGGATCAAGAAGATGCTCATCTCTCAACAAACAAGAGAGAGGGGTCTTGCACACTTCTTATCACCAATCGGGCAACATAAGGAACAACCACAACCAAGGTCCACAACCACCACAAATCTCACCCTTCAAGTCCATGGTGAGAGGAGGGTGTTGCTCAAGCAACTAGAACACAAGCTCACCTCTCAACTTAAACGAGAGAGGGGTATTGCCCATATTACTAGAACTCAAGCTCACTCCTCTAAACCAAGGAGAGAAATGAGTGTTGCTCAACAAGGAACACTAAAACACATGGTTCGGCCAATAAGAACAACTTAAGCAAGAAACTCAACTAACAACAAACATAGCCGATATGATCGCAAGAAAGCATACAAGAACATAGGAGAGGCAGTATAGTTAGGGTTAGGAGTTATGTAACCCGCCTTAAGCAAGCTCCAAGCTCCACCAAAAGAAGAAAGCAAGGCACTCTAGGGTTCGGCTACCTAGAGGAAGAAGGAGACTCCAAGAAGGATCAGCCACCAAGCTTGCAAGGGAAGAGGGGGGTGTCGTGCACCAAGGAAGAGGGAGACTAAGGAACTAAAGGGATCCTTAGCAAGAGAAAGGGAACACATATACAGGAAAGGATGGAGGAGAAACCAAGGAAAGATAAGGCAAGGTGTCGCCCACCTAGGGACATTTGTCCATGAGAAAAGCCACCACTCTAACATGCCCTACACACATGTCCAAGGCCATTTCCACATGCAAGCATCAACACCAAGTGTCCACTTGTGGTGACAAAAACGTGGTCAAAGAGGGTCAAAGGGTCCATGGGCGACACACCTCCACTCCACCATGGCCGACACACTCCCATGGGTGACACAACTCAGGCCGACACAAGGCTCACTTGCCTGACACAAGGTCTAAAAAGGCAAAGGCAAGGCACAAAAAGGCCCACCAAGCTCATTCAAGCCCAAAGGAACTCAATCAACGAGCCCAACCCTTTCTCTCAATACTAGAGGAAGTAAGGAGAGGGATGAACACCTCACAAGGTGACAAACTTGCCCACAAACCCTAGACTTGGGTTAATTGCAAGTAGCACCTCCATATCTCAACAAAGCACCAACAAACCCTAATCACCACTAAAGGTGATTACCAAGCAACTAAGCATCAGTGTTAAGCAAAGAAAATAGGATAATCCCTAAATGGAGGTCAGGGTCCTAACATTCCACTACCTCAAAACCCTAGTTTTCTAGGGCTTCCACCACAAAACCTCATATTTCCATGACATATACCTACCTTGGAGGGAGGTGCTTTAGCTACATCAGCTAGGAGGTGAAAAAAGGAGGAGATTCCATGAATTTCCATGGCTATCATCTTCCTCCTCATCCCTCTTTTTCTATTTTGTTTGATCATGTATAGCTAAGCCCCTTGTGGTGGGTTGTTTGGGTGTAACAAGTTACTTTGATACCATTTTGGGGGAATATATCTTGTAAAACTCTAAATTTTCATTCTATGATGATTGCTTTATACTTCTATCTCATTTCCCATGGTTCTACTTGGGATTGGTGCTTGAAAAAAGGAATTTCTTGTGATTTTATTCTTAAAACCACTTAGGTCTAGGAGAAGATCGCATATGTGAGGCTATTTTGGGATTTGCTCCTAGGTCCAACTAGTGGATCCCTAGCTAGTACCCCATCTTCCCACACATATATCCCTTCCCCTACTCCTAGGTGCGAGATCTAAGTAGATAGTGTAGGATTTTTAGTGTGATTGCATTGGAGTTTACTAAAAGCTAGATGGTGAGTATTCGAAGGTGAAATACCCTTACCTCGACTCCTCTTTCCTATCTTTGGCTCCTAATTACACTAAGCACTCTCACCCTAGAAACTTAAATTAGTCAAATCCAATTTAAATCCCACCTAAACCTTGATCCAATTGATCCTCGCAAGGCTTGATAGGGTGTGTAAGGTTGTAGTTCCCCTCACACACTCAATTCTATCCATGGCCAACCAATAGTCTAGGGTAATTTCATTGCATTTGATCAATTGTTTGGTTTAGCAATCTAGGATGATGATTAGCTTTTGCTTCATATGTTCACCCAAATACTATTTTAGTATCATCACCCCAAATTTCCCACCTCCCTTTAACATTGCTTAAAACCCATCTTGCTCTCTTAGCTTGCTCATTCTAGTTTAGTTAATTGCTTGTTGGTTAATTGCTTAGTCTTGGTAGTTAATCTTTGATAGGGTACTTATTACATCTTTGTGCTTGCTTAATATAGATAGTGGTAGTTTAGATTTATAATTTCTAGTGCCTTAATTGCTTGTCTAGTGTAATCTTGTCTTCTTGCTTAAGTAGTTGCTTTCCTTGTTAATTACAATTGCGTATTTAGGGTTAAACTAGGGTTTGTGCTAGTCTTACTTCCTTGCTTTTTCATTGCTTTCCTCTTAGTGTAATCAACCCCAAATCAAGAGTAAACCCTTAAAACCCTAATCCCCACTTTAGGAACATATCTCAGGCTAACTAAGCTCCAGTGACCCTTCTCTCCCTACAAATTGACACCTAACTTTCCACTCACGAATACAAAAATATGATCTCGAGTGCTTGCGGGTGACATATTGTAGTCTATGTGAATGTTTTAGTATAGGTCCCCCTCATAAATTTAAAAGACTCTTGTTGTGTGTTTGAACCCCCTAAGGTTGCATCTAGTCACCATTCAGTTGATTAGTTTGTTGCCCTAGGAGAATTGCACCACCTATAAAATTGGTGTAGCTGAATGACCTATGCAAATAGAGGGTAGACTGCTTTATCAGACATGTAGATTTAAAAGATGATTGGGAGGGTGAATTGATATTTTTGTAGTTCAAACTTCGATGTTTAATTCTTGTTTGTTACATTATAATACATTATGGGCTTAAACTCTATGACATCTGATGTTGATATGTATTCATACATATGTGTGTGAATTAGATGTTTATTGCATGAGGATAATTACGTGTATTTATGTATATGTATGAAATTGAATGTTTGGTTGATAAATAAATCAATTGAGCTATGAGTTCATGGATATGCGTGTGCATTTGAAGTGAAAATGATAGAATGATGAGTTTTATTGGCATGTTTGTGCATATTGTACCAAATACAAATCTATTTGTATATATATCTTTCTTCTTGTAGGTTTTATGATATGTTGTTAAGCTGTGATGCTCTTAGAAGGCTACACTGATGAACTTTTCAGTTATGAAGAACTGCATGTATCAATCAAGTGAGCAGTCAGACAGTTGGCCTGTAGACCTGGTATATAAAAAATATAAAAGATCTCTCATCGATTATTTTCGTTATATCTAAATAACCAACTACATGCATGTTCTACGCCAATTACTTATAGTAAATCGATGGGATATACCTAAAATTTTCATTGTTCAACCACTAATAAAATTGATGTCGTGCTATTATTTCTCATTAGTTAATTGACGAGGAACTGTCCAAGGAAACCATTTTCGCAACATAATTAGCTTTAAGTCGTCGGTTTTTGTATAGATAATCAACAAGGAAAGGTTAAGGGAAACCACAATTTTGTCTCATGTTGTGTGTTACGTTGTCTCTTTGTCTGTAACGTGAAGTTGATGATATATATTATTATCATCAATTTCTCTAACTGACAATGTATGCCATGAGTTTTAGCATCACCCACTTATTCGTCAGTTGGTAAGTGATACCATGTGCCTAAAATGACCAATAAGATACCTGATTTCTGCAGTAAAGTTCTTTTAAAAAAATATTTCATATCTTGGTTTTAGAGACAATGTTGATTTTTTTCTTTTTTTAGAAATTTTTTTTTCAGAATGGAAAAAAGAGACTTTTTCTTCGAAAGATTGTTCAATTAAGATTGTTAAATGAGAAGCATCATTTTCGATTGTTAAAAATCATTGACAAATTTTAGAGTTTGAAAAGATCATGGATCAAAGATTGTTGATGATTGATATCATTGGAAATTATTTGGGATCCTTAGATATAATTTGAGATTGTTGTTTTGAGATGGGTTGGGATCATCTGAGATCAGGACATTGCGATTTTGATAAGATTGTTGATGTGAGATCATTATTTTTATAAGATTGTTTTAAACATGAGGATGTTATAAAGGTGAACAATCTGATGTGGTGACTACAATCATAAAGCATGAATCTCCAACAATCTTATAATCTTGAAAATTATAAAGCAAGCAACCACATGCTGCATATGTAGACCCCCTTTTAGCCCATGAGTTTAGATGTGATTTTACGTATTTACTCAATTATGAGTTCTATAGGAGGGGTTGATCTTTATCTTCTATATGGCATGATGACACTCCTCGTGGGGGTAGCCTGAGTTTGACAAATATTGGTACTATTCCTAGTACATTTCATGACTATGGTGGTCATAATTTATCATAAGTGTTAGGAGGGGGTGTCATCAAGGCCTTTGGACATCCTACTTAACGTTGCATCGGTTGCTTTAAAAACACCCCATGTTATTTTTAGAGATCCAACCTGAGTGTTGGCACCCATTCCATGAAGCAAGGGTTGGTAGGTGTGCATGGTGCATGTGCAAGATTTTAACATCTTTTGATGAAATCACACAATAATAATGCATAAAAGAATCATGGTAGGCACATAAGGAAAGAATCATGTAATTATTAAGAAAGAGAAGATTTTTCTCATCTTGGAACTTCTCTAATCCTTTTCTCTCTTTCCCTTATGTTTATGTTATTTTTTAATAAAAAAGGATAAAAGGAAAAAAAAGGTGGGTAGTGGTGCTAATCCAAAAAATGAGGTGGAGGCAAACCCTGGAAGGGAAGTGGAGGCTAACCTAAAAATGGCGGTCGGTAGAAACCATGGTAGTTGTCTTACTGCCAAAAATCAAAGTGATGCAGAAATAAAAAAAGAATCGACGATGAAACAATGGATTATGTCGGCTCCCTTAAGATCTCTAGAAAAATAAAAGTGGTGAGAAAGAAAAAAAAACTTTCTTTTTGCTGGAGGAACAAAGTATTCGACAGTTTTCAATAGTGTAAAAATATTAGAATTTTCTAATCAGTGGATTGCTCCAATCCGTAGTCAGTTCTTTTTTGGAAAAACTCTAATTTCAAAGAAAACTAGAAGGAATGAAAGAAAAACAAATGAAAAAAGAAATAACCTCAATTGATTGGCAAAACATGACATGAGAAAAAAGAAATCACAACATCAGTCATCTGACAACTCCCTAGTGAAGTCGCCAATATGTTATACCCAGTCCAAAAAATCCAATGGATCATATGGACATGGGATCAATGAAAAAGTAAGGAGAAAAGAATAAAAGACTTGGTGTCACCACCCAGTTTCATACATAAAATAAGAAAAAAAAAACAAAATTGGCATTTAAATCGAGGAAAATGCATAAAAATCCGATTTTGACTCCACCCAAGGGCAAAAAAGATAGGTTGTATTAATTTGGAGATCAGACATTCTTAGTTCAAGTGGGGAAGGTGTTAGCACCCCCATCTCGCCTCATAACGGTATTATAACCTTTTTAGTCATTTCAATTTAAAAAAAGGATGATCTAGGTTGTTGTTAAAGAAAATGACGGTAAAAATGCTAAAAGAATGATTTTAATTATTGGCAGATGTTTTGAGGTTGGAGATGGGCATCACTCTCCCATCATAGATCTAAAGGTCATAGTTTTTAAATGTGTTGTGGTTTCAGTCGCCTCAAAAAATTTTATAATGAAAATTCATCATTGGTGATTGGGACTAATGCATAGCAAGAGAGAGAAAAGTAAGAGTAAGATCTTAGATCTCTAAAATGGTGTGCAAAAATGTACAATTATGAACAATTCAAAGAGAACTTCAATTATTGATATGGATATGGCAGAGAGAGCAACAATCATTATTTTGTACCCTATCGTCATTAGGAGAGAAGTTGTTCTTAGAGGAAGGATCATCTGATCTCAAGCATATATGAAAGAGAGAGGTAGTTATTTCTCTAGCTTTAGGATAGATGAGAAAGGCCTGGAATACGTGGAATACGAGGGTTTATTTGTTGGTGGATTTTTTAACTTAGCATTCTGGGTAGAATTTTTTGGAAGAGGCGGTAGATCACCACAATACACCTTGTGGAAGGGCATGCAGATCAAAATGATCCACCACATGTCACAAAATGGATTATTGCGATCGTCTGGTGTCCCTGGGTGGATAGAAACAATCTCTCGTTAGGAATGTTTTGTCAAAAATCTGGAAAAACATGTATACAATGATAAGTCGTAGTTATCTCCCAGTTTTTCCTAGAAAAGCAATTGAAAAAAAAACAAAATATTCTAATTCAGACTATTCAATTGGGAAAGTTGTGAAACAAACCTATTCAAGGTAGAATTGAAGGACACTTGTGCACGAAAAGATAAGTCAAATTTCTCTATGAGATTTTCCAGGAAGAGGTAGTCAGAAAGGGAATATTTAATTCGAGACAATTCAATTGGAAAATATGTGAAAAAAAGTCTATTCAAAGCAATACTAAAGAAAAAAAAATGTTTTTTTTTCATTCTTAAAGAAGGTTCCCTTAAAGAAAAAGTTTGATTTTCTTCTGAGTGAGAAAAATGAGGTGTCAACAATACCATTATAAGTATACGAATATCTAAAATATATGGATTTTTTATTACATAAGATAGCTTGTTTCATAAAGGATGTAGTTTATTTCTTTGTCTCTTCATAATTATATAGTAACCCAACCAAACAAGACAAAGTAACACACATTCAATGAGTCTAAACTACATCCAACAAACGAGAAAAAAAAACATTACTAGCAACGTGAAACACGACTTTCAAACTTTTATCTATTTCACAATTTCATTCCTAGTGCACCCAATCAGACCAGCCTTAAGCAAGAACTAGGTGTTTGCCACCCAAAGTTTGTCAATCACTATTATAAAGAGCTCGACATAAGATAAAAGTTACATGGTAGCGGAAAAAAGAAACCAAATTTGCAACAAGCATAAGGTAGAAAGGAGGACATTTCAAAACGTACGCTTTTAAGTATATGCAGAGAAAACAATTGTGTTTCATAACAGATCACGTTACAATTCGGGAAAAGATGTGTTGATAATGATTTTACAAACGTGCACACTTTGTGTTCATAAAAGGTCACGCGTGGTGAGTTGTGAAAAATGTGAGTGCGTGTCGGGTTAGTGGTCAATGAGAACGCGAGCCGCGAAATCGACAAATAATATTGGGGCCAGTACGATAGGTGACTCCAGTGGCCAGATCATGAGACAGACTCGCTAATCACTGGCTGATGTTGAAGTGAGATAAGGAAGAAAAGCTCAAAGGAAGGAAAGGGGTACGTTATCCTAATCTTTTCCAGCACGACAAAAACATACTAAATTTTGCCCGCCATGCGACGCGGTACGTATCTAACAAAGTCCTGACGTGAGAGAACAGAAGACTTGGTAGTAGCCCTGAATGAGCATGCATGCAGCTCGGTCTCTATGACCACAAGGTCCACAACTATCGAGATTATAAATCAGGACTAAGTACAACGACCATTTACAAGAACAATATGCTACCTGTTCTCTCTCCACAACTCGCATGAAAATCATCGCAATTATTTGCTAGAAACGGTCATTGGTACTTCTTCTTCTTCGTCTTCTTCTCAGTCTCCTCCTCCTCCTCCTCGTCCTCCTCTTTCTCCTATACCACAACTTCCTTTACATGGGGAACTGCTCCAGTGGTTGCTGCGGCTCCAAGCGTCCAGATCCCTCCGCCTTGCCTATCAACACGATCTTCAAGCTACCGAAGCCTCTTCCGTCAAGCTTGGCACCTGATGGTATAGACTTGCTAGCTGATCCCTTTCTTCTTCCTCCCGCCTTACTCTTTCATATCATGTATCGAATGTGTATTATCTTTGCTCCTAGGTACTTAATAAGCATGCCTGCGTTCTGTACTTACGTTTCCATGGCTCTCTCTATCTGTCTGTACAGGCAGCCGAGATGGATTTTCTGCAGGAACGATGGACCTGGGAGGCGGCCTGGAGGTAGCCCAGGTATCCACCTTCGAGAAGCTCTGGTGGGCGCTCCAAGGCGGCGAAGCAGACCTCGGCATATCCTTCTTCCAGCCGACCTCTATACCCGCCGGTTTCTTCTCACTAGGAAGCTACGTCCAACCCAACGCCGCACCACTTTTCGGATGGGTCCTCGTCGCGGGAGATAGCAGTACCGCCGGAGGCAGCGTCGTTCCGTCTCTAGCGGAGCCGGTCGACTACACACTCGTCTGGAGCAGCAGCACTAGTACCCAGAAAAACAAGCTCGAGAAAGACGGCCCTGGCTCGTGCTACATCTGGCACCCCGTGCCACCCGAAGGGTACCAACCCGTCGGCCTCCACGTCACCACATCGGCCGAGAAGCCCTCCCCAAGCGACGTCCGGTGCGTCCGCGCCGACCTCACCGACGAGTGCGAGTCGGAGTCGACGGTATGGTCCGCCCCAGGCGAAACGAAAAACGACAGCCTTAACGTGCAGGTGCTTCGTCCCAAGAACCGGGGAGTCACGGCTCAAGGTGTGCGGGTGGGGACGTTCGCCTTGGACGGAGTGATAACCACGCTCCGTTGCTTGAAGAACGTTGGGTCGAGCTTGACAGTGGCCATGCCAAGCCTTGAACAGATCAACGAGCTAGCCAAGGAGTACGCCCCGATACTCTTCTTCCATCCCAAGGATACCTATCTTCCTTCCTCCGTCGACTGGCTCTACTCCAACGGCGCGCTGCTTTACGACAGATCCGACCCTTCGACCCCTTCCGCAATCAAGCCAGACGGGTCTAACCTCCCACAAGGCGGTTCCAACGACGGCGCGTTCTGGATAGACCTCCCAGCTGACACCGCCGAAAGGGAAAGGGTCAAGCGTGGCGACGTAGAATCCGCCGCGCTGTACGTGCACGTCAAGCCCATGCTTGGCGGAACATTCACCGACCTCGCCGCCTGGGTGTTCTACCCTTTCAACGGCCCTGGCACGCTGAAGCTGGGGCTCGTCGATATCCCACTCGGCAGGACGGGGGAACACATCGGCGACTGGGAACACGTCACGCTGCGTGTCAGCAACCTCACAGGGGAGCTCTGGCGGGTTTACCTCTCCGAGCACAGCTCCGGCGTGTGGGTCGACGCCAGCAGGGTCGAGTTCGCCCCCGGGCCGCTTAATAACCGTCCAGTGGCGTACTCATCCCGTGGCGGCCACGCGCTGTATCCTCACCCAGGGCTAGTCCTGCAGGGCAGTGCGGCGCTCGGGATTGGGATAAGGAACGACACGGCTGTGGGTGGACCGAAGCTCGATGGCGCCGATGATGGGAAGATGGTCGTCGTCGCTGTCGACTATCAGTTGACAAATGCGACAGTCCCGCAGCCTGCATGGGTTGATTACTTCCGCGAGTGGGGGCCCAAGATCACGTACGCTACTGGATGCTGCACGATAAGGTCCTCGGCGGCGTTGTTGGGTAAGGTCATATCTGGGCTGCCAGCTGAGCTCTTCGGGGAGGAGGGACCGACGGGGCCAAAGGAGAAGAATAACTGGAGTGGCGATGAAAAGTAGGTTTGAACCGCGGCAGCAGTTCGACATGCAGTTAGATCGCACATGGAAAAAAATGCTCACAACGATGATAACGTTTTGTCTCATCTGCCATTCCTACTCCAGCTACCCTTTCACACGTGATGTCGACTTGGCGCCTACATGTAATTTAGGAACATGTTGCATTAATTGGTCACTGTCGGATCATTATTTGCTTGGTAAGCATAGATCATCATAAACAAGTGTGAAATTTTAGAGATATAGAAATTGGTTTTACCTTATTCATGTCCCTAGTGTGTGATATAGGTGGTGGTTTTCTCCATTGTATCAGTCTATTAATATTTGACCAAAATTTTGTCCATTATATCAATTCACTATATGACCACCAAAGTCTTTGTCATTGATTTGCAAATTTGGTCTATCCTGCCCCTTATGATTGGTCAATAAAGGGGCCGGCTTATAGTTTACGTTGTACTAAGAGTACGACCAAAGTTGCTTAGGACAGTTGAGACTTGGTTTCATGGTCCGGGAGTCAAATTACTTTGTTGCTGAAAATTAACAGCCGATCCGATTGTTTATCGGTGTGTAATTCAATGGAAATTACGGTTTAGTTTACAGATCTAACCAAGAATCCGGTTATGGATCGACCCGTATATGTATGTGTCCTTTCTATAATTGAGGTATCATCCCTGTATTTTGTATTCAAGGTGGTTAGGGGCTGCGTTGTAGGATGCATCACACCTCCTTCTAGAGTTATCCATTTGTACCTTTCTCTCAATAATGAGACTTCTCCTCGACTTCTATAAATGTAGGTCATTCTGGCTTAATTATCGTAGATGTTATGTTTTTTATTGTGTGGATGTTTATCTTCTTCTCGTCTTGTTGCTTCCACATTCACTCTACGTGGTTATTTATCCTTTTCCCAACAACAAAGAATGAAAACGATCGTGACTCTTAGAAAAGTAATCTGGCTTCTCCGTATTCTAATCCCAAGGTAGAGGGAATAAGTTCAGGTTGTGGAACAACGTTTCTAGATCATATCATTTGACTATTAAACCAACAAAAAGAACCCAAAGTATTATCAAATCATTCTCTTGTGCTTGTTAAAAAACAAGAATTGTTGTACTGTTTCAATAATTACACTAATAAGACTTATTAGCTCGATCTCTCGCGGAGTCAGAGCAGTTTGTTGGTGGTATACGTCTATCACGCCTAGCTGCTTTTGCCTACCTAAAACTGCTCGTGTGCTTGTAAAACAATTACAACTCGGAGGTTTTTCCTATTCTTTTAATAAGATTGACGGCGACTTCATTCATTGTATCACTTGGAGTTGGGGTTTGCGAAATGCCTTGTTGAGGATTAGTGCTTATTCCGTTATTGGTTCGCTAGTTGTGTGGGCCGACGAGCAAATGGGAGCCCAGTTAGGCATGGCAACGGGTCGGATTTTTGAGAACCTGATCCAAACCCGACCCGACCCGTTTTTAGCTAAACCCGATTCAACCCGAACCTGAAAAAACACTGACTCAAAAAATCCGCAAAAACCCGACACGAAAAACCCTGACCCGAAATGCGGACATTAAAAAACCCGCACAGTTTTTTTTCGGACAGTTAGGTAGGGTTGTCAATGGGAGGGTATGGGGAGGGTAAGGTCTTACCCTTACCCTTACCCACTTTGGGTAGCGGGTAAGGGTAAGGGTAATTATCCTTCTCAGCAACTCCCTTACCCTCCCCTTACTCTTACCCTCTTCTCCACAGGGTAAACGGGGAGGGTAAAGGGTAAGCGGGTAATTTTGACAAAAAAGAATTTTATACACATTGTGTGTTGATTTTTAATAATTTTATAACTAATTTATTGATAACAACATATAAAACATTATATCCAATTCAAAATCATATGTTTCTCCATGTAAAGTTAAGTCAATTCACACAACAACAATTTTTTATGCATAAATTATTTTTTTTCCTTTGCATAAGTATGCATAACAAATAAGTATTTCACCAACACTTCATTTTCCGCAAGATATATATGTTTTTCTCTCAACAAGAAAGTATTACAAGTACAACACCAAGTTATTTTCCAATGATAGAATAAAGTATTAGGGTTAAACATTTACATACAAACCTCTTTAGAATATTTATATTTGTGTAACCTTTATATCATGTGCGGGTAAAATGGTAAAAGGGTATGGATAATGTCTATACCTTACCCTCCCCTTATAGTATAGCGGAGAAACGGGGAACGGGTAAACGAATAAAGGGTAATAAAAATCTTTACCCTTATCCTTACTCTCCAGGATATGGGTAAGGATAAATGGATAATACCCTCCCCATTGACAGCCCTACAGTTAGGTAGCCTGTATTCGAACCTTCTACCACATGGTATGTTAATAGAGGGGAATGAATTACATGACGCTGGCAGGTTGGAAAAGGAGGATTCATATTATTATATAGATACGCAAGTATATATGGAATTTGAAGAAAAAGGCTGACCATAGCATGCTTACGGAACTCCATGTCAAAAACATGATTGATGTTCGACAAACAATATGAAAGGAGCAACTACGAGGTGGGGCGAACAAGGAGCTTGTCGTGATCGTAGTCATAATTCAACGTCAACGAGTTGATATTTGTTGGATAAGAGGATCAGATGCGGGCCGCGGAGGCTAGTGATCTTACTAGCAGGAAGAGAACAAGGAGGAACGATCGCATATCAGCACTGGCGGCAACCGGAACAGAGTGTGATGCTTTTTGTGCGGCAAGTACTGCCTACTTACTGCCTCGATTCGTTGCTTGTGCTCTTCCCTTCCTGCCGTCTAGTGAAGTCTTGAGCCGCTGATCGTAGAGGAGCCCCCTGTCCTCCCGAGGATCGGAGACATCCGGTTACTGGTTCCAGCATCAGTACCTTAACAAGGGCACAGGTTCGAGTGTATGTCATCTAGGCCAATAACGACGCGTTCCATGGCGAGTACGCCGGGAGGGATGGTGACTTTGCTGCCGTACATTGCATGGGTAAGGAACGAGACACTGCAGTTCAAGTTCTCCCACGGCCGCGGCGAGGAGTGGTGGGGAGTCATGAGGATTGCACGCCGACTTCTGATCCAGACTCGTGACTGAGTGCGGGCGACCTATATCACCCGCGTCCAGTGTAGTACTCACAAGTGTCAGCCTGCAAAACCCGCAAACCCAAATAAAATCTAGATTTTGCGGGTCGGGACGGGTCGGGTCGGGTAGGATCGGGTAGGATTTTTTTTGCCATGCTTAATTATTACACCTTTTTCAGGTAACTATCACCTTCAGGTCATCTGACCAAGGCATTCATGATACTTGTTACACAAGCATCACACCTGGCTCACAAGGCCATGAAATATCTTGTCACCTCTTTCTAGGCAACAACTTGCTCATATGACTCATAGAATCCTTACACATTGTTACTTTTACTAAGCAACAACAACATTAAGGCTCATAATTTCAATCAACATTTATTATATAAATGTCGTAGCTCAAATCTAGCTATGTTCATTATCTCATCATACATGCATCGTTATTAGGCATGATAACAGTCATACAAGATATTCATCACATCGTGTGATACAATAGTAACACCATTATTCCTTTTGCAGGAATCAGGGTTTACTATCAAACAGGGTTTATCATTCCCTTTACCCAAGTCAGGGTTAGGGTTCCCCTTTTCTCATTAATTAGGGTTTCATGATTATATAATCTATCCAACCCTTAATTCATTAATCCATACCTCTGGGGCATTCAAAGGTATCATATTTGATTATTCAAGAACATTACTTTCATCATATAGCATTAGTCATCATCAATTCAAGGTATGAGTTCATTTCTCATCCTCATCATGGTATGATTATATCATACACATCATTTGGGCTTAACCCCATTCTCAAGGTACATTAATTAACACTCATCAAGTGCAACAACTCATTACATTTCATTGTAATAGTTGCATAACACACTTCATATGGTTCTTATCCAATTATATTGGATTTTGAGTGAATCAAGGTATATAAACCCTGAAGTACTGAATGTGATAACTATCATGTCTTGATGTATCATTTTCTCATCATTTCTGACTCTCTTGAGTTAACCAACTTATCTTGTATTAATGTATTTCCCCTCTTAATACAACACATCACTAAACTCTCACCTTTAGCATATAATGCATAGGCCACACATTAGAATTGTCCAATTATCTTTAATGATATGGACTTATCTAATGCTAAAGACATTGCTTACAATAAGGTTGCTTATAATCAACCACTTGAAATGTTCCACCTTTATAAGGCCATTCCTCTTGTTTCATCATTAGGGTTTCTCTATACCCTTACTTAAGATTAGGATTATGATTCATTGTCACATTGCCCAAGATTAGGGCTTTATGTAATATGACTTCACATTAGAGTCCCATTTACCTTCACCCTTCGTAGGGCCTGTCATCACAACATAGCATTGGAGCTTCATGTGATGTCAACTCTTAATCAAGGTTTCTCATGGAATCACCCTCAACTAGGAATTCACATGGAATCACCCTCAACTAGGGTTTCACATGGAATCACCCTCAACTAGGGTTTCACATGGAATCACCCTCAACTAGGGTTTCACCATAGTCACCCACAATTTGGGTTTACTATTCATCTCCTTTAGGATTTCTTTCAATTATCCATAATTAGAGATTCACTATTCATCCCAATTAGGGTTTTACATCTCACTTCCCTAATTTGGAGTTTCATATATCATTACCCTACATTAGGGTTACATCCTTACCCTGGATTAGGGTTTTAATTGGAATTGCACTCATTTAGGGTTAGAACTTAATAACCATGTCAATTAGGGTTTATGTTCATGATTCGGGTTTCATGATCTCTCTACTTAAGGATCATACCCTTAATTACCACATGAATCATATTCATGTATGAATTCATGCTAACATCTTCTCAACTTGATAAGGTCATGTCATCCCTTCAATCAAGTACATACAACTATGATTAACATAGTGTACCAAGTCATTGATCCTTTAAGCAATTAGGGTTCATCCCTTAATTGGCACTAATCACTTAGGTACTATTAGGGTTTCAACCTTTGTACCTTCATTGATTATCATTACTAATCATCATTGGATCAATGAATCATTCGTCATCTTAATTCTTAAGAGATTCAATCATATTGGACCTTAATTACATAAGGTATCCAGTTGAATTGACCAATTGAATCTTCAATCACAATAGGTGTCCAAGTGGATTAACCCATTGAATCCTCAATCAACCTTGACTACTTGAGCCCCAAACGGTCTTGGTCTTTCAAAGTTCAGACGGTTTGAAACTGTTTGGTAAAGGTGGTGCTTGAGACCGTTTGCTAAAGCAAGTAGGTGAAGACCGTTTGCCCAAGTTTGACTTTTGAAACTGCATGGGCACAAACGGTTTGTGATTGTTTGGTCCCAAACGGTCTTGAGACCGTTTGGACTCAAACGGTCTTGAAACCGTTTGGTCCAAATCTCCTCAAAACCGCATGGACCAAAAAGTAGGCATGGCAATGGATCGGGTTTTTGTAAACCCGACCCAAACCCGACCCAACCCATTCGCGGCTAACTTGAACCTGATCAAAACCCAAAAATATACTGACTTCAAAAAACCCGAAAATACCCAATCCGCAAAAAAGCCGACCCGAAAAGTATATCCGAAAAAACCTGAAAATATACTCTGCTACCTGCAAATAACAACAGAAACAGATATGATTTCTTAATATTTAGATCAATCGGTGTTTAAGAATCCAACCCATATCTATTTGCAAAGACAATACAATATCTTAATACGGGACTGGTGATAAAAAATAAGAAATAGCGAAAACAATGTCTAACAAACGGTAATTAAGAGTCCGTTCACCGAGCTCCTCTTTCGGATCAAGCAGTATCTACTTGCAAATCACGATGATAAAACTCTCGGTGACTAAGAGCTTTGTTTCTCGACCAATGGCGTTGTTCACATTGTCTTCTACTCACAGATCTCATGTCAACGACCATATCTTTATACACCTCGTTCTCCGCCACGTTGTCTTCCTCCTCCCACTCCTTTCATCTCCCAGGTCCCAGCAGTGTCGTGTCGTCGAGGTATACTCTAGCACTTCCAGCACCTAATAGACGGTTGTTCCTGTAGCACGTTCTGCTGTCACCCGTTCTCGCACCAGCCTTTCCAGCAGCGGCAAGAACCGCTCTGAAAGCCCTTTGATCTTAACAGAGCAGGTACCCTTCAGCCACCTCAGCCGCCACCACTAGCAAATCCAACACAAAAGGGTATGCCACCACCATTACTTTAATTAACATGAATGACTAATTGCAAGCTCGCCCAGTAGCGTCGGCTCTACCCAGACGTGTGCCCTGGTTTTCGACCTCTAACTTCCGTTATGGTCCTCGTCATCATGTTCATCCTCTGAGATTAAGGAAAAGCAAGTTAGTAAACAGAGGCAAGAAAAGAGAGAAATGATTGTGCGGTGGCAGGCAGCACTGCTCATCAGAGAAGAGCCCTCAATGAAGAATGCACCCTTTAGGACCCAAAACAATGTCTCGTGAGGGTAGAGAGCAGGTCATACACCAGCATCTTAAAGCAGTCACCGGACTCAAACGTGGTCAGCAGCGCAACACTGATCATGCGAGGGACTCAAGCGTCGTCATTGTGATGAACACCTGATGGGTGCTGACATTAGCGGTAGATTCCGAACTGGTGGCCCTGGTGCCCGCGTGTATACTGGTAGCAATCCGATAAAACCCAAGTACCCTAAACACACTTCCGAGTATTTACCCGCCACACCCTAAAACCCAATAAAACCCGATATTTGCGAGTCAGGTCGGATAGGGTCGGGTCGGGTCGGATCGGGCAGGGTTTTTCTGCCATGCCTACCAAAAAGTGTCTCAACCACTTTAATCATATTAGGGTTTCCAATGTTGATCCCCTCAATCGATCATATACATGTTATCAAATAATAAATTGAGTTAATTAGGTCAACCTTCAACTGATTTGACCCTCAATTGACCCTAAATTGATCATCAATTAGGGTTTGGAATCAATAACCCTTCAACATATTTTAATGTGGGTCTAATTGATTTGAACCCATTGAACCATCATCCAATTTGGACATGACCTGACACCAAACGGTCTTGGGATCATTTGGATGACCTCCAAACGATCTTGAGACCGTTTTCCCATCATATCATCAAAATCCAAGACAACCAATTAAGGTTTGGATCATTGGATTGATCACCAAATCAGCAATTGATTATACTCCAACTTAGTATCATTGGATCATCAATTGCTTAACCATACTCACCCCTAGACCTCCAAACGGTCTTGGGTGACCTCCAAACGGTCTTGAGACCGTTTGGATGATCTCCAAACGGTCTTGAGACCGTTTGGCTCATCCAACCCTTGGATTCTAGTGAAAAGATCATTAGGGTTTGAGCTATTGAGTTGATCATCAAATCAGCACTTAATTGCAAAGTGATTTGGTACCTTTAGACCTTCAATTGGTCAACCATGCTTAACCCTAGACCTCCAAACGGTCTTGGGTGATCCCCAAATGGTCTTGAGACCGTTTGGGTGATTCCCAAACGGTCTTGAAACCGTTTGGATCAATCAACCCAAAACATCAACTCATTTCAATGCAAAATCAACACTTAGCCGATTAGGGTTCACACCATATCTTTTGTCCTTCAAGCACTTAACCATATACAACCCTAGACCTCCAAACGGTCTTGGGTGACCCCCAAACGATTTTGAAACCGTTTGGGCTAAATAACCCAAAAAGTCAAATCAATCAAGTTGAAAATCAGCACTTAATCCAATTAGGGTTTGCCTAATTGATTAGCCTTCAACTCATGATTCCTTTGGAATTAATCCATAAAATTTGGTGGGTTATCAACCAACATAATTAGGAACAGGAATCTCAAACGGTCATCCCTTGGTCAACTCCCCCAATCGGTTTTGAAATCGTTTGGTCTCATGTGGTTTGATGAAACTGTTTGCTTCTAAACGGTTTGAAACCGTTTGCTCCCAAACGGTTTGGGAAACCGTTTGAGCAACCCAACCAAGATCGTTTGCTTAGATATTTTAGAGAGGTGTGTGCTTATCATCTTCAACTTCTAAACTCATGAAACCTGCAATGGTTTCCATGGCAATTGCATCCATCAATCAAATCAATTATTGTAAGTATGGAAATGATCATTATTTGATAAGGAATTGAATGCAATAACAAAATCAAGGGTTCAAGTTATAAAACCCGCCTTCAATTGAGTTCCAAAGCTCCATGCTCACGGCAACAATGTTGGATGCAACTCCTTTCACCATTCCAAGGCTCGTCTTCAATGTTTGAGTGAAAAGGAATTGTTAGAATTGAAGAGGAGATCGAATTAGGAAGAAATCCATAATTTATTTTCGATTTCTACCATGGAATCAAGGTGAAATGGATCAAGAACCTTACCAACAGGTTGGGGGTCGTCCTCCTTATCCTCCCAATCTCCCTTGGTCGTTTCACAAGCAAGGAGAAGAAGTGGGGTCGAAAAAGCCTTTCATTTGGCTTGTAAAAAGGTCTTTTTATAAGAAATTCAAGGAGAGAGAAAATGCCTTATAAAAAAATCATTTAATCCCAAAAATATGGCCGCCTCTTCCCCCTTATCTTCTTTAGGGACGAGGCTATCTTGTTTGCCTCTTATTCCTATCAATTATCCATGATTTAAAGAAAAGCAAATTAAGCATCTCAATTCATATTATACTAATATCCATATGTGAGTGGATATTTCTTTTTCTTATAAAATTGTGTGTGAGTTATCCACTCCTTTGGATATTTTCGTGGTCCTTGCAAGGCTCAAGGACTTCACATACACATCTGAATCCAACCATTTTAATTTTGGTTGAAGGCCCTTTAATTAATACATTCATTTTTGCCCTAAATCGAATTAGGGTTTCAATTATGATTAAATATTCATTATTTTAATATCAAGATTCTCTCCTCCAACTTAATTCAAATGAGGCGCCCCTCTCATTTTCTTTTCTTTACATGATTTCAATAAGAATTAAGGACCTTATTGAAGTGGTAATTTGCATATTGAACCCTAGGTTTTGGGTAAATTGCACTTTACACCAAAACTAGGTTTTAATGCACAAACATTGCTTTATCAGCTCTTCCTTGGTACTCAGGATACCACAAGCCATAGCTTTGCATCATATTCATTCTCATGATGCTTCAATACATGAGGAACATATTATCATGCAACATTTGTAATTTAACCCCTCAACTTGGGTAATTTGCACTTTAGTCCAAAATAAGCAAATATTGCTTCAACATTGTTCAAACAGGGCCAAAATTGAAACATAAGTTTCTCATGAGACCTAATTACTTTTCACAAGATAAGATTAAGCATATAATCATCTCTCTTAATCAAAACACCTAGGGTTAAAGTATAATCCAGGTCAGGGATGTTACAGTGGCGCTCTGCCAATGATCACTGTGAATCCTGCATCCCTACCACCGTTACTCGAGCCATGGAAACATGTAGTCGTTGTGAAACTCATTGGAGGAAATATAGGGTTCCAAACCCTAGTTAACTGGCTCTCTCTCCTATGGGCACCCTCAGACTCCTTCTGAGTCATAGATCTTGAACTGTGATATTATATTGTTCAATTAGCAAACGATAAGGATTTCATCAACACCATGACAAAGGGTCCCTGGACCATATTCGGTAGCTACCTCTCTGTGAAATCATGGACAACCAAGTTCCACCCCTCTGACCCAATACCTCGAAGGTTGGTGGTATGACTTAGGGTTGTGGATCTTCCTGTCTATTTGTACCAAAACCAATTCCTATCAAGCATAGGTGATCTTGTGGGGAGGATGATCAAGATTGATGCAACCACAACCACTGGAGATTGTGGTAACTTCACTCGTCTAGAGGTGGAGGTTGACACCACTCAACCCCTTCTCCCGGGCATCTTCCTGAACAATGAACACTACCACATAGAGTATGAAAATCTCCCGACAGTGTGTCTACGTTGTGGTAGGTTGGGTCACGCTGATGCAACATGCACCTTTGCCAAACTATTTACCCCAGAGGAAGCATCTTCATCAATGATTGTAGTCCCATGGGAACACTTCTCCTACTCGAAGTCGATCCACACACCCAAGCCGGTGAGGAGATAACATGTGCAGAAGGACCGTGCGGGCAATGAGTAGAAGGACCGCACACGCACAACCCAAGCAAGCTTCGAAAGAGGCAATGATGGGTCAAGCCAAAACAACCTCACCTGATGGGGGGACACGGGAGGAAGAGGAATAATGGGAAACTGTTGTCAGTAGGAAGAACAAGAAGAAACAAACCAACCCTACATCGAGGAAGACATCTGGTAATGAGCATCCCCAAGGTGCCACAACCACATCCAAAGATGACATGAATGTCATACTTATACACGACCAAACTGCTGAAGGACGAACACGCATGCCTAATAATGGGGAGGCATTCATCTTCAGTGGAAGAAGCCATGAGTCATATGCGGACCCCCCCTAACAAGTTCAGTTGGGGTAATGCCAGCAAGGACAATGGCGTTCTCCTCAGGAATAGAAGGGTCATCTACCAAAATGTCACGGTAAGCCCTGGTTGAGAAAGGAAGAAAGGGAGCTATCTCAAATGTTTGTCAATGCGGGTCATGTGAAGAAGCAACTAGCTTTTGAGGATCAAAATCAAGAGATGGAAATCACTAAGACAGAGGTCGTTGAGGATCAAAATCAAGAGATGGAAATCACTAAGACAGAGGTCGTTGAGTCTGCCCAGTTGTCCCGTTGTCCATAGCCATATTGTTATATCGTGTGACTATTGTGAAGTTCCTCACCTGCACAGTTCCACACAAATTAATCACGCCAACGCACAAAAATACAAGTATGCAATCGTGATAATGTTTTATTTCGATATATTTTCTAAAAAAATAATGTGTTTGTATGCAAATTGCAATTTATCGTGTAAAGTTATGCGGTAGGCATTCGTCGGCAGAAACTTGCAGCACTGAGATTGCAACATGCGACGACAGGCCCAACTACAAAGGGGTTCAATAATAGGCATATGATGACCCTGCCGTTTGAATGACTTGCAATTCAGTAAGTAATGACAGGCAATATCAGAAACCAACTATCAGATAAGGTGTGGAAGTTAAGATGCCAATATTAGGTGTCATTTATAACGAAGGGGAATAATTTGACGTTACACTGCACATCCCAATTGCTATAAACATGTGTAGATTCCATACACCTATTTTGGCACCCCATCAGGTAGTTATCGGTTGGAAGGGACAAGCCAGCCATAATACTCATCATCAATTATTTTTATGTGTCTTGAACATGAGAATTCAAACACAAATGCCCTTCTCAACTATGATGGACCCTAGAAAACCTTCCCACTACTCTTACTCTTCGCCTAGGGGATGTCGAAAAATTGATTTTGGGTCCATTCCGGATCAAACAACAACTGGGTTGATGCAAAAAAGCACGAACTTAGAACCGATCCAGAATTAGATCTTTTCACAAAGTGGTATACATGGAACTAAACTTGATTTCATAATGTTCTAACCTAGGCTCAAAGCCGGATAATAAAAAAATGTTAGAAGTATACGTCATCTAATGTTGATGTGGGTTTAGCTAAGTGAACTACGGTATTCTACCACACGTTTTCGTCTTGTAACTATCACAATATATATTAAAAAATACCACACAGATTGTCGCTTCTTTCCCTTTCCTTTATATTCATGTTTTCCCCAATACTGCATAATAGCTATTGTCGAAGGCTAAATCTCTGACCTTTATAGTAAATCTCTAACTTGTACATGTTGTTCAGGGCTAATCCTTGACCTCTGTTCGGTCGAGAATACCCTAGTCCACAAAAAGGTTGACAAGGGCCCAGCCTTGACCAATAGGGGTGCAAGACTTGATCCGTAAATAGTCAAAAGATGGTTTTCTGAACATGTTAACTAAGGTTTTGCCCTGAGCAATAAAGTCGTGACCTACATATATATGTTCTTACAACTTCTAAGCATGCTAGTCAAGGTCTGGCCTTGACCAATATTAGATACAAATCTTATATATATATATATATATATATATATATATATATATATATATATATATATATATATATATATATATATGTGTGTGTGTGTGTGTGTGTGTGTGTGTGTGTGTGTGTGTGTGTGTGTGTATGTATGTATATATATGTATATGTATATGTATGTATATGTATATGTATATGTATATATATATATATGTATATATATATGGAAAATTGGGTAAGTATATTCTAAAAACCCCGGGAAGGGGACAAAATTACAAGCCACACCCTCACATGTGACTACACGCTCCTAAGAATTGGTTACATCAGATCCCAATTCCTAGTAATAGTAGGAGGTATATTAAGACGTGATTTAAATGTAAAGTACATTCTCTTGATCTCTAGAGCAAGCTGATTGAAGATGACAACAAAATCTGAAGCACCACCATTGTGCAGTCGTTTATTGCGTTCCGCCCAAACAAAGTGGACAACACCAGTGATAGCCCAAAGTTCAATGATTTTGAAATGTTTCGACCTCTTACCAAGGTCAGCTAAGCAGCCATATAGAGAATAAGAGGACCTGATGTTGAGTTTAAATTGTGCTCGACCCCAAATATATCTCTAGAACTTGCAACCTTCGAACAAATAAGCAACTGAGTCATTATGCAGGCCATACAATAAACATGCTGGGACAGGAGAACCCGACCAGGAGCTAATCTTTTCCAGTGTAGGAAGGACATTAGTGAGAGCTCTAAAGCTAGTGAAGCTCCATCTAGGATAGTGCATGGAAGACCAGAGACTAACATAAGTCTTGTCGGGTGGACGTTTTATCTGGCATTGTCCCAAAGATCCTGGTCCGCCCACATTGAGAAAGAAGGCCAAAGAGCTACCATATATCTATGGCAAGTAGAGCCACTCCTGGAATAAGTATCCAAGGAATCACCATACCTACAAGATAGCCATAAGCTCCATATGCTTTGTGCTTGCGTGAACCTCTTAATACGACGCAAAGTGTGGTAATCAGCAAGTTCATCAAGTCTCTTTAGACCAAGACCACCTTCACAAAGTGGGTATGCCATCTGTGACCAACAAGAGGGATGTACAGAACTGCCCCATAAGAAATCAGAAAGCAGCAACTCCATCCTACGTAGCACAGCTGGAGGAATGTCACCCATTCGCAACTAGTAGCTTATCAAACCCATGTTATAGTGCTTAATAAGAACAAGATGACCAGCCCTAGAGATTTTAGAACCCGACCATATCTGTATCATGTCTCTTATCTTATCCAAGCATTCATGAAAGTGACGCTTCCTAAGATTTCCACCAGCCATTGGAAACCCGAGATACTTGTAGGCCATGTACCTTACTGAATACCCAAGCAACTGATCAAGGCATCCTTGTTGCGACAAGAGAAAGACAAATAAATATGGGTTTTATTAGGATTGCATTTCATACCAGAGACAGAACCAAACTCTTGCAAAATCTTCTTGAGATTGGTAAGACTACACAAGCGGCCCTCAGAGAAAATAAGAACATCATTTGCAAATAGAAGATGGCTAAGAGCCTTGGTCCTGTTGATAGGATAGCTTCTAATGAGTTTGCTATCATACGTAACGTCAAGAAATATGTTGAATCCTTCCATTTCCAGGGCGAATAACAAGGGTGATAAAGGATCACCTTGCCTAAGTCCATTGGATCTTTTGAAGAAGCCAGCCGAAGAAACATTCAGTAGAAGAGAAAAGGATGGAGTTTCCACACATTGCTTAAGGATGGAGATAAACTTCTCATTGAAACAAAGACCAACAAGACAATCCCATAAGTAGCACCAACAAACGAAATCAAAAGCCTTGGTGATATCCAACTTGATGCAAGCGGCAGGAGGGCTGATCTTCTGGTTGAATTTAAGAGTGAACTCGGCCGCAAGGAGAGAACAATCCTCAATACTTCTACCTTTAACAAAATCATCTGGGCAAGGAGAGATAACATTTGGCAATAGAGTAGCTAACCTCCTTGAGATGACTTTGGCAATAATTTTATAGAGCATCGAGCAGCAAGAAATAAGCCTAAAATCAGCTACAGACGAGACAATGTCCTTCTTGGGAATAAGAGCAAGGAAAACACGATTGACTTGTCTAACCATGCTACCACCTTCGAAAATCCATTGTAAAGAATTAAGAAGATCATCACAAATGATGTTCCAGTTCTCCCTATAGAAATAACCATTGAAGCCATCATGTCCCGGGCTTTTGTGAGGCCCTATGCTCCACACAACATCACAGACTTCATTCAAACTCGATGTAGAACACAACATATCATTATCATTCCCAGAAAAATGGGGTCCAATCTGGAATACAAGAACGGGATGCAACCTGAGGTTGATTGTATAGCTACTCAAAAAACTGTATAGTGTCATCTGCAATGGCATCATTATCCTGCAAAAGATTTCCATGTGAGTCAAAAAGCTCAGTGATAGAATTAATAGCATCCCTTCTCTTAACAATGGTATGATAGACTCTAGTGTTCCTATCTCCATTGGAAAGCCACTCCATCCTACTGTGTTGCCAGAAATAGACCTCCTCCTCCTTAAGAAGCACGTCCAATCTCTCAAGAGTTTGTTTTTCAGCATAAATGAGATCGCGGTCCAGTGGGCATCTTCGAACCACGGCTGAGATGTCATCAAGCTCCATTCTTTCTCTAGCTGCTACATTAACACAAATATATCACAATTCAGTGGCTTCAAATTTAAGTAAATATTTCAATTGAGCAGTAATACTTGTACCAACACAAAAGTCAGGTTTTTGTTGCAAATATCTATTCATATAGTCAAGAAATACATAGAAAAAAAATTTGCCTCTATAAAAGTTACCATGATAAATTTAATGGCTGACATATTTTCGTTGCACTTATTTTCATACAAGTTGCACATACAAACATAACAATGTAGCATTGTTATCTTAACAGATGCATACCACAAAATATGTACTTGTTCAACCTAATACATAGAAATCATGTGGTATAGCACATTGTTTGGCATATAAAATCATATTTGCAGTCATCCTAATATGTAACTTCAATGCCATCTCTTGCATTTTGATTTCAAGTAGTTTTCCTTTCTCTAATGTTGCTTCCAACACTTGCACTTTGGACTCTATTTGTGGTGTTGTTCACACTTTGTCTATTTTTTTGACTGCATCCAATATCCTATATTTTAAAACAAAATACATTAGTAAATTTTCTGCAA
Source organism: Alisma plantago-aquatica (assembly GCA_963693085.1). Classification (NCBI taxonomy): domain Eukaryota; kingdom Viridiplantae; phylum Streptophyta; class Magnoliopsida; order Alismatales; family Alismataceae; genus Alisma; species Alisma plantago-aquatica. Next base: position 1,252,135,262 of record OY856411.1, on the reverse strand, counting down.
ATAACACAATATATAGAAAGATCAATAGAAAGACACACAACATGCCTCACTTTGTTACAGCGAATTTCTTACCTGTTTCAAGAAAACAATGCAAACTCTTTTATATTTTTGTGATTGAATTGTCGATAATTTGACAAGTTATAAATATTTCCATATTAAAATAAACCATAGAATACAAAGGAATCACCAACAAACAACTCACTATAATTTAAATTTCTAGAATTATAGTTGGAATCGAGCTAGATATTTGTTAATTATGTAAGACCACTGACATGTGCTTTGGGCTAACCCTATTTGTTTTTCTTGGTTTTGACCCAGTGTGCTTTTTTGGTTTTTCTTGACCCTTTCCTTGAACTATGTGGGTGCTTTGGGTGTGCCTCGAATAAGACACCTTCCTTAGGTGTATCTTGTCTCGACCATGGTGGTTTGGGTCAAGACCATTTGTCCTTTTGTGGAGTATCTCAACCTAGTGTTCTTGGTGACCTTTTTGTCCTGACTAGGGTGATTCTTTGGTTTTGTTTCGACCTCATTTAGAGTGTCTCAACCGAAACCATGTTTTGGGGACCCAAGTGGTTGAGACCCAACATAGGTTGTTTCACCATCTCGTGCAAGCAAGGTTTAAGTGGTTGAGTGTTAGTTTCTTGGGTGAACAAGTGTCCCTTTGGTGCCTTTAGGTGTTGTCACATCATCCCTCACCCCACCTCCCTCCTCCTTTGTTGTATAAACCCTTTTCTCTCCATGCAAATGATCTTTTTGGCCCTATTTCTTCCTCACCCTCTCTTGCTCATCCTTGGAGCCTTGAGTAGCTAGGAGGTCTGATCTTGGATATTTTGGTGGTCGAGATATCTTTCACATGGTGACATTTACTCATCTTCAACTTTGGTAAGTGTATGTCTTTCTTTTGTGTTGTTTCCTTGGATCTTCTATGTAAGGCCCCTAAACTTGCTTAATGAGTTTAACAAGCTTAATTATAATAATTAAATTCTTAGAACCCTAGTATAACCTTTTGATATGCTTTGAATTCATAATACAAGCTTAAGTTTCAAATTTGGTCCAATTTGGACATTGTTTGAGCAAGTTATGTAATTTTATACACATTTTGGACTTTTCTGCAATTTACCCAATTGAGAGGTTTTCTTTGTAATTTATCACTTGCATTATGTTCCTTGGATATTGTGTCATCATTCGTGAGCTTTTTGAGACATGGGGAACCTATTTATGCCTTGGTTTGAAGGTGTTTTCTCCAAGGGTATTTTAGGGTTTACCCCTTCACGGATGAGCTACCTTTAGTAGCTATAAACTAATGAATTATTTGATTGGCTGGGAAATTCAATAAAAAAAATCTAAGCATGTCTATACATATGGTGGGGGAGATACTTGTGTGTGTGCTTGTATATTCTTAATAAATTAAGGCCATGGACACTTGGATAGATACTAGAACTTCAACTTTTTCTTTTTCTTTATCTTAAAGTTTCATATACTTATCCCCAAGCACCAAAACAATAAATTTTCTCTCCACCACTTACCTCCTTCTCCCAACCTCATTATCCCCCTGTGCATCTGAGAATTTACTATCCAAGGAAGAAGAAAGTGGGGATCTTCTTGGAAAAAAGATCTAGGGTTGCAATTGACTTCATTTTAGGGTTGAAAAAGCTTCCTTCTAGTGATCTTGACCTAAAAAAGTAAGAATTTCCATCTTTCCTCCATTTATTTCTTTTTTATCATTTCTCCTAGATTTCTCCAAGTCAGAACCTTGTTGTTCCATGGTAGAAATTGCTCTAAAGCTCTAAAACCCCACATTTCTTGCTCCTTATGCTTAGGGTTTGCTCATTTGATGAAGAAAGGTGCTAGATGGACGAATTCATAGCTTACTCTTAGATTTTCTACCCTAACTGTTCAAGATTTCTTCTGTGTGGGGTTTCATATTCTCATTAGAGGTAATTTTTATAACTTGCTCCACATTTATTGCTTACCATAAGCTTTCTAGATCATGTTCTTGCTTGAAAATGATGATCCATGCGCTTAAAAGCTATGCTTGACTTGGATTTCGATTTCTATAATATTCCCTATTCTGATTTCAGTTCTAGATGAACCTATGATCATGTGTACATTATTCCTAAGGTATAATATGACTTGGATCAGGTTGGTTTGACAATCTAGGGTGCTAATCACATATCAACCAATGGTCAATTTTAGGGTTTAAAGTTGATTTCTTCTATAAATCCATGACCCGATGATGGCACCATTGCAACACCCTATAGTGTTGTCCTCATGACAATTGATGGTCCTGGTCAAAGGTGTAAGATGATGGTGACAACCTATGGTCACCCCCCTTAGGTCAGGTGTGATAGAGTGAACTTTTGATGTTCTTGAATACCCTTTTGGATAAACATGCTCACCGATTTGAGTGTTGCATCAAATATGCATATAATGCATCTTAAGTTATGATAAACTATGGTTGAACCTTCATAATATTTTTGATGTTTTTAGGTTGATATTTATAAATTTGAATATGGTAACATAATTGGCATATTGATATAAATAGAGCTGAGTTCGCTAATGGTTTAGCACAAGTGTGACAATATATCTCACGATACCCTTGTCTACGGTGGACTTGGTTGTCACCTATTTTCTGGGTCATAATTGGATGGGTGACATGGAGAGATCAAGCCCATTGGATGTGGATTAATTAGACGTTTAGTGCCTTGTTCCTTTACCTCCTATCAAGATGGGGTCGTGGGACCGTCAGCGGCTATTGGGTCTGAACAATCCCACGTCGTGAGTGGTGGCCTGAGGAAGAAAAGGGAGTGGGTGGTTGCTTTGGCCTTTCTGAGACCTACAGACCGACGCACCAGACCACTCAAGGCTGCTTCACCATCACCTGAGTAAGGAAAGAGACCACGACGCACCCAGCGCGAGGTGGTATTGATAGACGTCGAGCCCAGTTTTTGGGTGAAGTCGACGGAGGGTAGTCGACGAGCTTCGAGAGAGATGGAGAGGACCTTGGCAGCAAGATACAGCGAGAAGGAGTCTCGACGGCATCCATGAAATAGATGTAGATGAAGGGGAGCGGAGCAGCACTGATCCCTCACCAGAGACCAGCCTCACAGCGGCAACTAGTCGACAAGATTTGTGAGATGTGAGGAACGGATCAGGGTTGTGCTTTGCCACCTAGGCACAGAGAATCCCAATGGCGGCGGCTTCTGTTAACAGACCTAGCACACACGAAGGGCGTCGAGCGAGCAGAACTGGCGAGGAGGAGCAGACGTTATCCAATATCTCATTGGCGCTCCAGTCCAGCAGCCAGGCTTGCATCAGCATGGACTGGAGGGATGTGCTAGGCCGGTGGCGAGCATGCAGTGGTGCTTGATGGAGGAGTAGGTAGAGGTGGCAGTTGCCTCGTGCACTGGAGAATTGATGGGCATGGTCGCAAGACAAGGAGACGATGCATATTGTTGCCCCCACTCCCCACAGCGGCGCTCACACAGCTCCCAGGAGGGCAGAGGCAGTGTGTGCCATGTAACAACACACACCGGCGTCATGTGTTGAGCGTCCAGAAGGAGAGCAAGGGAAGAAGGATCGGAAGAGAGGTCGAGTCGACGACGGCCGTGAGATGGAGTTCCGCTGGGACTCACACCGCGTGGAAACGTAGAAAGAAAGGGGTAGCAAGAACCCAGAACCAGCCAAATCCCTTGAACTGGACCAGCCTAGCTGAACCAAGGAAAACCTAGCAAAACCTGGATCAGCACAGACCAGGGAAGAAGGATCTACGCCTCTCATAGGCCACGTGGCGACACGTGATTGGCCAGAAAAAGGTTATAATTTAGTAAATGCTCAGATCTTCATTAAATCACAATAATTAGCTCGATTATCAGAAAAAATGCAAACAGGGTATCGTTATTCTCAAAAAAAATAGAAGAAAAATATGAAACCATAATATCAGGCTTTTGATGATTAAATATCTGCAATATCATGTAAGATGTGTAACGCTTGTTTAATGGATAATAAATAGCAAAAGATGCCATAAAATCATGGAAAATATTAGTAAGTCCATATTATGTATAGAATGCATATGATGTCAGATATGGTCATGCTGACATACAAAATTACATAATTTTATTAATATGTCTTATTAAGGCTAATAACACTAAAGATGATGCAATTAATACATGCATGCTCCATAAATGATGATATTTACAGAAAACCCTCATATCTGTAACTGGAAGATAATATATAAATCTGAGATCAGTTATATACACGAAATTCATGTTACATAAAGATGAACCTTGATACATGTTATGAAATCCTAATTTTGGTTAATGGTGTAACCTAGGGTTAATTGATGTGCACAAAAAGGATATGGAACCTAATGTTCAGATGATGAACTTTGATAATGAGATGTAATCTGGAAAATGACATCAGTGAGATAATCAATAAGATATGAATACAAGTAATCATGAGGATATCATAATGAGATAGGCAAACCCTAAAATGGATATAAATAGGGTTAATGATGATCAGAACCTGATGATCATATGTGGTCTTGTCTTGATTAGGGTTTGACAAAGATATAGATGACATGGATATATGTGATTAGGTTATCTGTTTGGAAGGTACGCCATTACCTCTTACTTGGCTTATTATACAATATGCTTGTTTTATATGTGTAGTAAAATACTTGGCATATGGTATTGGATGAAATAATTGTTCTTGTATGATATCTTGCTTGATTTTCCATACTTATGGCTATGAACACATGAAACATAAGATCTCGGGTCCATCATATGATAGCACTAAACTCTTTGGTAGTACAGTGCATTGAAGAGATCTCAAACTCTTTGGTAGTAGATCACATGTGTTAGATCTCAAACTCTTTGGTAGTAGATCACACGTTAAATGATCTCAAACTCGTTGGTAGTAGATCATAAGGCCTAAAAAATCAAAGCCCTTGGGGGAAGATGTACGAGATATATGATGGAAATGTGCTTAAAATATGTGTTCTCTTTTGTTAATGAGCATCTTTGTGCAAGTATATGCTTTTTCTTATATTTCTTTATAACTATCAAGTATATTAGTTTTATCTTATTGCCAAGATATGATGAGAGGTATATAAAAGACATGTAGACGTACTCAGTACAATATTCTTGAATATTGTGCTGACGTGTACCGCATGTAATATGTTGTTTAGGTTGTGGTTATGCTCTTAAAGATCCAAGATAGTTGAGAGTTGTGTGGCGAGCTGATGTACAGGTGGACCTGTTGTCTTAAGATCCTGCAGTTTAGAGGTAGTATATGTATATGTATAAGTTTGTTGTTCAATATGTAATATCAAATATTGTAAGAATTCATGTTGTAATTATTTGTTGAATGGTGGACATGTGTGTATGGTTTTATTATTGTTCATGTACATGTGCTACTATATTTCCTTCTGACTCCCTTGATTTTCTTCTTCTTAGCCTAGTGTGTGGGGCTCAAATTGGGATTCTCGCTGAGGTGAGGTTTCAATTTGGACGTCACACATCAAATTAAGTTTTAGAAAATCCGGGGACATCACAGGTGGTATCAGAGCATGAACAATAGCAAAACCTGACATTTACTCATTATGCAACACAAAACCAAAGAACCTTGAACTTAGAAATCTTTAGGGTTAGATTAGTCGTCTTTTAGAGACTAGATCTGACCTAACCTCTAGGTTAGCACCTAGATGTCCAAGAACTAGGTCTAGACTGGTGCTTGTTGAGTAGCAAGTCCTTAGATGTCGTTCTTTCCTTGTAGTGCAGTGGTATGGGACGTTGCACTATTTGGAAATGACATGCATCAAGGGAAGAGAAACCCTAGACATATTGCGCACATTGTCTAGCATAGCTACACTAGTCTACCCCTTGTTCTCACCCTTTTCACTAGTTTTCATGACACTGGACTCTCTACTATGTGTGGGGCACTCGTTTCCAGATTTGGTTTTGGATTCTAATCGGATCGAACCTTGATAGTTTTCTCTGACGCTTATTTTATCAGAGAAGAACTATATAATATTTTAATATGTATATGTATTACAAAAATGTGTCCCCACACATGTACGAGTAGGAGGTGGTCATGTAACCTAAGTGAAAGTGAATGCCATCAGTCTAGAAGAGAGAGTAGTTCTAGATTAGATGTCTAAAGCCTTGTTGGAATATATGATAGATGGAATAGATGATATAAGTTTTGATGATATGTTGTAAGTCTTATATAGATGATATAAGATGGGTTATGATAATATATGTTTGTCTTTGAGGACTTAAGTTTAGTTTTGAGGATTTGTGATAAGTTTTGATGATGCAAGTAACTAGGATTTTATGGGATAAGATGTCTTAAGATGAGGTAAGGTTGTGAGTCAGCATGAGCCTCAATCTCTTTTACAAAGGAGGACCTATAGTGTTAGACCAGTTTTGGGGTTAGCTCAAGAGAGAGCGAGACCCACAGGTATAAGGTTAGAGAACCTAGACTCCATGATATGAGAAATATGAGAAATATGTGACATGATATGTCCTAAACTATACTACTCCTGAGTGATTGAGTTGAGTTGATTTATGTATGATTCCTATAGTTTTGTTGAACCCTAGATGTCCTTGGGAGGACCAAACCCTAGAGACAAAGAGAGGCTGGATATATGTGCATATGTGAACATGAATATGAGTGCCTACCATCTGGGTGAGGGAGAGAGCCCAAGACCATGGAGGATGTAGCTATGTTAGTTTCTGTGAAGCCTCATGCTCGGGTTGGTGGTTTCCCACATAGGAATCTAGTGGTGTATATAAGAGAGCTTTGGGGTATGATGTTTCATGGTTAGAACCTATGAAGAGTATGTCATAGCATGCTTTGGTTTGTGCTTATGTGGCTAAAGCTTGTGAAGTTGATCACTAGTGCTAATGAGGTAATCCGAGAACCCTAGACCGAGAGGAAAGATAAAGCATATACATGTGAGATACTCATAGAGTTGAGTTAGCTCAGAGAGACTGAGCATGGCACTACCCTCATGATATGGGACAGGAGAACCCCAACTGGACTAGATAATGTTTTGATATATGTTTGACAAGCCACTCACATAAGTTTGTTTAGCACAACTATGATACAATATATGTAAGGATATGATCTAATCTTAAGATTTGATACATAGACATGATATGATAAAAACCTAGAGATGGTTTAATAGATATGAATACGGTAATGGTTAACCATATACATGAATAATGATGATAATGTGAAATTGTTGGTTAATCTTGTGATGAAATCACTGGTAAATGTTGCAATTTATTATGATAAGAAATGAAATGAGATCAAAAGAATGAAACGTGTTACATGAGGTGTTAATCTTAGTGCTTAATAAAGACAAAGGAAAATAAAGTTTGACAACTAGCACATCATAATGTTTATGACACCTTGATATGATCTAGATGGATAAAGCGGGTTAACTTTAGTTAACTTCCTCCTCAAAGGCACATGTTAATGTTGAACATGTTCTAACATATAGCTCAATATAATGGTGATTACACCTTGATATAATGGGCTAATTTTATTTAACTCCTTTAGAACATGGTAATATGATGTGGGATCCCTAATGGATGGCTAAAGATAAGGAAGCAAAATCTAATATATGAGATATGTAATGACATAACCTAAGCTTCTAAACCCTTGTTTGAGCCTTCTATGGAGTGAGGTTTCACCCTTGATGCTTTTGAAACCTCCTAATAGTGCTTTGGATACATGGTTCTAGGTAACCTTTGCGGATATGTTACACATAGAATGGTGCCTACATGTAGATGAGAGCAAGATAAGGTTTTCCCTAGAAGTATGAGTATGGTGTACTTTCGAGGACGAAAGTTCTTTTAAGATGTATATGATGTGAAAGAGTGGGTTTTCTAGCTTAATTTCGAGGACGGAATTTCTTTTAAGGTGTGTAGGATGTGATAGAGTGAACTTTTGATGTTCTTGAATACCCTTTTACATAAACATGCTCACGGATTTGAATGTTGCATCAAATATGCATAGAATGCATCTTAAGTTATGATAAACTATGGTTGAACCTTCATAATATTTTTGATGTTTTTAGGTAGAGATTTATAAATTTGAATATTGTAACAAATTTGGCATATCGATATAAATAGAGTTGAGTTCATTAATGGTTTAGCATAAGTGTTACAATATATCTCAGACTTGGCTGTCACCTATTTTCTGGGTCATAATTGGATGGGTGACATGGAGAGATCAAGCCCATTGGATGTGGATAAATTAGACATTTAGTGCCTCGTTCCTCTACCTCCTATCAAGCTGGGGTCGTGGGACCGTCAGCGGCTATTGGGTCTAAACAATCCCACATCGTGAGTCGTGGCCTGAGGAAGAAAAGGGAGTGGGTGGTTGCTTTGGCCTTTCTGAGACCTACAGACTGACGCACCAGACCACTCAAGGCTGCTTCACCATCACCTGAGTAAGGAAAGAGACCACGACGCATCCCAACGTGAGGTGGTATTGATAGACGTCGAGCCCATTTTTTGGGTGAAGTCGACGAAGGGTAGTCGACGAGCTTCGAGAGAGATGGAGAGGACCTTGGCAGCAAGCTACAACGAGAAGGAGTCTCAACGACATCCATGAAACAGATGTAGATGAAGGGGAGCGAAGCAGCACTGATCCCTCACCAGAGACCAGCCTCACAACGACAACCAGACGGAAAGATTTGTGAGATGTGAGGAACGGATCAGGGTTGTGCTTTGCCACCTAGGCACAGAGAATCCTAATGGCAGCGGCTTCTGTTAACAGACCTAGCACACACGAAGGGCGTCGAGCGAGCAGAACTGGCGAGGAGGAGCATACGTTATCCAGTATCTCATTAGCGCTCCAGTCCAGCAGCCAGTCTTTCATCGGCATGGACTAGAGGGAGGCGCTAGGGCGGCGGCGAGCATGCGGTGGTGCTTGATGGAGGAGTAGGCAGAGGCAGAAGTTGCCTCGTGCGCTGGAGAATTGATGGGCACGGTCGCGAGACAAGGATACAACGCATGTTGTTGCCCCCACGCCCCCACAGCGGCGCTCGCACAGATCCCAGGAGGGCAGAGGCAGTGTGTGCCAGGTAACAACGCACATTGGCGTCGTGTGTTGGGTGTCCAGAAGGAGAGCAAGGGAAGAAGGATCAGAAGAGAGGTTGAGTTGAAGGCGGCCGTGAGATGGAGTTCCACTGGGATTCACACCGCGTGGAAACGGAGAAAGAAAGGGGTAGCAAGAACCATGAACCAGCCAAATCCCTTGAACCGGACCAACCTAGATGAACCAAGGAAAACCCGACAGAACCTAGATCAGCACAGACCAGGGAAGAAGGAGCTACGCCTCTCATAGGCCACGTGGCGACACATGATTGGCCAGAAAAAGGTAATAATTCAGTAAATGCTCAGATCTTCATTAAATCACAATAATTAGCTCAATTATCAAAAAAATGCAAACAAGGTATCATTATTCTCAGAAAAATTAGTAGAACAATATGAAACCATAATATCAGACTTTTGATGATTAAATATCTGCAATATCATGTAAGATGTGTAATGCTTGTTTAATGGATAATAAATAGCAAATGATGACATAAAACCATGGAAAAATATCAGTAAGTCCATATTTATGTATAGAATGCATATGATGTCAGATATGGTCATGTTGATGTAAGAAATTATGTAATTTGATTAATATGTTTAATTAAGGCTAATAACACTAAAGATGATGCAATTAATACATGCATGCTCAATAAATGATGATATTTACAGAAAACCCTCATATCTGTAACTGGAAGATAATATATAAATCTGAGATCTGTTATATACATGAAATTCATGTTACATAAAGATGAACCTTGATACATGTTATGAAATCCTAATTTTGGTTAATGGTGTAACCTAGGGTTAATTAATGTGCACAAAACGAATATGGAACCTAATGTTCAGATGATGAACTTTGATAATGAGATGTAATCTGGAAAATGACATCAGTGAGATAATCATAAGATATGAATACAAGTAATCATGAGGATATCATAATGAGATAGGAAAACCCTAAAATGGATATAAATAGGGTTAATGATGATGAGAACCTGATGATCGTATGTGGTATTGTCTTGATCAGGGTTTGAAAGATATAGATGCCATGGATATATGTGATTAGGTTATCTCTTTGGAAGGTATGTCATTACCTCTTACTTGGCTTATTATACAATATGCTTGTGTTATATGTGTAGTAAAATACTTCGCATATGGTATTGGATGAAATAATTGTTCTTGTATGATATCTTGTTTGATTTTCCATACATATGGCTATGAACACATGAAACATAAGATATTGGATCCATCATATGATAGCACTAAACTCTTTGGTAGTAAAGTGCATTGAAGTGATCTCAAACTCTTTGGTAGTAGATCACATGTGTTAGATCTCAAACTATTTGGTAGTAGATCACACGTTAAATGATCTCAAACTCTTTGGTAGTAGATCATAAGGCCTAAAAACAAGAAAGCCCTTGGGGGAATATGTACGAGATATATGATGGAAATGTGCTTAAAATATGTGCTCTCTTTTGTTAATGAACATCTTTGTGCAAGTATATGTTTTTTCTTATATTTCTTTATAACTGCCAAGTATATAAGTTTTATCTTATTGCCAAGATATGACGAGAGGTATATAAAAGACACGTAGGCGTACTCAGTACAATATTCTTGAATATTGTGCTAACGTGTACCGCATGTAATCTTTTGTTTAGGTTTTGGTTATGCTCTTGAAGATCCAGGATAGTTGAGAGTTGTGTGGCGAGCTGATGTATAGGTGGACCTATTGTCTTAATATCATGTATTTTAGAGGTAGTACATGTTTATGTATAAGTTTGTTGTTCAATATGTAATATCAAATGTTGTAAGAATTCATGTTGTAATTATTTGTTGAATGGTGAACATGTGTGTATGGTTTTATTATTGTTCATGTACATGTGCTACTATATTTCCTTCTGACTCTGTTGATTTTCTTCTTCTTAGCCTAGTGTGTGGGGCTCAAATTGGGATTCTCGCTGAGGTGAGATTTCAATTTGGACGTCACACATCAGATTAAGTTTTAGAAAATTCGGGGACATCACATCAGGTTTTCGATCAATTAGAAGTTTAATGATCAACCATTAAGTACCCTACTAATTTATGAATCAATGATTACATTGGCTTAATATTTGATGTTGATTAATGAATTTAGTGTTGATCTAACAAGCTATGGTGACTTAATGGTCACTAACGATGGTGTATCAGATCTCCAAAATCTATGGTGAGTTAATCATATAGTTGTAGCATCAATTAAGCCTTAGATCAATGGTTTCTTGGGTCACTTGATGCAATGGTCGAACCTATACTGTATTTGATGGTTTTAACATATGAACTTGACCCAATGGTCAGGATCTAATGTTTATTCCTCCAATAAAGTGGAATGATGTATAATGTAATATGTTGGTCCTAATAATGTTATTTAGATGGTTTCCTTTATATTATAAACTTAAGGAACTTACTTGTTGACAATGCTTGGCTTGTTTTAATCGAATAATTGATTGTGGGTTTTACCCTGCTCTCAATGGAACTTTTTGTGTTTTTAATCAAGGGATGTCTTGGGTTATATGGTGACTCTTTCTAGAGAACAAATCAAGGACTTCATAGGTGGTTTATCCAAGGTGTTTACTTATGTAAACAACCAATGGTGTTACCTTTTAAACATCCAATGGTTTTGGGTGACATTGTGGTATGGTGATATGGGTTGAATGATGATGGAACAAATGGAGGGTTACACTTAACAAGGTAGTCTTACCTATTCACTCTTATGAATAGAAGGGATGATAACCATTTTGTATGGATATGTAACCCTAATGAGGTATAGCTTGTTATACCTAGCTTTAATATAACTAAATGATGGTAATTGGGTATGAATAGTCCTTGAATGACTAATACAATCATGGAATACTCTATTACTATTGTTGAAACCCTAGTATGCTATAACTGAATGGTTACATCTTGATTTATGTGTGGGTTCATACTTGATCATATAGTGATGCTTCACCTTATGCATCCATGATCCAATGGGGATGTCGCGAGTTAGGGTTTGGGTATAAGTGTTGATTAGTAACATTGATATAATTTATCATGTTGAACCTAACTCTAATGCAAATAGATAAAGATGAGTATTCATGTTTAACATTATTATATGATGGAATGATGGTGGAACAACCTCCTTAATATGATAATAACCTTAATATGTTAATTGGTGGTTATCATAGCCGCATGGTTGATACTTTCTTATGCTTAACACGTGTGTTATGAATATGTGAGGGTTAATAATATCTAGATTCCTTGCATGTTGAAGTAATAAAGGAATGTTCTTAATGTTAATATAACCCCGCTATGATTGTTTATGAATATCTCCTAGCTCATTAATGCAATATTTTGTTGATCTGGTGTATTATATGTAAGTGATGTTGTTGATCCTTGTTATAAGGCATGCAAAGATAATGATGATCTTGTAGGGAATAGTATGATGGTTCTAGTGACCTTTTGGCATGGTTGAGCCATGAATGAGGTGTAATCCTCTTATGTTGATAAGGGTTAATACCCTATGATATTGTGAAAAAGATTAATATCCTGTGATAATATGATGGTCTTAATGACCTTTGGGCATGGTTGAGCCTTGAATGAGATGTAATCCTCTTATGTTGATAAGGGTGAATACCTTGTGATATTGTGAAAAAAGGTTATTATCTTGTGATAGTATGATGACTAGTGTGGTCTCATGAATGGTAAGTGAATAGTACAATGTGATGATGAGATTATGTTTCATACATTTTATATCTTTTAAAAGTTGTGATATTTATATGCTTTCTAGAAGTAAATTAGGGTTTGTATGTCCACTTGTTTGGTGTATCCTTAATTTACTCAATTGGCATAACTAATCAAGTGAAACTCTAGTCATGTAGTGCCTTGTGCCATAGATCCATCTGAGTGTCAGAATTTTCCAGATGGTGAAATGAGTATTCCTAAGGGAAACTTGGAGCGCATACTGTTGAGTATGTGGGGGTGGTAAGTTGAGGATATATCCTTGTCATCCACAATGTAGATTGTGGAGGTTGTCTGTGGTCATGCCTCATACATCTGATGTGATTGAGAACGATTGCGGTCATGTCTCGATGATTATATATGTGACAAGATTGGAGCACAACTGCAGTTGTACCTCAGATGGTAGGGTATGTGTACCCACCTCCTTTCACTAGTGTCGTGACCTGTACCAAGGACGGACTAGGTTGTTAGCAGCTTGACCTTATGTGTCATTGTGGCGGACCCGTACTGACCGGGGGCGGAGAAGATCTTAGTAGTTTGGCTCTTCCTAGATCTTGTATGGCACTAATTTTGACTTAGCAGTGATCAGTTGGATTTTGAGTGGTATCCTCAATTTCCTCATGGCATAATAAAAGATGTAATACAACCGTATAACATATCTATTTAGGTTTATACATGATGTTTCACATTGGATGATAACCCTTGTTTGTTCTCTTTACATAAAGATGATGCTTAGTGTAATTAAAAGACAACAGATATACTTATGTTGTGGATATGCTTAAGATTGTAGATGAGTACATATAGTAGCCATGATTATATTGATAACTATACTTCTACTGCTGATTATAATCATGATGCTAGCTATCTCATGTTGTTAGTTATGTTTAGCATGCTAGCCATGCCTTTGTAAATAGAGATGCATATAATGCTAATCATGCTTATCCAGGTAATTGTGCTTATGTTGTTAGCTATTTTTATGATGTTGCTATGTTCAACCTATTAGACATGCTAATGTTGTTAGCTATGCTTATGTGGCTAGACTTATTCATAATTACAGAGATTATAAGTTACTAGACTTGCTCATGATGGTAGATATGCATATGCTACTAAATTGCTTATATTGTCAACAAGATAAAGGATGATAGTCTGGCTAATGATGATAGTTATTATCTGCTCCTTTATATAATTTGTTAATCATCAATGTTGCTGAGATTATTTGTTATATTTGATTAAACTAATTAATTGTTTAATTACTTAAAAATGGTGTAATCAATAATCGTTGTTGGAGGTTATATCTCTTGTTGGAACATGGGTCTCACCCTTGTGGTTCGTCACATCTTTTTAGGTAATCTGAAGTGATGAAAACAAACATGTGGCAACAAAGAGGGGCTATAGTAATGAATCTATGAGACAGTTGATTAGATGTCTAGTGTGTCCTAGAGTTGTCCCTGTACTCTCAGGTCCGGGCGAGAAAAAGTTTGTATATGATGTTTCAAACGAATCAGACTTTTGTTAGCATATTAATTCTTGTTTGTGTGGCATATATGAATATTGTTCTCCTATGCATATATGTGGTAGCTAAGATGATAGAACAATTTGTATCAAATTTTTGGCATAGTATGGATATAAGAAAGATTTTGGGATCTTACGGAAATGTTTCTGAGCGGGTGCTGACGTTGAAATCGGTTTCAATTTACCCATATTTTTGGGTATGTGATTAATTAGTGATTGATCGTGTTTTATGTTTTGAGTAATCTCATTTAGTGTAATGGGTTCTCACAAGTTGGTATCAGAGCATTAGGTTCACTGAGTCTACATGGACACTACGGATTAAGACTAGGATGATGTCTAAGTTAGGAACGTGACACAAAAACATGGTGCATACTGCCTAATCTCAGCACTTGGATGCCCTGGCCAAGTATTCAATTATTGAAGAAAGGTAAGTATGAACTCTTAGATTGTTATCTTTCTGATTACTCTGATCAAGTAGTCATTTTGAGACAATCTAAAGAGCATAATGAATAATAAATCATGATGTGAATATCTCAATCCTACCTTAAAGAAGATGAGAATTGCATCTTTATCTATCAAAACTTGAATGTTTGGTAACTATAAGAGAAAGATACAACACCATGAAATCTAAATCTTAATAAAAATTAGAAAAAGAGATTTCTTGAAGATGTGATTCAAGAATATAATAAAATAAAAGACAGATAAGTCTATGCTTATTGAGTGAAGCAAGGTATGAAATCCACATAGGATGGAAAGAACTCCTATAACAAGTACAAAATGAGAAGATAAATGAGAACAATGACAAAGAAATAAGGTTGAACCTGAGTTAATCTCATACCAACCTATGTGTGTAAGAAAGTGTTAATAAAATATAAGCATAGCATGTGAAAGAAATTAAGGCAGATGATCCATTATAATGAAGAAAATGTGGAATATGATGATTTACATGTTGATAAGTGGTTGAAAAACATAATAAAATAAGAGAACATACCCAAGTGTCATAAATAGTCATCAAGGAATGAGTAATGAGATATGTTAATCATGATGATTCCTATGCTAATGGCAAGAAACCCAAAATGAAAAGGGTAAAATGATACATAAGAAGTTGTAACTTGCATAATGAAAATAGAATTGGTTAGCTTTTTGCTAGTGACCCTTGAACAATGTTGCTATTATGTGGGAAGTGTGTTTCCCTTTGTGTCTTTCCTTTCTAGGGCACAACTTTTAAGTGGATCATTGCCACTTGGTATGTGTCGATTCGCTGCAAACATGAGGGTGGATAGCTTATTCTAGCATAAGGTTGCTTGGACTATGGTTCCAAGATCATAAAGTTTGTGATTATTTTTCTTTTGAGCCTTCCAGTAATTAGAAAGACTCCTCTTATATGTCTTGATGTTGGTTATGTTTATAAAAGTGGATGAGATAATGGGGTGAGTTCCTTATAGCACATGAGATTGATACCAAGGTAATGAATCCTAGTATCCAAGATGTATCAACGGTATGAGAAATATGTGAAGTTTGGAAATGTTTATTAAATGAACATTCCAAGTGTTCCTCCCCCTTAAAGAGAGAGAGAGAGAGAGTTGATGATGACTCTCTAAATGTTTTTGGGAAGGAAAAACAAAAGTGATTCTATAATGTTGTGTATGGTTCAGTGATAGCTGGGAAAGACCACTATCAAGGATAGATGGTTTATTGGTGAATAGATATGTGATATTGTGTTCCTTTAAGATAAACCTATGATAAAATATAAATGCATAAGAGTTAAATTATATGACATAATTCACATGACCATGATGAGTTTAGAGTTATGTCCTTTAGACTAACCAATGTAAAAATAGAATTTATGAGTAGGAGGAACAAAATGTTCCAGTGATGTCATACACGTTATATCAAGATTTGAATGATGACATGTCAAAGTATTTCAAATATGGTCAAAAATATGATCAATATTTCTTCAAAAACCTTAGGGTTGCTGAAGCACCAATAGCTATGAGACAAGTTGAACAAGAGTGGGATGGGGTTGATTAAGTGTCTTTATCGATTCATGATATGTCTTCTAAGTAGGTTGTGTAAATCCTAGTAAGGTGAAGATAGTGTTTTTGTTTCACCCCTAACAAGGTTGACTTGGAATGATGTCTCCTTGTATGGAATGATAGGTTCCAGCATCAACATTTCTTTTGATGCTAAAAAAGAACTGATAAGAGTTCTAGTATCAGTGTAAAAAAAAGGATGGATACATTGCCTTTTTTATGCTTCACAGAATGGTATGGGACACATGGCATGATTGGTAAAAATATAGAAAGTATGAATTTTGAGTAATTTTTTGATATAATAGATATAATTTTAGGATTATAGCTAGAATTTAAAGTTGAACATTACTACAAGAGTTGTACAGATGACACAACAAGTTTCTACATTCCATATTGAGAATGTCTTCTTAGGTGGGGGTTTTTGTGCTGACCCAAGATGAGATGTGTATGAATAATGTGACATCACCATGATATGCAAGTAACCATGTGAAGTTAATAGGATGAGGTGTAAAGGAAGTACCCATCTTTGTTTACCTTGGATTTCGGGGGCGAAATCCATGTTAGGGGTTTATAGTTGTAAAGCCCCCAAACTTGCTTAATGAGTTGAACAAGATTAATTATAAGAATTGAATTCTTATAACCCTAATATTACCTTGTGATATGCATTTAAATCATAAGACAAGCTTAAGTTTCAAATTTGGTCCAATTTGGACACTGTTTGAGCAAGTTATGCAATTTTATGCACATTTTGGACTTTTCTACAATTTACCCAGTTGAGAGGTTTTCTTTACAATGTATCACTTGCTTTATGTTGATTGGATATTCAATCATCATTCTTGATCTTTTTGAGCCATGGGGTGCCTATTTAAAACTTGGTTTGAAGGTGTTTTCTCCAAGGGTATTTTAGGGTTTACCCCTTCACGGATGAGCTATCTTTAGTAGCTATCAACTAATGAATTATTTGATTGGATGGTAAATTTGACAAAGGAAATATTATCAGGTCTATACACGTGGTGGGGGAGCTTCTTATGTGTGTGCTTGTATATTCTTAATAAATTAAGGCCTTGGACACTTGGATAGATACTAGCACTTCAACTTTTTGGTTTTCTTTATCTTAAAGTTTCATATACTTATCCCCAAGCACCAAAACAAGCCATTTCCTCTCCACAACTTCCCTCCTTCTTCCAACCTCATTCTCCCTCTATGATTCTGCAAATTTTTCTATCCAATGATGAAGAAAGTGGGGATCTTCTTGGAAAAAGGATCTAGGGTTGCAATTGACTTCATTTTAGGGTTGAAACAGCTTCCTTCTAGTGATCTTGACCTAAAAGTGTAATAATTCCCATCTTTCCTCAATTTATTTCTTTGTTATCCTTCCTCTTAGCTTTCTCCAGGTCGGAACATTTTTGTTCCATTGTATAAATTTCTCTAAAGCTCTAAAACCCCACCTTTCTTGCTCATTATGCTTAGGGTTTGCTCATTTGATGAAGAAAGGTGCTAGATGGACGAATTCATAGCTGATTCTTAGATTTTATACCCTACCTTCTCAATATTTCTTCTATGTGGGATTTCATATTCTCATTAGAGGCAAGTTTTATAACTTGCTCCACGGCAAGTTTTATAACTTGCTCCACGTTTATTTCTTACCATAAGCTTTCTAGATCATGTTCTTGCTTGAAAATGATGATCCATGCACTTAAAAGCTATGCTTGACTTGGATTTTGATTTTTATAATATTCCCTATTCTAATTTCAGTTCTAGATTAACACATGATCATGTGTATGTTATTCGTAAAGTATAATATTACTTCGATCAGGTTGGTTTGACAACCTATGGTGCTAAGCACCTATCAACCAATAGTCAATTTTAGGGTTTAAAGTTGATTTCTTCTATAAATCCATGATCCGATGATGGTACCATTGCAACAACCCTATAGTGTTGTCTTAATGGCAATTGATGGTCAGGATAAAAGGTGTCATATTATGGTGACAACCTATGGTTACCCCCCTTAGGTCAGGTTTTGAATCAATTAGAAGTTTAATGATCAACCATTAAGTACCCTATTGATGTTATCAATCAATGATTACATTAGCTTAATATTTGATGTTGATTAATGAATACAGTGCTGATCTAACAACCAATGGTGACTTAATGGTCACTAATGATGGTTTATCAGATCTCCAAAATCTATGGTGAGGTAATCATATAGTTGTAGCATCAATTAAGCCTTAGATCAATGGTTTCTTGGGTCACTTGATGCAATGGTCGAACCTATACTGTAGTTGATGGTTTTAACATATGAACTTGATCCAATAGCCAAGATCAAATGTTTATTCCTTCAATAAAGTGGAATGATGGATAATTGTTACGAACGCGCCTCCCAGTAACCCCCAATTAAGGGAGACCGAAAGGACAAAGCCGTTAACCAATAACCCGGATCAAAGGCTCGACAATTAACCAAGAACAATTATTAAATTTTAACAGACTAAACTGAAAAGTTGTAAGAAAATAAAATTTTGCATACCTCTTTTTTTTCTTTTTGAAAACTTGGATCTCTAACCTTCTATCCACTTAAGGATTCTACTCAACTAATCCTCCTTGTATTTTACTTCATGTATTTCCCAATATGGCGATTTATAGTTTGTTCTTTTGGCTTGTACCTAAAACGCCGACAAACAAAACGTCGGTCAGCCAAAGCTGGTATGTGGAGGAAACACTAAACATGCAAATATGTTAACAATGTAATCCTTCAATTAATCATTTAACAAACAAGATTACATTTTTAAGCCACACTACTCAATCCTTACCTGTCCCTAACTCTATGCTATCCTTGCATGCTACCTCTCTTTAGGTAGATCCTTACCCCCATGGTCCTACCTAACCGGTAGCCAATACATAGGGTAATAGAGTCGCATGGCACTACACATAAGTAGCCCAATATCTAACTCAAAGTGACTTGATGGACCTACCCCATTGGTAGCCATGTACTAAGTCATCCGATGACCTGATGGACCTATCCCAAAGGTAGCCATGTACTAGGTCAACTAATAAGCCACAGAGGGGACCAGGATCTGAGCTAGTAGGCACATATCTTATGGAATAGTCATATCCACATTATAGTTTGCATGAATTAAAATCATCCAACAATTAATTCATGTCATCGATGAAAACTTCGGTAAACCTCGGAAAACATAACTCGATATATTCATAAGCATAACCACATACCTGATTTGATGATTTCACAATCATTAAGTAAACCCAATCAAGAATGAAATCCAAGTAAGCAATTCAATCATCACATAATTCCTGAAAAGAATATGCACTCTATTTATTACACACTTTATCAAGAATCTACTTTATTGACTTGGATTCACTTTCTAGGGTTTTGTATCCATTTTAGAGTTTCATTAATCTTCATTAAGGTTTCTTAGATCCATTCCTCAAACTTTATCCCTTTTAGGTCAACAAACCCTAAAATACTTTTTTTTCCATTTATATGAACCTTAGTTGCTCACTATCCATTTTAATAGTCTTTTATACCCAAATTGACTTAGGATCATCATATCCCTATTTACTCATGGATTTGAACAATTAAACCAATTAAAAGACATATTCTCCTAAATTAGGGTTTTCAAGCTCATTAATGCATAAACATGCACGAAACCCTAAATTAAGCCATTCATAGATCATCCTTTTAGATCCTATTTTCACTTTTATTAACAACAGGTTAATATTGGCTTGAATTATCCAAAGAACATCATTAAATCCATATATCATCAAATCTAAGGGTTTCTCATTAATTAAATCATGAAAGATGAAAACTTTATGTCTTTTTTGAATTGCAAGCAGAATTAGGGTCTAAATCTATTTTTAGTGGATTCCTCATTATGCATGACAAGATCAGGTATTAACTCAACCTAAACAAACCAACTCATTTAAGCATCATATTAAAAGAATTTGGTTTTCCTTTCTATTGATCACATTAAAATATGTATGGCATCCACTTTTATAATAGGAAGCATAATTATATCTTAATCATATTTTATTTGGTTTCCTATTGTTTTTCCGATTAAAACGATATATAATTTTGCTGTATTCCAATGTTCCTAACTATTTCTATGATTTAAACAAAATGCTCATTATACCTTCAAAGTGGGATGATGTGGCGGATCCTCATTGGTCCGCATGCAGCCTGCTCCTCGCCCAGCTAGATAAGTGGGGTGCAGTTCAGTAGGAGGTTTTCTTCTAGACCGGCTATCAACTGATTAATTGGTTTGTTTGTTGACTGCCGCTGGACCGGACCATCTCCTTCTTCACGAGTCCGTGAGACACTGGTCACCCACCACGATCCTTCGCTCAGCGCCCATGCGCGCTGACCACCGGTGTCATCTTCTTGGTGTTCAGGGCTCCCAACCACCACTGACTCCCTCCGTGGAGGTACTGCTAGGTTGCCCGTCTGCGACACCCACCCAGCAGTAGTGGAGGCGCCGCTACCAGGCCCTCCCTGTTCACCGTTGCAGTGCCCAGGTTCCACCGCCATGCATCCTTTGAGGTCTCGTGATCCGCCTCTCCTCTCCTCCTTGCTCTGCTATCGTAATCCCAATGGCAAGAACCCAAGATGGTCGGTACCATAGGTTGCTGGTGGTAGACCTCTCTAAGAGTTGTCTTCAACCATCTTTTCGCCTCCAGCCTTTCCCAATTAGACCCCTGCCAGTGCTCCGGCATCACAGTGCCAAAACAGGCTGCAACAACGAGAGACGTATGGAGAAGGCATCTAGCTTCACCCCCAGGCCTCGTCTGCAGATCGTGAATAAAGGGCAGAGGTATCGGAGATGATACTTGGGTTAAAAGGGTGGAACTGCCCCATATATATAGGCAGTCTTGGGGTTTGCAGATCCATGTTTCCATATTTTTTTATACGATTAGTTATTTAAAGAAAAGCCAATAATTACACAGATTCCTCCTTTCCTTTCTTCTTTCCATTGGGACTCCTTGGACCCCAAGAAATCTTAGGCATTCAAAATCCTTTTTAGTGGATACCAATTATCCTTCTAGATGCATCTATATGCATTATTTCACATTATCTTGTTTATTTCTCATTAAAATATCTCTTTTTGAGGATTTCTCTTTATTTCTCTTTTATTTTCCTCATTGGCATTCCTTTTATCGTTAGAAATTCTTGGGATACGAAATTCTACCAAGGATAACTCAATTATACCTCCTTTCACTTATTTTCCACATTTTCTCATTGTTTTCAATTTCTTTCTTAATAAAGAAATACTTAATTAATCTTTTCTTTTCTTATTGCTTTCTTTTTGCAACTTTGGACTCCTTGGAACCCAAGTAACCCAAGAGGCACGAAATCCATCCTTGGATTACATCTCTTTGCATTCTAGAGTTTTCTACTCCTTTCTTTTCTCAAATATTCAATTATTCAATTACTAATTGAATTTTCTTGTTATTTCCTTATTTATTCCATAATGGAGTTTCTTTTGTCTTTTCCTTTATTGGGCCCAATAGCCAATATAAAGCCCACAACACGATAATCAAGGCTATTGTAAACAAAATCCATGTATTCAAAACAAATTATACCATTCTTTGTTCAATTATCTTTAATATGAGAAATTACATTTCTCACCAGATGAACCCAAAAATTGGGGTTGTAACATCCTTCCCCTCTTATAGGAATTTTGTCCTCAAAATTCTATCAAGCAAACAAACAATTCAGGATATGACTTTTCCATGTCCATCATTGGCCCCTATATGGCTTTACCGTACTCATGGAGCTTCCGAAGAACCTTTATCATCACATATTCTTTTCTCTGAGTTCTTTCATCTCGTCGTCTATAAACTGCACAGGTGACTCAGGCCATTTCAACCTCCCTTGCGGCTCACTAGGTTCATTACTCAGCACATGGTCGGGGTACCTCACATAGTGCTCTAAATTGGACACATGGAACTCATCACACATTACTTTATCCTGAGGGGTAAGGTCAAACATAACCTTCTCCACCAGTCCATCTCAATGGACCCATGTATCAGGGATTCATCTCTCTTAGCTATAACTTAGAGGGGTCGTATTTTCATGTCTCCCATAGTGAACTGCATGTCAGTCTACTTTGCATCATCTTACGACACATGTCGTCCCTAGGCTCCTTTCAGCCATTGCACGATCAAAGCGACTTCTTCTACACACACTATGGCCCTTTCTAACCATCACGTGGTCCTTTCACCAACATCACCTTACTGAAGTGGTGACCGACATAACCTCTCTTACAGAGCTTCTTTAAATCCCGATACTAGCTATGGTGGTTATCCTCACATTTTTCATAGGACAAGCACTGTCTCTAGCTATCACCCTGAATGAGCACATATGCTCTCATCAGACCCTTTAGTCTGGATCATACTAACCATTAGTTAAGGGTGATCAACTATACTAACATCGAGTCCTCCATGTACCTATTTCCACCCATTGGAAGGGAACCTTTAGGTCAAACTCAAGAACTTTTATACTCAACCTCATGGTGTAGTTGAGCCATCTCTCTCATATGTAGTTCAACCCGATCTTGTCCCTTGATAGTAATCTTTCTTTCTCATGTCATCTAGGTAAGGAAAACTACCATAACCCATACTGCATCTCGACCTTCCTTGATCCAGGGGAGACTTACAACATCCATTGTGATGTACTCCCTTTCTCTTTTGGGGACTCTTTATCTTTTATCAATGCACGGGGTTACTGGTGTTCATCCTTCACCCTCAGCTTGCATGGCCATATACCACATGCAACCTTATCTTAGGTATCTAAAGTACCACTGTCACTTCGTAGAACGGTGTATGGTGATCTTAAAATCATGATCACCTATATGTCATGATTCCTCAAGATCGATACCTCAGAAACCCTAAACCACTTTCATCAGGGTTTCGTCACCTTCCTTTCCAAAGAAGTGCATCTGAGGTTCTACATCCATCTTTTCATCGCATCAAGGACTAGACTGGCTAACCAAACAACCACGAACTTGTTCAACAGATCTCATTACATCGGAGTATTAGCCAAACATATCTCCTTTCCAAACTTAGGGTTAGCCTAACAACCTCTTCTAGCTTCTAGCCAAACTAGTCAGATATATCTCAACCAGAACATCCATTACCACCTCACATCCTTAGGTATTAGGTAACATTGAAGACATACACTTCCACGTATTTCACATATCATCTCACACTCGAATTCTAAGTCTATCTTTATCGAGAACACTTCAAACTCATCTTCTTGGTGATCAAACTCAACCTGGTATAACTTGTAAGTTCCACATAGTTCATGATAAAAAAAACATCCTCATAAGGTGACTACCTCATCCCTCTTAGTGTTTGCAAACCATCCATGTATCATTCACTTTACCAAGATATGTTATCATCTTTGTCCTCATACCTCGTAGCAATGTTCCAACTCACATCATCTTTTATCCTTGGTGTATGGCATGCATATTGTCCTATCTCTCACTCCCATAACAAGAGGAAATAAGCATTTGGTGGCCGTCCAAATACAAAGTTCTTCTTGTTCTATGAGTAGAGATAATACATCCCACCTTGCCAGTACACCTTCAAACCTAAGTTGAAATGTGAAACTTATGTCTCTACCTCACAATCATCTCGATTTTAAGGTTACTTCCATGGAAAACTAGTCTTGAACCTACTGAGGTTTACACACATCCCTTGGTCATCTCCTCTAGGTCTATAGGGTGCCGACACTTTTGAGGTCATCCCTCTTCCCTTATGCATCCATAGAGTTCCCTACTCATCTGCCCTTGGGATCCCATGAGTTCATGAAGGTGATCAATCTCCTAACCCATGGCCCTCATAAAATGATAGTTGTTACCTCCCGACCCTATGGTCACGTGCAACTAGGGAATTAGGCAACTCCTACTTCCATCAGTCTTATCCCTACCGACCCTAGGATAGACTTAGGATTCCATTATAGTACATGTTCAACTTAGAACCTTGCCCAAGCCTTCATCATCTCTCTTTGTATACATGGGCTGACATCCATCTTTTCATAGGGGTCATGGCAACCTGCCTACCTTGGTCAGGCCCCTTACCGGATACCTCCATGGTAGCACATCCACATGCACTTAGATATGGATATCTATGGGTTTATAGGTTCATTCTCATACCATGTACTTTTCACTTAGCTTCTCAAGATCCTATGAGACCTCTTTAGGTTACTTTAAACCAACAAAACTGATATACACCCTACCAAAGGGTCCCTCTCCCCGTATGGGAAGAAAACTATCTCTTGACAACATGGTCACAAAAGCTCTTAGGTCTAGGGTTTACATCCACACGAGCCTACTTAACCCTAGCAAGCTATTAAGGCACAGCAGATCACCTACCAAACCATGCTAGGTCATACTTGTCCTCTTTCCTCCATGTTGGATCAAGATCATACCTTTCTTCATCATCAACCTAGCTATGAGGGGTTCATCAAACATATCTTAAACTTAAGGGGCTTCCCTTTTCCTCTATACATGAGGAGTACCATTCTCGCCTCTACAGGAACTCAACTCTCACCATGAGCATTAGGTACACCACTTCCCCTCTTAGGCCTATGAACCCTAGGTTCACTTGTAGGTGTCCAACTGCATGCTCTATCTCTTAACCACGAACCAATCACACAAAAGGCATGACATGCACTTCTTGTCATCCTTCAACTCGAGCAACACTTATAGTTGGGTCCTCCTTAAGGACAACCAACAAGGTACAAGGCCTCATAACCTTCTACTAAACCTTTCTAGGTCTAAGGACCTATTCTTCCTACCTCAGAAGGTAAACACCTATACCGTAGGCACATAGGTACTAGATGCTTCATCTTCTCTCTCTAGGGTTTGGTCCCTCTATAGGAAACCAAGATATCATCAACTTTCAGGGATCGATCATGAGGCAACCACTATCATCCATTGTTCCTCATATCTCGGGGTTTTAGGCTTCCAACCTTCTTGCTGGGTTTCCTTCTCTCTCTAGAGCTAACCCTACATCCAACCTCACCAGTAGAGGTCCTCTCTTCATGAAGGATCAACCTCAATAGCATGCCCCTACCTAGATTAAACTTATGTTTGCTCAAGGTTATCCATAGCTCTTTATGCTTATTTCATAGGCCTTCCTTCCTACTCTCCTGGTCAGGGTTTCAACCTATTTCTCGCACTACTGATACATTCTGGGTACCTATTATGACCATATAAACTCATGGGGTTTCCATGGGTTCTTCGCTAACCTCATCAATGAAGGAGCTATCCTTCACTCTAACATGCACGACCCTTCCTAGGGTTGGGTTGCCAAAGGTGTTAGGTCACCCATGGATCATATGGCATCTCAAAGGCATGTCCTTTCAAACACCTAGTCTAACTCATCTCTCTCTAACCTTCACTTAGGGTTAAGGTTAACATCATCCTCGCAGGATGTGCTAGGTCTCTCCTTGTAATGGAGATTTCTATCTCCAAGACTAACTCTCTTTATCTATCCTCCTAATAAGAAGGTCTAGCCTCAAGTCTATTCTGAGGACATGACAACTTATGTCATACGAACTAAGCATGTATATATCTTTTAGTTTGCGCTTAATCTATTAAGCTTATGTCCATGACATCTTATTTACATACTTTTCATTAATTTGGTGGAGGATTCCTTAGACCTTATTAATCTTACCCATACCTCAAGATGGTGAGGAGAAGAGAAAAAACCCTAATCCTTAAGGTCCTTAATAGAACTTGT
Organism: Alisma plantago-aquatica; assembly: GCA_963693085.1. Lineage (NCBI taxonomy): Eukaryota > Viridiplantae > Streptophyta > Magnoliopsida > Alismatales > Alismataceae > Alisma > Alisma plantago-aquatica. The sequence continues at coordinate 1,252,109,095 of OY856411.1, read as the reverse complement.
GATGAGAAGGGATGAATAAGATGAGAAAGTCCTAAAGGTACATTATTTCGATTCATACCCTAAGACTTTGGCCAGGCAGTCACACAGATCCGGGAGTCCTCGTATTCTGACTAGCGGTGCGGAGGAAAATATTGCCAGCCCCTGGTCATGATCCTTTCCTAGACACCTCTGTCTTTTGGATAATCCTCTAATAACTCCCTTGGGTTCTATGGAGTTTGTAAAATTTAATAATTATTAATGGTTAACTAAGGAACCTACGCTCTGATACCAAATGTTATGATCCCACCTCCCAGTAAACCCCAATTAAGGGAGAGCGAAAGGACATAGCCGTTAACCAATAACCCAGATCAAAGGTTCGACAATTAACCAAGAACAATTATTAAATTTTAACAGACTAAACTGAAAATCTGTAAGAAAATAAACTTTTGCATACCTCATTTTTTTTCTTTTTGAAAACTTGGATCTCTAACCTTCTATCCACTTAAGGATTCTACTCTAACTAATCCTCCATGTATTTTACTTCATGTATTTCCCAATATGACGGTATACTGTTTGTTCTTTTGGCTTATACCTAAACGCCGACAAACAAAACGTCGGTCAGCCGAAGCTGGTATGGGGAAACACTAAACATGAAAATATGTTAACAATGTAATCCTTCAATTAATCATTTAACAACTAAGATTACGTTTTTAAGCCACACTACTCAATCCTTACCTATCCCTAACTCTGTGCTATCCTTGAATGCTACCTCTCTTTAGGTAGATCCTTACCCCCATTGTCCTACCTTACTAGTAGCCAATACATAGGGTAATAGAGTCGCATGGCACTACACAGAAGTAGCCCAATATCTAACTCAAAGTGACTTGATGGACCTACCCCATTGGTAGCCATGTACTAAGTCATCCGATGACCTGATGGACCTACCCCATAGGTAGCCATCTACTAGTTCAACTAATAAGCCACAGAGGGGACCATGATCTGAGCTAGTAGGCACATATCTTATGTGATAGTCATATCCACATTATAGTTTGCATGAATTAAAATCATCCAACAATTAATTCATGTCATCGATGAAAACTTTGGTAAACCTCGGAAAACATAACTCGATATATTTATAAGCGTAACCACATACCTGATTTGATGATTTCACAAGCATTAAGTAAACCCAATCAAGAATGAAATCCAAGCAAGCAATTCAATCATCACATAACTCCTGAAAAGAATATGCACTCTATTTATTACACACTTTATCAAGAATCTACTTTATTGACTTGGATTCACTTTCTAGGGTTTTTGTATCCATTTTAGAGTTTCATTAATCTTCATTAGGGTTTCTTAGATTCATTCCTCAAACTTTATCCCTTTTAGGTCAACAAACCCTAAAATACTTTTTTTTCATTTATATGAACCTTAATTGCTCAACTATCCATTTTTATAGTCTTTTATACCCAAATTGACTTAGGATCATCATATCCCTATTTACTCATGGATTTGAACAATTAAACCAATTAAAAGACATATTCTCCTAAATTAGGGTTTTCAAGCTCATTAATGCATAATCATGCACGAAACCCTAAATTAAGCCATTCATAGATCATCTTTTTAGATCCTATTTTCACTTTTATTAACAACAGGTTAATATTGGCTTGAATTATCCAAAGAACATCATTAAATCCATTTATCATCAAATCTAAGGGTTTCTCATTAATTAAATCATTAAAGATAATAACTTTATGTACTTTTTGAATTGCAAGCAGAATTAGGGTCTAAATCTATTTTTAATGGATTCCTCATTATGCATGACAATATCAAGTATTAACTCAACCTAAAGAAACCTACTCGTTTAAGCATCATATTAAAAGAATTTAGGTTTTCCTTTCTATTAATCACATTAAAATATGTATGGAATCCACTTTTAGAATAGGAAGCATAATTAGATCTTAATCATATTTTATTTGGATTCCTATCATTTTTCCGATTAAAATGATATATAATTTTGCTGTATTCCAATGTTCCTAACTATTTCTATGATTTAAACAAAATACTCATTATACCTTCAAAGTGGGATGATGTGGCGGCTCCTCATTGGTCCGCATGCAGCCTGCTCCTCGCCCAGCTAGATAAGTGGGGTCTGGTTCAGTAGGAGGTTTTCTTCTAGACCGGATATCAACTGATTAATTGGTTCATTTGTTGGCTAGCGCTGGACCGGACCATCTCCTTCTTCACGAGTCCGCGAGACATTGGTCACCCATCACGATCCTTTGCTCAGCGCCCATGCGCGCTGACCACTGGTTCCGTCTTCTTGGTGTTCAGGGATCCCAACCATCACTGACTCCCTCTGTGGAGGTACTTCTAGGTCGCCCATCTGCGACAGCCACCCAACAGTAGTGGAGGCGCCGCTACCAGGCCCTCCCTGTTCACCGTTGCAGCGCCCTAGTTCCACCGCCATGCCTCCTTCGAGGTCTCGTGATCCGCCTCTCCATTCCTCCTCACTCTACTATCGTAATCCCAATGGCAAGAACCCAAGACGGTCGGTACCATAGGTTGCTGGTGGTAGACCTCTCTAAGAGTTGTCTTCAACCATCTTTTCGCCTCCAGCCTTTCCCAATCATATCGCTGCCAGTGCTCCAGCATCACGGTGCCAAAACAGGCTGCAACAACGAGAGACGTATGGGGAAGGCATCTACCTTCTCCCCCAGGCCTCGTCTGCAGATTGTGAACAAAGGGCAGAGGTATCGGAGATGATACTTGGGCTAAAAGGGTGGAACTGCCCCATATATATAGGCAGTATTGGGGTTTCAGATCCATGTTTCCATTTTTTTTATACGATTAGTTATTTAAAGAGAAGGCAAGAATTACACAGATTCCTCCTTTCCTTTCTTCTTTCCATTGGGACTCCTTGGACCCCAAGAAATATTAGGCATTCAAAATCGTTTTTAGTGGATACCAATTATCCTTCTAGATGAATCTATATGCATTATTTCACATTATCTTGTTTATTTATCATTAAAATATCTCTTTTTGAGGATTTCTCTTTATTTCTCTTTTATTTTCCTCATTGGCATTCCTTTTATCATTAGAAATCCTTAGGATACGAAATTCCACCAAGGATAACTCAATTATACCTCCTTTCACTTATTTCCCACATTTTCTCATTGTTTTCAATTTCTTTCTTAATAAAGAAATACTTAATTAATCTTTTCTTTTCTTATTGCTTTCTTTTTGCAACTTTGGACTCCTTGAAACCCAAGGAACCCAAGAGGCACGAAATCCATCCTTGGATTACATCTTTTTGCCTTCTCGAGGTTTCTACTCCTTTCTTTTCTCAAATATTCAATTATTCAATTACTAATTGAATTTTCTTGTTATTTTCTTATTTACTCCATAATGGAGTTTCTTTTGTCTTTTCCTTTATTGGGCCCAATAACAAATATAAAGCCCACAACACAATCATCAAGGCTATCATAAACAAAATCCATGTATTCAAAACAAATTATACCATTCTTTGTTCAATTATCTTTAATATGAGAAATTACATTTCTCACCAGATGAACCCAAAAATTGGGGTTGTAACAATAATGTAATATGTTGGTCCTAATAATGTGATTTAGATGGTTTCCTTTGTCTGATCAACTTAAGGAGCTTACTTGTTGACAATGGATGGCTTGTTTTAACTAAACAGTCGATTGTAGGTTTTACCCTACTCTAAATGGAACTTTTTTTGTTGTTAATCAAGGGATGTATAGGGTTAGATGGTGATTCTTTCTAGATAACAAATCAAGGATTTCATATATGGTTTATCCAAGGTGTTTACTTATGTATACAACCAATGGTGTTACCTTTTAAACATCTAATGGTTCTGGGTGACATTATGATATGGTGATATGGGTTGAATGATGATGGAACAAATGGAGGGTTACTCTTAACAAGGTAGTCTTACCTATTCACTCATATGAATAGAAGGTATGATAACCATTTTGTATAGATATGTAACCCAAATGAGGTATAGCTTGTTATACCTAGCTTTAATATAACTAAATGATGGTAATTGGGTATGAATAGTCCTTGAATGACTAATACAATCATGGAATACTCTGTTACTGTTGTTGAAACCCTAGTATGCTATAACTCGATGGTTACATTTAGATTTATGTGTGGGTTCATTCTTGAGAATAGTATGGAATGTGATGGTGATGCTTCACCTTATGCATCCATGATCCAATGGGGATGTCGTGAGTTAGGGTTTGGGTATAAGTGTTGATTAGTAACATTGATATAATTCATCATGTTGAACCTAACTCTAATGCAAATAGATAAAGATGATATTTATGTTTAACATTCTTATATGATGGAATGATGGTGGGATAACCTCCTTAATATGATCATAACCTTAGTATGTTATTTGGTGGTTATCATAGCCGCATGGTTGATACTTTCTTACGCTAAACATGTGCGTTATGAATATGATGAGGGTTAATCATATCTAGATTCCTTGCATGTTGATGTAATAAAGGAATGTTCTTAACATTAATATAACCCGCTATGATTGTTTATGAATATCTCCTAGCTCATTAATGCAATATTGTGTTGATCTAGTGTATTATATGTAAGTGATGTTGTTGAGCCTTATTAAAAGGCATGCAAAGATAATGATGATCTTGCAGGGAATAGTATGATGGTCTTAATGACCTTTGGGCATGGTTGAGCCCTGAATGAGGTGTAATCTTCTTATGTTTATAAAGGTTAATACCCTATGATATTGTGAAAAGGATTTATATCATGTGATAGTATGATGGTCTTAATGACCTTTGATCATGGTTCAACCCTGAATGTGCTGTAATCCTCTTATGTTGATAAGGGTTAATACCTTGTGATATTGTGAAAAAGATTATTATTTTGTGATAGTATGATGACTAGTGTGGTCTCATGAATGGCAAGTGAATAGTACCATGTGATGATGAGATGAGAAATTATGTTTCACACATTTTATATCTTTTAAAAGTTGTGATATTTATATGCTTTATAGAAGTGATTTAGGATTATGTCCACTTGTTTGATGCAGCCTTAATTCACTCAATTGGCATAACTAATCAAGTGAAACTCTAATCATGTAGTGCTTTGTGCGATAGATCCATCTGAGTGTCAAAATTTGCTAGATGGTGAAATGAGTATTCCTAAGGGAAACTCAGAGTGCATACTGTTGAGTATGTGGGGGTGGAAAGTTGAGGATATATCTTTATCATCCATAATGTAGATTGTGGAGGTTGTCTATGGTCATGCCTCATACATCTGATGTGATTGAGAACAGTTGCGATCGTGTCTCGGTGATTATATATGTGACAAGATTGGAGGACAACAGCGGTTGTACCTTGGATGGTAGGGTATGTGTGCCCACCTCCTTTCACTAGTGTCATGACCTGTACCAAGGATGGACTAGGATGTTAGCAGCTTGACCTTATTTGTCACTGTGGCGGACCCATACTGACCAGGGGCGGAGAAGATCATAGGAGTTCGACTCTTCCTAGATCTTGTATGGCACTAATTTTGACTTAGCTGTGATCAGTTGGATTTTGAGTGGTATCCTCAATTTCCTCAGGGCATAATAAAAGATGTAATACTACTGTATAGCATATATGTTTAAGGTTATACAAAACACTTCACATTGGATGATAACCCTTGTTTGTTCTCTTTACATAAAGATGATGCTTAGTGCAATTAAGAGATAGTAGATATACTTATGTTTTGGATATGCTTAAGATTGTAGATGCGTACATACAGTAGTCATGATTATCTTGATGACTATACTTGTACTATTGATTATAATCATGATGCTAGATATCTCATGTTGTTAGTTATGTTTAGCATGCTAGCCATGCCTTTGTAAATAGAGATGCATATAATGCTAATCATGCTTATCCAGGTAATTTTGCTTATGTTGTTAGCTATTTTTATGATGTTGATATGTTCAACCTATTATACATGCTAATGTTGTTACCTATGCTTATGTGGCTAGACTTATTCATAATGATAGAGATTCTATGTTACTAGACTTGCTCATGATTCTTGATTATGAATATGATATTGAATTGTTTATATTGTCAACAAGATAAAGGATGATAGTCTGGACTCTGGCTAATGATGATAGTTATTATCTTCTCCTTTATGTATTTTGTTAATCATCAGTGTTGCTAAGATTATTTGTTATATCAGATTAAACTGCTTAATTGTTTAATTACTTAAAAATGTTGTAATCAATAATTATTGTTGGAGGTTATATCTTTTACTGGGACATGGGTCTCACCCTTGTGGTTTGTCACGTCTTTCTAGGTAATCTGAAGTGACAAAAACAAACATGTGGAAGCAAAGAGGAGCTATAGTAATGAATCTCTGAGAAAGTTGATTAGATGTCTAGTGTGTCCTAGATTCATCCCTGTACTCTCAGGTCCGGGTGAGAAAAAGTTTGTATATGATGTGTCAAACGAATCAGACTTTTGTTAGCGTATTAATGCTTGTTTGTGTGGCATATATGAATATCATTCTCCTGTGTATATATGTGGTGGCTAAGATGATAGAAAAATTTGTATCAAATTCTTGGCATAATATGGATATAAGAAAGATTTTGGGCTCCTATGCAAATGTTTCTGAACGGGTGCTGATGTTGAAATTGGTTTTAATTTACCCGTATTTTGGGTATGTGATTAATTAGTGATTGATTGTGTTTTATGTTTTGAGTAATCTTGTTTAGTGTAATTGGTTCTCACAAGTTGGTTTAGAACTTTAGATTCACTGAGTCTATAGGGACACTAGGGATTAAGACTAATATGATGTCTAAGTTCGAAACGTGACACAAAAACATGGTGCATACTGCCTAATCTCAGCAATTGGATGCCCTGGCCAGGTATTCAATTATTGAAGAAAGGTAAGTATGGAACTCTTAGATTATTATATTTTTGATTACTCTAATAAAGTAGTCATTTTGCGATAATCTAAAGAGCATAACGAATAAGAAATCATGGTGTGAATATCTCAATCCTACCTTAACAAATATGAGAATTGCATCATTATCTATCAAAACTTGAATGTTTGGTGACTATAAGAGAAAGATACAACACCATGAAATCTAAATCTGAATACAAATTAGTAAAAGAGGAGTTCTTGAAGATGTGATTCAAGAATATAATAAAATAAAAGACAGATAAGTCTATGCTTATAAAGTGAAGCAAGGTATGAAATCCACATAAGATGGAAAGAACTCCTACAAAACGTACAAAATGAGAAGATAAATGGGAACAATGACAAAGGAATAAGGTGGAACCTGAGTTAATCTCAGACCAACCTATGTGTGTAAAAAAGTGTTAATGTAAAATAAGCATAGCATGTGAAAGAAATTAAGGCGGATGATCCATTTTTAATGAATAAAATGTGGAATATGATGATTTACCTATTCATAAGTGGTTGAAAAACGTAATAAAATAAGAGAACATACCCAAGTGTGATAAATAGTCATCAAGGAATGAGTAATGAGATATGTTAATCATGATGATTCGTATGCTAATGGCAAGGAACCCAAAATGAAAAGGGTAAAATGATACATAAGAAGCTGTAACTTGCATAATGAAAATAGAATTGGTTACCTTTTTGCTAGTGACCCTTGAACAATGTTACTATGATGTAGGAAGTGTGTTTCCCTTTGTGTCCTTCCTTTCTAGGGCACAAATTTTAAGTGGATCACTGCCACTTGGTATGTGTCGATTCGCTGCAAACATGAGGGTGGATAGCTTATTATAGCATAAGGTTTCTTGGAATATGGTTCTAGGATCATAAAGTTTGTGATAATTTTTCTTTTGAGCCTTCCAATAATTAGAAAGACTCCTCATATATGTCTTGATATTTTTTATGTTGGTAAAACTGGATGAGATAATTTGGTGAGTTCCTTATAGCATATGAGGTGGATACCAAGGTAATGAATCCTAGTATCCAAGATGTATCAACGGTATGATAAATATGTGAAGGTTGAAAATGTTTATTAAATGAACATTCTAAGTGTTCCTCCCCCTTAAAGAGAGAGACAGAGAGTTGATTCTGACCCTCTAAATGTTGTTTGGAAGGAAAAACAAAAGTGATTCTATAATGGTGTGTATGGTTCAGTGATAGCTGGGCAAGACCACTATCAAGGATAGATGGTTTGTTGGTCAATAGATATGTGATATCGTGTTCCTTTAAGATAAACCTATGATCAAATATCAATGCAACATTTCTTTTGATGTTGTAAAAGAACTGACAAGATTATAGTGTCAGTGTAAAAAAAGGATGGATACATTGCATTTTTTATGCTTCAAGGAATGGTATGGGACACATGGCACAATTGGTAAAAAGCTAGCAAGTATGACATTTGAGTAATGTTTTGATACAATAGATATAATTTTAGGATGTTAGCTAGAATTTAAAGTTGAACATTACTACTAGAGTTGTATAGATGACACAACAAATTTCTACATTCCATATTGAGAATGTCTTCTTAGGCGCGGGTTTTTGTGTTGACCCAAGATGAGATATGTATGAATGATGTGACATCACCATGATATGCAAGTAACCATTCGAAGGTAATAGTATGAGGTGCAAAGGAAGTACCCATCTTTGTTTACCTTGGATTTTGGGGGTGAAATCCTTGTTAAGGGGTTTATAGTTGTAAGGCCCCTAAACTTGCTTAATGAGTTGAACAAGCTTAATTTTAATAATTGAATTATTATATCCCTAATATAACCATATGATATGCATTGAAAACATAAGACAAGCTTAAGTTTCAAATTTGGTCCAATTTGGACATTGTTTGAGCAAGCTATGCAATTTTATGCACATTTTGGACTTTTCTACAATTTACCCAATTGAGAGGGTTTCTTTGCAATTTATCACTTGAATTATGTTCCTTGTTTGTTCTCTCATAATTCTTGAGCTTTTTTTTTCATGGGGTGCCTATTTAAACCTTGGTTTTAAGGTGTTTTCTCCAAGGGTATTTTAGGGTTTACCCCTTCACGGATGAGCTACTTTTAGTAGCTATCAACTAATGAATTATTTGATTGGATGAGAAATTCGACAAAGGAAAGATAATAAGGTATATAAACATGGTGGGGGAGATTCTTGTGTGTGTGCTTGTATATTCTTAATAAATTAAGGCCATGGACAATTGGATAGATACTAGAACTTCAACTTTTTCTTTTTGTTTATCTTTAAGTTTCATATACTTATCCCCAAGCATAAAAACGAGCTATTTTCTCTCCACCACTTCCCTCCTTCTCCCAACCTTGTTCTCTCTCTGTGCTCCTGCGAATTTTTCTATCCATGGAAGAACAAAGTGGGGATCTTCTTGGAAAAAGGATCTAGGGTTGCAATTGACTTCATTTTAGGGTTGAAAAAGCTTCCTTCTAGTGATCTTGACCTAAAAGAGTAAGAATTCCATTCTTTCCTCCGTTTATTTATTTTTTATCCTTCCTCCTAGCTTTCTCTAGGTCTTAACCTTGCTGTTCTATGATACAAATTGCTCTAAAGCTTGAAAACCCCACCTTTCTTGCTCCTTATGCTTAGGGTTTGTTCATTTGATGAAGAAAGGTGCTAGATGGATAGATTCATAGCTTATTCTTAGATTTTCTACCCTACCTGCTCAAGATTTCTTCTGTGTAGGGTTTCATATTCTCATTAGAGACAAGTTTTATAACTTTCTCCATGTTTATTGCTTACCATAAGCTTTCTAGATCATGGTCTTGCTTGAAAATGATGATCCATGCACTAAAAAGCTATGCTTGACTTGGATTTCAATTTTTATAATATTCCTTGTTCTTATTTTAGTTCCAGATGAACTTGTGATAATGTGTATGCTATTCCTAAGGTATAATATGACTTGTATCAGGTTGGTTTGACAACCTATGGTGCTAAGTACCTATCAACCAATGGTCAATTTTAGGGTTTAAAGTTGATTTCTTCTATAAATCCATGACCCGATGATGGTAACATTGCAACAACCCTATAGTGTTGTCTTCATGACAATTGATGGTCAGGATTAAAGGTGTCATATGATGGTGGCAACCTATGGTCACCCTATTAGGTCACGTTTTGGATCAATTAGAAGTTTAATGATCAACCATTAAATACCCAACCGATGTTATCAATCAATGATTACATTAGCTTAACATTTGATATTGATTAATGAATATAGTGCTGATTTAACAACCTATGGTGAATTAATGTTCACTAATGATGGCGTAACATATCTCCAAAATCTATAGTGAGTTAATCATATAGTTGTAGCATCAATTAAGCCTTAGATCAATGGTTTCTTGGGTCACTTGATGCAATGGTCGAACCTATACTATAATTGATGGTTTTAACATATGAACTTGACCCAATGGTCAAGATCTAATGTTTATTCCTTCAATAAAGTGGAATAATGGATAAGTTAATATGTTGGTCTTAATAATGTGATTTAAATGGTTTCCTTTATATGATCAGCTTAAGGAGCTTACTTGTTGACAATGGATGGCTTGTTTTAACTGAATAGTCGATTGTGGGTTTTACCCTACTCTCAATGGAACATTTTATGTTGTTAATCATGAGATGTCTAGGGTTAGATGGTGACTCTTTCTAGAGAACAAATCAAGGACTTCATAGGTGGTTTATCCAAGGTGTTTACTTATGTAAACAACAATGGTGTTACCTTATGAACATCTAATGGTTTTGGCTAACATTGTGGTATGGTGATATTGGTTAAATGATGATGGAACAAATGGAGGATTACCCTTAACAAGGTAGTCTTACCTATTCACTCATATGAATAGAAGGGATGTGACATGTATTTTACGTGCGTCTAAATGCAAGTGTATGTGTCACGTAATACAGGCTTGTAAGGCCCGAGTCAAACACAGGGAGACGTAGTCTCAGTGACTACTACTAACTACAGTACGATCAGCTAGGCCGGTAGAAAATTTGGGAGAATCGGTTTTTAAAGAAGAAAAAACAAGAGAAAATTAAAATGAAAAATGGTTTGTTTTAGTCAAGAGAGGTGGAATTCCTCAGGAACGCCAGTTTCACCATGGATCCCCGTTGTATCTTCTTTTACTGACTTTTATATAATTTACCCTCTTCCTGAATAGAAATCCCATAGTGAAAATTTCCCGCTTTCATGGTACAATCCACTACCTAATTCTAAGCCAATTACATGTCTATGGTAAATTATATCTTAGATCAGGTGCTTTACATTCAATCTCTAAGCATCTTCCCACTACCCGTGCATTACCTTTACCAAAGAATGTATAAGATAGTGTTTATGCGTGGGTTTCATGCATTTAATTCTCCTTCCAGATTAATTATTCACCTAAGATTTCTAATGAAGGTTATAAATCAACAAAATAACATTCATTCACACGAATAATTAGGAGGGGAAAATGCATTAAATCATGTAAAAGTTGATACAGTAGTTCCCCAGGCTACTCCTGAGTCCTAAGGAATCAAGGGGTTTAGCCCGCACAGTTTTTAATTGAAAATACATGGAAGGAGAGAAGAAAAACATAGGAAACATGAAAGAATTCGTGTAACCCCGGAAATGCGATGTTCTGGATGATCCTCCTCGAGAAATGTGTGTTCTGCAGCCTTCTGGCGGTAGAAACGCCCATCAAAGGTGCTCAAATCATCCGGTTGACGTCCTTCAGCTTTGTGCTTCTCTCCCTCTCTTCTCTCGTCCCCCGTGGTGCAATGTGATGTCCCCTTTTAGGTCTGGCCGGCCTCCCCTTTTTGTCCTAGGTCACTTACGGTAACACATAACGTGGACCGTTGGATCAGGCGGCCGATTTAGATTGCTGAAATCCGACAGAGTCGGTAGCACCGACTGGGTGGTCGATGGCGCCGACTATATCGGTCCCTTGTCGATCTCTGGCTGAGTCGGTGCCATCGACTGGGATGTCGATGGCACCGAGTTGAGGCGAGTTTTCTCCCTTTCTCACTAAAGCTAACTCGGTGGCACCGACCTGTGGGGTTGATGCCATCGACTTGTCTGGTCGATCGCCTCCATCGCTAGAGCTTTGTCTCGATGATACCGACTTAGTGGTTGGTGCTATCGACTCCTTTGGTCGATTTCTGCCTGGTCACTGATGCCACGTCGGTGGCACCGACTTCAAGGGTCAGTGGCACCGACTCTGCACTATGCATAATATACCTGAAAAATGTAGAAAATCAAATATAAGTCTATGGAATGTATAAAATCATATAAATATGATGAAACAAGCATGATTTGATGCAAATAGAGTGTATAGGCCAACAATAGTGATTTATGCAAATATAAACAAAGAAATGATAATGAAGTGTACAAAACACATATAAAATCGGCCTATAAAAGAGACTCAAAACCCATGCATCAAACTCCCCTAAGCTGAATCTTGCTCGTCCTTGAGCAACAATACCTTTGGATCTAATTGAGATAAGTCGGAAAAAGGACACTATGCATAAGGTACATCTAAAAATCTTCACCTTTCACTCCTCATTCTTTCCTTCACTGACCACCTTTACACTAACTGCCCTATAGGCGCCCAAAAATCTTTGTCCAAGATGGTTTTCCCCCAATCCATGAAACATTATCAATTAAAGCAATTAATATGATAAACTCGTTCGGTTCATACTTGGTGCATCATGTGATCTCCTATCTATGTTGCCCTTTTTCTCTACCTACCATCTAGATGGAAGCAATTCTCCTAATAGATAATTAATGAGGAGAAAATTAATTGAGTGGCCTACCAATAAGAGCAACGAGTAGTTGGAATGGGTGGCTATGGAAGAATTATGGCCACATAAAATCATTCATGCAATCAAAATTATGATAAGCCTATGATGATGAGAATTTTATAAAATTCTCATAATGCCTAATCATTGTGGTGAAATGATGCATGCAACTATTATTTCATCCCAAATTAAGACAAAATATCTACAAAACTAAATCATGTACTAATTCTTCCTTATGATATAGGTAGCACTATGCCCTTTCTCCCTCACTTTCTGAAACTCTACTCAATCTCTTTTTTTTCAAATTTTTTTCAAGCCCTTCTATCAACATGCTATTACGGGCTTCTACTTACACTACATTTTTTTTAAATCATGACACTATTTTTCTTCTTTATTTCAAGGGTAAGGGCAAATTCACTACCTTATTATGTTTTAGAAGGATGTCTAGCACATGATGATACTATATGATTTATGTAATGCAGTTGTAACTATATAAACAAAGATGTAATGCAACTAAATGACATGCACCAAATTTTTTACCATAATGCAAGCAAAAATAAACAACTATTATGCAAGGTCTATTATGCAATGTAAATGCAATCAAAAAGAAAGAATGATAATATGTACTCAATCCTCTTATGGTGGGGTATAAAGTAGATGTATGCGGTGGATGAGATTACACAACTAAGAGATATAACCTTCAGAGAAAATCATATGTCCCTCTCTAATGACATGTTTATAGGGTAATCACGAGATTTCTTTCTTGAATTTGAATTTAAGGTCACATCAGTGTTTGATGAATTCAGGCTCAACAATCCTTGTCAATCACTTTCTTAGACAAATTAGATGGTCATTTATGCTTTAATGTCCTAAAGCTGACTTACTCAGGGACTTCCTAAGTTATGCAACACTCGTACTCACAAGATCAGCTAACACATTTTAAATTTACTTCACAAAATTGCACCCACCCCAGAGATTGATATTTTCACATAAACCATGCATTTACTTCTCCATAGATTACACTAGATAGAATGTGGATCCTACATAACATAAAAACTAACAAAAACAAAAACTAACTTGTTTTTTTCTTACAAAATGAAGCAAAATAACTAAAACAAAAACTAAGATAATAGAAAATAAAAGCTAAGATAGAAGTTGTTCCAGCACCCCTCCTAAGCTTGAATATGACTATGGTCGCACAGTCAATATCCTAACTCAAGAGGTGGAACAGTTATACCCCACTCAGAATGGTGGTGGTGGTGGCTGTGTGGGATCCTGGGGAGGAAACATCCCCTGGAAAGTCAGATTAGATGGTGGCATCGGGTAACTTCCAAAATGCCCCTGGCTCCAATAGTTATCAAAGATAGGTTGCTGATAAGCTTCCATCTGCTGCATATGTTGATGTATATTCTCTTGGTTGGCCAAGAGAAGGTGTTCATTTTCATAGAACGCATGTTGGTTTGTATACAACCTCCCTTGAATGTCCTGAATACCAGCCAGGGATTGGGTTTGTTGTTGTTGCTACGTCTGGATGTCCTGTAGCATGCTATACATACCCACCATAGAATAGGCATCCTCTCCTTCTTGAGAGAGCGGTGGTGTAGAAGATGATGAGGCAGCATAATGGTGAGGACACTTCCTCAGAGCCACTCTATGACGTACAGGAATGGTGGCCTCCACGTCGTCGCTACTCGTGTCTTCCTCCTCAGCCTGAGCTTGTTGTTGTCCAACATTGACATCATTGCTCAGAGTCGACCATCTATAGTGTCCAACACCCCTGATGTTGAATACGGGATCAGGGAGTCGACGCTGGTAGAAGGTATCATCAACCGAACATGTGGCGTAGATGCCATCGACATCCACAGTGATGAGGTCGGCTTGCTTGAAGTGGAGGCGGTCGATGCACAGCTTGGAATTCAGCATCTCCAGAGTAGACAAGTCAAGGCCCAAATGAATGCCAATGGGGGTGATAAGGCCACCAAACAGAATAGGTGTAGCTCGCTTAACATTGCGCCGCACTTGCATGACGTGCTGGAGAAAGAACGCTCCCCAGTTGACCAGATTTCTCTCCATGAGTTAATATAAGAAGTACAAGTCCAATACTTGTACCTTTGCTTGTGCCTGGGTTGACTTGGCAATTATCGTGTTTGTCAGCATCTGATGGAGCACCCGAACAAAGGGATGCTCAAAATCCACCAACGAACTGTGGTGAAAGTTAAGCCTTTTGTCCTCTGGCACAGTCACAAAGTCCTTCCAGATGGCGTCCAGATCGACATTCTCTAGCTGACGGCATGGCTCGTGTAGCCACCCATAAATATCATTGAAGGCCCGGAGAGTGAGAGAATAGTTGGTGTTGTAGAGGCGAAAATCTACCCTCCCCTCTCTCCACTTGCCGCTTGACGGACGTGCTTGATCAGGGGTGACCACCATCTCCAGAGATACCATGAACTCAATGACGATTTCTTTGTATGCCAGCCACCCACCAAATATTGGGTTGGCAGATCCTCTATCCCATTCTTGTTTCTCGAGGACGTACGCCATATAATCGGCGAAGCCCATGCCCTCCAGCAGTTGATGGTCGCCATATTGCGTGGGTGCAAACGACCGCTTTGCAAGTTCTTTATAGACCTTCTGCACCTCCATCCTTGGGTGGTTGAGGCGTGGTCATGGGATCAGAGAGCCAGGGGGTCCTCCTCGTCTGGCCATGATAACTTAGCAAGTGGGGAAGAAGATTGAGAAAGAAAGAGCTCGATGTAGCTTCTGGATGCTCGGGGTAGCCGCTCGTGCTCGGGGTAGTCGTGGTTCCTTAAGTTGTGAAGAATAATCAAACCACACCCCCCTTCTTATAGGGTCGGAACTGACCTGCTGCGACAAAGTCAGTGGCATCGACTTCCGGAACCAAATCCACATACTCGGTGCATCGATGGTTGTCGGTGCGCGATCTTCACTTGTTTAGATTGTTGACGAGTCGGTGCCACCGACTGGGTGTTGGTGGCACTGACTTTTGGGCAGGATTGCAACTTTAGATAATCCTTGTGGATGCATCTGGGCCATAGATCAAGGCTTCCCACAGATCGGTGTGTCTATTCGTCAGTGGCACTGACATTGGGGTCGGTGGTACCGACAGGATGATCGACACACGCCTAGGACCCAAGTAGAGTCGGTGCCACCGACTTGTACGTCGATGGTACCGACTCAGTTTAACATTTAAACACATCTGAGTTCTGCACATTCTTTAGAGATGTCGGTAGAACTGACTTTGAAGTTGGTGGCACCGACTCATATCAGCCGAATTGCCCATCCCACTGACCGTGACTCAGTGGCACCGAATCAGCCACAACCTGCCCACTGAACAAATGAGTCACGGTATCATTTTTACAAAAACTAAGTACTATTAAATGACTTAAAGAAAAAAACATGAAACAAACATCCTAATAGTTGGGTTGCCTCCCAACAAGTGCCCTCATTTAACGTCCTAGGCTAGATAACTCTAAATCTCAAGATCAAATGGGAGAGATGAGTTTCACCTCATCTGCTTTTCTAGTGAAATCTTGCCCAAAGTAGTGTTTCAATCTATGTCCATTCACTAAGAAGGTTCTCTCCCCCTCTTTCATTCTCACAGCCCCATGTGGGAACATGTCCTCTATGATAAAGGGTCCACTCCATCTAGACCTGAGTTTTCCAAGGTGCAATTTCAGCCTAGAATTTAATAGCAAGACACTTTCTCCCGGATAGAACACTCTCCTCTCGATATGCCTCTCATGAATTTGCTTTGTCCTTTCTTTGTACAATCTAGAATTTTCATAGGCATCCCATCTTAGTTCATCAAGTTCATTCAATTCCAACCTTCTCATCTTCCCAGCTTCATCAATATCAAAGTTTAGCCTTCTCAATGCCCAATGAGCCTTGTGTTCTAAAGCCACCGGAAGATGACACGCCCTGCCATAAACTAACCTAAAGAGTTTGGTTCCTATGGGTATCTTGTAGGCTTTCCTATAGGCCCAAAGTGCATCAACCAATTACTCACTCCATTTTTTCCTACTTGACGACACCGTCTTCTCAAGGATCTTCTTAATCTCTCTATTTGATATCTCCACTTGTCCTTGAGTTTGTGGGTGATAGGGTGTACCCACCCGATGCGTCACTCCATAATTTTCTCAAAAGTGCTCCAAACTTGTGATTAGTGAAATGAGTTCCCCCATCACTAATGATCATTCTAGGCACTCCAAACCTGTAGAAAATGTGATCTTTGACAAATTTGCATGCAACTGCGGAATCATTGTTGTGGGTTGGAATTGCTTCCACCCACTTTGTCACATAGTCAACAGCCAAAAATATATAAAGGTATCCCCATAAAGGGTCCCATAAAGGGTAGGAATTAGAGGACACAAAGGGTCCCATAAAATCTATTCCCCACAAATCAAAAACCTCTACCTCTTGGAACACATTCAGGGGCATCTCTTGTCGCTTGGATATGTTACCGAACCGTTGGCACGCATCGCACCTCCGCACAAAATCGTAGGCATCTTTGAACAATGTTGGCTAATACAAACCACTTTCTAGAACTTTTCTAGATGTCCTAGAACTAGCGTGGTGCCCTCCTGTAGGTAGTGTGTGACAGTGTTTCAACACACTCTCGTACTCACTCTCTGGCACAAATCTTCTCAAAATACCATCCCTACATTGTCTCAACAAGATAGGATCATCCCAAAAATAATAACATAGCAAATGGAAAAATTTCTTCTTTTCTTGATACCCCCAATCATTAGGTAACTCTTTGCAAACAAGATAATTCACAATATGCACAAACCAAGGGTCTTTATGATTAAGAGCAAATAATTGTTCATCGAGAAAGGTTTATAGGATGGGTATGTCAAGGTCTTTCTCATATACCCTCTCTAACCTAGATAGATGGTCAACCACCACATTCTCAATCCCGGCCTTATCTTTCACCTCAATATCAAACTCATGCAATAAAAGGATCCAACGGATAAGTCTAGGCTTGGCATCCTTTTTCTGTAGTAAGTACTTAATGGCGACATGATCCGTCCACACCACCACTTTAGCTCCTACAAGGTATTGCCTAAACTTTTCAAAAGCAAAAACAACAGCCAAGAGTTCTTTTTCTATGGTGGTGTAATTTAATTGTGTGTCGTTAAGAGTTTTAGAAGCATAATAAATGACCATAGGGACCTTGTTGAGACATTGCCCTAACACAGCCCCTATCGTGTAATCTGATGCATCACACGTCAACTCAAACGGTTGGCTCCAATCTGGAGCCTGCACAACTGGTGTGGATATGAGTTTCACTTTCAAATTCTCAAAAGCTTTTAAACACCTCTCATCAAAATTGAACTCAACATCCTTTTCCAAAATCTCAGACAAAGGCTTAGCAATTTTTGAAAAATCTTTAATAAATCGGCGTTAAAACCCAGCGTGGCCTAGAAAGCTTCTAAATGCCTTCACCAACAGCGGTGGAGGGATTTTTGAGATCACCTCTATTTTAACCGGATCTACCTCCAATCCTTTGCTATACACTTTTTAGCCTAAAACAATGCCCTCGCTAACCATCATGTGACATTTCTCCCAATTAAGCATTAAATGGGTGTCTTCACATCTCTACAACACTTTGTCCCAATTTTGCAAGTACTCTTCAAACGACGTCCCATAAACTGAAAAATCATCCATGAAAACTTCAAGACATAGCTCTACCATATCCAAGAAAATCGTCAATATACACCTTTGAAAAGTCATGGGTGTGTTGCACAACCCGAAAGGCATACGGCGATAAGTGAAGGTGCCATAAGGACAAGTGAAGGTAGACTTCTCCTGATCCTTAGGCTCAATTGAAATCTGATTGTAACCCGAATATCCATCAAAAAAACAAAAGTGGGAGCGACTAGAAAGTCGCTCCAAAATCTGATCTATGAATGCTAACGGGAAATGGTCTTTAAGGGTCGCAGCGTTTAGCCGGCAGTAATTGATGCAAACATGCCATCCTGTCACTAATCTAGTGATTATTTTCTTGTTAGATGCATTGGTAGTGACAGTGATTCCCCCATTCTTAGGTACTACCTGTGTCAGACTTACCCACATAGAGTCATAAATAGCATAAATAATACATGCCGACGATAGCTTGATTACCTCCTTCTTTACCACCTCCGTCATAATCGGATTTAAGTGACGTTGAGGTTGAATGATCGGCTTCACACCCTCTTCTAGACGAATCTTGTGTTGGCATAAGGTGGGAGAAATCCCCTTGATATCAGCCACAGACCACCCAAAAGCACCTCTGTGATTCTTCAACACCGTAATCAAATGTTCTTCTTCCGAAATACTCAATGATGCCAAAATGATGACATGTAGCTTCTCCTCTACTATTATAAAAACATACTTCAAATGAGGCGGAAATGGCTTGAGTTCTACCTCAGGCAGGTTTAGGAGTGACGACACCAAAGGCAGTGGTGATGGCCCTAAGTCCTCAAAATGCTTCGTGTAATGGCATGGCAGCACCTTAAGTAGATACACACACTTATCCCTTCACTGGTCCAGAACATAATCATCACTTATGTTCATGAGACAAGCCTCTAGAGGAAGCTGTGGGTGGACCTGTAATATGATTTCCTCTACATCATCATCCACGATAGACAGACTCACTTCCTCTTCTCTATCATCAAGGTATCCTAGCGCCTTGGTAAGTGAGAGCACCTTGGTGTTCTCCATAATATCTACAGTAAGTGTACCCTTGTCCACCTTTGTCATAACATGTGCCATGTCCAGGAATGGTTTTCCAAGAACAAGGAAATATTATTTTTCATGTGTTGTACCATATTGCATTGCTCCTGAGAATTAGATGATTTGAAATTTCCTGGCATGGTTATCTCGAACCTATCGTCTTTAATCCCCATAGTCCAGCGGCCTCTTCCTATCTCTAAAATCATGTCGAATGTAGCTTGGAAGGGCCTTCCTAGTAGGATTTCATTTCCATGTTCAGCTTGCATCTCCATTACTACAAAATCTATAGGAAAAACAAACTGGTCCACCATAACAAGAACATCCTCGCAAATGCCATACGGTGTAACTACTGAGTTGTCTGCCAACTTTATCGTCATTCCGCTCTTCCTTGATGTTTTGAGACCAAGATTTTTGAAAGTAGATAGGGGCATCAAGTTAATGCTTGCCCCTGAATTACAAAGTGCCTCACCAAACCTTGTCTTCTCGATATAGCATGTAATATTGAAACAGTCAGGATCTTGCCTCTTTGGTGGAAGCGTACCTAAGATGAAGGCACTAACTTGCTCTCTTAAGACAACTACATCAGACTCTGGAATCTTTCTCTTCCTATTAATGATATCCTTCAGAAACTTGCAATATGAAAGTATTTGTTCAATTGCCTCAATCAATGGTATATTCACATAAAGCTTCCTAAAGTTGTCCAGAAACTTCTTAAATTGTTGGTCCTGCTTTGTCTCCTTCAAGCTAGTGGGATACAGAGCTGGTACCGCCTGTGTTCTCTGATGTGGTGGTACATATGACGTATGCTTTTCAGGCTCATCATCTTTCCGTTGCTCCTCCCATGTGTTCTCTATCTCAGGTTCTGCTTGCATTTGCTCTGGAACGGAATCATTACTATCAATAGGATTGATTGCCTCATTCTCCTCATACTGTAGGGTCAATGTCTTCTTCCCACTTCTCAATAGTATAACTTTGACCTACTGATTCCCCGTTGGAGTGTCAATATTTCCTGGGAACCCCTACTGAGAAGGCTTCTTTAAAGCGGCCACATCCACCGCAAGCTGAGATAATGACGTATCAAAAGTTCTCATTTGCGCATTGTGGTTCTGTAGGTCCCGCTGAACATTATTGAGTAACATGTCATTCTTATTCACAATCTTTTTGAAGATGTCATTAGTGCTCTCTTTTGCCATTGGACGTTGTTGCTGCACTGGCCTCTGCTAATTCTGCTGATCCGGATCGTGCAAGAAGTTGTTTGGATCCTCCCATGAGAACTTGGGGCCCTTCCTCCATGTGTAGTCATTATTGCGGTATCCTTGTTGACGCATGTATTTCACCTGCTCTTCCTCTTTAGAAAAATGATCGTCTTTCTCAAGCAACTTCTTTGCAATAAGGTCCAACTTTTCATTCAAGGAAGAAATAGCCTTGGACTCCCCTATGTTTTGATCTGCTCTAGATTGTGTCTCTCATTTCCCCAAGCCTGATTTCTCACCATGTTCTTCAAAATCTCCTAACATGTTGATGGTGGGTTATTAAGGAAGAATCCCAAGCCTGCACCGTCTAGAGTAGTCCATTCACTTTTTTGCAGCCCAAAATAGAACATCTTTACTTGGTTTTCCAAATATATCCCATGATGTTGAGCCTTCCTGAGAATTATCTGGAAACACTCCCACGCCTCAGAATATGATTCAGATGCATGTTGTTTGAAGTTATGGATATTTTTGATCAGCTCATTTGTCTCCTCTAGAGGAAAATATCTTTCAAAGAATGCCTCCACCATGTCGTCCCATGTCTCTATTGACTCTTTAGGCAGGTTGTGCAGCCATTCCTTTGCTTTGTCAGCCAGTGACGACGGAAACAGCTTTAGATAGACAGCTGTTTGGGGAAACATGTCGACTTTGACCATATCACTGATTTCCACAAAATTACTTATGTGCCACTAGGTCTTCATGAGTGTTCCCATAGAATGCTTGTGACTTGATGAATGCAATCAAACCTGGGTCAATCTGGTACTGAGCCACATTCACATGCTACTTCTTAATTGGCCATGTCTGTGTCGCTGAGGAAGATGCTTTTATCCTTTCCCAGATGGTCTTTTCTGCTCCAGGGTTACCGTCCCCTATTTCTTATTGCCTGGGTGATAGTGGTATGCCTTCTAATAAATTTATTTGAATTGAGGCTTCGCCAGCCCTTGGAAACACAGGTGTAGCTTCTCTGTAGTATGTAGACCTTGTTGCCACCATACACTAGTACCTGAAAAATTAATAATAGTTAGCCAAGGTACCCTAAGAGACAATGTGATAAATGAATATGAAATGAATATATACCTTTTTTATATTAAAGTGCATGAAAATTAAAAGGCAGCCTAGAATGGCCGACTGTAGCGCTTGTAGTGTTGAGACGCGGCTGTCTCCCCGGCAACGATGCCAAAAACTTGACACGTATTTTACGTGCGTCTAAACGCAAGTGTATGTGTCGCGTAATATAGGCCTTGTGAGGCCCGAGTCAAACACAGGGAGACGTAGTCTCAGTGACTACTACTAATTATAGTACGATCAGCTAGGCCAGTAGAAAATTTGAGAGAATCGGTTTTTAAAGAAAAAAAACAAGAGAAAATTAAAATGAAAAATGGTTTGTTTTAGTCAAGAGAGGTGGAATTCCTCAGGAACGCCAGTTTCACCACGGATCCCCATTGTATCTTCTTTTACAGACTATTATATAATTTACCCTCTTCCTCAATAGAAAGCTCATAGTGAGAATTACCCGCTTTCACGGTACAATCCACTACCTAATTCTAAGCCAATTCCATGTCTATGGTAATTTATATCTTAGATTAGGTGCTTTACGTTCAATCTCTAGGTATCTTCCGACTACCCGTGCATTACATTTACCAAAGAATGTGTAAGATAGTGTTTATGTGTGGGTTTCAGGCATTTAATTCTCCTTCCAAATTAATTATTCGCCTAAAATTTCCAATGAAGGTGATCAATCAAAAAAAGAACATTCATTCACACGCATAAATATCCATGAATTAGGAGCAAAATTTGCATTAAATCATGTCAAAGTTGATATAGTGGTTCCCCGGGCTACTCTCGGGTCCTAAGGAATCAAGGGGTTTAGCCCCGCATGATTTTCAGTTGAAAATACATGGAAGGAGAGAAGAAAAATATAAGAAACATGAAAGGATTTGTGTAACCCCTGGAAAGGTGATGTTCCGGATGATCCTCCTCGAGAAACGCGCATTCTGTAGCCTTACGGCGGTAGAAACACCCATCAAAGGTGCTCGAATCATCCGATTGTCATCCTTCGGCTCTGTGCTTCTCTCCCTCTCTTCTCTCATTCCCTGTAGTGCAATGTGATGTCCCCTTTTAGGTCTGGCTGGCCTCCCCTTTTTGTCCTAGGTCTTATCGTACCACATAACGTGGACCGTTGGATCGGGCGGTTGATTTAGATTGTTGAAATCCGATAGAGTCGGTGGCACCGACTGGGCACTGTATCGGACCTTTGTTGATCTTTGGCTGAGTTGATGCTATCGACTGGGATGTCGGTGGCACTAAGCTGAGGCGAGTTTTCTCCCTTTCTCACTGAAGCTAACTCGGTGGCACCGACCTGTGGGGTCGATGCCATCAACTTGTCTGAGTGATCGCCTCCGTTGCTAGAGCTTTGTCTCGGTGATACCAACTTAGTGGTCAATGCTATCGACTCCTTTGGTCAATTTCTGCCTGGTCACTGATGCCACATCCACCGACTCTGCAATATGTATAATATACCTGAAAAATGCATAAAATCAAATATAAGTCTATGGAATGTATAAAATCATATAAATATGATGAAACATGCATAATTTGATGCAAATAGAGTGTACAGACCAACAATAGTGATTTATACAAATATAAACAAAGAAATGACAAATAAGTGTACAAAACACACAAAAATTTGGCATGTAAAAGTGACTCAAACCCCGTGCATCAGGATGATAACCATTTTGTATGGATATGTAAACCTAATGAAGTATATCTTGTTATACCAAGCTTTAATATAACTAAATGATGGTAATTGGGTATGAATAGTCCTTGAATGACTAATACAATCATGGAATACTCTGTTATTGTTGTTGAAACCCTAGTATGCTATAACTCGATGGTAACATCTTGATTTATGTGTGGGTTCATACTTTAGCATAGTATGGAATGTGATGGTAATGCTTCACCTTATGCATCCATGGTCCAATGGGGATGTCATGAGTTAGGGTTTGGGTATAAGTGATGATTAGTAACATTGATATAATTTATCATGTTGAACCTAACTCTAATGCAGATAGATAAAGATGAGTATTCATATTTAACATTCTTATATGATGGAATAATGGTGGATAAACCTCCTTAATATGATCATAACCTTAATATGTTAATTGGTGGTTATCAAAGCTGCATGGTTGATACTTTCTTACGCTAAACATGTGCTTTATGAATATGACGAGGGTTAATCATATCTAGATTCCTTGCATTTTTATGTAATAAAGGAATGTTCTTAACGTTTATATAACTCCGCTATGATTGATTATGAATATGTCCTAGCTCATTAATGTAATATTGTGTTGGTCCAGTGTATTATATGTAAGTGATGTTGTTGAGCCTTGTTATAAGGCATGCAAAGATAATGATGATCTTACAGGGAATATTATGATGTTCTAATGACCTTTGGGCATGATTGAGCCCTAAATGAGGTGTAATCCTCTTATGTTGATAAGGGTTAATACCCTATGATATTGTGAAAAGGATTTATATCTTGTGATAGTATGATGGTCTTAATGACCTTTGGGCATGGTTGAGCCCTGAATGAGGTTTGATCCTCTTATGTTGATAAGGTTTAATACATTGTGATATTGTGAAAAATATTATTATCTTGTGACACTATGATGACTAGTGTGGTCTCATGAATGGCAAGTGAATAGTACCATGTGATGATGAGATGAGAAATTATGTTTCACACATTTTATATCTTTTAAAAGTTTTGATATTTATATGCTTTCCAGAAGTGAATTAGGCTTTGTATGTCCACTTGTTTGATGCAGCCTTAATTCACCCCATTGGCATAACTAATCAAGTGAAACTCTAATCATGTAGTGATCTATGCCATAGATCCATCTGAGTGTCAGAATTTTCCAGATGGTGAAATTAGTATTCCTAAGGGAAATTCAGAACGCATATTGTTGAGTATGTGGGGGTGGAAAGTTGAGGATATATCATTGGCATCCACAATGTAGATTGTGGAGGTTGGCTATGGTCATGCCTCATACATCTGATGTGATTGAGAACGGTTGTGGTTGTGTCTTGGTGATTATATATGTGACAAGATTGGAGGACAACTGTTGTTGTACCTCAGATAGTAGGGTATGCATTCCCACCTCCTTTCACTAGTGTTGTGACCTGTACCAAGGATGGACTAGGCTGATAGCTTCTTAACCTTATGTGTCGCTATGGCGGACCAGTACTGACTGGTGGCGGAGAAGATCTTAGGAGTCTGACTCTTCCTAGATCTTGTATGGCACTGATTTCGACTTAGAAGTGGTTAGTTAGATTTTGAGTGGTATCCTCAATTTCCTCAGGGAATAATAAATGATGTAATACAACCATATAGCATATCTGTTTAGGGATATACATGATGCTTCACATTGGATGATAACCCTTATTTATTCTCTTTACATAAAGATGATGCTTAGTGCAACAAAGAGATAGTAGATATGCTTATGTTGTGGATGTGCTTAAGATTGTAGATGCATACATACAGTAGCTATGATTATTTTGATAACTATACTTCTATTGCTGATTATAATCATGATGCTAGCTATCTCATGTTGTTAGTTATGTTTAGCATGCTAGTCATGCCTTTGTAACTAGAGATGCGTACAATGCTAATCATGCTTGTCCATGTAGTTGTGCTTATGTTGTTAGCTATATTTATGATGTTTATATGTTAAACCTATTAGACATGCTAATGTTGTTAGCTATGCTTATGTGGCTAGACTTATTCATAATGATAGAGATTCTATGTTACTAGACTTTCTCATGATGCTAGATATGCATATGCTACTAAATAGCTTATATTGTCAACAAGATAAAGGATGATAGTCTGGCTAATGATGATAGTTATTATCTGCTCCTTTATGTATTTAATTATCATCAGTATTGTTGAGCTTATTTGTTATATCTTATTAAACTGCTTAATTGTTTAATTACTTAAAAATGTTGTAATCAATTATTGTTATTGGAGGTTATATCTCTTACTGGGACGTGGGTCTCACCCTTGTGGTTCGCCACATCTTTTTAGGTAATCTAAAGTGATGAAAACAAACCTGTGGCAGCAAAGAGGAGCTATAGTAATGAATCTATGAGAAAGTTGATTAGATGTATATTGTGTCCTAGAGTCGTACATGTACTCTCAGGTCTGGGTGAGAAAAAGTTTGTATATGATGTTTCAAACGAATCAGACTTTTGTTAGCATATTAATACTTGTTTATTTGGCATATATGAATATTGTTCTCCTCTGTATATATGTGGTGGCTAAGACGATATAAAAATTTGTATCAAATTCTTAGCATAGTATATATATAAGAAAGATTTTGGGCTCTTATGTAAATGTTTCTAAGCGGGTGCTAACATTGAAATTGCTTTTAATTTACCCATATTTTGAGTATGTGATTAATTAGTGATTGATTGTGTTTTATGTTTGGAGTAACATTTTTTACGGTCGAGACATATGTGCCCTTGATGTTTTGGGTTGAGACATGTGCTCTCTTGGTGTGTTGGGTCGAGACATACACCCTTGTTTTGGCCTTGGGTCATGGCGCCTTGTTTTGTCATGGTCAAGACACCTTGTCTATGTGTTAGATGTTTTTGTTCTTGGTTTCCTTTGGTCACGTCCTAGTGGGTGTCACAATCAAGATGGTACCCTTGGTTACAGTCACAATGTTGTTTTTGGATAAGGTTGAGACATTGCTTTGTTGGTGGTCGCAACACCACATTTTGTTGATGGTCGAGACGTTGCTTGAGCTTGATCGTGACGCTTGTTTCATGTTGGAAAATGCCTTGGTTTGATGCAATTGTGACGTTGTGTTTGATTGTGGTGGAGATGCTTTTCATGTAGATGGTCATGAAACCTGCCTTGTGTTGGATCCTAGATGGGTGATTAGATGCTCTAGAGGGGGGGTGAATAGAGCTGAAAGCACTTAAACAAAACTCATTAAACCTTCAAATTATATGACAAGATAAGGTTGCTAAATAGGTAATTTGAGTGCAACTAAATCATGCATAGAAAGGATAAGAGAGATTGAACATGCACCAAATTAGACAAGCTATTTAGAGTGGTTCCACACTTCAAACTAGAAGTGTGTCAGTCCACTTGCCTAGAGAGGTCAACCTCTAGGACTTCAAACAATTGCATTCTTATATTCATTAATAAGACATACAACACATGACCCATAAAGGACTTACCTATCCAATACAAAGAGTCTTCAACCTTACTAAGGACTTACCCACTTTGCAAGAGTCTTCGGCCTTCTCCAAGGACTTACCCACTCTTGCAAAAGTCCTCGGCCTTGTAGGAATTACCCACTCTTCTTGGATCTTCTGCCTTTGACTTCACCTTCACTCGGAGAAGCTTTCCACCAAGGTCTTACCCACTTGAGCTTGAGTCTTTTGCCTTCTCCAAGGGCTTACCTACTCTATCTCCAAGTCTTTGGCCTTGATCTTCACCAAGGGACTCCTTCCCTTGTTCTTCTTCACCTCTCTTGGATAAGAGAGAGAACCTTCATCTTCATGATTGAAATGGAGAGATGGGGAGGTTGTGGAAGTGAGAGCTTCACAAGATATACAAATGGGACTAGCTCTCTTACAGATTTCCTACTCACTCTAATGGATGTAGCAAGTGATTAAGCTTAGAGAGAGAGGAGGATGTAGGAAGCACTCAACTATAGAATAGGAACCTCACAAAGAGTTTGCAATGAATGCTCAACCTTGGAATGAAGCCCAAGGGGTCCTATTTATAGCTGAGGATGCCTCTTAGCCTTTGGGAACACTTGAGAACGAAAACTAGCCGTTTTGTGGATTGCAACGGATCTATTTTCACTTGTTGCAACTCCACAACGGCTAGAATCACATTTCTTCACTTTTTCGTACAGTCTGATCGGCCGAGTTTCCATAAAGGCAATTCAGCCGAACCGTGAATTGGCTGAGTTTGCAACTCGGCTGAACCGTGAATCAGCTGAGTTTGCAACTCGGCCGAATCTCACAAAAATCCCAGAATATATGGATCAGCCGAGTTTGGAATTTGGCCGACAAAATCCCTGTTATGGGTATTTTGGAATTTTCGTTTGACTATACAAATGATGGATTTTTGTGTCCCAATAATTTTTCTAAGCTTAATTACAAGTCATACAATCATTACAAGTGGTTACAAAACAATTCTAAGGTCATTTACATAGAGATCCCAAATTGCACACTTGTAGCTATTTTGACTTGTCTTTTCTCCAATTTGATATGCGCAAGTTAGGGCATTTGGAGTGTGTATAAACCTAATCTGAAATCACTCAATGTAGAAGCATTAGACACCAATATGTGGAATGGTTAGTCATCATCAAAACAAGGGTTTAGTCAATTTAGACGTGAGTCAACATTGACCTAATTGACCTTGAGTCAACATTCTCCCCCTTTTTGAAGATGACAAACCATTCCATAAATGTATTGAAAGCTTGTACATAAAATAATACCTTCGGAGAAACCTAGGGTTTTTAATAGGATTGAGCTCATATGCTCCCCCTCAATTGATGCGCATGAAGTTCTCATACTCCCCCTCAATTGATGCTATTTCTCCTGCATGGTTAGCTTTCATAACATTTATAGAAACTATGTCTTCTACTCATATATGTTCTACACATATATGTCTTCTCCCCTTTACCTTCTCCCTTTACATGAACATACTTCTCTTCTTCATGTAAGACATGCCTTCTTCCTCTTTTTAAAAGAAGACATTACTTTTCTCCCCCTTTGTCATTTCAAAAAGGTGGGGGTATGAAGAAACTAAGAAACACCACTTGTTAAGATAAAGAAGATAACAAAAGTTATATAAGTAGAGTAGAAGAGCACAGATAGGGGCTTGTCCAAGCATAGAAAGAAAAGCAAGTTAAAGCATATACTTGAACAACCCAAAATGCAAGATGAAGTGCAAAAAAAAACAATAAATCGCACTTTTGACCCTCAAGATGACGGAGTTTGATCAAAAACCATCAGATCTCATGGCAAAGCGATGAGTCTTGCTTAGAAGGTCATTTCTGCATGAAAAACACTATACTTGCACCAAAAACTGAAACTGGAGCAAAAGCTGCATAAAATCCAAAAATACTCCAATTTCCACATATCATGTAGATCTATGTACCCTGTATCACAATGTTATGCAAGCAACTCAAGATAGTAGATATGCAATTCAAGGAACAATCTTAAGTATGTATGAGATAAGATACAAGCATAACATATAGATAATCAAAGATGGCAATTTTAAACAAGGCTAGAACTACATGTATATGAACTGCTAGTAGATGATATCACAAGTTTAGGACTACTAGTAGGATCTAGATCATAGCAAGAGATACCAAAAATATACACAACATAAAGCAAGCTATGACTAGATGTAGAGATATATCCAAACAAAGAGATATGAAATTTTAGAAGCATGAAAGGATATAACTCACTATATATGCATCCTTACCAAAAGATGATTACCCCTAAGAACCTCAAGGTTGTATTAAAACAAGATATACACCTATATAGATGTAGCAAGTTAGAGCACAGCGGAAGCAATTTTAGACACAACCAAGAGATCCAAAGAGATCATCATCAAAACCTGCAAAACAACTCAAAGCAAGTAATTGCAAGATATAGATTATACCAATTTTGAGCAATTAGAAAGATAGAGTTGTAAGCAAGATAGGCAATGTAGAACAAGGCAATATGCATATATAAAGGTACCGAATGAGAGTGCCAAAGAATAAGGCTATTGGTTGAGAAAATCTAGTTGAGAGGGAAATTCTCACTCAATAAGCTAAATTTATATTCTGTGCACAGTGTAATCGGTCGAGTTCTGTGCATTGGCAACTCGACCGATGACAACTGCTGGCAACAACCATTGGTGCCTATCGGTCGAGTTTCACTAGGGCAAACTCGACCGACAGAGCAGCTGTCAAAAAGCACATATATTTCATAAAAACATATTTAAAGGCATGCTAAAAATACAAACCATATCCAAACATGTCTAATCAAGATAGTAATGCACTATAGAAGCATTAGAAATAGTTTTTGAGCAAGAGTGTGAATAGAAACACAAAATGCCACTTTTGACTCAAAAACCATATGTATAGTGCACACTAACTTGACAAAACAAGTTAGAAATGGTTACAGGCAATAAAACCATTACCTTTATACTTACCATTGCTTTTCCGCTTGTTGTCACCCTCTACACATCTCACCTTTCTTCTTTCATGTGGATTGAGAAGTAAATTTGCAATTCAATAGCTCAAGTCAATCCATTTGCAAGTACCTACAAGAAGAAAGATGAAATGGTCCCCAATCATGTTTTTGGGTCCGGAGGAGTTAGCTTATCAACCCAAATCCTATTGCTCTTGGGTGCTTTCCTAAAAGGACAACATGAAGAATAATGACCATAATCATTGCAATAGTTGCATGTGCCCATAGTCTTGGAACTAGAGGATTCTCCATGGAATATTTGAGGTCCTTTATCTTTGTTGTTCCCTTGACTACTATCATACCCTAAACCATGTCTACCTATTTCTTTAGTAGTATGGTCTAGGATTTGATTAAGACTCTTTTTACCAACTAAAAATCTTTGCAAAGAAAATCTTAAACTATCATTATCATGCTTAAGAGAAGCAATAGTAGAAGACAATTGATTAATGTTATCTCTAGCATGTAGGAGATCATTTTCTAGGCAAAGAGCATTAGTTGAATAAGAATTTCTATCAATATGAAGAGCAGCAACATCATTCTCTCTATTTGTAGAACTAGAACAAGGTTCATGCCCATTGATTTTAGCAAGCAAGGAGGCATTTTCATATTTAAGCACCACTAATTCTCTTTGATAAGAATATATTTCTTTTCTCCTAGCATCATCAATAAGCTTGAGTTCTACGTTTTCAGTTTTAAGAGTATCAAGCTTATGCATGAGAGAATCATCAATCAAAGTATGCTCTTCATTAGAACTAGGCATGAGAGGTTGAGCTTCTAGAAATTTAATCTTATCAAGTAAACTAGCATTTTCAAGTTTAAGAGAGTCTACTTGGCTAAGACAATCATTTTTATCAATAAGCAAGCAAGAATTAGCATATTCAAGATCTTCTAGTTCTATATGCAAATTATCAACAATTTTAGCAAGCTTTTTCTTTTTCCTTTTAGAAGACTTATAAGAGGCAATAATATCATGAATAATAGCAATTAAAGATTCTTTATCTAAAGAGTCTAGATTTACCTCACTTGAGTCTTCACTTGTTGATGCTATAAGGGCAAAATGGCATTCTACTTCATCACTAGAGCTTGATCTTGATCCTTCACATGAATCTTCACTTGAGCTTGAGTTGGAGGAGCCACTTGAGTTTGATTGCCATTTCTTCTTGTGAAGATGGGTCTTTTTTCCTTGTGGGCAATCTTCCTTGTAGTGACCCTTCTTTCCACATGTGAAGCACCATATGGAGGAGGACTTGCCTTTGTAGAGTTTACCCTTGGAGTACATGGCATCTTCTTTGGCTTGAGAGGATGGAGAGACTTTTTCCATGATAGCTTCAATTTGAGCCTTTATTTCAGTCTTCTTCATTCTCTTTAGCTCTTTCTTCTCTTGTCTTTCTACTTCCTCCCTCTTGTCAAGAGTGGCTTCATGGGCTTGTAGATTTCCAATGAGCTCTTCAATAGGAATATCCCTAAGCGATCTTGCTTCTTCAATGGAAGTCACCTTGGATTCCCACCTCTTGGGGAGAGTTCTAAGGATCTTTGAGTTGATCTCTCCACTAGACATAGGATGTCCTAGAACAGCAAGACCATTCAAGATGGTGTTGAGCCTTGAGTACATGTTGGCTATGCTCTCCTCCTTTCCCATCTTGAAGTTCTTGAGCAATCCTTTGAGCATGTAGACTTTGCTTTCCTTCACTTGATCTGTCCCTCCATAAGTGATGCAAATCTTTCTCCATACCTCATATGCCGTCTCACAAGAGGAAATCCGGTTGAACTCGGTGGGTGTCATGGAGGCATAAAGGATGTGCATGGCTCTAGCATTTAAGGTTGCTTTCATCAAGGTGGCTTCATCCCATTCTACAATGTTTGTCTTTGGTAGAATGTATGGGCTGTTCACCATTTGCCACATCTCGAGACTTGATCCTTGGATGAAGAATTGAAGTCTTCTTCTCCAATAGAGGAAGTTGCTCCCATTGAAGATTGGAAGGCTGGTCGAGAGTCTCCCTCCTAGGTAGTCACCCATCTTCTCCTACTTGTAGAAGTATGCTTGGAGAAGACCCGCTCTGATACCACTTGTTGGATCCTATATGGGTGATTAGATTCTCTAGAGGGGGGGGGTGAATAGAGCTGAAAGCACTTAAATAAAACTCATTAAACCTTCAAATTATATGACAAGATAAGGTTGCTAAATAGGTAATTTGAGTGCAAATAAATCATGCATAGCAAGGGTAAGAGAGATTGAACATGCACCAAATTAGACAAGCTATTTAGAGTGGTTCCACACTTCAAACTAGAAGTGTGTCAGTCCACTTGCCTAGAGAGGTCAACCTCTAGGACTTCAAACAATTGCATTCTTATATTCATTAATAAGACATACAACACATGACCCACAAAGGACTTACCTATCCAATACAAAGAGTCTTCAACCTTACCAAGGACTTACCCACTTTGCAAGAGTCTTCGGCCTTCTCCAAGGACTTACCCATTCTTGCACAAGTCTTCGGCCTTGTAGGAATTACCCACTCTTCTTGGATCTTCTGCCTTTGACTTCACCTTCACTCGGAGAAGCTTTCCACCAAGGTCTTACCCACTTGAGCTTGAGTCTTTTGCCTTCTCCAAGGGCTTACCTACTCTAGCTCCAAGTCTTCGGCCTTGATCTTCACCAAGGGACTCCTTCCCTTGTTCTTCTTCACCTCTCTTGGACAAGAGAGAGAACCTTCATCTTCATGATTGAAATGGAGAGATGGGGAGGTTGTGGAAGTGAGAGCTTCACAAGATATAGAAATGGGACTAGCTCTCTTACAGATTTCCTACTCACTCTAATGGATGTAGCAAGTGATTAAGCTTAGAGAGAGAGGAGGTTGTAGGAAGCACTCAACTATAGAATAGGAACCTCACAAAGAGTTTGCAATGAATGCTCAACCTTGGAATGAAGCCCAAGGGGTCCTATTTATAGCTGGGGATGCCTCTTAGCCTTTGGGAACACTTGAGAACGAAAACTAGACGTTTTGTGGCTTGCAACGGATCTATTTTCACTTGTTGCAACTCCACAACGGCTAGAATCACATTTCTGCACTTTTTCGTACAGTCTGATCGGCCGAGTTTCCATAAAGGCAATTCAGCCGAACCGTGAATCGGCTGAGTTTGCAACTCGGCCGAACCGTGAATCGGCTTAATTTGCAACTCGGCCGAATCTCACAAAAATCCCAGAATATATGGATCGGCCGAGTTTGGAATTCGGCCGACAAAATCCCTGTTATGGGTATTTTGGAATTTTCGTTTGACTATACAAATGATGGATTTTTGTGTCCCAATAATTTTTCTAAGCTTAATTACAAGTCATACAATCATTACAAGTGGTTACAAAACAATTCTAAGGTCATTTACATAGAGATCCCAAATTGCACACTTGTAGCTATTTTGACTTGTCTTTTCTCCAATTTGATATGCGCAAGTTAGGGCATTTGGAGTGTGTATAAACCTAATCTAAAATCACTCAATGTAGAAGCATTAGACACCAATATGTGGAATGGTTAGTCATCATCAAAACAAGGGTTTAGTCAATTTAGACGTGAGTCAACATTGACCTAATTGACCTTGAGTCAACACCTTGAAGGTGGTCAAGACGTGTTGTTGTTTGGGTTGTGACCATGGAGTGTGGTGGTCAAGACACCATGCCCCATCACAGTCGTGATACTAGGTGTGATGGTGGTTGTGACCCTTTGTTGGTTTGAGGTTGTTACACTTGGATGGTGTGTGGTCATGACATATGTGTGACACCAAAATATGATACACATACACATGTTTATGATAGTGATACCTAGTGTTGTTGATATAATGCTCTAAGCATGGTTAATTAATGATGTTCCTTTACCCTAATATGCTTCAAGAAAGTGGGAAGTTGTATACCTAGGTTTTGATGATTGAATACAACTATAAAACCCTAATCAACCATGTATGGAACCCAAACCCTAATACTGGTCCACATGATGTGTTTCTTTCTCTCACTTAAAGTGGTTATCATTTTGTGTTGTTTCTCTCTCCTGATTATAATCCCCTAACCTTGCAAGTGACATGAACTTGAATATCATAGTTTGTGTATGATATGATGGTGATCATATGACTCAGGTAATGGCTATGAGTCTTGATGAGACATGATACTAATGTGATGGATCCTACGACCTGGTGATGGCTTGATGCCTATTGTGAGGTGGTATCCTCTAGTGTTGTGATTGAGGGATTGATAACCCACAGTGATGAAACATTGGTGATGGCCTTATGAATGGTAGTGTTACAAGTATCATGTGATTTTGTGACTATCTCACACCTTATACATTTTTTATCTTCTGGAGTTACACTAATCCCTTATTTTTGTAGAGCTTGTTTTGGTTTTGTACATTGTAACTTGATTGGTGCTAAAAGATACCCAATTGTCTTAATTAATCAAGTGAAACTCTAATCATATAGGTTCCTTGTGTCATAGATCCTTTCCAGTATCAGCTTTAATTTTTGGATTGGTGAAACGAATATAACTCGAAGTGCATATTTTTTAATATGTGGGGGCACAAGTCGATTATCTCCTTGCGTCCATAATTACAGGTGATGTCAGACAGCCATGTGTGAGCTGCTCTCCTTGTGATATGGATGGTCATGCGTGAGCCAATCCTTCTTTTTAGAATGGCCATGTGTGAGCATGTTCTTCTAGCATCGTACATGTACCAAGGTGGGCTAGTTGTGATTATATATGTGGATAGACATGCATGAGACAAACCCTGATCTTGACTATATTTAATGTTGCAGTTGACTGATATGTCTCTACGGTGTTTTCTCTTGTATAGACCAAGAGGTGTGGGGAGGTCGTGGATTCCAACTCTTCCATCAACCTTGTATGGCACCGATTTTGACTTAGTAGTGGTCGGTTGGATTTGGGTGTTACGACTCAAATCCTCAGGACAATAAAAAAAGACGTAACACAACTGTGTAGTGTATCTTGCTTAGGGTCAAATAAAAATAACATTGGTTGAGCCCTTTGCCTAATATTTTTATTGATTTCTTGAATTATAAGATGGTAAGAGAAGTCAATTGTTATACATAATCTTCATATTCATTCTTATAATTTTAATTGTTCTACTACTCAGTGAAAACTTTCTAGTTTTCTTAATCTATTTTGTCTATTAGATACATATCATTTAGTTAAACTACCCAACCTACTTAGTTATCTATGTTGTAATAGATGTTGGTAGAGAGTTATTGGTACACCCCGATCTCACAATTACCACTATTCATGAGATTAGGGAATAAATTGAGGATTTAACATAATACAAAGATCACCCTTAACTTTTTTCTTCTTTTTCAAACTCTTTGTTTTCTCGCATTGAACCACATAAACTAATTTT
Organism: Alisma plantago-aquatica; assembly: GCA_963693085.1. NCBI lineage: Eukaryota > Viridiplantae > Streptophyta > Magnoliopsida > Alismatales > Alismataceae > Alisma > Alisma plantago-aquatica. The sequence goes on along the minus strand of OY856411.1, from coordinate 1,252,073,691 downwards.
ACAAGAGAATCTAAGCATTGATTTCTCTAATCTGATTTCAACAGTAAAAATGCATGTATGAACATTCATTATGTTTCTCATACTTTTAAGCACATAAGACTTGTTGATTCACATATATTGCAAAAAGAGGAATAATGTTATACATCATCATTTACAAATTTCTATTATTTCTTTACAAGGACCTACAGTGACAAGGACCAACTAAACGTAACTATACTCAGACTTAACTATTGTGGCAGATCTACTCTGATGCAATGATATCTTCAATCCCCCCGGTTTTCTAAAAATTTTGAGTAGAGGGGTGAGCCTACTCGCTCAGGGAATGAGTAAAACAATAATGCATTCTAAAGTACTAAATTAGACATTTATCATTCTTGGATAATTGAAATAAAAAAGATAGTAATTTCAAATTAAAAGACTAGATATTCAAAAACTTACTAATAACATTGAAGCCTACATAATTAGAAATAAACAAGTATGGAAATAGAATCCTCGCTATATTCAATATTACATTTAAAGAACAACTGTTGCGAAACTGAAATCAAATCTTTCTTAACTATTCTTACTTATAAGAAACTCTTTAAGCCAAAATGAACATATTTTAGCTTATGCCCTGATCATATGTAATGTACTCTACATATGAAGACTCGTAGGAACTACGATCTCACCGTACAAATCTTAGATGACACACCCGAGAATGCTAAGCCTGACTACGTCATTGGTCTGCAACAGTAAAATGGCTCTCTGGCCTCGGCACACCTATTATGTCGTAAAAACTGGACTCCTCTAACCTAAGCACACAGGCGGAGAGTCAAGCCACCTATTGGGTTATCTGTACTCTTGTGCCACCAGGATATATGGTTGATGTTGGACACTACATACTGTATTTTTAAATAGACTTTCACTAGGGCTTCGTCCCCCGTACCACCTGTTAGTACAATCTGACCCCCCTATACTGGACACTGCCAGGGTTAGGTCATTTCATCTCTACGGCGCAGACCTCTCATAGGGAATCTACAGTGTTCAGGGCCCCTAAGTCTATTATTACTATAACTTTGATTATATATTTCTCTTAGACTGATCTCTTTTAACTTTGTATATTAATGACTACTCGGACTATTGAATCGAAATCACTGTTGATATTAAACTGAATGTTTAACATATTGTTTACCCCTTTCTTAGGGTTTCTCCTTACTCATGCACATATATCACTTCTCATGTATTCTAACATATATCATGTCAACTAATATAAATGTTCTCATTCAACATTTCTCATATTTATGCATGGCATCGAATACATACCTATCTAGGGCATGTCATATATCCACTTGTAATAACATAACAACATATGCATTTCATGACAAGTATTTGAGTTAGAAAATCTGAATCTCATAAACAAAGCATATATGCATATAAGATAATATTCAGATAAAATCCCAAATTATCACATGAATCATTTCAATCAGTCATTTACTACTAAATTTATACTTGTAAAAGCATACTAGATTGGGTTTCCATCCTTGATTACTTGTTGTTCACATGATATGAATTGTGAAAATCAGAAACTCTATTTCTCTATATATCAAATCAAAGAGATCAAACATGTAGAATTATATGCACTAGGAACATAAGTAAGATCATATAAACATAAATCTGAATTTCAGCTATAATGTTGTTCAAACACCCGAATAACTTGAAAATTCATATCTTCAAAAGATTCTCAATAAACTTCTTAATTCTGTAATATTCAAGATACATGGATATCTATATCCATGTCATCGTATAAACATTTTCAGATCATAGTTGGAACATGAATTGAAGTATTCTATAAACTGAATTCAAGAACAGGTTTTTTTCATTTATTGTCATCTAGAGAGAAATCGAGAATATAAATTAAAACCATCTAATTGAGTACAATCGACTGAAATATTCTTCTACCCACTCACCCTAAGCTATATAATAGCTTAAAAACATATCCCATATCTGAATATCTCAAATCCATATCAAAACCCTAGAAATCGCCACTTTCTTCTTCCTTTCAACTCTAAAACCCTAGAATTGAAGATAGGAGAGAAAGAGTGAGAAAAGGACTTGATTTGATATGATTTCGAATCCAATTAGGGGAGGGACAGAATCTTGACATCTGAGAGAAGATTCACCATGAAACTATATCCAAAGAAGCTAAACTTACATGATTTCATCATTCCTCAAACCGCAAAACCCTAGGTCAGCATCTCCATCACTTTCTCTTCTCAAACCCTAACTCTCCCTCTCTCTCTAGGATTTCATTTCTCTGGATTGAATCACAAATTATGAGAGCTCCTTGTGTGTTAGGTTGACCATAGACCAATTGAGCTGCTTGGTCAATTGCGCATTGACCCCTCACTATACTTTCTCTTATTTCAGCTGAATTTTCTATCATAAAAATATTACTGTAATTCATCTACTGATACGGTCTAAACGCATCCAAAAATTATGAAAAGTTTACATGTTGTTTATGATTGAGTTTTAGATTTCCAGTTAAAATTTGAGATCATTTTTAATTACCAATAAATAATTAAAAAATACAAACACTACACTGCTAAAAAGCACTCTTTCAGTATTTTGGTCAAAGTATAGTTCGACTGAGAACCACATTCAAAGAACACTCAAATATTCTGAAATTTTTCTAAGATATGCATGATTGAGTTATCCATATCATATCCAAAATTCACATTTCTCAAACCCTAATTCTTCAAACTAAAATCATATTTAGAGTTTCTTCTTAGGTTTGAAACATCACAATTGATCTACTATCATTAATCAGGTCTAAACGATATTCAATCTAATCAAGCATGTAATCATTCACGTAAACCCTAGTTTACCAATTAAGCACAAATGTGGTCATTACAGTTACATCTCTCTCTCTAGGATGCTTGGTCTCACCCTGTAGGTTTCTACATCTTTTAGATGGGCATGCATGGAGAGATAGATGTTGTGCAGTTGATGATGAGCAACAGCAAGAGCAATAGCTGGTGAGGTTGAATGTGCTAGTAGTATTTTGGTGATAGAGTCCTAGATGTCATCCATGTACACTCAGGTCCTTGGGGTGTTTCAATGTGTTTTGTAGAGATATTATCGATATGAGGTTTTTATCCTATGAGCCATGGTTGTATAGATATGGCATGCATATATGTGGAGATTGAAATGGTGATAAGCGTCGATTTTCTAAAACATAACCGATGATTATGGTCCTATTTGTGTCGTTTCCCTTTTTGGTTGCAGTCAGGGTCGGTTCTATATCGTCGGTTATAGAACTGATGTTGTATGATTCTACCATTAGTGTCACCCACTTGGGTGTCACTTGGAAAGTAACGTAAAAATCCCATTTTAATTGATGTTAAAGGTGGTATATGTGCTAGTGTGTACACTCAAGTCCTTGGGGTGTTTCAATGTATTTTGTAGAGATGTTATCAATATGAGATTTTTAGCTTGTGAACCACGGTTGTATAGATATGGCATGTATATATGTGGGGCATGTATCTCATGTAACAAGTTGATGACATGAACAATAATGCATAGTGATGTAACCAACCTGATATATGTGTTACGTGATATACGTCTCTAGTTGAGGACTTATATGTAATAAGTTGTTGGCTTATGGTGATTTTGAGAAATCAGTTTTAGTTTCCTGTGTTTTTTGGTAATCCATTTGCTTAGTGATAATTATGTGTTTGGTTTTGACTAATCTCGTTTGTAACACGTTGAGGCATCACAAATTAACTCACTGATCCATAAGATTATCATCAGTGACACAGTCCTATAGAAATTAAGCCAATGACCACCTACGTCACCCTTGTAAAATAGGGTTGCATTAACCAAATTCCAGTGAGGCACATGTCTTATAAGATGGCTCCCCCACTATCAAGGTATAGTGCATAATATGATATGATGTGATTCAAATATACATGACATATCAAACAAAAATATATGATACCATTTATTTAGATCAGCATATAAGGTTGGCATTGTATATTAGTAGAAGACAAAAAATGAGATAGTCAACGATAGATATCATCTAATGTTGGCAAGGGTTCATATGTAAGAATGTGTTGACATACAACTTCAAAACTAGAAGGTAGGGACACCAAAAATTGGGCTAATTGTATTTCCTCTTGCTACTTCTGCATTTTGGAAATATCATACGATAAGGGGTAATGAAGCTTGACCTCACCCCAAATCCCTCTAGAAGTGTCAAAATATGAAGAAAAGGCTGAGTTATCTTCAAGTTTAAGGGAATGCAAATGTTGTATAGATCAAATACTCAGGATGTATTTCCTTTACTATAGTACACTTGGACAAGGTGATCTTATGCCTCCTTGGTTGTGTACGTGAAGAGAAAATTAGCAGAGATATGTGATTCACAGTTATTCATGATATAGGAGAAAACTCGAGGGTCATATTCATCCCACCTTTTATAATTTGTCTTTCTTTTGTCATATGCTTCTTCAGTATATTTATTTTAATCAGATGTGTCTTCTTGTGGTGAAGGTAGGTCTTTGAGATTCTCTAGTTTTTCCAAAGAGTGTTCATAGATCTAAAAGGGATGTGTCCACAGGACATAGTTGGAGACATTTAAACTTCATAGTGGTTACACACTTAGGATGTGTCTCAAGAATCCTGACAGAGGAAGAAGATGAACCCACAATATACCAACACAAGGTATAACAGAACAATAGGTTTTGAACAAAAAATTGGTCAGGAAGTCACTGACACACTGTATTAGAAAGTTAGGACATTGTGTCGAGTGAAGCAGAATGCACAATAGTAGATTTATGAAAACAACACACCATGTTAGGCCACATATAATCTTTTAGGTGGCAAAATAGTAGATTTAAGTCTAGAAAAGACCCAAAGTTGGTAATGAACCTTATGGATCACAAAGAGAAAAAGAGACATGTTGGAAAGATCTAATCATATCAAATAATATGTCGACAAATCCCTATAAAATATGATATTTGTGAAAGTGTCCTTCTTTCTAAAATAAAACCTATTCACCACTTTGGGATTTATTATGCTAATGGGATGGGATTCCTAAAACCTTCCCCATATGTATCTTTATGTCTTACCCTTATCTTTGGTCGACCTTTATTCTTATACACCCATTTCTCCCAAGCTCTTACCAGTTTTCTTTATAAATGTGGTGGTTCAGTTTATCTGACTCAAAAATCGACATACACCCATTTTGGTTTTCCAATATTCCAAATCCACAAGTAGGTATTGATATAATGTTCTTTCAAACCTCTTTTGCATAAAGTAATACTCAAGAATCACATGCATCTCCAGAAATCATCTTACTTTCTAGTTATATTGTAGTTGATATACATTTCCCCTCAATTTCCATCAATTAGGGAAATCTCAACTATAAACATGTAATCGAGGTAACTAGAGAATTATTCAACAAATTATACTCATTACAAAATTTATATAAACATTCTTATGAGTGGAGTACTACCATTTTATGAAGATTTCCTAAATTTTTTATTGTGTCTAGCATTTCTCACATGCATGTACTATGGAAAGAAAGGGGAATGTGTGCTTAATTAGTTCTCTATGTAATTATCAACTCACGTTGATGTAGGTGGTTGGAAGAAATTGTGCACTCCTTTCTTACAGTTCAGCTAGAGATCCACATCCACCACTCCTTTGGTGGAATCCATCTTTAGTCATCAAATTAGCCTTTTCCAAAATATTGGGGAAGAAAGGAACTAAGGATCGTGAATTGTTGTTTTATATTTGGAGGAGAACAATGTTGGATAAAAGGGCTCTGGAGGGAGGGTGAATATGCTAAAAACATTTACACAAAATTTGTTCTACCTTCAAGTTAGTTCAACTAGGCACAATTTCAAATAGTGAATTTGATGGCAATCTAAACATGCATAGAAAGGATGAGAGATTTTTGAAACAGGCACTTAAACAAGCTTTTTAGAGTGGTTCCACTCTCCAAACTAGGAGAGAGTCAGTCTACTATCTGGAGAGATCAAGCTCTAGTATTTTGCAAACTATATATACTTATACTCCATTATAAGACATACAATTTGACCTTCCTTTTCCACGACAAGGATACCCAACTTCCCTTTGAGGTCAAGGGAGCCAATAACCTTACAACTAAGATCTTACCTATCCAAAGCTAGAATCTTCTACCTCACCAAGGTCTTCCCACTCTTGCAAGAAGATGGACACCTTCACCAAAGAGATGCCCCCTTTGCAACGAGTCTTCTTCATTGAAGGATTTACCCACTCTACTCCCAAATCTTCAGCCTTGTTCTCCTCCTTCACTTAAAGAAGATTTTTGCACCTTCTTCTATAGTTTGAAGAAGCTTGCACCTTATCCTTCACTTGGAGAAGCTTTCACCAAATTGATCTTAAAGAAAGGGGTTGGGAAAAGAGACGCTTTGAGAGCTATACAAGTATACAATAAAGTAGATCTCTCACACGGATCCTATCTCACTCATATGGACAAAATGAAGTGTAATCAAGGGACAGAAAGGGGCTCAAGTGGATTGGATGCACTCAACTATATCTAGGAGCTTGAATAGCGTGAAGGAGCAACCTTAGAATGAACTCTAAGAGGTCCTATTTATAGTTGGGGGTGTTCACTATAGGGTAGGAACATTTAAGAACATTTTCTAGTCGTTTGGGGCATTGCAACAGATATAATTTCAAGTTTTCCAACACTCCCAATGGTTAGAATCACTTACTCTGTGTTTTCCGTATAGTGCAGTCGGTTGAGTTTTCATAAAGGCAACTAAACTGATTTCACTATGTGACAAAGCCAATTTGAAGCATCGGTCAAGTTTGACCTATGTGAAACTCGATCGTTCACTTGAAATTAGTTTTTCTTAGTGTAGGGATCGGTCGAGTTCTGTGTATATGAAAGTCGACCGAACCAAGGTATTCTCAAAATCCATCAAGGGATTAGTCGAGTTTGTATCTCGACCGATTAACAGCCTATAACGAATTTTGGAAAATGCCTTTTGAGTGATCAAATGTTCGAATTAAGGTTCATAATTTTTTATCATTTTAGTTACAAGTCATATCATCAATACAAATGATTACAAATATCATCTAATGTGATTTGAAGTGTTTTCCACAAAGGTGCATTTTCTTTTCTTTTAACTTGGACTAGAACAAGCTAGGGTTTGATATATTTGATCCATTTCATGTACCTATTACCTGAAATCAATCTCAAACAAACATATTAGATACATATAAATGGAATGGTTGAGTCATTATCAAAATATGGAATGGTTGAGTTACTATTAAAATATGAACAATGTGTAACACTTAGGTCAACAAAGACTTGTAGAGAAGAAGAGAGGATAAAGGAGAGGAGTAGATGAGGAATGATCGAACTAACCAACAATTATTGTTATCAAAGGTTTGAAGAATAATCTTGAACTAGAATATCTACCTCCTTGGTTCATTACCCTAGGGTGAAATTCATAGAAGAGGATCTTATATGTAAAATAAAGGAACACTTGATGTTATGGACTCAAAGGGAATCAACATGTGTTTATATGCATACATATATGTATGTATGTATGTATGTATGTATGTATGTATGTATAAATATATATATATATGTATGTATATATGTATGTATGTATGTATGTATGTATGTATGTATGGGATAAAGAGAGGCATTCTCTCCCCCTCTCCCACGCCCGTGATGGAGGCCGAACGTCCGGGAGGGTGGTAAACCAAGGCGGTAGCTGGGATTCGAACCCGGGTCCCTTCATGAGGGGACACCGTGCTTGACCACTTGAGCCACTCCTTGTCGGCTGTATGTATGTATGTATGTATGTATGTATATATATATATATATATATATATATATATATATATATATATATAATATATATATGTGTGTGTATATATGTATATATATGTATGTATATATATGTATATATATATATATATATGTATATATATGTATATATATATATCCTTTTATAATGAAGAATTTATATAAATCATCTATTATCTATTATTAACATGTAATTATTTGCTTTGCTTCCTAAAACACAAGTTGATTGAAATCATAGGAAATTGATTCAAATTCCATGTTTAACAGTTTCAAATTGATGTAATCTACATTTTTACTGAGTTGTGGAATTTCTGTCAGACATTTGGACCCAACTTTTCAATGATTCATCCGGTTTTGTACTGTTGTTGTTTAAATAATCACTTTGGCATAGAGGTTGGTTTGACCATTTCATAGGTCACCCAAATTGTGGCCCTGACTCCACATAGTGATCAGTGAACCTAGGTCGTTGATTATATATTCTCTTAATTAATCTTCACATTATCATATTAAGTATATTAAGTTATGATTATCATGCCTTCCTTTTGTAAGTATGACACTAACTAAAAGTTGTGAACTCTCATTATCTCTTTATTATATGCAAAGCAACCAAATTAATCTATCATTTTGCATGCCCTTAACATGTATATCTTAAAACCATATACAAAGCATGCAAACAAGAGTTTGTAGGCATCATCATATGTTCACATAAGTTTTCACCAAATTAGGATTTCTTCCTTTCAATTAATTTGCAGAGACCCCACTTAAGAAACAAGGGTTTTGGATGATCACAGACAAGAAAAATATTTTTTATTAATTATGAAGATTAATCTAGGGTTAGGATTAACATGTGAATGGATTGTTACAATTTGTATAACATTATACTATTTTAATTATTTAATTTTCCCTACTTATTCATGCATATTAGATATTAATATTATAATTAAACTTGTAAATTTATCCACTCTCTTTGGACAATAACCATAGTACGAAATCATGTAGGATAAATCACATGTTAGTATTGTCAAATGAAAGAGTTATGCCTTCCTAGTTAGTGGAAGAAAAATTTTATGACTCTACATAGAAAAGGGACATAAAACCCATCTAGATAACTCATATCATAATTTTTGTACTATGTAGTCCCTCCTAGAATATGAGAACCTTGGACATCAAATATAGTGTTGGAATTCTAGACATCTAATTTATTCTAAGTAATGTGATGGCCTTTTAGGAAGATGCCTGAATTGTCCTATGTTAGAGTTATTAGAGAATAATTACTTCTATATAAATTGATGCACAAGAATTTCATGACATGCTTATTTGTACGATGATGTATACTTGGTACAAGGAATGTGAATTTTTCTTTGGAATTTAAAAAAATTAATATATATCATTGGGTCTTTTGTGTTCTAATAATCATGCGTAGAATCAATATATTAGGTCTAGTCACCTTGATCGAGATAGATCTTTTTAGGGTAGTATATACCTCGTCCTCTTGGGGTTGTGAACCAATAATGCTTTTTGTGTGGATGAGGGCTCAATGAAGGATCTAGTATGTTTGGAATGCGTCACACCCCAAATTTTGTTAAGTATCCATGTGAAGGACAATAATACTAGGAAAACACTATTTATGTGAGATCAAGACAAGTGGATCAAGTTATACATACTTTATAAGGTATTATAATCTAGTTATGAATATCTAGAGACCAAATACTTTTTGGTGAATTGATCATCATGGGATACTAGAAAGATCATACAAAAATTTAAAGTTGATTAATATGGTCATAATAAGGTAATTCTAGAGTTTGAGGACATTATAATTATCAATAGATGACATAACGTACCTAAGAGTACCTTAGGCTTTTCTAAGTTAGACTCTCATATATATGTAGTGATGAAATTTAGGATTTGTTTAGATGTTATCAATGACATATAAGAGGTGACCCAATTTTGGCGATTCAATATGTTCATATAGGTCATGGGACAGTAAAAATCATGTGCACTATACTAGAGTAGTGTAGGTAGTGATCTAAGTCGTGAGGATTTTCTACAAGAAGATAAGACATATACGAGTTGTTGTTAAGATTGGGATGTATCACGATTCAAGATATCCTATTGATGAAATTATAAGAGTAAATTCTTGTGCTTCTTTGAGTACAGGTCTCCAGATAAAGATAAAGTAAAAAGATAAGAAATAAGCTAAATAAAGAAGGTATATTTATGTTGCAGATCTCATACAAAGTTTAATGTTAGTTTCATATTTATAATGTTCAAAGATATTTTGTAGCATATTATCTCTTCAGTAATATGTATATTAGAATACTCATGCCACTTACGCTAACAACCATTTTTCCAATGCATGGTTGGGGACGAGATGTCTACAGGTGAGAAGCATGAGCAAAGTGGATCCCAAAGACTCAAGCACAAGGATAGAACATGATAATATATGTTGGGTGCCAACTATAAGATGATCATCAGGTTTATAGACTCAGCTATATGTTTTAAATGTTTAGAACTTTAGAGTAGAGACTATGTTACGAGAAGTTGAGTTAGTTTTTCCATGTGATATCCATTATGTTCCTTTTGTAAGAATAATAATGAGAATATTTCTTATTTTCAATTTGCCTTATTGATTATGAATGCCAGTTTTATGTAATGCCCCCTTGAGTGCATGTGTTATGGATAACTTGATGTTGCTTCCGCTATGTACATGTGTGTGCTTAGGGAGGGTGTTACAATATGGTATCAGAGCAACATTATAGTTGGCCACCAGATGAGTTCTCATGTTCTTACTTAAGATCACCCTATAAGAACTTATGTTAGAGTAGAGTACCAATTTAGAAAGATAACTAGCAGCCCTATGTATAGAGGATGTTAGTGAAAGATATTAGAAATCTAAGTAGAGATTTAAATACGAGACAAAATTTTAGATAAGGATTAGAGTTATGTGCCTAGATGTTTGACACTTTTTATGTTAACACTATAGTTGTATATAGAATTCTCTCTTTTTCCCACATGTTTGTGGTATGGGACACAAGCTTATGGGGTTTTGTAGAGAGAATGTTATGTGCATAATCTAACATGTCACCTCTGAATATATGACCGGCCGACATGTATCCAAAGGAGACATAGAAAATAAGAGTTGGCATTAGAAGTTTGAGACAAGTAGTCACATAAACCTAATCATACACATAGTAAGACCGAGCATGTATATGAAGGGTAGATATTTTTTAGCATAGATAAGTGAGTTAGTTTTGAGTGAACCAGTTTCCTAACCCGACCATAGAGAAGAGGCAATCTAGAGTCCTTGCCATGATATATGGTGAATGTATAGTTTAGATCTCAAAATTCATTAGTACTACATGCACATGTACGTTTGATAATATAACTATGAGGAATTTTCACCGTGCACATGCTAATGAGTCAGTAAGAAAATATTAGAGATAATTGTATGTATAATATGTAAAACCCTAAGGTGGGTAGACTAATTGAATTTCGAGGAAAAAATTCCCTATAAGGTGGGTAGAATTGTCACACCCCAAATTTTGTTAAGTATCCATGTGAATGAAAATGATACTAGGAAAACCCTAGTTATGTGAGATCAAGACAAGTGGATCAAGTTATACATACTTTATAAGGTATTATAGTCTAGTTATGAATATCTAGAGCCCAAATACTTTTTGGTGAATTGATCATCATGGGATAATAGAAAGATCGTACAAAAATTTAAAGTTGATTAATGTGGTCATAATAAGGTTCTTCTAGAGTTTGAGGACATTATAATTATCAATAGATGACATAAAGTACCTAAGAGTACCTTAGGCTTTTCTAAGTTACACTCTCATATATATGTAGTGATGAAATTTAGGATTTGTTTAGATGATCTCAATGACATATAAGAGGTGACCCAATTTTGGTGATTCAATATGTTCATATAGGTCATGGGACAGTAAAAATCATGTGCACTATACTAGAGTAGTGTAGGTAGTGATCTAAGTCGTGAGGATTTTCTACAAGAGGATAAGGCATATACGAGTTGTTGTTAAGATTTTGGGACCAATCACGATTCAAGATATCCAATTGATGAAATTATAAGAGTAAATTCTTGTGCTTCTTTGATTAAATGGCCATTTGAATTTTCTTTGTACCTTATAGTGAAATGTGCATCCTATGGAATTTTCAAAACCAACATCCAAATTGACCATCATATTTTGTTACCGCATGTATTATGATTATGAATACATACCTTTTTATCTCTTGAAGGAGACTAATTGGAAGCATACACCCAATTATGTGAATCCTAAGAGTCTTGAGTTCTTAACTTCATTTTAAAAAAATGTTGAACATGCAATTGATTAAAATAAGTTAGAAAAATGAAAGCATGACTTTTCTCATGTTGTAATAGAGTTAAAACTAGGATAGACTTTGAGGTCCCTGTGGGTAAAAATAAACAATATCATTAGATAGAAGCTTGGATAGATATGAGTATTAATATATGTACACGCATGTTAGTTGGAAGCCAAATAAGCCAAGTCATGATAAAGTTAATAGATTCTCGGTTACAAAGAAAACGTGATATATCCAAACAAGCTATTGTCTATGAATCTCGGGATAATGATAATAGATATGCTAGTGTAGTTATAAAATTGAATCACGTGAGATAATCAGTTGTAATTTGATCGGGTATGAGATGGGACCTTTGTACGTGGTATATTTAAATTTGGGTTGGGGAGCCTCATAGGAAAAACCATCCACCATTTTAGGTTTTATCAAACGCGAGTATCCTTCAGGATGGCCGCCGCCACAAAAGGCTCACAGCATCGGTGTTGTTGTACTCATGGGACAATCAGTACATGTTGGCAGTTTGAGGCTGTGGATTTTTTTGGCACGTGTCAACCTCATGATGGTCATCCTTGACGAGATCTCATACACATAAAGAATAGGCAGAGGAGAAGCTTGTTCGGGAAAGGAGCTTGACGCATTTTAAAAGAAGCACAACAACGGATCAAAAACTTACCATATGCCCACGGTTATCACAACACAATTAGGACCGTCTACGAGACAATAGTTGTAGCTCGAACAACCACGGCACAGAGACGGCAGTGACAACTTGATGTGGAGGCTAGGTCTTTCTTGTTCGGCGTGTGAAGTTGTTAGGCTCTGGAAACCACTATCTTATGATTGTAAGAAGCCGTGATGGTCTCAACCAACGTTCGACCAGTAAAGATAATGAACATCACCAGGTGCATGTTATTAGTTTTGAGATCGCAACCTCTCTTTTCCAGCTAAATTGGCAGGGTCGGAAGGGTCTGAGGAGGAAGATCAGTCTCTCCATAGCTTGTCCAGAAACTAGTAGTTACCAAGATATTAGCAATGAGGTAAGTGGTTCATGCCTATGAGTATTTATGTTTATCAAACCAAGTACATTTACATGCTTCTTAATTGAGACCTTCATGTCCAACATTCTAAGTTAAAATATGCAAGAAAGATTTTATGTGCTTATGATTGTAGAATTTCATATGCTCTATACCTTAAGTAGTGATGTGTTATGTAATGATTTTAGATCATGAATTAAATTCATAAGAAGGATAAGGGAGTGTATTTCTATCATATCCCTTAGAGATGTTCCATATGGATACTCAGGACTACAAGATATGAAACAAAATTAAGATTGCCATCCTTCCATGGTTATGTGGTACAACCATGTATTGGGATTTTAAGTACAAATATGTTATTAGGATTCCTTATATATAGATGTAATCATGCATTGCGATTTCAAGTAGAATATGTTGTTAAGATTCCCCTCATTTATAGATATAATTATGTGCTAAGTATTCAAGTAGGAACATGTCATCAAGGTTCTTACATACGTACTGATATAAGAATTAAGAAGTGAAATAGATTCCTTAGAAAGATTAGTGTTTCAAAGTTAAGTATTATGTGAGAATATGGGTGTCTCACATGGTAGACCATGATCCAATTTCCAAGATAAAGGTACTATTGGTGTTGGAATATATTATAACATGAGTTTAGGATGGTATTATCAAGTTATGAGACATTAAGTCATGTTTAAGTTGTGAGATGAGACTCTATAAGATTTTTACTTTAGGATTTAAGATTTAAGTTCATATGAATGTATTAAGTTTAGACTTAATGAGATTTTATAGAAATTGAGTTATCTTGTCAGAAATCACATTCTTTTAGGTATTCGATACTTGATAACTCTCATAATCCCATATTTAGTTCAGATCCTTTCCCTAAGCCTTTAGGCTTAGTTGTCATATATTTAGTATCAAAAGTATTTAAGTCATTTCTATAATATTGAAGTATTAGATTAAGGATTATCCAGATAATAAGGATATTAGATTTAGATTCAGACTTACACTACTCATTATGTGAGTGGCCACATTTTGAAAAAAGATACATGATAAGGGTTATAGACCCAAACTCAATTATTTAGCAATTGAGACATATATCACATTCGAATATAGATTCATTCAGAATTTAAGAGTACAGATTCAGAATTTAGAATTCAGTACATTTTCAGTACTCAGTATTCAATTTCAGATAAGTTCAGATTCAGAATTTAGTAAGCCTAGACTTAAGATTATTAATTCAGAATCTTCACATAATACATTATATGATAAGTCCTCATTCAGAGAGTCCTGGGACGATTCAGAGGCATATGTTGCCGATTCAGAGGAGTGTTTACTCCATTTCAAAGGGCACGTTGTGCCAACATAGGGTGTGTTGCACCATAGAAGACACTTAGGTGTCAACAGAGGGCACATTGTACCAACAGAGGGTGTGTTGCACCATAGAGGACACTTCGGTGTCAACAGAGGAGGACTTATTGTATAACAGTGGCCGCAGTCAGATAAAAGTCATAAATAAAAGATGCCTTAGTTTAGAGAATGTATATAATCTCATTTATAAGCATAATAAGAGATTAAGATAAGAAAGACATGACTCAGACCCTTTGTGCAAGTCATGTGGCCCAGGCACTAGAGTGCATGCCAATTCAGAGACATAACCCAGGCCCGGAGTGCAGGTTATGTGACCCATGCACCTTAGTGCAGGTCATGAGACCCAGGTACCAGAGTACAGGTCTCCAGATAAAGATAAAGTAAAAAGATAAGAGATAATCTAAATAAAGAAGATATATTTATGTTGCAAATCTCATACAAAGTTTAATGTTAGTTTCATATTTATAATGTTCAAAGATATTTTATAGCATATTATCTCTTCAGTAATATGTATATTAGAATACTCATGCCACTTACGCTAACAACCATTTTTCCAATGCATGGTTGGGGACGAGATGTCCGTAGGTGAGAAGAAGGAGCGAAGTGGATCCCAAAGACTCAAGCATAAGGATAGAACATTATAATATCTGGTGGGGTGCCAACTATAAGATGATCCTCAGTTTTATAGACTCATCTATATGTTTTAAATGTTTAGAACTTTAGAGTCTTGACATGTTGAGTTAGTTTTTCCATGTGATATCCATTATGTTCCTTTTATAAGAATAATAATGACAGTCTTTCTTATTTTCAATTTGCATGATTGATTATATTGTTGTTATGAATGCCAGTTTTATGTAATGCCCCTTGAGTGCACGAGTTATGGATAACTCAGTGTTGCTTCTGCTATGTACATGTGTGTGCATAGGGAGGGTGTTACAGAATGGTTTGTGCGTGTTCATCTCCTTATGACTGTGAATAAATTAATGAATTGTCCATGATTCTTCTTGTTGACATCTTTTGGTCATCAATCCAGCCTACCATTTTATCTTGTTTGAGCTCTAATATTCAATCTACCTCATTAAGTTGCTCTTGTTATCATCAGTCTTTTGTTTCTATTCCATCCTAGTTAGACCTCTAGCCTTAGATAGAGTGGAATTATTTATTGAATAAAATGAGACAATTTGAAAAAATATACAAATTTCATTAAATTGCCACTAAAAGTCATGATCTTGATCCTAACCAATATGATTCATGGACCTAATCATTTTCACTCGTGGTATTCTTGATTGAAACCCTTACAATAAACCTCCCTCCCTCAAAATACCTTTGAAACATGTGATCAGCATTGCTTTTATCAAACTTTTCACATTTGCTAACAACTTCTTAGAGAAAAACAATATAGCTTACCCAATTTATTTTAGACAGTTACACCACATCCAAATTTTCCATTTTTCATTGTTTTATCATAAAAATTAGTTTCATCTTCTTAACCATTTTATTCTCATCTATATTGGTATTTGCTTCACTGGAATTCCTTGTGAACTTAAAATTTACATATTCTAACAAAATCCATCATTTTTTGGACATGTTCAATCTTTTTATTATTCATTGGAATATTGTAACATTGTGCATGTTACAACAATGGAGCAATTCTTGTAGACACATGAGAAACACAATCCAATGTAGGATTCTATATGTTTTTTTCAAAGTGGTGATTCATTCATCATGTCACCTGGGATCAAACTCGTGACCTCTCGGTATTACATCATCACTTTGACCATTGGGGTGTCACTTCATTGGTGGGGTAAGATAAATGACACAACAAACATAATTCTAGTACATCTTGGTGATCTAGCATCCCTTTCCAAAAGGTGGGACTACAAACTGTGATGGACATTATATGAAACTTATGGGATTAAGAGAGAAAGATCCCCCCTCCCATGTCTGTGGTGGAGGCTGAACGCCCGAGAGGGTGGTAAATCAAGACGGCAACTATTATATGAAACTTATATTATATAAAACTTGTATAAAACATAACTTATCTATATTTAATATTTAACCCTTATGAATCAAGACATGTGTTTGTTATCCCCCAAGATCAGGAAAAAAGAACTATATCACTTGTAATATTGAGGGGAGATGTAAAAGTAGTATGCCAAATCCATAGTATTTTTTATTAATCAAGAGCACATGTCCGTGCATATCAAAACCAGTCAGAATAATACACGTGTTATGTATATCATAAGTTAATAAAAGAACATAGGACACTTGCCCCATGTCTAAGCTTCCTTGCACTGCCCTTGGGTTCCGTAGTCACGGTAGTTGTCTTCCACCTCTCTCTCCTTAGGGTTTTTTCTTGCAGGTCCAAGGTTCGTTGTGGGTGATAGATCCTACTGATTGGTTGTGTGTGGTTCCAGGATGGTAGATGATATAACCGAACAGTGTGAGAGGCTGCGGATTACAGAAGTCGAGGCCGAGATTGCGGAGGTTCTGGCAGACGACAGGTACAAGACGACAGAGCACATAGAGTTGGAACTGGTGGCACGACTGTGGACAGAGAGATCATATAATTTCACGGATATGATAAGGACCTTTGTGCAGGCATGGGGACTGGCGGAAGCAGTACTTTTCAAATCAATCAATACCATTACATTTGTGATTCAGTTTACAAACTGGAGTGATAAGCAGAAGGTGCTTGAGGGCAGCCCTTAGAATTTTGACAATAAACTCTTGCTACTAAAGGAGGTGGATTCGAGCGACCAACCGAGGAGGATACAGTTCAAAGATTGTTCTATTTGGGTTCGCTTGTACAACTTACCATTTGGCCTTCGATCGATGGCGGCTATAACAAATATTGTGGGAAAGATCAGCCCAGTTTTGAAGCTGGATTGCAAAAAACTCGGTTGGGAGATGTCTGCGAGGGTTAGGGTTGTTATTGATGTTACAAAACTGTTGAAGATGATCCAAAAGGTTAGGGGTAATGACAGAGTGGTGACTGATATTGATCTGAAGTATGAGCGTCTTCCCATTTTTTGCTTCTTGTGCGGACGTCTCGGTCACAACGATAGAGACTGTGTAGGGTTCGATGAGGAGGATGACTCCAGGAGGGATTGGGGATCTTGGCTGTGTGCGTCGCCACGAAAGCTAAGAGTCCCGATCACTAAGAAACTCTTGGGGGGTAGGAAACTAGGGGCACGGCCTCAAATCTTCTTTCGTGTGTTTAGAAACAAGAGATATACGAACCCTAAAGCGGATGGCTCGGTGGGCTCGTGGACTCAAGAGAAGGATGCTGAGTCACAGTTGTCGGCTCATGGCAGGGAAGGTGGGTCGGGGGAAGTAGATGGAAGGAATAGGATGGAGACGAGTCTGAGGTGGGAGCGGTCGTTTGAGCACACCGTGCTTCAGCCTGAGGCGAGGGAGAAGAGATAGTATTCCTTGGAGGATTTGCTTGAAGTCTTCAAAGACATGAATGATGGGCAGAGCAAGGCAACTGCAGGTCTAAGGGGAGCTATGCCAGCAATGGTTCCTTCAGCGTTTTGTAGGGAGAGGGTTCAAAGATAGCCTCGGTACAGAAGGGTCGGGGTGAGGCTCAGAACATGACTCGAGAAGGAGGGGAGTTGGATAAAGCAGTAACAGCACCTAACACCAATCTAGAAATTGAGAAGATCAGGGAGAAGTCACCACCGCTAGGTGTAGGAAAGGGAAACAAGATGAAATCGAGTGAGGTAGTTGGAGCAGTGGAGGGAGCAGTTCAAACGGGGAAGGGGGTGAGCAAAGACAGGCATGTCCGACATGTTGTTCTTATGAAAGAGCTTGCGAGATTCCTGAGTAGGGAGGGGGAGGAGCTTGAACGGGAGAGGTGTAGACTCCTTGCTGCAAGGAAGCAAAGGATGATGGAGAAAAAAGAGAGGTTAAGAAGGGGAAGATATGACAAAGACATTGGTAAATAGAACAAATCTACACAGAGGAAAACAAGGCAAAACAAACAGAAAAGGGTCGTGCAGATGAAGAACCGGGCTGCAATGTTAAGGATAACAGGGGTACAGGAATCACTCTCTTTTTCTGAGAGGGAGACCATAAAAGGTAGAAAGCATTAGGTGGTTCAAGTGTGTCTGTGATTAGCAGTGCTGCAATGCATCAAGTAGCGAGAGTTGGTTTGCACCAACCCCGCGAACAAAAATGAAAACACTCAGTTGGAATTGTCAAGGGTTGGTTCGGCCCAATGCAGTGGATGCACTCCGGGCTCTATGCTGGAGTGAGAGACCCAATATAGTCTTAATTATGGAGACTTTGATGGAGGACAAGCTTCTGGAAAATATTAAAAGGAAGTGTGGGTTTGTCGATGGTATATGCATTTCTTATTCTGCCAGAGCATGTGGCATCGTGTTGTGGTGGAAATACAGGTTGTGTAGTCAAGCATCTTCCTTTTTACATGTCGGATCATGCTCCTATCATTCTTACGGCGGAAGTAGGGGAGGTGTTAAGAAAGAGGCGGCAAGCTCGATTCTTCTTTGAACCCATGTGGCTAACGGAGGAAAGTTGTGGGGTGACCGTGTCTGAAGCGTGGGAGGAAGAGGACAGCCCAGATCTGAAGAAGAAAATTGAGAAGGTCGGTGGAAGACTATCTAACTGGGCAAGTATCAAATTTGGGGCAATCTGGAAAAAAATCAAAGAAATCACATGGTTGTTGGGGGAGGAGTAGAAAAAATGGTCGGATGTGCTGGAAAAATGTGAGGAGTTGGCTAACAGCTTGCAAAAACTTCAAAGACCGGATGAGGCGTTCTGGTGTGCGCGGGCAAGATTAAAGGAATTGAAAGAAGGGGACAACAACATAGCATACTTCCACCACAAAGCATCTCAGAGGCAAAAGAAGAATACAATTCCTGGGCTCAAAGACAGAGGTGGCATATGGAAGATAGCTGACAAAGAAATCATGGGTATTATTGAAGACTTCTATAAAGAGCTATTTCAATTTGGGGGGTCGAAGGGCTTGGAGGAGGCAGTTTCTGGCATTCAAAGGAGAGTTGATAGGCACATGGCTGAGTTTCTAGATAGGGAAATCACAGGGGAGGAAATAAAACAAACAGTGTTCCAAATGTCTCCCAATAAAGCTCATGGCTCGGATGGCATGAAACCGATCTTTTTTCAAAAGTTATGCCATATTATTGGAAATGATGTGGCAAATTATATAAAAGGGTGGTGGAAAGGGGAGCATTCCATGAAATAGTTCAATGATACTCTGGTGATTCTGATTCTGAAGGTGCAGAAACCCAAGGTGGTGGGAGAAATCTATCCTATTAGCCTATGTAATGTGGTCTACAAAATTGCAACAAAAGTTCTGACAAATAGGCTAAAACCTTTCATGGACGGCATCATTTCATCCAACCAGAGTGCCATCATCCCGGGCAGAATGATCACAAACAATACTTTGATTGCTTATAAGTGTTTACATGCTATGAAAGGAGGTAAGGGGGGTAAAAAAAGGTCAGATTGCCTTGAAGTTGGATATGATGAAAGCCTATGATAGAATTGAGTGGTGTTTTCTGAGAAGGGTGATGGAGAAGTTTGGGTTTTGGAATACATGGATTGGAAGGGTCATGGATTGTGTCTCATCCGTTTCCCACACTTTTACAGCCAATGGGGAAAGATCTAACGCCTTCCATGCATCCTATGGACTTCGACAAGGCGACCCTCTCTAACCTTACCTCTTTATTCTTTGTGCTGATGTTTATTCCTCCCTTTTGAACCTCGCGGCTACTACAAATACCATCCATGGCATGCGCATTAGCCGGGGGCGCCACGGATCTCACATCTTTTCTTTGCAGACGACAACATCCTTTTTGCTAGGGGGCTAGAAATGAATGCTTGAAGATAGTTGATATCATCAGCGAATACGAGCAAGCATCATGCTAAAAGGTCAATCTATCCAAGTTCGAGATTGTTTTCAGCAAGAAGGTGTAGCGTAGCAAGAGAGATGAGATTATGGGTCTCTTGGGGGTGAAGGAGGTGGATCGAAAGATAGCATATCTGGGACTCCCAACGGCTATTGGAAGATCAAAGAAAACGGAGGTCTCCTACATCAGGAAAAGGGTGGCCAACAAGCTACAGGGTGGAAGGAACAACTGCTTTCCAAACCGGGGAAGGAGGTCCTGATCAAGGCGATGGTGCAGGGTATCCCTACCTACGTGATGAGTGTTTTTCAGCTACCGGCAAGCTTATTAGATGATTTGAATTCAATGGTGGCCAGGTTCTGGTGGGGGGCAAAAGCAGGGAAACAGAAAATCTCTTGGATGTACGGGGCAAACTTTTGCAAGGCCAAGAAAGGCGGTGGCATGGGTTTTCGGGATCTATCAATTTTCAACCAAGCGCTATTGGAAAGGTAATTATGGAGACTCCACACCAAGCCTGAAACGCTAGTTTCCGAAGTTTTGAAAGCAAAATACTACCTGAATCACAGTTTATTGGAGGCTCGGCTGAGCCTTGTACCCAGCTACACTTGGTGCAGCATGTGGGGAGCTAAAGCGCTTTATTATAGGGTCTGAAGTAGAGAATTGGAGACGGGAGGGGAGTGATCATATGGACAGATAAGTGGATTCCTGGAAGAGACGAGAACTTGAGTCTTCTTGACACAGACCGCCCTTCCAGGCTACTCTTGTCTCTGAGCTGATACGGCGACCTGGGATGGTGTGGGATGTTGATCGTCTGCTGGAGGTGTTCCCTAGGGAGGTGGTGGCGGAGATCAGATCGGTGTCGTTATCTTTACATGAAGCACCAGATGCAACTTTTTGGTGGCCACAACATGACGGAAACTTCTCGGTGCGCTCGGCTTACTGGCTAGGCAAATTGGGGTGCTTGGGTCTTCGAGAAAGATAGGAGGGGGTACCGCATGAGCTTTGGCGTTCGATATGGAGGAAAATATGGCCCCCTAAATTATCTCATTTCCTATGGAGGGTCGCAACAAGCTGCCTGGCTACTAAAGGTCGTCTTCACGACAGACGCGTTTCTTCTGATGGTGTGTGCCCGATTTTTGTCGTCTAGATTGAATCCATCCACCACATGCTTTGCTATTGCCTGGGGGCTGTTATGGTTATGTAGGAAAGCTAGCTAGGAGAGTCCAAATTACTGCTTAGGTCCGGGAACTTGCATGAGGACGTGGTGGAGCTGTTAGGGCGTTGTACGGAGGAGGAGATGGACGAGGTGGCTGATGTTTGGTGGACTATTTGGACGTGTAGAAACAATAAAGTGTTCAAAGATGAAGAGCCTAGACCGAGACTAATTCTACAAGGGTACAGGGCAATGATTCACGATTACCGAGCTATGCGTTCAGCTGAGGTTGGGCCGGTCACAGGGTTTCAGTTGCACGGCGAGGCGGACAGAGATGCGTGGAGCTGGGCGCGCTTGGACGGGGATAGCAGATGGACTTTCATCCATACCGACGCAGCGATGGCTGAGGGGTTGAAGAGAGGGCTGGGAGCGGTGATCCGTGATACAAATGGAGCATGCATGGGAGCTGTATAGCAGCACGTCTGTGCTGGTTGGGAAGTTAACGTGGTTGTAGCTATGGCAGCTCGGCTAGGAGTCATGAGGGCTAAGGAAGTACTGCAACCGGATGCTAAGGTAGTGTTGATAACGGACTCCAGCAATCTAATAAAAGCTGTGAAGGATCCAGGGAAAAGAAGAGACCACTTGGGTCTTGTGGCTGAAAACATTAGTAGTTTAGCTTCCTTTTTTAGCGCTTTCTTTTATTTCCATGTTAAAAGAGCCCAAAATTCTTTGGCACATTTTATTTGTCATGATGCTCTTGGCTGGGGGGGGACACATCATTAGACATGGCACCTTGCCATATGTTTTTCGATGGCTGATTAATATAAGGCAGGCAGTGTTTTGAAAAGAAAAAAAATAAGTTGATAAGAGAAAAGAGGTAGTTGATGGACTTGTCAGACAGAGCCCCTGGTCATGATTGAGATAGTTAAGTCCTTTTGCTGCAAAGTCAGCCACTTGTAGGTCACCTAACAGACCTGAATGAACTCAGTGGTTAGAAACGAAAGCGATTCTTCTAATCGAGGATGCGACATCTGGCTACTTATTCTCCGAGTTTATATGAAAAACTGGCTGCGGTCATGGAAGTTGGTAGTTGGTTATCCGATTCAACCTCCACTCTGTTCCCTCTATTTCGTTTGCTTGCACACGGCACAGGACGAGCGAACGGTCGGGTTAAGATCAGGCATCTCCGTGCGAGGGAAGCACGATTACTGCTCAGCTGCACGACAGCAGACATGATGCGGCGAGCGTCGGTGCGAGTCTTCCTGTTGCCGGTGTTTGTTCTGGTGGCTCTCTGCGGGATCCACTGGGTGTCTGGCGCGGAGGTGCAGTTCATCTTCGGCGACTCGCTGTCGGATGTGGGGAACAACGGGTACCTGACCAAGAGCCTTGCCCGGGCTGCGCTGCCATGGTACGGGATCGACTATGGGACGGGGATGCCGAACGGGCGGTTCACCAATGGCCGCACGGTGGCCGATATAATGGGTAAGGAACAATCAGAAACTGCAATCGCTCTATATTGTTGTCGTTGTTATCGTGTCCTTTCTGACTGCTTGCCGGATGCATGAACGGACAGGAGACATGATGGGTCTCCCTCGGCCGCCGGCGTTCATGGACCCGACTCTGGACGCGACCACCATCCTGAACCAAGGCGTCAACTTCGCCTCAGGAGGAGGCGGCATACTCAACGACACGGCGAATCTCTTCGTAAGATCATCTGCAAATCCAGTTCCCCGATGTGTCACTCCGTTCTTCACCTGATTTCACACCCGCTGATACCATGATACATCAACGCAGATCCAGAGATTCTCCCTGTACAAGCAGATCGAGCTATTCCAAGGCGTGCAGACGCTAATCCGCTCCCAAGTCGGTACCGACGCCGCAGACGCCTTCTTCCGCAGCGCCCAATACATCGTAGCCCTAGGCAGCAACGACTTCATCAACAACTACCTTCTAGCTTTGTACCGGGACTCCTGGGCCTACGACGACACCTCCTTCATGCAGCTCCTCATGTCCACACTCGAGTCCCAGATGCGGCTTCTCCACACCCTCGGCGCGCGGAAGGTGACCTTCTTCGGTCTCGGGCCCATGGGTTGCATACCGCTTCAGAGGTACTTGACCACTACCGGCGGGTGCCAGGACAAGACCAACCAGCTCTCCAAGGCGTTCAACACCGCCGCCGGACAGGTCATCAGGGGGCTCAACACGTCGCTGCCTAACGCTACGTTCCTCTACACCGACGCATTCGACCTCGTCATGGACGTCGTCAACAACCCCAACAAATACGGTATGATATGATTCGTGTGCTAATGAACCTGACCTTTTGTTTATATGAAGCTACTTCATACATGACATCGTTGACATGTTCCTATTACATTAATTTGAAGGGTTCAACAACTCCGACTCGCCGTGCTGCTCGGTGGGGCGGATCCGGCCGACGCTGACGTGCACGCCATTGTCGTCTCTCTGCACGGACAGGAGCAAATACGTCTTCTGGGACGAGTACCACCCTACCGACAGGACCAATTTCATCATCGCCAAGGACATCGCAAGACAACTGGGAATCAAGCCTGTAGCCAATGTCACAGGATGAACGAAATGAATATATACTCCCGTCTTCTTAATTTCACCAACTATAATGATACCGTCCACTGACCAAAGAACACGATGACGCGTGTGTATGTCAATGTAGATAAACCCAGCCTCTCCACTCCATATTGAATAAGCTTCAGTTTACTCGTGCACTGGCTTGTATCGCTGAAACAATAAAAGTTGATCAATTTAAGCGTGTATGGACCGGCATAACTCTGAAACTACAGTAGAGCATTTGGATATGATATATATAAGTTATAAAAGGCAGACAGAGAATGTCCAATACCCACGATCATACAAAAATTAACTACAGTAACACCTGAAATTTTGAAACCTGGCAAATATAAAGAACAAAGAGTTGTAAATTAGGTGTCTTCACGATCAAAATACCAGCTAAATCGAAATTTTCCAATTCAGTTTTATTCATATATCTAAACGTTCCATCCCCCTTTTTAAACAAAAAATGCTTGCATTAATAGAAAAATAGAATTGAGATCACAACCGCAAAATCAGATCAAAGTACAAAGGAAAGAAACTGACAAGGAGCACCGGTACAAGAAGTACTAATCCCTCATTGTAACAAAAGTCAAAGGAAACTAAAGAAGATAACATGGGGGTGACACCTCTCAAACAAGCCTCACTAATAAGGCACCGAAAAACCGTTTCATTCCCCTATTATGAACAAGACATATATACTTACCTCGATTCACGTCTGAGATTCACAACATTGAATTCATAGAGGTTGAGCTGAATATCCCATCTTCAACTTTACACTCATGTTGTTGTAGCGTTGAAACCTTCTTTCTGAAATTATCACGCTTGTCTTCAGTTTCCAATTCAATCCGTCAAGCTTTTGTTTTTGAGCCCTTAATTATTTCCTTACCTATCTTGGTCTATTTATGGTGAGCGAGAAAATGATTATGGCAAACACTTTTCTATACACACAATTTCTTTTTGGTCTTCCAAAAAACCGTACAAAGTAATAGTATTATTATGTTTCGGATACCATTATCGGGAACCATGTTGAAGTCCATATATTGTCTTGCTTAATTCAGAATCAGGTTTTCCTTTCCTTTTGTCAAGAACGCTTTAGGTTGCTACATATAATCTACTTCTTCCAAGTTACCATTTTGAAAAGTAGTCTTTACATCCGTTTGAAAAGATCTACTGAACCATAAATCTTTTGTTGTTTTTAGTTGAGTCTATATGGTCTTACAGAGACATTGACTTCTAACTCATTTTTAACTTTGTGAAACTCGACTAAATACTAGTTTTCTTGGAATTAAAACATTCATCAAATAAAAGGTGGATAGCACAAGAGGGCTTGGAGCAGGCTCGGAGCATGTAACTTCAAACACTTTAGGCGTAGGAAGTCTAGGTTGGAGAGCATGAATCCATCCAAGCAATCAATGTGTGTTCGGAACAAGTGGATTGCTTCGACCAACCCATGTGGTCCATCCAAGCTAGAGAAAGGGTCAATGCAACCACTTCAGGTCATTGTAGGCCTACTAACGATTGATGTGTTCTGTGAAGCGGTCGATGCTTGTGGAAGGGGCTCAAAATCGGTGTGTCCATTGTGATTTTGGGACCGATGCGACCCGTGTGAGGTCAACGGGATGGGATCCACATCGACTACTTTGACTTGAAATGTGATTTTCTCTCAAACAAACATGTATATTTAAGACACTTCTACCATATGGCTCGGTTAAATCATTTTAGATTAGAATGTTTCTTTAAGTGAGAGAGGGGTGATCTTGGAGGTTTAGCTTTTGCATGTTGGTGATTCTTCAAGTTCTTATAAGATCAAGATCAAGCTTGGAAATTACTCACACTCCTGATATAGTTTACCAGAAATCTATGTAAGTTCCTACCTTTCTTCTTATCTTTATTGATGTTCCTCTCTATTGTTCCTCCTTGAAGATAATTTTCATGTTCTATGTTGCTACATACCTAAATATTTCTTGTTTTATCCTTCTTGGGCCTAGTTGCAATCAGAGTTTGCTAAGGTGGATGTTTGGAGCTAATAAGAGAGGCTTTTGGGCTAGTCTTTTGTGCATACACCTGAGTGAATATTACCATCCCTAAGGCTAATGATTTAGCCTAGTCTCAGTATTGTCTAATGTGAAATTCCTACATATAATCACTAAGTCTCACGAATTCTATGTTAAATGTCAAAAGATAGAATATTTATGGGGGCTTTGGATAATACTTTTTTAACTTCTACTTATCTCCTTCACAATTACTTTCCACTAAAAAATGAAAAGGAAGATATTTTAATGCCCTCTTGGTGAAACTTTCACAATCAGCATGTATCATTTTACTAATCTTGACATATTGAACATATAGGAAGGGATTCTTTGGTAAAACTTTGCATGTAGGTTCCTTATCTTTGTAACGTGATTTTTCAACCATGAACAGTGTCATTCGATCCCTAATTATTATATTGCCCAAAATTGGAGAAATTTATTATATGTGTTCCCTTTTGATATAAATTAGGAATTTATTACTTCTTATGATTTAATTATGTAAGTAATACTACCTGGTCTAATTTCTACCTCTCCTATTCCATGAAAATGAGTAATTATTAGATTAAATAGTGATACCCTAATCATGTAGTGCCATAAAATTGTATACCTTCCCTAGTGTTTAAAAGTTGAGGAAGTGAAACATGTTTGTAGCAATATGAGTATTGTGAGAAGATGCTCAAAGTCATGTATTGTTGAATATTTGTGGGTTACTAAGGATTCATATTAGGTATGGTCCCCTTGATGCCCTGAATTTAAATGTCTATATGAGTGTGATCTATGGCATATGTCTCGTTGTATGTGGTGCTCCTTGAATGTTAATTAAGAAATATGTGTTATGATGATTAAATGGTAATATTACATATATGATATGGTAGATGTCTTGACCTAAGTATCTAGGACGTTCCTGATGTATTATGTAGTTCATAGGCCAATGAGCCCCTATATTCTATATGTGCACCAATCGAGGCATACTTTCTCAGGTATAGGTGTTTATCAATCAGAAGTTCTAGAAGCAATTTACCATAATGAATAGATCAATGAACATTTTTAGAGAGGGAATTTCTATATAGTATATGGTCTCTTATTCTTCCTCTATTCCTAGTAAAGTGAGAGTGAAAATGAGAATATTTTTGTATAACTTCAATCATGATACAGCTTAAATTCCAAAATTATTTTACTTTTCATTGCCAAGTATGTTGTAGTAACTAAATGGAATTGATTATAGTTTACTATTGAAAGTTTCATGTTGTATTCTTATCCAATAAATCTCAAAGTACAATGAAATATAAATTTTGGGATGTTTAGTTATTAGTAGAAGGAACCGTTAGTGGGTTTGGGCTATGTCAAACTAGTTTGCTTTCTCTTACTAAATTTAGTATAATTTCCTCATGTAAGGCTATGGAATATGGAAATGACTTTTGTTTACTCATGAGGGAATGATATAAGTAAAGGATACTAAAATGAGTATGCTTTCACATAAATTTATTTAAAATGGGAAGATGTGAAACCATTTTTGAATGTAAGTAGGCTATCCTTTCTTATCAATGGCCTAAAATACTTGAGAAAGGATATATTAAAATGGTAAATGTTTCTAAGACTTTGTGATCTCTAACCCTTGCTATGAAAATAAAGTTACCTCTTTTATAAAATTATAATTAGATATTTGAACCTAGAAAATTCAAGAACTATTAGGGAATAGAGAGACTGTGAGATAGATCTCCAAGATGGTGATGAATAAGAAGAGGAAGACAAATATGCTAAGGAAATGAGCATTTCACTCAAGAAAGAACCTCAAAATTATTATATTCTTCCATTAAAGAATCAAGTAGTGAGGAAGAAAGAAATTACAAAAGGTAAAAATTTTGTTAATGTTATTTAAAGAATTATAATCAACTTCTATTAGATGTCATGTTTGTAGGGATAAGGGATACTGGAAATTTGATTGATTATAAATTAATATGAAAAATAAATAATACAAGCACAAAAGGAAGGCTTATCATGAAGCTTGGGATTCCTCCTCTGAGTCGTGATTAGACAAAGCAGAAAAAGAGGTGTGTCATAACATAGTAGAGTGCCTTGTTTCTAAAATAATGAAGACAAAGGAAGGTGAAGTCCAACCTTCAGGTGATGAAGATGAGATAATATTTCTATAATCTTATTCCAAAGAGGAAATAATTGGGATTTTTGAATATAAATATGAAAAGGTTATCAAATATAACAAAAGTCAAAAAATTGGATAAATTAGTTTATTCTTGGATTAATGAACTTAATGAGAGAAAAGATGCACTTGGTTGTCATAAGTCTACCCTAAAAACTCTAGTCTCACTCTCTTAGAAAAAGTTAAAAGATATGAGAAACAACCTATTATTTTCTCACATGATGATTATGATATTATTATTTAGTAGAATTTTGACTTTCTTGATAAGATTTCTTCTTGTATGATAACTCACTAGAAATGATTGATTTCTACTGGGAAAGATTCTTCATTATTTAAAAGTAAAATGATGAACTTAAATTTTTTAAATGATTTTTTGATGGTAGAAAGTTGTTTAACAATCCCATGCATACACATCATGGACATGTTAGTACTATGGGTCATGGATATTCTCCTCTATATGCTAACAATCATAGAAAATAAATTGTAGATAGCGAAATTTATGATTGGTACTTCATACAAGATTAACCATGTTAATAGCTCTTGATGTATTATACTAGTCTTTATTCCTTCTACTTTCCTCTTAAAAGAAACACTAACATGATTGGGTTTGTAGAACATCCTTCTATTTAACACGCTTTTAATATGTACTTTGTAATATATCAATCATGGTCAAAACATCTAAATGCAATCTTTCAATTGGTATATTTTATTTCTTCCTGAGTGTATTTTGGTTTTTTATTTGTTTGAGGTCCTATTGGAATTATATTATCAATAGTCCACTTCTTGGTTAAATTTTTCTTTGATTGAGAGGTATTTCAACTTAAGTAACGTCTAGTTTTAGTTATTTTAAATTCCCTTATTCAAATTATTTTATATTGAATTGTCTTGCTTCGCGGTAATATTTTACTGTGGGTTTGACTCAAATCATATAGAGTGCATTTTTTATATTTTCATGGGTTATATTTAAGTTAATTCATGTTTCTTCCATTAAGAACATTTATAACAGACCATGCTTGGAGGGGCTCAACTCTTGATAGATATTGGAATATCCATTTCTTCAGCTATGTATTGCCATCTCTTGTTTGGATGTACATTAGCTCATTCATCACAGAGTCTCCATACCAATGTATAACTTGCAATCTTTTTCATTTGATGTAATGGTATCTTTTGAGACTTGTTCCTTAATCAAATGTGATTTTTTTTCTCTCCTAGAAATTTTTTTATTGTTGTTTCTATATGTAGGGGCATGTTCCCTCCTTAATGGGTGATATGTATCTCAATAAAGGGAGTGTCTTTATAAGGAGTCGAACTTGTTTGTGTATTCCTTATTGACTTTGAAAAAGGGGGAGGGTAATAAATATGTGATAAAAAAATATGCATGGCTTGAGAAGGTATGATATTTATAATGGGTATTTCAAATTTATGTTATGTATATATCTGTAATAACTAATAAAATGAGGATATTGATGGTTTTTGAAATAATGGAAT